>CM066037.1:289370046-290690117 GCA_033557465.1 Ichthyophis bannanicus | reverse complement strand
GGTAAGCAATTTTACAAAACTCATTTATACATTTACACTCAGAAAGAGCACCATGTGAGCAGGGGCGGCCCAACGGAGGTGCGGGGCCATGTGCGGAGACTTGGTGCGGGGCCTCATTTGCATAAGGGGCCTCATTTGCATAAATATTTGCATAATGTTAACATATACTAACTTTTAGTGAACATGCCTCTTAATGAGTGTATGGATAAAGAAAGACCAAAAGATTTCTACATTACTATAATCCAGTGCCAACCGCCAGGCACAAAACTACTACAAACACTGCCCATTTAGAACCCATAGCAAACCCTCCATATCGTAACAGCACTACCAGGACTCACAAAGCACCAGACCCTACCTATCAAAAGGCAACACTGCAAATATTAAACCAATACATTTCAGAGAATAACAATACATGACCTACAGGGGAAAGAGAACAAGTGGCAATGTCAAATAGAAACTACATAAACAGAATACCTCAGCTCAGTTACACATGCAGAACATAGACCATCACCAAATGAAGAACAAGGAATCACAATTTAGAAATAGGAAGACAATAATTAAACTAGGAACCCCAAAAGCCAAACTCGGAATGTACAACACTGTAGAAATAAAACTATAAATTAATTTCCTCTTGTACTAAACAAAGCGCAGACGTTAATGATGCACATTTCCCAGAGCTGACATACTCCAGTTAATAAATTCAAAATAAAGAGATATTTTTATGAATTATGTTTATTTCACTTGATATACTGCCCTTCAAATAATAACAAGGCAGTTTACAAAATTCAAATAATATAGAATTGGGCCATAAGCATCGAAAAGGAAAAAGAAGTTAGAATGGTAGACAGAAAAGTGAGAGAACTGAGCAAGCATAACATGCATAAACGGTGAACATGTCGAGGAGAGAGGAATACATAGGACAAAACAGAAAGTGAGAAGCTGGGTGGACATACATGCAGACATATTAAACTAGACTAAGAGAGAAGAGCACACAGGACTAAACATGGGCAGTGGGTAGATCAAATGCTTTGTTGAAAAGATAGATCTTCAACTGAACCTTAAAAATGCGGTAGCTTTGTTCTAGATGGAGGGAGGAGGGGAGGAAGTTCCATAGGGCAGAGTCAGCAAAGAAAAATGCAGAGTTATGGGTGGACTGGAGATGGGCACGTGAAGGGGTGGGAAGGTGAAGGCGATTGATGTGTATGGACCTAAGGGAGCGGCTGGGAGTATGACATTGTAGAAGATCAGACAAGTACAGTGGGGTGTGGGCATATATAGCCTGATGAACCAACGTGAGGAGTTTGTACTGGATACGGAAAGCCAATGAAGATTCATGAGGAGGGGAGTGACCTTCTGTTTATGTTTATGTTTATTTCATTTGCTTGACCACCCTTCAGTGATAATCAGAGCGGTTTACATAACAAACTTCAATAAAGGAAGGCACAGAGCCAGAAAATGAAAAGGAAGTTACAATGTCTGATAGGACAGAGAGAGGAGAGCTAGCAAAAAACCGTAAACACAGGGAAGAGGCTAAGGGGAGGAGGAGGGGAGGTCAAAAGCCAGGGAGAAGAGGTGAGTTTTCAATGCCTGTTTGAAGGAGGAGAGGTGGGTTTCTAAACGGAGGGTAGTGGGTAGGGAATTACAGAGAGCAGGACCAATGAAGAAAAGGGCTGAAGAACGGGTGGATTGAAGGTGGGCCTGGGAGGGAGAAGGTAGTGCGAGACGATTGAGATGGAAGGATCGAGGGGTGTGCCTAGGGGTATGGAAGTGAAGTAGGTTTGCCAGATATTGCGGCATTTTTGTGCATTTTTTTTCAGTTGCAACTGCTCCAGCCACTTTCTTCTGGTTTCTTTATATCTTCTGCTAACTCTTCATCGTCTGCTGTCCATTTGTCCTTTCTTCTCTCTTCTATTTTTTTTCCATTCTCTCTCTACATCTGCTTTAACATAATAATCTTTCTCCTTTAGCTCTTTCCTCATTCCTATTTCATCCACTCAAATTTTACCCCTCCATCCTCAATCCCCACTTACTCTCCCAATATCTGGCCAATTGAAGATTTTTCTTCCCTCCCACACAAAATATTTTTCCCCTCCCAATTTCACTCTCCCAGCTCCATCCCATTCTAATCCTCCCCCAACATCAGCTCCCTTCTAGTTCCAGCTCCACCCAGCATCCGCTCCCTTCTAGTCCCCACATCAGCCCATTTCCAGTCCTAGCCCCCATCAGCCCATTTCCAATCCTATCCTAGCCCTACCATCAATCCATTTCCGGTCCTAGCTCCCCCATCCATTTCCAGTCCTATCCGAGCCCCTCCATCAGCTCATTTCCAATCCCAACCCCCCATCAGCCCATTTCTAGTCATTTCCTAGCCCCACCATCATCCCATTTCCAATCCTAGCTCCCCTCTACTCAGTCCATTCCAATCCAAGCCCCCCATGAGCCTATTTCCAATCCCAGCCCCCCATCAGCCCATTTCCAGTCCTAGCTCCCGCCCCACTCAGCCCATTTCTAATCCAAGCCCCTCTATGAGCCTATTTCCAGTCCTATCCCCTCCATGAGTCCATTTCAATCCAAGCCCCATCACAGCCCATTTCCAATCCTAGCCCCCCCAACAGTCCATGTCCACTCCTATCCCAGCCCCTCCATCAGCCCATTTCCTGTCCTAGCTCCCCCCACTCAGCCCATTTACAGTCCTAGCTCCCCTCCCAAAGCCCATTTCCATTCCAAGCCCCACTCCCCATCAGCTATTTGCAGTTCAAGCCCCCCTCCACTCAGCCCATTTCAAGTCCTAGCAACCCCCCCAGCCCATTTCCAGTCCTTTTAACCCCCCCAGCCCATTTTCAGTCCTAGCAACCCCCAGCCCATTTAACCCCCCCCCCCCCAGCCCATTTTCAGTCCAAGCCGCCTCCCCTGCGGCTAGCTAAGAAGGAGCCGGAGAGGCCCCGGCTCACCTCTGCAGCTGCTGAAGTGAAGCGCGCCTTTTCCCTTCACTTCGGCAGCTGTACTGAAGTTTAGAATGCTGCCGCACTGAGGTCAAAGGGGACTTCCTGTTTCCCGCGCTCAGTGCGGCAGCGTTGTAGACATCAGTACAGCTGCCGAAGTGAAGGGAAAAAACGCGCTTCACTTTGGCAGCTGTTAGAGGGAACCGGGGCCTCTCCGGCTCCCTCTGAAGCTGTCTTGCCTGCCGGTCTGTCTTCAATGCAGAATGTTGTCGGCGCGGGGCCCCCTGAAACCTGGGGCCCAGTGCAAACAACATTCTTGCTCAATGGACGAGCCGGCCCTGCATGTCAGGATCTTGTTAAAAGTAAACATATTATTTCACATAACCTGTGAGCTAGAACTGTATTTTTTCTCTGACGCAGCAAGTAATATGCCTAGTTAAGCACAAGTAACCTGTATTGCCAAAAATTCTGTAAAAGGGACACTTTCCAATCTATGCAAACATCAAACCCAAAATAGCTGATATTTAGTGGAGGTATGGCCGGCCCAAGGGTTCCTGCTGTCCCAGGCAGAAGCCCTAGCCTCGCCACCTCCCCCAGCTGCCGCCGTCCCCACCCCAGCTGCCGCCAATTCTGTCTTGGGGGGGAGGCAGGCAGCAGCAGCAGCATTTCCAAAAGCTGTTGCTTTTTGCAGCTGCTTTCTTGCCTACGGCAGGCCATGTCGTTCAGCACACATGGCCTGCCACATCCGATCCCCTTCCAATGCAAAGGAGGGGGTCAGAAGTGGCAGGCAAGGGAATCAGAAGTGGCAGGCCATATGTGCTGAAGGACATAGTCTGCCGCAGGCAAGAAAGTGGCGGCAAAAAACAGCAGCTTTTGGAAATACTGCTGCTGCTGCTGCTTGCCTCCCCACCCAAACAGAATCAGCGGCAGCTAGGGGGTGGGCGGTGCAGCCAGTCATATGTGCCGCTGCGGCCGCCCGCCTGGGCCGGCTACCCCAGTGGCCGCCTCGCTTACCTAGTGGACGGGCCGGCCCTGGGTCAGAGCTGCAACTGAATATCTAGGCTGAGTGGCACTAACCAGACAAATGGTGACATTATCTAGTTAATGTCAATATTCAGCCAGGACAAATCTGCCTTGCAACTTAGGCACGCTTTTCAAGTGGCCTAGCACAGATTAGTGCTGGCTGAATATCGAACTAACTGGATAAAGTTGCTATATTTCTGGTTAGCACCAATACCTCCTCACTCCACCCACAGACTGACCCTGGACTAAACGGATGGTACCATGGAGGTCTGTGGGGATTTTCAGTGGTACTATACAGATAGTGCCACTGAATTTTGCGGCGAGTGCTCTTACCCAACCGGCTTCCCACTGGCTGGCCAGCTAAGGGCTTTGAATATAGACTCCACAATTTTTTTCTAGGACCACTTAACCACTAACAGTTTATAGTTTATTTATAATTAATATGCAAAAATACTGCTCTTAAAATGAATAGGAATTGCTGACAGGAAAGAGAAGGAGAAGAGAGCTACAGGCACAAAAACACTGCTGGCCCATCGACAACCCATCGCTGGCCCTCGAATGCTAAGCTGAATAAGTGTGTTTATAGGCCAGCCCTGAAGTTTTCGTAAGATGATTCAGAATTTATATGAAGAGGTAAGGCACTCCAAAGACTGGGGGGGGGGGGGGTGAAAAAGGTTGAGCACCTGGACTTACGAGTCTGGCTCAGGATACAGGCAGAATGTTCAAGTGGTTAGCTCCTGGTTGGAGTGTGCAGAGAGATCAGTGATGCTAAGTAAGTAGGGGTATTGATGTAGAGGGCTTTAGGAGTTAAAATGAGCATCTTAAAATGAACAGGATAGAAAACAAGAAGCCAGAGTTGCTGAAGAGGAGAGGAGTGATGTAATAAAAATGATGTGCGTGACAGAGAATTTTTAAGTATGAATATGGTTTAGCAATGTGACTGACTCTGAAAAATTAAATGATGTTTTAGTAGAATTCCAAAAGAAGTATGACATTTCAAAGGACTTTAGACACTGAAAATGTGGCGTGAATACTGCACGATACCACTACTTTGATATAAATATAATAAATTGGACCGTATACTAAGTTTGGAATGTTAGTACGGCATTGACAGGAAGCTAGCCGGCTACGGATACCGACTACAATATTCAGCAGCACTATCCAGATAGTGTCCCTGAATATCTCCACATACTGCCCTACCACTATCCAGCTAGTGCTGGGATGGTCTGCGGGCAGGCAAAGGTGGTCTCGATGCTAACCAGATAAATAGTGACTTTATTCAGTTAGGGGGATTTTCAGCTACCTCCTATCTAGCCAACTTAGGCCACTTGTAAAACCGGACAAGTGGTGGCTGAAAATCGCTACTAATAAGATAAAGTCGTCACTTATTCAGTTTACGCTGCTTAGCCCCAAAATTCAGCAGCTGCTCCTGTCTGGATAATGTTGCTGAATATCCTCCCGATATTTAAGCGCCGGTTTTGAAAATCGTCCCCTATATGTTTAAATGGCTAATTGGTCCTACAAAAAATTGTTTTCTTATTAGTGTGGACTGGGTTTGCTGTTTGTAAAGCTAAGCATGGCATCATGTGATACGAGCCATACTGAATCCACTTAGCTTGAAACAGTGTTCACAGAGATATCGTGCTAGAGGAGTACAGAAACAGAAATCTGACAGTTACACCAAGACCAAAGTGTGCTGTAATTATTTATCCAGACATCTTGATATAATCATAGCTTCTAACAGCTAATCTGCCTCTCAGCATAGAAGCAAGATTAATTTGTCTGAATATCTTTTTAACACAGCTAAGAGAATGCATTATATCTCTCAACAACGGTCTGACTCACTAAGGTTGTTCTCTTACTCTATATCTATGGAGGGAAAAGGAAAGTTTTATAAAATCCGACAGTATATAAAAAGGTATCTGGGATATCAGATAAACTATGCAAGGTGCAACCTCGTGCCAAAAAGTATTACTCCCTTGGATAAATGCCAGATTTTGCATAGAATTAAAAACTTACTTCATCAAAAACGTAAATAGCTGAAGAAAGGATGAACTTGGATTTTTGAAAGGTTTCGAAATTTTATACACATGCAGAACTTGTAAATACTATAAGAAATGTAAAACAGGTGACTTCCGGTGATCTCACCGAACTGCATGGATGGCTGAAAAGGAGCTCCGCCATTCATCCCCGCAAAAGTAATTAATCTCCCCCGAAAACAAAGTGATACAAATACCCCAAGGAGGATTCGATTGGTCAGTGGGATCGGAGGCTGGTGGAATGATGACAGCAAGGAAAAAGACAGCAGACATAAGAGAATTTAAGTTCGCAGCTATCAGAGGTGAGCAGTGAGAAGGAGGAAAAATGGGAGGTGAAACGAACATAGAGGCTGAGGCTGAAGAGCAGCTGAGTACCTTGGAAGAGGTGCAGAGTAAAAGTGCCATGGTACAGATCTCTAAGGAACAACTCCGGTCATGGTTTGGTGAGCTGTGATCTGAAATGGCGGGATTCAGAGCAGGACATGGAGACGGCCATAATGGAGTTTTGCGCTGATGTGCAGGAACTGGGGAAAAGAGTGGAGGAGGCGGAAGGTCAAGTGGAAGAGGTGCGAAGCAACGTGAGTGCAATAAATAAAGCACTGAACAGTTTGGAAGCTGCGAAGGAACAGATTGAGTTGAAACTTGAAGATTTGGAAAATCAGGCGAGAAGGCAAAATTTACGGATAAAGGGGGTGCCAGGAAATGAAGAATATAGAGACTGTGAACAGACAGCATGAGCCATCTGTAAGGTGGTGCTGGAAGAGCCCGAGGATAGTGTGGATTTGGCTGTGGCCACGCTACAACGCCAAAGAGAATGGAGAGGATTTACAATGAGGTTAAGAGAAGAAAACTTTCATTATAAATGGCTGTACCCAGCAGGAATTGCATTTACCAGCCATGGCATCACAAGGTGGGCGTTAACAGAGGTGGGAGAAATGAGAAAACCAGTGAACGGACAGACAACAAGATGGCAGAGAGTGGAGAGCAAAGAGAGAAAAAGTAAACGTGTGATGCAAACGAGAAAGGACATGGGACTGAGCAAATAAACAGAGGAGAGAGAAATGGATAGAGAATGGAAGACAACAGCAAGGCTGAAGAAGCCGCAAAGATGGACTGAGTTTGTGATATGAAGGGGAAGAGGGGGGGGGACGGTTAAAGGAGCAGAGATAAGACTGGGGGGAGATTAAGATAAGAAGAGAATGTAATGTGAATTGTGTAACATGTGGAAGGGGGAGGGTGATGCCACGGAGGAAGTGGAAGCTACTAAATGGTAGAAAGCAAGAGGAGGGGCGGGGGAGGTTGGGAGGAAGGGAACTAAGAGAGGGGAGGAAGGGGTGGGAAGAGGGAGGGTGCCTGGATCTTGTGGGTGCAAGGAGAGGAAGTGCAGAGAAGTGAAGTTATGGGTAGTAATCACAAGTAACTTGATGAATGCAAGATTATAACCATAAATGTGAAAGGTCTCAATTCCTGGTATAAAAGGCAGGCCCTGCTAAAAGAGAGCAGCAGAATAAGAGCTGACGTTGTGCTTATACAAGAAACACATTTTTGAAAAGTACAAGAAAAATGGTTGATGAGTAAAGAATATGATAAAGTGTATCTGGCCCAGAACCGGGAATCGCCAAAAAGGGGAGGAGTGGGAATATTATTTGCAAGAGGTCTGAGTGTGGAAGAAGGGCACATGGAGAGAGACCCGGGAGGGCGTTTTATTTTGTGGAAAGAGAAAATAGAAGAAAGGCCTGTAGTGGTGAGGAGCACATATGTGCCAAACACACAGCAAGGGAGGTTTTATGAGATGCTCTATGAGGTGGTGGAACCCCATATACAAAGTCCGGTGATATTAGGAGGGGACTTCAATGCAACATTGAACCCCAGAATAGATACTTTGGGAGGCAATAAGTTTGCGCCAAAGGGGGTAAGCAAGAAGCTGGGGGAGGCTGTTACATAAATTGGGCTCGGTAGAGGTTTGGAGACACATACATGGGAAAAGAAGGAATATACACATTATTCGCACCCACATAAGAGCTACAGCAGATTAGATACGATATGGGTGGATGGGAGGATAATAGAACAGGTTCAGAAGGTGGATATAGGTCCATTAAGTTGGTCAGACCATGCTCTGGTGGAGGCCTCCTTGAGGTTACAAAAAGAAGGTGGAGGTTTGCGTTTTTGGAGGTTGAATGAGAACCTTATAGATGAGGTGGAAGGCAAAAACGTATTCAGAGTACTATAAGAGATTATGTGTTTCACAATGAGGGGGGTGAAGTGGGGCTAGCTGGTGTATGGGATGGTTTGAAAGCGGTGGTAAGGGGACAGTGTATAGCGCTGGCGGAGAGCCGGAAGAGAGGAAAAGAACAGAGAGAACAGGAGTTGTTAAAAGAGTTGAGATCAGAAGAACTAATGCATAAGCAGAGAGGGGGAAGAAAGAGGTTACAATGGATTGGGAAAATAAGGGAAGAATTAGGAAGGTTACATGAAGCTGACGAGGCCTTTTGGCTAAACCAACTTAAACATGAGTTTTATGAGTGGGACGTGTCCGTCTGCTGCCCCTATGATTGATTCTATTCCCATTCCTCTGGTATCTTCTTTTCGGTATCTCGGGGTGATTCTTGACTCCTCCCTTTCCTTCCGTGATCATATCTCTCTCCTCACTAGGCGTTCTTTCGCTATCCTCCGTCGGCTTCGGGCTGTCCGTTCACTTCTTCCTCTCGGTTCCCTGGTTTCTCTCGTCCTTGCTCTCATCGTTAGTCGTCTTGATTACTGTAATATCTTTTTGGCCAATCTTCCCAATTACCAACTTAAACGCCTTCAACTCATTCAGAATACAGCTTCCCGTATTATTACTTTCGCCCGTCGCTTCGATCACATTACCCCCATTCTCATTCGTCTTCATTGGTTGCCCCTCCGTGTTCGGTTTCACTATAAACTCCTTATCCTCACTCATCGTGCAATTTACACTAATAATCCTCTATACCTGGCTGATTTAATTTCTCTTCACACGCCCTACCGTCAACTCCACTCCCTTCATGCAAATCGTCTGGCTTTACCGTCCCCGTCTCATGCACATCTAGAAAAGACCTGTCACGCTGCATTTTTCTTTCTTGGTCCTTGGCTGTGGAACGCCCTACCTCCGTCCCTTCGTTTAGAACCCTCCTACCCTCAGTTCAAAGCTTCACTCAAAACCCATTTGTTTCAGAAAGTGTTTGATCTCCCTCCTGATTTCCCTCCCTGATACCGCTCTAGGTTGATGTCCTGTCCTAGCTCAGTTTGGTCCTGCTACCCCCTTTGTCTGCCTCTGTTGGTTGTGCTGTTTGTCTTTTGTCTGTGTTTGGTTGTTGATTATTGTTTATCGTTTATAAGGTTCTTCTGCTATTCTTTTTCTTTCTTTCCTATTATTTTTGGCGTTCTTTTTCTGTAGTTTGCAGTGCTGCCTTTTATTTTGTTTGTACACCGCTTTAATGTCCCGACAAAAGCGGTTTATCAAGTGTAAAATAAAGATAAAGATAAAGATGTACAGGGAATAGGCCAGGCAGATATCTTGCAAGAAAATTAAGGGAGAAAAGAGTGCAAAAGCAGATTCTGAAAATAAAAAATGAACAGGGAAGGTGGGTTCGAGGTATGGAACAAATACAGCAAGTATTTCAGGACTACTACAGTAAGCTTTATGAATCAGAGCAACAAGGAGAGGGCGTGGACATAGAGCAGTACCTGGCAGAGATCACATTGAAGCAACTTGACCTGGAGCAACAGAAGTGGATGAATAGAGAGATTGCTAGAGAAGAAGTAGTGGAAGCTATAAGGAGCTTGAAGGAGGGTAAGGTGCCAGGATTGGATGGAATCAGTCAGGTTTTATAAAATGTTTTGTGAGGAGATTAGTCCGATAGCAGCACAAGACCGAGGAGGCGAGTCACCTCCAACCTCATCAGTACCCCAAAAGATTTCACCAAGGTACGCAAGGACACTGCAAATTGAGCTCTATCGCTGGCTGCACCTGCAATTTGGAACACCCTCCCTGATGACCTACGATCAACAACAGACATCAAAGACGTTCGGAAACAGCTAAAAACGACCCTCTTCATCGAACACTACGGTGACGTCACATAAGCTGCACGCCAGCCAGAACTACAGACCAACCCCCCTCCCTTTTCATTCATGTACATAGTATTGTATTATATAGCGCACGCTGTAAATAGCCCACCACGAATCAAAACCACCCGACACACGCACGCATTCTCTGTTTTTCACTGCATGCACACACAAAAGTCAGTATTTCTTCGATTGTTTGCTGTGTAGACCGCCTTGATTACAGGAGAAGGCGGTATAGAAATCCTTTTAAATAAATAAATAAATATTACGTGGTATATCTTTAATGAAGTATTAAAAGGGGAAAAGTTACCAAGCTCTATGGAAACAGCTGGAGTAGTAGTTATACCTAAACCCGGGAAGGACCATGGGAAGTGTGAGTCATACAGACCCATTTCACTTATAAATTTGGATGCTAAGATATTAGCTAAAATACTGGCGGCTAGATTGCAGAAACATATTTCCAGGTTAATAAAGGAGGATCAAGCAGGGTTTATCCCGGGTAGGCAAGCGAGTGATAATGTATGTAAATTGCTCACTTCGTACTTGCCATATTCAGCAGACAGAATCTATAATGCTCACAGTAGATGCAGAGAAAGCCTTTGATAGAGTAGAATGGGCTTTTATGGTTGCAGTTATGAAAAAGATGGGACTGGGAGAGAACTTTCAGAAATGGATAGAGGCACTCTACAAAGAGCCTAAGGCATGTATACGGATAAAGGGGCATATTCAGAGCAATTTAAGCTAAGCAGAGGTACAAGGCAGGGATGCCCAATTTCTCCTTTGCTGTTTGCAATGGTGATAGAACCACTGGCAGAAAGTGTTCGGCAGAATAAGGAAATACATGGAATAAATGTGGGTGAGGAGGAAAATAAAATTTCATTATCTGCGGATGATGTGATGTACACATTAGAGCAACCTGAGAAATCTATACCTGGCTAGTACAGGAGATTGTGAAATATAGTGCGGTATCAGGATATAAAATGAATATGGGAAAAACAGAAGTACTCAGAATGAGGCTGAATCCACAGGAAGAGGGTAGGGTACGAAAAACATTTCCATTTAAATGGGCTAATAAAAGTGTGAGATACCTGGGGATCCAACTCAGTGCAGAGGGGTCTGAGTTATACAAGCTGAATTATGAGCCAACTGTAAAGGAAGTGCTGACGGATTTAGTAAGATGGGATAAGCCTTTTTTTCTCATGGATGGGAAGAATAGCCATAGTGAAGATGAATATATTACCCAGATTACTCTTTCTGTTTATGACCTTGCCTATTGAAGTTCCTACGGCAATGCTAAACTTGGTGCAGAGAAGAATCTTCTCCTTTATTTGGAGACGCAGACCCCCTAGAGTGCAAAGGAAAATAATGTATAAAGCAAAAAAGGAAGGAGGTCTGGCGGTCCCTGAGATTGCAAGATATTATGAGGCTGCACAGCTGCGAGCGATAATGGGGTGGAGGTTGGTGAAGGAGGGGCCCCAATGGAGTAGAATAGAACAGGTGATGGTAAGACCCAACCACATTACAGATTTGTTGTGGAAGAATAGGGAGAAGAGAGAAAGAGGCCTGGTTAAGAGCCCATACATGATAAGTACATTCAGAGCCTGGGATAGGAAACATAAGGTGCTCACACATATGGGAGGAAATATTAGGGCACAGCGGATTACACAATGTGAGGGGTTTTTGGTGGGAGAAAGTTCTGGGATTTTCAAAAGATGGCAGGAGAAAGGGTTACAATGGATGGGGCAGGTACTATCTGAGGTAGACCAATTAAGGCCGTTTGAGGAGCTCTAGCGAGAGTTCCAAATAGAAAAACGTGATTGGTTGGGTTATTTTCAATTGGCACATTTTTTAGGGGGAAAGGACATAAAAGAAGGCCTGAGAAATAAAGAGACACTATTTGAGAAGATGCTTAAGGTGATCTCTAGGTTTTACAAGCCATGAATCAAGGAACGCATATGCAGGCTTGGGAGGCAGACTTGTGTGGTCAATGGGATTCTCAGCGATGGGAAAAAGTATATGGTGGGGTACAAATACCGGTGGTCTCGGCAGAAATCCAAGAACATTGTTATAAGATGCTGTTCCGCGTGTTTTTAACCCCAGTAACATTGTGTAAGATGGGTGCTGTGTTGGAGGGAGTGTGGAGAGTGGGGGGAGCATATGCATATATGGTAGAGCTGCCCAGTACTACAGCAAATGTGGCAGTGGCTGAAGGATCTCCTGCGGAACATGCTGGGTTGGGTGGGAGAGATTACACCAGTTGGAGTATTAAATGAATGAAGGGGGGGGATCCAAAAAGTGATCTGGTGTATATGCTGAAGATGGTTGCAAGTGGAGTGCGGATGGAAATAGCGAAGGGATGGAGGTCTGAGAAAGCACCAGCACCTGAGAGGATATTAAGTAGAATAACATTTATTTACAGGATGAGTGCAATCAATGCCTATAAAACACACAGTATTGAGAGCTTTCAAAGGAGCAGTAAGAGTGGAGTGAGGGTACACCGTCTAAGTCTACAGATAGCTGGTGATATTTGTCTGAAAAAGATAATACCTTCAAAAAATGTGATGACCCCAATTCGCAACCAGTAACAAAAGTCAAAACAGAAAAAGCCAGAGAAACAGCAGTCAAAACCCCCCCCCCCCCAAAAAAAGAGGCGTACACATTTTGAAATCAGCTTGATACAGAGCCTTGGCGGCTCGAAACATGCATGTCGCTGTCTGAAGCTATGCTGCCCTTTTGGTTCATTATCAGTTAAGTGATTTACACTACTGTGTTTTTGGTTTTTGGTTTTTGATAAAATAAACAAAAGGCTTCTGCCGACACTGAGCGGGGGGCTTTCTCCTCTCCCCAGCTCTGGTCTGCGGATCCCGACATTAAAAATTGAATATTCTATTAGGATTTTTAGTCTCTTTTTTGGGGGGTTTTGACTGCTGTTTCTCTGGCTTTTTCTGTTTTGACTTTTGTTACTGGGTGATATTTGTCTGGCATCCATATAGCTCTTCAGTGTGCTGTCCTAAATTAACCCATTTAACTAAAATGGAGAGTGGCTGTACGGCAGTAGCTGTCACCTCTCTTCATGAATATCACTAATGAACGTGCATGGAGTAGAGTTGCATACTATGGAAGTGGTATGTATATGCAGATTCATCACGTACACATCCTGAAAATCTGGCCTGTTTGTGGCCTCGAAGACTGAATTTGTACACTGCTGTGGTATATGATGATTTATTCTGGAAGATCTATGCTACATGGCCTATAGTAGGCTCATTGGATGAACAAACTAAAACTAATCTATTTTCCGATTCTCTGGGCCTGTTCCTAAAAGCCATTAACACAGTTAGCAGACCTGCACACCGGTCAGTACTGCTGAATTTTGACGGGTGCTGCCATTGCACGTCCCGATGCCAACTGGTTAGCACTGAAACGTTCTAGGGCGGAGTGGGGACAGCATCTGGCAATAACAGGGCAGTGGTGATATTGAGCTGTTGTCCGATTTCAATGCGATGAAAGTCAAGCACAGTAACGGCTGGCCTAGCTTTTACTTCTGAAACACACTGGGCAGTGGCTAAATATTGCCGCTCGCTGGCTAGCTTCATGGCAATCCGGATATTCAATACTGGAACCCGGATACGGCTCCGGCATTCAATATCCATATCTAAAGTTCCGTGGCAGGGCCTAGCCGCTTTAGCAGTGTTAGCCGTCGCTGCTGAATATCAGGCCCTCTATTTTTTTGTAATTCCCTGTCCAGTTTTACATGCTATTGTAGTTTCAAAATCAATGCTTTAGAATGTAGGTCACATCTAGATCAAGAACTGTTTGCCTGCCCAGTTTGCTAGATAATGTAAAGCTCACTCAGGAGGACTAGCCTTGTGGGAAGGAGGACTTAGTAGCACCTACACAAATCACTCTGTATTTGCTTATGAGTGTTACTAAGGATGAAAGTAACCTGTGAAAAGAATATAGGTATGGCCTTTAACACTTACTGGCCCCTCCTGCTCAGATACAACAGTGGTTCTTGCTCTAGGATTCTATTTATTTCAGGACGCTTTGAGTTCCAAGCATGTTCCCAGCTTTCCACCCTGTCACGCAGCCTCGAGGATTAAAATTCTTTGGCTCTGCTGTAGTTCCTGAACAGGCATCAGGTTGCAGCTGATATGAAAGAAGTGTTACAGCCGGATAGCAAAAACAGCGCCAAAGGAAAAGAAAGGAAGGATGGGTAGATGTAGGCAGCTAATGCCATCCTTCTGTTCTCAGAAGGAAAAGCCTGGGGAAAAACCATGAAACGAGAGGACAGATGACTTGCACTGGGAATGAGACAGTATTTTCTTTTTCTGTGTGCAGCTTCTAAGATCTGCTGAGCAGAGAGAAGGATCTGCTGAGAGCAGGAATCTCAGGATAAGCATCTTTATTCTTGCAAGACTGCCGTAGGGTTTTCTGCTCATCCGAGCACTGGAGAGGCTTGGAGGTCTGCCCCCAAGCACTGGTACGCCAAAATCTGGTGTGTGCAGTAAAAAAAGAAAAGGCAGCTTTTGCATGATTTATTAAAATATCATTAAGATTCCATGCAAGATTTGAGAAATATGATTTGGAGGGCAATTTTAAAAGATGGATATGAGTAAAACAGTGTTTTACATGCGGAAATAGGGGCCTATAAAATTGTGTATCTTCTATGCACACAAATGTATGTGCGTACCCAAATTGAGCAGAAGTATTTTTGGGGGTGGGACCGGGTAGAGATTTTCATTTACACACATACTTTGAAAATTCCTGTATCTGAACATAAATTAATGCAGAAAATCTGCACATAGTAAAGAGCACGTGGAAATTTAAGTGCATAAACTCATGGGGTGGTTTTCAGAAC
This sequence comes from Ichthyophis bannanicus, assembly GCA_033557465.1. Lineage (NCBI taxonomy): Eukaryota > Metazoa > Chordata > Amphibia > Gymnophiona > Ichthyophiidae > Ichthyophis > Ichthyophis bannanicus. The sequence continues at coordinate 290,675,172 of CM066037.1, read as the reverse complement.
AAAACTATGCACAATTTTTGAAACGTGTTTCATTTTTTCAGTGGCTCGATTTACTGCAACGATGAGATGGAAAATATTCCACAGAAAGAGTTGTACAAACAAAGCTAATTCAAAAATTGCTGTTTGACTTTTGCTTATAAGTAATACATATCAAGGAAATATCTCACGGGGCTTAAAAGATTGCTTTTGCAAAATTCTCTTGAGCAGAAGATGAGTTAAAAGGTTGCAAACTAGCTTGTGCCCAGTCCTTAAATCTGATCCTCTCTCTCCATACTGACTATATTTAAATCGGTATTGAAGAAGCAATGTGCGCACAAGCAAGCAGGGAACAGAAGTAACATAACTGCATAGTAAACTTGTAATTAACAAAGCATACATCTGTGACGTGTGACCTGTAAGTAAGAATACAGTCATGTCTCTAGAAATTCCTATCACAACATAATGGGAGGCTCCTTCTACATCAGGTTAATGTTTTAGGTGGCGAGAGAGAAGCATGAAAGTGATATAATAAGATGACGTAAAAGCCTTCTGCACAATGGCTCACCATTTCTATGTGCGTCTTCTGGGACAGTGCTTTCCTACAGCATAAAGCTTTTCTTCTGGCAAGACAATTATAGGATGCCAGTTCTGTTGCCGTTACATCATCCGGAAATGTAGTCTGCATTTATGCATCACTACCTAACTGCATTAAGGTCTCGACTGGTTTTTGAATTAAAGTATGTAGAGCAAATTTGCTTTAGTGCAGCGTTATTAAAAAAAAAAGGGTCAGTTTTCTTTTGGGACGAAATATGGATAAGCAGGCCAGCCCAACCATCAGTCAAATAAGGCAGTCACCTAGGCTGGCAGCTTCTGGGGGGGGGGGGGTGGCAAAGAGCTGGGCATTCAAAGCTGAACAATAGATTCTGACAGCTTGGGGGAGGGGGGCATAAGACTTAAGATTTGCCTAGGATGCTAACACCTTGAACCAACTCTAGGGCCGGCCCTGTGGATGAGTTTATCCTTGTACATTTACCAAGAACTAAATCTCTGATCGCAAATCACTAGGGACCAACCAAATTCACGATTTCACGGCCGTGACATTTTCCGTGAAATTGGCTGTCTTCCGTGAAAAATGCACACTTCCGTGAAATTCAAGGAAATTGTCGATTATCTAAAACTTCACTGCAGATCGGCAGTCCCGCGCTTCATGAATGGCAATAGAAGAAAACGCCGCTAGCACCGATTACCCTGGTGCTGCTCTCGCTGGAAACCTGGTGAGCCTCCTGCCAACACTGATCCCCTGTAGGCCTTAGATACCCCGTGCCCTCATGTGCAACATCTAAACCTGGCTCTTGTGATGTTGCTGCTACTCCGAGCCATTTAATAGCTTACAACCTGCCTTATAAGCTAGTCTAAGGTGAGGGAGAGATCCGGCGATCTTGTTGCAACTACCTGTGCGGCCCGGGTGTGCTGTGCTGCGATGATCATCTGTTTTGAGTGGTGAGCTTGATGGTAGGAGAAGCGTGGGTGTGCTGGTGGTGCCCTTGCTTTGCTGTCAGGCTGCCATACTGCAATTTCGGGGACCCGTGCTGCTGCGGCCATTACCATGTGGCCCTGGAACGCAGAACTTCCTCTCATGAGCGGGAAGAGAATGTTTCCAGTGGCTTCAGAGCACTTCCGGTTGGCGTCTTGAAGGAAATTTCTTTGCGGACTCTTTTGGACAGATAGCTCCCTCACTTGCTGCACGGGATTTCTCTTTCTGCTGCTGCCCGAATGAGGACCTGCATAATCTCAAGTACTTCTGTGCCCGTGAATTCTCCGTGAAATATGATGAATTTTCAGAGACCGCCCGTGAAATATCGCATTTTTTTCCGTGACTATATATCCCGATTGCAGACTTCACTTATTGCACGCATCCTCTGCAGGCTCTTCAGTCCTTTTTCTAGAACCGGCCACACCCCTGTCCTTTCTAAATCAAGAGGAAGAAGGCACTACGCTTGATCTATGTTATACCTCTCTAGCTAACCCCATATGCTGTAAAAATAATGAATGTACACACTCACTTTGTCCTTATGTTTACAGCTATTTCTTAAAATAGTTCATCCCCTATATGCTACTCATATGCCAGCATCGGGAAAAAAAGGAGGGGGCATATCAGAGGACAGAGAATCTCAGGAGTGGGAACAATGTTGTGAAGGACATTGGCAGAGTTTCTTTCCAAGGATCCATGCCAAAGACCCAGTAAAAGAAACTGAAAGACATTTGCGCAAGTTCAATTACATCCGGAATGCTGAGTTACAGGACCAACCTTAAAGTTCTAGAAACAACTGCTGGGATATCATTAAAATATTATTAATGAGTTTAAAATTAAATCAAGGGAGCTCTAAACTTCTGAGCTGACAACATTGACCTTTAAAAGCAAATTTCTATTTAATTATGTACTGCTCTTAGAATAATGTCGTGCAGTATGTAACATTTGAGTCCACATATGTTGTCGCTTGGAAATCCTGTGGTTTCTTTGGAGCCCTTCCCAAGGCCTCGCATTTTACATAAACACCACATGCCCCCATAGTTCAGCAGAGTTTACATGGGATTAGGATAATATTCAAAGGTTTTTCTGCACTGGCCTCCAGCAGAGGCATTACTATTGTTGGTTCAAGGCTTTGGTCCCTAGGCAAACCTTAAGCATTATGCTCCTCCCCCCTCCAGCTATCAGAATCTATTACTTAGCTTTGAATGCCCTGCTCTTTGCTGACCCAAGAAACTACTGTCCTAGGTGACCACCTAGTTTGCTTGATGGTTGGGCCAGCCCTGGCCACCAAGTGGCTAATGCATAAATCCCTTATCTGTATATTTTAAAAAAGTTATACGGATAGTATTCGACTATTTACATTTTTAAATGGACTGATACTATTGGAATAAAAAGGGAGCAGGGCGAGGGTGCAGTGAAAGCAGATGAAAAAATTATCTGTATGGCGATGATATTTAGCTGCTCTCTAGATAAGATATGCAGCAGACCTAAACTAAATGGACAGTGCACCCGCGATGACTGAACTATGTGTATATTTAGTACTGCTATCTATATGGGTAGCGGCCAGCACCACTAAACTAGCTAAAAATTGCCTAGCCTCATTGGTGCTGTGGGCACATCCGTTCAGATTAGAAAAAGTGGATCTGGGCTTTCTATAACACAGTTCAAAGGAGAGAAGATCTGGGCTTTCTATAACATAGTTCAAAGGAGAGAAGATAGTCATGTGCCTACCAGGCTCGACAGCCAGCAGGAATACAAACCAAATTGTTGAAGTACTTAGCGCAAAAAGTGAACACTTCAAACTTGATGTTGTTATCCACTTGGGAACAAATGACCTGGCTAGAAACAGTGCTTCTACAGTCCAAAAGGACTTCCAATCTCTGGGAGAGAAACTCAAGCCCATTCTTAACACTGTTGCATTCTCAGAGGTTCTGCCTGTTCTTGGTAAGGGGACAAAAAGGCTGCACCTCATTAACAGCTTTAATACATGGCTCCAGACCTGGTGCAAACAAGGAGGATTCAGATTTCTTGGTGATTGGGGAAACAGATGGACCAACAAGAGACTATACTGTGCTGATGGACTACATCTCTCTGTCACAGGGAAAAGAATCTTAAGTGAAAAATTCAGGTAGTATGTGCATATGCATTTAAACTAGGAAAAGGGGGTGACGGATGTGGAAGGTCAAGACCAGCATGCCACCCCCTGCAAAAGCAGAATAATATCAGAAACAGCCACACTTTTACATCACACATCAAAAACAAGTGGGAAGATGTGGGCAGAACAAAATCAATGCAAAACACACACAAGCCAGGTAAATGCTGGAAAGCAATGAGCACAAATGCTCGAAGCTTATCCAAAAAGTTCTGGACCTGGAAGCCCTAATGGTGGAAATGGATTTGGACATTGTGGCCATTACAGAAACATGGTTTAATGAATCGCATGATTGGGATATAGCCATAGCTGGCTATAATCTATTCAGAAGAGACAGAGAAAATGGAAAAGGAGGAGGCATAGCCTTGTATGTCAAAAGCAATATTAAAGCTACTGAAAGGCAGGGGACATGGGGAAAAGAAGAAACGCTCTGGATTGCGTTGGAAAGAGGAGATGGCACTGTCATCCATACTGCTGTAGTCTACAGACCTCCAACTCAAATTGAAGAGAGAGATAACGATTTGATTATAGATATTGCCAAGAGAGCCACAAAGGGGAAAGCAATCATTCTGGGTGACTTTAATCTACCTGATGTGGATTGGATTACTCCTTCTCCACATCTGGAAAGAAGCAAAAAAATTGTAGATGCTCTCCAAGATGCGTTACTTAGACAAATGGTCATGGAACCAACCAGGGAAAGCTCAACACTGGATTTAGTGCTCACCAACGGTGATAGCGTGCCAAATGTCTGCGTGAGTGCCCCTGTGAGCAACAGCGATCATCACACGGTGTGGTTTGAGATAAAAGCCAAGGTACAGGCCAAACATAGCAAGCTCAAAGTCCTAAACTTCAAAAACACTGACTTCAATAAAATGGCCGAGTACCTAAAGGAGGAGATGACAGGGTGGAAGGAGATAAGGGAAGTGGAATTGCAATGGGCTAAACTAAAGGTGGCAATAATGGAGGCAACAGACAAATATGTAAAAAAAGTAAACAAAAACAAGAGGAGAAGAAAACCTATTTGGTTTTCCAAAGAAATGGCTGCTCAAATAAAGGCAAAAAAACACAGCTTTTGCAAAATTCAATAGCTTGCAAACAGAAGAACACAGAAATGAATACAGGATCAAACTCAAAGAGTCAAAAAGAGAAATAAGGATAGCAAAATCAAAGGCAGAGGAAAAGATGGCTAAAGATGTTAAGGGTGGTGACAAAACTTTCTTCAGGTATATTCGGAAAGGAAGAAGACCAGAGTTGGAATTGCAGGACTCAGAAGTGCTGGGAAAGGACTCGTGGAAAGTGACATAGAAAAAGCGAAATTGCTAAACAAATACTTCTGCTCTGTTTTTACTAAAGAAAATCCTGGAGGTGGACTATCTGTGACTCCCAAATATAAAAATGGGAATGTAGTAGATACCACACCATTCACAGAAGATGAGGTATTGGAACAGCTTTCTAAACTGAAAGTGGACAAAGCCATGGGCTGGATGGGATACATCCCAGGATACTGAAAGAGCTCAAAGAGGTTCTTGCAGGGCCGTTAAAGGATGTATTCAACAGATCCTTGGAAACAGGAGAGGTTCCTCAGGACTGGAGAATGGCTGATGTCGTACCTCTACACAAAGATGGTGACAGGGAAGAAGTGTCAAACTACAGACCCGTGAGCCTTACCTCGGTGGCGGGAAAAGTAATGGAGGCGCTCCTGAAAGAGCAAATTGTGAACTTTCTCAACACCAACAGGTTGCAAGATCCGAGGCAGCATGGTTTTACTGAAGGATGGTCTTGCCAAACAAATCTAATTGAGTTCTTTGACTGGGTGACCAAGGAACTAGATCAGGGGCATGCGATGGATGTCATCTACCTGGATTTCAGCAAAGCCTTTGATACTGTTCCTCATAGGAGGCTTGTCAATAAACTCAGTAGCTTGGGGATGGGTACCAAGATGGTAAACTGGATTAGAAATTGGTTGACAGATGACAGAAGGTGATGGTACATGGAGCTCACTCGGATGAAAGGAAGGTGATTAGCGGGGTGCCCCAGGGTTTGGTCCTGGACCCGGCACTGTTCAATGTATTTGTGAGTGATATTGCTGAAGGACTGAATGGAAAAGTCTGTCTTTTTGCAGATGACACAAAACTTTGCAACAGAGTGGACTCCCCCGAAGGAGTGGATAACATGAGGAACGATCTACAAAACCTGGAAGAATGGTCTAATGCTTGGCAATTATGATTTAATGTGAAAAAGTGCAGTGTCATGCACTTAAGTAGCAGAAATCCAAGGTAAATGTACGCAATAGGGGGCGAGAGGTTGGTGTGCATGGTTCAGGAGAAAGACCTTGGTGTGATTTTCTCTGATGATCTCAAGGTAGCAAAACAGTGCGACAAGGTGGTGGCAAAAGCCAGGAGGATGTTGGGCTGCATACAAAGAGGGATTACCAGCAGAAAGTAAGAGGTACTTATAAGTAAGTACTCACTGTTGAGGCCTCACCTGGAATACTGTTTTCAGTTTTGGAGACCATATCTTGCAAAAGATGCAAAAAGACTGGAAACTGTTCAGAGGAAGACGACCAAAATGATTTTGAGCCTGTGTAAGAAACCTTATGAGAAGAGACTTTAAGACCTAAATATGTACACTTTGGAGGACAGAAGGGATAGAGGAGATATGATTCAGACCTTTAAATATTTAAAGAAGAACGATGAACAAACAAACCTCTTCCAAAGACGGGGAAGCTGCAAAACTAGAGGGCATAACATGAAGCTGCAAGGTGGAAAATTGAAAGGCAATGTCAGGAAATATTTTTTCACTGAATGGGTGGTAGATGCTTGGAATGCTCTCCCGATGGATGTGGTGGGGGCAAACACGGTGACGGAATTCAAAACAGCATGGGACAAGCACAGCGGATCCCTTTACAGCAACAGGATAAAAACAAAATAAACTGAACCATCTAACTTCTCGACAAATAGGGGTGTCCTACATGGAGTGGTGGGTCCACCCCTAAACAAAGACACGGGGAGGGGTGGCCTGCACAGAGCGACAGGTGCACCTACTCTTGCCGTATCTTGCTGGGCAGACTGGATGGACCATGCTGGTCTTTATCTGCCGTCATTTACTATGTTACTATGTTATAAATAACTTTTTGGCCTACTTAAGGACAACCCAATATGGGTTGCAACTGCAAAAATGCATAATCAAATGCAAAAAAATTCAAATCATAAATACAAGTTACTACATTTGAAATGCATAATAACAACCAAAACAGTTCTACTGAATGATTAGCCTACGTGAGCATCATTCCTAGATGAGAAGATTAGTATCATCTCAATAACGCCTCAGTACTAAATCCCTTCTTGATCAGAGGCACTTCAACACGAGAGGGCTCTTGTTATGCAGATGTGAAAATGGCCCTCGAAGGTGAAAAGCAAAGCTCCCCTACTCCTTAACATCAATTGACTAAAAAACTGTAGATCTACTAATCCTCCATAAACCTCCTGGGTTCCACTAGTACATATCTTGGAGAATTTTGGCATCTGTTTCCAGGGCTTTCTCTGGGGTGGTTGGCACCCTGCATGGGAGATATCCCCTACCTAACCATACCTCTGCTGACAGAGAAGGCAATTTGCTGCACCCCCTTTCCACCAGACAGAGGGAGCAGGCTGGGTCAGCAGGGGGCTGCATGCCCAGTTCAAATGCACTTGTTGCTCCCATTGTTGCCCTTTGCTACACAGCACTCTGGGCAACTGCCCTACATGCCGTACCCTAAAGCTAACCCTGTTTACAGCAGAGTCAATGTTTCCTAAATTGTCAAACCACACGGCACTACAAAAATTGTGTAAGTAATTGTAAATTTTAAATTGTAAATTTAAATTGTAAAATTGTAAATAGTTACCCTGTTACCCAAGTTGCATTACCTGTTCAACTGTAAACACAAAGTACCATCGGAAATGTGTATTTTATTGTTCATTGTAAACAGCACTGATGCTGAATAGCGCGGTATAAAAGAGACTCTAATAAATAAATAAATAAATAATCATTTTCACCACTATAAGGCATAGTGACATCCAAGCCAGAACATCTGAAAAAAAGCAGGCACATCCAAGTTCAGGTGCAATTTCACAAACATGAGCATGCCCAATATCAATGTCTGCGGAGCATCTACACAGATGTCTCGATAACAGGATTCAAGACTGGAGATATCTAGCAATAGCCAGATGGTTAGAGTAGTGGGTTAGGACTAGAGAAGTCAGGTTCAAATCCCACTGCTGTTATCACTGGGGATGGTGGAGAGTACTGGGGATGGTGGCGTGCCATATTCTCTGCACCCTTTGTATGTTTCACAGCCAAAACAAGCACTGTCTCGATGCCTATTTGTGCCTGGAGCAACTCTAAACTTGGATGTGATTGCAGACATCCCTTGCACCACCCCAGACGCACCTTGGCTACACCCCCTGCCTACTTGGCTATCCCTGAAATAGAGACATTTTTAAAAGCCATTTGTAAAATGGTTCTGTGATTTGGACATCTGCATGCACATTTTCAGATGTCCAAATCACAACTAAGGCTTTTAAAATTATCCCTTATGAGCCCAATCCTGGAAGGACTGGGCAATGGGACAGCCCGGCATGCCCCTTTAGTGGCCACACAGCCGGCAGAATGGCCAGGCCTCCCCCGCACCCAATGCTGTACTGGTGCCAGACACCCCCCTTCCCAGCTCGCTCACCATTCAGTGGGGTCTGCCAAGGCCAGGCCCAGGTGGCGGGGACTCACCTCCCTCACACCGAAGCCTCTGGGAGGCTGCCAGGTCGGAGTGCATGGGCGCCTCATGCTGTGCATCCCCCCCCCCCCCCAAGTGCACCCGACATACAGGGCCGTGATCTGATTCAGCCCTGTACGTCCAGGTGTCTAGCTCGCCCACGCTCTTTACAAAAAACGACAACATACACTGGAGTAAAACCAGGTCAGGCAGGTAGGTCTGACCTTGGTCAGATGACACCCTACCGATAACATGTACCCTCCATTTTGATCAGATTTATAAACAACAGACAATACAACAGTACTTCAAATTTCAATCAGCTACACGGGATACAGAAAATTTATGATGTTCCTACTTTCTATGGTTCAAATTGACCAAACAGAAAGCAATTTAGGAAATCAACAGTTTCCTATTTCATTGCTGCTCTTCTGGGTTTCTGATTCAGGTACTGCAGTAGTAATCAAGACTTTAAAATTTTATGAGTCTTCATCTTGCTCCATCTACACCTAAGGGACCATCAACTCTTTTTACCAATCATTTTAAAAGGCCTGAATGCTATATTGCTTGACAATGTGGAGACATATTGGTGAAAAGCTGCAATTTTGTGAACCCTTGTCTTACAAAATAACCATATGAAAGGCCTTGTGTAAAGCAAAGTTGTGCTTGGTTGATCTACTGCTCTCACTGGCCTTGAAGCCGATATTGCTCAGTTGCAAAAATAATACAAATCTGGTAGTAAATCTTTGGTAGAATGTGTGTGTGTGTGACACATAACTACGAATCAGTAACTGCTGAAAGAAAGAACTTTACATAAAAGCAATAAAACATGGGCATCTGTTGAGAATTACGCTAATACTGTAGAGGACTGTAGATTGCTTATTCTGCAAATATTGTGTGAGCATGCACGATGGCTTGGATTCTCAGGTTGCTTTATTTATTGTTGCTTAAGAAAATTTAACAACATTATAGGGAAAAGACTTTGAATTCTGAAACCAGGGAAATGAACAATAACTAAGATCTAGCTAAGAAAAACCTAGAACACTCTAAAACCTAAAACATAACACACAGAGAGTACTATGTCTTATTCCACAGGCAAAAATAATGTAAGATACCCTTCATCCATTAAATTCTTGCATCAAGTACTTCAGCTTTTCTAGGAGTAGGAAAAAATACTGTGTACCACAGGCAGGGCAAGAAATCACGTATGTATCGAAGACACAGTCAAATGGTTTTAGAGGATTTATTTTATTTTGTTTTATAGTTTGGATTTTTCCGGTGCTTTGATGTGCTTATAATCCCTTACACTAAGATACTTGTTTTTAGAATCGGGACATTCATGTTATGTCTATACATTTTTAATCCGATACAGTCCACTGTTTAGATTATAGCAATAGATAGGTTTGTGAGCCGCTGGGTGTCATTTAATAGTAGATGATTCATACTGCTGGTATATCCAGAATCTTAAGTTTTTTTGAGCCTCCATTTACGAGGTATCTATTCTCCCTTTTTCGCTCCTGCTGCTTTCTTTACTTGCACATTATTTTGTTTGTAATGATTAATGTGGATATTTATTATAAGTTTTATCCGTCTAATTGTTAATTATTTATTTTAGCCATACAAGTACAATCTTCTATACAAGACCATTGTTTGCTGTGTTTTCTCTGCTCTATTGAGGTATTTATTATTTAACATGTTTGCTTGTCACACCCCTTACTTTAACATTTTTATTTATTTATTTATTATCTGAATTTTTAGTCACCTTATATTTTTTATCAGTTGATTAAGATTTGGTTTTAATTATTTTTTTGGTTTTGTTATTAGCACTCTTCATCCTTCTTATTGGTGGTAGATGATTTTTATATGTATCTTTTAACTATTTATGATATTTATGTTATTGATGTACATATATGTGGTTTATTGATCAGGATCTTGTCATCTGTTCTGACACAATGTTTTATTATTATTATGTTTTTATTTAGTGTTTATGTTTTATGTTTTAGTACCTTACCTGATCAACCCCGGAAAAAATACTGTGGACAATACCCTTTGCCCAGGTAAAACAACATTTTGAAAACTGCCCACCCTGTATTCAGAGAAAAGTATGTGCATCGCTCCACAACTCCAAAAAACACTCACTTTTGCCCATATTTGTGTGGAGACATTCCTGGCATGGGGTCAGGCCAGGGAAGTCAACAATGCACATTGCACCAGCGTAATAAACTGTACTAATCTCTTTACTCCCGATTTAGCACTGATTTTCTGTGCACTATAATTACTCCCTATGTAGCAAGTATGCAGCGCACACAAAATGACCATTAAATCACTGCACTAATCTAAGCGCAATTGGCATAGAAATGGATGCTAATGAGCTGCAGACAGAATTACTTTGGATGCAGCAAACTGTGTTTGGGACGCAGACAGCAGAGGAGGAAGAGGATGTGACCCACGGCACTGCAGAGCCACTGTCCTCCTCTGAGCTGGCATGGGGAAGGTAAGTGAGAGAACTGAGAGGGAAAGGACATTGTCTCACCATCGCTACCACTGCCACCAAAGAAACTTCAGCTTAATCCTGGTCTTTCATAGGGATTTTGTGGGGACTGCTTCATTCCATTGCAAGGCATGAATTTTGCAGCCTTTACTGTGACCACAACAGTGGGTGACATTGGGGGGTCCTGCTGGGTACTCATAACTGCCTACATCTTATCTTCGGGCTTTCAACATTGTAATTGGCATTTATTGAATTCTGAAACACACAGACAGGAATATCTACTTTTTCTCTCCTCTGAGTGATGAAGCTTATACTAGATCCAGGGCCGTACAGAGTGTAAATCATGCCCTGTGCGGCTTGCACATCGGGCGCGCCCCCCCCCCCCCACAGCAGAAGAGAAGAGGCACACCCGATGTGCAAGTTGCCGGCAAGAGCAGGGAGGGATAGATCTGCTTAGCATGCCAGTGAGAAGGCTTAAGGGGCGCATTTTTGCTGTCTTCCGTTGCCTGCCGCCGCTGAGAGAAGAAAAAGTGGCGGTTGCAGGCAACGGCAGACAGCTAAAATGTGCCCCTTAAGCCTTTGAGCCTTGTGCAGGGCTAGGTACGGGCCTGACTAGATCCATGGGTGAGGGAACAGTGGGTTCCAGGCAGAAACGTATGCTAGGCCAAGGGGTGCTGAGGCCCCAGGCAGATACCATGTTTGCACTTGAATCCCCCTCTCCTCAACCAGATCTCTGTATAATCACCAAATATGCACAACCATGCTGGTAAGATGTGTAGCATGCACATTCCAGGTTTTTCAGAGATGGATGGTGGAAAGATAACTAAATATTTCCCATTCTATTGGGACCCACAGGCCTGATTAAGAGGAATTTCTATCTGCGCCTTGACAAGTGCCCATGCATGTTACATCTTATGAACTCCAGAAGGAAGCTCTTTTTGGCATGATGCAAGTACTACAGTGAGTGTTAGCAGTAAATTCGACAGACTGAGATCATACTCCACAAAGCCTGGCTTAGGAGTGAGGGTCAGGACTGTTATGGTATGAACAAAACCAACCCATTTGGAGAAATTGCCCCAATGGAGAATGTACAGTACAAATTATAACTGCTGAAATACTGCACGATTCTGAAAAAAACCTTTTCCACAGAATCAACATTATGACATTTGGTGAAGAGGGGAGTGTATTATACAAGAAGATGATGGATATCAACATGACAGGGTTCAACTGCGGCTAACAGTGTCGGGAGAGGAGAGTTCTTTGGATCCTTGCCCATCTTACCATGTTGACTTTGGCAAATGAAGTAATTAAGCCTAAGCTCACGATGACAGTGATCCAGGAAACTCCAGACAGGTGAGCCTTACATCAGCCATGTTCCCGCTAAGCTGCGCCGAGTCTTCTGCCGGCATTCCTGTCGGCAGGGGAAGATGCAAAGCAATCACGAAAGCGATTGCGCCTAGAATCGTACAGCATAGGCAGGATGTTACAACCAATGAGGGATGCTGCAGCCAGAAGGTGAGAACATATAACTCCAGTACTCAGTTCTCTGTATTGGTCACCAGTGACCCAACTCATTACATTTAAAATAAGATGGCTAATTTTTAAGGCTATGAGAAAAACTGTTAATGCCCCAGTTTACGTGAGAAGATTATTCAATTGGCGTTAGCCTAAATGGGCTTTAAGCTCCGATTCGGCTAGCCTACTGTCAGTTCTTTCATTGAAAGCAGCAAAATTACCAGTTATTAGGGTAATGGCAATATCTGTAGCAGGACCCCAGTTGTGGAATAAATCTTCCTTGTGAAGAACGAGCTGAATAAGATAGTTGCAAATTTAGAAAGATGCTAAAGACATATTTGTTTAATGAAGCTTGTAATTAACTGTTGGAATTGTATGTTAATGTAGCTAATATTTGTCATGTAGTGTTTATTTTGTTTTAATCTAATTTTATGTATGGTGATATCGAATAGTATTATAATCAGACTTGTGGTATATAAAACAGCTTTAAATAAATACAATTAAGACAGTCACTTTTGACCTATCTAGAATGTCCCTTTTTTGCCAAATAATGCTAAATAATGCAAGGAATTGCATTTGCAGATTTTAGGGTATGCTATCTGCTGGTTTTGCACATGCTATTTTTCAATTGCACATTACAAATTTCACAATAATAAATCCATATGTGCAAGAAAGTGCAAACGGTCTTTTTACTGAGAAACTCACCAACAACTCAGCAAAGTGCAGTCAAAGTTTTCTATGAAAATATTAGCAATTTCTTGCAATGTCTTTCACTGAAAAATTATAATGCAGATCATTTGCATGATTATTTGAAATGGCACTTTGCCCAGCCATCATGCAACCATTCAATTGCATAGGCCATCAGCTTATGGGGGCAGAAAAGAAGTGGGCATTAAAAGCTAAACAACAGATTCTGAAAACCGGGAAGGGGGGAGGGAGTATAATATTTAAGGTTTGCCTAGGGTGCCAACTTCTTGAACCAGCTCTGGGGCTGGCTCTATGTAGACTCATTGCTGTAAGGACATTTTCCACTTAGTAGTATGCTCCAGTATCTAGATTTTGAACATGATACACTGAAAAAAAGAAATAAAACAACAATACTGTTAAAAACTGTGCAAGATATCAAACGGTAAGATTTCAAGATGCTTGGGATAATCTCTCTGGCCTTCTAGTTCCCATCAAAAAAGAGGGGAGGGTGCAGTCCCTTAAATGAGACATCAGCTCATCACCAAACTGTACACATACTGCAACCACAAAATATACTGCATAATTAAAAAATGTACAGTCAAAATCTCGAGTACATTTGCTTGGGTGGCCTGTACTGATGTAACACAATATTATTGCAAAATACATGTTTAGCATATGTTCTAAGGAATTGCATTTTAGAAGCCTTCTGTCTCTGCAAGATGCTAACTTGGTCTCCATGCAAGAACATTTGCTGCCTCAAAACCATGCCTTTTCTCATGCTTCAAAGGAACTCAGCAACTTTTTGGAGTCTTGATTTAAAACCCCAAACACATCAACATTGGGAGACAATTACTGAACCGAGTGCAAGCTAGTCGGTATTTCAATGTAATGTCCCTATATAAACGAAAGTCAGAAAGGATGAAGCATAGACCTTTTGTTTTCCTATTACATTTTCACGTACGTATTTAATTCTCTACAAAATGCTAAAAAAATAAGAAAGGAGAATTTAGAGTGTACAGCATTAAATGAAGAAAGACATAATAAGCATCTAGGAGTTTGGTAGAAAAGAGAGAACCATTTGGAACTTTGATACAGGGGTATCAGTTGTCTTTTTTTTCTCTTTCTTTCTCTCTCTCTGACACACATACTTTGCGCTAACCATTAGTGCAGGGTTTGCGGCTCACTAAGTGCACTGTGTCAGCACTTAGCACGGCGCCAAGGCTAAAGGTTTCACACTAACGGGTTAATGTATGATTGGGTGGAGTTAAGGGCATACTGTGGGCATTGGTGCATCACAGTTAGAGAGGCGTTTTTGGCACATGCTAACTGCACCTTATTGTTCATTGTTTATTTCACATTTGTTATACCGCCCCCCATAACATCGGGGCGGTTTACAAAAACAAAATTAATAGCAATTATAGAAGAAGAAAAAGAAGGAATTACCATAAATGATAGAGCAGGAAGAGAGTAAGGATAGAAGAGTCAAGAAAATAGAGTAATAGAAGTAAAATAATTAAAACTCAGGGGGGAAAGGCTAGGGAAAACAGATGAGTTTTAAGGAGGGAGCGGAATTTGGAGTACGATTCTTCTGTACGGAGGGCAGTGGGAAGGGAGTTCCAGAGAGATGGGGCTAAGTAGAAAAATGCTGCTTTCCTGGTCGATTGCAAGTGAGCTTTGGAGGGTGCTGGGAGGTGAAGGCGATTGATGTGAATGGACCGAAGACTGCGTGAGGGAGTATGATAAGTAATCAGGTCTGAGAGGTAGGTAGGTGTAGACAGATAAATGGCTCTATGGGTTAAAGTGAGAACCTTGAAGGATATCCGGAAATCAATCGGCAGCCAGTGTAAATGGTGTAGTAAAGGGGTGACATGATCACGGGGGGAGGCATGTAAGATCATGCGAGCAGCGGTATTCTGAATTAATTGCAAGCGGCGTTTTTGATACTGGGGGAGACCGGCGAAAATAATGTTGCAGAAGTCTAACCTGGTGATGATCAGGGAGAGAAGGAGGGTGGTGATAGCTGGAGTGGACAGGAAGGGACGAATAGCACGGATTTGCCGATTTACCTGCTATTAATGCAGGTACATTTAACACCACCTCAGTGGGTGGCGTTCAATTCATCCTTATACTGGTTAGCACAGTGTCATGTGTGAGCATTACACTAACAGCAGGGAAAGAGTAGTTACTCACCTGTAACAGGTGTTCTCCAGGAGCAGCAGGAATCAGTCCTCACATATGGGTGTCATCGACGCCGATGAAGTCCCAGCGGAGCATTTCCCCAGCTTTCTATGAAAGCCTTTGGGAATGCAGGCATGCATGCGCGGTTCCCTTCCCGCCTAAAGGTGCCATCTTACCTCAGTCAAATGACATAGCTAAGAACAGCACACAAAAATGAAAAATAAACTATGTACAACTGCAACTCCAAGGGGAGGAGGGAGGGTTGTGAGGACTGATTCCTGCTGCTCCTCCAAGCAGGAAGTCAGTCCTCACATATGGGTGACTCCCTAGCTCTGGGCTACCAAGGGACCCAGGCGGAACAAGAGGACTCCCTCTAGTCCCAGCTGCAAAGAAAGGCTTTTCATTGACACAACCTCCACTGGTAGCCCAACAGAGGGCAGGAGGACAGGAGTTGCCTAAACCTCAAGGAGATTCCGGAGTACTGCTTGGCCAAAAGCACTGTCCCTACGGGACTCCCTCTCCAGACAGTAATGGGCAGCAAAGGTCTGGCTTGAAGACCAAGTTGCAGCCCTGCAGATGTCTACCAAGGGCACAGAGCGGAGATGAGCCACTGAGGCAGCCATTGCCCTGACACGGCGGGCTGTGACCCGACCCTGCAAAGGAAGGTCAGCCGCCCTATAAGTCAGCAACCCAGATGGACAAGGTACGCTTGGTCACAGCCAACCCCAACTTATTAGGGTCAAAAGATACGAAGAGCTGAGTAGCCCTTCTATGCCCCTGCGTATGGTCAAGGTAGAAGGATAAGGCCCTCCTACAGTCCAGAGTATGCAGAACTGCTTCAGCATGGCTTGCATGAGGCCTAGGGAAGAATGTTGGAAGAACCACCTCTTGGTTAAGGTAGAAGGAGGAGACAACTTTGGGGAGGAACTTTGGATGAGTCCTAAGGACTACCCTGTTCCTATAGAAGCGAGTGTAAGACCTATCACAGACCAGGGCCTGAAGCTCACTCACTCGCCTAGCCGAGGTAAGGGCTACCAAGAAGAGTGTCTTCCAGGACAGGAAGCGTAGAGGACAAGGAGCCATCGGCTCAAAGAGTGGGCGAGTCAGCTGCTTCAAGACCACATTCAACTCCCACTCAGGAGCAGGAAGACGGATTGGAGGCTTGAGCAAAAGCAAGCCCCTGAGAAAGCGGGACACCAAGGGGTGAAACGACAGAGAATGTCCTTCCACCAGTGAGTGGTGAGCTGCTAGAGCTGAGTGGTGGACCCGAACAGAATTGGACTTAAGTCCCTGATTGGACAAGTGCAGTAAGTACTGAAGCACTACTGGCACAGTACAGGAGAAAGGATCCTCTGTACGTAGTGTGACGCCTTCCAACGCCCTCACCACACTGCCCCTAGGGGTGGCACGGCAGATTGTCTCTGTTTGGACACTTATAGTGCTATTTGGTATAGACACCTGCCTGATGAGAGACGGTGGATCACCTCCTTAATTGTAGTTGTGGTTTGCTTTTATTAGCAGTCCGAATAGAAGGAGCACAGGACAATTTATAACATAAATTGCTTTTATTTTGATTTTCTGTAAGGAAATTATTCGTGGCAAAATTCCAGAAAGGTAAAACACATTCAACCAAAGGTATAGGATTCTTCTCCAAAATGTGCAAGGTGAATTTCTTCCATAAACTTCTCAACCTTGATAGCGGTATTTTCTAGTATTTACAAATGCAGTAGAAATATCTTTGTGCATTACTCACAAACTTTGGCAATATGAAAAGCTTTACTTTCCTTGCTGACTTCAAGTTTGAAACATTACTCAGAGTGCTACCTCTTAGCTTTTAAACCACTAGCTTTTTCAACTGACGTTACAGCAGCAATAAAACTAGCTAGGCTTTCACATGAGGTTTTTCTTATCCACTTGTCTGCTTTCCAAGCATACAATGATATCTGAACTCCTGACGTCTTCTTACTTGTTTCACACAGCATAAAGGAAAAGCTTTATACATTGGACACACAGAGACTGCAATCCATCGATTCAGCAGAGGACATTGATTTATCAGAGAGACAGTCTACGTCCATTTCTGTTGGGGAATTGTATGGCTCTGAGCTTGGGGTAATCTCTGGTTTAACCTGTTGTATGTTCTTCAGAAGCTTACAAAGGTTTCTCCACTTTAGCTCACGGTTCCCCTCTGTAACTGGGTTGGAACCTTTTGCTTTTCTCCCCCTTAATAGTTTCTCATCAGGAAATGCAAAAGCTTCTTGACTAGCAGTAACTCTCCTCCTAACAGGCTTTCTATAATATCTGTGTGGAGGTTCAAGACTAGAACTGCTATATTCTGATTCAGAGGTAAAATCCAGGCTTCTCTGCCGGTTCTTTCTATGCCCACACCCTTTGCACTTGCCTTGTAAGTAGTGGTCAGTCCTTCTGGGCTTAGCAGAATTAACAGCTTTGAAATCCTGCTTCCTTCCCTGGTTTACTGGCCTTTTTCTTTGGCTCCTAGCCTGCAACCGGTCCTGCCTTTGAACAGACCTTCTTTGCAGTCTTTCTGGTGTCTGAGCACATACCGTTTGATCAGTACCTGATTCCTCCTCCCACTCAGCTGATTCTTCAAAGAAACTTTGTCCTCGGGGTTTTGCTAGTTTCCCTTTAGCATTGCAATTTCCTTTGCACCATCCTGTGCCTAGTCCTCGTGTGTGTGAAGCTCTGGAATCAACTCTCAGCTGATTCTCCAGCTCCCGTTCCTCTCTCTCCCCACTTCCTGTGTGACGCAGCTTATATGTTCTGTGAACTGTTTGCTTCTCTGACCCCACCCTCTCTCTGCTTGCAGCTGTCCTAGAGGTTGGGTGTGGCTTCAAGCTAACCCTGCTTCTATGTGCCTTGGTTTCATTCTCTCTGTGGGAAATGTGCTTCTGTGATCCCATCCCCCGCTTGTGGGAACAAATCTCAGAGTTTTTTCTACTTTTAAAGGGCTCTGCAGCCTTCACATCATCACATATCCCCCACCTTAAGCAATTGCCAGCTGGCGCACCCACGCGCGCACAGCTGGAAATCCCAACTAATGCTCTTGGGTTATTGTCTGGTCTTGCAGCTACTTTATCGACCCGCTCCTGCCATGGGCGCAATACGTTGATGTGGTACACCTGTCGCCTGCCCTTCCCCGTCTCTAAGGAATACGTCACCGGACCCACCTGTTTTAATACCTTATAGGGCCCCTTTCCAGGTATTTTCAAACTTGGAGGCGGCAGCGGCCACCATAACTAGTACCTTATCCCCCACTTGTAGGACCCGCGGTCGGGCTCGCCTGTCGTGATAAGCCTTCTGACGAGCCTTGCTCGTCTTTAAATTTCCTTCTACCACTTCCGCCATACGGCGTAAGCGGCCTTTTAAGTCTATCAAAAATTGGGGCACCTCCTGCCCGCCCTCTATGGGTGCTATCCATTGCTCCCCCAGTATGTCCAGCACTCCTCTCGGCGTCCGCCCATACATAAGTTCGTAGGGAGAAGCGCCTGTGGATGCTTGCTTCCTCTCCCTACAAGCATATAACACTAATGGCAACATGGTGTCCCATTCGGCCATGTTACCCTCAAGGGACCTCCGCAGCATATTTTTCAAGGTCTGATTAAACCTTTCCGTCAGGCCGTTAGTCTGTGGATGGTATGCTGCAGTACGGATATGCTGGATTCCAAAGGCCTCCCATAACTGTGCAAGGTATCGGGACATAAAGTTACTCCCTCTGTCAGATAATACCTCCCGTGGGAACCCAACCTCACAAAAAATTTTCACCAATTCCAACGCTATGAGGCGAGCGGACGTATTCCGTAAGGGGGCGGCCCAAGGGAACCTAGTGGCATGATCGATGACGACCAGTATGTACTGGTAGCCTCTGGGCGTTTTTACCAACGGCCCGACTATATCTACCGCTAGTCTATGTACTGGTCTGGCTATGACTGGCATCGGAATTAAAGGAGCCTCCGGTGGATAAGCCGTCGTGACCCTCTGACAGGCCGGGCATGACGCGCAGAATCTCGCTGTCTCCCCAAAGACCCCGGGCCAATAGAACCTAGCCAACACTTGCTCCAAAGTGCCCTGTGCCCCTTTATGTCCTCCCAATGGGTGATCGTGTGCTAGTCTCAACACTACACCCCTAAAAGCTTGAGGTATCACTAATTGTTTCTTTGTGCCCCCTAGGCGGGTATCTGTACTTTCCCTGTACAAGATATTGTCCTCTAATAGAAATCTTGGTAGGGTCTCTGATCCCTTCGTAGCATACTCATACGCTCGACGGAGAGTAGGATCGGCCCTCTGTTCCGCAGGGAATGAGGGAAATTTTTCCTTCAATTCGGCAGGAACCCAGGGTAATTCCTGTCCTGTCATTATTTTAACCCTATTTTGTGCCCGGGTCCTCCTCTCCCTTCTCCTTTCAGGTTTCCCTTTCCTAGGAGTGTCTTTGGCCTGAGTAAGCAGGTCTTCCTGGAAGGATGTTCCTGGCACTGGGTCTACTTGTGAACCAATTTCTTCTCCTAGGGGCTTATCCCCTGTACGGGTAGTGATCATACCCATTCTTTCGGCTAGTCTGGGGTCAACTACCTTGCCTACCTTGGGTAAGGTCTTCTCCCTGACTGTGGTATTCATAATAGCGCCATTCTTAGCTAGCATGGGGTCAGCTACCTTGCCTACCTTGGGCAAGGTCTTCTCCTCAGCTAAATCCACTTGCGGAAAGGTAGCGAGTGGGTAGTTTTCCACCTGCAACTCCTTAGCCAGACCTTTCCGAAATTGTGGCCAATCTCGGCCTAAGACTACTTCGTGTGGAAGCCTTGATACAATGGCCACTTGCACTTGTTTCTTGAGACCTACTCCCTCTATAACCACCGGGTGTATAGGGTAGGTAGAGGCTGCGCCATGGACGCACCGGATCCGAATATGATCCCCAGAGCTTGGCAGCGAGGGTTTTTCTTTTGCCTCTATCTGTTGCCAGAGCTTCCGGGAGATCATAGACTGATTCGCTCCTGAATCTAAGAGTGCCTCAGTTGGTATTCCTTCTACCTCCACCCTCAGTAGGAATCCCTCCCCTGTATCTCGGTGCTGGGTAGTGATTAAAGCCTTCCTGGCCTTACAGTCCCTTTTCACGTGCCCCACTTCTCCACACGAAAAACACTTTCTTAACACATTTCTCTTATACAGTTTCACATTACTATCTGTAAATTCATCCAGCTTAGCTTTCCTCTCTAGTAACTCCATTTTGTTTTTAAAGATGCCTTCTTTCTCCAGGCTCAACTTATTGGCCTCCAGAAAGCGGTCTGTTAAAGCAATTGCTTCTTGCGTGTTCTTACAGCTTTGGAGTACTAGAAAGGTATGCACGCTGCTCGGTACTGTTTCCATGAACTGTTCAAGAATTATTGTGTCTAAGATAGACTCTATATCTTTACCTTCAGGCATCAATCATTTATAAGCCAAATTCTTTACGCGGTAATATAATGCCTGAGGTGTTTCCTCTGACCTCAATTTACATGACCGTAGCTGCCTACGGTAGACCGCTGGATTTAGACCCAAACGATCCTTTACCGCTTGTTTTACATCTTCATAGCTTGTAACTAAACTAGCAGGCATGGCACGGTAAGCTGCTAAGGCTACGCCTGTAAGCGAGGCAGCAAATCTTAGCGCCCACTGTTCTTTAGGCCATTTTGCTAGAATAGCTATACGCTCAAAAGACTCAATGTAGTCGTCTACATCGTCATCCTTTGTTAGACGACCTCCTGCAAAAATCCCAGTCCCCGACCAGTCCCAGCCCCGACAATCTGCCCTTGCACCTGGCATAGTCCTGGCAGCATCGTCCTTTTTTCCTTGGGCCTCAAGCCAACTGGACATTGCTTGTATAACCGGTGCTTGTTGTGATTGGAACAGCGCCTTCGCCTGTTCCAGGCTCCTCGTGGACAACTCTTGATGCTGGGCTATCTGACCAGCCGCCCAGTCCAAGATGTCTCGAGACTCCATCTTCTTTCCTGTAAAAAAAACAGAAACAAAGCACCAAGTGCGGAACCTTCCACTTCACCCTTGTCTTGGTGATTATCCCAACAGCCACCCTCTTACACCAGTGCTTATCCGGTCCAACCCTCCAGCCTACGGGTTACCTTATACTGGTGCAGAGTCTCACTTCATCAACTCCGTTGCCCTGGACTCGGGTTCCAGTGGTCACTCCGGCTTTCCTTCCGCTCCGCAGACCTTGGAAGTTGATACAGCTGCTCTCTGGGGTTGTTTCTCTTTCCTGTGTTTGTAGATGACCTCTCCGTTGTCACGTGACTCCAAACTAAAAAAATCCAACACACTACGCCACCTGTGACGCCTTCCAACGCCCTCACCGCACTGCCCCTAGGGGTGGCACAGCAGATTGTCTCTGTTTGGACACTTATAGTGCTATTTGGTATAGACACCTGCCTGATGAGAGACGGTGGATCACCTCCTTAATTGTAGTTGTGGTTTGCTTTTATTAGCAGTCCGAATAGAAGGAGCACAGGACAATTTATAACATGAATTGCTTTTATTTTGATTTTCTGTAAGGAAATTATTCGTGGCAAAATTCCAGAAAGGTAAAACACATTCAACCAAAGGTATAGGATTCTTCTCCAAAATGTGCAAGGTGAATTTCTTCCATAAACTTCTCAACCTTGATAGCGGAATTTTCTAGTATTTACAAATGCAGTAGAAATATCTTTGTGCATTACTCACAAACTTTGGCAATATGAAAAGCTTTACTTTCCTTGCTGACTTCAAGTTTGAAACATTACTCAGAGTGCTACCTCTTAGCTTTTAAACCACTAGCTTTTTCAACTGACGTTACAGCAGCAATAAAACTAGCTAGGCTTTCACATGAGGTTTTTCTTATCCACTTGTCTGCTTTCCAAGCATACAATGATATCTGAACTCCTGACGTCTTCTTACTTGTTTCACACAGCATAAAGGAAAAGCGTTATACATTGGACACACAGAGACTGCAATCCATCGATTCAGCAGAGGACATTGATTTATCAGAGAGACAGTCTACGTCCATTTCTGTTGGGGAATTGTATGGCTCTGAGCTTGGGGTAATCTCTGGTTTAACCTGTTGTATGTTCTTCAGAAGCTTACAAAGGTTTCTCCACTTTAGCTCACGGTTCCCCTCTGTAACTGGGTTGGAACCTTTTGCTTTTCTCCCCCTTAATAGTTTCTCATCAGGAAATGCAAAAGCTTCTTGACTAGCAGTAACTCTCCTCCTAACAGGCTTTCTATAATATCTGTGTGGAGGTTCAAGACTAGAACTGCTATATTCTGATTCAGAGGTAAAATCCAGGCTTCTCTGCCGGTTCTTTCTATGCCCACACCCTTTGCACTTGCCTTGTAAGTAGTGGTCAGTCCTTCTGGGCTTAGCAGAATTAACAGCTTTGAAATCCTGCTTCCTTCCCTGGTTTACTGGCCTTTTTCTTTGGCTCCTAGCCTGCAACCGGTCCTGCCTTTGAACAGACCTTCTTTGCAGTCTTTCTGGTGTCTGAGCACATACCGTTTGATCAGTACCTGATTCCTCCTCCCACTCAGCTGATTCTTCAAAGAAACTTTGTCCTCGGGGTTTTGCTAGTTTCCCTTTAGCATTGCAATTTCCTTTGCACCATCCTGTGCCTAGTCCTCGTGTGTGTGAAGCTCTGGAATCAACTCTCAGCTGATTCTCCAGCTCCCGTTCCTCTCTCTCCCCACTTCCTGTGTGACGCAGCTTATATGTTCTGTGAACTGTTTGCTTCTCTGACCCCACCCTCTCTCTGCTTGCAGCTGTCCTAGAGGTTGGGTGTGGCTTCAAGCTAACCCTGCTTCTATGTGCCTTGGTTTCATTCTCTCTGTGGGAAATGTGCTTCTGTGATCCCATCCCCCGCTTGTGGGAACAAATCTCAGAGTTTTTTCTACTTTTAAAGGGCTCTGCAGCCTTCACATCATCACAGTAGCTGACACCACACAGAAAACCTTTTCCATTTGAGAGCATAGGTTTTCCTAGTGGACTGTTTCCTAGAGGCTAGGACAATCTCCTCAACTTCCTGAGGTAGGCCACAGGGAGCCAAAACTACCCTTGCAGCCTCCAGGCCATCAAATTGAGAGCTTTGAGATTGGGGTGCAGAAGGGAACCCTGATCCTGTGAGAGAAGGTCAAGTTTCAAGCCCAGAGGCAGTGGGGGATCCACCGCCAGTTGAAGCAGAAGTGGAAACCAAGGCTGTCTCGGCCACCTGGGAGCCACCAGCAGGACCGAGGCCTTGTCCTGAAGAATTTTGAAGAGAGTTCGGGCCACCAAGGGCGTGGGAGGAAACGCATACAGGAGGCCCTGAGACCAGGGAATCAGAAAAGCATCCACTGCTATCCGCAGAGGATGCGATTGCCTGGAGCAGAACTTCGGCAGTTGCTTGTTCAGTGGACTGGCGAAGAGATCTATCAAGGGGAGGCCCCATTTTAGGAAGATCTTCTGAACTACCAAAGGATGCAGCTGCCACTCGTGGGGCTGTAGAATCCTGCTCAACTTGTCGGCCAGGTAGTTGTCCTGGCCGGGAAGGTATACAGTCTTGAGGAGCATGTTGTGCTTGAGGGCAAAAGAACAAAGGTCCTGAGCCTCCCGACAGAGGAGTCTGGACCCAGTCCCGCCCTGTTTGTTCACATAAAACATGGCTACTTGATTGTCTGTCTGAACCAGGACAGATTGATGAGCCAGGGTAGGGGAGAAAGCTTTGAGTGCTAATCGAATAGCTCTGAGTTCTAGGAGATTGATCTGCTGTGTAGCCTCCCAGGGAGACCACAGGCCCTGGATGCACTTGTTCAGACAATGAGCTCCCCAGCCCTGCAGAGAGGCATCTGTGGTCAGTACCACCGTGTACCCAGGAATTTGAAAGGGCACCCCTTTTAGTAGATTGGGTGGGTGCAGCCACCAGCTGAGGGAGTTCAGAAATTGTCTGGACACCCTTATCCTGTCCCTGAGGCTGCCTGTGGCCTGTGACCACTGAGTCCGAAGGCACCACTGTGCAGGCCTCATATGGAGCCTGGCATTGTGGGTCACATGTACTGTCGAAGCCATGTGGCCTAGAAACCTCAGGCAGAGTCTGGCGGAGACTAGTGACCTGCTGAGAAACTGGTTTGCCAAGGCTATTAATCTTTGTGCTCTGTCTTCTGGCAAGAAAGCTTTTGCCAGTAGAGAGTCGAGCCTTGCTCCTATGAACTCCAAGTTCTGGGAGGGGAGCAAAGTGGACTTTGCGAAGTTTATTACAAACCCTAAACTTTGAAGAAGAGCAATAGTTCTGAGGGTGGCTTGTCTGGCCTCCTGGCACGTCTGACCCCTGATGAGCCAGTCGTTCAGATAGGGGAAGACAAAGATTCCCTGATTTCTCTGGTAGGCCACCACCACTGCCAGGCATTTGGTAAATACCCTGGGAGTGGAGGTGAGGCCAAAAGGCAGTACTCTGTACTGATAATGGTTTCCTCCCACAAGGAACCTGAGGTACTTTCTGTGGTCTGGATGAATGAGGATGTGAGTGTACGCATCCTTTAGATCTAAGGAGCATAGCCAATCTCCCTGCTGGAGGTAGGGCAGAAGTGTTCCAAGAGTAAGCATCTTGAACTTTTCTTTCTCTAGGAACTTGTTGAGGTTCCTGAGGTCCAGAATGGGTCGAAGGCCACCGGTTCTTTTGGGCACCAGGAAATACCTGGAGTAGAATCCGTGACCTTGCAAGTGGGGAGGCACAGGCTCCACCGCCCTGTCCACCAACAGACCGTGAAGCTCTTGAAGGAGAAGGTCTGTGTGCAGGGGAGGCCTTGGAGGTTCCCCTGGAAAGTATGGCGGAGGCAGTTGGTGAAAGTGTAGGGCATAGCCCTTGTGGACTATGTTTAACACCCAACTGTCTCCAGTGATGTGGGGACACTGGTGGGCAAAGAGGGCAAGGCGACCTCCTGTGCAGGGTTGGGAGAGCAGGGACTGAGAGGCTATGCTCAAGGAGTCAAAAACCCCCACCCTGCTGAGTGGGAGCAGGGGCCGGAGGCTTGGGGGTCCTCTGCCTATGGGGCCCATTACCCTGCCCCTTGGCTTGCTGACCCTGGGGTGCAGCTTGGGCAGCCTGATACTGAGGGTACTGTTTGTAGGCAGTGCCCTTCCTCAGGTAAAAAGGCTTCTTACCCGAGGCCTTCTTCTTGTGAGAAGGGGCAGAAGTCTTCCTAGACAGCCTTGTCCTTGTAAGGTGCTCGGTCTCGAGCTGTGCGGCCTTCTCGGCCATGGGTTTGCCAAAAAGGTTTTCACCTCGGCAAGAGACATCGACCAACTTGTCCTTTACCCATGGCTCGAGGTCCGATGACTGCAGCCATGCCTGGCGTCGAGCCGCAATGCCGGCTGCCGCAACTCGGGCCGAAACCTCGAAGCCATTGTAGGCGGCGCGGGACATAAACTTCGAGCAGTCCCGAATCCCCGAGGACAAGGACTTGAATCTCTGCAAGGGCTCCCCGGAGAGACCAGCAGAGAACCCGGCCAACTCCTTGGCCAGGTCTCGCAAGTACATGCCCATGTACAGCTGGTAAGACTGGACACGGCAAGCAAGCATTGAGCCCTGGAAGCACTTTCTACCCACACCATTGAGGTTCCAGGCCTCCCTGCCAGGGGGGCACTGCGGAGTACATCTTCTGGCTTTTCAGACAATGCATGGCCGATTCCACCACCATGGAATGGTGTGGGAGCTGCACCTTCTGAAAGCAAGGGCTCTTCCGGATTCGATAAATCGAATCGACTCGCTTGCTTAGAACCGGCGCCAAAGCCGGTGCCTCCCACATCCAGAAGAGGAGCCATTCCAGCATCGGAGGAACCGGGACAGTAAAGGCCTCCTTCGGAGGAGAGTCATACTGCAGGGCCTCGAGCTCTTCAGCTCGAGGCTCTTCCTCGGGGTCCGCTGGAATAGCCAACACGGTGGCCATATCCCGGACAAACTCTGAGAACCGGGTGTCCTCCGGAGGGGATCTACTCTGGGGCTCAGGCTGCGGTGAGTCCGAAGGGACGCACCGAGTCTTGAATGTGTCGGGGGACTCCTCATCCTCCGTCTCCCAGGCGGACTCGTCCGACGAGGAGTCAGGATCCGACCCCGCAGGGCCCTGGAGCACCCGTCCCGACGCCGGAGGCACCGGCGTCGATGCCCTCGGTCCCGAATCGGAGGTCGAGGGAGACCACAACCGAGGTCGACTGCGAGCCATGATGGACTCGAGTATCGGCTCGGTCTCCGGGGTCGACTTCGATGTCGATGTCCCGGTGGTCGGGGCAGATGCGCCAGACAGGCTGGCCATCAGTGCCCGCTGCTGCTCCATGAAGGCAGACAGTCTGCTCTTCAAGGCTGTCATCCTGAGACTCAGCTCAGGAGACGCAGCAGCCACCGACTCGGGCCCCGGCGGCGCCGGGCCAGACGTCGGCTCTCTGGGAGGAGAGTCCTCGAGGACCACAGGGCTTACGTGTCCAGCAGACTCCGGCTCCATGCGAGGAACTTTGGCAGGCTTCTCTTGTTCCACGGGCCCAGGGCGATGGTCGGGGGTCTTAGACCTGGCCCTCGAGGAGCCAGGGACCTCCTCTGATGACGCCCTCATGAGCCGCTTCTTCCTCTTGCATTCCCAGTCGGGGGACCCCCTGTCCGAGGAGCTCCGATGGCGCTCGGGATCCGAATCCCGAGATGTCGAGGCCTCAGACGAGGTCCGTGCCCGGCCGGAGGCTGAGTCCGAGAAAAGCCTTTCTTTCTGCTGCTGGCGACTTCGTAGTGCCTTTGAAGACATCTTCCCACATGGTCCACACGTCTTAGGGTCGTGATCAGGACCGAGGCACCGAAGGCAGCAGTCGTGTGTGTCGGTGAGAGACATCAACTTCTTACACCGATCACACTTCTTGAAACCGCTGGAAGCCATCGGGGAAAAAAAGAGTCCCCACGAGGTCAAAGGACCGGCCTTCCAGGGAAAAATCAAAAAAGGGCGCGAACGCCAGCCACGAAGGGCAAAAAACGAAAAAGAAGAATCGGGCTCGATACCGGTGTACCGAACCCGGCGGGAGGGGAACCGGCGTCGAACCGGGAGAAAAAAAATCGCAAGAATCGCCGAAAAAATCTAACTTTTATCCGGGATGACAGGACGCACGTCCGGTGGGCTTCTCGGAAAACGAGAGACTGAGGTAAGATGGCACCTTTAGGCAGGAAGGGAACCGCGCATGCGTGCCTGCATTCCCAAAGGCTTTCATAGAAAGCTGGGGAAATGCTCCGCTGGGGCTTCATCGGCGTCGATGACACCCATATGTGAGGACTGACTTCCTGCTTGGTCCGGGAGAAACAAATGCATATGACACAAAAAATTAATATGGTCATCTGTGCTAATTTTGTGCCGCAAACTCGCGCTACCAACACAAATGTTATTAAACACGCTCTTGTGGTGTGAAAAAGTCTTGCGTAAGTGGTGCCAAATTGGCATTTTCTAGTTTTTTGGATCATAGGGACAAAATACGTTACATTTTACAACCCCTTCTGCATGCCATTTTCATCCCTTTTGTCTTTTGTACAAATCTGCCAAATTTGTCATGACTTGAGCATTCTTTTATGATTGTTTAATATCCATGTTCGTTTGGTTATGAACCTGTGTACAAAGATGCAGTGTGTGCACAAAACGTTGTTGTGTTTTCTGTTCTGTGCATGTTGGCAGTGTGCATGTTTTCTTGTTTTCTTTTTAATTTCATTAGGTAGCCCTGAAAAGGGCTGTTTTTTTGTTGTTGGTGGCCATTAGTACTTGATGGGCCAGTCCTTGCTCTTTCTCACCAGACGATGTCTGTCTGGCATGGAGTGCAGAGTTTGACAAGGGGTTCTCACTTTATGATGCAATTCCAGGCTGCAATGTGTGACTCAATCAGCTCTCGCTTGCTCCGTCGCTGCTTCCTGGAAATTTCAACTGATACCTTGTGCCAAAGCTTCTCAATCAGGTTGATATTGGGTGACTGAGCTGGCCAGTCACTGATCTGAACTCCGATTATTTTCTTCCAGGCGGTGACAGTTTTCACTCGGTGGCAAGGTGCATTGTCATCCTGGAAGAAATATCTGCCAGGAAACAGTTGCTCAACTGATAGCAGCATGCACTTCTACAGAATTGATACGCATTTTGCTGTATTCACCATCCCATCAACGATATGGAGTCTTCCAACACCATTGGCTGCCATGCATCCCCAGATAATGACCTTGGTTGGATGCTTCACAGAGATATTCAAGCACTCTGGTTTGTTCTCTTCATTAGGAAACCTCCTCACATAGGTTTTGCCCTGGTCACCCAGAATGCAGAATGTGCTTTCATCGCTAAACAGATCTTTCTTCCAGTCAGCCTTACTTCATTTTGAGAACTTGGATGCCCACTCAATGCATCTCTTCCTCTGTTCCTCTCTCCCTTCCTTATGGCTCCTGGAATCTTCCCTTTCTGCTATACCATTTATCCTTCTTATCATGAATCCCAGTCTCTCCTCTGGCTCCTTCCCCATGGCCTGGTGGCATGCTGTCATCCGTCCCTTGATGAAGAAACATTCCTCTATCCCACGGTCCCAGCCAAGCAAGGCCTGTTTCTAATCTCCCTTTCCTTTCTAAGGTCCTTGAAAAAATTGTCTCACAATTCTCCATGCACCTTGACACCACTCTTTCCCTTCACCCCCGTCAGTCCAGTTTTAGGTCAGGACATAGTACCGAAACAATCTTGCTCACACTTTTGAACGAAGTCCACCAGGCCCATGAACATGGTGGCCTTTCTATTGCTGTTTCTCTTGCTCTTTCCTCTATCTTTGACCTGGTGGATCACCGCACTCTCCTAGCCCGCCTGCACGAGCTTGGGGGTTCTTGGGACGGTTCACCGCTGATTTCACTCTTTTCTCTCTTCCAGTACTTTTTCTGTCCTGCAGGGATCTGTCTCCTCACACATCACTTCCCTCCACTGTGGGGTCCCTCAGGGCTCAGTACTTGCCCCACTCTTGTTTAATGTCTTCCTTGCCCCGCTTGCCTTGACTGTCCAGCAATTTGGTATTTCCGGTTATTACTATGCTGATGACCTCCTCCTCATGTATCATGCAAATTCTCTCACCCCCAACTTGTCTCCTCTCAATGCTTGTCTTTCTGCTGTCTCTACCTAGCTATGCTCCAACTTCCTTCACCTTAACCCGTCCATATGTGTGGCTCTTTGGTTCTCCCTTAATTCCCCTCCCTCTGATCCCTTCCCCCTGTTGTGCTCCACCCCTGTACCACTAGTATCCACCCTCCATTATCTCGGTGTCACTTTGGATTCCTCCCTCAGCTTTCACTCTCATATCTCTCATTTCGCCCAGCGCTCTTTTCTTTCGCTGCGTCAGATATGCGCTGCACATCCCTTTCTTTCTCAACCTTCTCTTAACACTCTCATGCTGTCCCTTGTTGTCTCAAAGCTGGATTACTGTAACGTCATTTTTGCACAACACAGCTGCCAGTCTTATTACTCACTCCTCCCCATTGAACCATGTCACACCTCTTCTTCTGCAGCTCCACTGGCTTCCCATTAAATATTGTTTTGTTCACAAGATCCTCACCACCACTCATCGGGTATTACACACTGGTGTTCCCCGCTACCTTGCTGATCTTATTCACCACCAGCCCTCCCCATGACCCCTCCGCTCCTCATGCGGGAATCGGCTTTTCCTCCCTTCTCCTGCCCAAGCTCACCTCGAACTCACCCGCCACTCTACTTACCTTTTCCTTGCCCCTGCACTCTGGAACTCACTCCCCTCAGATTTGCGTACCGAGGCTTCATTCCCTCGCTTTAAAGCATTGCTGAAGACTCATCTAGCATTCGATCTCCCCCCCCCCCCAACCCTTGAGTCCCATTCTTAGTGTGTCGCTGCTGCTCTCTGTCCTTTTTTCTACCTGTTCTGCTACTGTCCTATCCAATTAATGGAGTTCTTTCTTCACTCTTTGTTTCCTCTGCAGCCTTTGTTTTTATGATTGTGCACCGCTCTAATGCAATTTCATGGGTGGTATATCAAATGTCTCAATAAAGATAGTAGTGGCTTCCTCTGTGCCTTACAGCCCCTCAACCCATACTTCAAGCATTGTCTCCTCCCAGTGGAAGTGCAAACTGCAACGGAACACTTCTCCTTCCATTCCCGCAGAAGCTCAGGGGATGTTAGCTTGCTGTTGCCAAGAGATGTCCTTATGTCATCCCCCTAGGCTGACTGCTATGATGTCAGTCCTGCATATTTCCCATCTCCTTATGCTTCTGCAGAATGTGGATGACCATGCTCTGATTACAGCTGACCTTTGCTGCAATCTGTGAGCTGGAATCTCTCTCCTCCTGCTAAACCACCATCTGGACCCGGTCCTCCATTAATAGCAAATGCAATTTGTTTACCATGCCAGGACATTGAACATCAGATGTGATACACACCAATTGATTCACATTAAATTCAAATCCTGTGTGCTGCCAAAATACCATGCACTGATTGGCTATCAAATATGGCTTCCTATTGGCTGAGGAAGCACAGTATTCTGTTGGTTCATTTCGATCCCGCTTTGACACAGAAACCAGTTGATTCATACTGGGACATCGTTTCCTTATGACAGCCATACAAAAGTTCACAAACAAGTAATTTTGCATGCAGAAATGTCTGCCAAATTAAATTTGCAACAAAACAGTACATAATAAGCCAGAATTCTGCCACAGAATTTGGAAAGATTGTCAAAATAAAGCTGAGAATAGCTTGATCATGCAGCCTATGCAAGATCTTTGCACACCACCGTATCTATCTATCTATCTATATCCACATACATATATACATACATAAAATGACACTGCACTGGTACATATGTAAAGAAACTGTGGTCTAATGGGAGAAATTCAATGAGGCCGAGGCTCCGATATTGCACGGAGGCCTCTATCGCTGCTTTGCAGACGTACTCCTATGTGTGATAAGAAAGATGGATTATTGTCCTCTTCACCAGAATGGAGAAACAAGCTCTGAAATAATATCAAAAATTAGCAATGCTACTCGAGCCAGATACATAATAAAGATGGAAGACCTCGTTTATTATAATACTGAGTGAAAAAAGGTCTTATCAAAGCATACTATGATGGTAAAGCTTTTGCATGCAATAAATAATTCCTTCTTGGAGCCACTAGTTCTGCAATCAACAAGAGGAAGGTTTCAATCGAAAGCAGAACCTGGTCCAAGGGATATTGGTGGTGGAATCACTTAGCAATAGCTTGACGTAATCACTGGAAAGAAAAGAAATAAAGCATGGACGTTGTTTAAAAATACTATCTTGGAAGCCCAGACAGATGTATGCTATATTTTAAGAAATGTGGAAGGAAGACCAAAAAACTGCCAGCAGGGTTTAAAGGTGAGGTCAGAGAGGCTGTTGTAGCCAAAAAAGCATCTTTCAGGAAATGGAAAAAGGATCCAATGACAAAAATGGGAAACAACATGAGCACTAGCAAGTTAGAGGCAGGCAAACAGAGAATTGAAAAAAAAAAAACTTGCTGTTGAAGCAAAAATGCATAATAAAAATGTTTTCAAGTATATTCATAGCAAAAATCCTGTGAGAGAGTCAGTGGTACCATTAGATGATAGAGGGGTAAAAGGGGCGGTAAGGGAGGACAAGGCCACAATGGAGAGACTGAATGAATTCTTTGCTTCAGTCTTTACTGAAGAAGATGTAGGGAAGTTACCCATGCCAGAAATGGTATACAAAGGTGATGTAACAGAAGAATTTAAAGAAATATTCATAAACCAGGAAGATGTATTACATATTTGATAAACTGAAGAGTAGCAAATCACCCGAACTGGATGGTTTAGATCCAAGGATGTTGAAAGAAATGTGCCAGGCCGCGGGCCGGGTCCCCGTGGCCGCCAGTAACCTGGGCCCGGGCCCGGCCTCGGCCTTCGGCACGTGACAGGGGAGTCGGGGGGGGGCCTAGGGACGCAGAGTGATCGCTCCTGGGTAGGCCTGGGAGCGAGGCCATTGGTGGAGAGGCTGAGGGGCGGGGATGGGTCTGCCGAGGAGCCGCGTGGTCAGGCTTTTCCGGCACGGCTCCTCGGCAGGGATGGCAGCATTCTTCTTTTCTCCGGCGGCTCGTGGCTCGGCGTTCGCGGCATCGGGACCGAGGGCGGTGAGATTCTGGTGAGCGGGGGAGTGGGGGTCGGGTCTGGGGGTATATATATATATATATTAAAAAAAAAAAAAAAAAAAGAAGAACGGAAAGCAAAAGGAATAATAATAATTGTAGGGAATTAGCAGGGGGAGGTGGGGGGATTCCGGGCACCTACCCTGTGCTACAGAGGTGCTTGGGGAGGGCCGGGTGCTAGTAGTCTTGGCGCTGGGAGCTGTGGGGACTGCCAGGGTTCTTCAAATACAAAGAAGCAGGACAAGACTCAATTAGCGCTAGTCATAAATACCTATACAATACCAAAAAAAAAAAAAAAAAAAAAACCACAACAAACCAACAGCATATTCCTGCAGCCCCTTAGGTCCTGTTCGGAGGAGGGTGTTGGAGGGGGGGCAGGTAGCTCGGGCGGACATGGTGCACGTGGCAAAGGGCTTGAGGCAGAAGGGCAAAGGCCGTGGCAGTAGCGCCCAGGGGTTGTGAGGCCGGTCTAAGGGGGTCACTGTGTCCTCCGGGGCTGGGGCTGTAGCGCAGCCTGCTCGGGTGGCCAGGGGAACGTCGAGACTGCAGGGGAGGGGCAGTAGGCAGGGCCGTGGGGGGTTGGATAGCAGGGCTTCTGGTTTGGGGGTGGAGGGAGGTGTGGAGGGGGAAGCCGGGTGCCAGGGGCCGGTTGGCTTGGGATCAGTAGGGGCCGGAGGGGTGGGGGGGAGCCAGGCGGGCAGCGCTAGATTGCCGGGGCAGCTGGGAGGGGTGGAACTGGCACTGGGAGTTCCAATCAGTCCCCAAGGGGCGGGTGCGGTGGCCCCGGGGGGTCTGGGTGGGCAGGGGTGGCTGGGTTGGCCCTCAATAGCTGGGCAGTCCCAAGGGATGGGACCCAGCGGGTTCGGGTGGGGGGATTGGAGCGGGATGGGGTTCCCGGGAAGGGGGGTGCCGCCTGCATGGGGGGGGCCAGCTGGGCCACAGGGGGTCTCGGTATGTCGGCCTGGCCGCTCGGGGGTGGGATGGGCTGGGGGTTGGGCAGAATGGAGCGGGTCCTTCTGGTGGGGTTTCTTATTTTTCTTGGCAGGTCCCAACGAGAGGTGCGGCGGTAGCCGGCACGGCGTCCAGCAGTCAGGCGATGGCCCAGGGTGCGCAGCAGCCCAGCGCCACCGGGGCGCTGCCAGTGGCTGGCGAGCGTATGGCGGATGGTGAGTCCGGGAGGATCACGGGGGGGGCGGGTGATGGGGGTGGCGCATTGGGGGAAGGGGGAGGCGGCTCCGGGGGGGGGGCAAGGTTAAGGCAAAGCGGAAGCACAGGCATCGTTGTAGACGGAGCTCGTCTTCCTCGTCCTCCTCGTCGTCGGCGAGTTCGTCGAATGGTTCGGGGACGGGGAAGGGAGCGGGAGAGGGGTCGGTGTCCTCGATGGTGCGTTGCGCGGAGTTGTGGGAGGGGGTGCCACGCAAATTGAGATGGCGAATACTGAAATGCCGGTATATTGATATTTTCCGGCTTCTGGATGGGAGGAAGCGCTCGGGGGAGAGTAAGAAAAAGCGCAAGGATGACGAGAAGGCGGGGAGAGTGCGGAAGGTTTCCCGCAATACTTTGAATTGGACTCGCGCTTTTTTGCGTATGGCGAGTGTGTGTGGGCATGCGGACCCGAGTAAGTATGGGGAGTTGTTGGCCTACGCGGACGCCATCCTGGCAGCGTCACAGGCGCACGAGGGCTGGGCGTGGCTAAATTATGATGAGGAGTTCCGGGATATGATGGAAGAAAATAGGCAGTTGTCCTGGGGGATGAAGGATATTAATCTCTGGCTGACGCAGATGTCGGTGAAACGCAGCAATGCGAGTGGTGCGGGGGGGTTTAGTAAAGTGGGTGGCCAGGCTCCGGTGGCGCCTATGCGGCCCTTTCGGGCAGCGCGGGCGCAGCCGGGGTCGCCTAACAGTGGGTCGGGGGGAGACGTATGCTGGCGTTTTAATAAATCGTCCTGCCCCTTTCCGGACTGTAAGTTCCGGCACGCGTGCTCACTCTGTGGGGCGGGTCACTCGGCGACGAAGTGTAGTCGGAAGGCGGTGGCCGGGGCACCTGGGGGGGGTAAGTGATGGAGGGAATGGGGGTTTGGCGCCTACCCCCATTAAACTTCAGGCGTTGCGGCCGTGGTTGGAGAGATATGCAGGCTCGGGGCACGGCACGAAGGCGCGACTGCTATGGTTGGGTTTCTCGGAAGGTTTTCGGGTTCCGTTTCGGGGGAGGGTGGAGGAGGTGTGGGGTAGTAATGCTAGCTCGGTGCGGAGTCTGGCGGAGGTGGCGCGCAGTAAGATTGCGGCGGAATGTGCTTTGGGACGAGTGCTGGCCCCTTTGCCCACCCCCCCCTTTCGCCTTTCGTCGTGCCACCTTTGGGAGTCATCCCTAAGAAGGCCCGTGGCAGTTACCGTCTGATCCATAACTTGTCCTTTCCGCCTGGGGAGTCGGTGAATGACCACATCCCGCGGGAGCTGTGTTCAGTGCGCTATGCTTTGTTCGACGAGGCCTTAGAGCTGGTGCGCAAGTGTGGAAAAGGAGCACGGATGGCAAAGGTGGACATCGAATCGGCTTTCCGGCTGCTTCCGGTGCACCCGTCAGCGTTTCCGCTACTGGGATTCCAGTTTGATGGCCTGTGTTATTACGATAAGTGTCTGCCCATGGGTTGTGCTATCTCCTGTTCATACTTTGAGGCCTTTAGCTCCTTCCTACATTGGGTGCTCGTACAGCGGGCGGGGTGTGAGTCTGTAGTGCACTACTTAGATGATTTCTTTTTTGTTGGGCCTCCGCAGTCGGCGATCTGCGCTTCCTTGTTGGGAGCCTTCCAGGAGATGGCTGCTGAGTTTGGGGTTCCGCTGGCGGGGGAGAAGACGTTCGGGCCGGTGACGCGCCTTTCTTTTCTAGGGATTGAAATAGATTCGGAGGAATTCTTGGTGCATTTGTCGTTGGATAAAGTGGAGAGGCTTCGGGCTTTGGTGACGGCGGTGGGTTCGGCCTCTAAAGTGACCCTGAAGGAGCTGCAGTCTTTGGTGGGTCATTTGAATTTTGCTTGCCGGGTGATTGCTATGGGGAGGCCTTTTGCGCGTAGGCTGTTCTTAGCCATGGGGGGTGCGTGGCGCTCGCATCATCATATCCGCGTGACGTCGGGGATGAGGGAGGATATGCGGGTGTGGGAGTCCTTCCTCGCAGATTTTAATGGCTGCGCGCTGGTGCAGGCTCCGGAGCTGTCGAATGCTGACCTGCAGTTGTTCTCAGACGCGGCGTGCGCTTTTGGGATGAGGCTATACTGCCAAGGGTCGTGGTGTGCGGCGGCCTGGCCACCAGTGTGGAAGGAGTCTGGGCTGACCCGAAACGTGACCTTCCTCGAGTTGTTCCCGATAGTGGTGGCATTCTGGGTGTGGCCGGATAGGCTCTGGGATAAGAAAGTGGTCTTTTGGTGTGACAACGCCACGGTGGTACAAGTGATTAATCGGCAGTCGCCTAAATGTCCTCGGGTTGCGGCGTTAATGCGGTTATTTGTGCTAGCCTGTTTGCGTCTCAACATTACGGCGCGGGCACGGCACGTGCCGGGAGCACAGAATGCCATAGCTGATGCTTTGTCCCAATTTCAGTGGGCGCAGTTTCGAGCCCTGGCCCCCGGAGCGGACGAGTCATCGGCGGTGGTGCCGGAGCACCTTTGGAGGGTTGGGACGCCAGAGTGATTCATTTGCTACGGTCCTCAGTAGCTCCAGGTACGTGGGCAGCGTATGAGCGCGGGTATGCCAGGGTTCAGGAATTTTTATGGGAGCACGGATGGAGGGGGGGTAGAGGTGATGCGCGGTTGTTCGGGTCATTCATAGTGTGGGCTAAAGGGTGTGGGTGGTCTCGGACGTCCGTGAGGGCTGCTTTGGCGGGTTTCTCCTTTTTCAGCAGGGCGGCGGGATGGGGCAGCCCTAGTTCGTCCTTTTTGGTGAAGCGGCTGTTAGCCGGTTGGACGAAAGAACGGCCACCGGTTTGTGACTGGCACCGTCCCATCTCTCACGACTTGCTGGCACGTATGTGGGTGGTGTTGGCGGAGGTGGCGGCTTCTGATTTCGAAGCGCTGCTGTTTCGGGCGTTGTCACGGCTTTCTTCGGGGCGTTTCGGGTTAGTGAGTTAGTCCCTAAGTCGGGCGGGGGGATGGCCCGGGGTGGGCTGGAGGTGCAGCATGTGGAGATTCAGGAAGCGTCGGTGTGCATCGTTCTGGTGCGCTCCAAGACCGATCAACGTGGTGCGGGGAGGGAAGTGCTGTTGCGGGCTCTTCCTGGGCTTCGTTCTTGCCCGGTGCGTAATTTAGCGGACTATATGCGCCGGCGGCCTAACGTGGAGGGTTTCATGTTTTGTCATGCGGACGGGAATCCGGTCACGCAGTTCCAATTTACGGCGGTGATGCACTTGGCCCTGCGGCGCTTGGGCTGTGCTGAGCGGCAGTATGCGTCCCATTCCTTCCGGATTGGGGCGGCCACCAGCGCGGCGGCAGCGGGGTTGGGGGGTGAGGTGATTCAACGGATCGGTAGATGGCGGTCAGGGGCTTTTGAAGGTTATGTCCGCCCGGACCGAGTATGATGTGGTTCGGGTGAGGGTGGGGTAGGGGGTGCGGGGGGGTTATTAATGCTTTGTTTCCTGTTTCAGGGTGGCTTCCGGGTTCGGACCCCGGGCCCGGCGGAGCTGAGCTGGTCCGACGGAGGAATGGTGGATCATCAGGCACTCCTTCGTGTACTGGGCGGAGAGGAGAGCCGTGCTGCGCCCGTTGGGACTGCATCTGGGATTGGCGACCCGCAACATCCGGTTGCTCTGGATGGGAGAGCGTGGTATGCGGTGGTGGCAGCTTCTCCCTTGGATGCGGCGACAGATGGACCAGCGGCGGCGACCAGCGGGGGTGTTGCTACATTTAGGTGGTAACGACCTCTCCAATTGGACTTGCAGGCAGCTCATTCGAGCGGTGCAGCGTGACATCAAGGCACTTTGGGAGACTTGGCCGAAAGTGTTGATTGTCTGGTCGGACATTATTCCCCGGCCGGCTTGTCAGTCGCAGCGGCGGTGGTCATGCGGCTTGGCAAAAGTCAACCGGCAGGTCAGCCGGTGGCTACAACAAGCAGGGGGATGGCAGGTGCTGCACCCTTGGGCAGACCCCGGTTGCGCGGGGCTGTACCGAGCGGACGGTGTGCACCTGTCGCCCGTGGGCCAGGACCTGTTGTTAAATGACTGGCAGGAGGCACTTGAGCAGTGGGCTGGTCGCAGCTTTATGGGGGGGGGCGGTGCAAGGATAGATAAACTACCTCGCACCGGTGGTGGGGTGGAGAGCCCACGCTCACCAAGGCAGCGGGGCTTCAACTAATTTAGGAGCAGTGGGGGAGCGGAGGGCTCCCCGGGGGTGGGGCGAGGCACCCCGGTTGGGGGTCTCGGCCCGGTTTAGGGTGGTGTGCCGGCCTTTGCTACTAGCATGGTAAGGCAGGCGGGGGGGTTCGGGGGTGGAGAATGCTCAGCCTTGCTACTAAGATGGCGGGTGCAGGCATTGTCCGGGGGGGGGGGGGTGTTGTTATTTGGGGATGTTGAATACGTTGGCCCATGTTGGGCCGGTTATGTTATGTTACATGTTTGAATAAAGCTGCGACCAGAGTTGTACCATGATTAGTTTCCATTGTGTTTGTGTGGACAAGGGGGGGGGGGGATTAATGGCTAAGAGGCCAGGCGGGCCTCTGGGTTACCAGAGTTACTGAAATATGAGACTGCAGACTTACTACTAGTAATCTTTGAACTATTATTAAAATTGTCTGTAGTCTCAATTTATGGGCTCAAAAATCTTAATTTTTCCTGACGTAGCTAGAGACACCCAGAAAAGGCGAAGAGCGTTTCTGGCTTTACGCCAGAGAACTATCACCCTGGGTGCACAATTCAGATTAAAATACCCTTGTAAATGTATGGTTTTATTTCAGTCTAAGCAATTTATGTTTTTTGAGCCACAACAACTATCACAATTTCTACAAAGTAGGGAAGTAATGGGGCAGGATTGAGTTCATATCGGCTGCCAGTTTGTCATCTATGCTCATATGATTACTTTGTTTAGGTAGGAAGGTCTGTTTTCCTTCACCCGATAATGGATTATTTATTTTTTCTTGGGTCTTTTCGTGGGGTGTATTGTGGTCTAATCAATGATTTATCTATTGCTATGTTAAAATATTTTGCCTTTACGATTTATGTTGTAATTCATAATTCAGTTTGTTTCTGGATTGTATTGTTAAAATTCAATAAATTGTAAAAAAAAATTGTCTGTAGTACCTGAAGACTGGAGAATGGCCAATGCAACACTAATTTTTTTAAATGGTTCCAGGGGTGATCTGGGAAACTAGAGACTGCTGAGCCTGAAGTCGGTACTGGGCAAAATGGAAGAAACCATTATACAGAATAAAATGACTGAACATGTAGATCGTTGTGGTCTAATGGGAGAAAGCCAACATACATTTAGCCAAGGAAAGTCTTGTCTTACTAATCTGTTATATTTTTTTGAAGATGTGAATAAACAAATAGACAAAGGTGAGCCCGTTGATATGGTGTATCCCATTAAAATGTCATAGGATAGGAGGCATAGGATAGGAGGCAGTGTGCTATTGTGGATCAGGAACTAGTTAAAAGATAGAAAGCAGAGAGTAAGGCTAAATGGTCAATTTTCTAAATGGAGAAAGTTGCATAGTGGAATACTCTAGGGATCTGTGCTACGCCTGCTGCTTTTTGATATAATCTTAAAGCACCTGGAAATGGGAATATTGAGTGAGATGATCAAAATTTGAAGATGACACAAAATTATTCAAAGTTGTTGAAACACAAGAGGATTGTGAAAAATTGCAAAAGGACCTTAATAAATTGGAAGACTGGATGTCCAAATGGCAGATGAAATTTAATGTGAACAAGTGCAAAGCTATACACCTAGGAAAGAACAACCCAAACTACGGTTACACGATGCAAGGTTCCACATTAGGAACCATCACCCAGGAAAAGGATTAAGACATCATCCTGAATAATACGTTGAAACCCTCCACTCAGTGTGCAGTGGCGGCCAAGCAAGCAAATAGAATGCTAGGAATCATAAGGAAATGAATGGAAGATAAAACTAAGAATATTATAGTGCCTCTTTATCGTTCCATGGTGCAACCACACCTTGAATATTGTGTGCAGTTCTGGTCACCATATCTTACAAGGGATATAGCAGAATTTAAAAAGATACAGAGAAGAGCCAGCAAAATGGTAAAGAGGATGGAAGGCTACCCCTATGATGAAAGGCTTAAAAGGTTAGAGCTTTTCAACTTGGAAAAAAGACGGCTGAGGAGAGATATGATAGAGGTCTATAAATTAATGAATGGAATGGAATGGGTAAATGTAGATCAGTTGTTTACTCCTTCAAAAAGTAGAAAGACTAGGAGACACTCAATGAAGCTACAATGTAGCCCATTTAGGACTAATAAGAGAAAATATTTTCCACTCAATGAGTAATCAAACTCTGGAATTCATTACCGGAGGATGTAGTAAAAGCTGTTATTGTAGCTGGGTTTAAAAAAGGTTTGGACAAGTTTCTGGAGGAAAGGTCCATAAGGCATTATTAAAGAGGACCTGGGAAATCCAATGCTTACCCCGGGACAAGCATTGTGGAATCTGTGTACCTTTTTTGGGAACCTGCCAGGTACTTGTGACCTGAATTGGCCACTGTTGGAAACTGGATACTGGGCTTGATGGACCTTGGTGTGACCCAGTATGGCATTTCTTACGTTCTTATATTCTTAGATAAAGCTGAAAAAAGAGCAAAGTATGATCTTAAAATATATCACTGGAATTTAAAGATGGTCTGCAAAATTGGTTTATCACTTTTGATACAAATGACACCAGAAGAACAATGGGATGACATCAAGAAAGTTGTGCTCAAAGAAAGTAAAACATCTCACAAAAAGTGAAAAAGCAAAAATGGCCAAAATGGATGACTTTAGAAACTCTGAAAATTGCTCAGAAACTCGGAGAAGCTAAAGCTAGAAGAGAAAGAGACATAACAGCCCACATCAGCAATGTCATGAGAGCCATTTACAGTAAAATCAAAACAGTTCAATGCTTAAAGCCACTACTGAACCCTCAAGACTTTTACACCGTATTCCAAGCTCCCATCTTTCCCCAACTCGACTTCTGTAATCTCCTCCTACAAGATCTTCCCAAAAACGCTCTTCACCCTGTTCAACTGGCTCAGAACACTGCCACACGCATCCTCTGCAATACTGCCAGGATCAACCACATAACCCCACTCTACAAACAACTGCACTGTTTACCCATCACAGTGCGAATTAAATACATAGCCATTGTCACTATCTTCAAAATCAATCACAACCTCTCCTCCACCTACTCACAATCACTGCTACAGAAAGTACCTAACAACAGATCTAGAAGAATAAACATTCAGAGTACCATATCCATAACAGCAAGACAAAACCCAACCACTCCACATCTAGAAGGGCCTTCTCCATATATGTCCCCACACTCTAGAATGCCATCACACACAACTTACATGTCACAGATGACTTAATGACATTCTGTAGAAACCTGAAAACTCACCTATTCATGGAACACTTTCCAGATGAAATGTGATCACCTATGCCAATGGACATACCGAACCATCCCTCTCTCCCCTCCCCACCCTACAACCCCTTCCCTCCACCACCCACAACCTAATGCAATTCCCCTTGTCTCCACCTCCCTCCGTTATCTTCCAAGTTAATGCTGTGTTCATGTTGAAGTTGATTATCTTGTTCTATTTCCATTTTATATAGTTCAATTGTAATATAATCAGTTCTCTGTAAAGCCCTGTTGAGCTATGTTGTTACATGTAAACTGCTGTGACTCTTAGGGGCATGTTTACTAAACACCGTTGCTGTGCGGGTTCCCGTTAGTGTGCTGGTGCCATATAAGGAGTGGGCGGGCCAGGCAGAAAAAAGAAAAAAAACGGACCGTACGTGTGTGCGTCGCGCTAATGTGCGGGGCCCACATTAGCGCGTGGGAAGGCTAAGTGGGGCGCTGCTGCCTAACTAAACAACAGAGCCATAGTACAACGGTGAAGACATTGACCTATGGTGCAGGGGCCAGGGGTTCAAACCCCCATTGCACCCAACAAAAAAGACCAGCTGAGACATCAACTTTTATGGGCAAAAGTGGTGTAGGAGGCATATTGATTATGGGCGGCTGAAGGCGGCGCACATATGTTTTTTAAACGGTATGAGGCGGCGCACTGTTTATTGTGGGCGGCAGATGGCGGCGCGCTGTTAAGGTTGGGCAGCAGAGGGCGGCGCGCTGATAAAATTGGGCAACAGAAGGCGGCGAGCCGGTGGGCAGAAGGCGGCGCGCTGATGTGTGAGGGGGCAGCCCAATAGTGAGAAGGATAAGTGGCGCGCTGATGTGCAAATAGCAGGAATGGAGTCATAGCACAATGGTTAAGACACTGACCACACATGCAGGCATCATGGGTTCAATTCCCCACAGTGCCCATTGAAGACAGCTGGCTGAGGCAGTATTTTAAGGGGGCATGCCCATGTTGGGCGCTGTTAATGTTACGCGCCAGAAGGCAGCGTGCTGTTAATTGTAATTTTGTGCGCCACAAGACGGCGCGCCGATGGCTACAAGGCTGCGCGCTGCTGTTCCAACATGGGAACAGAGCCACAGCACAATGGTGAAGACACTGAGCAATGGTGCAGGGGCCACGTGTTTAATGCCCAGAGAAAAAGGCTAGCTGAGGCAGTATGTTTTATGTTGGGGAGAGCTGTAGGAGGCTGTTTAATTTTATTTTGTGATAACTACTAGCAAACGCACTCTCACAGCATATTAATATAGGGCCGGCCATAAGGCACATGTTACAGTGCACCGTCCGCCAAGGCACCCTAGAATGTCCCCTATAGGGCAGCATGTATGTTGCGACACAGGATAATGTATGGTGCACCCTATATGGATGGCAACCATACAATGCCCTATAGGGCGCCCCATAAAGCACCCTCAGAGGCACCTTATGGGTACAGTACACTGAGGGTGTTATTGCTGGCATCAACATATGTACAGTAAATTAAAAAAATGCTTTGAACACTTGTCTCACAGAACCCCACTGTGGGTTTGAACCCATGACCTCTGGCTGCACAGGCAGTGACGTAACCATTGGGCTACAGCTCCATAGCTGTAAGGAAGTCCCTGGCTAGCTGCAGATAGCCTGCACGTCACCTCACAGACAGTCTGCCAGTGTAAACAGGATAGGGTTAGGCCACACATACCCATGATGCACTGCACATGCAAATTAGCTGTCCACAGATGGGGAATGCACCCCCACAGCACCTCGGCCCTGTTGGGGGACGTGACCGGGTGCACCCACACAGCAACTCGGCCTGGTAGGGGGCACTGACCGGGTGTTTTACTGGCACAAAGTAGCTACACACCGTTACATCGTGCGGGTTCTGGGCTCACCCTGAGTGTGCAATGAGGCGCCCGGGACCAGGTCCACAACACCTTCCATGGCTGATGGAGGCCAAGCGGGCGTTCCAAAGCAGTGTTAATGTGTAAGATAGTTAGTTCATGCACAAACACCATGGATATCCCAGTCAGGCACAGGCGCCCCCGAGCCCACCACCCCCCCCAAGCAGCAAACAAGGTCCCCCATCAAGAGATCCTCACTCTACATCCCTACAATGATGGCAGTAGAGGGCAACATCAACCCCAGTCCTGCTGAGGTACAAACACCACCCCACCCCACCCCTCCCCTCCATACACACCCATATTACTATAGCAGGCAGACAGACATAGGACCAGGTGAAGGTAAGCTGCACCCCACCAACAGATATTCCCCTGCAGCAAGCCAACAGCCACCACACCCTGCAAGCCACTCTAGCAAGACACATACCAGCTACAGACAGTCTGCTGGTTAGTCCATAGTGCATGTTCCCAATGGAGACACATGCATCCAGAACTGGTCTGCCAACATACACAGCAAGCAGATAATTCAGTGACTGGGCCCCAAACAGAAACCCATATCTATCACATGAGAGAAATACTGTATAGTACTATGGGGGTGCCTAACCATGCTGTGGTCACTGCACAGTCAGGGTGAGCATGATCTCCCAGGAGGACATGCTTTGGCCACACTGTCTGTGTAGGTGGTGGCCGGACACTACAATGTCCCTGCCAGTGCCCTATGCCCGGTGCAGATGCATCCTGGCCACGCCACCCTGTCCTGGCTATACCCATGGTACCTTGCACCTCATTATGCACATTGGCAGGCCAATACTGGCAACAGTGCTGGCAGTGTGGGCTGTGGAAGGGGCTTGCAGCCAACACCCACTGTATAGACAGACACACACTTCCACACTTATGCCTTCATGGTGCTACTATTGAGGAGGTAATTAGCCTTGCCCACCAAACCGGTCCTGAGCACGGCAAGGCATGGATATGGTACGCAGTACAGCTGGGGGTCACTCCCCAGGGTGGTAAACACCGTCAGAGGCCAGGCCTGGAGCACGCACCGCAAACACCTAACAGATTGTTCGGATGGGGTCAACTAGCAGTATGTGCGTAACGTATGGATATCTAGCTGCCTGTGCTCCTAGCAAACGTCTCCGAGCTGTGTACCGTATACCTCAGGTGTAGGGTGACATTGGTAAGTTAGGCAGGTGCTAGTTTTGGGAGATGCATGCAGGGTCCAATGGTCTGCCTCTCCAGGAGACATTGGCCAATGATGCCTGTGGGTGTGGGTGTGGGTGTGGGTGTGGGTGTGGGTGTGTCTGCCCTTGATGGCTGCTGCTTTACGGCACAGATTCCCAACTCCAGTCCAGGTTTGCATCACACTGTTCTGGTTT
This sequence comes from Ichthyophis bannanicus, assembly GCA_033557465.1. Lineage (NCBI taxonomy): Eukaryota > Metazoa > Chordata > Amphibia > Gymnophiona > Ichthyophiidae > Ichthyophis > Ichthyophis bannanicus. Next base: position 290,630,858 of record CM066037.1, on the reverse strand, counting down.
TCCTGCTGTCCCTCATGGATATGCATGAGCTACATCTACATACCATGGGTGTGGTGCATAGATATACAGCACAGGTATTTGTATGAGTGGCATCATGGAACCTGACTGGTGTGTGCCCCACCAGGACTGCATTTGGGTGATTCTGCTCTGGGTACTGGCCCTGTTCATGGTGTCTGTGCTCAGTGGGGTAAAAGATAGACGTATTGCCATTGCATATGTCCTCTCCAGGAAAGGTGTGCCCTTACTATCACTGTTTAATTGGGGGAAAAATATGTGGGCAAGATTGGCAGTCACCCCAGCTGGGCTTTGAACCTATGACCCTCTGGTCCTAGAGGTACTGACTCTGTCTGCTGCACCACACTATGGCCACAGAGACAGTGCAGCCCCTGGAGGTAGTAAGCCTGGCAGGATGGAGTCATAAACCCTGCTCTACGCAATTTTACTGTGGGCATATGCACCCTGTCTGGTGACAAACGTGCACATAAACCCCGGAAATGACCACGGGAAATGTGGGACAAAATATCACCACGCTGAGCAACAGTGATATTAATGGGCAACCATAGAAAACACTCCCAGGAAAGCTCCAAACAAAGGAAATGTTTTTTGTAAGAGTCTCCGCTCCGTAAACCCTTCCAAAATTCATTTATTTTTTCTGGAGCTTTGCTGGGTGTGTTTTCTGTATTTTCCCATCACTATAACTGTTCCCCAGCTGACTTACTATTTTTAATAGTTTTGTTGTGGTCATTTTCTATTTTTATTTGCACTTTTGTGCTGTGCACATGTATCACACTGCTCACGTTTTGCTGGTTTCCCCGGTTTTCCTGTACATTGCTGACGGAAATGGTTTCTCTTCCCTTTAAATGCTTTCTACCGCGAGTGTTTCACTCGCGGTAGTTTTTCCATGCAAATTCGGGCCCGATACTATGCAGGGAGCCTCTCCCCTCCCACTCTCCACCCATTGACCCCGTCCCTCCGCCCCTCCGGAGCCTTCCTCCGCCCTCTTTTAGCCGTTCCACGCCTCTATCGGACATTTGCAGGCCCGCACTTGTACGGGGCCCGTTAGTGTGCCGCGTACCTGTGCGGGGGTGACACGCACGTGTGCGGGGCGTTTAAACACGTTTATGCGCGTTTCAATGCCGCGTTGCCGTGCGCTATTTTGCGGCACGCAAATTTGCGAACTTTAGTAAACATGCCCCTTAGATACAGCAATATAGAAAAATAGCTCAATAAATAAATAAAACTTAACAGAAATCTCCAACATGCAGCAAGATGAGACAAAGAGAAGCAGTAAAGTGATGCATGTAAGGAAATACAATCAGAAACTATTAGAAGAAGAATCCTAAAGCTACAAGAATTAAAGAGAAAATTCCAGCCTTGAACGGAATGCTAAAAGATGCTCAAAGATCCATGTTGAATGATGCTGAGACGATCAAGAAAATGTGGAAAGAATATTGAGTAATTTGCTGCCATAGAAAGTTTAAGTAAAAAGATTAAAGATGTTAGTGAAAGATAATGGATGTTTGATGAGTTACTAAGTATAACCTTACATGTGAGATCATCTATGCTGATTTAGAAAATGGCAAAATCAATCATTTCATACTTGATGGAGAAGAAAAAAATAGTAGACACATTAGCCTACTTGGATCAATAATCAATAATGAAACGGCAAACAGTCAAGAAATCTGATGCCACATTGTTCTTGGCAGAATGGCTATGACGGATCTGGATAAGATTTTCTCTGCATACAAAGATTCGGCCGATCCAAGCTATGGTATTTCAATAATGTCATATGGATGTAAATATTGGACCACGAAGAAGCAAGACAGGAAGAATATTGATGCCTTCAAATTATGGACTGCCTGAAAAACAAATCAGTCGGTACTAGAAAAGCTGAAACCTAAGCTTTCTTTAGAAGCACAGATGGCAAGACTCCAACCTTCATACTTTGGGAACCTCTTGTGAAGTGAAAGATCATTACAGAAAGACATCATGCTCGGCAAGGTTGAAAGCATAAAGGAGGAAGACCAGCAATGCAGTGGATCGATACAATAACAGTAGCTATGAATGCCACTATCAACTGAAGACCGAACACAGTTTAAGACAACTATCTAGAGGGTCACCATGAGTCAACATTGACTCGACGGAACTTATCAACAACAGCAGCCTTTAGCAGGGGTACACGCTAATGGTTAATATGTGCTACAACCTATACTAACTGCTTACTGCACTTTAGTAAACATTGTTCTCTGTTTCTCTGAGGAACAGATACACATATACACTATACCCCTCTCTCTCTCCAAGAAATATATACGCACTCTCTCCCCCTCTATCTCTCAGAAATACAAACACACACACACACAGTTTCCCTGTCTCTGAGATATGTACACGTTCACTCAGTGGCATTCCCAGCCTCCTTGGCTCCGGGGTGGGTGCCGCCCCCCCCCAGCACTGCCGGCGCTGCATGCCACAATACACACACATACTTCCCAACCAAGCCAAGGAGGCCGTGCAGCAAACTTAAAGCTGGCTGGCCGTAGTACCTCATGTTCCAGACCTCGCCACTCTTCTTTCCCAGCCAAAGTCTCGCAATTCATGAAACTTCGGACAGAAGAGAAGACCAGCCAGGCCTGGAGTGCGAGGCAGTGTGACAAGCCATCTTTATGGTAAGTTTGCCGTGCTGCCTCCATGAGCCTGGCAGGGGTGCACGCCCCTCCCGATGGCACCCAGGGAGGGCCACGACCACCGCTCCATTCACTCTCTCTTTATCAATACAGCTCGAGGACAGTAACTTAAGGTGGCAAATATTTACCTTGGACTCTGTTTTTCTCATGGCAAACGTTTTGTAGTGTGCTCATGAATTGTAACTGGGAAAAATGTCTGTGCTTGTCTCTAATTCTAAAACAAAAACATTTGGTTCAAAATTCAGACCTGGTGGAGAGCATTTAAAAATAAGACCTAGAATCAATGCTGCTATCTGAGTAGGCGGCGGCTTTGAATACACATAGACAGCACTTGCTGCCAATGGCTATACGTATCGCAGTACTGTTTCACTGCTATAGATATAGTCTGCTCTAACTTAAATTATTTTGTTTGTCCTAAATGCTTGAGGCCGCGGGCTGGGTCCCGTGGCCGTCAGTAACCGGGGCCCGGGCCCTCTCGTTGCCTCCGGCATGTAAGCTGGGGGATTTCGGTGGGGGGGGGGGGGAGGAGCATGAGGAGTGCAGCATTTGAAATCGCTCCTGTTTGCTAGAGGAGCGATTTCATTGGCGCTGGGGGTGGGTGGGTGGAGCTGGTGTCGACGAGGAGCCGCATGGACGGTCTTTCGCCGCGGCTCCTCGTCGGGGAAGGAAGCGTTCCCGCCTGCCCCCCCTTTAGAGTAGGAGAGGCGGAGATGTTGCAGCTGGTGGGGGCGGGATAGAGAGCCAGCGCTCGCCGAGGCGGCGGGGGCTCTAACTGATTTACAAGCAGTGGGGGGCGGAGGGCTCCCCGGGGTGGGACGAGACATCCCGGTTGGGGGTCTCGGCCCGGTAGTGGGGGTGTGGAGGCCGGCCTTTGCTACTAGCATGGCGAGGCAGGCGGCGGGGTACAGGGGAGGAGGATGCTCCGCCTTGCTACTAATATGGCAGGTAGGGGCATTCTCCAGCAAGGGTGGGGGGAGGTAGGGGGGGTTCATCTTGGATTGTTTGATATGTTGGCCCGGGTTGGGCCGGTTGTTACAGTGGTTGAAAATAAAGCTGCGACCAAAAAATATATAGTTGCACCAAGATTCTGTTGTCAGTGTGTTTTGTGGCATGACAAGGTGTACTATGGGGGAGGATGGTGCAAGAGGGAGGCGAGCAGGGCCTCCGGGTTACCCGGGTAACTGCATAACTATAAGCATAGCAACTGAATATTGCCTCTATCCTGACATCTCAGTGAAATGCCTACCCTGAGACTATATGGAGAGTCCCAGAGTAGTCATAGGAAGTTTTCAGTAGCACTGTCCATACAGAACATAACTTTATAAATCATTTTTGCATAAATGGGCTCTTATAAAATTAGGTCACACTTAAAAGTATGTGTGGTGTGAGACAATGTATACTTTAACAGTAGGCATACAGAGGGGTGGAGTTTGGGTGGAGCATGGTTAGAGATGCAATTTATCATGTATTTTATGAAATACATCAGTCTCTGCATGCTTTATTGGCTACCATTTATGCTTGCTCTTTGGAAGGCATTATGTCTGTGCTTTCAACCTATGGTCAACTTCTGCAGGATTTGTGCTAGTATCTTATAAAGACACACAGGCGTATATGTGTCTTTATAATATAGGCTTAAAATAGATGCCTTCTCCATCTTCAAAGCTAGACACTCTGTTATAAAATTATACACATAGTGCTACTGAGATAGGGATAGGGGGCTTTACGTTTAGTGGCTGCAGTTAAGCATTAAGCCCCTTTGGATATAACTGGCATATTATGGGGCATGCTCGCTAAAGTGTGCTATTGGGTAACATGCGCTTTAGTGCAGGATCACACATGATGGGCCAGGAAATGGGTGAGTTAGGGGAGAAAAGTGGGCATTGACTACACATTGTGGTTAGCGCAGGGTACTTAATGCATGCTAATTCTCAATGTTAGAGGTGGAGTTAATTGCATTTAATTGCATTTTTCACACAGTGAGGTATTTCTCAACTCAGTAACTGCTGGGGGACATGCTGGGCACAGCCCCAACAGCTCGGGGCTCTTGCACTTCACACACTAATTTATGACTCGTAACACATGCTATAAGCTGGAACCTTAGCGCCCTTTATAAACATGTCCCTATATATCCCAGTGCTTTCCAATAAAAATTTGATCTAATATATATTTTACAATGTTTGTTGAACTTTGATTGATTTCTAAGATGTCAACCAATAGATACTGGATTTCCCAAGCGACGCCAGGTAACTCAGCTAGTTTGATAAATTGCAGATCTGCTACAGTCAGTCAGTAACCTTTTATTATTACCTTTCATTGTCCCTGAGGATTGGAGGGTAGCCAGTGTAGCATCAATATTTAAAAAAGGGATTCAAGGGTAGGGTAATCCTCGAAACTACATATCAGGAAGCCTGGTGTTGGTGCCTGGCTAAATGTTGGAAATGACTTAACTGACACTTGGATATGCGGTCTATAAGCATGAGTAAGAAATAAAAATCTATATAGATATAGATTATATAATAGAATTACTGGACAAATATGATTAATTAGGATGAGTCATCATGGATTTAGGAAACAAAAAGGGAGTGGAGCAGTAGTAGTCCAGTGATTGAAGGATAAGGTGGTATATAAAACTGGTTAAATAAATAAATAAATAAAATTAGTGTGATATGCTAAGAACTAGGCTTCAAATCCTGCTTCTACCACCGATATTCCTTGTAAGATTGGAAGTGGTGGAATTTTGGAAGTGGGGGAGGGGCATTTTCAGGTGGTAGTTTTATGGGGTGCAGGCAGTTTGGGATTTGGGAGACTTGAGAAAAGGCAAGAGGAGGATTGAAAGCAGAAATTCCCTAAGTGCAATGTTTCACTATACGTATGTTTTTCTGCTGCAGAAGCTAGCAACCCTTCTCCCATAGAAATGCATTGGGCCATCTTTGAGGGGGCTTATTTCTCTGGACCACTGGTCCGATTTGGCCCATTTTCAAACACGATGTGACTTTTTACGAGCTTTTTCCCCATGCTAAATTTCATCCTATTACTTTTAATTTTTGCAGAGATATTTTGCCGACAGACAGACATTTCTCAACTCCTTTTGTATAATTCTTTTCAACATCTATTAGGTTGGAAACAATAAATATCAAATAGAGGGTCAGGAGCTATTTGGAAAGGAACAGAGAATAAAACTGAAAAGATCATATTATCTCTGTATAAATTCAAAGTGTGACCATACCTTGAGCACTGTAACTCTGGTCGCCCCTCTCAAGAAAAGATAGAGAAGGTAGATAAGGTAAAGAGAATAGTGGCAAAAATAATGAAGGGAAGGGAATGGCAACCTTTGAAGAAATGTTTGACAGGTTTGAGTTTCTGATGTTAAGAGGAAAAATGATTGAGAAGAGATATGCTTAAAACCAGGGGTATGTATGACCAAAATAAATTACATTTGCATTTGAAACTCAATTTTCCCCATTTTCAGGAATTTTTTTCATGTTTTCATCTACTCAATTTTTAGGTGTGCATCCTGTGTACATTAGAACATTTATAAATGCATAAATAATGCTTAGGTATATGCATACAAGTGATTTGAGCACTCTATAAACTTTTAGGCACCCAAACAAACCAAATGCACACTTGCAAATGCATAGCCCTAATAGAAATGTATAAAATCATTGGTTGCATGGAATAAGGAAATGGTTATTTGCCCTTTCAAATTCTACTAGGACTGGTAGCAGATTTAAAAGAAATGTAAGAGTGTTTTTTCAGTCAACACACAATTCGACTGTGGAGTTGCTGGAGTATGTGATTCATGCCAGTAGCTTGGGTTTAAAATGGTCTGGGCAAGTTTCTGGAAGAGAAGCCCATTGATAGCTATTCAAAAGCCAGGCTTAAAGAAAATCACTTCTTACTACCTGGGGTGGGAGTGAAAACAGGGAATGGATCCCCTTCCCCGTTAGGACCTATTGGATAATAGGGATGTGCAGGCAAAAAAAAAATTGTATTGTTTCATCAATAGTGCGCAGTACTGGCAAATAATAGGCACTATATTCATACAAGTGATTTGAGTGTAATATTGGCAAACACGCACTATCTTTATTGAGCAATAATGCATAATGGAGTGGAGGAGTGGCCTAGTGGTTGGGGCAAGGTACTGAAGGTCAGGGGTTCAAATCCCACTAGAGGACAGCAACCTTGGGCCAGAAGGACTGGGGTTTCTAGTCCCACAGGTGCTCCTTGTGGTCTTGGGCAAGCCACTTAACCTCCATAGCCCATGTTCCCTGTAAAATAGTTATCTCCAAGTTATAATGCCCTGTTCAATGTAATTTCAGTTTGTTCAATGTAAACCACACTGATGCAGAATAGCACAGTATATAAGAGAAAATAAATAAAATGATAGAAACAACAGTTTTCATCATGTCCAGGTTATCGATAATGCCTACTATTAACAAAAACCCAGAAATGATGAAATTTCATTGTTTCCTATATCATTTTCATTTGAAAACATTATGAAACAAAACAGGAAATATCACTGACTGGCCACTAGAGACAGGAAATTGGTCTGACCTACTATCACCTTCCTTCTTTTGCTTACAACTACTTCTGATACTTTACTTCTCTCTTTTGCTGGCTGGGGTAAAGATTTGCCTGGTTATAGAAACTCAAAGTTTTTAGTTTACTTCCTCGTCTCTACTTTGCTATGAATTCTTTGTCTTCTGTATTCCACCACTGTTAAAATCAACCATTTAATTAGACATTCGGAAGCTGATACTCAAAAGCATTTGTGTGCTTGGTGGCAGCACCAACTACAAAAGCTTTTTAAAAAATCACTACAGTGATTCTACAGATAAATTTGACTGTTTTCTATGTAGAGAGATCAAATGTATTCATTTGGAAAGGGGCATGCTTTGGAGAAGTGGAAAAGAGTTATACGTTCAATGGTGAAATTCAAGTGCTGAATGTATAACTTATCTGTCTAAATCTTGATGATACATATCAGGTCTAACTTGCAACATATAATGAAAACGCCTACAGTTTTACATGGATTTTCAAAGCTGGCACGTCTATGGCCACTGAAAATACGTATAACTTTAAACGGTTAAGTTAGACATCTAGGGGTAATTCTATAAAGAAGAGCCTAGCTTTAGGCAGCAAGTACACGCTGAAATGTAACAGCCCGATATTAAAAAAAAGCTGAGCTCCTAAATTTAAGCCCCTATTTTAGGTTCCTAAATTTGTGTTTTATTTTAAACCACACTTAGGAGTCTAAGGGGCATGTTTATTAAAGGTTAAGGCGCGTTAAGGAAAGTTAATGAGTATTAAGTGCTGCCACTGCCCATTTATTTCTATGGGCCATTGCGGGCTTAACACGCATTAATCTTTCTAAACATGCGTTAACCTTTAGTAAACATGCCCCTAGGTTTTCAGCTGAAAATTCATCCTAATTTAGTTTACAATTTATGCACCTAAATTTAGGCCTGCTATTTATTGCCTACATTGATGAGCCTAATTTAAGGAGCCTAATGCTGAAAATTGGTGCTAAGCCCCTAACTTTTTTCCAGTCCTAAATCCACCCCCGTTGCCACACTCTTTATTCTCTTAAATTTAGGAATTTAGTGACATTTTAAGTTAAAAAAAATTAGAGACTCAGCACTAGTAAATTTTCAAAGAGGCCATTTTAGAAGCATAGGGGGCCACAGTCTTAGTTGTGATTTGGATATCTGAAGATGTCCATATCACAGAGGCGTCTCCAGAGACATTTGACAAGTGGCATTTAGAGATGTCTCCAGTGCACGGACATCCATGTAGGTAAGGGAAGCGGTGGAGGTGTGTCCGCGGAAGTGCAATGAACTTAGACATCTCCATTCGATTTCAGAATCATCTGCAGGGACATCTACACTTAGACCTGCTCCAGACACCAACAGGCTTCAGGAACATGCATGATATGGCCTTAAGACATCCAAAGGTTATAGAGAAAATGGAGGATTCAGTGACTAGCCAAAGATCACAAAGACCCACATAGGGATTTGAACCCTGGCTACTCTACACCTAACCTGCTATTTTAACCATTCTGTTCTGAAATACTATTCTGGAGATGTCTATGTACAGTAGATGTCTCCATAGACGTCTATATAGGACACATCCATGTTTCTGAAATCATGCCTGAACTTGCATGTGCCTGCTTCTTTTTCAGACATTCTGGCTTTGGCGTCCCAGACTGCACTTGGACGTCCTTTGTAAAATGTGCCTTATAACTCTCCAAGTCAGGAGCATAAATCCTTTGAATACTGGGCCCTAAATATTTTAGTCATTTATGTGCATAAGTGGCCATCTATCTGCATAAATGACCTTTTATAAAATACCAATTAACATCAAAAAATATGCCTTATTTACTTGGTGCTTACCTTTACTGTAGGCATGCATGGGGAATAGTTTGGGTAGGCATAGGCGGAGCATGTAAGTACATGTGTAGATTATAAAATACTATCATTTATGCGCATATGTGCAAAATGTAGCACGGTCATTTACACCCGCTCTAGAGATGGTAAAAATATGGCACATTTTTGGCCACTTACACTAGTATTTTACAAAGAAAAATAGGTGCCTACTTTTCTTTAAAATTGGTTTAAAATAGGCGCCAGTTATAAAGTTACCCTCCACAAGATAAACCACAACCATGCTGCTGAATATAGACCTACACTCACTACTTTGCAGTAACGGATTTTATAAAGTATATTTTGGACATCAGATAACTTATCAGATTTGATGGTGGAGTAAATTCTTCATTTTGTATGAAAGCACTGCATTTCAAAACCTTATTTTGATTTCACAGAAAACTTTAATTTCCTGTTCTGGATTAAATCACAAACAAGACCTTTTTTGTAGGGGAGTTACAAAAATACAATTTGTTTAGGAGCATTCCATATCCCCAGCTCCTACACATGGAATTCTAACACCCTAATCTTTACTGAGAATGATTTTTTGGTGGACAGTGTGAATGTGGACAGAATTCTCAGATCTCCTCTCATTGGTCTGTGCTGCTGCCACTGATTGGGTGGGCCTTACTCAAAAATCTTGGGGGGGGGGGGCATAGTCCACCTATGCCCACCCAGGCAGTTAGCCCCTCATTTGAATTTGAACTAATGGGCAGTTGATAAAATTCTTGCTGATTCACGTTGCAAAATTATTGGATTTTTTTATACTAATGTGACTGTAGGATGTTGCATTATCATTTTGTTAAACAGAATCTGTATACTGAGGTAAATATATTCAGAGGGGCAGAGAACGGCCTTATGGTACATCTTCAGCTTCCTGTATTGTACTTAAGACTGGGTATACAGTTAATAGTATTAGTTAGTAATGAAAATCAAGTTTCTCTCGTCAATAACTATTAAAATAATATAAAAGCACAAAATACATGGCTCTTTACACGTGTTGTACTTTTTCCAGATCTTCTGTTCATTGAATTTTATAATGGGATAATGGATTAAGCATTGCGAGTCCTTCTATGGGGATTTAGAATGAAAAAAATATGATAAAGTACAATTATTTCTTATTGCTTTTCACTTGTGAGGAAGCTGGACTTGGTGAATATAATGTTCAAAGGAAAAGAAATAATTTTTACTTACACGGTTTCATCATTCTTAAACTCCAGCTCCCCATAAGCATCTTCAAAATCCTCTCCACCTCCTTTTGCTGTCCCTTCAATTGTCCTAAAGGGAATTATGACTGTGCCTCGAGCCCCTGATGTCCTTAGAACCTTTACCTCCATTACACCAATGCTTTCACTGGCATGTATTACATCACACTCAAATGTAAAGATGCCTGCATGGTCATCATCCAATATGGTCACTGTAGCAATAGAAGGAGAGGCCAAAACTGCTTTAGGGTAGTGTAAATTGTTAAGATCTAAGAGCTCCTGGGATTCAGCTATTCGTACATTATTAAGACGCACAAAGAAATGCTCATCTTCCTCAAAGATGTCATCATCGATGATCCCAACTGAGAACTCCTTTTGGGTTTCCCCAGACTTGAAGACCACTGTCCCCTCTGTAAACTCATAGTCAGCCCCAGCATTGGCTGAGCCATCTTCTGTTTTGTAGTCCACATAAAGTGTCTTAGATATGTCACCACCTCTCCGTACTACAGTAAGCAGAACAGCTCCACAATTCTCAAGACACTGATAGGAGCATGGGTCAAAATAAATTTTAGACATAAACTCCTCAGGTTCATCTATTTGTACCTCATTCATGCTCGAGCTCTTCTTAGCTTGCTCAGCTGCATGCTTCTTTAAAATGTTGCCTGCACCAGTCATCATTCTGGTAGCTTGGATGCGGTAAAAGGCTCTGCTCTTTTGTTGGTGAGACAAAGCATAGTAGTTGGCCATCTCAACTAGCTGGTCTAAATCCTTTTCTGGATGTTTCTGTTTTAGATCTTTGAGGATTCTGATCATTTCTCTGCGAGATTCATCCACCTCCTTTCCTTCCATATTAACCAAACTGCCATCCAGAAAATGAGAATTCATCATCTTGCCATCCATTTCAATCCCCTTAGGATGCTCTCCCTCTGTCTCAATCATAATTCCTCTATGCTTGTCAGTGCGATACTTCTTATGCATATACTTATAGAAAAGTAGTCGTCTATCTGCCACCCAGGCCAGGAAAACACAGATAGGGAAGAAGAAGAGAGTGAGTAAACCTTCCCATACCTGAACTATACCTGGAGAGAAGACAGCCAGAATCATGTACAACCAGATATAAGCAAAGATGCTCCATGCAGCAGTGACAAAGAACACTCGTAAATGTTTGATCCTCCTGGTTTCTCCATCAGGAATTACATAGACGCAAATTGCCATAATAATGAACATATTGAAAGCTGCACTGCCAACAATGGTTGAAGGCCCTAACTCTCCAGCTGCAAATCCATGGCCACACACCTCTATTAATGATAGTAGAATTTCAGGAGCAGAAGAACCAAGTGCCATAAGGGTCAGATTGGAGACTGTTTCATTCCAGACCCGAATAGTGGTTGTGGTGGTCTCTCCATTGATCTTTCTTATAGTGATTTCTTTCTCCTGTGATGTGATAACTTCTATGGATGCCATAAAACGATCTGCAATAATGGACACCCCAAGAAACATGTAAATCATTGCAACAAAATAAACAATAACTCGGGCAATTTTGTCCCCCAGGGATGGATTCTCTGGGTACCATATTGGCAAGATCACACCTTCTTTGCAGTCAGAGGTTCCTGAGCATGAATTGTTTTGCACTGTACTGGAAGAAATTCCTGTTATACCAGCACTTACATGCAAACCTTGCAAAAACAGGACAAAAGTAACCAATCCAAAATGGAGGAAGGTCGAAGTGAGAGGCTGCAATCTTAACCACGCCATACACAGCGTTTATTGTAAGCTTCCACCGTAGCACTAATGGTCTTCTTAGCAAAGGCAAGAATCTAAAATAGAACAAAGTTGAAAAAAAATCATTATACAAGGAAAATAAGACCAGAAGTCTTCAACATGCAGCATGATCTCATTCCTAATAGACAATATATATCAGTCAGTCTGACACCTAGAAATAAATTTACTCATCACAAACAGACCTGTTAAAGGCATTTAGCACCATACTTGTAACGGTATATTACAGCTGTGGGTGGTGAAAATACTTAACAAAAGATAGACGTATGCACTCTCCAATCTTGGTAGTTGGAATATGAGGATGAAAGCATTTTATATGTCCACAATGACCTTCAAACATTAATGTTTATTCATAGTCTACAAAATCAGAATGGTCAGGTTTTATATGACAAGAAATAGCTTGGATTCAAAGTTTAAGCATAAGTAATTGAATAGATGAAGGATTTGCACAGCACCTTCACCAAAGCTGTGCTAGTGAAAATAAATTCCCAAGCAAGAGTTACAAACACGCAATCACATATTAATGTGTGCTAATGCCCATAGAGATTAATTTCATAAAAGAGTACCATGTCTAGGCACATTTGTAAATGTTCTTTTATAAAGGACAAGTAGGCGTCTACTCATCTTTATAAAGCATTAGCATATGTGGTAGAGAATGCTCCTTGAACGCAGGCACAATCACCTACACCTGTTTGCAAGCAGGTATAAATGTTTGCGCATATTTTATAATCTGAGTGCATGCTCCATCAAGACGGCTCCCCTGGCTTCATCTACCAGTAAAATACCCACCCTTATGTCTACAACAGAAAGAAGAAAAGAAAAAACGGGAAGAGGTTAATGAAAATGCCACAGAATAAATTGATTGCCACAGTAGATTTATTCAGCCTGACATGTTTTGGCACGATATGCCTGCATCAGTGAGCAGTTATTGCAATCCAAGGAAAATATTGTGGTATCGGCAATATCCTTTGCCATACTTAATATAGGCATCTTAAAAGGTGTTTTAAGTAGCTTTTCCCCTTATAAAATTATCCACATCATCCATGAAGTGCTAGAATTTCCAAACGGTAGCAATATTCAGTCCTTCATCTGTATAGACTATCAAAATAACTTAGGACAGGCTTTTTGTGGGAGAGGAATTAAAGCAATGTCTGGGATAACTTTCTTTATGAAATCAGTCAAGTTGGAGGGAGCTTAGGGAAAATATCCACAGGCAACTTTTCTGTTTTACGATGGGGAGAAAGGCTGAATCACCAACTCCAAAAATAGAGACAGCCAGTTAGGATCCCAGTGAAAAGGTGTCCCATAGAGTCCTATGAATTACCATTCTCTCATCCCTCACTGCCTGAGGTATATGTGTCTATAGCTATCTGATGCAATCTTGTAACCGCTACTAATGCTTTATTTTCCCTACAGCACTCTGGGGCTTGGTCAGTCAATTATATTTGGTAATGGATAACTATATTGATTGTTCTTCAGACTAATTGAATGAATTCTCAAAAAGCAACTTCATTTGGCAGGAGGAGCAATATTTATCACTTATATGTCTGGAACTCTAGGGCCACATACAATTTCGAAGATTTCTGCATGGTAACAATATGTTCCATCATCATTTGCTAATAATAAAACCAGATCAGATACTACAACGTTATATAAAGAACGCACTGCATGATGAAAAACAAATAAGTACTCTTGGCTTGTAAGTTTAAGTGCATTGCCTGGTTATAGCATTTCTTGATTCTATGTGGAAAGAATCTAATGCAATGAAAAATTTGCATGACAGAGATTTGCATGCCTACTACCTCCATTTTATGCACATCTCTATCATGCATATTCATTGTGGATATCTTGAAAACTCGACTGGCTGGGGGTCCCCCAGGACAGGTCCGAGAACCACTGCGATAGACATTCAAGATTCTCATTTTAGTTCATTGTGCTTTCTATCCCGGTCAGTCTGTCTAAATTCCCTCAGTACTCAGTAAGATCCTCATAAGCAAATGTATTGATAGTTCCTTCCCATTACAAACCGAGACTCAACTGTACTCGGGGCGCAGCATTTAATTGCTTGGCTGCTTTCCTATGGAATTCACTGTCAGGATAAAAAAGAAGTCTAAACCTGGCTATTTCCAGCTGGATATGTGGAATTTCCTGTGGTCTTAGAAATGGAGAGGATCTTCCTAGCTCTGATAACACAGCTCTGCCCTCCCCACCCCACCCTTTGTGTACTGCCATTATTATCACAATCAATCATTTTACATGTTAAATAATGGTTATGGTTATTCTTTATTTGTTATACCATAACACTGTATGAAATCTATGTGGTTTACAATATTTAAAATAATTTAAAACAACTTAAAACAAACACCTTCCTCCAGCAACACAAGCACAGACTGAACATGTGGACTTCATCCAATGGATTGTACAAAAATCAAATAGATTGCATCTGTGGAAGACAACAATGGAAAAGCTCGATAACATCGTCAACAAAGACAAAAAATGGAGCGGACTGTGGTACAGATCACCAACTTGTTGTTGTTGTTGTTGTTGTTAAGTGCCGTCAAGTATCACCAACTACTAGTATGAAAACTGAAGCTAAAGTTGAAAAAGAGCAAGCTACTCATAAATGTAGCAAAATATGATCTTGAGAATATACCACTGAAATGTAAAGACTGCCTGCAAATCGATTTGTTGCTTTAGATACAAATAACAGAGTTCCAGAAGAGCTATGGGATGACATCAAGAAGGTTATGTTGGAAGAAAGCGAGAAGTCTCTACAAAAGGTGAAAAAGAAAAAACGGTCAAAATGGATGACAGAAGAAACTCTGAAAATTGTCAAGAAACACAGAGAAGCTAAATCCAGAGGAGAAAGAGAGGCAATCATAGAACTCAGATTTCCAATGAGCAGCAAGACAAGACAAGGAGAAGTACTACAATGATGCATTCAAGGAAATAGAAGCAGAAATTAGATTAGCTTTCCTAAAGCTATGAGAGTTAAAAGAAAAAATTCCAGCCTCAAATTGGAATGCTACAAGATGCTCACGGATCCATGCTGAATGATTCTGAGAAGATCAAGAAAAGGTGGAAAGAATATAAAGATTCACTATACCATAAAGATCAAGTGGACCAAAGCCATTTCAACCTCTACCTTATGATCAAGAACCATTGGTGATGAAAGAAGAAGTTGAAGCAGCATTGAAAGCCTTATCAAAGAACAAAGCACCAGGGATTGATGGATTCCCATTGAAGTATTACAGCAAATCAGATGAAGCTGTTACCATACTTATAAGGTTCTGCCAGGAAATTTGGAAGACAAATTCATGGCCAACTGACTGTAAAAGATCTGTGTTTAGACCAATACTGAAGAAAGGCGACCTGACTGACTGTGGAAATTATCGCACACTCTCCCTGATCCCACAAGCCAGCAAGATTCTACTCAAGATCGTTCAGCAGAGACTACAACCATACCTGGAACGAGAACTGCCTGAAGTGCAAGTAGGGTTCAGAAAAGGATGAGGAACAAGAGACATCATCGTGGATGTGAGATTGATCCTAGAAAAGACAAAAGAATACCAAAAGGATATCCATATGTGTTTTATTGACTACAGCAAGGCTTTTGAATGTGTAAACCATGATAAACTCTGGGCCACATTAAAAAGCATGGGCATACCAGAACACCTGATAGTTCTCTTGCACAACCTTTACATTGATCAAGAAGCAACAGTTCAAACAGAACTAGGAGAAACAGAATGGTTTAAAATCAGCAAAGATGTATGAAAAGGCTGCGTACTTTCCATCTATCTGTTTAATTTATATGCAGAGCAAATCATCAGAGAAGCAGAACTGTATGAAGACAGCCAAGGTGTGAGGATTGATGGAAGACTCAACCACCTTCGTTATGCTGATGATACCACATTACTGGCTGAAAGTAAAGACAATCTGTAACATTTACTTCTGAAGATCAAGAAACAGACTTAAAATGGGCCTGCACCTTAACGTTAAGAAGACAAAGATCCTGATAACTGGCAAAAATCAATGAGTTCATCATTGATGGAGAAGAAATTGAAATAGTTGACAACTTTAACCTACTTGGATCAACAATCAATAAAGAAAGGGCAAGCAGTCAAGAAATATGATGATGCATTGCTCTTGGAAGAATAGCTATGAAGGACCTAGACAAGATTCTCAAGAGCAAAGATGTCTCTCTCTGTACAAAGATTTGGCTTGTCCAGGCCATGGTATTTTCAATATCATCATATGGATGTGAAAGTTGGACAGCGAAAAAGATAGACAGGAAGAAAATTGATGCCTATGAATTATGGTGCTGGCAATGAATATTTTGTATATCATGGACTACCCAAAGAACAAAGCAGTCAGTACTAGAGGAAACCAAACTAAGTTTTCCTTAGAAGCTCAGATGACAAGACTTTGCCTTCATACTTTGGATACATCATGTGAAGACAGAGATCATTGGAGAAAGACATAATGCCCTGGCAAGGTAGGTCAACATAAAAGAGGAAGGCTGACAATGAGATGGAGCGATACAATAACAGCAGCTATGGGTGCCACTCTATCAACAATGAGCTGCCTGACTGAAGACCGGACACTGTTTAGGTCAACTATCCAGAAGGTCACCATGAGTCGATACTGACTTGACAGTACTTAACAACAACATAAAAAGGAATTTACAGAATTACAATAGAAAAAGCATAAGAAATAGATAAAAGAGAGTAGAGGGGGTAAAAAAGGAGGGCAGGGTAAAGGGGTATGTTAGTGGGCATGCTGTTATCCCTACAGTTCCCGAACCAACAGCCTTAAAAAACAGTGGGGTTAAGTTAGACAGACTTAAACAGGAAGGTCTTTAGAGCCTTCTTAAAGCTCTTAAAGTTAACTTCCAGGGAGATGGCAGTGGGTAAGCCATTCCAGAGGGCTGGCGTTGCTGCAAAAAAAGCCAATTTCCTTGTGCTTGGAATGGGGAGGAGTGTAATCTTTCTCCATGTATAGATCTTAATGCTCTAGCTGGGGTATGCAGAGTGATAAGCATAGAAAGATAGTCAGGGCAGATTTGTAAAGTGCTTTTGAAAAGGGCATGGGCGAGGTCCCGGTGCCCGAATTTAACCGGGGGCGAGCCTCGACGCGGCCCCTTTTGCTAGGGCCGGAAGCGGAGGATAGAGGCAGGGGGAGTGAGGGGGGGAGAGGTGGATGCGCGGCTGTGCGGTGATGCAGGGCGCATCATTTAAAGAGATTGGTTCCGCCGTGGGATGCGCGCGGCTGGAACCAATCAGGGAGTGAGCTGAGCCATGTGCAGCGGTTGCGAGTTCGCCCGCTGAGCACATGGTGGGAAGGAGGGAGACTGGCCGGTGTCGTTTTTCGGCGTTTCGTCGGCGGGCTCAGAGTGCTGCGATCCCTGGTCGTGCAATCTGCGGAGAAGCATCTCGGCGAGTGGGCAGTGGCGGGCTGTTTTTTCCGTTGCCGCTTCCTTTGATGGCCGCGCCGGCGTGAGCACTGACTCTGCATCTTGGACGGAGGTCTGGAGCGGCGGCGGCAGAGCAGCTGTGCGAGTGAAAGTTTTATCAGGCGAGTGGGGGTACATTTGTGGGTGGGTGCATTTGATGTTTCCTGGTTGGGGAGTGCACAGAGCAGGGCTGCTTCATTAATTGCTCAGTTCAGGGCAAGGTGCATGTGCAGGCCACAAGGAATTCCCCGGCTGTGCGGCGGTTCGAAGCGGTTGTCCGGCAGAAGCTGGAGGCGGAGTTGTGCTTGGGGCGGATAGCCGGTCCTTTTTCGGAACCCCCTTTTGAAAATTTGGTGATTTCCCCTTTGAGTATTGTCCCTAAGAAAGAGCTGGGAAAGTATAGGCTTATTCATAATCTATCCTTCCCAACAGGATTGTCAGTTAATGATCACATTCCCCGAGAATACTGCACGGTCCGTTATGCCTCTTTCGACAAAGCGGTTCAGTTAGTCCGGATTGCAGGCCAGGGGGCTCTAATGGCGAAGGTGGACGTTGAAGCCGCTTTTCATTTGTTGCCTGTTCACCCCTCTTCTTTTCATCTGTTGGGTTTCCGATTTGCGGAGGAGTTTTATTTTGACAAATGCATGCCCATGGGTTGTTCAGTGTCGTGTGCATGTTTTGAAAAATTTAGTACGTTTTTGCAATGGATGGTTATGAAGCAGGCAGGTGCTAAGAGTGTTGTCCACTACCTGGATGATTTCTTGTTCGTTGGACCAGCACGGACTTCGCTGTGTGGGGATTTATTATCAGTCTTTCTGGGTGTTGCGGACGATCTAGGGGTGCCGTTAGCTGAGGGGAAAACGGAGGGGCCCTCGACTAGGCTTACATTCTTGGGCATTGAACTGGACTCTGAGGTTATGGTGGCTCGTTTGCCGCCAGCTAAAGTAGACCATTTACGTGCTTTGGTTTCGAATGCGTTGGTAGCTTCGAAGTTCACGCTAAAAGAGTTTCAGTCTTTGATAGGGTCCTTAAATTTTGCATCTCGTGTGATACCGATGGGGCGGATATTCATCAGACGTTTGGCGGCGGCCACGTCAGGTGTCCGTAAGCCTCATCATAGAATTCGACTGTCCCGGAGCATCAAGGAAGATTTGCGGGTGTGGGATGTTTTCCTAAGGGAGTTTAATGGGTCACCCGTACTCATGGAGTCTGCATGTTCTACTCAGGAGTTACAGTTATATACGGATGCAGCGGGGGCTGTGGGATTAGGTATTTACTTTGGGGGGGCGTGGTGTGCGGATCGGTGGCCACCGTTGTGGCACCAGCAGGGGCTTCTCCGGAATATCACATTTTTGGAGTTGTTTCCGATTTTAGTGACGTTGGAGTTGTGGCCGGACAAATTGCGGAATAAGAGGTTGGTCTGGTGGTGCGACAACGAAGCCGTAGTGAGCGTAGTTAACCATTTTACGCCACGCTGTAGACTGGTAGCGGATCTGATGAGAAAAGTGGTCTTAGCCTGTTTGCGGCTGAATGTTAGATTAACAGCGCGACACATTCCGGGGTTGCACAATGGTATAGCTGATGCTCTTTCCCGTTTGCAGTTGGATCGGTTCCGGCGACTGGCACCGGAGGCAGACGAGAAGGGGCTTCCGGTCCCTTGGAAGTTATGGAACAGTGGCCTGCTGATATGAGAGAGATGTTGAAGAGATCTGTAGCGAAGAAAACCTGGGACGACTACTGTCGGGGTTGTGGTAATGTGGTGGAGTTTTTGTGGGCTCAGGGATGGAGATCAGGGACAGTGTCCGATCGTTTATTGGCACAGTACATACTGGGGGCAAAAAGGGCGGGTGTCACTAGGGCAGTGGTGAGGGGCCATTTGGCGGGCTTTGCATTTTTCGCGAAGGCCGTGGGGTGGGGCCCATCCGGTGGGGGTTTTTTGGTGCGCAAATTGTTGCAAGGGTGGGGGCGTGAAAACCCTCCTCAGCCGGATCAACGGCGACCGGTCACGCATGACCTTCTACACGGACTTTGTGAGGTTTTACCGGTTGTTGCGAAGTCTGCGTATGAGGCCACGCTTTTTAAGGCTGTTTTCTCTTTGGCCTTTTTTGGGGCATTTAGGGTCGGTGAATTAGTAGCGGATTCAAAGTCGGGCAATGCGGGGCACAGTTTGCAGTGTCAACATGTGCGTGTCGAGGGCGCACACTTAAAGGTCCTTTTGCAGAGGTCTAAGACGGATCAGCAAGGACGGGGTATCTGGGTAGTGCTGCAGGCGATAGGGGGGCTTACGTGCCCGGTAGCGTCCATGAGGGAGTATTTAGATCGCCGCCCTCGGGTGGAGGGTGGGCTATTTTTACATGAGGATACAGGGTTGGTCACGCGCTACCAGGTCACTGCAGTTTTGCGTTTGGGGTTGCAGTGCATGGGGGAAGACGCGGCTCTTTATGCGGCGCACTCTTTTCGCATAGGGGCGGCGTCTAGTGCGGCGGGTGCTGGGTTGTCGGGTTGGCACATACGTTTGATTGGCCGGTGGAGGTCCAAGGCTTTTCGAGGTTATGTCCGTTTATAAGCAAAAAAAAAAAAAAACAAAGAACAAAACAGTAAAGCTGTGCGCCTGCGTTTGTTAACTGCTGTTTTTCGTTTCAGGTGGGGGCGGCAGTTTGCTGGGCTCTTGGATGCTGGGGCATTCGTTTGTGTTTTGGGCTGCACGACGGGCAGAACTACGGCCTATCGGGCTTAACCTTGGACTGGAGCCTGATGTGGTGTCGGTGTTATGGCTGGGCGAGCGGGGTCTGCGTTGGATGCAGCTGTTGCCTTTGCTGCGACACCATGCGCGATTGAAGACTCCACCGGGGATTATTTTACTGCACCTTGGAGGCAATGATCTCGCAACATGGACCTGTAAACAACTCATTAATGCTGCGAAAAAGGACATGGAGCTGATATTAAGGATGTTTCCTGGTGTTGTGCTTATTTGGTCGGATGTCATCCCGAGGCCAGCGTGCTGGGGACAGCGGCGGTGGTCTCGGGGATTGACGAAGATCAATATGCAGATCGGAAAATGGTTATGTGCAAAAGGGGGTTATCAAGTGCAGCATGAGTGGGTGGATGTTACTTGTAAGGGTTTGTATCGAGGTGATGGGGTGCATCTGTCTCCAGTTGGGGTTGACTTGCTCCTCAACGACTGGCAGGAGGTTTTGGAGCAGGTTGTACGGGTTCTCAAGAGCAGGTCGCAGCTTTTGCTCCTTAATGGGGGTGGGGGGGGCGGCAAAGGCACGGGGGTGCCTGTGCCGGTGGCGGGAACCCGGAGGTTTCCGGGGTCCGGAGCCATAGCTAATTGGGGCGGGGCAGGGTGCCCGCGGCCCGGTGAACTCCTAGCAGACTTTTGCTAGTGACATGGCGAAGTCGGGCAGGGGTGGTAGTAACTTGTCCGGTGGTTTGACCGGCTAGGTGCGGTAGTGTTGTCACCTTGCTAGTCATATGGCGGGTGAGGTAACGCTCCGCACCGGGTTTGTGTTTTGGGTTGTTATACATGTTTAAAGTGTTAAGATGTTATGGAAAAATTAAAGCTGCGACCTGTTGTTATACCAATTCATGTGTGGTCTGGAAATTTCTGGGAGTGGGATAAGGTTGGGGTTATAGTGTTGGTGCTGGACAGGGCAAGCGCTCGGTGCAGCTCCCCGGTTATGAAAAGGGCACGGGCGAGGTCCCGGTGCCCGAATTTAACCGGGGGCGAGCCTCGACGCGGCCCCTTTTGCTAGGGCTGGAAGCGGAGGATAGAGGCAGGGGGAGTGAGGGGGGGGAGAGGTGGATGCGCGGCTGTGCGGTGACGCAGGGCGCATCATTTAAAGAGATTGGTTCCGCCGTGGGATGCGCGCGGCTGGAACCAATCAGGGAGTGAGCTGAGCCATGTGCAGCGGTTGCGAGTTCGCCCGCTGAGCACATGGTGGGAAGGAGGGAGACTGGCCGGTGTCCCGCCCTCCCACCCTGTGATTATGTTTGGGTTACGGGGATTTGGGGGTGTTGCAGCTTGGGGGGGGGGTTTTGAGTGGGTGACGGCGGGAACCCGGAGGTTTCCGGGGTCCGGAGCCATAGCTAATTGGGGCGGGGCAGGGTGCCCGCGGCCCGGTGAACTCCTAGCAGACTTTTGCTAGTGACATGGCGAAGTCGGGCAGGGGTGGTAGTAACTTGTCCGGTGGTTTGACCGGCTAGGTGCGGTAGTGTTTGTCACCTTGCTAGTCATATGGCGGGTGAGGTAACGCTCCGCACCGGGTTTGTGTTTTGGGTTGTTATACATGTTTAAAGTGTTAAGATGTTATGGAAAAATTAAAGCTGCGACCTGTTGTTATACCAATTCATGTGTGGTCTGGAAATTTCTGGGAGTGGGATAAGGTTGGGGTTATAGTGTTGGTGCTGGACAGGGCAAGCGCTCGGTGCAGCTCCCCGGTTAATAAACTAAAGCCAGTACATTGAACTGGATGCGGGTGTTAATAGTCAACCAGTGATACTGGATGAGAAGGGGGGGGGTAACATGTTCATATTTTCATGCTTGGTTAAGAATATGGATTGCTGAGTTCTGTATTGTCTGTAGTTGTTTAATCTGATACTGGTGAAGGGTGAGGTATACAACATTACAATAATCTAATCTTGATAACATGGTGTGTAGAAGAACTGTTGTTTGGGCAGGTTTGGCCAAGAAAGGTTGGATGGCATGGAAGCGACGAAGAGCTAAGAAGGATGCTTTCGTAATCTTAGACAGTTGGAGACAGAAGGAAAGCTGAGAATCCAACAGAACTCTGAGGTACTGGAGGGTAAGTAGTAATTGTAAAGGAGTACCTTCTCCAGCTGAGATGGATCAAAAAAGATCACTATTACCCTGCAAGTTCACCATAAACTTGCAGGGCTATCGCAAAAAGAAGGTGGCACCCACCTCCAATATCTTAGACTTCATAGGCTGTTTATGGCGAAGCTGCATGTTCCTTGAGACATCTAGGAACTGACGGTATATCAAATTTCATCAATATATAAATAAATCCTCTTTTCATAAGGTCAGGATATTTCTCAAAATTTAGTCGCAGAGGAGGATTCTCATGATATTACTGTTTATCTAAGAGGTCTATCTTGCTAGTTACTTTTAGTTCTGAAAGTGAGAAGGTCAAAGTTCTGAAACTTTTCTTTAAATTCTAAAATGCTTTATTTTGTGGGCAGAAGCTTAATGTGTTCCCAGATGTCTCATGGACCATGCAGCTTCGTCGTAAACCAGTTTCTGCCTTTGAAGTCTAAGGTATTGGAGGTGGATGCCACATTCTTTTTGCAATATCGCTGCAAATGTATGAAGAGCTTGCAGGGAATAAGATTCCTTTTTTGCTCCATCTCAACTGGAGAAATTTTTGATGGATAAGAAGCTTGTGTGAAATAAGGCGTCATTAGGATAGGCCTTTGTCTGGAAGAATGTTTCTTCTGATTTTCCTGTTTGTTTTTTTAATTTCCTTGTTTAACGTACTAATTGTTTCTCCATGATGTGGGCTTTTGCACTGGTATTGTTAATTTTCCTGCTTTATTTGTATAGTTTCATTTACAATGTACAATACTTGGAGTATTTCCTTTGGTTTTTTTTATTGATTTGTATAATCTATAAAATTTCATTTAAAAAAAAGCCTTTCTGCCCCCAGCATTGCTTGACTGACATTGTTCTGCCTCCCCTCCAGCCTACAGAAGGGAGCATTCACATTCTAGAAAGGTACAGCAGGGCTTTGAGGGTCAGGGGTAGGAGATACAGGTCTGGGAGACCAGTGACTCAGAAGAGGTCCACACAACATAATTGCTATGTTTTGTGGGGGGGTTCTAATGCATGCATGCCTTTGGAGTAATACATCCTCTTGAAAATGTACTCTTCAGTGATTGGCAGAAACAGAATTTGAGACAGAATAGAACCTGCAGTTTCCACAGACTATACATTCAAATATTACTCTTGTTTTCATTCAGGTTTTGATATTCAGTGCCAGTATTAGTTCTGCTTATGCTAATCACAGACAGGTGTGCCTCCCAGCACTAACATCAATCCAGGGCTGTAAGCCAAGAAACATTGGAAATTTCTTCTCACAATGAGATTGTGCAGGAAGTGACTCTACATGCTCCAAAAATAATTATACAATTAAGTTCACATTTAGGTATGATTAAATCCATGGTTTGCACAAGGTGTCCTATTAATTGAGGAAAAATTAGATTTCGCCACCTTCTGTCTATGCAATACTGTGCTAACAGTGAGGATTAGTGCTCCCAGCAGAGATACCTTTCCGAACCACTATGTATATCTCAGATCTGACACTGCCGGTGGTAATATCACCAATATGAACACTAGCACACCAGCCCAGCCACACCTCCTAAGAGCCACCCGGAAGAAAATGGCTACTTTGTGTAGGCCTTGAGTCAGTCCTGATTGAATTAAGATTTTATTAACCAGGAAATTTGATGAAATCAAGAAATATTTTGAGAGGAACGTGTCTTTCGTTTTTCAGCTGAACTATTAGGGGTCCTTTTACTAAAGTGTGCTGTTTGTGCTTACCACACCTTAACCTCACTGACTTTACAGGTAGCACAAGTGCTCCTGAGTTACCTACCTCAGCAAAAAAATGTGCCAGGTGGCTTAAAAGTTAAAAAAAAAAAAAAAAAAGTGGCTTAGCCTCGATATGCTGCTTTCCATCCCCCACCGCTCTGATCTTCCCTGGCACACAATGGCCACCATCACCTTTACAGCAACAGGACAAAACCAAAATAAACTTAACTATCTAATTTCTCAACATACAGGGGTGTCCTACACGAAGCGGTGGGTTCACCCCTAAAACAAAGACATGGGGAGGGGTGGCTGCACGGAGCGGCAGGTGCACCTACTCTTGCCATCTTACTGGGCAGACTAGACGGACCATACTGGTCTTTATCTGCCGTCATTTACTATGTTACTATCACAATCCTCCTGCCATGGCGTTTCTGACCCCCAACACAAGGACCCCCAAACATCCTCCCCCTTCTGCATCCTATCCCGATGGACAGTTAAGTCTATTGCTAACCCCCCCCCCCCCCCCCCCGGATGCCCCATCCCCTACAGTCCCCATCCGCAAGGACATAACCCTAACCCTTCTCCATCCTCCCAAGTGTCCCCAACCTCTTCCCACTAGGTCTTATCCAGGACATTCCTAAAGTCTATTGGTCTTTGAGGCCCGAGTGATCCCCCTCTGTCCCTGTCCCGACTGGTGAGGCATCCAAAATAGCAGTGTTAACTCTAATGATAGTCTTGAAGTATTACCACTAGGGATCATTCTCTGCATTTTATTTTATTGCATATTATGATATGCGGGCTAACTGTGCAGCCCACTGTACTGTCCTATCCCTACTGTAGTTTTTTTCAGCTAATTTCACTGGTAAACAAAATTCAAAAACTTTTCTGTCACAGAAATGAAAATGGCTGATTCTAGTACTATTTTTGGTTACGAACTCGGTTATGTACTTAGAAATTCTCCATCACGTAAAGTTTTTGAGTGACATGTAGTTTAAATTTAGACTATGTTGCACATATTTACATTAGATGTATATAGATGTATATTGTAACGTAATGTCTCCTAAAAGGTAGTTGTATATGATTTTCTGCTGTATTGCATCTCAAGAACATCACTCTTAAGGGTCCAACAATAATCTGCAAGCATACTGGAGCTCCACTTGCCCTGGTACCTATTTTCCATTACCGAAATGTCCTGATGAAACCTTTCCCCATGTTCATCGCTGACTGCTCCTAGATTTGCAGGAAAAAAATCCAGGTGTGAATGCAAGAAGTGCATTTTCAAAGACATGTTACATCCCAGTTTCTGGTAAGATTTCAGTAGAATATCCACTGACTCTGCATAGTTGTCTGCCTTGTTATTTCCCAAGAAGTCGCAGCAAACAGTCTTAAAGAACTCCCATGCAGCTCTTTCAGTTTCATTCAACTGACCGTCAAAGTTTTCATCTTTCATCAGTTTTCTAATATCAGGTCCTACAAAGATCCCTTCTTTGATCTTCGCCTCACTGATTCGTGGAAATGTCTTTCTTAGATATGCAAATCCAAGTCCACTTCTATCCATTGTTTTTACAAAGTTCTTCATAAGACCCAACTTTATATGGCATGGAGGTAGATATACTTTATTCGGCTCCACAAGTGGGTCATGTGCAACATTTTTCTGGCCTGGGACTAGTGATGTTCTCTTTGGCCACTGTTTCCGGATGTAATGATTTTTCCTGTCCCTGCTGTCCCACTCACACAGAAAGCAACAATACTTTGTCCAACCAAGCTGTTGTCCAAGCAAGAGGGAAATTACTTTTAAATCACCACAAATATTCCACTTGTGTTCTTCACACTTGATATTTGTTAGCAGGAGATGCATACTGCTGTAAGTTTCTTTCATATTGGCGGCATTGGAACTGATGGTAAAATATTTCCATTGTGGATAAGCACAGCTTTTAGGCTAAATTTAAAAGAATCAATAAATAGTCACCAATCCTCTGTTCTATAATCTGGACAAAGTGTTTCCATCAGGGATTTAACTTCACAACAAAAAGCAATTCCATCTTCAAAGGCAAAGTAATCCACAAACTCAGTATGCCAATTTCTAAAAGTGCACACTTTGGTTTCTTTCTGAAGAAGATTCCAGCCTTTCAATCGTGACCCTAACAGTTCTGCTTGTCACTTTGAAAGATTCAAATATCTAACGAGATCATTCAAATTGCCTTGGTCCAGTAAATGTGGCTCAGAAGAGGAACCGGATGCCTCAAAGCTTGGATCCTGCATTACAGCATCGTCATCATCGTCAACATCATCAGCATTCATTGGTTCTTCTTCTTCTTCATCCTCATTCACTGTAAGATTTTCTGGAGGTTTTGGCACCAGCAATTCTTGACAGTGAGGCTCAGACCTCATGGCAGATGGTAAATTTGGGTAATTTACAGTGTGTTTTGATTTTGAAGTAATGCCTGCAATGTTTGTAAGGCAAAAGTAGCAATCTGTCAATTGATCTCTTGGTTCCCTCCAGATCATTGGAACAGCAAAATTCATGTGTTGAACACATTTTACCCAACCTGTTAGGAGTCTGACACAGGTAATACAGCAGACGTGAGGCGCCCAATTTTTGTCCTGGTCACCGACTTGACATCCAAAGTACAGCTTATAACATGACTTAACAAGTGGTGTAAAACATCTTCTCTGCTTCTTAAAAGTAACCTCACCGCAAATGTAGCAAAATGAATCCGGACGAGTAACACACTTTTGAGGCATTGTTAAAGAACTACAA
This sequence comes from Ichthyophis bannanicus, assembly GCA_033557465.1. Classification (NCBI taxonomy): domain Eukaryota; kingdom Metazoa; phylum Chordata; class Amphibia; order Gymnophiona; family Ichthyophiidae; genus Ichthyophis; species Ichthyophis bannanicus. The sequence goes on along the minus strand of CM066037.1, from coordinate 290,604,005 downwards.
GCGATAATCGTAATATTTATTAACCAACTGCTGTTTATGAAATAGATTAACGCAAACTCACATCCATTCAGATTCTGTTTTTTTCAAACAATACAAACCACAATCGCTGACGGCGACAGAAAGCATACCAATACATGACTCAGCGTTTTCTGCTTGTATCAGCCGGACCAGTAGGGCAAGGGGCCCGGTTAATTAATTATGTTATAACTACATGACTCAGCATTTTTGGTTGTGGCTGCCAACATACAATAATAATTATGATGGAATTTATCGTATTCAACCTTTGTTTACTGAAACAAAACTGTAACAGCTAATTTACAGTAATGTACACACTTTACTAGATGATATCTCCTGAAGTATGGGTGATAGAAAAATTCTGATACCAAAAATTCTGATACAATAAAAAAAAAATATTTGTAAACAATGGGAAAAATTACATATGAAACAGGTCAGAGCGGGTCTGTGACAAAAATTGTGTTGACCAGTGTTTTTAGCAGATCACTTCAATGCTCTTTTGATACAGCAATGCTAGAATTCTGAGTGCACAAAATTCTGTAATAAAAAATGGTAAGCATATGCTGGGTGTTTTTTGTTTATTTATTTATATATTTTTATATACCGCTATATCAAGTAATCAGAGCTGTTTACATACTGTAGAATGGTTTCAAGTATTGCTCAGGGTAGTTTACAGTGAACAGTTTACAAGTAGCAGGTAAGAAAGTGTTATACATACATGGGAAAGCACATTCTTCCTAAGCCATTTACCTGGGTAAAAGGGCTGTCTGAAAAGTGCCTGCCCTTTACTTGGCTAAATATATGCGCAATGTACAGGCACATACTTTCACACTGAAAGCTGGTGCATTGCCTCTGGGTATAATGCCGGGGACTCGGCAGCTTGCTTATTCGCTCCTTAATAACTGCTTTGGAATGGACATTTAGAGGGTAATGCTATAAACCGCTTCCGCGCCTAAAATTAGTTTTAGGTATGTAAAAGAACTTTTATAACATTTTTTTTAGTGCCATCAAGTCAGTGTTGACTCATAGCAACCCATCTACCTCTGGGTTTTCTTAGCAATGTTTCACTGGAAGTAGATTGCCAGCCTTTTCTTCCAAAGCAATGGAGGGTAAAGTGACTTACCCAAGGTCACAAGGAGTGCCAGTGGGAATTGAACCCTTGATCTTCTGGGTACTAGGCTGTTGTTCTAACCACTAGGCTACTCCTCCTTTATAAACCTAGGTCATGCCTAAAAGAATACGCCACACAAGCTGGCATGTTCTTGTAGAAAAAGCATGCTCAGGTAAGGAGGTTGGGCAGAGCTGCGATTTACGTGCATAGTTCATAAAACCTGCGCATGATGCCTGTATTTGTGCCTTCAATCGAAGTGCCATTCCTGCAGATTTATTCATAGGGTTTTAGAAAGATACAGTACATAGGTGCCTGTGGAGGTCATTCCAGAAAGAGAATAAGGCTTTGTACATGCGCCGGGAGTGTTTATCTCGCCAAAATGTCTACGAGTGTATTCCAGTACATAGCCCCCTCGGACGTTTATCTCGCTAACATGAGGATCTCAGAACATGTCTGCGAGGGGTGGGATGGGGGTGTGGTTTGCCATGAAGATATATAAAGCGTATTCAGGAAAGGCCTGTATATATTTTGGGAGGTCCCCGCAGACGTGCCCATTTTATCTGTCGGAGACATAGAATAAGGCCAATACTTAGAAAATATTCTGTTGTGTTTGTATAAAGGTATAAACTGGTGGATTACAGTATGGAAAAACACCACAAGATGCATTTATAAAGAACAGAAATCAGAGCTGTGGGAATCTTGTAAGCTAAAGAGGCATTAATAACTATCCTGAAAGAAATATTAATAAGAACAATAGTGATTTTTCTGGCCATGCTGACATTTGCTGTTTGTGGTAAAGAAGCTAATCTAGGGACCCTAACAATTTCTGTGTCCTGAAAAGTGGGACTATTGATGTAGGAATAATATGTGAGCAAGTATGGAAAGGAATTGTGTTCAGGTGAGAAACGGAGATCATATTTTTAGTCCTGGGACTCCATGCTATTATGTTATACCTGCTGTTACAGTACGAGTGTGCAGGTTCAGGGCATCTTTTTGGCAGATTTTATGACTGAAAGTGAGAATGTGTGTGTGAGTGTGGTTTGAGCATCGCATGGGAAGATCTGCTGTGCACATCTGTAATTCAGGGGGGACATGAATGCCTGGCCTGTACCTGGACCATACAGATGACCGCAGCATCACCAGGTGTCAGTGTGATAGGGCAGAATAAATCACAAAATATTCTCCATAGCTAAATGTCAAAACATATTCCTTTCATATTGGTCTTTATCTGCCGTCATATACTATGTTACTATTTTCAATAATAAGAGACTCTCAGAATAAGAGCATTCAACAGTGCAAACAGTACTGAAACATGCCCAAAAGCACCATGTTGTGTGAGGTTGGTAAGGGTCCATACTTAGCATTGTACAGACAGAGATGACCAATTAAAGAATAACTGCAGAGTTCTTCTACTGCCATGTATGTTTTGATGCAAGGTAGGTCATGACAAACATATCACTTTCTACTTGCTGTTATTATATCTTTGCGTGCACTGAGATCACTTTGCACTGTTCTGGGCATGCAACAGATAAGTATATCTAGTCTAGTTTGCATCAACATTTATGTATCCTCAATATTTATGTGTAGTTTGCATCAGCACAACACCGTCATTGAGAAGAGCAACTTAGAAGATGCACGTTTTAACAGAGGAGGCGTCACCATCTGAGACGTCCATGGCTATATGATAGAGACGGACAAGATCGGAAACGTCCATCTTTTCAGAATATGGTGAGTGTGGGGACATTCACACCATTTGCTGCATATACATGTGTCTCGTTATATCAGTGCCGTCCGTGTTTCACCATAGTGGTTTGCTCATGCTGCAGCAGAAATGTCTGGAATGGTGAGCACGTCTATACCCGCAGCTGTGAAATCGGACCCATTTTTTATTTGGACGTGTCCACGGTCCAGATGTGCATGTTATGGAAATGACCTCCACGTGTTTTTATAAAATAAACTAAACATAGGCACCTTCCTGCCCTATTACTCTAGGCACCCGGTTATAAAATTACCCCTAAAGAGTTCTAGCAACATAAACCAGAAGGCAAAAGGCTGAATGGCTCAATCTATGCCTCTAGCATACGGATAAGATGACAAGTACAGTGAACACCATTCATTCTGTAAAGTATTAATCACTGTTTGCACTTTGGGCTTTTCTTCGCCCTCCCCAAACACTTAGACGCATTTAGCCATGGAACTGATTAATTACACTACTCCTAAGGATGATGAATTTCAATGATTATGCAACTTTGTTATCAGTGAATTTCAAAGTGCTCCAAAATATGCAAACTCTCACAAATTCTACATCTGAAAACCAAAGAGCATGTATCAGAATGCAGTATATTTATAATTATTCAATTCACTGAAAGGAATGATATACTTTTAAAATTTCATTTGTGGCTGTGAAAGTTTCACTCAGCCAGTAAAAACATGATACCCATACAAGAGCATTAGAAATGGATGGAAAAAAAAACATTCAAAGTGATACGAGAGCTGAAGAAAGCCATCCACTGCACATAAAAACTCAGTTATTGTTAGAAAATCCCAGAATAGCAGAAACTACCCTAGGGAATTTTGTTATCAAAGGCTAATTTAGCACCTTCAGAGGGAAGCAAAAGGGGTCAAATACATACCGATTTCTTTTACTAGCATGAATTCAAGCTAGATTCTTAGAATTGTAGGAGAAGAAAGAAGGAATTCTGAAGTTGATGTCATAATCCACTTGGGTAACTATGACTTGGATAGAAACAGAATGTGTATATAGCAAAAAGGGAGTTCATTCATTGGAAAAAGGTGCCTAACAAAACCATAGCAACTTTGAGCTGTCAACTTTTCTACATACCTCGACTGGACACCCATCAGTGAGTGGGTGGGGGGGAGGGGGTGATGTAACATAATATAATATATAAAGAAAATATAGATTATACATCAGCTTCCTAAGTAAACTCTGAATCAAAGTGTGGTACAACATCAAATCAAAACTCTCCATGTAAGAAATTAATACAAATCAATGAAACCACCCTGACCTCTCCTCCCCCAACAATATAAAAATAAGCATTACAAATTATGCCCCATATGAAGTAAATGAAATTCTTCCCCATTCCCAGTCAGTCCCCTTCACATACACGCTCTCCCCTATTCCCAGTCAGTCCCCTTTACACACACATTCTCTCCCCCTTCCCAGTCGCTACCCATTCAGAGTCTCTCTTGCTCATTATGACCTCCCTGTTCCCCCAGTCTCTCTCTCCCTCTCTCAGCATGATCCCTTGCTTCCCCAGTCTCTCTCTTTCTCTCATTATGATTCACTTGCTTTCCCCACTCTCTGTCTCTCTCTCTCTGGTCATTAAGATCCCCCTGCTTCCCCTAGTCTCTCTCTCTCTCTCTCTCTCTCTCATCATGACCTCTCTGCTCCCCCAGTCTCTCTCTCTCAGTATGATCCCCCTGCTTCCCCCAGTCTCTCTCTCTCTTATTATGACCCCCCTGCTTCCCTCAATCCCCTGCTTCCTTCAGTCTCTCTCTCTTATTATCATGGAGTTCCCCCCCTCCCCCCCACGGCCTGCTTCCTCATTTCCCAGTCTCTCATTACCCTCCCCCCTGCTTCAGTCTCTCTCGCAGTGGTAGGCTGCAGCCATTTTTGATCCTGACTGTAACTGCAAAAAAAAATGAGGCGTTTCACATTCAGAGTTCCCCATTGTGATCACAGTAGGGAAGTCTGAAAGTGAACTCCCGTTTTTTTAAGTCTCTTTCTCTCCACGGTGGCGGGGCTGGCACTGGCAGGCAAAGTGAGCAGCTGACTCTCAGCATCACCAATAGGCGGAGGGGAGGGAAGGTCAACCAGTTGCTGGAAAAGTTTAAGAGATACTCATGCCCCACATGCCAAACAATAACATACAGTGTACCGCAAAATACCCCAAACTAAACACTGCAGCTGTGGGCTCTCGATCCATGTGCAGTCATGTACACAGCTCAATCAGTGTGACTGTGCCTGCCCCGACTCCTGACTGGCCAGGTGACAGAGCTACATGTATTTGTGTGTGTGTGTGTGTGTGTGTGTGTGTGTGTGTGTGTGTGTGTGTGTTCAGTGATGTCTTGTGCAGTAAGCTCTGCTGACTAGACTGTACCATATCCAGTTACGACTGGTAACCAAACACTGTACAGGACATCTAATAACCAAACTGTCCAATTGAAAGTGAGGCAGTTGTCCAGCCTAACACCCATGTGCATTTTAATCATTTTCTTTTAAGAATGACCCTAGTCCCCTGTTTGTTCTGTTTATCTATCTTAAACAGATTATAAGCTCTGTGGGGAAGGGACCATCTCTTCTGCCTATGTGCACAGCATTCTGTGTGCCTAGTAGCAATACAGAAATGATAACAGTAGTAGTGGTGTTAATAGTAGTACAGCATGTGGCTGAAAACATGGTACAAAGGACAGATTTTTAGTAGGAATGTGCATTCATTAGTATACATTCGGTTTATCCGCGTGCCTTAAGAAATTAGCACACACAAAATCAATTTGCCACACATTTAACCTACAAATTTATTTATTTATTTATTTATTTAACATGTTTTGTATCCCGCCTTTTCCTTCAATCAAAGCGGTTAATACAGCACAAAGTTAAACAAAGGTGAGGGAAACATACATTGCATTATCATTACATCACAACAAAACACTAGGAGTACAAACAGGGAACACAGTACATAACTTACATTACATTACCTTACATTAACTACAAACAGCATATCGCTGAACAGAATGAGCATATAGCAGCAGATAGTGGGTCTCGCACGGTCCACCGCCTAAGGGCCACGCCAGACATACAACTGATTTGTGAGTTCTACAAAGTTCTGATGCATATTATAACTTTTTTTTATTAAAAGTAATGTGTGAAACAAAAAAAAAGTCCAAAAATCAAAACAATTTCCAAAGAGTCCAAAGATGAACCAAAAAGCATTTGCTTGTGCACATCCCTAGCTTTTAGATTAAGTATTGACTCCATTCATGAAAAAATGAAAGACTAGTTTATATTGAAAACCTATATCAGTCTAGTGGGCTGCACTGTATCAACTAGGAGCTAGTTCAGTCTGGCAGAGTACCATTGCAACAGCTAAAAGTCCTAGTGGAAAGAGCTTGGTCTGTTTTTGAAGGCTATGCACATGGGACCTAGGTGGCCAAATACTTAGGCAGTTGTCACACCAGCATTAGTAGATTTCTGAGTGCACTTTTCATATTAGCGTTCTTTCTTCTTTTTTTGGCATGACTTAGGTGCAGGCCGAGTTCCATGGTTGACGTCAATGCATATTCTAGTAGAGATCCGTTTCCTTCACTTATGTCAATGCATCTGCAATCGAGATTTCTACTTCAGCTAACCGCAATGAGGACTGGCAGTAAATTAAGATCTCTGCCTGTTGGAGGTCATATGATTTAGTAGGATGTTAAACGTTCATTCACTTAAGAGCAAAGATCCCTTAGTTCATGATTTATTTTCTCAATATGCCTAATGGTTTGGAAGCCCAGAGACCAGGGTTCGATTCCCACTAGCACTCCTTGTGGCCTTGGACAAGTCACTTAACCCTCCATTGCCTCAGAAAAATCGAAGTTATCAATATCCCTGTTTAATGTATATTACCAAGTTTAAGTTTCAATGTAAACCGCTTTGATTGAAATGATAAAGCGGTATATAAAACCTGTTAAATAAAGAAATAAAATAAATATGGTTTAAGAATACTTTGTTGGAAATATGGCTCGAGAGGGTGACAGCCATTTATTGGTCCAGGCGAGTCCTAGGGATTTTTCCATTTTTGCTGTTAATCAGCCACCAAATATGGAGAGGGGTGTGGTGTGTTTACTTTACAACCATTTCCAGGCTAAATAATTACTAAGACTGCGGGGCTCATACCTCGTGGCCGGCGGTAATAGGGCCAGTGGCGTGTGGCCATCCGTCTTCGCAGCGTGCCGCATGGGAGGGAGGACCACGGGAGGCCAGGCGGTGTCATTTAAATTGATTGGCTCCCGTGGGTGAGTGTCAGCGGCGGGAGCCAATTAGAAGTGATGGGGCACTCAGGAGGGAGGGAAGAAAGCAGAGAGCTGATGGTTTGTCTCTCAGGGCTGCTAGCAGGACGGTTGAGAGAGAGCTGACGGTGTCAGAAGTGATCCAGTGCCAGATTGAGAGAGCCGGGGAAGAGAGTGGGTGCAGAGACGGAGACTGTGAGCTTCGGGCACACTGAGGGCGCCAGGAGGAGAGTTGCTGGGGAGACGGCGTAGCCGGAAGCTCAGCCAAACACGGGGAGCGTGAAAGTGTTTCAGAGGATTTGGGGAGCAGCTGGAGCTCAGGCAAGTGAGCACAGAACACAATAAAAAAAAAAAAAAGGGGGAAAAGTACCAAGTTAAAATTATTAGCAGCATCATGCCAATGGGCAGCGGCAGGACCTTAAGAGGGAGAAGGGCAAGTGGGCATAGCAGGGCAGCGCTGCGCCCAGACAGGCCTCCACAGAGGGCTGGGAGTAGTCCATACTTGGAAGATCGGGGAGGAGGAGGAGTAGGGGAAGGCGGGGGACAGAAGGGGCCTTTAGGGCCGGGAGGACGGATGGGCGGCAGGGTGAGGTTCCCAGTCTGCCTAGGAGGGGTAGGGGTAGGGCTCAGGCTAGAGTTCCGGAGTCACGGGGTTCCGGGTGTGGGAGGCCCGCTGGAGTGGCTCAGGGAGGTGAGAGAGGTGCATCTAGGCTAGCGGTACCGCCGGATGAGACGGCGGGCGGGCAAGAGCAGGGGGGCCTCCCTCTCAGGTGTTGGGGAGTGCCTTAAGTGGGCGAGGGGGGGCTGGCAAGCCAGTCCAGGTGACCAGGGTATTTCGGGCCAGGGGTTCGGACCCTGGAGACAAGAGGGGTACTACCCTATGTGTGGACCCACGGCATGGGATTATTGGAGGGGAGCGGGGCAAGGTTCATCACAGGCAGAATGGCTAGGAGCTTGGCAACCGGCCTGGCCAGCAGCTGTTCCCCCCCCCCCCCCGTGTTTCCTTTTGTATCTCCTCAGGCATCTATAGCGTGGCAGCAGACAGGTGGATACGGAGCGGGGGTTCCGGTGCAAGCGGAGATTGGGTTGATGCGAATGGCAACGAGCATGGATGCAGCGACGGATCCTGATGGGGTGATGCGGAGCGAGCAGAATCCGGAGCAGCAACCAGAGATGCTAGCGGGGACACCGGCTGGCGGGAACACAACTGGGGTGTCAGCAGGGGCGGCCCAAGGGGGGTGCGGGGCCATGTGCGGAGACTCGGTGCGGGGCCTCATTTGCATAAGTGGCCTTATTTGCATAAATATTTGCATAATGTTACCATACACTAACTTTTAGTAAACATGTCTCTTAATGAGTGTATGGATAAAGAAAGACTAAAAGATTTCTACATTACTATAATCCAGTGCCAACCGCCAGGCACATTAGGAACTACTACAAACGCTGCCCATTTAGAACCCATAGCAAACCCGCTGTATCCTGACAGCATTACCAGGACTCACAAAGCACCAGACCCTACCTATCAAAAGGAAACACTGCAAATATTAAACCAGTACATTTCAGAGAATACTGGGGAAAGAGAACAAGTGGCAATGTCAAATAGGAATTACATAAACAGAATACCTCAGCTCAGTTACACATGCAGAACATAGACCATCACCAAACAAGGAATCGCAATTTAGAAACAGGAAGGCAATAATTAAACTGGGAACCCCAAAAGCCAAACTTGGAATGTACAACAACACTGTAGAAATAAAACTATAAATCAATTTCCTCTTGTACCAAACAAAGCGCAGACATTAATGATGCACATTTCCCAGAGCTTTCATATTCCAGTTAATAAATTCAAAATAAAGAGATATATTTCTACCTTTTGTGCATTTTTTTTCAGTTGCAATTGCTCCAGCCACTTTCTTCTGGTTTCTTCATGTTTTCTGCTAACTCTCCATCGTCTGCTGTCCATTTGTCCTTTCTTCTCTCTTCTAGTTTTCTTTCCATCCTCTCTCTCTACATCTGCTTTAACATACTAATCTTTATCCTTTTGCTCTTTCCTCATTCTTATTTCATCCACACAAATTTTACCCCTCCATCCTCAATCCCCACTTACTCTCCCAATACCCGGCCAATTGTAGATTTTTCATCCCTCCCACACAAAATATTTTTCCCCTCTCCATTTTACTCTCCCAGCCCCATCCCATTCTAATCCTCCCCCAACATCAGCTCCCTTCTAGTTCCAGTCTCACCCAGCATCCATTCCCTTCTAGTCCCTGCATCAGCCCATTTCCAGTCCTAGCCCCCCATCAACCCATTTCCAGTCCTAGCTCCCCCATCCATTTTCAGTCTGAGTCCCTTCATCAGCTCATTTCCAATCCTAGCCCCCCATCAGCCCATTTCTAGTCATTTCCTAGCCCCACCATCAGCCCATGTCAAATCCTAGCTCCCCTCCACTCAGCCCAAGTCCAGTCCAAGCCCCCCCATGAGCCTACTTCCAGTTCTAGCCCCTCCATGAGTCCATTTCAATTCAAGCCCCCACCACAGCCCATTTCCAATCTTAGCTCCCCCCAACAGCCCATTTCCAGTCCTAACCTAGCTGCTCCATCAGCCCATTTTCAGTTCTAGCTCCCTTCCCTCACAGCCCATTTCCATTCCAAGCTCCCTCCCCATCAGCTATTTGCAGTTCAAGCCTCCCCGTCCACTCAGTCCATTTCCAGTCATAGCAATCCCCCAACCCATTACCAGTCCTAGCCCCCCATCAACCCATTTTCAGTTTAAGCCCCCCTATAACCCATTACCAGTCCTAACCCCCCATCAGCCCACTTCCAGTCTTAACCCCATCAGCCCATTTCCAGTCAGCCCCCCATAGCCCATTGCCAGTCCTAACCCCCCCCATCAGCCCACAGCCCATTACTAGTCCTAACCACATCAGCCCACCTCAAGTCCTAACCCCTCCCCATCAGCCCTTTTCCTGTCCTAGCGCCCCCATAGCCCATTAGCAGTCCTAACCCCCCCCCCATAGCCCATTAGCAATCCTAACCCCCATCACCCTATTTCCAGACAGCCCCCATCAGCCCACAGCCCATTACCAGTCTTAACCCCCCCAGCCCATTTCCAGTCCTAACCCCCCCATCACCCCATTTCCAGTCAGCCTCCATCAACCCCCAGCCCATTACCAGTCTTAACCCCCCCAGCCCATTTCCAGTCCTAACCCCCCATCACCCCATTTCCAGACAGCCTCCATCAGCCCCCAGCCCATTACCAGTCTTAACCCCCCCAGCCCATTACCAGTCTTATCCCCCCAGCCCATTTCCAGTCCTAAACCCCCCCAGCCCATTTCAAGTCAGCCTCCATCAGCCCCAGCCCATTAGCAGTCTTAACCCCCCCTAGCCCATTTCCAGTCCTAACCCCCCCAGCCCATTTCCAGTCCTGACCCCCCATCCCCCCATTTCCAGTCAGCCGCCCTCAGCCCCAGCCCATTAGCAGTCTTAACCCCATCAGCCCATTTCCAGTCAGCCTCCATCAGCCCCAGCCCATTAGCAGTCTTAACCCCCCCTAGCCCATTTCCAGTCCTAACCCCCCTCCAGCCCCTTTCCAGTCCTAACCCCCCCCCCTTGCACATTTCCAGTCCTAACTCCCCCCCCCCTTGCACATTTTCAGTCCTAACCCCCCCCCTTGCACATTTCAAGTCCTAACCCCCCCCCTTGCACATTTCCAGTCCTAACCCCCCCCTTGCACATTTCCAGTCCTAACCCCCCATCACCCCATTTCCAGACAGCCTCCATCAGCCCCCCCCCTTCCCTTCCCGTCCCTTCCGGCAAATTTAAAAAAAACCAAAAACCTGGCTCTAGCTGCTGCCGCTGCCGTGTCCGTCGCAGCAGCGGCAGAATGGCGTGTCCCGCGGGGCCCCCTCTCCTCGTCGAGCCCTCTGCAAGGGCTTTCAGATTCGCGAAGGGAGACTGCTCCCTCCCGTCTCTGCAAAGCCCGCAGGGGCTAATGGGAAATTTCCCATCAGCCCCTCGCGTCTAAAGGGGCAGATGGGAAATTTCCCATTAGCCCCTGCGGGCTTTACAGAGACGCGAGGGAGCACTCTCCCTTCGCGAATCTGAAAGCCCTTGCAGAGGGCTCGACGAGGAGAAGGGGCCCCGCGGGACACGCCATTCTGCCGCTGCTGCGACGGACGCGGCAGCAGCCAGAGACAGGGGTTTTTTTTAAATGTAATTTTAAAAAAAAGCAGAATGTTCTTTGCGCGGGGCCCCCTGAAACGCGGGGCCCTGTGCAAAAAACATTCTTGCTCAATGGACGGGCCGGCCCTGGGTGTCAGATGAGTTGCTGGCAAGGAGCGAAGGGGGGACGGAACAGAGGGAGGGGCCGAACAAAGGGGAGGTGGAAAAGGGCGGAAGAAAAGGAAGCATTCTTGTCAGCGGCACCGAGGGGATGATACTTCCTCGTCCTCGTCCTGGGGAGTCCTCGTCGTCTACCTCGGGGGATGAATCGGCCCAGCGGGAGAGGGTTCAGGCCGCGGAAGGGGGTGGAGCGGGCAGAAGTACCCCTACGTTGGCATCGTTTTCTGAGTTATGGGAAGGGGTCCCACGGGCAGAGGCTTCGAAAAAGGTGATATATAGACATTTTCCATTTACTGGAGGGGAGGAGGCGGTCAGGCAAGAGCTGAAAAAAGAGAAAAGATGATGAGAAGGCGAGAAGGATCAAACGAGTCTCTCGTAATGTGGTTAACTGGGCGAGGGCTTTTTTGAGGCTGGCGAGTATATGGGGTCAACAGTATCCAGAGCAATACAGAATGTTGCTCGCTTATGCTGATTCTATTCTGGAAGTGGCTCAGACGCATGAAGGTTGGGCCTGGCTCAACTGCGATGAGAAGTTTCAGGATAAAATGGAAGAAAATAAATCGCTGTCCTGGGGAACACAAGACATTAGTTTGTGGTTGACCCAAATGTCAGCCAGGACCAGAGGGCCAGGGGGACTTGGGGGGGCAAAAGGTGGGGGAGGGGGGGGCGACGGGTTTGGGATGCTCCTTTCGGGCCACAGGGGTTTCCACATTGCAGAAATCGGGGGGTGATGGTGCGGGAGATATTTGCTGGCAATTTAACAAGTTGTGTCCATTTCCCAACTGCAAGTTTCGGCACGCATGTTCCATCTCTAGTGGGATGCATTCCGCGCTTAAATGCACCAAAAGAGGAACTCCCTCCTCCGCCCTCCCGGCTCCCAAGTAGTATAGACTTGGGGGGGTTGACTTCCACGCCGATACGGTTGGAAGCCTTACGGCCTTGGCTTTGACGATATCCAAGGCGGAGGGATCGAGTGGTGCTGGAGGAAGGTTTTAGTTCAGGGTTTCGTATACCAGTGCTAGGGGCAGTGGAGTCAGTACCAGCTCCAAATGTGGTCTCGGTTAGATGATTATGCCGTATTGTGCAGGACAAATTACGGAAGGAATTGGAATTGGGAAGAATTGCTGGGCCCTTTGAGAGCCGGCCGTTTGAGAATTTGGTGGTTTCGCCGTTGGGGATTATACCAAAGAAAGAACCAGGAAAGTTCAGGCTGATTCACAACCTGTCCTTCTCTGCGGGAGCATCGATGAATGATTGGATTCCGAGGGAGTGGTGCACAGTGCGATACGTGTCCTTCGAAGCAGCGGTGGACTTGGTATGCAAATGCAACGCGAGGAGTTGGATGGTGAAGGTGGACATCGAATCTGCTTTCAGATTGCTGCCGGTCCATCAGTCGGCCTTTCCCTTGTTGGGGTTTTGTTTTGAAGGGAGGTGGTATTTTGATAAATGCATTCCAATGGGTTGCTCGGTTTCATGTGCATACTTTGAAATGTTTAGTATGTTTATGCATTGGAGGGTGGTTCAAAAAGTGGGATGCGCGAACGTTGTGCACTACTTAGATGACTTCCTCTTCGTGGGTGAGGCACAGTCATTGCAGTGCCAGGAGCTACTGGAAGGCTTTGTGGAATTGTATGGGGGGTGCCCTTGGCGGCGGACAAAACAGAGGGTCCTGCCATGAGCATCACTTTTTTGGGGGTACAGCTGGATACAGTAGAAATGGTTGCGCGCTTGCCGGAGGAGAAGGTTGGGCAATTGCGAGTGTTGGTAGCCGTGTTGGGGTCCCGCAGGATCACGCTTCGGGAGATGCAGGCCTTAATTGGCTCTTTGAATTTTGCACAGAGTGATACCGATGGGTAGGGTGTTCTTGCAGCATTTATCGGAGGCTGCCACAGGGGTGTGGAAGCCTCATCACCATATCAGGTATCTTCAAAATCATTCATCATCTCTCAGCAGACGTACTCCAAAACGTTATAACAAGGGACATCAGCAATAGACCAAGAAGAACCAATAATGACAACATGATCGGCACACCTGCAGACTATCCCAAAACCAAACAAACATTAAAAAGAGCACCATCACTACTGGCATCCACACTATGGAACTCCCTCCCAACGAGTCTGAGGGCGATAGATGACCTCACAGACTTCCGCAAAGACCTCAAAACATCCCCTACCCAAACAGAAATGCTACTACCTCCGCCAACTAAACACACACCCATCCTATCCACACACACAAGTCTATCATACCACATTATTAAATACCTTCATGTTAAATGTTACCTCAATTGTACTGTCTAAATGCTGTTAAGTAACTGTACTGTCTAAATGTTTACACGTACCCTAATGTTAAATGTAACCCTCCAATTGTTATGCGACATGACCACCTTGATTGAAGGAAAACATGGCATACAAATCTGTCTAAATAAATAAATAAATCAGATTGTCGCAGAGTATTCGGGCAGATTTAGGAGTTTGGAATGTGTTCTTACAGGACTTCAATGGTACATCGGTTTTGATGGAGGTGGCGATCTCTAACGTAGACCTGCAACTGCTTACGGATGCGGCGGGGGGTGAAGGATTGGGCATCTACTTTGGTGCATGGTGTGTGGCACCCTGGCCACAAGCGTGGCACGACGAGGGGCTGACTACCAATATCACCTTCTTGGAGCTATTCCCATTTTTAGTGGTATTGGAGCTGTGGCTGGACAGGTTGTGTAATCGCAGAGTGATTTGGTGGTGCGACAATGAGATGGTGGTTAGCGTGATCAAATCAAAAAGTACCTTGCTCCCAAAAACTATACAGTTACTCCAATAAACCTACAACCCAACATATAATTCAATCTCAGGCTATTAATGACCTCAGATGGCACAACTCCACATTTGATGATAAATCACCTTAGGTGTTGTTAGACGCTCACATCACCGGTCATAGCCTACCCTACCTTCCAAAATCAAAAATACCAATATCTTTCATTAATTAAAGACACCCTAAACTTCAATCACGGGAAAAGTCTCAAGTTATTTCTAAATCCAAAGAGCTAAAATGAAATCACTAAACACATTCACACATTCACACTTACAAACCTCATTCACACACTAATCCATAACATTAGAAACAGCGTCAATCCAATCAGCGTACAACTTAAATGAAAAGGCTGAACACAGCCTAAATCAAATACTGGAGCGATACCGGCAATTAGAATAGAAACAGTGAAAAATTCAAAAGTATAACAATGCCAATATTAAGCACTGAAAAACTTATCTTGCAATAATGAAACATCCAGCCAGGTCTCTAACTCCTCAATGAACGCTTCTCATGGTGAATTTCAACCTCCGACAGAGGAGCCGTAGAACACGGGAGAGACATCCACAATCCTAGTGTTATCATAAAGCTTTTAAATATGACTAAAGCTCGCTCGACAAAAGCCTTTGTTTCGCCGTTCACCGGCTTCTTCAGGAGCAACGTCATGCACAATGATAGCTACAAAAAATGGCTCCGCACCATCTCCCGCCGGTGAACGGTGTTTAGTGATTTCATTTTAGCTCTTTGGATTTAGAAATAACTTGAGACTTTTCCCGTGATTGAAGTTTAGGGTGTCTTTAATTAATGAAAGATATTGGTATTTTTGATTTTGGAAGGTAGGGTAGGCTATGACCGGTGATGTGAGCGTCTAACAACACCTAAGGTGATTTATCATCAAATGTGGAGTTGTGCCATCTGAGGTCATTAATAGCCTGAGATTGAATTATATGTTGGATTGTAGGTTGTAGGTTTATTGGAGTAACTGTATAGTTTTTGGGAGCAAGGTACTTTTTGATTTGATTTCGTCTTTTTGCTCTTGGTTTTTTGTTTTGTGGGTTAGCGTGATCAACCATTATATGCTGTGCTGTCTGCAGGTGGCGACCCTAATGAGAGTGGTAGTTTTAACCTGTTTGCGTTTGAATGCATCGGTTAAGGCCCATCATATTGCAGGTAGCACTAACAGGATTGCTGAGGCGCTTTCTCGTTTTAAGTGGGACCTGTTCAGGACGCTGGCACCGGAAGCAGACGCCGAGGGAGCGATGGTCCCAGAGCACTTATGGTGACTTGGCCTGCGGAGATGTTGATGCTGCTACAGAGGTCGGTGTCGCCAGCTACATGGGCGTCATATCAGCGAGGATGCGACAGAGTAGTGGACTTCATCTTGACTCAGGGGTGGCAGATGGGACAAGTGTCCGATCAGTTGCTGGCGGAGTATGTGATTTCGGCGAAGGTGGCGGGACTGTCGAAGGCAACGGTACAGATGCACCTGGCTGGGTTTACATTTTTTGCTCGAGCAGTGGGTTGGGGATTCCAAGTTGGGGGGTTCCTGATGCATAGACTTTTTAGGGGTGGGAGCAGTCCCAGCCGACTCCGCGGGATGGGAGGCTTCCAATTACGCATGACTTGCTGGTTTAGATCTGTGCAGCATTGCCACAAGTGACGCGCTCCCCCATGAAGCTCGGCTGTTTCGGGTAGTGTTCTGCCTGGCATTTTTTGGCGCCTTCCGCGTGGGAGAATTGGTGGCAGATTCTCGCAGGGCATCTCGTCAGAACGGTATGGGGAAGAATCAGGTTCGGCTCCTGGAAGCGGAGCTGCGCATACTGCTCATGAAGTCCAAAACAGACCAGTTGGGTAAAGGTCAGCGGATTGTGTTAAAGGCGATCAGAAATTCCCCGACTTGCCCAGTGACAGCGTTAAGGGACTACTTGAGTGTGCGGTCAGCGGAAGAGGGGAGGTTATTTTTGCACTAGGATTCTAGCCTGTTGACATGCTTTCAGTTTGCGGCAGTGCTACGGTTAGCTCTGCAACACCTGGGTGTGGATCCTGTTGTTTCGCTCCACAATCCTTCCATATTGGGGCCGCAACCAGTGCAGCGGCAGCAGGGTTGCCTCACGGAGAGATCCAACGTATAGGTCGTCGGCGCTCGCAAGCATTTCAAGGTTATGTGAGGCTATGAAGGGGGAGGGGTGTTCCGGGGTGGCTGCTAACTTTTGATTTTCTTTACAGATGGGGAAAGGAATCCCGGTACTTGTTGGTTAATCGGTCACTCCTTTGTGCACTGGGCGGAGCAACGAGCGGCAGTGCGGCCTAATATTGGAGTGGACGCGACAGAGGTGGTGGCCCTATGGCTGGGGGAGCGTGCTCTGCGTTGGACTCAGCTCTTGCCTTTGCTGCGGCACCACGGTCGAGTGAAGGAGGGGCCAGCAATGATATTGATACATTTGGGAGGCAAAAATCTGGGTTCCTGGACCTGTAAACAGTTGATAAGGGCAGCACAACGGGACATGGGAACAGTATTGAAAATGTTTCCAGATGTCAAAATCATTAATGTTGGCCACCTGGTGATGGCCCCCATCCCCAGAAGTTGATTATTGTCCACCCCCCTCCACCCACTCAATGTTGCACCACTTTGACCCGGAGAAAAGCGGGATATAAATACAGTTAAATAAATAAATAAGATGTAATTTTGTTATGGTCGGATATCATTC
This sequence comes from Ichthyophis bannanicus, assembly GCA_033557465.1. Lineage (NCBI taxonomy): Eukaryota > Metazoa > Chordata > Amphibia > Gymnophiona > Ichthyophiidae > Ichthyophis > Ichthyophis bannanicus. The sequence continues at coordinate 290,587,017 of CM066037.1, read as the reverse complement.
CAAGGCCTGCTGTTGGGGGCGATAGCGATGGTCTAGGGCAGTGATGGCTAACCTTTTTGAGCCCGAGTGCCCAAACTGCCGCACAAAACCAAAGAATTTCCTCAAAGTACCAGCACGTCAATTAAACCTCAGCTCAGTTACACATGCAGAACATAGACCATCACCAAACAAGGAATCACAATTTAGAAACAGGAAGGCAATAATTAAACTGGGAACCCCAAAAGCCAAACTTGGAATGTACAACACTGTAGAAATAAAACTATAAATTAATTTCCTCTTGTACCAAACAAAGCACAGACGTTAATGATGCACATTTCCCAGAGCTTTCATATTCCAGTTAATAAATTCAAAATAAAGAGATATCTTTCTACCTTTTGTGCATTTTTTTTCAGTTGCAATTGCTCCAGCCACTTTCTTCTGGTTTCTTCATGTTTTCTGCTAACTCTCCATCGTCTGCTGTCCATTTGTTCTTTCTTCTCTCTTCTAGTCTTTTTTTCCATTCTCTCTCTCTACATCTGCTTTAACATACTAATCTTTCTCCTTTTGCTCTTTCCTCATTCCTATTTCATCCACACAAATTTTACCGCTCCATCCTCAATCCCCACTTACTCTCCCAATACCCGGCCAATTGTAGATTTTTCATTCCTCCCACACAAAATATTTTTCCCCTCTCCATTTTACTCTCCCAGCCCCATCCCATTCTAATCCTCCCCCAACATCAGCTCCCTTCTAGTTCCAGTCTCACCCAGCATCCATTCCTTTCTAGTCCCTGCATCAGCCCATTTCCAGTCCTAGCCCCCCATCAACCCATTTCCAGTCCTAGCTCCCCCATCCATTTTCAGTCTGAGTCCCTTCATCAGCTCATTTCCAATCCTAGCCCCCCATCAGCCCATTTCTAGTCATTTCCTAGCCCCATCATCAGCCCATGTCAAATCATAGCTCCCCTCCACTCAGTACAATTCCAGTCCAAGCCCCCCCCATGAGCCTACTTCCAGTTCTAGCCCCTCCATGAGTCCATTTCAATTCAAGCCCCCACCACAGCCCATTTCCAATCTTAGCTCCCCCCAACAGCCCATTTCCAGTCCTATCCTAGCTGCTCCATCAGCCCATTTTCAGTCCTAGCTCCCTTCCCTCACAGCCCATTTCCATTCCAAGCTCCCTCCCCATCAGCTATTTGCAGTTCGAGCCTCCCCTTCCACTCAGCCCATTTCCAGTCATAGCAACCCCCCAACCCATTACCAGTCCTAGCCCCCCATCAACCCACATCCAGTCCTAACCCCCCATCACCCCATTTCCAGACATCCCCCATCAGCCCAAAGCCCATTACCAGTCTTAACCCCCCCATAGCCCATTATCAGTCCTAACCCCCCCATAGCCCATTACCAGTCCTAACCCCCCATCAGCCCACTTCATCTTAACCCCATCAGCCCATTTCCAGTCAGCCCCCCACAGCCCATTGCCAGTCCTAAACCCCCCCCCCCATCAGCCCACAGCCCATTGCCAGTCTTAACCACATCAGCCCACCTCAAGTCCTAACCCCTCCCCATCAGTCCATTTCCTGTCCTAGCCCCCCCCTTAGCCCATTATCAGTCCTAACCGCCCCCCCATAGCCCATTAGCAGTTCTAACCCCCCATCACCTCATTTCCAGACAGCCCCCCATCAGCCCACAGCCCATTACCAGTCTTAACCCCCCCATAGCCCATTACTAGTCCTAACCCCCCAACAGCCCACAGCCCATCCAGTCCTAACCCCTCCCCATCAGCCCATTTCCTGTCCTAGCCCCCCCCCCCATAGCCCATTATCAGTCCTAACCCCCATCACCCCATTTCCAGACAGCCCCCATCAGCCCAAAGCCCATTAGCAGTCTTAACCCCCCCATATCCCATTACCTGTCCTAACCCCCCATCACCCCATTTCCAGACAGCCCCCATCAGCCCACAGCCCATTAGCAGTCCTACCCCCCTTAGCCCATTAGCAGTCCTACCCCCCCCAGCCCATTAGCAGTCCTACCCGCTACCCCCCCTAGCCCATTAGCAGTCCTACCCCCCCTAGCCCATTAGCAGTCCTACACCCCCCCCCCCTAGCCCATTAGCCGTCCCAACCCCCCCCCCCCCATGGCATATTAAAAAAAAAAAAAAAAGCTGGCTTTGGCTGCTGCCGCTGCCGCGGCAGCGGCAGAATGCAATGTCCCGCGGGGCCCCCTCCGCCCGCTAAGCCCCTCTGCAAGGGCTTTCAGATTCGCGAGGGAGAGCTTCTCCCTCGCGTCTCTGTTAAGCCCGGAGGGGCTAATGGGAAATTTCCCATCAGTCCCTCGCGTCTAAAGGGGCTGATGGGAAATTTCCCATTAGCCCCTGCGGGCTTAACAGAGACGCGAGGGAGATGCTCTCCCTCGCGAATCTGAAAGCCCTTGCAGAGGGGCTTAGCGGGCGGAGGGGGCCCCGCGGGACACTGCACTCTGCCGCTGCCGCATCCGCGGCAGCAGCCAGAGCCAGCTTTTTCTTTTTTGCGGACCTACCCGCGTGCCAGCTGCAAGGCCTTCGCGTGCCACAGTTGGCACGCGTGCCATAGGTTCGCCATCGCTGGTCTAGGGGCTTGACAAAGGTCAATCACCAGATCGGTCGCTGGGTGTTGGAGCAAGGGGGTTACCAGATACAGCACCCTTATGTGGAGATAGCCTGTGCAGGTTTATACCGGCAGGATGGGGTGCATTTATCCCCTGTGGGTTTAGACTTGCTCCTCAATGATTGGCAGGAGGCAATGGAATGTGTCATGAGGCAGGATGTATACTGGTCGCAGCTTTTGGGGGGGGGGGGGCAGCTCAGAGATCTGGGGATTGTCTGAGCCGGTGGCGGGATCCCGGAGGTTTCCGGGGTCCGGAGCCTTAGCTATTAGTAGGGCGGCGGTGGGGTACCCCCGACCCGGAGAACTCTGGTGGGGCTTTTGCTAATAATATGGCGAAACCGGAAGAAGGGGTGGTAGGTTGGTAGCCATGGACTCTCTCTGGTGGAAGCGGAAATGACATCACTTTGTTACCCACATGGTTGGTGAGACATTTCTGTGGAAGTAGAGGTTTATGTTGATTGTTTGGAATTGTTGTTGGATATGGTAAAAGTCAATAAAGCTGTGACCGGTGTTATGCCAACATTGTAGTAGCATTATTATTATGGGTGGGGGGTAAAGGGGGTGGGGGGCTGGGGAGAAAGGAAAGGGGGGCAGAGGGAGAGCACTGTGTCCGCTGTGCATCGGTTATTACTAAGGCCGTGGGGCGATCCGTCTCTGCAGCGTGCCGCATGGGAGGGAGGACCACGGGAGGCCAGGCGGCATCATTTAAATTGATTGGCTCCTGTGGGTGAGTGTCAGCGGTGGGAGCCAATCAGAAGTGATGGGGCACTCAGGAGGGAGGGAGGGAGGAAAGCGGAGAGCTGACGGTTCATCACTCGGGGCTGCTAGCGGGACGGTTGAGAAGCAGCTGGCGACCCGCCCTCCCGCCCAGTATGTGGTGCAGGGGCTGGTTAAGGGGTGTTGCAGCTGGGGGGGGGGGAGGGAAGCGGGATCCCGGAGGTTTCCAGGGTCCGGAGCCTTAGCTATTAGTAAGGCAGGGGTGGGGTACCCCCGACCCGGAGAACCCCAGTGGGGCTTTTGCTAATAATATGGCGAAGCCGGAAGAAGGGGTGGTAGGTTGGTAGCCATGGACTCTCTGCGGTGGAAGCGGAAATGACATCACTTTGCTACCCACATGGCTGGTGAGACATTTCTGTGGAAGTGGAGGTTTATGTTTTGTTTGGAATTGTTGTTGGATATGGTAAAAGTCAATAAAGCTGTGACCGGTGTTATGCCAACATTATAGTAGCGTTATTATTATGGATGGGGGTAAAGGGGGTGGGGAGAAAGGGAAGGGGGGTGCGGAGGGAGAGCACTGCGTCCGCTGTGCAGCGGTTACTGGCAATTTATCCTTTGCTTTGGTCAGAGGCTCTTTTGATAAAGTTAGACGATACCCTTCTGTTTTCCTGCTTATTAATTCTACAGCCTTTTCTGTTCCAGTTTCCTTGCTAGAGGAGCTTCTATTGTTAATAACAGATATTGCTTTGATGCCAGGCATTGTGCTTATAATGTACATGTTGATCAGTCTACACAGGGTATGGAACTAGATTTCTCACATTCTCTTGACGATCTTGGTTTAGCCTTTTTGAATTCTATGCCTACGCACTGTAAAGGCCATTGTTTAGATTTGGTCTTCTGGAAGAGAATGGGTCAGCCTCCTATTATTCCGATTATGTTTTCCATGCCCTGGTCTGACCATCATTTAGTAACCGTCTCGTTGTTGAGAACAATGTCCTCCACAGCAATTAAATCTCAGGCAAAAATGATTAGGCAGCTCAAGCATTTAGACAGGGAGGATTTTTGTAATGAATGTCTTTCCTTGTTAAATGATTATGATATTAGAACACTAGATGAAAAGGCTGTAACTTGGAATCTCTCTCTTAAGAAGACATTGAATAGGTTGGCCCCTCGGAGGGCAGAAGAGCATCCTTGATATAATACTTCTTTACAGTAATATAGAAGATTATTTAGAGCCGTTGAATGGAAATGGCAGAAGAACCCCTCCCCCACATTTTGGTCTGATTACAGAAGGTGTCAAATTGAGTATAAAATGAAGGTTCATTTAGCAAAAAAGAAATGTTTGTGAATTAATTAATAAAAGAGGTAATGATCCCCGACTACTATTTCAAATAGTTAATTGATTATCTCGGTTGATCTCTCCCTCTAGCCAGGGTGAGATCTTGTTCTCTCCACATCATTATGCTTTTTCTTTTTTTTTCTTTTTTTTGAGAAAAAGATTTAGAGTATTCAGCAGTCCATTCATACACATCTGAGGTTTTGTTGGACTCTACAGACAATATCTGCTCAATGATTATCTAGAGTCCTATGAATAGCACCCTAGCTCCTTTTCCTTTATAAACTGCTTTTATTTTGGAAAAGCTTAATGAGTCTATGAACCAGTACACTTCCACGGTTGATCTGATTCCAGCTTTTTTGATGAAGGAATTCTTTCCCCAGTTGATGGCCCCTTCGTTAGATATTGTTACTCTTAGTTTGTCTCAAGGTATGTGTCCTATACTTTGGAAAGAATCACTCATGCATCCATTTTTTAAAAAGTTACATCTTGATGCACTAATGCCAGGTAATTATAGACCAGTACCAAATTTACCTTTTCTAACTAACCTCACAGAAAAGGTCGTGGCCCAATATATGATGAATGTGCTCCACCCCAAACAATCAAGGTTTACAGTGAAACATACAAGTAGTATTGAAACAGATTTTTCTGGCATGTTAAATGAGATTTATACAGTCTTGGTTTCCTTAAACATGTCTTACTTATTCAATTGAATATGAGTGCAGCCCATTCAGGGCCATACCAAAGGCTGTGCAAGAGGTGCGGCCACACAGGGTTCAAGTACAGAAGGGGCTCTAATATCATCACTGGGCTTCCAAGGGATACCGATATCATCATTGGGCTTCCAGAAAGCTCAAAAAGTGAGTGAATTACTGTATTGGCTAGGGCAGAGGAGGGCATCAAATTTGTTAGTCGCACAGGGTGCATTTATAGCTTGGTACGGTCCTGGGTCCATTCATTATTTCGTGCTAGATTGGAGGAGATTGTACCAGTCAGATCAGTCTTACATTGATTTCAAACTTAACTTACTTAGAGAACCTTTACGGGGCCGCAAGACTATTTTTGCACTGATCCTATTCAATATTTTTGTTTTACTTCTAGACATGTTAATTCAAAATCTAGGATTGAGGACGTATTCATATGCTGATGATTTTCAAATTGTTCTTGCTAGTGAGATTTGGGACCAAGCCTTTCAAGGGAAAGTGACGTCAGCCTCGATAGCTATTTTTAACAGCATATCCTCACATAGGCTTAAAACTGAATACATTTAAGTCCATTATAATGCAGCTGATAGAAAATAAATATGTTCCATTGTTCTACCCTGATCTTTTGGGGGAATGTATACTGGATTAAAGATACTATATGCTCACTAGGTTTTGCTAGTCTATGATCTTTCCTTTTCATCTTATATTTCTGTAATAATGAAGACGGCTTTTCTGTCTTTAAGAAGAATCTGTACTCTCAAGTCATGCTTAGACCTAAAATCATTAAAAACACGTATTTTCTCCCTTGTAATGACTAAACTGGATTACAACACAATGTGTGCCTTCGAGTCAGTCCTGACTCCTGGCGACCCAGAAGCTCCTGGGTTTTCTTGGCAGTGTCACCGGAAGTAGATTGCCAGACCTTTCTTCTGAGGCAATGGAGGGTTAAGTGACTTGCCCAAGGCCACAAGGAGTGCTAGTGGGAATTGAACCCTGGTTGCTTGGTTACCAAGCCAGTGTTCTAACCACTAGGCTACTCCTCTAAACTAACTCAATCTTAGCTGGGGTTCCTCGGATAAAATTAAAGCAGTCTCAGATGATACAACATTACAGTTCTTGCAAGTTTCTTCTTTATTATAAATGCAACACCATTTCTTTTTTGTCTTTCATTTCCAGCATAGTAGACCATGTGATCATCTGATGCAAAGTGCCTGATGCCAGTCCATTTCAGTTCGCTGACACCCAACAGATCAAGTTGTACACGTTCCATTTCATTCTTGACCACCTCCAACTTCCCTTGGTTCATGCTTCGTACGTTCCATGTTCCAATGCGTAAGACATCTTTACAGCTTCTGACTCTCATTTCATGCGCAGCTACATCAGCAGTCAGACGTCCCGAGGGCTTTGATCCAACCACATCATAAATGCTGGCTTTACTCTGAGAAGTCTTCAGCTCTTCCCCAGTAGCTAGTTGAGTGCCTTCCGACCTGGGTGTCTCATCTTCCAGCACTATAGCATAATTTGTTTTGTTGTAACTATCCATTGGGTTTTCATGGCAAGATACAGAAGTAGATTGCCAGGCCTTTCTTCCGCGCAGTTTAAGTTTGGTGTTGTTGCCGTTGCCACAGCAATGTGATCCTCCGCCGTCAACACTATCCCATTCTGCTGCTGCCACTTAACAACAACAACAGATGATACAGAACCCTGCTGTGAGAATGAGTTATGGGGTGAAAACATATGATCATGGCACCCTTCTTTTCAAAGAGCAGCATTATTGATACAGTTTAGGATTCATTTTAAAATTGTATTGCCATCTTTTCAGATTTTGCATTCCGAGTTTCCATGGTACTTACACTCTTTGTAGATTCTGTATATTCCTTTATGTATTTTGAGATCTCAACAAGCTAATCAGTTAATTCTTCCCTCGTAAAAGATTTTACGTTCTAACTCTAAGTGCAAGTCCTGGTTTGCTTGCCTGGCCCTTTCGTTTTGGAATTTTTTTGCCAGATTAAATTAGGTTGGAAGATTCTACTGCAAAATTCAAATCAGTTTTAAAGACATGGGAGGGGGCAGACATAGGAGGGGGCAGATTTTCAAAACCAATTAGGTAGTTTGCAGATCTGCAAACTGCCTAAATGGCACTAAGCAGGATATTTGGTGCCACTAACACGGTTAGTGCCACTGAATATCCCCAGGTGCTGCCAGTAAATGCCCAGATGCTAGCCGACTATATTTGGGGTGCTCTGGGGGCAAAGCAGGGGGGCATCTGAGGCTAACTGGTTAGTGGCGATATTCAGTCACTGACCAGTTACCCCATGGCAGCGAACATTAGGCACCTGAAAGGCTCACCTACCTTTTTCCACTGTAGCTAAATATCACGGCTGCCCGGTTAGCTGCCGTGCTATCCAGCCAACCAAGATATTCAATGCTGGTGATTGGATATGGCCCCGGCATAGCTCACAACCTTGGGGTCATCTTCGAGTCTACTGTCTCTCTTTCTCTGTGCACATCCAACAGATGGCTAAAAACTGCTGCTTCTGTCTCGGTAACATCAGCAAAATTCATCCCTTCCTTTCTACTCACACTACTTTATCCACTCACTAGTCAACTCTCACCTTGACTATTGTAACCTGCTCCTCGCTGGTCTCCCTCTAAATCATCTCTCTCCCCTTCAGTCTGTTCCAACCTCACATGGCTTATCTTCCACCAGTGTCGCTATGCTCATGTAACTCCTCTTCTCAAGTCACTTCACTGGCTCCCTATCAGTTTCCGCATCAAGTTCAAACTGCTCCTACTGATCTACAAGTGCATTCATTCTGTGGCTCCTCACTACCTTTCCTCTCTTATCTCATTCTACACCCCTCCTCGGGAACTCCGCTCCTCTGGCAGAACCCCTTTATCTGTGCCCTTTTCTGCCACTGCCAACTCCAGACTTTGTTCATTCCATCTTGCTGCTCCATATGCCTGGAACAAATTGTGCATCAGGCCCCTTCTCTAGCCCTATTCAAATCCAGACTAAAAATCCACCTCTTTGAAGCCACTTTTGGATCCTGACTCCTCACGCTCTTGTCCACTACTCATGTGTCTCTTACCATACTCTAGTCCCCATTTTCACTATGGGGTAGATTCAGATCTCCGAATAGCAGGATTGTACATCCGTGTTGGACGTGCATCTCCCACTATTCACCAAAACTGTATTCAGTGCCAGCTGCTCCCCGCACATACCAAGGGTTTGTGCGGGGAGTGCTGGATGGTGGCAGGAGGGGCAGGACAGAGGCATAGAGGGAGCAGACCAGAGCACCCAGGCATACAGGGCCTATTCAGTTCAGGGCCCTGTACGTCCACCGGCAGCAACTTAGACACCCAACTTGAAGGTGGAATAAGTGCTAGAAGTGGAGGGAGGGGGAAAAAAAATCGGCCTTTGAACCCCTCCAAACACTTTGCGCTGCCGCGAGAGAAGCCCCGCCGCCTGATCCAGGCCCCGGTTGCCCCCGCAGATGGTCGGGCAGTGGGGAAATGGTATGTTTGTGGTGTCGAGCAGTGAGTGCTCCTCCTGGATGTGTCGGTGCCATGGCGATTGGATGCTACTGCAGCACACCAGCAGAAGCATAGGGTGGGCTGGCCGGGCAGAGAGGAGGACATCTCCTGCGGCAGAAATGGGGGCATGCAAGGCCGTCCAAGGGCTCTGATTCTGCTGCCAAGGGAGGTTCTAGCTTCTGCAGTTGCAGGTCGGGTCCAGATTGGCCCCGTATATTTTTGGACGTCTGGATGGCCCGGACGGCTTCCTATCTGAATTGGCCTCCACAGGGATCATTCCAAAATGCAAATAGGTCACCTGGGCATGTGAGACAGACGTTTTCCTCGCAAAAACATCTAGACCCATATTCCTAAACCATGCCGCCCTGCACATACACAGGGCAAAATCGGGGATCTTAGAATGTGGGCAGGAGGGGGTGGAACGGGGGGTGTGGCAAGCCGCAGAGATGTGGAAAGCGTATTCAGGAAAGGCCTATGTATATCCTCAGTGTTTTCTGCAGATGCCTATGTTATACCAGCAGCAAGTGGAATAAGGCCAGCACTTAGAAAAATATCTGCTCTGATCTTCAACACACCCCATATAGAAGAATGACTGTGACATGTCTGTATTGAACTGGTGTGTCAGCTATCTGGTTTGGCACAAGATGCAGCAGCAAAGAATAGAATGCACAGGTAAGAGATGTTTGCAAGGTTAGGGAACAATAAAAAACACCCCTACAGAAATATAAAGCACTGTAAAAGTCTTTGTTCTGGTCATGCTGACATTTGCTGTTTGTGCTAAAGGAGCTATTTTAGGCTTCCTAAATAATTACAGTGTTTGGAAAGATGGGAATGTAGATGTAGGGATAGTATATGACATAGTATGTAGCAGAATCATGTTTGGCTGAGAATTGCAGAGCAGATGTGTTGTCTTGAGACACCGTGCCATTATGTCTTACCAGCAGTTGTTTATAGGTGCAGGGCATGGTTTGTGCAGATGTATGTTATTTGTGACTGTGTGTGTGTGTGTGTGTGTGTGTGTGTGTGTGCGCGCGGTATGGGGTGCAGGAGAGGCACCGATATGCTGATTCACAACCTGGGGGTACATGTATGTCTGTACTTGGACCATGGGACTGACCTCAGCATTACCAGGAGCCAGTGTGATTGGGCAGTATATTCTGACAAGCTGCTCTGTATCAACATAGCAGGGCATGTCCCTGTCCATGGTGGGGGACCCACGGAATGAGAGCATGCTGCAGTGCACACAGCACTAATACATATCTGACTGCACCATGTTATTTGTGACCGCAATTACTAAGGTGTTCTTCAAATGCCATGTTTGTTTTGCTGCAGGGTCTGTCTGGACAAACATCTCACTTTCCACTTTCTTATACAATAGTAGTGCAACACACTACACTACTATAGCCTGGTTTGTGTGATCATATCTGTGTCATCCATATTAATGTGCTGTTTGCATGAGCACACCACTGTCAGTGCGAGCATCAGCTTAGGAGATGTACATTTTGCCAGCGGGGGCATGACCGCACAGAGATGGGAAGCATCTGAGACATCTATCTTGTCAGAATATGGTGGGCACGGCAATGTAGGCCACACCGGGGATGTATAGTTCCCAGATTCCGAAACCATGGGCTCGACTATAACCGCGGTTTCAGAATCAGGTTTATTACGTGCTCGTTTTCAGGTTGGATGGTTCTGCCGGCCGGACGTGGTTGTTATAGAATCATGCTCCATGTGTTTTGTCTTGATTAGACTGTAAGCTCTGATGAGCAGGGACTGTGTCTTATATCTGTATATATAGCACAGCATATGCCTCGTAGCGCTATACAAATGATTCATTATAGTAGTAGTATATCCAGGTTTAAAGTTCAGCCGTGACAACTATTTTTTAACAGTGCTAGCACCACAGTTGAATTTCCCCCTATGTTTTTTGAGCAAGCATTCATGGTGGGCTAGCCTCAGTCACAGGCTTTTGTTTGTTTTTTCCTCCCTCATTGTTGTGCTATTACTTTACAACCTTATGTGTACTGTCTTTTATTTATATGTAAAGGATTTATTTGGTATCATGATTTGAAGATTGGTAGCACCATTCTGAATAAAAGAAAAACAAAAAGAAAAACCCGTTTTGTTGACTGCCTAACTTGAGAAAAAATTATATTCCATTCGATCTGAACAAAGTGCTTAATGCTTCACAGAAAGAATTAAAAACAGAAGTGACAGACCACATAGGCCCGAATTTAAGAAACATGCAGATAACTGATGCATACAGCATGTCAGTACCCTGGAATGGTTTATGGTTTATTTTAAAACCTGATATATCGCCCTTTTACAGAATGTCAGGAATGTTACTGGGGAAAAAATGGAGACTTCCTTAAGATTTGAAAGGATTTTTAAGTTTTAGCATGTTAACAGTTTATGCCAAGGCTTGATAATTGAGAGTTTAATACAATAAATGTGAACTGTGAATTAACAAATTAATACTTCCAGTGTGTTGAGCTGGGCCACTGGAAAATCTAATGGCCTCAAGTGATGTCCCTAAGGACCCAAAGTCCTGAATTATGCATATTCATGACTCTGAAGAGGCATGACTAGACCTGGAGGATGTTGGGCAAGTAGAACCAAGGAGGTCTCACAACCAGGCTCACTCGCCTGCCAAAATCTGTTGCCTGGCTTGAATGCTTTGCTTTTTGCTGCCCTAGAAGTTGCTGCCCTAGCTGACCACCTAGTTTGCCTTGCTACACTGGTTATCATTATATGTGATCGCCCCAGATTCTTCTTCAGTTTGGTCCTTATTTTCATCTCACTTGCTTCTGGGACCAGAGATAGAAAACCAAGGGATGAGGAAAGATTCCAGTGGTTGTTGCCCCCAGCCAGGCAGTCAGGAATAATGGAACAAGATAGTAGGTGTTTGTGTCCTCTATTTGGTTATCATTATATATGATCACCCCAGATTCGTCTTCAGTTTGGTGTTCATCTTGCATTGTGTACTGCTCTCTTGAATTTCCATACTCAAATGCATAACTCAGCCTTCAAATCGCCTCACTCCCTGCAGTCCTCCCCCGACTCTTACCAGGGATTTCTCTGGTGCCTAGTGGGGGGGGGGGGGGAGTAGGGAGGAGAAGGAGTGATCCCCAGGCATTCCTATCCCATAGATGTTTGGATTCCAATAGCACTTCTAGCCCCTATTGGTAGTCTCACAGTACTTCATTAGGGATCAACCTGTCCTTATTTGGCTGATGTCGGGAGGGTCTTGGGAGGATATTAAAATGGATGTGGGGCGTTTCTGGGAGGTAGAGGGATCTGAAGGCTAACACTGGGAGGGGATCTGGGAGATGTATGAATTTTAAAGCTGATGTTGATGGGGGATCTGGGTAGAGTTAACGCACATGTCAGTGGGTTCAGGACTGGGGATTTCTTTAGGCAGCAGGGGCCCTTTAGTGCATTGCTGATAGCATAGATGCAACTATGCTATTGGCAATGCACTTAAGGTGTGGTAAATGCCACCCTGTGCAGTAATGCTGGGCTCACTCCTAACAGTTACCACACTAAACTTGACCAGACTCCAGTAAAAAGATCTTTTAATGGCATCTGCTTATCACTCTCTTCCTTGGACTGAACTCTGTTTATTACCAATCTTTACTGCCTAACATTCAGCCAGTTTTTATTCTGGTTTGTCACTTAAGAATCCAACCCCATCTGCTTGGCTTCTTAATGAACCTTCTGCAAAGAGGAGTGGCAAAGGACTCACTGAATCTAAGAACACCACATGCATTATTGACTTTGATATAATTTCCAGGTAGTCCAAATAAAGAAACCCATGAAACTACTAAAGTCATTCCACCACCATTTTAAAGGAGTTAGGCCCAGTGTTGAGTGTCGAGCACCCACTTCCAAGAGGTCTGCACCAAGACTACACCATAAAATGATACACACACACACCCCCTTCCAAGAAGGGCCCTTATATGGCAGCTTGACCCCTAGTGGTAATAGCATAAGACTAGTACTAGAGTTCAAATGGCACCATTTTGAACCCAGCATCAGAGAGGGCAGCAGCAACTGGGGATCGTTCCTATTCCTGAAACCTTGGACCACCATTAATTTGAACATCTACACCTGGGGAGTCTAGGATGGGATTGAGGTTTGGGGGGGGGGGGTTCCTCTAGGGAGAGTCTTCTTGGTTAGGGGGAACACCGTCGTAGGGAGCAATCTTCTTGAGTAACATTTTCTTAGTGGAAAATCTTCTTGAGGGTGGGCACTTTTGGTGCTGGCTTCAGGAGGGTGGGCCGCAGTCCCTTTAAGATGGTGGTTGGCAGCATCAGGCCACGTGTTAGAGACCTGATTTCTCGGCCAGGAAAAACTAACACCAGTTTAAGCTGTTTAGTTCACGCTGCTTTATGCAATTTGCAAAGTAATAAGGTGTTTGCATGCATTGTATCTCATGATTAAGCAACATGCATTGAAGTAAAATAACATGCATTATGCTTATATAACACAGGATATTTGCCCTTTAATGTTCATTAACGGGCAAGTATTGTACATCAATCCCTTAACACATGATAGTAATTACCCCCTCATTCTCCAAAACCACTAGATAAAAGAAAATTTAAGAAAACAAATTCTGAAATATGTCCATCTCTAACTGGCACCAATCAACAAATCAAAGCTAAGATCAAGAACTTCACTAACTCTATGATATACAGGAAAAAATATTAAAAATGTGCAGATTTTAGAATAAATTTATTGGCATGTAAAAATTAGACGCTCATGGACTGCATACATAAATCTGTGACATTTTAGTAGTTTGCATTGTAATGACTGTAAATATTAATGAAATAGGGAGCAGGTAGGGTGCAAGAGAACATCGGAATTATCTTTGAAAAACATGCTAATTACATAGTAAACGTAAGCCAGTTCTGGCAAAAACAAATTTGGTTGGTGCTCACTGAAAATGAATTTCTGGACATTTTTCATATTTATTTTGAGTATTTGTTCATTAGATATGCACTGTAAGCATACTAGAACTTTTTTAAGCATACAAATCAATTGAGCATGAATTAATTTGTAGGTATACACAGGGCTTGACAAATCCCATGTGCCAGGTTTCCATGGCGCCTAGAAACTGCATCCAGGTGCTCAGGATTTCATGCCCCTGGAAGCTTTAATCTCCTCCATTCTGATTGGTTCTCTGTATGTAGCTTGAGCCACATGGTGGAGGAAATTCAGGCTGATCTCGCTGTTCAGTGTGACTTGACCCCACAAGATAAGCAAACGTCCTCCACAGCGTGGTTCAAGTTACATGCAGAGAGCTATCCTTGAAAGCAGAGTCAGGCCCGGATCTAGTTTTGTTCTCTCTTTCATGGCCTTGAAGACATCTGCTTCAGCCATGGCTCTCAACATATGCGGCAGTCAGCAGCACTCCTCATCCTATGCCAGCCCAAAATGGGTCAAGAGAACAGCTGCCCCGATGAGAGTTACGATGGTATGCCAGTTTGGGGGTTTTTCATTTTAAAGCCCCCACTGCTCCAGCTGTCAGCCCACTGCAGACCGCAGCCACTCCATGCCCCATCCTTTTCTACTCAGCTGGTAGCATGCCTCTTCAGGCCTCAGACCACAGATACAGCCGGCATCTACCACCACTCTGCTCCTCTTGTGGCCCAGGCTTCCCCTTAAAACCAATGCTACATTTTTTAACCATTTTTTTTTTAAAGCGTGATTCCCAATTTTCTATTTTAATCTTTCTAGCCATGATCCCTGCAGCCTTTTTCTTTCCAGCAACCAGCAGACTATCCCTCAATAGAGGCCCGGGATGCCAGGTGAAAAAAAAAAGATTTAAAAATCACATTTTCTGGCTCTTCTCTTTTTATTTACTTTATTATACTTGGCTACAGAGAGATATCAGGTGATGGCCTGGGGGAGGAATGAGAGATGAGAGAGAGAAATGCTGGGTGATGGCTTGGGGAGGGTGATGAAAGAGAGGGTGAAACTGGATGATGTCGGGGGGGGGCTATGAGAGAGAAAGAGAGAGTGTGACACTAGATGATGGGCTTGGTGGGCTACAAAAGAGAGAGAGAGTGTGATTGAGAGAGTGACAGAGAGAGAGAGTGAGTGATGGCAGGGGGCTGTGGGAGAGACACTGGGTAAAGGCAGGGTGCAAGGGCTATGAGAGATGGGTTTTTTTTTGCCTCATGTATTACCGTGGTGATGTGTGAAACTGTAGCAGCAGATAAGCATGCAATAAATAAATCCAGGAGTCTTTTCAAGGATCCAAGCCAGTTTAATGTGCACATGGCTCAAGCAATAAGCAATTTCAAAATGGCTGAGCAATGGCTTCTAGTAAAACAACAACTTTTATAGCTTTCTTGTCCATTCTAAGCATAGGCAAACTTTTCATTGGTCCCAGTACCCCTCTCACCCATCTATTGGTCCCGGTACTGATATGGCTACCCAATCGGGACTCTGGTCTGGGCCCAGCACCTGGTTGCCCCCCTTCTAGTCCCAATTACAATGGTCAGTGTCTCTAACTTGTTACTTCTCTCCTCCAAGGTCGCTGAGCTTGTTAAAACATATGGGAAGCAGGGCACTGTAACCTTGCTTTTTTGCAGAGTTAATTAATTCCATAGAAGCTGTGCTCTCTTATCAGTACCAATTAGAGCTGTTTTCTGTCTTTTATAAGTTTCGTTTCTGCTTAGCTATGTTCAGTTAAACTGAGTTAAGTTTCAATTCTATGGTGTCATCATTCAGGGGGGTTTTCATTCCTCTGGGCCTAACTACAGGCTTCAGTTACAGGTCAAGCTGCTCAGGCCTGTCTGCTTAGTTCAATTAGCATGGATCATAGGCCGTCGCCTACCACAAAACAAAAGAAGAAATTGCCTTAGGTGCAGCTATAAAGGGTTACCAATATACTACCGAGGACGTACTCATTGCAGTTGGTGGAAGGGGGAGAAGGGTCGCAGCCTTCTGTTGGCACAGTGTAATGTTTCGTTAAGGGCCTAATTTGTTAAGCTTTCTTTTCCCATAAAAACTGGGGGGAAAAAAACAGTAAATCAGGCCCTTAAAAAGGAGCTGTGATACACCTTTTGGGGGGTGGAAGGGCACTATGACCGAAGTCTCGGCAGCCGGCTCTTAAAAGTTTAAGCTGGCTCCTACATTCCCATAAAATTTGTCAAGGCCTGGATATGCATATGTACAAGCAATTCGCATGCTCTTTAAATTTTTAATCAAATCCAAAAACCAACCCCAAAACGGTAATCACAAGTGGCATATAATACTATATAGCAAGATACCGTTGAAACCCTCAGTGATATTTTTTATAGTATTTTTTGTCGGACATAAATTGTGAAGGGAAGGCACTGTGAACCATCCCCCAATCACAATACATATCCCTTTTATTCAACCATAAAGGTTTAAAACAGACTCAAAAGCAAACTAATTGCATGACTGAAAGAAAGACCTCACTTATCTGAAACACGCGCGTGTTTCAGATAAGTGAGGTCTTTCTTTCAGTCATGCAATTAGTTTGCTTTTGAGTCTGAGGGGCGAGAGGCGACGTGTCCACCTTACCCGGTTATTGTAAGGCCGCTTTTTTAATACATTTTTGTGAATAACCTCGTTCTTTGAATCTCTTATGCATCTTAATTGCTTGATGTTCAAAACTTGTGTCTGTCGTACATAATCTTTTAATTCTTAGAAATTGACTAATTGGTAAATTGTTTTTGAGGGACGGGTTATGATAACTATCATATTTTAATAAAGTATTACTAACCGGGTAAGGCGGACACGTCGCCTCTCGCCCCTCATAGCCACCCCCATTAATTTTCCCTCTAAACCACTAAATTCAGAACAAAAACACATGACAACACTCTTGGACTTAAACTGGTCGCAGCTTTAATAACCTTTTTAACAAACCAACCAATACAAATCAACACATTATAACTCCCCCCCCCCCAAGCAGAGCGAGCCCTCACCAGCCATGTTAGTAGCAAGGTGACGCCGCTTCCGCTTCCGCCGGGTACAGGCCCGACAATTTTCCACGCCCTCCCTCTTCCAGCTTCGCCATATTATTAGCAAAAACCTGAGGGATTAACCGGGTTGGGGGTACCCCACCCCCGCCCTCATGCTTGCCTCCGGCTCCGGACCCCGGAAACCTCCAGGATCCCGCCGCCCCCCCCCCAAGCTGCAACAACCCACTACCCCCAAAAACCTACGTCCCCCAGCAAGGGCGGGCGGGTGGGACGTCCGGCACCTCCAGCCTCACAAAACCAACGGCAGGAGCAGCGCCAAGTCCCCGCACCACCCCCCCTCACTGCCCACGGTCCCAGCCCTCTCATTGGCTCCCGCGCGTTTAAAACACCAGCGAGAGCCAATGAGGCCGCCGGACAATGCGGTCCTCTCCTTGCAACGCGTGCCGCCGGAACACGGGGGCGCGAGCGGACTGCCGCCCCCCCCCCCCCCCAGTTAGCCGCGGCCACGAGGACGGGTACCCGCGCCCTTACAATAACCGGGTAAGGCGGACACGTCGCCTCTCGCCCCTCATAGCCACCCCCATTAATTTTCCCTCTAAACCACTAAATTCAGAACAAAAACACATGACAACACTCTTGGACTTAAACTGGTCACAGCTTTAATAACCTTGTAAACAAACCAACCAATACAAATCAACACATTATAACTCCCCCCCCCCCAAGTAGAGCGAGCCCTCACCAGCCATGTTAGTAGCAAGGTGACGCCGCTTCTGCTTCCGCCGGGTACAGGCCCAACAATTTTCCACGCCCTCCCTCTTCCGGCTTCGCCATATTATTAGCAAAAACCTGAGGGATTAACCGGGTCGGGGTACCCCACCCCCACCCTCATGCTTGCCTCCGGCTCCAGACCCCAGAAACCTCCGGGATCCCGCCACCGGCTCAGGTCAGCCACGACCAGAGCCGCCCCCCAAAGGTAAGCTGCGACCAGCCCTCGCCCCCAACCTAATACCTTCCAAGGCCTCCTGCCAATCGTTAAGAAGTAAATCCAACCCCACCGGGGACAAGTGCACTCCATCTGGCCTGTAAAGGCCCGTGCACTTAACGTCCACCCAAGGGTGCAGAATTTGACAGCCTCCCTGCTCTCCCACCCATCTGCCAATTTGACGGTTAATCTTTGTCACACCCTGTGACCACCGTCGCTGAGCCCAACAGGACAGCCTTGGAATGATATCAGACCAAACCAACATTACGCCTGGAAACATCCCCAACACCACCCCAAAGTCCCTTTTAACTGCCCGAATCAACTGTCGGCAAGTCCATGAAACCAGATCGTTGCCTCCTAAATGGAGCAGCAAAATGTCCGGCGTGCCTCTTGAACGCTGGTGGTGCCGAAGCAAAGGCAAGAGTTGGATCCACCGGAGTCCACGCTCACCAAGCCATGTGACGGTCACCGCAAGCTCTGGAAGTCCCAAATTCGGCCCCATCGGCCTTGTCGCTGCTTGCCGACCAGCCCAGAACACAAAGGAGTGGCCAATCACCCAACAGCAACACAATCCTTGGCCTTTATCTGCAACAGAAAGAATAAAACAGTTAGTGACCCCCCCACGCCCCTACAGACGCACGTAGCTGTGGAAGGCCCGCGACCGCCATCTCCCTATCCGCTGTATCTCCTGTTCCGGCAGTCCAGCAGCTGCGGCACTGGTCGCTGCCCCAATCCTGAAGGAGTGAGGAGCGAACGCGCCAGGATCCTCACCTATCAGCTGTAAAGACAGCCGCAGCACCGCCGTAAACTGGAAACGCGTAAGAACCCGCGCATCCTGATGTATAAAAAGGCTACCGTCGGTATCCGGACGCACGCGTAAGTACACTTGTAATAAAGCAACAGGACACGAGGGAGAGCCCCGCACCGCTGCCAATTCCACCCATGTACCTCTCCCCGCCTGATCCGTCTTAGAACGGGCAAGGCGGATACGAACCCCGCCCCCGATCAATTGCACTTGATGTATCTGAACCTCCCTCCCATTGCAAATCCGACCCGACTCAGCAACCAATTCACCCACCCGAAACGCGCCGAAAAAGGCTACCGAAAAGACAGCCCGAAAGAACACCCTTTCATAAGAGGATGAAACCACTTGAGGCAATGCGCCGCATAAACGCCATAGCAAGTCGTGCGTGATAGGGCGCCGCCAATCACCCGGCGAAGGGCAGGACCGCTCCCAACCCCGCAGAAGCGTACGCGTTAAAAATCCCCCGCCCGCCGCCCCCCACCCTATGGCCCGCGCAAAAAAGGAGAATCCCGCCAAATTCCTCCGGACGGTAGTACGCGACAGTCCTGCAGCCTTAGCTGCTGACACATACTGACCCAAAAGCTGATCAGAGGCTGGACCACACTGCCATCCCTGAAGTACCAAGAAGGACACCACACTGCAGCAGCCCCGTTGATAAGCTAACCACGTTGCCGAAGAGACGGAATTCCGCAGCAGCGCCATCATGTCACGAGGCCAATCCGCCATAATTGCTCCAGGACCGATGTTCCCTCTTCGTCCGCATCTGGCGCCAAAGTCCGAAACAGCTCCCACTTAAAACGGGAAAGAGCATCAGCAATCTTGTTATGACTCCCAGGAATATGACGAGCCTTAATCACTAGATTCAACTGCAAGCAAGCGAAAACAACCTGCCGCATCAGGTCGGCTACAGGCCTACATCTTGGGGAATAATTGAGCACGGACACCACAGCTTCATTGTCGCACCACCAAAGAACTTTACGATTTCGGAGTCTGTCAGGTCATAATGACATAACCACCAAAATGGGGAACAACTCGAGGAAGGTAATATTATTTGTAAGCCCTACGTCCCGCCAGGACTGCGGCCAACCTGCCGCGCACCAAGAGTCCCCAAAATAAATGCCCAAGCCAACACCCCCAGCCGCCTCAGTATACAATTGCAGATCCGCAGAAGTCACCTCCCGGCCTCTCAGAACCGTGGTACCATTGAAGTTACTTAGAAAATCGTCCCAGATCCTCAGGTCTGCCCGCAGGCTGTGTGACATCCTGATCCGGTGATGGGGCTTAGTAACACCTGCAGTAGCTGCTGCCAGCCGACGCAAGAAGACTCTCCCCATTGGGATAACTCTGCAAGCAAAATTAAGTGAACCCACCAAGGACTGCATCTCTCGCAACGTCAGCTTGCTGGAAACCAGCACATTCGCAACCAACACCCGCAGCTTCATAACTTTCTCTTTCGGCAGGCGGGCTACAAGTGCCACGGAATCCAACTCAACTCCCAAAAAGATAAGAGTAGTCGCAGGACCCTCAGTCTTACCCGACGCTAAGAGAACACCCCACACCTAGGCTAATTGCACAAAACCGTCCAACAACGCCTTGCACTGCCCCGTCTGCGCGGGTCCAACAAAGAGGAAGTCGTCTAAGTAATGCACCACAGTGCCACACCCCACCCAGTCAACAAATGCCCAATGTAAAAACGAGCTAAACTGTTCGAAATAAGCACAGGAAATCGAACAACCCATAGGCATGCTCTTGTCAAAATAAAAATTTTCTTCGAAGCAAAACCCCAACAAATGAAATGCCGACGGGTGCACCGGCAACAAACGGAAGGCGGATTCAATATCCACTTTCGCCAGCAAGCACCCAGGCCCACATGCTCTCACGAGCTCGACAGCCTCATCAAAGAAGGCGTAACGTACTGCGCACAATTCCCTAGGAATGTGATCATTGACCGAGGAACCAATGGGAAAGGAAAGATTATGTATTAAGCGATACTTTCCCGGCTCCTTCTTTGGAATGATACCCAACGGAGATACCACAAATTCAGCAAAAGGCTGCTCGCCGAAAGGGCCCGCTACCCTACCTAAAGCAATCTCGGTTGCCAACTTAGCCCTTACTAGCTGCGCAAAGCGCCGAACTGAAGGTGAATTCCGGGCCTTGTTTGCCCCTACGCTGCCTACCACCGGTATGGGAAACCCTTCCCTAAAACCATTCTCTAAAATGCAGCTTACCTGTCTCTTAGGATATCTCTTAAGCCACGGACCTAAAACATCAACCTCAACAGGAGTGGGAGCCAAACTCCACAAGCCTCTACTACTTGTGGGGGGGAACCGCGGCTCCCCCGACACTTTTTTTGACACATTTGAGTGCTGAGTGGCCCCCATTACAGATAGAGCAAGCGTGCCAGAATTTGCAATCTGGAAAGGGGCATGAAGACTTGTTGAACCGCCAGCAAAAGTCTCCAGCTCCCCCCCCCCCCCCCCGGAGTTCTCTGCAAAACAGGGGGCACGCCCGATCGAAAGGGCTGGTCCGCCCTCGCGGTAACAGACATTCCATCTTTTGGCCCGCTCGAACTTCCGCCTACAGGTCTGATCGCCATCTGCGTCAGCCAAAGATTAATGTCTTGCGTTCCCCAGGAAATCATTTGATTCTCTTCCATCTTATCACGGAATTTCTCATCATAGCTGAGCCAAGCCCAACCCTCATGAGTCTGTGATGCCTCTAGGATGGAATCTGCATAAGCCAGAAGCATACCATACTGCTCCGGATGCAAATGCCCCCATACACTAGCCAAGCGCAGGAAGGCACGAGTCCAATTGACGACATTCCGCGCCACTCTCTTAACCCTACCAGCCTTCTCATCCGCCTTTCGCTTCCTCCGACTATCCCCTGACCGTTTTCGACCCTCAAGTAAATGGAAAATATCTAAGTAGCGACGCTTCGTAATCTTCCTCCGAAGATTCTTTGGCACTCCCTCCCATAACTCAGAGAAAGCCACCACCGTAGGCGCCGCTCCAACCTGTCCGGCATGTCCCACATCTCCACCAGCCTCCCGACCCCGGCCCCATTCGTCCGAAATAAAACCGGACAAAGACTCAGAGGTTGAAGAAGAGGAGGATCCCGAACGCCTACACCGATGACAAGAATGCCGCCTCCTCTTCTTCACCCGCTTCTTACCCTTATCGGCCGACCGAGTATCACCTCCCACCACAGCGCCAGCATCCCGCACTGCAGCGCCATCATCCCGCACCGCAGCGCCAGCATCCAACTCACCTGCGGCAGTTCACGCCACCTCGGTAGCCACGCCTGTCTCCTGTCACATCGACGCCGAAGCTTCAGTGCCTCCCACTGTTCCGCCAGGCAAGGGACCTCCGCCTGTGCTTGCTGTCATGCTGTCCGTCTGTCCGGCAGCCGCCATCCAAGGATGTCCCAAGTAGTGCCATCCGGTAGATACATGTGGAGAAAAAACAGGAAAAGGCGAAGGGCCACCTGCCAGAGCCCACGGTGGCTGCCACGCCCCCAGCCACTCTGCACGGGAAGAGTCTTGACCCCCGCCCTGCCAATGTTCCCAAGATGGCAAGTAACCCCCCCCCCGCAGCAGCCGATAAACCCCCTGGACTTGCCGACTCAAAACCAGTACCGCCCCCCTGCAGGTTTGCACCCTCACCGCCCACCGCAGGAACCGGGCCAACACCCGGGCCACCTAAAGACCCTTGAGCCACTCTAAGCCCCGCAGCACCTCTTGCCGGCCCCCTAGACCTGCCTCGAACTACAGGGTCCTCCAAAACCCCCCTCCGCACCTGCCCCTCATGCCCTGAACCTCCTAAAGAGCTAGAGCCCCGTCTGGACGCTCTGCTACGGCTAGGAGCTCTGCCCCTGGCCCCCCTCCCGCCCTCTGGTGCCTGGAGCGGATGGGGCCCACCACCATGCCCCGACACCCCTCTGCCCACTTGAGCCGGTTGCCCGTCAGGCACCAAGGAAGATGCCCCACCTGCTCCAGTATGTCCAATGTTGTCCTTGACAGACCCTTTCCTCTGTCTGGGGCCCCCTTTTTTTCCTCTGCCAGACATTGCAGGCTTAAGGCTGGAGGAACCCTTGAAATTCTTTTTTATTTTTATTTATTTTTAAATACCCCGCACAACCAAACCTGCTTAACCAACAGGTGTTTAAATATATATATATATATTTATAAATGCTTTGAACAACTTGCCTGCTGGAATAACTCCCTGCCGTCACGCTCACCAACCGACGCCGCTCAGCCCGGGCCGCTGCCGTCAGCACAAACAATATTTGCAGCCCAGAAACCGCCGCCACGGGAACGCCGCCGTCCCGACTCCCAGGCCGCTGACACACTGCCCGACGGATGCCTGCCCCCAATAACGCTGCGTAGATTAAGACTTCAACACTTTCCTCCTCCTTCACGCTGCTCTTCCATGTAAGAACCACCAGCCAGCTCGATCAAACGTCCGGCGCCTCCAGCAGGTGTTGGGTTTCTACTTTCTCCCTTGTGCCAATTCCAACCACTCCTTCTGCCTCAGTCTCACTCCTTTCTCTCTTTTGAAGTCCACTCCATCTGCCTCTTCACTCCACTTCCTCTCCGGGTAGCTGTTATTTATCGACCTCCTGATAAGTCTGCTTCTACCTTTCTCACTGACTTCAACTCGTGGCTTTCCTGCTTTCTGGATTCCTCTTCCCCCACTCTTATTCTCAGGAACATTAACATTCATGTCAATAACCCCTCTGATCCTCATGCTTTTAAAGCTCCTCCCCCTCACCTCCTCCTTTGACCTCCAACTTTGTTCCACTGCCCCCACTCACCAGCATGGCCACTGCCTGGACCTGATATTTTCCTCCAGTTCCTTACCCTCGAACTTCCGTAGCTCAGTTCTTCCCTTATCTGACCATCACTTTTTAAGCTTTAATCTTCATCTCCCACTGCCTCAGCCTCATCCTGTCTCCAACCTATTTAGAAACCTTCATGCCATTGATCCCTTGGCTCTCCTCTTCCACCATCTCTTTCTTCCACTCTGTCATCCAAGTCTGTTGACGAGGCAGTAACTTCCTATAATGCTGCACTCTCCTCAGCCCTGGATGCCCTAGTTCCACCAACCCCACGTCCTGTGAGACACTCTGCACCCCAGCCCTGGCTTTCATCTATTACCCGCTATCTATGTTCCTATGCCCGTTCCGCTGAGCATGCTTATAAGAACATAAGATCATAAGATATGCCATACTGGGTCAGACCAAGGTCCATCAAGCCCAGTATTCTGTTTCCAACAGTAGCCAATCTAGGTCATATGTACCTAGCAGTTTCCCCAAGAGACACAAGTTCCACAATGCTCATACTTGGTCAAGCATTGATATCTTTGGTCACTTCTTAATAATGGTTTATGGACCTTTCCTCAGGAACCTGTCCAAACCTTTTTTAAACCCAGCTACACTAACAGCCTTTACTACATCCTCCGGTAACAAATTCCAGAGTTTGATTACACGTTGAGTGAAAAAATATTTTCTTTTATTAGTCTTAAATAGTTTACCCTGTAGCTTCATTGCATGTCCCCTAGTCTTTCTATATTCTGATAACGTAAAAATTCGATCTACGTTTACCCGTTCTACTCCGTTCATTAATTTATAGACTTCTATCATATCTTTCCTCAGCCGTCTCTTTTCCAGGTTAAAGAGCCCTAACCTGTTTAGCCTTTCTTCATAGGAGTATCCTTCCATCCCCTTTACCATTTTGGTGGCTCTTCTCTGAACCTTTTCTAAAATCGCTATATCCTTTTTAAGATACGGCAATCAGAATTGCACACAATATTCAAGGTGCAGTCTCACCATGGAACGATATAGAGGCATTATAATATCTTTTGTTTTATTTTCCATTCCTTTCCTTATCATACCTAGCATTCTATTTGTTCTCTTGGCCGCCGCTGCACACTGGGCCGAGGGTTTTAACATGGTATCCACAATGACGCCTAAATCTTTTTCCTGGGTGGCGGTTCCTAATATGGAACCTTGCATCGTGTAACCATAGTTTGGGTTGTTCTTCCCTAGGTGCATAACCTTGCACTTGTCCACATTAAATTTCATCTGCCATTTTGATGCCCAGTCTTCCAATTTATCAAGATCCTCTTGCAATTTTTCACAATCCTCTTGGGTTTTTAACAACTTTAAATAGTTTTGTGTCATCTGCAAATTTGATAACCTCACTCGTTATTCCACTTTCCAGGTCATTTATGAATATGTCAAAAAGCAGCGGACCCAGCACAGATCCCTGGGGTACACCACTATTCACCTTTCTCCATTGGGAAAATTGGCCATTTAGCCCTAACCTCTGCTTTCTATCTTTTAACCAGCTCCTGATCCACAATAGTACACTGCCTCCTATCCCATGACTCTTTAGTTTTGCCAAAAGACTCTGATGAGGGACCTTGTCAAAGGCTTTCTGAAAGTCCAGATACACAATATCAACCAACTCACCTTTGTCCACCTGTTTATTCACTCCTTCAAAAAAACATAACAGATTAGTAAGACAAGATCTTCCTTGTCTAAAGCCATGTTGGCTGTCTCCCATTAGGTTGTGACTATCTACATGCTGAGCAATTTTATTCTTTATGATGGTTTCTACCATTTTTCCCGGTACTGACGTCAGGCTCACCGGTCTGTAGTTTCCCGGATCACCCCTGGAACCCTTTTTAAAAATTGGTGTTACATTGGCGATCCTCCAATCTTCAGGTATTAAAGATGATTTTAATGATAGTTCACAGATTACAAATAGCAGGTCTGCAATCTCATATTTCAGTTCTTTCAACACCCTTGGATGTATACCATCCGGCCCAGGTGATTTGCTACTCTTCAGTTTATCTAATAGTTGTAATACATCTTCCCGATGTATCGATATTTCCTTCAATTCTTCCACACTTTTAAATACCACTTTAGTCATGGGTAACATCCCTACATCTTCCTCAGTAAAGACCGAAGCAAAGAATTCATTCAGTCTCTCCGCTATCGCCTTGTCGCCTCTTAGTGCTCCTTTAACCCCTTTATCATCTAATGGACCAACTGACTCTCTCACAGGTTTTTGCTACAAATGTACTTGAAAAGGTCTTTATTTCACGTTTTTGCTTCCGCAGCAAGCTTCTTCTCAAATTCTCTCTTTGCCTGCCTTATCAATGCCTTGCATTTGATTTGCCAGTGCTTGTGCTGTTTCCAGGTTTCGTCGTTTGGCTTTTTTTTCCATTTCCTGAAAGATGCTTTTTTGGCAACAGCCTCTCTGACCTCACCTTTAAACCATGCTGGCAGTTTTTTGGACTTCCTTCCACTTTTCTTAAAGCGTGGAATACAGCTGGTCTGGGCTTCCAAGATAGTATTTTTCAACAACGCCCAAGCTTGATGTATGTCTTTAACCTTTGCAACTGCTCCTTTTAGTTTTTTCTTAACTGTTTTCCTCATTTTATCATAGTCTCCCTTTCGAAAGTTAAAAGGTAGTACTGTGGATTTCCTTACTATCCCTCCTCCACTAATTAAATCAAAGGCGATCATGCTATGATCACTATTGCCAAGTGGCCCCAACGCCCTTATCTCTTGCACTAGATCTGGTGTTCCACTAAGGACTAGGTCTAATATGGCTTCCCCTCTGGTCAGTTCATGAACCAGCTGCTCCAAGAAGCAGTCATTTATTTCATTTAGGAACTTTATCTCCCTAGCATGTCCTAACGTGGCTCAAATCCCGCACCCCTGAAGATTTTCTACACTTCAAATTCATGCTTGTCTTTTTCCAGTCAGCTATAGCTCTTGCCAAACAAGACTACTATGCCAACCTGACTAATTCTCTTGCCTCTGATCCTCGCTTCTCTTTACCACTCAGCTCTCTCCTCAAAGTGCCTCCCCTTCTGATCTCTCCCTCCCTTTCCGCCCAAACCCTGGCTGACTATTTCCATGACAAAATCCACAAGATCACCCTCCAATTCCCCACAAAGTCAGCTACTTCCCCTCCTCCCCCTCTCCATTTCCAACTCTCCCCCCCCCCCTTGCTACCCTCTCTTCCTTTCCTGAGATCTCTGAAGAGGAAACTGCACTCCTTCTTTCTTCCTCCAAACTCACCACCTGCTCCTCTGATCCTATCACCACCCATCTCCTAAGCCTCATCTCCTCCACCGTTGCCCCTTCCATCTCTCATATTCTCAACCTTTTGCCCTCCACTGCAACTGTCCCTGCAGACTTCAAGCATGCTGTGGTCACACCTCTCCTCAAGAAACCCTCACTTGATCCCACCTGCCCTGCTAATTACTGACCCATCTCTCGCCTTCCTTTCATTTCTAAACTACTCGAATGTGCGGTTCACTGCCGCTGCCTCAACTTCCTCTCCTCTTATGCCCTCCTGGATCCTTTACAGTCTGGCTTTCTATTTTACACTCTACTGAAACGGCTCTTTTCAAAGTCTCCAGTGACTTGTTCCTGGCAAAATCCAAGGGCCTGTATTCTGTCCTCATCCTTCTTGACCTCTCTGCTGCTTTCGATACCGTTGACCACAACCTTCTCCTCGATACCCTGTCCTCGCTTGGCTTTAAGAGCTCTGTACTATCCTAGTTCTCCTCTTATCTCTCCCATCGCTCCTTCAGTGTGTGTTCTGGTGGCTCCTCCTCCTCTCCTACCCTGTTCCCAGTGAGTGTACCCCAAGGATCTGTCTTGGGTCCGCTCCTTTTCTCTCTCTATACCCAGTCCCTTGGTGCGCTCATCTCTTCCCATGGCTTTCAGTACCATATGTATGCTGATGACTCCACCTCTCTACGCCTGATCTCTCTCCGGCAATCCAGACCCGAATCTCTTCTTGCCTTTCTGACATTGCTGCCTGGATGTCTCACCGCCGCTTGAAATTGAACATGGCCAAGACTGAACTTCTTATCTTTCCCCCTAAAACCTTTCCTCCTCCTTTCTCAGTCTCTGTGGATGACTCTGTACACTTTCCTGTTTCCTTGGCCCGCAATCTGGGGTTATCTTTGACTCCTCTCTCTTTCTCCACACATATCCATCTTGTAGCTAAGACCTGCCGTTTCTTTCTCTATAACATTAGCAAAATCCGCCCCTTCCTCTCTGAGCACACTATTAAAACGCTAATCTACTCCTTAATCACCTCCTGTCTTGACTACTGTAACCTACTCCTTGCTGGTCTCCCTCTGAATCATATCTCTCCCCTTCAATCTGTCCAGCGCTCTGCTGCAAGACTAATCTTCTGCCAGCCTCGTCATGCCCATATTACTCATCTTCTCAAGTCATTTCACTGGCTCCCTATCCCTTACCGCATCCAGTTCAAACTTCTCCTGCTGACCTATAAATGCATTCACTCTGCAGCTCCTCAGTACCTTTCCTCTCTGCTCTCCCCCAACAACCCCCCTCGGGACCTCCGCTCTTCTAGCCAACTGCTTCTATCTATGCCCTTCTCTCATATTGCTAACTCCAGACTTCACTCTTTTCACCTTGATGCACGCTATGCCTGGAACAATCTACCTGTGTCTGTACGCCAGGCACCTTCTCTAACCCTCTTCAATTCCAGGTTGAAAGCTCACCTCTTCGCTGATGCTTTTGAATCTTGACTCTCCTAATCTCCTTCCCTTCCCTTGTTCTACCCCTGCTTACACCTCTGTTTGTTTTTGACCAGATTGTTTTCTGTTTTTTGACTAGATTGCAAGCTCTAATGAGCAGGTATTGTCTCTTTTATGTCTGTACAGCACTGTGTACAACTGGTAGCGCTATATAAATGCTCAGCAGTAGTAGTAGTAGTAGTAATGTATTTGTGAGTGATATTGCTGAAGGACTGAATGGAAAAATGTGTCTTTTTGCAGATATAAATGAAAATTTTCAGCAGAGTGGACTCCTCTGAGAGAGTGGATAACATAAGGAAAGATCTACAAAAGCTGGAAAAATAAAGCTTAAATACCAAGCATTAGACCGATGTGAAGAAGTGCACCGTCATGCACTTGGGAAGCAGAAATCCAAGGAAATTGTATGCAATAGGGGGCGAGAGGTTGGTGTGCATGGACCAGGAGAAGGACCTCCTAGTGTTTGTTTCTGACAAGGCAGTGGCAAAGCAGTGTGACAAGGCAGTGGCAAAAGCCAGAAGGATACTGGGTTGCATACAGAGAGGAATTACCAGCAGAAAGGAAGAGGTACTAATGCCACTGTACAAGTTGCTGGGAAAGCCTCACTTGGAATATTGTGTTCAGTTTTGGAGAACGTATCTCACAAAGGATATAAAAAGGCTAGAAACAGTTCAGAGGAAGGTGATCAAAATGATTTGGAGTCTGTGTCAGAAGCCTTATTAGAAGAGACTTGAAGACCTAAATATGTGCACTCTGGAGGAGAGGAGGGATGGGGAGATATGATTCAGACCTTTAAAGTGTATTAATGCACAAAAAATCCTCTTCCAAAGACAGGGAAGCTGTAATACTATAGGACATAACATGAAGTTGCAAGGGGGTAAACTGAAAGGCAATGTCAGGAAATACTTTTTCACTGAAAGGGTGGTGGATGCTTGGAATGTCCTCCCGATGAAAGTGGTGGGGGTAAATACAGTGAAGAATTCAAAATGGCATTGGACAGACACAGTGGATCACTTTATAGCAACAGGATAAAATCAAAATAAACATAACTATCTCTTATATCTCAGTAAATAGGGGTGACCTACAAGAAGCGGTGGGTACACCCCTAAACAAAGGCATGGGGAGGGTTGACGCACGGAGCGGCAGGGTGCACCTACTCTTGCTGCCTTGCTGGGCAGACTAGATGGACCATACTGGTCTTTATCTTCCGTCATATACTATGTTTCTATGTTACTATGTATGGAGAGTGTCTGATAGGATACATATCAAAATATTTTACAGATGCAAAGACAATAGCTCATACTGTCACAGATCACCTCTCCAGACTATGAGAAAGAGCTGGAAGCGGTTACTCATCTCATAGCTGATGGCAGAAAGTTTCTATACAAAAAGGCACAGCAAGTTAGCATGCCGTATCCATTGGAAACTTTCTAAGCTCTACAACACCACTATACCAGAAAAACACTGGGATCACCAGAACAGCACTGATAATAGAAGTTTCAGTTCAAATGATTATTCTGTGAATTGCATGGAGAGGGAGAAGATCCTGAAGTATGTCATGAAGAAGACCCTTCTGAGCCTATGGAGGTAGGGCAAGATGAGGATTTGCTTTCAGAAACTGACAGGCAGTCTGAGCACATGGCTCAGTGTTTGCAAAGAAGAAGTAAACAAAGAGAGTCACGAGCTAGAGAGACACGCCCCTGCAGTGACGTATGCCCTAGCTCAGGAGGTAATGAGCTTCACCTGTTTCAGGGCAGGGCACAGCTATGCCCTGAGAGTTACAATAATAAAAACTGGTCATTAGCTTGGAGCAAGCAGAGCCAGGGGAAGAAGCAGATGCAGAACCGAAGGGAGGATGGAAAAGGAAGCCAGCAAAGGAGTACGCTGACTAGAAGGAGTCAAGGAGGAATGAGAACCAAGGGAGCCATATTCCTGAGGTCAGAAGGAAGCAACCCAGGACAGGGGTTGTCTGGCAAAGGCAGGAGAGAGAAGAATCTTCCTGAGAGGCAGGCTTGGCAAAGCTCACACGCTCCTAAGAGAGAGACAGGTTGGTGGGAGAATACCGGTACGTCTGAGGGGAAAGTTAATAGGCAGAAAGGCAAGCAAACACAAGCCGTGTTTGAGAACCAGTCTAAACCTGCAGAGTGGAGAGTTCCTTCCCTTTCAAAGCCAAAAGGTAGGCTTAATAATTCATACAAGTTTGAACCTAGCTATAAAGCAGTTCCCTATAGTTACCAGAAAGTAGCAAACTCCCTGAACAAAGACTACAGCATATATGGTAGTTTACAACCCTGCTCAGGAGAGTGTTACCGAGAGAAACCACGTGAGCTCAGAGAAACTGTTTGTTTCAAAGATCAGGATAGCAGCTTACTGCCACACCCTGCTAGTCCTGATACTGAGGAAATGCAGATAGACTCTGACCATAATGAAATAGTGGATGATCGGATGGACTGTACATTATCTTTGGCTGACCATGTGAATTCCCTATGCTGAATAGTGTCTGTGAGAGACGGTAAAAGCAGCAGAAAAAAAGGGAACATTTTCTTTGCTAACTGAAGCTGTTGTGATTTGTTTTGTATCAAGCACTGCACGTTTAAAGCCTGAAGCTGACAAGGCTAACTTACCTGAGTTCATGTATAATTTCCTCAAAGCCAATTGTATGGCATGTTTTGTCCTGAGTTATTCACTTGCATTTAATCCGCCGGGAAGGGGAAAATAAATTCTTGTCATTGCCTAAAACCACTCGACTGCAACTCATCTGTGCTCAAGGAGTAAAGGGACTTACATTCCCAGAAGGCCTTGCAGAGTAAAAGCAAGCCCACGCTCTCTGAGGCAGGAACACCACAGGCAGATCAAGTCTCAGCGCCCTAGGCGTTGGGCTGGCCACCGTGAGGGTGACAAGTACCAAGAAATAAATGTGGCAGAAAGATACAGAAATATTTCCCATTGTATTGGGAGTCACAGGTCTGATTGAGAAATTTCCAGTCACACCATGACAAATTACCCATACATGTTACATCATATGAACTCCAGAAGGAAGCTTTGACACAATGCAAGTACTACAACAAGCATTAGCAGTAAATTTGAGAGACTGAGATCCTATTCCACATACCCTGACTTCAATTCATTACTGTCATGGTATGCGTAAAACTAAAACAATTACAAACCTAACTTTAAAAAATGATTCAAGTTACATTAGGGTATAAAGAGACCTCAGGAAAGCTCTTTCCCTACATCTGGTGAACTAAATCACCATAGGTTTGAGCAGTAAATCTACACATCATAGGTCTCACCCTCTTTTTTTTTAATTTCAAAATGTCAAAGCCAATTACCCTAATAAATTGCTATATCCAAAAAAAGTACTTTTAAGGGATTCTACCAATTTTTTTTTAAAAATTACTTAATAATTTATTCTTCACATTCACAAACTAAAGTTGAAAACCTTCAACAATTAATATACTACTTAATAATTCATTCTTTATATTCACAAACTAATGTTGAAAGTCTCCAACAACTGATTTACTTCCTGAAAAGAAGAGAAACAAAATACGTTCAGGAGTAACACACACCATTCAAATAGTATCCGATTACTTCTGAAGGTTTAACAGCAGTCACACAGCCTCCATAGAAGTCCCGAACTGCTCACAGCAATTAGCTTCTGTTTCCTGTAAACACCCGTCTGAACATTAAACAGCAATTGTTTCACTCAGTCATAATGAAAAAAGAAAAAAAAAGGTAAGACCTATGATGTGTAGATTTACTGCTCAAACCTATGGTGATTTAGTTCGCCAGATGTAGGGAAAGAGCTTTCCTGAGGTCTCTTTATACTCTAATGTAATTTGAATAATTTTTTGAAGTTAGGTTTGTAATTGTTTTAGTATTTGTATTTTTGGTGGTATAAAGGGTATTTGTTTTGTGTGGATATTTTTAGAATTACCCTTTGGCAGGAAGATTGTATGCGTAAAACTAACCCATTTGGAAAAATTGCCCTTGGAAGAAATAACTGTAGAGAAGGGTGAAGAGCTCTAACAATAAGCCAAGATCTGTATCATATCCTCTACTTTGGTGATGAATATTACAGGACACTAAAAATTATACTGAAAACTGGTTTAACAAGGCAGAATAAGATACAAGCTGTCAATTAGCTTGCAATTCCCATATTCTAGCACAGCTCTGGAACCATAGACAGGCCTTAAAAATTTGAGTATAACAACAAAACAACCTTTCCATACCCCCAAGATAATCTATAAGAATCATTGTACGCCAAGACCATAAATCTCAACTGCCAAATAAGGAAGGAGTCTTCTAGAAAACGATTATACATACAAAGCTACTATTATAGGCCTCCAGGGATACTTAACAGCATCAACGGATCCCAAATATGCAAAAGGTGTTGAAATAGGAATATAAACATTCACAATCAATCTTCATCCTTAAACTAGGGCAAGCATTCTAATAAACAGAAGGAATAAGCGTGAATCCACTAGTACATAAGGGGAAAGAAGCAGTAGAATTTGCAAAACAAGATGAGGTTTGGACTGAAATTAAAACACTGCGACAGAAAAATGCATGTCAAAAGAAAAGCTCGCTTCCCCTTCTTCACTATCACAAATCAATAATCTTAGCACCCTTGCTCTTAAATGTATGTAAACTGATTTCTTGCACCTTTCTACTGGTTGTCAACTATATATGTCCTCTCGTATACCTCTATTTCAATTTAAATATGTCTATTAAAAACATCATAAGCACTATATAGTACGCTGCTAGAGCTGAATGCAGAGCAGGTTAGTGTAGTGTATGCTAGGTTTCCTACAACACTCCATATTCTTCCATCTCGTTAAAAAGTTCAGTGCGACACTACTTAAATGTCAACAAAAGAATACAAAATATAAACCACTTTCACTGCTAATTAAAGAGACGTCTACTGGCTAACTCAATTAGTTTGTAAACTAATTAACTACACTGAGATAAGCCAAGACCCATTTCCAAACCATAACAACCTTCTTAAGGAGATATGTTACACATGGGTGGTTTTGGTTTCCAAAATAAGAGTGTCCTAGGCTTATAAATATTGAAGCCAGGTAGCTCATGATTTAGTTATTGGATTAACCAGAAGAAGCCAGCTTCTAATTATTTTGCGATGTCTGTGTAAATCTGTTATGAAAAATAGCGTTCAGAAGCAGAAAACAAATCATTTTTTTTGGATACTGTAGTTAGGAATGCCAATTTTAAAATCATTAATTTTCCTTCTCCATGAGGATCCGCTTATTTTATAGAAATGAGGGTAACTGGAATCCAATCCAGCTGTATGGACCATTTTGCTGATGAGAGAAGTTGAGGCAACATTACGCTTCACTGGTGGCATCTGATATTTCCCTCCTTTAATTCCAGCCTCATTATAACCATGATTCAAATTCAGGTAACTTTACTGGCATGACAATTTTACAAGTGTTGTCAAATTCATATATTATAGTGATTTAATTTAATTTAATTTAAAATAACATTTATATTCTACTATAACCCTCATGATCTCAGGGCAAATTACAAACTCCCAGGAGGAAAAACACAGTTCTCAAATAGAATTAAATAAAAACAGAATAAAATCATATTCATGGAATGTAATTACCATAATGAATTTGTATTTGTTTTATATTTCAACCCCAAATAATTGATTTTTAACAAAAAAATCTAATTAATTAGGAAACCCATCCTCAAATATGGATAAGAAAAGAAATAACCCTAGAAGGATACCTGACCAAAAAGCCAGGACTTCAGCAATTTATGATCAAGTGATTGTGTTCTTGCCTTATAACTGTTGACAAGGCATTCCAAACCCCTGGCCAGCACCATATTTCCCTCAGTTAGTCCTCGGCTTGTAGATTCATCTGGAGGGGAAGGGGGTGGGTTTGTGTGGCTGGCTTTATCAAGCTGTCCGAAGAGAACCCCCATTAGAGGTAAGTAACCTCGCTGTTTCCATGGTCAAGCAAGAAATAGTAATTCCCCTGCTGAGCTATCACAGACATTTACCAAACCTAATCCAGATTTTGATTGTCCAATTAGTGATGATCAACCAGATCTGGACTAGGCTTGGCAAACGTCTCTAATAGTATACTTGGTTATACTAAGTACCTTTGGAGTAAATCTCTCCAACAGGAGTAAGAATCACAAGCAGGGCCGGATTTACCTTGAGTGAGGCCCTACGCCAACAAAAATTGTGGGCCCCCAGCAGGGGCGGCCCAAGGGGGGTGCGGACCTCATTTGCATAAGGGGCCTCATTTGCATAAATATTTGCATAATGTTACCATATACTAACTTTTAGTAAACGTGCCTCTTAATGAGTGTATGGATAAAGAAAGACTAAAAGATTTCTACATTACTATAATCCAGTGCCAACTGCCAGACACATTAGGAACTACTACAAACACTGCCCATAGTAAACCCGCCGTATCCTAACAGCACTACCAGGACTCACAAAGCACCATACTCTACCAATCAAAAGGCAACACTGCAAATATTAAACCAATACATTTCAGAGAACAACAATACATGACCTACTGGGGAAAGAGAACAAGTGGCAATGTCAAATAGGAATTATATAAACAGAACACCTCAGCTCAGTTACACATGCAGAACATAGACCATCACCAAACAAGTAATCACAATTTAGAAATAGGAAGACAATAATTAAACTGGGAATCCCAAAAGCCAAACTTGGAATGTACAACACTGTAGAAATAAAACTATACATTAATTTGCTCTTGTACTAAACAAAGCGCAGATGTTAATGATGCACATTTACCAGAGCTGACATATTCCAATTAATAAATTCAAAATAAAGAGATATTTTTCTACCTTTTGTGCATTTTTTTCAGCTGCAATTGCTCCAGCCACTTTCTTCTGGTTTCTTCGTGTCTTCTGCTAACTCTCCATCGTCTGCTGTCCATTTGTCCTTTCTTCTCTCTTCTAGATTTTTTTCCATTCTCTCTCTACATCTGCTTTAACATACTAATCTTTCTCCTTTTGCTCTTTCCTCATTCCTATTTCATCCACTCAAATTTTACCCCTCCATCCTCAATCCCCACTTACTCTCCCAATACCCGGCCAATTGTAGATTTTTTATCCCTCCCACACAAAATATTTTTCCCTTCTCCATTTTACTCTTCCAGCCCCATCCCATTCTAATCCTCCCCCAACATCAGCTCCCTTCTAATTCCAGCCTCACCCAGCATCCATTCCCTTCTAGTCCCTGCATCAGCCCATTTCCAGTCCTAGCCATCCATCAGCCCATTTCCAGTCCTAGCAACCCCCCAACCCAATACCAGTCCTAGCCCCCCCATCACCCCACTTACAGTCCTTAACCCCCCATCACCCCATTTTCAGTCCTTAACCCCCCATCACCCCATTTTCAGTGTAAACCCCCCCTATAACCCATTACCAGTCCTAACCCCCCATCAGCCCACTTCCAGTCCTAACCCCATCAACCCATTTCCAGTCAGCCCCCCATAGCCCATTGCCAGTCCTACCCCCCCATCAGCCCACAGCCCATTACCAGTCCTAACCCCATCATCCCACCTCCAGTTTTAACCCCCCAGCCCATTTCCAGTCCTAGCCCCCCATAGCCCATTACCAGACAACCCCCATCAGCCCACAGCCCATTACCAGTCTTAACCCCCCCAAAGCCCATTACCAGTTCTAACCCCCCCCCAACAGCCCATTACCAGTCCTAACCCCATCAGCCCACCTCCAGTCTTAACCCCCCCGCCCATTTCCAGTCCTAGCCCCCCCCATAGCCCATTACCAGACAGCCCCCATCAGCCCACAGCCCATTACCAGTCTTAACCCCCCCCAAAGCCCATTGCCAGTTCTAAGCCCCCCCAACAGCCCACAGTCCATTACCAGTCCTAACCCCATCAGCCCACCTCTAGCCTTAACCCCCCCCCGCCCAGCCCAGCCCAGCCCAGCCCAGCCCAGCCCAGCCCCCCAATAGCCCATTACCAGTCCTACCCCCCCCATAGCCCATTACCAGCCCTACCCCCCCAGTCCATTTCCAGCCCCAGCCCCCCCAATAGCCCATTACCAGTCCTACCCCCCCCCCAGAGCCCATGACCAGCCCTACCCCCCCCCCCCCGGCCTAAAGTAAAATTTAGTTTAAAAAAAAACCTGGTGGCTGCCGCCGCGGGGCCCCCTCTGCTGCCGCGGGGGCCCCGTCTACAAGCTGAAGCCGTCGGGTCGGGTCGGGTCTCTCCTCTCCCTCCCTCGCTGCAGGCTGCAGGCTGCGAGAGACGCAAAGGGAGAGCGTCTCCTCGCGTCTGTGTTAAGCCCGCAGGGGCTGATGGGAAATCCCATCAGCCCCTTCGGGCTTAACACAGACGTGAGGAGACGCTCTCCCTTCGCGTCTCTCGCAGCCTGCAGCCTGCAGCGAGGGAGGGAGGGAGAGAGGGAGAGGAGAGGAGAGGAGAGACCCGACCCGACCCGACGGCTTCAGCTTGTAGACGGGGCCCCCGCGGCAGCAGAGGGGGCCCCGCGGCGGCAGCCACCAGGTTTTTTTTTAAAATTGTGTTTAAAAAAAATTAACTGGTTCTTTTTTTGTGGGCCCCTGCCGGCTGTGGGCCCTACGCCATGGCGTACATGGCGTATAGGTAAATCCGGCCCTGATCACAAGGCAAAAAAATCCAGTTAGCATTTTCCATAGGCATCCAGAGCAGACAAACTTTGGACCAATCAGGAAACAGCATGGAAGATTACCAATAATAACGCAGGCTGGCTAAACCCAGCCCCCATAGATATGTGAGGGCTTTTCCACCTGTTGCCTGCCTTCTAACCCAAAAGTCACTGGTTCAAGACCAAGCTCTGACAGTGAGAAAAGAAGCTATTTGGCTTTTTTATTTGCCTGAAATCTCTTGGTAACCTTTCAGCTATGTTTTTCATTTAGGCAGTAGCTAAAGCTACTACTTTAATTAACAAAATTACCCTGAAATAAAAATGTATAAACACAAAATGAAAATGTATTAAAATGAAACAAAATGAAATGAACAATACTGCAAACAAAACAGGAAATGAAATGCAACAAAAAATTTTATACCTGCACACCCCTTGAGGCAAGAGACCAAAAGTGTGCAGGCAAAAATTTAGAAAGTATACGAACATGCAAGAAACTTTAATAGAACAGCAGTGAGACAAATTATACAGCTGATTCTATGTACATGTGCAGAAATATATATATATATATATATATATATATGTGTATATTCTTTTTTTGTGGTGTTAATACTTGGCAACATGGAGGGGGGAAAAAAACGGTGTGCGACAATGAATGAGCAAACAAGCAGTATGCAGCGTCAATGTCTGAGAAACCCAGATGTATTTTCTGAGGATCATTTTATATCCTGGTTGTATATCCAGGTCTAGGAGATAGCATCTGGGTGTGGCACGTGCCCGAGTATATCATTCGGAGGTTGGAGCACCCAAAAGTCAGCAAGGAGAGGTTTAGGCAGTAATGTTTGGTGAAAGTGTGTATGGAGGACCAGGTGATGGCTCTACAGATGCTCTCCATACTCAGTTGAGATTAGCCATGGTAGTGTCCATGGCTCTGAGGTTGTGTGCTCGAAGCATATCTTGTATTTGTAGACCAGACCGTGTGTAACAGAAAGTGGTGCAGACTAAGTTCCACACGGACAATGTGCACCAGGAGGCTGGGGCCCCCATCTTATTCAGGTCATAGGAGACAAAAAGCTGGGAGGCCAAGGGTGTTGAAAGAACTGAAATATGAGATTGCAGACCTGCTATTAGTAATCTGTGAACTATCATTAAAATCACCTCTAATACCTGAAGATTGGAGGATCGCCAATGTAACACCAATTTATAAAAAGGGTTCCGGGGTGATCCGGGGAAACTACAGACCGGTGAGCCTGACATCAGTACCGGGAAAAATGGTAGAAACCATCATAAAGAATAAAATTACTCAGCATGTAGATAGTCATGGCCTAATGGGAGACAGCCAACATGGCTTTAGACAAGGAAGATCTTGTCTTACTAATCTGTTATGTTTTTTTGAAGGTGTGAACAAACAGGTGGACAAAGGTGAGTCGGTTGATATAGTGTATCTGGACTTTCAGAAAGCCTTTGACAAGGTCCCTCATCAGAGACTTTTGGCAAAACTAAAGAGTCATGGGATAGGAGGCAGTGTACTATTGTGGATCAGGAACTGGTTAAAAGATAGAAAGCAGAGGGTAGGGCTAAATGGCCAATTTTCCCAATGGAGGAAGGTGAATAGTGGTCTACCCCAGGGATCTGTGCTGGGTCCGTTGCTTTTTGAAATATTCATAAATGACCTGGAAAGTGGAATAACGAGTGAGGTTATCAAATTTGCAGATGACACAAAACTATTTAAAGTTATTAAAACCCAAGAGGATTGTGGAAAATTGCAAGAGGATCTTGATAAATTGGAAGACTGGGCATCAAAATGGCAGATGAAATTTAATGTGGACAAGTGCAAAGTTATGCACCTAGGGAAGAACAACCCAAACTATGGTTACACGATGCAAGGTTCCGCATTAGGAACCACCACCCAGGAAAAAGATTTAGGCGTCATTGTGGATAACATGTTAAAACCATCGGCCCAGTGTGCAGCGGCGGCCAAGGGGGCAAATTGAATGCTAGGTATCATAAGGAAAGGAATGGAAAATAAAACAAAGATATTATAATGTCTCTATATCATTCCATGGTGAGACCGCACCTTGAATATTGTGTGCATTTCTGGTTGCCGTATCTTAAAAAGGATATAGCATTATTGGAAAAGGTTCAGAGAAGAGCCACCAAAATGGTAAAGGGGATGGAAGGATACTCCTATGAAGAAAGGCTAAAAAGGTTATGGCTCTTTAACCTGGAAAAGAGACGGCTGAGGGGAGATATGATAGAAGTCTATAAGTTAATGAATGGAGTGGAACTGGTAAACGTAGATCGATTGTTTACATTATCAGAATATAGAAGACTAGGGGACATGCAATGAAGCTACAGGGTAAACTATTTAAGACTAATAAAAGAAAATATTTTTTCACTCAACGTGTAATCAAACTCTGGAATTTGTTACCGGAGGATGTGGTAAAGGCTGTTAGTGTTGCTGGGTTTAAAAAATGTTTGGACAAGTTCCTGGAGGAAAGGTCCATAAACCATTATTAAGAAGGGACCCAGGATATCAATGCTTGACCCAGTACAAGCATTGTAGAACCTGTGTCTTTTGGGGTAACTGCTAGGTAAGTATGACCTAGATTGGCCACTGTTGGAAACAGGATACTGGGCTTGATGGACCTTGGTCTGACCCAGTATGGCATATGTTCTTTCTGAGGGACCTCAATCTATGAATGTAGCACCTTAGGACCCGGCTGTATTCCAGAATGTTTAGATGTTGTTCCTCTGGTGTGGTGTAAGTTTTGGCATAGAAGGAGGGGAGCTCAATGATTTAAAATGTGGAAGGATGGAAATGACCTTGTGTATGAACCTGGAGTGGGTATTTAGGATTGTGCAGTCAGGGAGGAACAATGTTTAAGGAGGGTAGTACATTAGGGCTTGTAGTTCACTGATGCATCTGACCGAGTTGACAGCGATGAGGAAGAGTGTTTTCCAGGTGACAAACTTGAGAAGGGAGCCCTTGATGAGTTCTAAGGGGGTAGCATGAGTTGGTGGAGGATGGTGTTGAAGTCCCAGGCTGAGGCTATTTGTTGCAGTGGTGGGTGGAGATTCAGGAAGCCCTTCATGAATCTTGTGGTAAGCTGAGATGGTGCTGAGGTACACTATTATTGATGCTGTCTTGAGACCTGAATTCAAGAGGCTGAGCAGGTACTACAGAAGGACTGGTAGAGGGCAAGAGAAAAGGTTGAGCTGCTCCAAGGGACACCAGACTTGGAATCTATTCCATTTGAAACAGTCTGTTCTCTTTGTTGACCAGTGGCCAAGAGGATGTTAGTGACCCCATGGGAAAGGTGCAGTGTGCACACAGTCATTGTTTCAACATCCATGTAGAAAGGAACAGAGCCTCTAAGTTTCGAAGTAGCAATGGTTCCTCCGTCCTGGTGATGAGATCCAGTTGGGTTGGCGGCCTGTACACTTGGACAGGCAGAGCAGGTATGGAAAATGTGTTTCCTGGGCCAGTAGAGAGCAAACAGGATGACGAGAGGTCCATTGTGCAACACCCTCAGGATTATCTTGGTTATCAATGGTGTGGGTAGGTACATGTAGAGATGCTGGTTCCATTGAATCGAGAAGGCATCTGGGGCTTTCTTGTTTGGGCCAATATCCCGGGGTTCCTCAATCCCTGTTAACAGACTCCTTTGACTGATCAGCCCCTTCTCCTTATGCCCAAGTTGATAGGAGAGAGGAGGCAATCATACCAGGAATAAGGGAGGGAGGGAAGGGGAGATAAGGCTGGAGATAAAGGGAAAATAGTCAAGAGGTAGAGGGAAGGGGGTCATAGGCAGTTTGGAAAAGATAGGTCTTGAGAAGGGATTTAAACCTTTGGAAGGACAGTTCCAGGTACAGGTTAGTAGGTAAGGAGTTCCATAAAGGGGCCAAAAAGAAAAATGCAGTGTGGCGGGTTGATTTAAGATGTACACGTGAGGTGGGGAGAAGGTGAAGGCGATTTATGTGGGACGGGTTGTGAAAGTGAAGCAATTTGAGAGGTATTGTGGTGTTTGAGCGTAAATGGAACTGTGCACCAGAATGAGTATTTTGTAGTGGATGCAGTATTTAACAGGGAGCTAATGGAGATTAACAAGGAGGAGGGTAATGATCGGAATGTGTGGCATGTGAGAGAATCTTAGCGGCAGTGTTATGGATTACTTGCACACAGCAGAGCCGATATCGAAGACGACCTGTGAGGACTGCATTACAATAGTCGTGTTAACTAAGATGGGACCAGATGATGACCCTGCTGCTTATTTGGTGACTTTTGAATGGGTGGCTTGATCAGCGGGGTTTCTGGTCTTGTTTTGTTGAATTGTAAACCGCTCTGATGGTTCTGAAGACGCAGTATATAAAGTACTGAAATAAAAATAAAGATAAGCTGTGCGCCAAGGAGCACTTGGAACAAAACACAAGGCACTTCGTATTGGCCTCACAGGTGAAGAGGTCTACTGCATCATAGGCAGTGCTGGGGTTGGAAGACCACTCATATTGGTCTAGCTACTAGCTAAGGCTGTCTGTCAGAGTGTTTTGATGCCCTTGGAGGTAGGTGGCTTGTAGGAGGCAACCGATATACACGGCGAATTTCCAGATCTTGCATTCGTCCTTGCACAGCTTGCAGGAACCCATGCCCCCTTGTCTGTTGATATTAAATATGGTGCCTTGGTTGTCTCTCTGGATTAGGATGATTTTGTCGGATACACAAGATCTGAGCCATAGTCTGAGGAGGGTCATGTTGAAAGGAGGGCAGTGGTCCCCACAGTGGCTGCTTTGAGTCTGGCTTGGCTGGCTGGGCTTGGCAGGGCTGTGTGATGAGGCAAGTAAGTAGGTATAGGAGATGATGCTGTTCCAGGACGTAAGAGGGGGTGCCCTGGGTAGTACTGTGGAGGCCTCTGTGAAGAGGAGCCATTGGTGGAGTCAGAAACTGGAGATCTTATAGATGTAGCCCTTTATCTCTGTCAGTATGGGGAAGGGAAGGAAGAGCAGGAAAGAACTAGAATCGATGGCATGAGCTGGACCCAGACAGTGGACATAAATTTTATGGGTATCCATGGTGCTCGTGCATTTCAAGCAGGCTGGTCATTTTTTAAATTCCAGAATGTGCTCTGCAGTCCCCTCTTGTCAGAAGCTTTCTCTTTCTTTTCTTTTCCCATGTCTTGCCTTTGATTAAGTGGGATGATGAAGGTGGTTAGGAGAGCAGGGATTCCATCCATTGGGCAAGGGTGGAAATAATAGACTGAGGGAAATAGAGTGCCAGCCAGGGATACCAGGGAGGGGGTGCATGCTCAGAAGGAACTTTTTTTAAAGTTTCTTCTGAGCTCTGGGAGAGCAAATCTACTCTGGGCAACATCAGATGACCTCACCCCCTTGTGTGGCTGACTCATCCTGCTTGTCCATGAAGAAAAGTTGTTGCTCATTCTGAGATTGTAAAGAGCAAATAAGCATATACATAAAAAGCCTGTTCCTGAGCCATGAGATTTAAAAACAATAGTATCCTCAGCTGCATCAGAAGCCAATGTGGTTGCAACAAATGTTTACTGTGAAAAGTATAAATAAATAATTTAAAAATAGTATTTATTTATTGAACAATAAAATAGTGATAGTAACAGTAAAATAAATTACAGGATATAGAAAGGGACAATAACAAGGGTAATTCCCAGGATCTGGTGCTGGCCCATATTGTCTTTGTCTAACTTACATTTCTTGCCTGGTGGCAGGGTACAACATATTTTGCTTATTTTGTTATTTACTCCCATTTTTCCATGTATTCTGCAGACTGCTTCCTGCTCATTCTCTTATTGGAAGTCTTTGATTTTCTCTCTCAGATTTCGGGAAATGTGCATCTCTGATATCTTTGTATTTTGTACAATGCAGAAGAAAATACATTTCTGTTTTTATTTCTCCAGTGTTGTTTTGCACAGGGAGTTTGGCTTCTTGAGTTTCCAGTTCATTTTCTGTGTGGTTGAGCCAAGGAACACGGACCACTGATTGTAAACCACCTAAAGGTGACATTAATACCTTCTTGTACCTGGTAATACTTGTTCCTGTAGACTGGTGTGTGAAATAGTCACTCCTATGGAGACCGATAATGCCATCTCCACAATGCTTCTAGGCCTCACTGGCCCAAGGAGCAGCGAACTGAGTTGAGAACTGATCTATTTTATGATGTGCAATGAAAACATGGGGTCACTGAGGCAGTGTTGTGGATCCAGTGGTTTGCTGAGGGGTAGTAGATCTGGTGTTGTGAGAACCAAAGCGATTCACTATAGGACTCTGCATGCTAAAGTATTACAGGTATAACCTGTGCTATAATGCCCATGTATAATTTCTTTCCGGACCCCCTCCAATGCTTTGTCTAAAAGCTATGAAAAGATAATCTGATTCTTTTTTACTTTGTTGCCAGTATGCAAAGCATGAATATGTGGATTAAAAGCCTGACATATCCCACATGCCCTGCGAGTCCTCACAGAGCTTCAATTCCTTTGCAATACAGAAAATACTTTCACATTCCTAGAATATATTTAGAACAATGTATGACAGCAAGATTGACCTCCATGGTGGTTATGATGAATGTGCAAAGAGCAAACATTTTTGTTTCATTTTTTATTTGCTTATTTAAAGTTTTTTTATATACCGTCCTTCTACAATTCAAGATGGTTTACATGGAACCCAACAATAACAGTGTAGTTACAGCTGCTATACATAGAACAATAAATTAAAAAGAACGAATAAAGGTAACAGTTTCAGGTATAATGCCAGATGAGGCAACTATGTACATTGAATGGGAGTGAGGGGGGGGGAAGAAGGGGGCGGCAAAGGATGCAAGAGGGAAATGGGGTATATTGATTGTAGAGTAAGAGGTTAGATAAGTCTAAGAGGCTCTGGATCGGATAGTGCTTTTGGGGGAGGTGGAGCTAAAGTATTCCTGGAATAGGAATGTTTTAAGCTTTTTACGGAACTCTGCATGATCATGGCTACTTCGAAGGTCAGGTGGGAGGACATTTCATTCTGTAGGGGTGTAGAGGGAGAAAACACGATTGCAGGTAGCTTGTTTGCTTTTTAATTTTTATGCTGGGATGTGTAGCAGGTTTGCGGAGTTAGTCCTGTGAGATCTGGAGTAAGTGGGTTTGGAGAGGAGGGAGCGAAGGCAAGAAGCAAATTCAAAATGGATAAATTTATGGAAGTGAGAGTTTTACATTTTATTCTGGAGAGGACAGGGAGCCAGTGGAGGTGTTGGAATATGGGTGTAATGTGGGCTCTTCTGGAAGTCTTGGAAATTAGACGTGCTATTGTGTTCTGGGCCAATTGGAGCGAGTGGATACTTTGCTTTGAGAGGCCGTGGTATACAAGGTTGCAGTAATCGAGAGT
The DNA here is from genome assembly GCA_033557465.1 of Ichthyophis bannanicus. NCBI lineage: Eukaryota > Metazoa > Chordata > Amphibia > Gymnophiona > Ichthyophiidae > Ichthyophis > Ichthyophis bannanicus. Next base: position 290,542,718 of record CM066037.1, on the reverse strand, counting down.
AGGAGTAGTTAGGGCTTGACAAACGGTACGGAAAGAAAGAGTCAGGGTTTAATAAAGAGTGAAGGTTTCTCAGGGTTCTGACCTTGGAGTATATGGAGTGAATTGTTCTTCGTATGTGTTCCTGGAAGGTGAGGTTCTGACCGATTATTACACCAAGGTATTTGACCTCGGTTTTTATGGAGATTGTATAATCATCTAGGACAAATGAAGTAGGGGGATGTAAGATGGATCAGAAAATAGGTAGAGGGCTTCTGTTTTGGCAAGGTTGATGAAAAGATTATGTTGCTGGAGCCAGTGTCTGAATTTCTTGAATCAATTGGTGATATTAGTGAAGTCGGGCTTTGTAATGATAAATGTCATCCGTGTAAAGTTGATATTGAATTTTGTAATCTTGGAAAATTTTACATATAGGTTGGAGAAAGATGTTGAAAAGGATTGCAGATAGGCTGGAACTTTGAGGAATGCCTTGAGAATGAGTGAATGGCTGGGAGGTTTTTACACCAATTCTTATCTGCTGAGTTCTATGGTCTAAGTATGAATAGAGCCATGGTACCTCTAAGACTGATGTCATGGAATCTGTCAAGGAGTTGGTTGTGAGAAAGAGAGTCAAAGGCTGAGGATATATCTAGAAAAATTAGAAGACATCCCTGGGTAAGCGTTTGGATGAATGGGGTTACTGTAGCTAGGAGGGAGGTAAGGTTTCCCTAGTCTTGTGTACTCTCTTTTTATCAGTCATGTTCTTTGTGCTAGCTTGTATACTTGTCTCTGCCTCCTACTTTCCTGTCTAATTGATGTAATTTCTTTTCGGTGCCTATGGCCCATTTCGATATTATTGGAATTTTGTAAACCACCTTGCTGTTATTTGAAAGGCGGTATATCAAGTATAATAAAACATAAAACATACCGTGGTTCCTTTTAAAACCATGTTGAAAAGGGTTGAGAGGAGCATGGTCATCAATGAAGTTCTGGAGTTGTGTTTGGATGTTCTTTTCTGTTAACTTTGCCAGTAGGGGAATGCTTTATATCGGTCTGTATGATACAGGGGTGATAGGGTCAAGCTTGGATCCTTTTAGTATGGGTCAGATTGAGGTAATCTTCAGGGGGTTGGCATGATCCCGGTGAGGAGGGAAGCTTGTACTATGTTGCGAGAGTTTCCTTGGTGCTTTTTACCCACGAGACTGGACAGAGGTCTAGTGCTGAGGTAGAGTCATTGAGATTTATTATGGTGGTAGTTATGTTGTCTAGGGAAGGCAGGTCAAACTTATCCCAAGTTACTTTAGGGGTGATATTGGTGAGTGGTTGATATAGGTTGGACTGTAAGGAATTTAGAGCAAAGGTGGTCAGCAATAGACTGTGGGACTATTTTATCTTCAGCCACCTGTTTGTTTGGTTCATTTAAGAGTGATTTAGCTATTGAAAATAATTCCCCAGGGTTATTTATAGAGCGCATGATGATATTCTCATTGTATTCTCTTTTATGTTTTAGGGTTTCAGCGCGGTCGGCCTGGAGCTTTTCAGAGTATGAGTTGTAGATAGAGTGATTTCTTGAATGTCTCCAGCTGCGTTCCAATCGTCTAAAATCCTTCTTCAGATTGTGTAGAGATGTGGAAATCAATGAGCTCGTTTGCAGTGGCTGTTATATGAATGTCTTGGGGGGGGGGGGTCCGTTCCAATTTTTGTACTTCTCCTGTCTCACACATTCATCTTAATAAAAAATATGTTAGCCCATGTTAGAACTGCACTTGTTGACTTAATTCATAGGTGGCTTGCAAATGCAATGTGTACCTTTGAGTCAATGCTGACTCTTAGCAACCCAGCACCTCCTGAAGTTTCTTGGCAGTGTGACTGGAAGTAGATTACCAGACCTTTCTTCTGAGGCAATGTAGGGTCAAGGGACTTGCCCAAGTCCACCTAGTGGGAATCAAAACCTGGTCGCTTGGTTACCAAGCCAGCACTCTAACCATTAGGCTAATCCTCCATATATTAAATCAATTTAATGCACACCAGCTGGTCAATATTTAAACACTATGGTTGGTGTTCTTTTTAATGCAGGCTATGCAATTTAAATAAAATATATATACTGTATTCAGCGCCATTCTCCATACAACTGCTGGAGTGTGTGTGTGTGTGTGTGGTAATGACTTCTGCTACATTACATGCCCAAGTGAGGTGCAAAGGAATGTAACACAGATGCAGTCACTGTGCTGACACAGCACATTGAAGGCCAAAGTATTTATGGAGTAATTTTGTGAGCCTTTTCTGCATGCACAGCATCAATTTACACATGCAAAAGGTGTCTTACAAAATTAGATCATATCTAAAAGTGTGTGTGTGGTTCAAACTAAAATGAACGTACAGTAGTCCTGATCAGGGGCAGAGTCGAGATTTACACATGTAATTTATAAAAACGTGCATCCACATTTAAAGTACATGCTAACTTTTTCACCTGCTCAAGGGCAGGCATGGGGTATGTCTACTAAACCACATTAGTTTTAGCTGCTAACGCACCAAAACCGCACAGTAAGGGACAAATCTTTGCATTATCTGCAGGGGGTGTTCTCAGGGGAGGTCCTGCTCTTCTCTCCTGCCCTTCTCATAGGCCCAAAGATGGCCATGGTCTCATGGTTCTGTCCCTTTGCGAGAGGCTAGAGGACAGCACCTCATGACAGCAGCTATTTTGTACTGGCCGCAAGATGGGGCAAGAGTGAGGAGGATTGCTCCTGCCCCATTCTCCACTAGACTACCAGGGCATACCAGGTATGTGCGGTGGGGGGGGGGGGGGTCTGGGAGGTCAGGGGGTCCAAAAGGCCACCCCCCCCCCCTTGCTAGCTGGCTGGCTAGCCAGGATTCTGTTTTTTTTTAATGGGTGGTGGGAGAGGGAGGTTAGGAGCAGGCTGTGGGCCCACCCCACACTCTTTCTATGCTGTACTGGGGGGAGGGGGAAGTAGGGGGACTTAGCCTGGCTGGGTAGCCAGGACTCCTTTCCAGTTAGAGGGTGTACCATGGGCAACTCACATTGAGGATTGGAAGACGTCTGGGGAGGGGGAAAAATCTGCAGGGGGGGGGCACATATTTATATTTTTAATATTGTCAGTGCCATGGATTGAAGCACCATAGCACAGACAATATTGTGAAGGAGAAGGCCCGACTGTGGCACACAGATTCCTGATCACCAGAAAGGAAGAACTCATGTCATTGGGCCTCCCAGCAGATAATGCCAATTTTTGAAAACCACCGCATGAAATCTTTTTCATGCGGTGGCTGCCAACCATGGCTACCCTCACTCCCCACCACAGTCCCACCACTAGGGAGCTGCACCGTGGGAAAAGCAGATGCTGCAGGAAATTGCCTATGATACCTGACTTTTTTGCTGGTTAGCTGCTACTGCAGGACTAATGCAGGATTAACGCCCTATGGTAGCAGCCAAAGCACTTTAGTGGCATACCCCATAATGTCTGTATCTGGATTCTATGCACAATTTCTGCAGGATTTGGGTTAGTATTTTATAGGCATGCATAGGCACCTCCTCCCTCTCCAAAGCCAGGCAGGCACCCTGTTCGAAACTTACCCTCCACATGCTTATTTTTTAGTTTATTTGGGGGGATCATTTACTTACACCATTACTGCATATTATCTACCGCTTACTGTTAGTAGATTATTCCTTAACAAATAAATTTAGAATAACAAGAACTCAGATGTTAGCACCATATGACCAGAGATTAAGATTCTACAGTATGAACAGTTCACCCAATAAAACACTAATTACATCTTGCCTATGGCATGCTTTCATATTGTGAGTTACAAGATAATATTTACAAGTCTTCATTTAGTCTAACTTTTCTTTCAAATAAAGAGCCCTGAGGGGCTCCCAAGTAAAAAGTAAAATTTTGCTGAGTAACCCCACTGTCAGCCCCCCCCCCCCCGTGGTGCCCCCATTGTCGCACCCCCCCCCCAGCACCCCCATCTCTTGTGCAGAAAACTTACATTGTTTGCTGAGCTGCCTCTGCTCCAGGCCCACCAGCTGTTACCTTCTGGGCCAAAATTCACACAGCTGTTATTGTGAGACTTCAGCCAAGGAGATGACAGCCGTCAGGCTTAGAACAAAGGTAGCACAGCAAAAGGTTTATGTTGCAACACGTGAGGGGTGCGCACTGCTGTGTGGGACCCCTTCCTGCCCAGGCCCCCCTCCCCTACATTGCACAGACTGCTTGGGCAAAATTTACACCACTGGCTCTTAGCGTGGTGGATGGTATTGGGCTGGAGTGTGGGCATGTTGGCTGGTGACAGCTAGCATGCAGGATGGCACCATGCACTAGCTGTCATGACCGTCAATAGCATAGCTGCACTTCATACTATCTCAAGAGATGGCATTAAGTGCAGTTTTGCTACCAGCAGCACAGTATCTTGGCCACTGCTCATACAAACAGAGAAAAAGAAAGGCATGCTGCATCAGGACTCTTTTTCCTCCCCTAAAACATGATCCTACCTCGCACTGACCAAATCCCTTGATCTGAGTCCCCCCCCCCAACACAACTCCCACACTGATCAAAGCCCGCCCCCTGATATAACCCCCGCCATTCATCACTACCCCTTTCAGAATCATATCTCCCCAAAAAGTAACCCAACAATCCAAGGCTTATTTACTTCTTTAAAAGGATTTATAGTCCGCACAAACACCAAGGCGGATAACAAAAACCAAACACAGTACTTAATAACATACCAATAAAATCATACAAATAAAACAACACAATATGAGATTAAAACTAAAAAATAAAATACTGCCATCTGAAAACCACACTTGATTAGTTTTACCATAAATATAACTGCCCACAGCATTTCATCTACCAATCAAACAAATCCAGGGAAAAGCCTGCTGGAATAAACACGTTTTCTGTTTTCACTGAAAAACCATCAACTCCGCTTCAGCACATAGCTCATTCAGAAGAGAGTTCCAAATAGATGGAGCACTCATAGAAAAAATCCTCTTACATATTGATTGAAGATGAATCTTTTTAAAGGAGGGAACAACTAATAATTGCACATCCTGAGACTATAACTGATGGGAAGAATGATAGGGCCTAAGCAAAGTTGCTAAACAAACAGGGGCCACATTATGCAAGCATTTAAAAGTAATCATAAATCACTTTGTACAAAACACAAAACTTAATAGGAAGCCAATACAAGGGAAATAATAGATGCATAATATCTTCAAAATGTTCGTATCCAGTTAAAAGACGAGCAGCGGCATTTTGAACTGATTGTAAAGAAGACATAGTAGCTTTTGAAAGGCCTAAAAAAAGGCTATTACAAAAGTCCAAAGGTGAAAGGACTAAAACTTGTAGTACAGATTGCAAATTACTATGAGATAAGTATGGTTTTAATCTCCAAAGAAGATACAGTTTATAATAGGCGGCTTTTAAATAATTTTTGTATATAGTCATGCAAATTTAATTGTATATCCAGCCATACCAAAGACCCCCCCTGGTACCACCCACTAGGGGTTAATGGCATCACTTTGAGACTTGCTGTGCCAGGGCAGAAGCAGAGGGAGACTGCCCCTGCCCCCCTGCTCATTGAGACTTAGGAGGGACTTGGGGAGTGTGGAGGAGGGTCCAGGTTCGAGCTTTGTTGGGGGGCCTGATCAGGGGAATGAAGGGTTTGGGGGAAGACTTTGAATTTTGGAGGATGGGTTCTGAGGGGGGAACTCATGGGGGTGCTGATTGGTGTGGGGGTGAAATAAAGGGGCTTTGATCACGGGGGGGGGGGAATATGTTGAGGGCTCACACCAGAGGGGTTTGATTTGTGCGGTTGTGGGATAAGGGCTTGGGGGGAGCACAGAAAATCATGGCCTCTGCCCCTGTCTTTCTGCCACACCTCTGGGACACTGGGCCCGTATTTCCTGCTTCAGCAGGTAGTAGAAGGATCCTGCATTCCTGGCCAAGGTAGAGAACATGGGTCCACGTGGTCAGTGTCTGCCCTGTGTGCTTAATGCAGAGCAGATGATTGGCAGGCTCCCTGCATTTACCACAAAGGCTTTGCATTTACTGCACCTTAACCTTTGCGCATTAGTGAAAGGACTCTGAAATTTTCTAATAAGTTTGCTATTTATTGCAAGACAATTTTTGTTAACGTGACATGTCAAGCTTTCTTTCCTTAGGGGTTTTGAGCTTTATTGGACTTACTCAGTGTTCACATTTTGCCATCGGGGCTGGTGCAGGGGTATTAAGCGCCCTAGGCAACCTCCAACCTTATGCCCCTCCCTCCCAATATTTTGATAAATAAAACGATAATCATGATCATCCCAACACTGCTCCTCTTATGACAATCTTGGAGAAATACATAATTGGACATCATACGTTTAAATATTAAACTTTGCTGGGTATGCCTTATAGCACTACACAAATGATGCATTGTAAAAGAACGTGCTATTGGGTCTCTGAGTTTTGTGGCTGTCAAGAACTATTGCTGCTCTTTGCTGCCCCTCAGAAGTCGCTGCCCTAGGTGATAGATGGGCCAATGGATGGGCCAACCCTGGTTGCCACAGAGCTAAAAACTTGGGCCATCGGAAACCAGCATTCAGAGAGAAAATGTGTCTTGTTAGGTGCATTTCACATAAGCGATAGCTCGCGCCTATGTGGGAGGGTTCATTTTTCTTGGTTTCAGATTTGTCTGTCTATACACATTGGGCACGCACAAACAGGTGAACTGCGTAACAGACCCACAACTACTCCAAAACAGTAGCATGAAATTCCAGTGGGCCTGACAAGCGGAGCTGTGGGCTGAAAAGGCCGGGTGGAGTCCTTGGGTCCTGCTGGTCTGAAGAGTGAAACTTCATGGAAAGGGCCAGGGACCAGGCTGTGGCCTGGCTGCTTGAGAGGAGGGGAGGGTCTGTGGAATAAATAAAAGGGGCAGAGTTAGATAAAGAAGGCAGAAAAGCATGAGGGAATGGGTGGGTCCAGTGAGGTGGGAGGGAGAAAACAGATGGAGCACTAGGGATGGGCAAGATTAGAGGAGGACAAACTTGCACGTGAGGGAGTGAAAGGTAGGGAAGAGAAGATGTGGAAAGTTGATTGGGAAAAGAGGAAAGGAGTGCCCAACTGGGTAAAGGGAAGGAGAGAGAAACTACAGGAGGGAGGGTATTGAAGGTTAGAAATAAGAAACCCCCACGAGATACATGCACACCTCCTCCCCCAATCATACTCAAGACATACACACAGACAAGCACATACGCCCCATGACACGCATACATATATGCATGCACACCCCCCAGCATCCCAGATGACACTCCCCAACACACCCATTAACACCCCATGACACCCACATGCACGTAACTCCAACACCCCCAATGACACACACACACATGCAACCACATCACTCCGCATGACACACACACGCAGATGCTCCCAACACCCTCCATGACACATACACCCCAAATGACACATTCACATATGCATGCATCCCCAACCCTCATGACACACATGCACCCTCCAACACCCCCATGACAGAAAGACATGCATGCACCCCTCCTCATCATCCCCATGACACATATAGTATGCCTGCACTCCCCGAAACACACCATGACACAGACACATACATGCATCCCCACAACACCCCTCATGAGTCCCTTACATCTTCCATGACACACACATACATGTACCCCCCTCCCCCCACACCCAACATGCCTCATTTTACAAATGGGGGAAATACACTATCATGTCACTCGGCAAATGTGCACTTTTCAACTTGTGGTTAGAACACTGACATATGGGTCAGTGGCTATTCTATATTACTGATCTTCTGGTACAGGCAGAGTTCAGTAACTAATGCCCACCATTTCAGTTTATTTAGTTCCAGTTGGGTAATAATGACATTGTTCCTAAAATCTTCATGCAGATTAGAAAAATGCTGTCAAGGCAGTCAACCTGTTGGTAAGCTACATGTCCAGCTTTAAAAGTATAAGCACAGTGGGACTCTTTAGGATTAAAAGCAGTGCATATAAATTCAAACTATTAATAGTCATAGCCACCTCATTTTTCTCCATCCCCACTTCAGTCCGCCTACCTTTTTGAAAGCTTATTCTGTCATCATAGTTGAAATGAAACTGGATCCCTAAAGCATGCCAGTGGGTCTCACTGTCAAATGAGGCAGCATCCTTTTTAGCTCAGAGAAGACATAAAAAACCCAGGGGGCTGCTTATAACAGTGTATTATCACACTTAAAAAATTCCCCATCATCATTTTTATAAATGTCTCTTTGTTGTTCTTGGTTGAAGAAGATCAAGAATAATCACACTTCCAGATTTAATGAGGGCACGACACACTCGGGGCATATGCCGGGAAATGTACCCGCTTTAAACCTTCTGAAAGCAAGCTGTCATTTCCTGCAAAATGAGAACTAGAGGTCGTTACTGAGATAATATTGTGGTCATAACGTGAATGTCTGGAAGGACTGAGCACTTCTGCTGAATTAGTAAGTAATAACTGCTGGCAGAGAAAGCATTATAGAATTTCAGCACGCGCCTCAGCAGCGCAAGGCCATGGACAAGCTTTTTCATCACGTGGGACGTATGCTGAAATGCTTTGATGCACATCCTCGGATATGCTGCTGCACTTTTCAAGGATTATGAGGTCAATCGTGCACGTCTGCTTTCTAGATAATAAGTGCATCCTTACAGTCTTATTATAAAACATGCAGAGGGACAGCCACGTCAGTCTGCAGTAGCAAAATTGACACCAAGGCTGGTGGTATCTCATAACACAACAGATTTATTGAGACAGGTGCTTTCAAGGAGAAGGGTAGATTATATGTCATTAGAGGCAATCTTTTTAGAATTGATTCTTTAGTTCCGTTGAAGGCCCGGTAAGGCAGAAATTATTTATATTTTTTAATATCTGATTCAGTAGAGCTCTCTTTTTCTGGAATGTTCAATGCCGATGCATTTCCAGATATGTCTCTCTCTGGATAATAGACGTTTTTACTAAAAAATATTTTTGATAATGGGCATTTTCCCAAACAACGAATCATGTGAAGCCCACCAATTTTCAGATAATATACAGATTTCCTAGATAATGGATTAGGAATCAGGAACTATGAGCCTGATATTCCAAGAGAGTTAGGCCTTGGCCACCTGCTGGCAAATGCATAACTCACTTATCCATAATTTCCAATCATTCTACATATAAAACTGAGCCATTTAGCTTGCTTAATGGCCAGATTTTATTCATTTAATAAGGGCTGGCATTGGGGAGGAACAAAGGGGGAGCCATCATTTAGCCATTTAGGATGTTCATTTTAGAAGGAGATGCCTAGCTAAAGCGTGTTTTAAGGCACCCGTGTTAAGCCTGTTTTACAAAGACAAGTAGCCGCCTACCTTTCTTTATAAAATACTAGTCTAAGAGCAATTGCGTGCACCTACCTGGTAGGCGCAGACATTTACAGCAGACTTAAAGCTAGTGTAAACGCTTGTCCCTGTATGTGTCAAGCATGTGCATAAATTATAGTATTTTACAACGCAGTTTTCCTAGGAAAAGTGTGTCAATGCTCATATGCAGGATTCTATCATTAATACATGAGGACCACGGGTCAATTTCAGCAGGCAATGAAAATGTTTCCAGTGCTTTATCACCCCTTACCTCCTCCATAAAGCCCTGATAGTTTATAATCCACACAAATACTTGTGTGCTCCACCCATGCTCTGCTCTGGCTTCACCATCTGCACACCCACCGGCAAACTACTCCCAGTCATGTGAACGTACATACTTTTACGCTGGTTAGCATTTTAGAAAAGGCTACATATGTGCATAAATCACTAAAATCCTGCCAAAGCAGGCACCTTCTTTAGCACTTAATGTCCATGCCCCCTTAATGACCATATTCAGCTTCTAAAAAAGAGTAAGTTATGTGTTTAGATTTAGCCCTGCTGAAGAGCATGCCTAAATCTAAATGAATAGTTGCAGTCGCGGCTTATAAATATATGACCCGATATTCAGTGGTCATATCCAGTCCTGATATTGACTATCTGGTTTGCCTGGATTTGCAGGAAGCTAACTGGGCATGGTGATAGTCAGCCACTGCCCAGTTAGCTTCCTGCAAATCTGTGGTGAAAGCTAGGCCAGCCTTTGCTGTGCCTGACGTTTGCTGCGTAGTCATAACTAGGCAGAGCTCAATATTGCCACTGAATGGTTATAGATGGGTACCACCCCCATAATGCCATGAAATGCCCCAATGCTAACCGGTTAGCATCGGGGCGTGCTGTGGCCACACCCACAGATATTCAGCAGCAGACCGTGTAAAATGCCTTTGCATATTAGGCCCACATTTACCAGCTCGACATAAAAAGAGTGCACTGTTCAATACAGTTGTGGTCAACATTATTGGCACTCTTGTAGTTCAACCACTTAATGTCCAATATTTCCTATAAAAAGGGTAGCCAATCAAATGACTTAAGACTATATAGGCACACATACTTGACACATAAAAGAATCAAATAAAACAAGACTAATTAAAAAAGGAAATACTAGGAAATAGTATAAAAACTGTGACATTGCCAGGACATGATTATTGGCACCATTATAAACAATTAAAATCTGTTTGAACAGAAGAACCACATTCCCATTACAGTAAAATTAGATGCACCCATGATCAATTGTTAGTACTCACATGACTTGAATCAACCAATGAATGGTGGCTCTAATGCCATCACAACGTCAAGAGACTCTACAAAGCTAAGCTTGCTAATGCTACTATTTGGCTGGTTTTTCATATAAATTTTCATTGCCTATTTATTACCTGTTTTATTCTCTTATAATACTACTTAGGAACTATGGTGTTTTAGGATAACTGCACCAAGGGAGGAGGACAAACACAAAAAAAAACAAAAACAAAAAAAATTAAACCTTGCCCTTCCTATATTTCTATCTGTTCACAGCCACCTTGATCTACAGTCTAGTGGCAAACAACCTAAATTTGATTTATAATTTTAGGATAATTTAACTTGCCTACATTCCTTGCATAGCCTTTTTAAATGAGAAATTTGAGTATGCCCTCAGTTCATCAGAGATGTACTGGCCAGGGACACTTAAACTGAGGAAAAGAAGAATCGCTGTGGATTGTGTTGGAAAGAGGAGATGGCACTATCATCCATACTGGTGTAGTATACAGGCCTCCAACTCAAACCGAAGAAATGGATAGAGGCTTGATTATTGATATTGCAAATATAGCCATGAAGGGGGAAGTGATCATATTGGGTGACTTTAATCTACCCAATGTGAATTGGAGTATTCCTTCTGCAAAGCTGGAAAGAAGTATACCAAATTGTTGATGCCTTCCAAGAAGCACTGCTTAGGTAAATGGTGATGGAACCGACCAAGGAAAGTTTGATGCTGTTTTTAGTACTCACCAACGGAGATAGTGTGTTGAATGTCTGGGTGGGTGCCCACATGAACAGCAGCAATCATCACATGGTGTGGTTGAGATAAAAGCCAAGGCGGAGTCCAATCACAGCAAGCTCAAAACCCTAAACTTCAAAAACGCTGACTTCAGTAAAATGACCTAGTCCTGAAGGAGGAGTTGGCAGGGTAGGAGGAGGTAAGGGAATTGGGATTGCAGTGGACTAAACTAAAGGAGGCAATAAAAGGGGCAACAGATACATATGTAAGGAAAGTAAATAAAAACAAGAGGAAAAGGAAACCTATATGGTTCTCCAAAGAAGAAGCTGCACAAATAAAAGCAAAAAACACAGCTTTCACAAAATTCAGAAGTTCGCAAACAGAGGAACACAGAAAAAAAATACAGGATAAAGCTAAAAGAGACAAAAAGAGAAATAAGGATAACAAAAGCAAAGGCAGAAGAAAAGATGGCTGAAGATCTGAAGTGTGGTGACAAAACCTTTTTCAGACATATTCAGGAGAAGAGGAAGATGAGAGGTGAAATTGCAAGACTCAAAAGTGCAGAGAACAGACTCGTGGAAAGTGACATTGAAAAAACAAAAGTGCTAAACAAACACTTCTGTTCTATCTTTACTAAAGAAAATCCTGGAGAAGGAACACCTGTGATTGAAGAATATACAAAAGGGAATGGAGTAGATACACCATTCACAGAAGATGATGTGTTTGAACAGCTTGCAAAACTGAAAGTGATCAAGGCCATGGGACCAGATGGGATACATCCCAGGATACTGAAAGAGCTCAGAGAGGTTCTGGCAGAACCCTTAAAGGATGTTTTTAATAGATCCTTGGAAGGACTGGAGAAGGGCTGATGTGATACCTCTTCACAAACGTGGTAATAGGGAAGAAGTGACAAACTACAGGCTAGTAAACCTTACCTTGGTGGCAGGAAACGTAATGCAGGCGCTCCTGAAAAAGAGAATAGTGAACTATCTCGGAACCAATAGGTTACATGATCCCAGGCAACATGGTTTTACCAAAGGATGGTCATGCCAAAGAAATCAGATTGAGTTCTTTGACAGGCTGACCAGAGAACTAGATGAAGGACATGTGATGGATGTGATCTACCTAAATTTCAGCAAAGCCTTCGATACTGTTCCTCATAGGAGGATTATCAATAAACTGAACAGCCTGGGGATGGGTCCCAAGGTGGTGAACTGGATCAGAAATTGGTTGACTGATAGACTACAGAAGGTGATGGTAAACGGAATTCACTGATATGAAAGGAAGGTGATTAGTTACATACTCCAGGGATCGGGATGGGATCGGTATTGTTCAATGTATTTGTGAGCAATATTGCTGAAGGACTGAATGGAAAAGTCTGTCTTTTTGAAGATGACATGAAAATTTGCAACAGAGTGGACTCCCCTAAGGAAGTAGAAAACATAGGTAAAGATTTAAAAAAAGCTGGAAGAATGGTCTAATGCTTGGAAGTTAAGATTTAATGTGAAGAAGTGCAGCGTCATGCACTTGGGATTCAGAAATCCAAGGGAATTGTATGCGATAAGGGGAAGAGATTCGCGTGCACGGACCAGGAGAGGGACCTCAGAGTGATTGTTTCTGAGGATCTCAAGGTGGCAAAAAAAAAAAAAAAGAGAGAGTGTGACAAGGCGGCGGCCAAAGCCAGAAGGATGTTGGGTTGCATACAGAGAGGAATTGCCAGCAGAAAGGAAGTGGTACTAATGCCACTGTACAAATTGCTGGTGAGACCTCATTTGGAATATTGTGTTCAGTTTTGGAGATCATATCTCGCAAAGGATATAAAAAGGCTGGACACAGTTCAGAGGAAGGTGACCAAAATGATTTGGAGCCTGTGCCAGAAGATGCATGAAAAGAGACTTGAAGACCTAAATATGTATATGATAGAGAGGAGGGACAGGGGAGCGATACAGACCTTTAAATACTTAAAGGGTATTAATGAACAAACCAACCTTTTTCAAAGACGGGGAAGTTGCAAAACTAGAGGGCATAACATGAAGCTGCAAGGGGGTAAACTGAAAGGCAATGTCAGGAAATACTTGCACTGAAAGGGTGGTGGATGCTTGGAATGCCCTCCTGATGGAAGTGGTGGGGACAAATACAGTGAAGAATTAAAAATGGCATGGGACAGACACAGTGGATCCCTTTATAGCAACAGGATAAAATCAAAATAAACTTAACTAGCTCTTATATCTCAACAAATAGGGGTGACCTGCATGGAGCAGTGGGTACACCCCAAAACAAAGGCATGCGGAGGAGTAACCTGAATGGAGAAGCAGGTGCACCTACTCTTGCCACCTTACTGGGCAGACTAGATGGATCATGCTGGTCTGAATCTGTCATCATATACTATGTTTCACTATTGTGAAAATGGCTACATTCACTCCCTGTTCCATTTTCACAATAGTGAAGACAAGAAAGCTGCCTGAGATCATCAAAAAAGGCATTATCGCAAAACATCAAACTTCAAAGGGGTACAAACCATTTGCAAAGACCTTGGGATTCCTGTGTCTACAGTCTGCAATGTTATTAAGATCTTTTCTGCTCATGGAACTGTCAAGAACCTCTCAGGATGTTTTGGAAAGAGTAAAATGAATCCAAGGAGTCTTCGAAGGTTAGTGTGAAATGTTGGGGAAATAAACATGTACAACATCCAAAGAGCTTAAGGCTGACCTGGAACAATCTGGAGTGGTGGTTTAAAACCACACCATATGCCAAGCACTAAACAAAGAAGGGCTTCATGGGCCAAGGTCAAGGAGAACCCCACCACTCAAAGACAGACATAGAACGGCACGCCTGATCTTTGTCCAAATCAACCTTGGGAAACAATCCTTCTGGGAAAAAGTTCTGTGGACAGATGAAAACAAATGAGCTCTTGGCAATGCAGACCAGTGATACATTTACAGGCAAAGAAATAAAGCTTATAAGGAAAAAAACTCCCTTCCTACAGTTAAATATGATGGAGGCTTCATAATGTTGTGGGGCTGCTTTGCTGCCTCAGGAACTGGAGGCCTGGAACGTATTAAAGGAATCATGAAGTCAGAGGACCATCAAGGTATTTTGGAGCAAAATGTGCTACCTAGAGTAAGAAAGCTAGGTCTGGGTCGAAGGTCATGGGTCCTCTATCATAACGTCCCCAAACATACATCCTAAAGTACAAAAGAATGGTTAAAAAGGAACAAATGGACTGTTTCAAACTGGCCAGCAATGAATCCTGATCTCAGTCCAATCAAGAACCTTGGAAAGAGCTGAAATCTGACATTGGTAAAATTAATCCTGGAAACATTCATGAGCTGAAACAAAATCACAGTTGAAGAGTTTGAGAAACTACCAGCAGACAGATGTACGAAACTTACAGATGGCTACAAGAAACATTTGGAGGCTGTCATCAATGACAAAGGTTGTGCAACCAAATATTAGAGAAGGGTGCCATTATTCCTATCCAGGTCATATTTTGTTTTTTCTCAGAAATTACAACTAAATTGCACAGACATATTAAAATATTATGATGACATACAATTGAAATATTACCAATTGTTTCTCAATACAGTACACAACATACCTAAAATGCAAGGATACCAGTAATGTTGGCCTCAACTGCAAACATATTAAGTTAATCACTTAAACAGTGTCAACTCCAGCTGAATATCAGGCCCTATGATTGTTTTCCAGATATCTAATTAATGCTCTTTGAATAAACAGTGCTTTATTGTATTAACCCAGAAAGATATATCTTCACACATATATAAGGAACATAATGAGCTTCCCTTTGAAACTGCTGACAAATGACTTGAAATGGGATTTTAGAAGGGATGCCTAGGAAGAATTTGGGATGTCCACAGCACAACATCCAAAATTTGGAAAAGTGGCAGCAGTGAATGGACATCCTCAAAACATAGACATCCTCAGAACCTGGATGTCTATAGCCTAATGGTTAGCGTAGTGGGTTAGGAACAGGGCAGCCAGCATGCAAATCCCACTGCTGCTGTTGACATTGTGCAGAATACTGGGGATGATCAAGGGCCGCCTTCTCTACGCTCTCTGGATATTTTTCAGCTAAAACAAGCACCTTACAGGTGCCTGGAGTAAGTCTAACATTAGACACGGCACCAAATGTCCATGATGTTTTTGAGATCAGATGAGGATGTCCAGGACCTGGGAATGCCCTGGCCAAGCCGCCATGTTCCTGGAAATATACAGGACACATCTATGCCCCCATTTAGACTTGGACATCTTCATGCTAGGGATGTCCCCAGAGCCAGCTTCTAAAATTGCTCTGGCGGCATCACTAGGTTTTGGACATCTCTAAGCCTGTATTCAGACATCCAAAACACAAATAGGGCTTCTAAAATGACCCCCATGGTGTCTACCTACATTTGCCCTTACTATGAGTGTGGATGGCCAATCAAAACAGCACAGCTATATTTGAAATACTAAATGCAAATACACTGTTCACTCCCGCCAACCTAAACACCTCCCTGTCACAGAGCGCCTTTTTTGAAATCTGAAAGTCCATGTATACTTTAAGCTACTCTGAGTGGATGATAATCTGGGCAAACTACCTGGTAGTTTCATTTTTAACATAAGAACATAAGATATGCCATGATGGGTCAGACCAAGGGTCCATTAAGCCCAGTATTCTGTTTCCAACAGTGGCCAATCCAGGTGACAAGTACATGTCAGGTTCCCAAAAAGTATACAATTTCCATTCTGCTTGTCCAATGGGTAAGCAGTGGATTCTCACAGTCCTCTTTAATAACGGCTTATGGACTTTTCCTCCAGGAACTTGTCCAAATCTTTTTAAATACAGCTACTCTAACAGCTTTTACTACATCCTTTGGTAATGAATTCCAGAGTTTGGTTACGTGTTGAGTGAAAAAATATTTTCTATCAATCTTAAATGTGCTACATTGTAGCTTCATTGCATGCCCTCTAGTCTTTCTACTTTTTGAAGAGTAAACAGCCGATCTACAATTACCCATTCTACTCCATTCAGAATTCTATAGACCTCTATGATTTCTCCCCTCAGCCATCTTTTTCTAAGTTATAAGAGCCCTAATCGTTTAGGCCTTTCCTTGTAGGGATATCTTTCCAGTCCCTTTACCATTTTTGTCACGCTTCTCTGTGCCTTTTCTAATTTTGCTATATCCTTTTTAAGATATGGTGACCAGAATTGCACCAAATAATAAAATTACACCCAAACAGGAACTAAAGAATTAGCACCCCTTACTCCAAAAATTGGACCTCAATGTTTTTCAAAACAATTCAACAATAAATAATTTGAAAACTCTGTATTACCAAGTCAACCTCAGCTATAAATACTGGAGAGCTCAACAGGCGATCTTACTGGTGATAAAAGATCAACCTGCCATACTCTTTAAGAGCCCCATACCACCTTTGAGGTGATATAAGCAGTATGGCCCATCAGGTCCAGCAGCACGTACAGGGCCATGACCTGATTCGGCACGGTACGTGCTGCCAGGTATCCCGCCCCTGCTCTCCCCATCCTGAAGCACAGGACATATGGGGCGAGCAGGTGGGGGAATAGCATTTAGGCGGATTGTGGGGCTGCATGTCCCAGTCGGACGTGCAGCCCCGCAACCTGCTTTCTAGAATGAGGGTCTAAGTCATCATTGCTCACTATGGTGCTTTAACCATTACAATTCCCAAAAGCTGCATATATAGTCATCAACGCAAGAGGTAAGCAATATTGAAACTTAGCTTAGTGACTGCATATCTTCCCTCTCCAGACACCAAGGACACTGACTATTTTTACATTTGTATTCGACCTCGACCAATGGTTTTGCAGAATTTCACAGCTTCTCCAGAAAAGTTGACCACTATCCCAGTTTGTTAATGCTCAATTTTCAGAAATTCAAAGCCAGAATTGCACACAACATTCAAGGTGTGGTCGCACCATGGAGCAATACAGAGGCATTATAATATCCTTTGTTTTACTCTCCATTCTTTTCTTTATGATTCCTAGCATTCTATTTGCTTTCTTGGCTGCCGCTGTACACTGGGCAGAGGGTTTCAATGTATTTTCCACGATGGTGCCTAAATCCTTTTCCTGGTTGGTGGTTCCTAATGTGGAAGCTTGAATAACTTTGCGTTTGTCCGCATTAAATGGCATTTTCCATTTGGTTGCCCAGTCTCCCAATTTATCAAGGACTTGTGATTTTAACAACTTTGAATAATTTGGTGTCCCCTGCTAAATCGCTTTGAAAACTATCCCTATATTGTAAACCTAAACACACTTACACATACAACTTAGTCTTTGAAAGATCACTTAAATAGATTAAACAAGATAAAGATAAAAATACTTAGTTGTGTTAATGTTTTCTATCACCTTTCAAAATAAATACCAAGCTTGTTGGACATGTTGCTGTTACGATTGGCAACTCAACCTAAGTCAATAAAACAGGTTGATCAACACCAGTTTTTGTCCTTTTGCATGCAGGGATTTGTAGTTCTGATTATCCAAAGGAAATCAATGGGGCAATCAAAACTGCAATGGGATAAAATCAGAAATGGATCAGACTACTGAGATGGTCTTTGGCAAGTTGGCAATCCAAATTGATATGGTTCCTAAAGATAACTATCCCTAGCATACAAATTGTAGATGGTCCATAATTTAGTCCTTCTGGCAGCTGACTCAAAAGACTGAAAGATGAAAAGCAAGAAAGGGAACACTATTGGGCTACTTCCCATCATCAGTAATGGACTAAAACTGGTTTTGTAGCTCATGAGAAACATTGTGTCTTCAGATGCTCCTAAACCAGGGCTTCCCAAACCTGTCCTGGGAACCACACAGTCAGCTGGATTTTCAGGATACCTATAATGAATATCCATGAAATACCTCTACAAGCACCAGAGATCCAGTCTATGCAAATTAATCTCATGTATATTCATTATGGATATCTGAAAAACTCAGTACACCATGGGGCCCAAGCAAGGCCTGCCCAATCTTTAGACAAACAAGGCAGTCACCTAGGGTGGCAGCTTCTGGGGGTGGGGGGTGGCAAAGAGCAGGGCATTCAAAGCTAAACAATAGATTCTGACAGCTGGGAGGAGGGGGGCAAAAGATTTAAGATCTGCCTAGGATACTGACACCTTGAACCAACACTATGGCCAGCTCTGTGCCCAAAGCAAGTTTGGAAAGCCGTGTCCTAACCAAGCAAAGCAAAATCTGAGACAATGCAGGAATACTTTTCTTCAAAACATTGAGTCAGCCAGATATCACCAGATCATAACAAAAAAGTAACTGAACAAAAACATAACCTGCATAGGTAATCATAAACCCCAAAAATGCAGTTGTGAAATACAATTATTAGAATATATTTTTATTTTGCTGTCAGCACAAAAGATAACAGGTTCTAAAGAGATTTTTATGAACCTGCAGAAATCAACTGGTGTTGCCACGAGTTTTTTATGCAAGTGGACCAACCATCCCCTACACTGGAAAAGATAATATCTATTATATTTAACCGAAAACGTATATGTAATGTCATTCAGAATCATCAAATTGTCCAGAAATTTCTGTATAAGAGTGCGTACGCCTTGTCGTGCTCTAGAAATGATTAATAGTAATAGTAGTAGTGTGTGTAGCTGCTAGTGACACATGTGCCATAGGACTTTCACAAAGGTTTAGCCAAAGCAGAAATTCCTGGAGATGGCGCAACCATCCCAGAGCGAGCCTCAAAACGATTCAAGAGAAAGAAGAGCCGCAAAAAGAAAACTTGTGGGTTTTCCTTTGCTACAGGGAAAGCAAAGGAGCAACGGGAATCCAGGAAGCAGGGGCAGCGCAGGATTCCCCTCTGCTGGAAAGAGGAAACCTCAACCTCGCCAGCCTTCTCCAAAGTCACCGCTCCTGCCCTATTTAGGGAACAGCATGGCGCAGGAGCTATATTTGAAAATCGAAGTAAACAAGATCTCAGCACAAGTGGATGGAGTACAACAGCTGCCTAAGATCAGTCATACGCCGACCTAGTAGCCGAAGGCTTCCCGGCTTTCCTTAATTCTGCAATATTAAATCTGACCAGAGAGCACTGCTTTGCTCTCACGTTTTGCATCTGCTGCGAGACAGACTTGGAGCTGATCAATCCCGGAGGTTGTAAATTCCTCATCTTTTTATCTTCCACAAACACCAGTTCTTGTTTCCCCTTTCAGTACCACAGCATCTGGGTTTTGTTGTTGTTTTTTAAAGAAATTTATAGCACTGCATAAAATAGACGTATTCCGTTTTATACGCACACTCCCCTCCGCTTCAGTAGATTTTTTTCCCCCGGGGCGGGTCTTAGAAATAGCCACCTAAAAGCAGATCTACGATGTCTGCTCTTGCGTGAAATGAGGAAAACGCTCAACACTTTCAGCATGACTCAGAGGACCGTTTCAGCTCGGAAATGTGGATTATATTAAATGCTTTCTTTTCTAGCGGTTGGTTCTGCAGCGAATGGAAACCCCTGTATGCGTTCTCCCACGGCACAACTGATAGACGTGACATTAGCGTGAAAATCATAGAACCAGCCGGGTACAGTAGCATTAATGCGAATAGAATACTAGTAGACCCCCTTCCCCTCCGGGCTCATTCACTGCGATTGTCACGCTCCTGGACCGGGTGCGCACTGCTCGCCTTCAGCCGCGTCTTACCTCCATGCCTGAAAAGCACGAAGCACAGCAATTTTACACACCTTGAAAGTGTTCGCACTTGCTATAGGAAATCACCGTTTCCCACCAGCTCTTTTCCCAGCACAGAGGTTCTCTGGTGGGAAAGCCCCGGAGCCTGCAGTTTTTCCAGAGTCGGAATGCCATAAATCAATCTTTATTAAAACACCATCATGCAGCTTGATGCAGAAGCTGAATATATCCGTTTAACCCTCCACTTACCCTTTCAGAGGTCTCCCTCGACTTTTTTTTTTCTTGCGGCTGCTGCTGTTCCCCCCAGTAAAGATCCTCCGGGCTTTTACAGGCAGCTCAGTGCATCTCCCTCTTAATCTCTGCCTTGAAAGGTGGGGGGAGGAGTCCTTTGCTTGTCACTCCAACTTGCCTTGCTTGCTAAAAAATCTTGCCTGCTCTCTTGCAGCTGTCAGGGTGAGTGGGGAAGTGCTTTCGGGCGCAGGCAGTGGGGAGTCAATGCTAGCAAGCTACCCATCCTTAATTTTCTCATGTGTCTGGAGCCTCCACCCACCTACCTCACTGTAACCGGAGTGCTCCAGAGTTCTTTTCCAAATGAATGTCTTTGAAAGGTCTGGAGATGTGGCGCAAAACAAGCAGAATTCATTATTACCGAATTAGCAAACAAAACATCTTGAGTCCAGTCTATTTTATCAACAAGGATTTTAGTAGACGCGGAGTGCGCCTGCAGGAGAGGAGAAAATCATATCACACAGCAAAGTAAAATGGTAGAGCTGTAAAACATCCCTCAAAGGTTAGGATGGGGGATGGGAGGTTCCCAGGAGGGCACAAAATAAAGGTTGAGAAACAGAAACAACATCAACAAAACATAAGGTGATGCATTTTTATTGATTGCAATACCAAGAATAAAAGGAGAAGATGTCTCACAAGGCAGGATCTAGGTGACTATTTCTTCCTAAGACTGGAAAGTCGGCTAAAACAAACCCATTCCACTCTGGTCTCTTGGAAATCCAGAGGATGCCCTCCACTCCATGCACATCTAGAATTAGCTCATTTCCATTAGTCCCATCTGCAGGAGGACCTGGATCCATCAGAGAGTGCTTTCCCAAGACTTCTGCCCTACTTTCACAATCTTTAACTTCATTTTTCTTCTTGTATCAATAAACTGAGCAATCCAGAGGCTGCCTCCCAGGGCAACCTTAGGGACCAGAGATGAATTCCCATTTTTCAGAACTAATTAATTTCTAGCACTGCCAGAGAGAGACATAAAGAGATGTAGGATCCCTGCAGCCCCCCTCCCCAATCCAAAATAGTTTCCCTTTCATGCTTTAATCCTGCAGTGCCATCTACTGAAACTTTCTATCCATATACTATAACAATATATTTCCTTTTGCAACCTTCCAGCAATCTCTCTGTCAATCATAACTGAACAGGCCCTTGGCAGCAAAAGGTTTGCTACCATGTTACCAGTACACTCCCAGTAACATCGACATTCATAGTTCACCTACCTCAGGCATGTAATGAGACAGGCATGTGTTAGATAACCATAAAGAAAGTCCTTCCCAGAATAAACCTAGGCCAACTGAATCAATACCTCTACTTGCCGTAGGGAAGCTTCTGCCAAACTGCTCGGCTACTCAATGAGCAACCAGTAATTGTTTCAGCATACTCAGATCCTAAGCTTTCTTTAGAAAGCTCAGATGACAAGATTTTGACTTTCATACGTTGGACACATCATGCGAAGAGAAAGATCATTAGAGAAAGACATCATGCTTGACAAGGTAGAAGATCAACGCAAAAGACAAAGGCCGGCAATGAGATGGATCAATATAATAATAGCAGCTATGGGTGCCACTCTGTCAACAATGAGCTGCCTGACTGACGGCTGAACAAAGTTTAGGTCAACTATCTAGAGGGTCGCCATGACTTGACACCGACTCGACAGCATTTAACAACAACAGCTCGGATCCTTGCGGTAAGTCCACCCAGTGGCTATACTACCAGAGGTACCTCCTTCCATTTAGCAAATGCAGCTTCCATCCAGTAGCTTGAAAAACCCACGCAAATATGTAAGTAAGACCTTAGCTATATAGCCATAGTTAAGCATAAGTTGTATGATTAATTATGGCTATAGTTGTATTTTTGTTCTATGCTTATGTGTTTGTAACCATTGATTTGCCTGGACTGTAAACTCCCATGATGTAAAATTTGAATATTAACTGCAGCAAGGAGCCCAATCTCCAAACCTACAGCTTTGAACTTCTGATTTACTGATTGCAAATCCTGCATATTTATTGCTTCAGGAAGAGGAGACAGTGCTGAGAGAAGGGTGAATCCAAAAAAAGACCTTCTTTTCTCTTATTGCTGCTTCTACTTGCTATATTCCTGACAGTTTCTCTATATTTGCTCTGCTAGTATTCCTAAATCCCAAGTGAAACAAGACAAATCCTAATTCTAATTTTTGTCGGGTGTGCTGTCATAGGACAGGAGATGGATTCCCCCCTTCCCCCTGCAGCAAACCGTTTTTAATCAAATAGGTTAGTAAAAATGACTACTTAGCTCAAGAGCACGCTAGTTACCACACACGGTAGAACTGTGAAAAGAATCCTGTATACACAATGTGGCACGTTTCAGGTAGTAGTCTTAACTCTGCTTCAACCGTGAGTTTACCGCCATTCATTCATGCATGATGGTGAATTTATCATTCTTGTAATGGTCGCGTCTGATGTCAGTCTGCTGAGGACGACCAATAATCTGTAGCCTGCCAAGAGCCACCCACTGAAAAAGGGACACTTGTTCTGACTGGGCAGAATTAAAGAAAGCTGTCCCAATCCTGCTCCAGATTCAACCCTTGCGGGAAAATAGTGTCCAAATAAATATCCAAGACTGTTCACAACATTGGAGTTTCAAAATCCGATCACCTCCCCTGGGATCCACCAGGACATGGTCGATTATGTGCCAATGTAGTTGGTCAAAAGAATACTCCTTTCAAGGCAGTGCTTGATCTCCTCCCCTGGGATCTACCAGGATATAGTCGATTATGCGCCAATGTAGCAGGTTGAAAGAGTACTCCTTCTCGAGGCAATGCTCCACCATATGTGCAGATGCCATGGCACATGCAGCTATGGTGCAGCACTGCCTCCAGAAGGAGTATTCTTTTGACCAGCTACATTGGCGCATAATCAACCATGTCCTGGTAGATCCCAGGGGAGATGATCAAGCACTGCCTCGAAAGGAGTATTCTTTTGACCAGCTACATTGGCACGATCGCGAGCAGAGACCTATTTAACCGCCACTGCGGGGGCGCGCCCGCGCCTTGCGGGCCCACGCCTGAGGGCCTCGCAAGAGGGCCCTTTGGCGTGGCCCTTAGGCGATGGACCGTGCGGGACGCGGGCAGCGGCTGCTCTGTGGTGTTTCTATTTGCCGGTATGCATAGTTTATTGTAAACTCTATGTAGTGTGATTGTGTGTAATGGTTTCCCTATGTTATGTATCCCACCTTACTGCTTTGATATATTGATTAAGCAGTGCATGTTTCCCTTGCCTTTGTATAACCTTTGTATGTCTTTGTAACCGCTTTGATTGAAGGAAAAGGCGGTATAAAAATCTTGTTAAATAAATAAATAAATAAATAAATAGGCCTAATTGCTGAGGGAAGGTTGGGGTAACTTATTACGTTCTTATTTTTTAAGTTGTATCCCTTCACAATGCAAGAGCAAAAATAGCAGTCACTGCTGTGGTCTCTTTGTTCACGCCACATCATAGGTATTCCGAAACAAAATGCTTGTTTTTCACCTTTCATCCATAAGCGTAGATCTTCCTCACATGTCTTGCACACTTTGTGAGGAGCCCACGGTTTGTCTTGATCGCCTAACTTCAAACCGAAATAGGCGAAATATACTTTTTTAATAAATGCAGAAATGTTCCTCTGCCGCTTTTTCACGGTATATTCCCCACAAATAAAACAAAAACTGTCTGGAGAGTTGACGCAACCTCTGGCTCTGTGAGCCATCACAAATACACAGCACTGCAAACTACAACTGTAGTGAACCACTTCGGAATAAAGCTGGATTACGACTGAGCAAACAAAAGGTAATAATGAACTTGCAAGAAACTGAAATTTGACAGGAAGGTTCATGTCGCAACCACTGTGTTTGAGCGAGCGAACGAGGCGAGGCGAACAGGAAAGAACATGCGCCAGCGCGAGTACTGGATTTAGCCCCCCGCCTCCCAATTGTCCTGTTAATGTATAAAATGAATACAAAACACTCTAAAATATCATGAGGGAGTGTTTCTAGTTAGTTAACCATTACAACCTCTATTTTGGGCCAAGAAAATAAACTGCAGTCGGCTAAAAAGAAATTATGTGAACATTCCTTATATGGGTAAGAAATCTAATTTTGCAAGAAAACGTGACGTGATGGAACATTTTGGCTATTTTTCCTGGATTCAGCACCCCAAAATCTATAGGAATCAGTTGCAAAACTGGAGGCAGTTTTTTGGTAGTGTACCTGTGTAATTGGTCTTCCTCAGCAGACTGACATCAAATGCAGCCATTACAAGAATGACTAATTCACTGTCGTGCAAGCATGAATGCTGGTAAACTCACGGTTAAACAGTCCTGTAATGCCTGAAGCAGGGTTAAGACTACTACCTGAAATGTGCCACGTCATGTATACAGGACTCTTCATAGTTCTACTGTGTGTGGTAACCAGCATGCTCTTGAGCTAAGTAGCCCTTTTCAATAAACTATTTGATTAAAAAGGGTTTCCTGCCACAGGGGGAGAAATCCATCTCCTGTTCCAGTGACACAGCATACGCTACAAAAATTAGAATTAGGATTTGTTTTGTTTCACTTGGGAACTTGTTTATATGATGTACAGTTTGGTCTTCAAGGTTATAGGGTGATTTTTTTTTAATATTCCTAAGTCGCCTTTTCTTTTCTTTTTTTTAAATGTCCTATTTGTTTTTTAAACTTAATCTTTCATTTCTTATATTTTCATACTTTTTCAGAACAAAAGTATGCTTTTTTTTAATAATGATCAAGCTCTCCACTTGGTGTGCATAGCCAAAAAGAAAAAAAAAAGATTCAGTTTGTGCTCATTTTTAATGAATTGTTCCCAATTGTTGGACTCTTTTCTATGTTTGTTTCACTTATTTCACACTAGAACTTTTTAAGCATGCAAAATGATTGTATGTGCATTCATTTGTAAGCATAGGTGCATTGAAGTGATGTGCACACATTCAGTTTTTAAGTGCCCAAACAAACTGAATGCGTGCTCACAAATGTAGATCCCTATTAATAGTATTCCTCTAGAGTTCACTCTTCAGTTCATGCTAGATACATACTTTGTAGGAGCAGGAATAGCTACGTGGGACCCTTTAAACAGAGAATCTGTTTAGGAGTGAAATTAAAATCAGAATGAAAAAGGAAGGACAGCTTAATGACTTTACATTATTTTAGTGCCAATGGAATGATCTACTGCAACAAACAGGCACATGACACTACACTCCCAGATTTATTTCAGTGTTGTGCTTGTACATGTGTGAATGGATATTCACCAGCATAAGCAGGTTTTGTCAGATCAAAAGATGAGAATTACAGACTTTTCATGCTAAAGACTACCTTCAAATTCTGTGACAAATATAGCACAAATTATAAAGGACATGAAACATGTTTGTGCCCAGCAAGTAATTTCAAAGTATAGTTTTGTGGCAATGAATTTGTGGTTGCTGGGTCCACCCTGCCCTCCTCCAACAAGCCAAACATCACATTTGAGGGGCAGCAAGTATTTTTAGACATTGTAAGAAGCAGCTTTTGGTTTTGAATCAAGACTCAAGAGCAAAGTGATAGTTTTCTTTCCACCTATCAAAGTTACATGAATGTAGTTATGAAGAATCCACCCTGCTGCAGGAAGCTATATGTTTATATATACATCTTGTCACCACCTTGGATCATTATCAAAAACTTGTAAGTATTCTGTGTGCTTGCCATTTAACCAGGTAAGGCGGACGTGGCTCTCCTGTCCCCTACCCTTCCACCCCCCCACCCCTTGAAATAACCACCACCTGAACACTCATTGGCATGATAACTGGTTGCAGCTTTATTAACAAAACACAACGTAAAATTACAACCATAACAGTCTAATTACGGTTCCGGCAGCGGGACAACCCTCACCAGCCATGTGGGTAGCAAAGCGAGTTCCTTCCCGCCTCCGCCGAGAACCGTTCACCGGCAATTGCCATCCCCCTCTTCCGGCTTCGCCATATTATTAGCAAAAGCCGAGGGCTTCTCCGGGTCGGGGGTACCCCACCCCCGCCCTGCGTATTGCCATGCCTCCGGACCCCGGACACCTCCGGGATCCCGCCCCCTCCAGCTGCAACCCCCCATGTCCAAACAATGGGAGGGAGGGTGGGTACGCCCATCCTTCCCTTCAGATCCGGAGGACTGGGGTCTGACCGCCGCTCCCAGAAGCACCTTGCACCTCCCTACCTCCCCCATTGGCTCCCGCGCCACCACGCGCACCGCGGGAGCCAATACTTTTAAATGAAACCCCCCCCCCCCCGCCAACTGGCATGCGCCCACCCCGGCGCCGGGGACACGCACCACGCCGCCCCATGGTTACCCGCGGCCATCGGGCACGTGGGCTCCACGGCCTTTGCTTAACCAGGTAAGGCGGACGTGGCTCTCCTGTCCCCTACCCCTACCCTTCCACCCCCACACCCCCCCCCACCTCTTGAAATAACCACCACCTGAACACTCATTGGCATGATAACTGGTCGCAGCTTTATTAACAAAACACAATGTAAAATTACAACCATAACAGTCTAATTACGGTTCCGGCAGCGGGACAACCCTCACCAGCCATGTGGGTAGCAAAGCGAGTTCCTTCCCGCCTCCGCCGAGAACCGTTCACCGGCAATTGCCATCCCCCTCTTCCGGCTTCGCCATATTATTAGCAAAAGCCGAGGGCTTCTCCGGGTCGGGGGTACCCCACCCCCGCCCTGCGTATTGCCATGCCTCCGGATCCCGGACACCTCCGGGATCCCGCCACAGGCTCAGTGACACCTGTCCCTGAGCCCCCCCCCCAAAAGCAAAGCTGCGACCAGCCATCCGGCCCTGCACCACCAATTCCAAAGCCTCTTGCCAATCATTCAGGAGCAAATCCACCCCCACCGGGGATAGATGTACTCCATCTGGCCGATATAGACCAGCACATTCCACTTCCGCCCAGGAATGCATAATCTGGCGACCCCTGTTCTCGGATACCCAGCGGCCAATTTGCCGATTAACCTTAATCATACCCCGAGACCATCGCCGGTGACCCCAGCAAGCAGGCCTGGGAATTAAGTCGGACCATAGTAATACAACATCTTTGAACATCAGCAACAATTCTCCCAAATCCCTCTTGGCCGCTCTAATCAGCTGCTTCACCGTCCAAGTTCCCAAGTCATTGCCGCCAAGATGAAGCAACATGAACTCCGGGGATCCTCTGACGCGCTGATGGCGCCGTAGCAAAGGCAAAAGTTGCAGCCATCGGAGACCGCGCTCGCCCAGCCATGATAGTGTCACCTCCTCAGCATTCAATCCCAGGTTAGCCCCGAGCGGCCGCAAGGCTGCCTGCCGCCCGGCCCAGTACACAAATGAATGGCCAACGATCCAGCAGCTACCAGGCAGCTGACCCCTATCTAGAAGACAAAAACAGAATTACCACCAGAGCAACCATGCACGATAACCACCAAGCACACCTACCCCGGAATGCCTTAGGACGACATCTGCCGATCCGCTGAATCTCAGTCCCAGGCAAACCCGCCACCGCGGCACTAGTGGCGGCCCCAATCCTGCAGGAACATGGCGAAAAGTCACCAGGCTGCAAACTGATCCGGCCCACTGCCCGCCGCAGTCCTCACGCACTCAAACGCCGCGTCCACCCTGATCGATCTCGGATCTAGACAACCAAATGCACAGCTCCCCGTGCGCCACCTGAACATGCGGGAGCTGCAGCGCCGCACCCCCCGCGACCGCCCTGGGCGCCATCAAGCCCCCCAACCGGAAAGCCCCGACGACTGTCACACAAAAACGCCACCCGAAAAAAGGGGGTGGCCCACATGCCGACACCGCTATCTCCGGCAAAACAGCGCATGTCATAACCACAGATCGGGAGTGATCGGGCATCGCCTGTCCCTCAGGGTAGGAGGTAGCTCTCTCCTGGCCCCAGCAAAAGCCGGTGAAAAAGGAACCCCAACTGTGCACACACCCCCCCCCCCCCGCCTTGGAGAAGAAGGCACAACTAGCTAGGCGAGCCCGCACCGTTGCTCTAGCCGTCCCAGCAGCCTTCGCTGCCGCGATGTACAATCCCATGAGGTGATCCAGCACTGGGCCATACCGCCAACCACGAGCTGTCCAGAAGTCCCCCATGCCGTCACCGCCCCTGCAGTAGGCACGCCAGGTCGCCGGCGACACGTAGCTCCGCAGCAAAGCCAGCATGCCTGGAGGCCAAGCTGCCATAAGTGCTCGGGGACCCTCCGTCCCACGAGGTCCGCCTCCAGTGCCAAGCGCTGAACAGATCCCACTTAAAACACGAAAGAGCATTCGCGGCCTGGTAAGCATAGCCCGGCACATGCCGAGCCCTTACCCCCACATTCAACTGTGAACAAGTAAATATCGCCGCCCTCGTCAAAGCCGCCCCTAGCGAGCAACGCAGAGCAGACCGATTTATAACCCCGACACCCACTGCGCTGTCGCACCACCACAATACCCGGCGATTACGAAGCCTGCCCGTCCACCGCGTCAAAACGACCAAATTGGGGAACAGCTCGAGGAAAGTTATACACACCATGCTCCCCCAAAATAGATGCCAAGCCCAAAACCGCCCGACGCATCTGTAAAAATCTGCAGATCTAGGGTAGACTCCTCCCCCCCGAGCCGGACCGCAACCCCATTAAAGTCCCTTAAAAACTGGTCCCAAACCCCCCAAATCTGCCCCCAGGCTCCTGGAAACCCGCATGCTATAGTGCGGCCGCCGCACTCCCGAGGTCGCTGCTGCTAAAAAACTCTTCCCTTAGGGATAACTGTATAGGCAAAGATAAGGGAGCCCAACAGTGCCTGCATCTCCCTCAACATCACCTTCACCTATCCCAACACCTTCGCCACCAGCACACGCAATCTCGCCAACTTCCCCGATGGCAGGCGTGCTACCATGTCCCCTGAATCCCCATCCACACCCAAAGAGGTGAGGCACGCGAAGGGGCCCTCAATCTTGCCCGCCGCCAAAGGCACACCCCACTCCTGCGCCAGCCTCGCAAAGCCGTCAAGCAGCTTCAATAGCGCACACCATTCGCTCGGGAGAAGATCATTCCTGAGACCCCCTCCGGAAAAGATAAGTTGTGAATGAGCCGGAATTTCCTGGGTTCCTTCTTCGGGACGATGCCCTAAGGAGAAACCCCAAAATTCGCAAGCCACGAAAGGCCGAGCTATGCTCCCCAAAGCCCGCTCGGCAGCCAGCTTAAACCCAAACTACCCGAACAAAACGTCCCATCCCCGACCACCTGCATGGGGAATCCAGCTGGAAACTCCGCTCCAACACGGCCCCAAGCCCGAATCTACCTATACCACCGTAACCAAGGCCTCAAGGCTGCTAACGAATCGAGGTAGGGGCCAATGCTATCGCTTCCTCACTGTTTTGGGGCAGGGGGGGGCACATTTGTAACATATCGAAGCGCAGAATGCCCCCCTCCACAGACGGAGAAACTGTGCCGGAACTTGCAGCTCGGAAATGGGCAGGAAGACTTGTTGAAGCGCCAACAGTCATCCCCGACCCCCACGCTAACCCCTTTTTGCGACACGGGAGCCGTGCCGCTCCGAAAGGGCCGCCCTGCACTCGCCAGCCCTCCGAAGCCCCCCTTTTGCCCCCCCCCCACACTAACCCCCCCTTTCGACGACACCTGCGTCAACCCGAGACGGATGCCCTGGGTCCCCCAGGACAAGGATCTATTCACCTCCATCTTATCGCGGAACTTCTCATCGTAGTTGAGCCGCGCCCAACCATCGTGAATCTGAGCCGCCTCCAGGGTCGAGTCAGCAGATGCCAATAACATACCGAACTGCCCCGGGTAACGCTGCCCCCACACACTGCCAACCGCAAGAAGGCCCTCGTCCAGTTAATTACATTCCGAGGAGCCCTCCGAATCCTGCCCGCTTTCTCGTCCGCTTTCCGTTGCCGTTTGCTATCACCCGAACGCTTCATACCCTCCCACAGCCGGAAGATATTGATATACTTCCTCTGCCATATCTTACGCCGACGTTGCCGCAGAACTCCCTCCCAAAGTTCCGAGAACTAAGCCAACAGAGCACCCCCGCCACCCACTACTACCGCTCCCCACGACCGCGCCATAGCCCCGCCGCTCGCGAAGACGGAGAAGAACCCCCCCCGCCGACGCTTACGCAAGTGACGCTCCTCTTCCGTGCTTTACCCCTCACTCCTCCCACACAGTTAATCGCTCCACTCCACTCCTCCAATCTCCTATGCAACTCACCCTCCGCTGATCTTCTGTATTGCACCGGATCTGCCAGGCTAACCGACTCCGGAGGTAGCCCGGGCTCCAGAAGCTCCTCCGACTGGTCCTCTTGCCGCGCCGTCGCCGGACACTGGGTACCGCATCCGCAGCTCTGTCCCCACTCCACACCGCTGGATCCCCAAGCTGGTCCGGCATCCTCACAGCACCGGCCCGCACCTGCGGAGACAAAGGAAAACAAGGAGGGGGACCCGACGAAGCCCACAGTAACTGCCACGCCCCCAACCATTCAACCCTGGAGGATCCCTGCCCCCCTTCCCGCCAATGCTCCCAACTCGCAGCACCACCACCCCCAGGGACCATAGGCCAACCCCAGGACCCCCCCTCCAGCCCTCCAAATGGGTCTTGCCACCAAACAGGCCCTTGTGCTGCCCCAGAAACCCCCGCAGAGTCCCCCATGAATTGCGGGACCACACCGGCCCCTGCCGCCCCCTCCAGCGACCCACCGGGCATTCCCACACCCTGAGAGGGCCCAGCCTGGGCCCTCCCCTGAGCCCTTCCACCGGCACGAGCCGGGACCCGGCCAGGGCCGGCCCTACTCCTCCGGGGCCCACGTGAAGACCCAGATCCGCCCAAAGCAACTTCCCCGCCTTTGTCCATAGGCCCCCTTGCCTGCCATGCCCCCCCCCCTCTCCGTCCTTTAGCCTGCTTCCCCGTTCCCCCGGCAGCCCGGCCTGAGGGCCGCCCACCGCCCCGAGCTCCCATCCCCCTTGAGGCCAACCGCTGCCCCAATGCTCCTGGACACTGCCTTTACGGGCTGGTAGCGGATTTGATAATCCAACCCCTTAACCGGTCACCTGCAGCTGAGGGAGAAGCAGGCCCCCCGACTTCACCGCGTGGCTGCACAGTACTGCCCTGAAGCTGAGGGAGAAGCAGGCCCTCCAACTCCACCGCGTGGCTGCACCGGACTGCCCGGAGGACCGCTCTGCTGTCCCGAAGTGCTGCTCTGCGTCCTCCGCCGCATGCCGTCCCCCGCAGTGCACTCTGGGCCACACCGCCGACGAAGGAGAAGGAAGCCGCAGTCAGACGCCTGTCCTTCCCTTCAGATCCGGAGGACTGGGGTCTGACCGCCGCTCCCGGAAGCGCCTTGCACCTCCCTACCTCCCCCATTGGCTCCCGCGCCACCACGCGCACCAGGGGAGCCAATGCTTTTAAATGAAAACCCCTCACCAACTGGCACGCGCCCACCCCGGCGCCGGGGACACGCACCATGCCGCCCCCCCCCCCCCCCGGTTACCCACGGCCATCGGGCACGTGGGCTCCGCGGCCTTTGCTATCTAGAGTCCTAATCCTGTTTCCTTCTTATAAGTCCTTGGGGGAACCATCAGTGCCAAGCAGGGCCAGTGCTAGGGTCTCAAGCACCCTCTTGCAACCTACAGATCGGCTCCCTCATTGCTATGAGTGATTGGCTGAATCTCCCCTTTCCTAAAGCTCCTTCCTCTGAACTCTGTTCACAAAATGCTCGTAGTTCTCCTTCAAAACAAATATTCCCTGCCATCCGCCCTTCATCTGGAACTTTCTTTTCTCACCTTCAAAGCGAAACTCAAAACATCTTTTCTACACAGCTTTTGACCTTCCTCACCCCTCTCCCTCTTCCTCTCCCCCCCCTCGTTGATAAGTTATAAGTGTGGACTTGTTCTAATTTTAAGATAAAGTTTGTGCAGTTTCTGGATAAAGAATAAAGAAAATTTTAAAAAAGGGGCATGTACTTTATTTTATTATTTATTTAGTATACATTTGTATACTGCTACTTCCAGCGATCAGCAGCGGTTTGATTACAGATTGGAAATTGTCAAATCATGACAGGAAATTTTTGAGGTATAAACACATTGATTAGACAGGAAAGCACAGCACACAGAGAACTATTTTACAGAGAACATGGGCTATGGAAGGTTAAGTGGCTTGCCCAAGACCACAAGGAGCACCTGTGGGACTAGAAACCCCAGTTCTTCCAGCCCAAGGTTGCTGTCCTCTAGTGGGATTTGAACCCCTGACCTTCCGGCCCAAAGTACCTTGCCCCAACCACTAGGCCACTCCACTGTGTGAGATGTAGAGGGGTTTCCTCTTCACCTTGTGGTTTATGCCCGACAAAAATTAAGTAATGATTGCTGTTGGGGAGTAGCGGTATTCCTCTTTTTTACTGTATTCAGATTAGCAGGAAGTTGGGTCCTTCGCCGTTCATGAGGAGAAGGGCAAAGGCTGCACTGGGAAGCTTTCTGAGAGGCACCAGGGAGCAAGACAGCAAGTCCCACTGCGTTCTTCATGGACTAAGGACAGCACCAGATTTGGCCATGTGAGTAACTGAGGCGCGCTATTAGTGTGCCACCTTCAGAAACTTCCCTCAGAGCCTTTGCTTAATAAGAGCTGCAGTTTTTAATTTCTATTTCATTATTCCCTATAGGTGGTGGAATTTCTAGACAGTATGTTTTACTTCACAAAATAAAGATAAAATGAGTTCAGTTAGCTCCTGTCTTTCAGATTTTTGGGAGGGAGGGGAAGCAGGTGTTCTGGACACGATGGGATTTCAGAGAGAGTATCTAAATTGTCCCTGAGTTGTAGAGTACCTGATTTGAAAGCAGTAATTAGGGAACCTGCAAATTGTATATGTTGTGCACTCGCTGAGACTTTTTCTTTTCTCAGTGACTGAACCTGTAATTACTTTACAGAGAGAGATTAATTTTTATTCTTGAGTGGAATTTTTTTGAACCCGGAAGGTGGTATTTATTTATGTTTTTCTATATCACTTTTTCATTAGAATCAAAGCAGTTTACAAAGAACAACAAGAATTTCATGGAACTTGGTTAACATGAACTAAAGCATTGACATACATGTAACTTAGTAACTAACTAATATTTATCAGATGGAAACATCTCTATTATCAGATATAGAAGAGGCAAACACATTTGCAGATTTTTTGCATAGTGATAGGGATATGGAGGGAAATGAAAGGTAGAGTAGAAACTGCATTATTTATTTAACAGATTTTTATACCACTTTATCATTTCAATCAAAGTGGTTTACATTGCAACTTAAACTTGGTAAATGTACATTGATAACTTGGATTTTTCTGAGCAATAGAGGGTTAAGTGACTTGCCCAAGGCATGCATATGGGAATTGAACCCTGGCCTCTTGGTTCCCAAGCCAGTGCTTGAACCACTAGGCTACTCCTCTACTTTGTTATCTGAGCACAAGTTTGTACAGTAACAGAGGAGAAATGTAATGGTGAGACTTAAGGAATTTGGGGTTTCAGTTCCATGTTTATTCATTTTGAGCTGGTATCGGGGGGGGGGGGGGGGGAGCATAGTCCTTCTCAAAGTGCTCTATAAATAGGTGAGTTTTGGGTTGCTTCCGGAAGGATGTGAGGTCTGATATGTTTCTTAGTGAGTTGGGGAGGGAATTCCAAAGTGTGAATGCATACAGCGAGAATGCTGTCCGGCATGTCAACTGGTTACTCTTTCTGATTTCGGTGGATATTATCCAGTAAGTGTATTCTGCAAGCTGGTTCGTCTTTCTCTGTTATTTGGTGTCATTTGCAAGAATTATTCTAGATGTTTGGCTGTTAAGTTGTGTAATGCCTTGAATGTGATGGTTAGTACTTTGAATTTGACACTGCTAGCTATTGGAAGCCAGTGCAATGAGTGTAAGATTGGAGTAAGACAGTCATATCTTAGTGCCTTCTTGATGATTCTTGCTGCAGTGTGGAGGGCCACCTGGAACTGGTATATGGCTGCTTTAAAAGACCCTGCAAAATGCAATTGCAAAAGTCAAAGTAGGGGAATATCGGCGCTTGCATTGCTGTACGGAAGTCCTTGGGGTCTAGTAGGGGCCTCAGGTGTTGCATAATCTTCATCTTGTAATAGATAGCTTTTGTTGTATTGGCAATTTGCGAGGATAGGTTAAGCTTGGAGTCCAGTGTTATTTCAAGGTACTTGACCTCTTGCTTGACTTGCAGCACTGTATCTGCTAGTTTTATAGTTGTCGGTGTGATGAAGGACTTTTCTTTTGTTAAGAAAAG
Organism: Ichthyophis bannanicus; assembly: GCA_033557465.1. Lineage (NCBI taxonomy): Eukaryota > Metazoa > Chordata > Amphibia > Gymnophiona > Ichthyophiidae > Ichthyophis > Ichthyophis bannanicus. The sequence goes on along the minus strand of CM066037.1, from coordinate 290,508,071 downwards.
GACTTTGGTCTTGCTATAGTTTATTGACAAATTGTGGGCTGAAAACCATTGGGTAACGTCCTTGATGCAGGTGACAGTCTGTTTAAGGTGACATCACATTGTCAACGTAGACCTGGTAAAATATGTTGTGTTTCTTGAAAATGTTGCAGACTGGCTGTATATATATATTAAATAGTAATGCATATATATATATATATATATATATATATATATATATATAAAATAGTAATTTGGAACACCCTACTGGAAGTCATCAGATCTGCAAGATCTGAATAAACTCTTAAAAACACATCTCTTCATTGAACACTTTGGTCCAAATGATATCACATAGCTGCACATATTATGTCTTTATTTATGCACTGCTGAAATCAGTAAAACCCCATTTTGTTAACTCCATGTTTGTATCCCCATGAGTTCTATATAACTGCAACTCGCTTGAGTTTGTCATTGTTGTTCTATGTAAACTGCCTTGGCATAAATTGTGATATTAAAAAAAGCCCTGTTAAGTAAATAAATAAATAATGATGATAGGGTCAAGCCTTGTGGGATTCCCTGCACTTGCTTGAATGCGGTTGATGAGTCTCGCCCTATTTTTTACCTGTTGCATTTGGTCTGTTAAGTAAGATTTAAACCAGAGCAGTACAGTGCCATTGATGCCGATCTGCTGATAATCAAGTCTTGTTATCAGGAGCCTGTGGTTAATGGAGTCAAAGGCCGCAGCAATGTCCAGGAACAATAATATGAAAGCTTGCTTAGGCTTTTGGATTCCTTTTATCATGTTATTTAGTAAAGATGTCATGAGGGTCTCAACTCCGTGTTGAGGCTTAAATTCATGCTGCTGCATATCCAAGGGTGCATGAGTATCCAAATGATACTTTTGGACCACCTTTTCAATTATTTTTGTTATAAAAGGGAGGTTTGATATTGATCTATATGAGGTTGGATAGTTTTTTTCTAGAGAAGGGATTTTTAGTATGGGCCAAATTGATGCCAGCTTAAGGTCTGTAGACATGTAGCCCATGGATAATGATGATTGTATTATCTTAAGGAGAAAGGATGCCATTTCAGCTCTTGAAATCTTGACCCAACTTACTAGGCATGGGTCAAGCGGGGATGTTGTAGTGAAGATTAGATATGATTTCCTCAAGGTGTTCTTTGCTGATTTGTATGATTTTGCATCAAGATTTGTCAATGGAATTATCTGTTGATGGGTAGGAATTAGTCGTGGCTGGAAACTTAACCTTGCTCTCAAAGTATTTGACTAATACTTGTGGGCTGATGCCAGGATTGTCCTTCTGGCAGGGTGGATTTACTAAGATTTTCATGATATCAAATAGCTCTCTAGGTCAATTTACTGATTTCATGATTATTCAAATGTGTGATATTCCTTCTTTTGCTGGTTAATGCTGTTACAGTATTATCTCTGCTACGCGAAAAATAGTTGCTGGTCTTCAGCTAATTGGTTTTTCCTCCATCTTCTTTTTATTTTGCTAAATTGCTTCCTGAGATGAGTCATTGGGAGGTCCAGGGACTCCATTTTGTGTTTTAGTTGAGAACTGGTGAGGTTCTACATGATTTCAACACCTTATCCAGGGAGTTTTCTCTTGAGCATACTTCTTGCTCTCTCTACCTTCAAATGAGGGAGATGATCTATCATCTTTTTTTTATTTTTTATTTTATTTAGTATACATTTGTATACCGCTACTTCCAGCGATCAGCAGCGGTTTGATTACAGATTGGAAATTGTCAAATCATGACAGGAAATTTTGAGGTATAAACACATTGATTAGACAGGAAAGCACAGCACACAGAGAACTATTTTTACAGGGAACATGGGCTATGGAGGGTTAAGTGGCTTGCCCAAGACCACAAGGAGCACCTGTGGGACTAGAAACCCCAGTCCTTCCGGCCCAAGGTTGCTGTCCTCTAGTGGGATTTGAACCCCCGACCTTCCGGCCCGAAGTACCTTGCCCCAACCACTAGGCCACTCCTCCACTCCTTTGGGCTCAGGGCTGGCACTGTCATGTGCCGAAGCCTTTGGAAAGCCCTGAGATCCATTTCCTGCCATCAACAGTTGTTAGAGGTGGATTCCCCCTTACCAAACTTTCAATGTCTCGTGGAACGTTGGATGACTCTGATTGGGATGTGATCTGGGAATCTGCGCATTCTGTCTCTATGGGTGGAATTAATGGTACGCTTGCTACATCAGACTTATCATTTTCTGATGCTTTTTGTACGCCATATAGAGACACATCGGGAGCGTGTTGGCGTGGTTTTGGCCTTCTGGCTGATTTTTCCACATGTTGTGGACTTGCCCATTAGTTTCTTCTTTCTGGCCGTGAATGCATGATGTACTGGAGGAGATGCTCAGGGGCGGGTGACCTTCATGCCTCAGTTATGCATAATTGGTTACTGGCATGATGTGGATGTATCCTGTGACAATCAGACCCTGGCTACTCAATTGCTTTTAGCAGCCCAGCTTACCATTGCCGCTTTTTGGAAGAGTGCTCCCCCCTTTTTGAGATGGCTTACACAGGTGTCTGAGATTTCCCAGCTTGAGAGGTTCTCATATTCAGTGCAGGGTAAAGTTGATCAATATGATATTAGTAGTACTGGAAATGGAGGGCGGGGAAGGTGGGGGTGTAATTCTCTATGGGAATTGCCTTGTGATTGGGTATGTTGATGGATGGGGTTTGTAAGAGCTTTGAGGTACATTGAGTGGTTTGAAGTTTTGCAATACTGATTGTTTGACTTTTTTGTACATGTGATTTGCATATGTCTGCCATGTACTACTTGGCTGGTTTAAATAAAAAGTAAAAAAAAAAAAAAACTATTCATTGAAGGGCATAATTTTCCTGAGGTAATTTTCAAAGCAGAGATATATGCATGTTTTGGCTTTGAAAATCCAGTAAAATCCACAGTGAGAAAACAGTAAAATTACCCCCTGAAGGGCTCATTCCATCCTGGACGTCCAGCCCCTCTGTACGTCCAGTCTGCGATGGATGTACAAAGGGGCTCACAATTCTGATCCTGTGGACATGTCTAGCCCCGCGGGATCAGAATCATGAACAAGCCTGTACGTGCAGGCCTAGACTGCGATTCAGCCGAGCCTGCACTTATAGGCCTGATCATGGCTAACTCAGTCAGGGCTCTACAATGGAGCTGCGGCACCATGGCATCTGGTTGCCATGGCACCATGGCTCCATTGTAAAGCCGCGATCCCGGCCACTGGATTTCAAAGATGATTTCCCCGCAGTTCGACCCCCATCTGGCCTACTAAGGTTAGGTCAGGCTGTGGGGAATGTCCTTGGGCCCCCCCCCCCCCCCGCCCCATCTGTGTCCTGGGCCCAAAAAAAAAAACCATCCAGGGAAGTTATTCTACCTCGGAGGTGGAAGAACTTCCCCGCACAAGTCACCAGCCCTGGACATACAGGGCCGGCATTAGCATCGGCCCTGTACATCCAGGCCAGCATCTGCCCACCATCCGCCCAGACTATGCCCCCGAGCTGCCCCTTCCCCTCCCCCTCCCCCTCCCCCTCTCCCTCCCCCTCCCCCATTTAACTTCCCCATACAACTGGCGGGGAAGTTAGACGCTGGCAGGGAAGGCACTAATAGCCTCCTAATTGTTTTTCTTTATTTCTGTGTGAGAAAGGATTTCTATTATATCCTATTTCAATATAATTGATTATCTGATAACAGCAGAGGGCAATGCAGGCAACATACAGCAAGATTGATGAGGGCAGCACAGGGCACCTCTGGGCTGGCTGAGGATGCGTGTTCCCAGACCAGTAGGCCTCACTCCCCATGGTGAAGGAGAGCGGGAGGGAGGTTTGAGGAGGCATGAGATAGATGATTAGAGGTTGGAGGTTGGAGGTTGGAGGGGCAAGTTGCTAATAGCTATTGGTGTGGTAAGGGAGTAGATTTAAACTGGTTTACTTTTAATTTTATTGGCAAAAAGGGGAAGGGTCATCCCTGATTGAAGCCTTTGTGGTCACAAGGCTGGCTCCTTCCTTTGGTTGTTGAATAGACTGTGCCAGAGGCCAGATTCATTGACACTTGGTTGATATAGCAGGATCAGAAGCCTTTTGCAACACTCCAGCTCTCTCTTTCTGTTTTTATATATCTTGGTGATGTAAAGGTTTGGTTAGGGGAATGTTTTCTGGTTATCTCAGCAGTTTTACCTGAGCTTGTTAGGAAAGGGGTAGCAGCAGGCAAATCAGGCTGGTCATGAAGTTGAGATGATGCTTGAAATTTACAGATGTGATAGAGCTGTCACACCAGTGTCAGGACTTCTTGCTAGAATGAGGCAGAGGCCGAGAGAGTGTATTGGTTATTTTTTGGGGAATGCTTGCAGAACTGCAATCTGGGGGTTGGACATCTTGCTGAATTATGGCGGATATTCACTGGGGTGGTTATATTTGTTTGCTGAATTCAGGCTCAGGAATGTTCTGGTTAACTCTTGTGACATTTTGATTAATAAAGCTGTGGTCTAGTATTCCCACTATTGAGTAGCATTAATTGTGGTCTCTGGAAGGCAGGTGGAGTCCTATTTATGGGGGTGGAAGGATACTGAATACAAGGCTGTGTTCACATCCAGAAATCCAGCCTTATGAGCAATTTCCTGCTATCAATAACCCTTCTGGGCTGTTGAGCAAAATACAAAATAAAAAGTATCTAAACATTTGATTTCCCATTTGAGGCTGTTTAATTGCAACTGCAAAATTAAAGAATCCTAGTTTTCAAAAGTTTCAAAACCTGCTAAATTTTGGATAAGCGAGAAGGAGAGAACAAAGGCAAACTAGATATACAGGGGGTTATTCTGAGACACGACGTCCATTCCCGCTATTTGTGCCGGCGGCAGCCCCTAACTAACTTCCCTGCCAGTTGTGCAGGGAAGAGGCAGCCCGGGGGTGGAGAGTGGGCGAGCAGTGGGCGGTCGCCGGCCCTGGACATAAAGGGCCGATTCTAATGTCAGTCCTGTACATCCAGGACCGGTGAAATGGCCGGGGAAGTTATTCCACCTCCGTTGTGTTTTATTAAAGTTAGGGTGCAGAAGGGGTTGGGGGGCCAGGGTTTCTTCCCCGCAGACTGACCCTGGCCTTAGGAGGCCGGATCAGGGGTTGGGCTGCAGGGAAAAACCTCAAATGCTGGATTGCTGGCGGCCGGCATTGTGACATTTAAATGGAGCCGTGGTGCCATGGCAACAAGACACCATGGCACCGTGGCTCCATTTAAATGCCTGACTGAGCTATCTGGGCAGTGCCTGTACATGCAGGCCTGGACTGAATCGCAGTCCCAGTCTGCACGTACAGACCTGCTCGCGATTCTGATCCCGTGAACATACAAAGGGGATAACCGTGCGGGATAGAATCAGGCCCACAAGATCCATTTTAAGGTTACTGTGTTATGTCGTAGTGTTTTGTATTGTATCTGAGTTGTTTTCTCTTTCATCCTATATAGCGCTTTTCGGATCACCGGAGAGGGGACGAATTGTCGTGGAGAAGGAGGCACTTCACTGAAGTAAGCAACAGTGGAGACCCACTATAGAAGGGACAGAAACTAGACGAAAAGTGTATTCCATCGCATATACACCAGTTCAAAATGTTATAATAGGGACCTTTAAAAGCTTGTTGGTATTACAGAACAAACAAGCCTTATTTTCAAATGAAGGTATGATATGAAACTACAGGAAGTAGAATCATAAGCAACATCAGGAAATATTTCTTCATGGAAAGGGTGGTGGATGCCTGGAGTGCCTTTCAAAAGAGGTGGTAGAAGCAAAAACGTGGCTGGAATTCAAATAAAGTGGAATGAAAACTGTGGATTCCCAAAGGGCAAGAGGATGGTAACCAAGAACAGAAAACTTGTGCTGAAAACAGATATGAAATAACTGTTTCACTTCTGAGAAACCATGGGGAAATAAACTGCAATGTGTGGAAGGTACAACTCCCAAATTATACATGCTACATAATGCAGTGTGATAGTTGTGCCTGGTGAGTGGGCTCCCTTTCTGTACAACTAGGAGTCCAGGACTGGGCTCTGGTCTGCTTTCAGAAGGAATGACAGTCTTAGATCCCACAGCAAGATGAGGACTTCAGTGCAATATGTTTGAGAATTGTTAAAAATTAATGGCATGGGAAAGTAACCTGTACTGCATCACAGGATCTGCCCTGGCAGACCAGATAAACCATAAAAGCCTTAGAACCTAAGAACATAAGATATGCCATACTGGGTCAGACCAAGGTCTATCAAGCCCAGTATCCTGTTTCCAATAGGTCACAAGTACTTAGCAGTTTCCTCAAAAGACACAGGTTCCACAATGTTTATATTGGGACAAGCAGTGCATTTCCCAGGTCCCCTTTAATAATGGTTTATGGACCTTTCCTCCAGGAACTTGTCCGAACCTTTTTTAATCCCAGCTACACTAACAGCTTTTACTACATCCTCTGGTAACGAATTCCAGAGTTTGATTATGCATTGAGTGAAAAAATATTTTTTCTTATTAGTCTTAAATAGGTTACCCTGTAGCTTCATTGCATGTCCCCTAGTCTTTCTACATTTTGATGGTGTTAACAATCAATCTACGTTTACCCGTTCCACTCCATTCATTAATTTATCATATCTCCCCTCAGTCGTCTCATTTCCAGGTTGAAGAGCCCTAACCTTTTTAGCTCTCCTCAAAGAGTATCCTTCTATCTCCTTTACCATTTTGGTGGCTTTTCTCTATACCTTTCCTAATTCTGCTATATTCTGCTATATCCTTTTTAAGATACAGCAACCAAAACTGCATACAATATTCAAGGTGCGGTCGCATCATGGAATGATATAGAGGCATTATAATATCTTTTGTTTTATACACCATTCCTTTTGTTATGATTCCTAGCATTCTATTTGCTTTCTTGGCTGCTGCTGCCCACTGGGCAGAGGGTTTCAATGTGTTATCCACGATGACACCTAATTATTTTTCCTGGGTGGTAGTCCCTAAGGTGGAACCTTGCATCGTGTAACCGTAGTTTGGGTTGTTCTTTCCTAGGTGCACAACTTTGCACTTGTCCAAATTAAATTACATCTGCCATTTGAATGTCAACTCTTCCAAATTATTAAGGTCCTCTTGCAATTTTTCACAATTATCTTGTGTTTTAACAACTATGAATAATTTTCTGTCATATGCAAATTTGATTACCTCACTCATTATTCCCATTTCCAGGTCATTTACAAATATGTTAAAAAGCAGCGGATCCAGCACTGGAGTACTGGAGTACTCCTCTAGTCACCTTTCTCTAATGAGAAAATTGGCCTTTTAGCCCTACCCTTTGCTTTCTATCTTTTAACGAGTTCCTGATCCACAATAGTACACTGCCTCCTATCCCATGACTTTTTAATTTCACCAAGAGTCTCTCATCAGCGACCTTATCAAAGGCTTTTTGAAAATCCAGATATACTTCATCAGCTGACCCACCTTTGTTTACCTGTTTATTCACCCCTTCAATAAAATATAACAGATTAGAAAGACAAGACCTTCCCTGGCTAAAGCCATGTTGACTGTCTCCCATAAAACTATGACTATCAACATGTTCAGAAATTTTGTTCTTTATAATGGTTTCTACCATTTTTCCTGTTACCGATGTCAGGTTCATCGGTCTGTAGTTTCCAAGATCACCCCTGGAACTCTTTTTAAAAATTAGCATTACATTGGCTATCCTCCAATCTTCAGGTATTACTGATCATTTTAATGATAGTTCACAGAGTAGTAAAAGTAGGTCTGCTATCTTTTATTTCAGTTCTTTCAACATCCTTGGATATATACCATACGCTCCAGGTGATTTGCTACTCTTCAATTTATCAAATAGTTGTAATACATCTTCCCTGTTTATCAATATTTCTTTCAATTCTTCTGCATCAGCTTTAAATACCATTTCAAGCATGGGTAACATCCCTACATCTTCTTTAGTAAAGGCCAAAGCAAAGAATTCATTCAGCCTCTCCACTATGGTCTTGTCCCTTCTTAGTGCCCCTTTAACCCCTCTATTATCCAATGGTCCAACTGACTCTCTCACCGTTTTTTTGCTATGAATGTACTTGAAAAAGTTTTTATTATGCAGTTTTGCTTCCGCAGCAAGCTTTTTTTCAAATTCTCTCTTTGCCTCCCTTATCAATGCCTTGCATCTAACTTGCCAGTGCTTATGTTGTTTCCAGTTTTTGTCATTTGACTCCTTTTTCCAATTTCTGAAAGATGCTTTTCTGGCTACAACAGCCTCTTCAATATCACCTTTAAACTATGCTGGCAGTTTTTTGGACTTCCTTCTACTTTTCTTAAAGCGTGGAATACAGCTGGTCTGGGCTTCCAAGATAGTATTTTTAAATAACACCCATGCTTGATGTAAATCTTTAACCTTAGCAGCTGCTCCTTTTAGTTTTTTTCTTAACTGTTCTCCTCATATTTTCAGTCTCCCTTTTATTAAATCAAACGCGATCATGCTATGATCACTATTGCCAAGTGGCCCCAACACCCTTATCTCTTGTACCAGATCTTGTGTTCCACTAAGGACTAGGTCCAAAATGGCTTCCCTTCTTGTCAGTTCATGAACCAGCTGCTAAAATAAGCAGTCATTTATTTAATCTAGAAACTTTATCTCCCTAGCATGTCCTGCCGTGACACTGACCCAGTCAATGCTGGGGTAATTGAAATCACCTATTATTATTACTGTGCTGTAAATATTGTTAGCTTCCCTGATTTCTTTGAGCATTTCATCATCCATTTGTTCATTCTGGCCAGACGGTCGATAGTATACTCCCACTACTATCGCCTTTCCCTTTTTACATGGAATTTCAATCCATAGAGATTCTGCAGTGTATTTTGTTTCCTGCAAAACTTTATTCCTGTGTGACTCAATGCCCTCTCTAACATAGAGAGCAACCCCTCCACCAATTTGATCTACTCTATCATTGCAATATTTATTTACATTCTCTTATATACCGTGCTATTCTACATCAGTGTGGTTTACATTGAACAAACTGAAATTACATTGAACAGGGCATTATAACTTGGAGATAACTATTTTACAGGGAATATGGGCTATGGCGGGTTAAGTGGCTTGCCCAAGACGACAAGGAGCACCTGTGGGACTAGAAACCCCAGTCCTTCCGGCCCATGGTTGCTGTCCTCTAGTGGGATTTGAACCCCTGACCTGAAGTACCTTGCCCCAACCACTAGGCCACCCCTCCACCCCATATAATTTTTACCTAGGTATCACAGTGTCCCACTGGTTGACCTTCTTCCACTATGGGGCTTGTTTACAAAGCCGTGGTAGTGGTTCGTGATTGTTATCGGAGCTGCGGCCCCATTGATTTCAATGTGGCCGCGGCTTCGATAACGATCGTGAACCGCTACCGCGGCTTTCTAAACAAGCCCCTATGTCTCTGAGATACCAATCATACTAACTTCTCATTTGGTGCTATATATTCTAACTCTCCCATCTTATTATTTAGACTTCTAGCATTTGCATACAAGCATTTTAGAGGCTGTATTTTATTCATATTAATCTGTTTACTGGTAGGCAGGTGTAATTTGGAATCTTTAAGTTCTGTCTGCTCTTTATTTAAGGGCATTTGGGATACTTTTGTCTTTATTAGAAACATAGAAACATGACGACAGAAAGAGTCCACATGGCCTATCTAGTCTGTCCTTCCATATCAACTATTGTCCTCTTTTTCCTTCAGAGATCCTCTGTGTTTGTCCCATGCTTCTTTAAATTCAGATACTGTCCTCATCTCTACCACATCCACCGGGAGACTATTCCACAGATCCACCATTCTTTCTGTAAAGAAATATTTCCGCATATCACTCCTGAACCTATCCCCTTTCACACTCATCCCATGTCCCCTCGTAGCAGAGCTTGCTGTTAATCGAAAGAGGCTCTTCTCCTGTGGTATTTAAATGTCTCAATCATATCACCTCTATCCCACCTTTCCTCTAAGGTGTACATATTAAGATCCCTAAAAGTCTGTCCTCGTATGCTTTTTAATAAAGACCACTAACTATTTTAGTGGCCACCCCCTGTACTGACTCTAGCCTGTTTATATCCTTTTGAAAGTGCAGTTTCCAGAACTGCACACCATACTCCAAATGAGATCGCACCAAAGACTTATACAGAGGCACTATCACCTCCTTTCTTCTGCTGGCCATTCCTTTTCCTATGCACCCAAGCATCCTTCTAGCTTTTGCCATCACCTCTTCTACCTGTTTATCTACTTTAACCCTTTGAAGGCCTACTTTAAAATTTTAATCCACATTCTGCAGCTGGGTTAATTTTTGCATATTTCAGGAAAATTGTACCCGTCTTATTCAATATGTTCTAATAGTGATTTTCCTTCTGCTATGGTTATGTATTATATACCATTTGATAGGAATATTTAGTCAGACTTTTGGATCACGAGGGTTTTGGGCTTGGCCTGGAAAGGGTTAAGATCATCAGACACAATCATGCCTAGGTCCCGCTCTTCTTTAGTGGACAAAAGTACTTCACCCCCTATACTATATTGCAGCTGCCAAATTCTTGATCATTCTTCAAGCTTAGATAGATCCCTCCTCATGTTATCTACACCTTCCTGGGTGTCTGCTCTATTGCAGATTTTGGTATCATCCGCAAAAAGGCAAACCTTACCCAACAGCCCTTCCACTATATCACTAAGAAAGATGTTAAAAAGAATCGGATCAAGGATAGATCTCTGGGGCACACCACTGGTAACCTCCTTCTCCTCTGAGTGAGCTCCATTTACCTGTACTCTTTGGCTCCTCCCACTCAACCAATTTCTAACCCAAGCAATAACTTTAGGGTCCATCCCTAGGGTATGCAGTTTGTTTATAAGTTGCCTGTGAGGAACAGTGTCAAAGGCTTTACTGAAATCTAAATACACCACATCTAGAGCTCTCCCTCAGTCCAACTCCCTGGTCACCCAGTTAAAGAGATCAATCAGATTTGTCTGACAAGACCTGCCTCTGGTGAATCCATGTTGCCTCGGATCCTGTAATCCACTGGAATCCAGAAACCTCACTGTTTTCTCTTTCAGCAGCGCTTCCAATAATTTACTCACCACTGAAGTTAAACTAACTGGCCTGTAGTTTTCAACCACATCCTTACTCCCGCTTTTCTGTAAAGGGACCACATGTGCCTCTCTCCAGTCCTTTGGCACCACTCCTGACTCCAACGAGGCATTGAAAAGGTCAGTTAGTGGAGCTGCTAGAACGTCCCCAAATTCCCTCAGTATTCTAGGGTGTATCCCATCCGGTCCCATTGCTTTGCCTACATTTTCTGTTTAGCTTGTTTCTCATGAACAGTCTTCTGAAAATTGTTCAAGATGCCCCTCACTTTTATTTCTCTTTGTGGATGTTTTCTGAGGTCCTGCTTCTGGTTCTTCATCTGTGAACACATAACAGAAATATTTGTTAAGCAATTCCACTTTATCCCCATCAGCTTCTACATGTTCCTCCCCTTCACCCTTGAGTCCTACAATACCACTTTAGCCCTTCCTCTTCTCACTAGCATATCTGAAAAATGTCTTATTCCCCCCATTTTACTGCATTGACTATTTCCTTCTCTTTTTGAATCTTTGCTTCCTGACTACTTTGCTAGCTTTTCTGTTTTTCCAAATATAGACGCCTGTCTTCCTCTCTCTATGATCTCTTCTATTTCATTTATTTTATTTATTTATTTATTTGCAACGTTTTTATATACCGCAATTTCCTAAGATCAGTGGCAGTTTACATTGAACATAAGTCAAAAATACAGAGAACAATGTGAAATACAGAGAAACAATAAGTAACTATCAAAAATACATGTAACTTTAAGCAACTTTGTACAGTTATGGAGGTTCAGAACGATTTACAGTTTTGACATAATTTACATATATACAAGTTTTAGTTATCAGCTTAGGTAGGAATGTGGGTAGTAGTAAATTGTATAGGAGTGTAGTGATGAAAGCTCCCAGGAAGACATGGAAGTGGAAGAAAATCCTAGTTTCCCCTTTGAAATGAATGACAGTTCACTTGTGCATAAGACTTGCAAGCCAGATCAGAAAAAACCCCAGCTCCCTGCTAAGGTCAGGCCACGCCGAAGCTCAGGGGTGGAGACAAGCTTGCCTAATGATTGGTCACACAGGTGCAGAGAACAGGGAGTGCCTAGCAGCCAATGGTTCTTAAAACCACGAGCAGAGCAGAAGGAAGGAAGGAGGAAGGCAAAGGACAACAGAGAGAGCAAGGCTGAGCATAGCTGGAGGAGAAAGAAAGAAGAAAATGCCCAGGAAAGCAGCTACCCAAGAGGGACTGGAGAAGGACATAAGGAGGCTGAATTTCAGAGCCTGGAGGATCCCAGGAAGAAAGAAATCAGCGCTTGTCTGAGGAACCATCCCCAAGGCAAAGCCAGCAGTTTCAGAGCTGAGAAATCAACAGAGAAACAGTTTGCTATTGCTAAGGTCCAGGAAGCAGAGCCCTCACCGTCTACTGCTAAGAGGTGGGTGGAAATTTTTACGTATGGGAAAAGTCATAGCCCTGATAAAAGCAGAACAGCTGAGTCTTCAAAGCTAGAAGCACTGAGAGAGTTGTTTGCTGAGGGAAAAGTTCACTCCCCTAATACAACTGTGCCTTTACAAGCTGAATTGCTGTGGAATCAGTTCCAGGAATTTCTAAAGGAGAGAAATTCCGGGAGAGCTTGTTACCTTGATAGAAATACCAAATATCCTGTTGCCATAGAAAGAATGCAAATAGATTCCTGTTTGCCAAGCTCTGAGTGTGAACCTGTACCAATGGATTGCTCATTGTGTTTAAAAGAAGAGTCTGCATTATTGAACTAAGCTGAGAGACTGAGAAACAATATAGAGAATAAGTGCAGTACCTGCTTAGAATTAAGGAAAGCTAATTCTGTGTTTTACTAAGCTTAATTGCCTTCTGAAGCTAAGAAGCAGTGCTTAGAAGAAGTTTGCTTTGAGAAAAGAAAATCACAGCTGTTGCAAGTTAATCTGTATTTCTGTTGAATGACCACACGAGGCAGTCCTCGGTGTAAGCTTGTGGGAATAAGAACAGCTGAACAGTGAAAAGAGGTTTTTGTTACATCATTCTCTGTTACCCGATTTATCCTTTATGTTGGAGAAGCATCCTTTTTGCCTTGTTTGTGTATTGAGCTTAAATGCCCTGGAAATCCCCACAAAATAAATTTTCTTACTGCCTTGAACCACCGACTCACAACTACAATTTGTCCTTAAAGAATAAACTAACTACAAGTCCCAGAATACCTCTGGTGCCAACAAGGGAAGCTTTATTCAGAAGTGGACAACATAAGGCTGTTTCCTGCTTGTAAGCTCTTGGGCTCAAGCGGAAGCATCGCAAGTGGCATAGTATTAAGGATTTCACGCATGCGCAAAAGGAACATCAGCAGGATACCTGCTGGAAAAGTAACCGCTGTGGAGCCAAGTTGAGGAGTGTCCAGGAAGTGAAACAGCAGTGCAGAGAAGACTACAAGACCGTCACTGGTGTTAAGTGCAAAGCTTCACCTAAGCCAGGGCCGGTTAGGATACCAGGGCAAGGGTGCAAGCCTAGCTATTGAAAAAAAAAAGTGAAGAATCTTTTTTTTTTGGTATCGCACTTTGGTCTGTGTGTTTTCTTCTTACAGGATTCCAAGATGACTCTCGAGGCTCAGGACGTGTTAAAATGGATGGCACATCAATTCGAGCGACAGACAGACTTGTCCTTACAGGCACAGGAGAGAAGTGCTGCGCAGATGCAAACTCAACAGAAACCACTTCTTGAGATATTGGAAGCATGGCTGGCGGAACAGAAAAAGTAGACCGGACCAGCAGCAACACCTCCCGGTTCCAGTACACCAGCTTCTTCAGTTGTGCTTGGTTTGCAAGCTGGTGGGACTTTCAATTTTGGACAGCTCACAGATAAGGACGACATTGACGATTTCCTTGAAGGTTTTGAATGGGTGGCACACCTCAGTGGCTGCCCTAAAGAGCATTGTGCCATGCGCCTCACGGCATCCCTTACTGGGAAGGCTTTAGCCGCATACGGTGCCATGCCACCTGCGCTCGCCAGTAACTATGACGAGCTTAAAAATGTGGTTAGAGAGAGGCTGGGGCTAACACCTCTAGTTTATCATCGCCTACTAAGGGCTGTAAGATTAAAACCAGGCGAGACTCCTAAGGCCCTATGTCAAAGAGTCCGTACCCTAGTGAACAAATGGCTGACTCCAGAAGGAAAATCAGTGGAGTCAATTCTAGATAGCCTTGTGTTGGAGCAATACATGGCTGCTGTACCCCGAGAAATTCACACCTTCCTTATACTCCAAAACTGCAAAACCCCACAAGAGGCCATAATGCTTTCTGAGCTTTTCATGGAGGCAGAGTTAAGTGCACATGAAGGTGGCAGTGCTTCCAGGGTTGCAGTATGCGGAGTATCAGAAAGGAAGATGGGGTTAAATAATGAATCTCTGAAAATGTATATGCCAATATTGAAAGGCCATGTTACCAAAAAGATGTTTCAAGTGTGGTAAAGAGGGCCATTTCCAACGAGAATGTTATGTGAAGACAGCACTAATAGCGGAGAACCCCCGGAAAGTCAGAGAAGGATTTTTACTCTCAGTGGAAGTACAGGGAATTGTAACCACCGCGCTCTTAGACTCAGGTGCCGAACAGAGCATGCTGTCTAAAGCGCTCTGGCGACGAATTGAAGCCAGGAGTAAGGACGCAGCAATTCAGCCTGTAAGTAATGTAAAAATTAGATGTATCCATGGAGGCATCTCCCTATATCCTGTCTATAAGCTTCAAGTGAAAGGCTTAGGCGTAAGCAGAGAGATCCCCATAGCTGTGGTACCCAGGCTGCCCCATAATCTAGTACTGGGGAGAGACTGGCCACAATTTCATAGGGGCCTGGAACAGGGCCTGCTTTCAAATGAAGCCATGGTCTCCACGAGGGCCCAGTTGAAGGCCCTAAAAAGTGACGAGGAATCCCTAGAAGAACCTGTAGAAGATCTTCCCTCGCATGAGGACTTGATAGCTTCCCCAGCAGATAAGTGCAAAAAGGGAAAAGGAGAGAAGGGTAGGGAGAGGCGGTCTTGCTCCCGGCATAGGGCGGAAGCGCAGGCCGGACAAGGCTTGCCATGGGTACCGGCGGAACTAGTTGACAAATTCCCCACGTTTCCCAAGGAAAAACAGGCCGATCCCGCTCTGACCCAGGCATTTAAGTATGCCCAGAGCAGAAGGGACATCCTACCTAGATTCCTTTTAGACACAGGGATACTCTACAGGGAAAGCCGGGATCCCCATACAGGAACTGAACATAAGCAATTAGTAGTGCCCGCAACATTTAAAACTTTAGTTCTAAGGCTGGCACATGACCACCCAGTTGGGGGTCATAAGGGTATACAAGGTACCCTAGACCAAATTTTGGCCCATTTTTATTGGCCAGGGGTTTTCAAAGAAACGGCCAAATTTTGTGAAGCCTGTCCGGCATGCCAACGTGTTTCGGCGGCTCATCCGAGGGAGGTACCTATGGTACCCTCACCGTTGGTTTCGGAGCCCATCCATAGAATAGCTATGGACATTGTAGGACCGCTAACAAAGACACCTTGTGGGTTTCAATATATACTTGTAGTAGTAGACCACGCAACAAGATTTCCCTGGGCTATACCCCTCCGTACCATATCAGCGAAAGCAGTGGCGGGAGAGCTGATAAAGTTGTTCTGCGAAATAGGATTCCCACGTGAAGTGCTTACAGATAGAGGGAGCAACTTTATGTCGAGATATCTAGCCTATGTGTGGGACGCGTTCGGGATTCGGCACATTAAGACCTCCGCTTACCATCCCCAAACAAATGGACTGGTAGAGAGGCAAAATCAAACTCTAAAGAGAATGCTACGATGTAGTTTAGAAGGCAATATGGCTAATTGGGACACAGTGCTCCCATTTGTCCTTTATGCCTGCAAACAAGCATCCCTAGGGACAGCGCCATATGAATTAATGTATGGCCGATCCCCTCGCGGTGTTCTAGATATTTTACGGGAACAATGGGTAGAGCCCGATGTAAAAGAAGTGGGAGTTCCCGAATTTTTAAGAGACCTGAAGGGCAGATTACACCGTGCCTCCCAGGTTGCGGAAGGGAATTTAAAAAATATCCAAACAAAGCAGAAAACCTACTATGATCAGGGCACGAGGCAGCGCCAGTTGGCAGTGGGGGAGAAGGTCATTGCCATGGTGGCCGGTCCCGTTCCAAAATTCGAGAGCCAGTGGAAGCGGCCTTATAAGGTAGTGAAGCCCGTAGGGCCAGTGTCCTATCTGGTTGAGAATAGAAGAGGCCGCCGGCAAGTTTATCACATAAATGTTTTGAAGCCCTGGCATGACAGAGTAGCTTTGCCCATCTAGCCACGATAGACCCTGGAGCAGAGAGCTTAGAAAGGACACACAAAACCACAGAGGCCTTGAGTTGTATTACGAGCTGTGCTAATGACATTATGCCAGCCCGTGATATCTTAAGGGGGGGGATGTGTAGTGATGAAAGCTCCCAGGAAGACAGGGAAGTGGAAGAAAATCCTAGTTTCCCCTTTGAAATGAATGACAGTTCACTTGTGCATAAGACTTGCAAGCCAGATCAGAAAAAAACCCAGCTCCCTGCTAAGGTCAGGCCATGCCCTAGCTCAGGGGTGCAGACAAGCTTGCCTGATGATTGGTCACACATGTGCAGAGAACAGGGAGTGCCTAGCAGCCAACGGTTCTTAAAACCACGAGCAGAGCAGAAGGAAGGAAGGAGGAAGGCAAAGGACAACAGCTGAATTGCTGTGGAATCAGTTCCAGGAATTTCTAAAGGAGAGAAAGTCTGGGAGAGTTTGTAACCTTGATAGAAATACCAAATATCCTGTTGCCATAGAAGGAATGCAAATAGATTCCTGTTTGCCAAGCTCTGAGTGTGAACCTGTACCAATGGATTGCTCATTGTGTTTAAAAGAAGAGTCTGCATTATTGAACTGAGCTGAGAGACTGAGAAACAATATAGAGAATAAGTGCAGTACCTGCTTAGAATTAAGGAAAGCTAATTCTGTGTTTTACTAAGCTTAATTGCCTTCTGAAGCTAAGATTGTAATTATACAAAAAAGTGCGGATCCAATTTATAGAGTAATCCAATTACCTTACACTAGAAAAATATTACTCCAAATCAACAGACTAACTCAGAAAAATGGGAGGGTTTTAAATTTAATAAACACTTTCAATGCTCGGAAATGGTCTCAGACTAGTCGGCTGCCATACTCTGGATAATGAATTTTCAAAATATCCAACGGCGCCTGTTGGCATCAATGACACTTTTCCGGCTTGACTTTTCAAATACTCTCAATACCCTCTCCCAATGGTGCTTCACATAAAACTGTATATCACTGTTGTATTATATATTATACACTTAGCTTTTCTTGCAGAAAATTTTTTTTTTTCTATAGCGTGTCGTAAAAAATTATTTCTTCTTTCTCCCAACGCCTCACATACAACGTCGTGACTGCGTTTCTCCCAACATCACGAGGTTCTTCAGGGGAACTTTCTCTAAACAGCCAAGTGCTTAACTGCAAGAGAAATCACCATTAAAAAATATAAAGCTCCCTTCTCAAATTCTTCGTTAGATCGAATTCAATATTAATAAAACTTGAAACTCAATCAAAACCCTAAACTAAAAATCATACCCAAACTTGACTGAAGCGCAGCACAGCTTATTTCTGAACATATAGGTTCTTCTCTACTTCTTGTCTGGCATACTTCTGATCATGGTTCTCAAAAAAACGCTGCGCATGGGCAGACACACCTTGTCGGCTCTTCTTATAGGCCCTCCCACTGCTTTTTTTAAAAAAAGCTCTCCAGTCACCACCTACTTGCAGCCCATTTAACAAATCCCCCATTCAATTTCTACATTTAACCCTTTAGGTATTAAAGTCTGCAGCAGAAAAATCCAGCGTTGTTCTCGAAACTGAAGAGTTTGTGCTAATGATTTCCCACTCATCGGGATTTTTACTTGTTCCACACAAAAACAATACAATGTTTCAAAACTATGCTGAAACTCCTGGCAGTGAGGGACCAATGGTGCTGTCATCACTCTGTGTTTTAAACGACTCTTATGTTCTAATATGCGAGTTTTCAAAGATCTAATCGTCTTCCCTATATAGAGAAGATCACAGGGGCATACTATTGCGTAAATCACGTTCTGAAAACCGCATGTCGTCCGATGACATAAAACATTGGTCCCTCACTGCCAGGAGTTTCAGTAGGCTGAGGGTGTCTTTGCTGGCAGCAAAAATGTACATTAAAAAGAGATAATGCTTTGGGCAGCCCTATCAAATAACCCCACTGTGGGTTTGAACCCATGACCTCTGGCTTCACAGGCAGTGAAGTAATCTTTGGGCTACAGCTCTATAGCTATTAGTTAGCCCCTGGCTGGCTGCAGAGAGCCTGCACGTCACCACACAGACAGTCTGCTGTGGTCACCAGGATAGGTTTAGCCCACCCATACCCATGATGCACTGCACATGCAAATCAGCTGTCCACAGATAAACACAAGATGGGGTATGCACCCCCACAGCACCTCGGCTTGGTAGGGGGAAGTGACCATGTGCACCCCCACAGCACCTCGGCCTGGTAGGGGGTACTGACCATGTGTTTTACTGGCACAGAGTAGCTACACACCATCACATTGTGCGGGTACTGTGCTCACCCTGAGGGTGCAGTGAGGCGCCCAGCACCAGGTCCATAGCACCGTCCATGGCTGAAAGAGACCATGGCGGAGGTCCAAAGCAGTGTTAATGTGTGAGATAGGTAGTTTCTGCACAAACACCTTGGATATCTCTGTTTGTTTCAGTCAGGTGCAGCCCCCATGGACCCCTAGGTGGGCCATGCACCACCACTCCCCTCCCCCAGGACCAAGGGTGGCAAACAGGGTATCCCATCAATAGATCCACATTCTACCTCCCTGCAAAAGTGGCAGTAGAGGGGAACATCAACCCCAGTCCTGCTGAGGAACAGACACCCCACAGGGCAGTCAATGCAGCTCCATACACATCCATAACACAATAGCAGACAGACATTAGGCCTGGATATGGTAAGCTGCACCCCACCACTATCTGATATTCTCCTGCTGCAAGCCATCAGCCGCTGCACCCTGCAAGCCGCTCCATCAAGACGCATACCAGCTACAAACAGTCTGCTAGTTAGTCCATAGTGCATGTGCCCAGTGGAGATGCATGCCCCCAGAACTAGGATGTCAGCATACACAGCAAGCAGATAAATCAGTGACTGGGCCCCAAAAGGAAACCCATATCTATCACATGAGAGAAATACTATATAGCACTATGGGGGTGAGAGTGATCTCTCAGCAGGACATACTGAGGTCACCCTGTCTGTGTAGGAGGTGGCCAGGCACTAACATGTCCCTGTCACTGCCCTATGCCCTGTGCAGATGCACCCTGGCCAGGCCACCCTGTCCGGCCTATTCCCATGGTACCTTGCTTCTCATTATGCACATTGGCAGCCCAATACTGGCAACATTGCTGGCAGTGTGGGCTGTGGAAGGTGTTTGCAGCCACTACACACTGGATAGACAGACAGCCACCCCCACACCTATGCCAGCATTGTGCTACTATAGAGATGTTCAGCAGCCATACCCACCACACCAGTCCTGGGCACAGTACAGGCAAGGATATGGTACCCAGTACTGTTGGGGGTCACTCCCCAGGGTGGTAAACACTATCAGAGACCAGACCTGCAGCACACACTGCAGACATCAGAATGATTGTTATGGTGGAGCTCAATGAGCAGAATGTGCTTAACGTAGGAATTGATATCTGCCAGTTAGCATAGGAAACGTTTGATAGCTGTGTACCATATACCCAGGTGTAGGGTGGCATTGCTAAGGTATGCAACTGGTAGTATTGGGAGATACAGGCAGGGCCCAATGTCCTGCCTCTCCAGGAGGCATTGGCCAATGGGGCCTGTGTGTGTGTGTGTGTGTGGGTGTGTCTGGGCCTGTTGGCTGCTGCTTTATGGCAGAGTTTCCCAACTCCAGTCCTGGTGTTCCAAACACTGTTCGGGTTTTCATGCTGTCCCTCATAAATATGCATGAGCTATATCTGCATACCATGGGGGTGGTGCATAGATATGCAGCACAGGCATCTTTATTAGAGGCAGCATGGAACCTGAATGGTGTGGGGCCCTCCAGGACTGCATTTGGGAGACTCTGCTCTAGGTAATGCGCATGTTTATGGTGTCTGTGTTTGGTGTGGTAAAATATAGGCGTATTAACCATGCGTATGTTCTCAGCAACAAACGTTTGTCCTTACTATCATGGTTTAGTTGTGGGAAAAATATGTGGACAGGATTGGCAGTAGCCCCAGCTGGCCTTTGAACCTGTGACCTTCTGTTTTTGCACACACTGTCTATGTGCAATGCACCACCGTGTTGCCACAGATATGCTGTATTCCCTGGGGAGTCCATGACTGTACATCCAACAGAGCCTGTCTGTGGCGGTGGACGGTGCCAGCCTGCACAGGCCTAGGCCACTGTCTGCTGTGGCTTGCAGCCACTGCCCCCTCCACCACCTGTACCCTTCCGCCAACATGCAGACATGTCCTCATCTGGGAAAAAGCATATGACCTGATTGAGTTGTGGCACTCCAGGACTGAATTTGGGGTACTCGGCTGTAGGTAATGCCCATTGTTATGGTTTGTGTGTGGTGTAGGGTAAAATATGGGTGTTTGAACCATGCTTATGTTCTCTGCAATAAAGAAGTGTCTTTACTATCACTGTTTAGTGGTGGGTAAAACTATGGGGACTGGGTTGGCAGGAGCCCCAGGTGGGATTTGAATCTGTGACCCTCTGTTCTACAGGCACTGGCTGTGTCTGCTGCACCACACTGCGGCCACACAGATAGTGCAGTCCCTGGAGATAGGAAACCTGGCCTGACGAGTCAGAAACCCTTCTCTGCACAATTTTACTGTGGGCTCATTTACCTTGTATGGGGACAAAATTGCAAATGAAACATGAAAATGACCACAACAAAAATGTAGAAAATTATAATTCAGCTGGGCAACAGTGATAGCAATGGGCAACAATATAAAACACTCCCAGGAATGCTCCAATAAAATGAAAAGATTTTTGAAAGGGTCTACGGAGCGTAGACCCTTCCAAAAATCATTTCTTTTTTTTGGAGCTTTCCTGGGAGTGTTTTTTCTTGTTGCCCATTGCTATCACTGTTGCCCAGCTGAATTATAATTTTCTACATTTTTGTTGTGGTCATTTTCATGTTTTATTTGCAATTTTGTTCTGTGCACATGTATCACACTGCTCACGTTTTTTAGGTTTCCCCAGTTTTGCTGTACATTGCTGACGGAAATGGTTTCTCTTCCCTTTAAATCGGCTCTAACGCGAGGTTTTCACTCGCGGTATTTTTTTGACCGAAATTCAGCCCCGCTCCTGTGCGGGGAGCCTATCCCCTCCCACTCTCCACCCATTGACCCCATCCCCCCGCCCCTCGGGAGCCTTCCTCTGCCCTCGGAATGCCTTTCCACGCCTCTATCGCACATCAGCGCGCCGCGCTCTTGTGCAGGCGGCACGCATGTGTGCAGGGCACTAAAAATGCACTATTAGCATGCGCTAAGGTACCTTAGCGCACGCTCAAATGCGCCCCGCACAATTGCGCGGTTTAGTAAACATACCCCTAAGTGTATAATATATAATACAACAGTGATATACAGTTTTATGTGAAGCACCATAGGGAGAGGGTATTGAGAGTATTTGAAAAGTCAAGCCGGAAAAGTGTCATTGATGCCAACAGGCGCCGTTGGATATTTTGAAAATTCATTATCCAGAGTATTGCAGCCGACTAGTCTGAGACCATTTCCGAGCATTGAAAGTGTTTATTAAATTTAAAACCCTCCCATTTTTCTGAGTTAGTCTGTTGATTTGGAGTAATATTTTTCTAGTGTAAGGTTTCTGAAGCTAAGAAGCAGTGCTTAGAAGTTTGCTTTGAGAAAAGAAAATCACAGCTGTTGCAAGTTTATCTGTATTTCTGTTGAATGACCACACAAGGAAGTCCTCAGTGTAAGCTTGTGGGAATAAGAACAGCTGAACAGTGAAAAGAGGTTTTTGTTACGTCATTCTCTGTTACCCGATTTATCCTTTATGTTGGAGAAGCATCCTTTTTGCCTTGTTTGTGTATTGAGCTTAAATGCCCTGGAAATCCCCACAAAATAAATTTTCTTGCTGCCTTGAACCACCGACTCACAACTACAATTTGTCCTTAAAGAATAAACTAACTACAAGTCCCAGAATACCTCTGGTGCCAACAAGGGAAGCTTTATTCAAAAGTGGACAACATAAGGCTGTTTCTTGCTTGTAAGCTCTTGGGCCCAAGCAGAAGCATCGCAGGAGTAATAGATACAGACTGTATTATGGAGGATGGGAGGTTGTATCCATACCACAATCCATATTGGAATAATGTTGTGTGAAGAGGTGAGTTTTTAGTTCTCTTCGAAACATTTGTAGGTCTTTTATCTCTCTAAGCTGAGCAGGGAGGTTATTCCACAAAGTAGGTGCAATATATGAAAAGGCGCTGCTGCTTGTTGTTTGTTTGGTTTTCCTTATTAAGTCAGGCACTAGGATGGTGTTTAGATTCCTTCTTCTTCTAGCTCTGTTATCAGGTGGGTTATGAATCAATGTGGATAGGTATGATGGGGCAATCTTATAAATTAATTTGAATGTGGTCAATATGATTTTATATTGAATCCTACTCGATATGGGTAACCAGTGAAGTGTGTGTAAGACTGGAGTAATGTGATCAGTAAGTTTAGCTTTGGATATTATTCGTGCCGTAACATTGTGGGCCATTTGAAGAATTTTTAAATTTTTCTTTGTTACTCCTTGCAAAATACGATTACAGTAATCAAGGTGAGGGGTTATTAAGGCCTGAGTAATAGTTCTAAAATCATTGTTTTCTAGTAGTGGTCTAAGTTGTTGGATCGATCTGAGC
This sequence comes from Ichthyophis bannanicus, assembly GCA_033557465.1. Lineage (NCBI taxonomy): Eukaryota > Metazoa > Chordata > Amphibia > Gymnophiona > Ichthyophiidae > Ichthyophis > Ichthyophis bannanicus. Next base: position 290,485,027 of record CM066037.1, on the reverse strand, counting down.
TTATAATAAATTGTTTTGGATATTTTCTTAATGTGGGATGTAAAGCTAAGGGTTTTGTCAAGGGTGACTCCAAGATATTTGATTTCGTCTTTAACTGGAAGGGTAGAATTCAGGAGTTTGATGTCTGAAGGTGGGGTGAAATTCGTGTTTCTTGAGGTAAATAATACTTCTGGGTTTTTTTTATTTATGTTCATATTATTTGATCGAAGCCAAAGTTCAGCTTCAGTGAGGCATGATGCTAAATTATCATAGTTGGGATCAAGTATGTTGATTGGGGAGAACAACATAATGTCGTCCGCATAAATATGATAATTCAACTTATATTTTTTGAAAATGGTGCATATCGGTTGTAGATAAAGATTGAATAGGAGGGCGGATAGAGCAGAGCCCTGTGGTATTCCCTGTTCTTGAGGAAAAATAGGTGATGACATTTGGTCAACTTGCACATATTGTGAACGGTAACCATTTAAGAGTTAGGGGTATGTTTACTAAACCGCGCTACTGTGCGGGGCGCAATTGAGCGTGCGCTAAGGTACCTTAGCGCATGCTAATGATGCATTTTTGTGCCCCGCACACGTGCGCGCCGCACTAACGGGCCCGCTTATGTGCGCATCGCGCAAATGAGCGATAGAGACGTGGAAAGGCTCCCGGAGGGCGGAGGAAGACTCCCCAGGGGCGGAGAGACGGGGTCAATGGGTGGAGAGTGGGAGGGGAGAGGCTCCCCGGACAGGAGCGGGGCTGAAATTCGATTTAAAAAATACCGCGAGTGAAAACCTCGCGGTAGAGCCGATTTAAAGGGAAAAGAAACCATTTCTGTCAGCAATGTACAGCAAAACCAGGGAAACCTACAAAACGTGAGCAGTGTGATACATGTGCACAGAACAAAATAGCAAATAAAAACTGAAAATGACCACAACAAAATTCTAAAAAATTATAATCCAGCTGGGCAACAGTGATAGTCATGGAAAACATCAGAAATCACTCCCAAGAAAGCCCCAAAAAAGAAATATGAATTTTAGAAGGGTCTACGCTCCGTCCCCATAAAAGGTGAATGATCCCACAGTGAAATTGTGCAGAGCAGGGTTTATGACTCCTTTGGCCAGGTTTCCTATCTCCAGGGACTGCACTGTCTCTGTGTCCACAGTGTGGTGCAGTAAACACAGACAGTGTGTTCAGGAGCCAAAGATCACCAGTTCAAGCCCCAGCTGGGGCTCCTGCAAACCCAATCCCCATATTTTACCCACCACTTAACCATGATAGTAAAGACCAACCTTCTTTGCAGATAACATAACCATGGTCCAAACACCTCTATTTTACCCTACAGAGCACAGACACCACAAACATGCGCATTACCTAGACCACAGTCCCCTCAATGCAGTCCTGGAGGGCCACATATCATTCAGCTGTGATGCTGTCACCAATATAAGGCCATGTCAGCATGGTGGCGGAGGGGTACCGTTGGTGGAGGGGGCAGTGGCAGCTGCCCACAGCAGATGGTGGCCTAGCCCCCTTCACGTGGGTGCAGTGCACTCCAACAGACAGGTCCTGTCTGACAAACAGCCATGGACTCCCCAGGGAATGCACTGTTTTTGTGCTAAGATGGTGGTGCAGCGGACACAGCCAGTGCCTTTAGGACCAGAAGGTCACAGGTTCAAATCCCAGCTGGGGCTCCTGCCAACCCAGTCCCCTTATTTTACCCATGAAGAAAACATGGTAGTAAAGACTGAACCATTATTGCAGAGAACATACGCATGGTTAATACGCCTATATTTTACCCCACCGAGCACAGACACCATAAACAGGGGCATTACCTAGAGCAGAGTCTCCCAAATGCAGTCCTGGAGGGCCAAACACCATTCAGGTTCCATGCTGCCACTAATAAAGATGCCTGTGCTGCATATCTATGCACCACTCCCATGGTATGCAGATGAATCTCATGCATATTCATGAGGGACAGCATGAAAACCCGAACAGTGTTTGTCACACCAGGACTGGAGTTGGGAACCTCTGCCGTAAAGCAGCAGCCAACAGGGGCAGACACACCCACACCCACACCCACAGGCCCCATTGGCTAATGCCTCCTGGAGAGGCAGGACATTGGGCCCTGCGTGCATCTCCCAATACTAGCACTTGCATACCTTAGCAATGCCACCCTACACCTGGGTATACGGTACACACCTATCAAACATTTCCTATGATTACTGGCAGATAGCAAGTCCTACGTTAAGCACAGTTTGCTCATTGAGCTCCATCATAACAATCTTTCTGATGTCTGCGATGCTTCCTGTCAGGTCTCTGACAGTGTTTACCACCCTGGGGAGTGACCCCCAACAGTATTGCATAGCATATCCATGCCTGTACTGTGCCCAGGACTGGTGTGGTGGGCAGGGCTGCTGAACTCCTCTATAGTAGCACAATGCTGACATAGGTGTCGGAGTGTGTGTCTGTCTATACAGTGTGTGGTGGCTGCAAACACCTTCCACAGCCCACACTGCCAGCACTGTTGCCAGTATTGGCCTGGGAATGTGCATAATGAGGAGCAAGGTACCATGGGTATAGCCCAGACAGGGTGGCCTGGCCAGGGTGCATCTGTGCAGGGCATAGGGCACTGACTGGGACATTTTAGTGCCTGGCCACCACCTACACAGACAGGGTGACCTCAGTATGTCCTGCTGGGAGATCACTCTCACCCTGACTGTGCAGTGACAACAGCATGGCTAGGCACCCCCATAGTGCTATATGGTATTTTTGTCATGTGATATTTATGGGTTTCCTTTTGGGGGCCAGTCACTGACTTATCTGCTTGTTGTGTGTGCTGCCATCCCAGTTCTGGGTGCATGCATTTCCACCAAGAACATGCACTATGGACTAACTAGCAGACTGTTTGCAGCTGGTATGTGTCTTGATGGAGTGCCTTGCAGGGTGTAGCTGCTGAAGGCTTGCTGCAGGAGAATATCAGATAGTGGTGGGGTGCAGCTTAGCATATTACAGGCCTAATGTCTGTCTGCTATTGTGTTATGGATATGTGCAGAGCTGCAGTGACTGCCCTGAAGGGTGTCTTTTCCACAGCAGGACAAGGGTTGATGGTCCCCTCTACAGCCACCATTGCAGGGAGGTAGAATGTGGATCTGTTGATGGGAGACCCTGTTTGCCACCCTCAGCCCTGGAGGAGGAGGAGGGTGGTGGTACATAATCCTCCTAGGGGTTCATGGTGGCTACACCTGACTGAGACAGACAGATATATCCAAGGTGTTTCTGCAGAAACTACCCAGCTCACACATTAACACTGCTTTGGACCTGCATCATGGCCTATTTCTGCCATGGAAGGTGCTGTGGACCTGGTGCTGGGCGCCTCACCACTCCATCAGGGTGAGCACAGTACTCGCACAATGTGACGGTGTGTAGCTACTCTGTGCCAGTAAAACACACGGTCTGTACCCCCTACAAGGCCGAGGTGCTGTGGGGGTGCACATGGTCAGTTCCCCCTATCAGGCCGAGGTGTTGTGGGGGTGCATACCCCATCTTGTGTTCATCTGTGGACAGCTGATTTGCATGTGCAGTGCATCATGGGTACGGGTGTGTTAACCCTATCCTGGTGACCACAACAGACTGTCTGTGTGGTGACGTGCAGGCTCTCTGCAGCCAGCCAAGGGCTTGCTAATAGCTATAGAGCTGTAGCCCAATGGTTACTTCACTGCCTGTGAAGCCAGAGGTCATGGGTTCCAACCCACAGTGGGGTTATTTGATAGGGCTTCCCAAAGCATTATCTCTTTTTAATGTACATTTTTGCTGCCAGCAAAAACACCCTCAGCGTACTGTACCCATAAGGTGCCTCTGAGGGCGCTTTATAGGGCGCCCTATAGGGCACCTTATGGTTCCCGTCCATATAAGGTGCACTATACATTATCCTGTGACGCAACCTATAGGGTACCCTATAGGGGACATTTTAGGGTGCCGTGGCGGACAGTGCACTTTATAATGTGTCCTATGGAGTGCTTTATAGGGTGCCTTATACGGCACCTTCAATTACACCACGTGAGGGCGTGTTTGCTGGCAGCAATTAATAAAATAAAAATAAAGTGCTGCAGGAAACAAAACATACATTGCAAAGCTGATGCCTCAGCCAGCCTTACGTATTAGGCACACTGGGGAGCAAACTCATGACCCCTGTATCAGCAGTCAGTGCCTTACCCATTGTGCTCCACTGCTGATCCTCCTTGCATGTCAGCGCACCTACTTATGCTTTTCATTCCTTAAACTGCACAGTGCTGCCATCAAAAACAGTACTCTGACCTTGCGGTACCTCATACGGCACCCTATAAAGCACCCTATAAGCAACATTCTAGGGTTCCTTGGCGGACAGTGCACTTTAAAATGTGCCTTATGGGGCACCTTATGTTAACATGCTTTGAGAGTGCGTTTGCTAGTAGTGATAATTAAAATAAAAATAAAATGCCTCCTAAAGCAATCTTCCCCATAATTTGTAATGCCTCAGCCAGCCTTGTTCATTGGGCACTGTGGGGGATTGAACCCCTGATCCCTGTACCATTGGTCAGTGTCTTAATCATTGTGCTGTGGTTCTGTTCTTGTGCTTATACATCAGTGCGCCGCCTTATGCCGCCCAATATTAAAATGCCTCCTAAAGCATCAGCATGCCGCCCAATATTAAACTGGCTCCTAAAGTAATGCCTCAGCCAGCCTTCTTCATTGGGCACAGTGGGGGATTGAACCCCTGATCCCTGTACCATTGGTCAGTGTCTTAACCATTGGGCTGTGGCTCTGTTCCTGTGCTTATGCATCAGCGCGCCACTTATGCTTCCCGCGCAGCTTTCTCGTGGGCGCAGCACACATTAGCACATGGTTAATCCCGGTTTTTCTTTTTTCTGCTAGAAACGCCCACTCCTTATATGGCACCCGCACACTAGCGCGGCCCACACATTACCGGGGTTTTAGTAAACATACCCCTTAGTTTCTGTAATCCTAGCTGACTGAGTCTTGATATGAGTATATTATGATTTACACTGTCAAATGCGACGGATATGTCAAGAAATACCAAGATGAAGGCTTGCTTCGTGTTGTCTAGACCTTTAATGACAGTGTCTAGAAGGGCAAGTAGTAAAGTTTCCACACCGTGGAAGGGGCGAAACCCATATTGATGATCATCAAGGGGGGCAGATGTATCTATATAATCCTGGAGTTGGACAGCTTTTTCAATAATTTTAGCTAGGAAGGGAATACTTGCAATCGGACGATATGATGATGGGTCATTGTCAATTAGTGTTTTGTTCTTAAGAATGGGGTGGATTGCAGTTAATTTAAGTTCCTTAGGTAATAGTCCTTGCTGAAAAGATTTGTTGACTATGTCTAATATAAAGGGGGCTAGAACAGTTTTAGATGTCTTAATCCAGGATACCGGACAAGGATCTAGGATGGATGTGGTTGTGTTAATTTTAGTGATTATGTTAAGTAGTTGTTTTTGTCGATAAGATGGAAAGAGTCCCAAACATTGCCATTGTTGGCTGTATTGGGGGGGGGGGGGGTTGGGTATCGGTATAGAAGACAGCTTAAGTTTACTAGCAAAATAGTTTGCTAGTTCTTGTGGGTTAATAGGTACCCTGCTTGTTTTAGCAGTTGGGGTTTTAGTTAATGATTTTACAATTTCAAATAATTCCCTAGGGCGGTTGATAGCTTTTGATAGAATACTTGTGTGATATTGTTTTTTGGCATTGTTTGTGGCTGACCTATAGATATTAAGAGTGAAAGTGTCCCTCTTTTTCTTCACTTTATCAGCTACTTCTTTCGAAAACCATAGCGGTCTCTTTTTCCTTTTACCTTTATTTACTATTTTAACAACAGGTTGGTTGCCCTTAAAATATCCCCTTTCAGTTTTGCCCACTGTTTTTCTACATCCCCCAGCTGTTCCTGTCCCACTAATGACTCCCTGAGGTAGTGGCCCATCTTGGAAAGTTAATTTTCCTAAAGTCTAAGATCCTCACTTCTGAATGGATTTTAACAGCCCTAGTCCTAATACTGAACCACACCATCACTGGATGCAAAATGATCTCCCACTATAACATCAGAAACATTTTCACCATTGGTAAGCACCAAGTCCAGTATGGCCCCTTCACGTGTGGGTTCTGTTACCAGTTGCCTAACTAGCTCTCCCTGTAGAGAATCCAGGATCTCCTTACTTCTAGATGATACTGCAGCAGGAATGTGCCAATCAACATCTGTCATATTGAAATCCCCTATCAGTAGTACTTCCCCTTTCCTAGCAATGCTGCATAAGTCCTCAATTAACTCTCCATCCACCTCTTCCTCCTGCGAGGGAGGTCTGTATATCATGCCAATGGAAATAGCTTTCTCTTTCCCTCTTTCTAGTTTAACCCACAGTTCCTCCTCTTTCCCTTTTAAGCTCTGTAGTTCCAAAGCTTTAATATTATTTTTTTCATATAGTGCCACTCCCCCTCCCCTTCTTCCTACCCTGTCCTTTCTAAATAAAGTATAGCCTGTTATAGTTACATCCCAGTCATGGTTTTCTGTGAACCATGTTTATTTAACTGCCACTAAATCCAAGTCAGCCTCTCCCATTAAAGCTTCAACATCTTTGATCTTATTTCCCATGCTACCGGCATTTATACACACCGCTTTCCATATGTTGTTCCTTTTACCCATTTCCATAAAGGTATTTAATGTTTCACTTACCTGGGGGCTTTCACTTACCTGGGGGCTTTCTTCACCCATCCCCAACGAATCTAGTTTAAAGCCCTCTTCAGTAGATTTGCCAGTCTGCTACTGAAGACATGTCAACCTTTCTTGGACAGAAGGACGCCATCTCTGTTCTGCAACCCTTGGAACAGCATCCAATGGTCCAGGAAACCAAAATGTTCCCGATGACACCATCCTCTCTGTCGATATGCCCTAACTTAGTTTCATAACTTATGCTGATATCCTTCAAAGATACATCCTTCCGAACCATGTGCTCTTGGGCGACTGTCGGCTTTCCCCTATTATCTAGTTTAAAAGCTGCTCTATCTCCTTTTTAAAGGTTAATGCCAGTAGCCTGGTTCCGTCCTGGTGAAGGTGGAGCCCATCTCTTCGTAAAAGTCTCTCGTTTCCACAGAATGTAGCCTAGTTCCTAACAAAGCCCAAACCCTCATCCTTGCACCACTGTCTCATCCACGCATTGAGACTCTGGAGCTCTGCCTGTCTTTTGCATCCTGCGTATGGAACGGCCGGCATTTAGAGAATGCTACCCTGGAAGTTCTGGATTTCAACTTCCTACCTAAAAACCTAAATTTAGCCTCCAGAGCCTTCCTACCACACTTTCCTATGTCATTGGTACCAACATGTACCAAGACAGCAGACTCCTCCTCAGCACTATCTAAGACCTCGTCTAGGTGCACGTGAGGTCCACTACCTTCGCACCAGGCAGGCATGTTACCAGGCAGTCCTCACATTCACCAGTCACCCAGCTATCTACAAGCCTAATTTATTTATTTATTTATTTGACACTCATTTATATACTGCATCTTCCTGAGATCAGTTGCGGTTTACAATAAACAACAATCAACAAAGCCGGGTTTGTTTTACATGGAACATCTTATAACAACAAAAACATCTTAAAACATCTTATAACATCAAACACTGTAATAGCTCACAGCGTATGTGATTACAGAACAGAATAAACTATGTACAATTAAAGGTATGTAGAATATACTATGTACAGTTATAGGTTTGTAGGTATTAGAGATAGGATCATCATATAATTTCAGCTGTGCATATTATCAGTTTAGGTGAGAGGGTTTTTATTTAACTCGGTCAATTAACTAGTTAGCCTTTATCTACATCGATTGAAGGGTTATCTATGTTATTGTAGTGCTTGGTAAATAAATAGGTTTTCAATTTTTTGCGGAATTCCCTGATCTCAGTTAAAGTACGTAGATCCTCTGGGAGGGAATTCCAAATGGTTGGGGCTGCGTGTGAAAAGGCTCTGTTCGTCAATTTATTAACTTTTATGAAATCTTTCGGAATCTTTAGTTTGTTTAATAGGCCTTTTCTGAGGGTGGGCTTTGAAGGTTCTTTGCAGAGTAGTTTACATAGCGTGGTTGGAGCCATATCGTTTAAGGCTTTAAATGAGGTTATTATTGTTTTATATATTATCCTGCTTTGTATTGGTAACCAGTGGAGGGATGCTAGAATTGGTGTTATGTGTTGGAAAGCATGGGCTGTCATTATAATTCTAGCTGCTGCATTTTGTGCTAGTGGTAATCTTTTAATGTTTTGCTTTGATATGCCTATTAGAATTAGTTTGGAAAAATCAAAGTGAGGTGTTATGGTCGCTTGGATTATATTAATAAAATCTTGTTGAAATACTAGAGGGAGTAGTTGTTTAAGGATTTTGAGCTTGAAATAAATTTTCTTTATTGTATTTCTGATGTGAGTATCCATTGTAAGGTGTGTGTCTAGAATGACACCTAGATATCTTACTTCGTTTTTTATTTTAATATCTTGGTTTTGTAGTGTTATGTGGGTTGGAGGGATATATGATTGATTTTTTGTTAGGATTAATACTTCAGTTTTAGAGTGGTTTATATGGAGGTTTTGAGTTTTTAGCCAAGTTATGATTTCATTCAGGCAGTCATATAGACGTTGTAATGGTAGGTTACAACTAATGATCGAATCTCAACTAATGATCGAATCTCCAACTAATGATCGAATCTCCAACTCTAACGGCTGTCCTAACCCTCCTCTCATAGGCACATGGCCTTCGAGAAACCTTTTCGGTGCAAGATGGTTTTAGATCACCTGGAGCACCGGTCCTAGCTACAGGATCACTTCCTACCACACCAGGGTAATGCTCTCCTATCACGAGACCTCTCTCCTCTATGACAACAAGGATGCTGCCAGACTGGAGCTGGGACTTCAGAACTATGTTTCACTCAATCTGTCCACTGCTTTTGATTTGGTCCACCATCAACATCTACTTGATCAGCTATCATGTACCTGTCTATCTTCCTTATGTCCTCCAAGTTTGCTACTGTAGCCTCCAGAGATCACACTCTTTCCCTTAGAGCAAAGAGCTCCTTGCACCTAGTGCACATGTAAGACCCCTCACCAACTGTGAGAAAATCAAACATCTGACACTCAATTCAAAAGATTGGAAAGCCCCCAATCTCGCTGCTGGACTGCTGTCTGCATCTTAGTTTTAAGGTTGTCTTTATGTATTTAAGTTGTTTACTTACGTAGATTTGCTGAATATAAGAATATAAGAACATAATATATGCCATAGTGGGTCAGACCAAGGTCCATCAAGCCCAGTATCCTATTTCCAACAGTGGCTAATATAGGTCATACATACCTAGCAGTTTCCCCAAAAGGCACAGGTTCCACAATGCTTGTACTGGGGTCAAACATTGATATCCTGGGTCCCTTCTTAATAATGATTTATGGACCTTTCCTCCAGGAACTTGTCCAAATGTTTTTTAAACCCAGCTACACTAATAGCCTTTATTACATCCTCCGGTAACAAATTCCAGAGTTTGATTACATGTTAAGTGAAAAAATATTTTCTTTTATTAGTCTTAGTTTACCCTGTAGTTTCATTGCATGTCCCCTAGTCTTTCTATATTCTGATAACGTAAACAATCGATCTACGCTTACCCGTTCCACTCCGTTCATTAATTTATAGACTTCTATCATATCTCCCCTCAGCCGTCTCTTTTCCAGGTTAAAGAGCCCTAACCTTTTTAGCCTTTCTTCATAGGAGTATCCTTCCATCCCCTTTACCATTTTAGTGGCTCTTCTCTGAACCTTTTCTAATAATGCTATATCCTTTTTAAGATACGGTGACCAGAATTGCACACAATATTCAAGGTGCGGTCTCACCATGGAACGATATAGAGGCATTATAATATCTTTTGATTTATTTTCCATTCCTGTCCTTATGATACCTAGCATTCTATTTGCTCTCTTGGCTGCCGCTGCACACTGGGCCGAGGGTTTTAACATGTTATCCACAATGACGCCTAAATCTTTTTCCTGGGTGGTGGTTCCTATTGTGGAACCTTGCATCGTGTAACCATCTTTTGGGTTGTCCTTCCCTAGGTGCATAACTTTGCACTTGTCCACATTAAATTTCATCTGCCATTTTGATGCCCAGTCTTCCAGTTTATCAAGATCCTCTTGCAATTTTCCACAATCCTCTTGGGTTTTAACAACTTTAAATAGTTTTGTGTCATCTGCAAATTTGATAACCTCACTCATTATTCCCTTTTCCAGGTCATTTATGAATGTGTCAAAAAGCAGCGGGCCCAGCACAGATCCCTGGGGTGCACCACTATTCACCTTTCTCCATTAGGAAAATTCGCCATTTAGCCCTACCATCTGCTTTCTGTCTTTTAAACAGTTCCTGATCCACAGTAGTACACTGCCTTCTATCCCATGACTCTTTAGTTTTGCCAAAAGTCTCTGATGAGGGACCTTGTCAAAAGCTTTCTGAAAGTCCAGATACACTATATCAACTGACTCACCTTTGTCCACCTGTTTATTCACACCTTCAAAAAAACATAACAGATAAGTAAGACAAGGTCTTTCTTGTCTAAAGCCATGTTGGCTTTCTCACATTAGGCCATGACTATCTACATGCTGAGTAATTTTATTCTTTATGATGGTTTCTACCATTTTTCCCGATACTGACGTCAGGCTCACCGGTCTGTGGTTTCCCGGATCACCCCTGGAACCCTTTTTAAAAATTGGTGTTACATTGGCGATCCTCCAATCTTCAGGTATTAGAGATGATTTTAATGATAGTTCACAGATTACAAATAGCAGGTCTGCAATCTCATATTTCAATTCTTTCAATACCCTTGGATGTATACCATCCGGCCCAGGTGATTTGCTACTCTTCAGTTTATCTAATAGTTGTAATACATCTTCCCGATGTATCGATATTTCCCTCAATTCTTCCGCACCTTTAAATACCACTTCAGTCATGGGTAACATCCCTACATCTTCCTCAGTAAAGACCGAAGCAAAGAATTCATTCAGTCTCTCCGCTATCGCCTTGTCGCCTCTTAGTGCCCCTTTAACCCCTCTATCATCTAATGGACCAACTGACTCTCTCACAGGTTTTTTGCTACGAATGTACTTGAAAAAGTCTTTTATTTCGCATTTTTGCTTCCACAGCAAGCTTCTTCTCAAATTCTCCCTTTGCCTGCCTTATCAATGCCTTGCATTTGACTTGCCAGTGCTTGTGCTGTTTCCAGGTTTCATCGTTTGGCTCTTTTTTCCATTACCTGAAAGATGCTTTTTTGGCAACAACAGCCTCTCTGACCTCACCTTTAAACCATGCTGGCAGTTTTTTGGACTTCCTTCCACTTTTCTTAAAGCATGGAATACAGCTGGTCTGGGCTTCCAAGATAGTATTTTTCAACAACACCCAAGCTTGATGTAAGTCTTTAACCTTTGCAACTGCTCCTTTTAGTTTTTTCTTAACTATTTTCCTCTTTTTATCATAGTCTCCCTTTTGAAAGTTAAAAGGTAGTACTGTGGATTTCCTTACTATCCCTCCTCCACTAATTAAATCAAAGGCGATCATGCTATGATCACTATTGCCAAGTGGCCCCAAAACCTTTATCTCTTGCACTAGATCTGGTGTTCCACTAAGGACTAGGTCTAATATGGCTTCCCCTATGGTTGGTTCATGAACCAGCTGCTCATTTATTTCATCTAGGAACTTTATCTCCCTAGCATGTCCTACTGTGACACTGACCCAGTCGATACCGGGGTAATTGAAATCACCCATTATTATTACTGCGCTGTAACTTTTGTTAGCTTCCATGATTTCTTTGAGCACTTCATCATTCATTTGTTCATTCTGGCCAGGCGGTCGATAGTACAGCCCCATTGCCATCGCCTTCCCCTTTTTACATAGAATTTCAATCCATAGAGATTCTACAGCAAATTTTGTTTCCTGCAAAACTTTAACCCTTTCTGACTCAATGCCCTCTCTAACATAGAGCGCAACCCCTCCACCAATTAGATCAGCTCTATCATTACGATATAGTCTGTACCCAGGTATCACAGTGTCCCACTGGTTGTTCTCCTTCCACCATGTCTCTGATATTCCAATCATATCTTACCTCTCATTTAGTGCTATATATTCTAACTCTCCCATCTTATTTTTTAGACTTCTAGCATTTGCATACAAGCATTTTAGAGACTGTATTTTATTCATATTAATCTGGATATTGGTAGGCATGGGTAATTTGGGATCTTTAAGCTCTGTCTGCTCCATACTCAAGGGCATTTGGGCTACTTTACTGTTTTTTGGAACCTCTCTGATCTTGGTAGTATCCTTCAAGGATACATTCTTGAGAACCATGCGCTCTTGGGCGATTGTCGGCTTTCCCCTATTATCTAGTTTAAAAGCTGCTCTATCTCCTTTTTAAAGGTTAATGCCAGCAGCCTGGTTCCATCCCGGTTAAGGTGAAGCCCATCCCTTCAGAAAAGCCCCTCCTTTCCCCAGAATTTTCCCCAGTTCCTAACAAATCCAAAACCCTCTTCTCTGCACCATTGTATCATCCACGCATTGAGACTCTAGAGCTCTGCCTGCCTTTTGGTTCCTGCATGTGGAACGGGAAGCATTTCGGAGAACACTACCCTGGAAGTTCTGTATTTCAGCTTCCTCCCTAAAAGCCTAAATTTAGCCTCCAGAACCTCCCTACCACATTTTCCTATGTCATTGGTAGCGACATGTACCAAGACGGCAGACTCCTCCCCAGCACTATCTAAGACCTTATCTAGGTGGCGTGTGAGGTCCGCTACCTTCGCACCAGGCAGGCATGTTACCAGACGATCCTCACGTCCACCAGCCACCCAGCTATCTACATGCCTAATGATCGAATCACCAACTATAACGGCTGTCCTAACCCTTCTCTCATGGGCACATGGCCTTGGAGAAACTTCCTCGGTGCGAGAGGGGTTTACATCACCTGGAGGACAGGTCCTAGTTACAGGATCACTTCCTGCCACACCAGGATGATGCTCTCCTTTCACGTGACTTCTCTCCTCCATGGCAACAGGGATGCTGCCAGGCTGGAGGTGGGACTTCTGGACTATATCCCTGTAGGTCTCGTCTATGTACCTCTCTGTCTTTCTATCTTCCAAGTCTGCTACTCTGGCCTCTAGAGAACGGACTTGTTCCCTGAGAGCAAAGAGCTCCTTGCACCTAGTGCACATGTAAGACCTCTCACCGATTGCGAGAAAATCTCAGGTCCTTAATGTATGCTTCATGAGAATAAACAACTGCACCTGAGACCCTCCATCTGCCATCATTTACTATGCTAGCATGTTCTTTATATTAAGTGTTAATTTCCAGAATACAGTGATATGTCCAGAGGGGGGGAGGGGGGGAAGTGGGGAGGGGAAAGGGAGGGGAGGGGGGGAGGGAGGGGAGGCGGGGGAGGGAGGGGGGAGGGGGGAAGGGGGGGGAGGGAGAGGGGAGGAGGGGGGAGGGGGGAAGGGGAGGGGAAAGGGGGGGGGGAAAGGGGGGTGTATGGACCCATAGGCAGATTATGTACCACCACACAACCCACCCTCTGGGGCTCAGGGTGGGAAACAGGATCACCCACCAATAGATCCACAGTCTACCTACCTGCAATGGCAGCAGTAGAGGGGACCAGCAACCCCAGTCCTGCTGGGGAACAGACAGAGCGGTACACATCCATAACACAATAGCAGACAGACGGCAGGCCCGGAAATGCTCAGCTGCCCCCCACCATTATCTGACATTCTCCAGCAGCAAGCCTCCAGCCGCTGCACCCTGCAAGGTGTTCCAGCAAGACACATACTAGCTGCAGACAGTCCACCAGCTAGTCCATAGTGCATGTTCTTGGAGGAGATGCATGTACCCAGAACAGGGATATCAGCATACACACTAAGCAGATAAGTCAGTGATTGGGCCCAAAAAGGAAACCCATAATAATCACATGAGAAAAATGCTATATAGCACTATGGGGGAACCTAGCCATGCCATGGTCACTGCTCAGTCAGGGTGAGAGTGACCTCCCAGCAGGACAAGTAATGGCCACCCTGTCCGTGCAGGTGGTGGCCAGGCACTACAATGTCCGAGCCATTGCCCTATGCCGTGTGCAGATGCATCCAGGCCAGGCCACCCTATCCAGGCTATTCCCACGGTTCCTTGCTCCTCATTATGCACATTGGCAGGCCAGTACTGGCAACAGTGCTAGCAGTGTGGGCTGTGGAGGGTGTTGGCAGCCACCACACACTGGATAGACAGACACACACTCCCCACACCTATGCCAGCATTGTGCAACTATAGAGGTGTTGGGCAGCCCAGGCCACCACACCAGTCCTGGGCACAGTGCAGGCATGGCTATGGTACGCAATACTGTAGGAGTCACTCCCCAGGTTGGTAAACACTGTCAGACACAAGACCTGTAGCACACTCCACAGACATCAGAAAAGTTGCTATGATGCAGCTCACTCAGAAAAGTGTACTTAACCTAGGAATTGCTATCTGCCAGTACTCATAGCAACCTTTTGATAGATGTGTACCATATTCCCCAGTTTAGGGTGGCTTTACTAAGGTATGCAAGTGCTAGTATTGGGAGATGCACGCAGAACCCAATGTCCTGCCTCTCCAGGAGGCTTTGGATAATGGGGCCTGTGGGTGCAGGTGTGTCTGCCCCTGTTGGCTGCTGCTTTACAGCAGAGGTTCCCAACTCCAGTCCTGCGGTGCCAAACACTGTTCGGGTTTTCATGCTGTCCCACATGAATATGCATGAGATACATCTGCATACCATGGGGGTGGCACATAGAAATGCAGCACAGGCATCTTTACCAGAGGCAGCATGGAACCGGGATGGTGTTTGGCCCTCCAGGACTGCAGTTGGGATGCTCTGCTCTAGGTAATGTGCATGTTTATGGTGTCTGTGCTCTGTAGGGTAAAATGTAGGTGTCTTGGGCATGTTTACGTCATCTGCAATAAAGGTGCTGTCTTTATTAGCACGTTGTAGTAGTGGGTAAAATATGGGGACTGGGTTGGCAGGAACCACAGCTGGGACTTGAACCTGTGACCCTCTGCTTCTGAATACACTGGTTTTGTGCACTGCACCACCTTGTTGTCACAGAGTCAGTACATTCCTTGGTGATACCATGACTGTTCGTCAGACAGGGCCCGTTTGTTGCAGTACACGGCACCCACCTACACAGGGCTCGGCCACGGTCTGTTCTGGGCAGCTGCCACTGCTCCCTCCACCACCAGTATCCCTCAGCCACCATGCTGACATGCCCTTCTGCTGGTGGTGCGCAGTCTCAGGCCATCCAGTGTGCAGGTAGGTGGCTGCCTATGGTGTGGGTTCTGGGGTAGGGGTGCCTGCATAGGTATCCACGCTTCCCCCCAGCACCGCCTGCCAATGTTCCGTGCCCTTGGGGGTAGCTGCTGGGTACTAGCCCCTGTGACACCGTGGGAAACACAGTCGTGCCCATGTTGTGCCTTCAGCAGTTGCTGTCTGGCTGCTCTGCTGCTTCAGCATTCATATGGGCCACTTAGGCATCGCCCTAGTCCGCACTGTGGCCCAGCTGCACCACAGCATGTGCCGCCTGTGGCCCTCTGTATCCCCTTCTCCGGCATCTGTCCAGTTGCCGTTCCGACATGCCCGCCCTGATGTTGCGGGACATGTGCATGCCATACGAACCCTGTCCTATGGTGGGGAAAAACCTGAGCAGCGCTATATCACTGTGGGCTCATTCACCTTGTATGGGGGCGGAGTATAGACCCTTCCACGATTTATATCTGTTCTGTGAAGCTTACTCGGGGGGGGAGGGGTTGATGTTTCTCATTGCTACCACTATTGGCCAGCTTGGTTATGGTCTTTTTCCAGTTTGTTGGGGTCCTTTTCAGTGTTTATGTGCCCTTTTGTTCTGTGCACATGTATCACACTAATCACTTTCTTTAGGTTTCCCTGCCTGGGCTTTACATTGCTGACACTGAAATTGTTTCTCTCCCCTGTAATGTGCATTTAACGGCAGGTTTTCATTCGCGTTGGAATTGAGCTCTTCAGATCAGCGCGTTAGTGTGAAGGGAGCCTCTCCCCGCCCACTCTCTGCCCATTGACCCCTTCTCTCCGCCCTCTCTCCACCTTCTGCGGTGTTTTACCGCGCCGCGGGAGTTTACGATTGTTAACTACGGTTAACGCGCGTTATGTAATGTTAACAATCGTAAGCGCATCATAACACGCATTATGATGCGCTTACGATCGTTAACGTTACATAACGCGTGTTATTTACGATTACCGCAGTTTAGTAAACATACCCCTATGACTTTCTAGAAAAGTCGAACACATTACAGCCATACTAATCTGGTTTCCATGCTGGTTACAGCACAGAGACAACCTTAATGGCTCTTCTTAGTGGTTAAGTATGGTTGAATAGTACAAAAGGTTTTTGCCAAATATTTTCATATTTTTCCCATGGATACTTATTGGTTTTGTCTTCATAAGAGGTATCCATAAATATCTCAATGCCAGACAAATTGCATTCCTGGTCTCAATCTGTCCACTATCAACCTCTGCTTGATCAGCTATCATGCATTGGAATCTCAGATATTGTTTTATAGTAGTTCATATCTTATCTCAGTAATCACAGTTTTCAGGTGCAATTTAATTCTTCTCTATCTGAAATCTTTCCAGTCACATCAGGTGTTCCGCAAGGCTCACTCCTTTCACCAACACTTCTCAACAGCTTTCTTAGTTCTTTGGCCACCCTCATACAAGATTCTATTATGCAGATGAACATAAGAACATAAGATATGCCATACCTGGTCAGGCCAAGGTCCATCAAGCCCAGTATCCCATTTCCAACCGTGGCCAATCTAGGTTACAAGAATCTAGCAGTTTCCCCAAAAGACACAGAATCCACAATGTTTGTATTGGGGCAAACAATAAGAACATAAGATATGCCATACTGAGTCAGACCAAGGCCCATCAAGCCCAGTATCCTGTTTCCAATAGTGGCCAATCTAGGTCACAAGTACCTAGCAGTTTCCACAAAAGATACAGGTTCTACAATACTTGTATTGCGTCAAGCAGTAGATATTCTTGGTCCACTTTAATAATGGTTTGTAAACCTTTCCTCCAGGAACTTGTCCAAATCTTTTTTAAACCCAGCTACACTAACAGCTTTTACTACATCTTCCGGTAGCAAATTTCAGAGTTTGATTACACGTTGAGTGAAAAAATATTTTCTCTTATTAGTCTTAAATAGGTTACCTTGTAGATTCATTGCATGCCTCCTATTCTTTCTATATTTTAATGGCGTAAACAATCGATCTACATTTACCCTTTCCACTCCATTCATTAATTATAGACCTCTATCATATCTCCTCTCAGCCGTCTCTTTTCCAGGTTGAAGAGCCCTAAACTTTTTAGCCTCTCTTCATAAGGGTATCCTTCTATCCCCTTTACCATTTTAGTGGCTTTTCTTTGTACCATTTCTAATAACACTATATCCTTTTTAAGATACGGCAACCAGAACTGCACACAATATTCAAGGTGCGGTCGCACCATGGAACGATACAGAGGCATTATAATATCCTTTGTTTTATTCTCCATTCCTTTCCTTATGATACCTAGCATTCTATTTGCTCTCTTGGCTGCTGCTGCACACCAGGTGGAGGGTTTTAACATGCTATCCACAATGACCCCTAAATCTTTTTCCTGGGTAGTGGTTCCTAACGTGGAACCTTGGATCGTGTAACCATAGTTTGGGCTTTTCTTTCCTAGGTGCATAACTTTGCACTTGTTCACATTAAATTTCATCTGCCATTTGGATGCCCAGTCTTCCAGTTTATCAAGATCCTCTTGCAATTTTCCACAATCCTCATGGGTTTTAACAACTTTGAATAGTTTTGAGTCATCTGCAAATTTGATAACCTCACTCGTTATTCCCATTTCCAGGTCATTTATGAATATGTTATAAAGCGGCGGACCCAACACAGATCCCTGGGGTACTCTACTATTCACCTTTCTCCATTGGGAAAATTGGCCATTTAGCCCTACCCTCTGCTTTCTATCTTTTAATGAGTTCCTGATCCACAATAGTACACTGCCTCCTATCCCATGACTTTTTAATTTTGCCAAAAGTCTCTCATGAGGAACCTTGTCAAAAGCTTTTTGAAAGTCCAGATACACTATGGGGTATGTTTACTAAACTGCGTTAGTGCAATTCACGTTAGGAGCCGCGGTAGTGACAGAACCTCTAAATAAGGACATGGGCGGTACATCGTTATCACTAACGCGCGTTCCAAAAACTAACGAGCGTTACAGGGCGCCGTGGCGCGTTACTGCGCGTTAATCGTAAGAAGGCGTACAGACACAAAGCACAGAAACAGAGCTGTAGCACAATGGTTACTGTACTGACCGCTGTTACAGGCAGCATGGGTTCGAGTCCCCAGTGTGCCTAACGCAGAAGGCTGGCCCAGGCATCACCCTGTACATTACATAGAGAATGAGGAGGCATGTTTTTCATTACGTTGAGTAGTGGTGTCAGAAACACACCCTCGGAGTGTGCCTAGCCACGTATGTTGGTGCGTGCGAGGCTGCGTGCGTTGGTGCATGCGTACAATCGTGCGTGGGTACATGTGTTTTTACCAGCGTGGGCACCTTATATTACAGACACTTTAGGGTGTCTTGCACCTATGCATTATGCTAACAGATGTACGTGTGATGGCCTATGGTTTATCAGAGCCTGTGAGCAGGTGCTGGATTTTCCCAGGGTTGGATTGTGCCAGTCACACCCATGATGCACTGCACATGCAAATCAGCTGTCCACAGATACACACCATGGGGAATGCACCCCCACAGCACCTCGGTCTGGTAGGGGGAAGTGACCATGTGCACCCCCACAGCACCTCGGCCTGGTAGGGGGTACTGACCGTGTGTTGTACTGGCACAGAGTAGCTACACACCGTCACATTGTGCGGGTACTGTGCTCACCCTGAGGGTGCAGTGAGGCGCCCAGCATCAGGTCCACAGCACCGTCCATGGCTGAAAGAGGCCATGGCGCAGGTCCAAAGTAGTGTTAATGTGTGAGATAGGTAGTTTCTGCAGGAAACACCTTGGATATCTCTGTCTGTTTCCAGTCTGGTGTAGCCCCCATGGATCACCTCCCCCAGGGCCAAGGGCAGCAAACAGGATTTCCCAACAATAGATCCACATTCTACCTCCCTGCAAAGGTAGCAGTAGAGGAGAACATCAACCCCAGTCCTGCTGAGGAACAGACACCCCACAGGGCAGTCAATGCAGCTCTGTACACATCCATAACACAATAGCAGACAGACATTAGGCCTGGATATGGTAAGCTGCATCCCACCACTATCTGATATTCTCCTGCTGCAAGCCATCAGCCACTGCACCCTGCAAGCCACTCCATCAAGACACATACCAGCTGCAAACAACCTGCTAGTTAGTCAATAGTGCATGTGCCAAGTGGAGATGCATGCACCCAGAACTGGGATATCAGCATACACAGCAAGCAGATAAATCAGTGACTGGGCCCAAAAAGGAAACCCATATCTATCACATGAGAGAAATACTATATAGCACTATGGGGGTGCCTAGCCATGCTGTGGTCACTGCACAGTCAGGGTGAGAGTGATCCCTCACCAGGACATACTGAGGTCACCCTGTCTGTGTAGGTGGTGGCCGGGCACTAAAATGTCCCAGTCAGTGCCCTATGCCCTGTGCAGATGCACCCTGGCCAGGCCACCCTGTCCGGCCATACCCATGGTACGTTGTTCCTCATTATGCACATTGGCAGCCCAATACTGGCAACATTGCTGGCAGTGTGGGCTGTGGAAGGTGTTTGCAGCCACTACACACTGGATAGACAGACAGCCACCCCCACACCTATGCCAGCATTGTGCTACTATAGAGGTGTTCAGCAGCCATACCCACCACGCCAGTCCTGGGCACTGTACAGGCATGGATATGGTACGCAATACTGTTGGGGGTCACTCCCCAGGGTGGTAAACACTATCAGAGACCAGACCTGCAGCACACACCGCAGACATCAGAATGATTGTTATGGTGGGGCTCAATGAGCAAAATGTGCTTAACGTAGGAATTGATATCTGCCAGTTATCATAGGAAACGTTTGATAGCTGTGTACCATATACCCAGGTGTAGGGTGGCATTGCTAAGGTATGCAACTGCTAGTATTGGGAGATACAGGCAGGGCCCAATGTCCTGCCTTTCCAGGAGGCATTGGCCAATGGGGCCTGTGGGTGTGTGTGTGGGTGTGTATGCCCCTGTTGGCTGCTGCTTTACAGCAGAGTTTCCCAACACCAGTCCTGGTGTTCCAAACACTGTTCGGGTTTTCATGCTGTCCCTCATACATATGCATGAGCTACATCTGCATACCATGGGGGTGGTGCATAGATATGCAGCACAGGCATCTTTATTAGAGGCAGCATGGAACCTGAATGGTGTGGGGCCCTCCAGGACTGCATTTGCGAGACTCTGCTCTAGGTAATGCGCCTGTTTCTGGTGTCTGTGTTTGGTGTGGTAAAATATAGGTGTATTAACCATGCGTATGTTCTCTGCAATTTAGGAGTGTCTTTACTATCACTGTTTAGTGGTGGGTAAAACTATGGGGACTGGGTTGGCAGGAGCCCCAGCTGGGATTTGAACCTGTGACCCTCTGGTCTTACAGATACTGGCTGTGTCCATTGCACCACACTGTGGCCACAGAGATAGTGCAGTCCCTGGAGATAGGAAAACTGGCCTGATGAGTCAGAAACCCTGCTCTGCACAATTTTACTGTGGGCTCATTTACCTTGTATGGAGACAAAAGTGCACATAAACCTCAAAAAAGACCTCAAAAAAAGGGGCAAACACCCCTAACCAAGCTGGGCAACAATGATATCATTGGGCAACATTAAAAAACACTCCCAGGAAAGCTCCAATAGAATGAAATGATTTTTGAAAGGGTCTACGGAGCGTAGACCCTTCCAAACATCATTTCGTTTTTTTGGAGCTTTCCTGGGAGTGTTTTTATTGTTGCCCATTGCTATCACTGTTGCCCAGCTGAATTATAATTTTTACACTGTTTCTTGTGGTCATGTTAAAGTTTTATTTGAAATTTTGTTCTGTGCACATGTATCACACTGCTCACGTTTTGTAGGTTTCCCCGATTTTGCTGTACATTGCTGACGGAAATGGTTTCTCTTCCCTTTAATATGCCTTTAACGACAGGTTTTCATTCGCGTTGGAATTGAGCTCTGAAATTCAGCGCGTTAGTGTGAGGGGAGCCTCTCCCCGCCCACTCTCCACCCATTGACCCCTTCTCTCCGTCCACTCTCCACCTTCTACGGTGTTTTAACGCGACGCGGGGGTTTACGATCGTTAACTGCGGTTAACGCGTGTGACGTATACTTAACGATCGTTCGCACGTCAGAACGCGCGTTATGACGTGCGAACGATCGTTAAGTGTACGTTACGCGCGTTATTCACGATTACCGCAGTTTAGTAAACATACCCCTATATCAACCAACTCACCTTTGTCTACCTGTTTATTGACACCTTTAAAAAAACATAACAGATTAGTAAGACAGATCTTCTTCGGCTAAAACCATGTTGGCTGTCTCCCATTAAACCATTACTATCTACATGTTCAGTAATTTTGTTCTTTATGATATTTTCTACCATTTTTCCTGGTAATGACATCAGGCTCACCGGTCTGTAGTTTCCCGGATCACTCCTGGAACCCTTTTTAAAAATTGGCGATACATTGGTCATCCTCCAAACTTCAGGTGTTACAGATGATTTTAATGATAGTTCACAGATTACTAATAGTAGGTCTGCAGTCTCATATTTCAGTTCTTTCAGCACTCTTGGATGTATACCATCCAGTCCAGGTGATTTGCTGCTCTTCAGTTTATCAAATAGTTGTAATACATCTTCCCAGTGTATCGATATGTCTTTCAATTCTTCTGCAGCATCTCCTTTAAATACCATTTCAGTCATGCATAACATTCCTACATCTTCCTCAATAAAGACTGAAGCAAAGACTTCATTCAGTTTTTCTGCTACGGCCTTGTCCCCTCTTAGTGCCCCTTTTACCCCTCTATCATCTAATGGGCCATCTGACTCTCTCACAGGTTTTTTGCTATGAAGGTACTTGAAAAAGTCTTTACTATGTTCCACAGCAAGCTTCTTCTCAAATTCCTGGGTCCTCTTTAATAATGGTTTATGTACCTTTCCTCCAGGAACTTGTCCAAACCTTTTATAAACCTGGCTACACTAACAGATTTTAGTACATCTTCCGGTAATGAATTCCAGAGTTTGATTGCATGTTGAGTGAAAAAATATTTTCTCTTAAACAAGTTACATGGTAGCTTCATTGCATGTCTCCTAGTGTTTCTACTTTTTGATTGCATAAACAATTGATCTACATTTACCCGTTCCACTCCATTCATTAATTTATAGACCTCTATCATATTCCCCTGTCAGCCATCTCTTTTCCAGGCTGAAGGGGCTAAGGGGTATGTTTACTAAACCGTCTTAACGTGTGCCCAGCGATAGTGTGCAGGCTGCCATAAAAGGAGTGGGCGTTTCAGTCTTAAAGCAGCAAGATGGGAGTATCGTGCGATTACGCGAGCTGCTGCGCACATTAACAGGCTAAGCGCTGCTAAGCGCGTTAACGCGCGGTAATCTTAAGTAGGCACCCAGACATATAAACACAGAAACAGAGTTGTAGTACAATGGTTAATGCACTGACTGATGATACAGGGGTCACGAGTTTGATCCCCCAGTGTGCCTAATGCATAAGGCTGGCTGAGGCATCAGCTTTGATATGTAAGTATTGTTTCTTGAGACATTTTATTTGTATTTTAAGTATTGCTGCCAGCAAACACACCCTCACATGCCATAACCTAAGGTGCCGCATAAGGCACCCTATAAGGCACTCCATAGGGCACATTATAAAGTGCACTGTCCGCCACAGCACCCTATAATGTCCCCTATAGGGCACCCTATAAGGCGCGCCATAGGATACCTTATAAGGCACCTTATATGAACGGTAACCATAAGGTGCCTCAGAAGGCGCTTTATAGGGCGCCCTATAAAGCACCTTCTGAGGCACCTTATGGTTACAGTACGCTGAGGGTGGTTTTGCTGGCAGCACTAATGTACATTAAAAATAGATAATGCTTTGGACAGCCCTATCAATTAACCCCACTGTGGGTTTGAACCCATGATCTCTGGCTCCACAGGCAGTGAAGTAACCAGTGGGCTACAGCTCTATAACTGCTAACAAGCCCCTGGCTGGCTGCAGAAGGACTGCATGTCACCACACAAACAGTCTGCTGTGATCACCAGGATAGGGTTAACCCACCCGTACCCATGATGCACTACGCATGCAAATCAGCAGTCTACAGATGAACACATAATGGGGTATGCACCCCCACAGCTCCTCCGGCCTGGTAGGGGGAACTGACCATGTGTGTTACTGGCACAGAGTAGCTACACACCGTCACATTGTGCGGGTACTGTGCTCACCCTGAGGGTGAGGTGGGGTGCCCAGCACCAGGTCCACAGCACCTTTCGTAACAGAAATAGACCATACTGCAGGTCCCCAGCAGTGCTAATGTGTGAGATAGGTAGTTCCTGCAGACACACCTTGGATACATTTCTATTTCTCAGTCAGGTTTAGCCCTTATGGACCCATAGGCGGATTATGTACCACCACCCAACCCAACCCACCCTACCCTACCCTACCTTCTGGTGCTGAGGGTGGGAAACAGGGTCTCCCACCAACAGATCCACATTTTACCTCCCTGCAATGGCAGCAGTAGAGGGGACCATCAACCACAGTCCTGCTGGGGAACAGACACCCTACAGGGCAGTCAATGCAGCTCTGTACACATCCATAAAGCAATAGCAGACAGACATTAGGCCTGGAAACACTCAGCTGCACCCCACCACTATCTGATATTCTCCTGCAACAAGTCTCCAGCCACTGCATCCTGCAAGGTATTCCAGCAAGACACATACTAGCTGCAGACAGTCTGCTAGCTAGTCCATAGTGCATGTTCCTAGAGGAGATGCATGCACCCAGAACTGGGATGTCAACATACACACAAAGCAGACAAGTCAGTGATTGGCCCCAAAAGGGAATCCATAAATATCACATGAGAAAAATATTACAGAGCACTATGGGGGAACCTAGCCATGCCATGGTCACTGCTCAGTCAGGGTGAGAGTGATCTACCAGCAGGACATGCTGTGGCCACCCTGTCTGTGCAGGTGGTGGCCGGGCACTACAATGTCCCAGCCATTGCCCTTTGCCCTGTGCAGATGCATCCTGGCCAGGCCACTCTGTCCGGGCTATACCCATGGTAACTTGCTCTTCATTATGCACATTGGCAGGCCAATACTGGCAAAGGTTCTGGCAATGTGGGCTGTGGAGGGTGTTTGCAGCCACCACACACTGGATAGACAGACACACACTTCCACACCTATGCCAGCAGTGTACAACTATAGAGGTGTTTGGCAGCCCTGGCCACCGCTCCAGTCCTGGGCACAGTGCAGGCAGGGCTATGGTACGCAATACTGTTGGGGTCACTCCCCAGGTTGGTAAACACTGTCAGACACAAGACCTGTAGCACACTCCACAGACATCAGAAAGGTTGCCATGATGCAGCTCAATCAGAAAATTGTACTTCAGAATTGCTATCTGCCAGTACTCATAGCAACCTTTTGATAGCTGTGTACCGTACTCCCGGGTTTAGGGTGGCATTGCTAAGGTATGCAAGTGCTAGTATTGGGAGATGCACGCAGGGCCCAATGTCCTGCCTCTCCAGGAGGTATTGGATAATGGGGCCTGTGGGTGCGAGTGTGTCTGCCCCTGTTTGCTGCTGCTTTACGGCAGAGGTTCCCAACTCCAGTCCTGGTGTGCCAAACACTGTTCGGGTTTTCATGCTGTCCCTCATGAATATGCATGAGATACATCTGCATACCATGGGGGTGGCGCATAGAAATGCAGCAAGGGCATCTTTATTAGAGGCAGCATGGAACCTGAATGGTGTTTGGCCCTCAAGGACTGCATTTGGGAGACTCTGCTCTAGGTAATGCGCATGTTTATGGTGTCTGTGCTCTGTAGGATAAAATGTAGGTGTTTTGGGCATGTCTACATCATCTGCACTACAGGTTCTGTCTGTATTAGAACGTTGTAGTAGTGGGTAAAATATGGGGGCTGGGCTGGCAGGGACCACAGCTGGGACTTGAACCTGTGACCTCCTGCTCCTGAACACACTGGCTGTGCGCACTGCACCACCCTGTTGCCACAGAGACAGTGCATTCCCTGGGGATACCATGACTGTTCATCAGACAGGGCCTGTCTGTTGCAGTGCATGGCACCCACCTACACAGGGCTAGGCCACGGTCTGCTCTGGGCAGCTGCCACTGCCCCCTCCAGCACCAGTACCCCTCTGCCACCCTGCTGACATTCCCGTCTGCTGGTGCTGCTGGTGGAGTGCAGTCTCAGGCCATCCATTGTGCGGTAGGCGGCTGCCTATGGTGCAGGTTCTGGGGTAGGGGGGTGCCTGCATAGCTGTCCACACTTCCCCCGAGCACCGCCTGCCAATGTTCTGTGCCCTTGTGGGTACTGCAGTACGAGGTCCCACAGTACCTGCTGGGTACTATCCCCTGTGACACTGTGGGAAGCACACTCGTGCCCATGCTGGGCCCTCATCAGTTGCTGTCTGGCTGCTCTACTGTTTCAGCATTCCTATGGGCCACCTAGGCATCACCCTAGTCCGCACTGTGGCCCAACTGCAGCACAGCATGTGCCATCTGCAGCCCTCTGTGTCCCCTTTCCCAGCATCTGTCCAGTTGCCCATTCCGACATGCCCACCCTGCTGTTGTGGAACATGTGCACACCATAGGAAACCTGTCCAGTGGAGAGGGAAACCCTGATCAGCGCTATTTCACTGTGGGATCATTCACCTTGTATGGGGATGGAGCGTAGACCCTTCCAAAATTCATATCCTTTTTTTGGAGCTTTCTTGAGAGTGTTTTTTGATGTTTCCCATTAATATCACTATTGCCCAGCGTGGTTATGTTTTTTTTATATTTTGTTGGGGTCATTTTCAGTGTTTATTTGCACTTTTGTTCCGTGCACATGTATCACACATCACTTTTTGTAGGTTTCCCTGATTTTGCTGTACATTGCTGACAGAAATGGTTTCTCTTCCCTTTAAATCAGCTCTAACGCCAGGGTTTCACTGGCGTTAGTTTTCAGCCTCGGATTTCACAGCGTTAGTGTGCAGAGAGCCTCTCCCCTCCCACTCTCCACCCATTGACCCTTTCTCTCCGCCCCTGGGGAGCCTTCCTCCGCCCTCCGGGAGCCTTTCTCCGCCTTCAGCGCTCGTTTGCGCCGCAGCGTGCATTATCGCGCGATAAGGTACCTTATCGCGCGATAACGTCACAGAGCGCAAAATAAGACGGTTTAGTAAACATACCCCTGAATCTTTTAAGCCTCTCCTCATAGGGGTATCCTTCCATCCCCTTTACCATTTTGGTGGTTCTTCTCTGTACCTTTTCTAATTATGCTATATTTTTATTAATTTTATTTATTTATTTGTATGCTTTTCTATACCGCCCCTTCCCAAGATCAAGGGTGGTTTATAATGAACAAATAGGATACATAGAACTTAGAACCAAAAATGAAACATCCAACTATAATAGTTATTTACATATGAATTATTTACAGGTTTTTACATACAACATATTTACGAATGTAGCTAGTCTAGGATAGATTCAAAAGACTGGTTAGTGATATACCTGGTATGTATGTTGGAGGTGGGAATGTATGTGTTGTGTGGTTTTAGGTTGGATATGTTTCATTCTTGTCATGACTGCTACCATAGTGTTCAATGAATAAAAATATTTTCATTTCCTTTCGGAATAATTGGAGGTCTTTGATAGATCTCAGTGTATCTGGTAGAGCATTCCAGAGTATAGAGGCCACGTAGGAGAATGCTCTGTTACTTGTGGATTGTTTTGTTTTGCGGAAGTCAGTAGGGACTATAATAGTGTTCTGTGAGCATCCTCTTCTTATTCTTACATCAGTGGAAGAGTTAATTAGGGAAGATAAAAATGAAGGTGCAATGTTATTCAGGAGTTTGAAAGTAATCATATCAAGAAGGCCGCGGAGCCTCGTGCACGTGGCCGGAATTAACCGGGGGGGCGCCTGTCGCGTTCGCGCCCGGCTTGTCGGCCGCGTCAGCCGTCGCCGGCCGCGTGTTTGGCTTCGAAGTGATTGGCTCCCGCAGTTGTTTTGGCGACGCGGGAGCCAATCATGTATTGAAGTCGGGGCTTGATGGGGGGGCGGCGCAGAGCACGGCCGTTCTTCTGAGCGGTGGCCCGGGGAGACGGTTGCTCTGAGCCGTTCCTCTCTTCATTGCCTGTTGCTTGGTCGGGTCGGGTCCGGTAGATTCGCCGTTGAAGGTCCGGTGTTTGGGGAGTCGTGTGCTGTGCTCCAGCCAGGGTCGGGGCTCCCAGCACAGCGTTTCACCGGGGTTTGCTTGGCGGCGGTCAGCAGAGTCTGGAGCGCGTGTGCGATCTCGGGCACGCTGCGGGGACATCGGGTCAGGCAAGTTTTTTTTTTTTTGGCGCGTTGTGCTATTCCTGGCGGGGGGGGGGGGAGTATTATTTGGCTAGACTGTGCTTGTTGCATTTGCAGGTTTTAAAAATAAACTAAACTACCGTGCTGCCGGTTTTGACCATGCGGTCTCATCAGAAACGGGGTAAAGGGGCTCCGCATGGTAGGGGGGCAGGGAGGGGAGTAGGACTGGGAGAAGGTGTAGGGGAGCGGGTGACTTCAGTGGGGTCTGGGTTGGGGGAGCAGAGGGGCTCGAGGCCTGGGGCTGTGAAGCAAAGGGGGAGTGAGCGGGGGAGGAGCAGGAAAAGACAGGACCGAGGGAGACCTATGGCTAGGGGCAATAGTGTACAAGCGGGTAGAGGGCGTACAGATGTGATGCCTACGGGGGGTGCCTTTACTGAGGGGCCGGGCGGCCCTGGTATTCCTCAGGCGGGGGGTAGAGGTAGTGTGGGAGGCGCTTGTGGCCGGGGGGGGGCCAGAGGCTATGGGGGTCTCGGGTGTTAGCCCTACTTTGGCTTGGTCAGGGCAGACAGCGGATTGGATGGGGGGGAGAGTGGGTACAAATTTCCCGGGTGTGTCTGGTTTCCCTATAGTACAGGGTGGCACGCCATTGGCTTGGAAGCATTGGAGTGGGGGTGGTCAAGGCTCTTCCCGGGCAAATTGGATGGGGATGTGGCCACCGCCCTGGGCCATGGCCGGTGTTCCTTCGCCTTGTGGTGTTTTCTCTCCTCAGGTACCGTCGGGTTGGCAGTTCCGGGGAGAAGCAGATCTTTATGGATCCAGCCAGCAAGGTGCGGTGGCATCGAGCGGGGAATGGAGCCGTGTGGAAGCGGATGCCGGTGCAGGGCCTGCGACTCCAGTTGTTCAGCGAGGGATCGTTTCATTCGAAGGGACACCCAGCGGTGGTGCAGGTGAGTTGGCTCAGAGCCTTACCGGGGAGGTGGGGGGCGGGGGTGTTTCGGCACCAGTACACGGCGTAGGGGAAGGGGGCGTTTCGGCGGTATCAGGGGAGGTAGGCAAAAAGGCCAAAAAGAAAAATAAGCACTCCTCGCGCCGGCGTCGTAAATCTCGTTCTTCTTCTTCTTCGTCGGTTCGGTCTTCGTCAACTTCTTCTACGTCTGGTGAGAGCGAGAGGGGTGATCTTACTAGGAGTTCGGTGCAGCCGACGTTAGCAGCTTTCTCGGAATTATGGGAAGGGGTGCCGAAGAAGTTGCGGCGAAAAATCCAAAAAAGGCGTTATATCGATCTGTTTCGGTTACTAGAGGGCAGGAAGCGCACGGGGGATAGTCGTAAGAAGAGGAAAGAGGATGAGAAGGCTGGGCGCGTGCACAAAGTAGCTAGGAACGTTGTTAATTGGACGAGGGCCTTCTTACGTCTCGCGAGTGTATGGGGTCATCTGCATCCAGAGCAGTATGGCATGCTCTTGGCATATATGGATTCCATTTTAGAGGCTTCTCAGTCACATCCGGGTTGGGCCTGGCTCAACTACGACGAGAAATTCTGCGATAAAATGGAGGAGAATCGACTCTTGTCCTGGGGGACTCAAGATATTAATCTTTGGTTAACCCAGATGGCGGTTCGCCCTGGTGGGGGGTTAGCGAGTGGTCAGAAAAGCGGATCAGGAGCTGTCGAAGGATCACTGCGGTCCTTTCGTGCGAGCAACCTGCCGGCGGGACAGAGAACAGCGGGGGAGGCGCAGGAGATTTGTGTTAGCGCTTTAACAAGTCTTCGTGCCCCTTTCCGGACTGCAAGTTCCGGCAAGCCTGTTCTATCTGCACCGGGGACAAACACAGTCCAAGACGTGAGGAGTGTGGAAGACAAATTTATTTACTCACAAACCTAGGCAACCCGACACAGGCCGTGTTTCGTAGCCTTCGTCAGGGGTTGTAAGGCAAAATTACTATAAACATAGAAACATAACATATTAAAAGTGAAGGAACAAACAAATTCATCTAACAAATACATAAAAGACATAATAAAAACATAATAAAAATAATAATAATAATTTTATTAATTTTTATTATTTTATTATGATATTTTTAGATCTAAAGCGTTCCAACACTATTACATTATGTATTTATTATTATATTATATATTATTACATGATTTGTTTTATTTATTATTATTATTTTTATTATGTTTTTATTATGTCTGTTATGTATTTGTTAGATGAATTTTTTTGTTACTTCACTTTTAATATGTTATGTTTCTATGTTTATAGTAATTTTGCCTTACAACCCCTGACGAAGGTTACGAAACACGGCCTGTGTCGGGTTGCCTAGGTTTGTGAGTAAATAAATTTGTCTTCCACACTCCTCACGTCTTGGACTGTGTTTGTGGTACCAACGTGAGTACTGCCTACTTCTTGGACAGTCTATCTGCACCGGGGGACATTCCGCCCTTAAGTGTGTCAAGCGGGTGTCTGTCGGTGCCGGAGTGCCGGCTTCCAAGCAGTAGGGACCTCATGGGTTTAGCTCCGACTCCAATTCTTTTTTCAGCTATTCGCTTGTGGTTAGGGAGGTATCCTAGGCGCAGGGCTGGGAAGGTGTTGGCAGAGGGGTTTCAAATGGGTTTTTCGATTCCTGTGGTGGGTACAGTAGTGTCGGGTAAGGTTCAGAATGCGCCGTCCGTTCGGAGATTTCCGCATATTGTGCGGGAAAAGCTTGCAGTAGAGCTGCGGATGGGTAGGGTGGCTGGCCCTTTTGTGGAGCCACCTTTCTCCAACCTTGTAGTGTCCCCTTTGGGGATCGTTCCGAAAAAGGAGCTTGGAAAGGAGCTTGTCTTTTCCTCCGGGCTCTTCCGTGAATGACCACATCCCTAAGAAGCATTGTACAGTTCGTTACGCATCGTTTGATATGGCGGTG
This sequence comes from Ichthyophis bannanicus, assembly GCA_033557465.1. NCBI lineage: Eukaryota > Metazoa > Chordata > Amphibia > Gymnophiona > Ichthyophiidae > Ichthyophis > Ichthyophis bannanicus. The sequence goes on along the minus strand of CM066037.1, from coordinate 290,454,476 downwards.
GAGCTTGTCCGGTGATGTGGTAGTGAGAGCCTGTTGGCCAAGGTGGACATTGAGTCGGCGTTTCGTTTGTTGCCGGTGTATCCATCAGCTTTTCATTTATTAGGGTTTTGCTTCGAGGGACAGTTCTATTATGATAAGTGCATGCCCATGGGTTGTTCAGTGTCCTGTGCATATTTCGAATTGTTTAGTACGTTTATGCATTGGGTTTTCTCGAAGAAAACCGGTTGTGCGAATGCAGTGCATTACTTGGACGACTTTTTGTTTGTGGGTGAAGCACGTTCTGGTCGGTGTCAGGCCTTATTGGATGGATTTCTGCATTTAGCTCATGAGTGGGGAGTTCCCTTGGCTCGAGACAAAACAGCCGGCCCGATGACGAGACTTACCTTTTTAGGTATTGAATTAGACACCGTGGCAATGGTGGCGCGCTTGCCCCCTGAGAAGGTGATTAAGTTGCGAGTGTTGGTGGCAAACGCTCTTGCCTCCAATAAGTTGACGCTGAGGGAGATGCAAGCACTTCTTGGCTCCCTAAACTTTGCTTGTCGAGTGATCCCGATGGGTAGGGTGTTTTTGCATAGATTCGCTGTGGCCATGATGGGGGTAACGAGACCTCATCATCGGATTCGAATGTCACGGGGTATGCGAGCGGATTTGTGTGTGTGGGACACATTTTTGCAGGAATTCAATGGTGCCACGGTCTTTAGAGACTTAGAAACTACCAGTGACGCGTTAGAATTGTATACGGATGCCGCTGGAGGTTTAGGTCTAGGTGTGTACTTCGGTGGTTCATGGTGTGCAGAGGCATGGCCGCGGGCGTGGAGTGTTGCGGGCTTAACCCATAATATCACCTTTTTGGAATTGTTCCCGATACTCGTGGTTCTCACATTATGGCCCAACAGAATTTGCAATCACACGGTGCTATGGTGGTGCGATAATGCCGCGGTCGTCAGTGTTATTAATAATTACGCTCCGCGGTGTGTGCCGGTGGCAGACTTGATGCGTCAGGTAGTGTTAGCCTGCTTGAGACTTAATGTGGTGGTGAGGGCTAGGCATATACCAGGAACTACTAACAAGATTGCTGATGCTCTTTCCCGTTTCAAGTGGGAGCTGTTTCAGATGTTGGCGCCAGCGGCGGACAAGGAGGGGGCATCAGTCCCGGAGCAATTATGGCAGATTGGTCTTCTGAGATGATCCACTTGCTGAGAAGCTCTGTGTCGGCTGCTACTTGGACTGCATATCGACGGGGCTGCAGCACTGTCGAGAGCTTTCTCGCAGAGCGCGGATGGCGACAGGGACCGATTTCAGATCATCTCATGAGTCAGTATGTTCTCTCAGCCAAGGCGGCGGGGTTTTCGCGGACCGCAGTGCGTATGCATTTGGCTGGGTTTTCTTTTTTCTCGAAGGCGGTGGGGTGGGGGGCTGTTGGGGGAGGGTTTTTGACGCGTCGGTTGTTGCAGGGTTGGGAACGCTCATGCCCTGCCCCGGGTGATTGCAGGCGCCCTATTACCCATGAGTTACTTGTTAGGCTTTGTGGCGCCCTGCCTGAGGTGGTTACCTCCCATTTTGAGGCTGCGCTTTTTTGAGTAGTCTTTGCAGTTGCCTTTTTCGGGGCTTTTCGAATTGGCGAGCTGGTGGCGGAGTCAGGTCGCTTGTCGCGGCCTCAGGGTTTGCTATTACAACACGTGGTTTTCATGGAGGGCGGGGTTCGCCTTCAGTTAGAGCGTTCCAAGACGGATCCGTCGGGAAAGGGAATTTGGGTATTTTTGTGGGCAATGCCCGGAGCACTCACTTGTCCGGTTGCATCGCTGCAGGCGTACTTGCAACTGCGGTCCGATGGTGTGGGCAGTCTTTTTCAGCACGTGGATGGGCGGGTGCTGACGCGCTTCCAGTTTACTGCGGTTTTGCGGTTAGCGCTACGCTGGTTGGGTGAGGACTCGAGCCAGTTCGCGCCTCACTCGTTTCGGATAGGGGCAGCGATGACGGCGGCGGGGGTGGGGTTGCCCGAGGTGGAAATTAAGAAGATTGGTAGATGGAAGTCCCAGGCTTTCCGCAGCTATGTGCGACTTTAGGGGAGGGGATGTGGCTAACTGTTTATTTTGTTTTGCAGATCTGGGAACGGGACCGTGTAGCTGTTGGATGATTGGCCACTCTTTTGTTTACTGGGCCGGTCGACGAGCAGTGACACGGCCCGTAGGCGTGAACCTCGGCCTGGCAACTTCCTTGGTAACCGTTTCATGGCTGGGCGAGCGCGGTCTTCGGTGGATACAGCTCTTGCCTTTGCTGCGGCACCATGAGCATCAGCAAGGGACGCCTGACATCACCGTGATTCATCTTGGGGGCAACGATTTGGGGGCTTGGACTTGTCGCCAGTTGATTCGAGCAGCGCAGCGCGATTTTGGAGAGTTGTTAAGTATGTTTCCGGACGTGGTTCTCGTCTGGTCAGATATCATTCCAAGGCCTGCTTCCTAGGGTGAGCGGTGGTGGTCCAGGGGGTTAACTAAAATCAATCGACAGATTGGTCGATGGGTGAGGGAGCGAGGGGGGTGTCAGATTTTCCATTCCTGGGTGGAGGTGGCCTGTACGGGATTGTACCGGCAGGATGGTGTACATCTATCCCCTGTAGGGATGGATTTACTCCTCAATGATTGGCAGGAGGCCTTGGAGGATATTCTGCGAGAACGTAGGGCTGGTCGCAGCTTAGCCTTGAGGGCGGCTCAGGTCGAGGTGTCCTGAGCCGTTGGCGGGATCCCGGAGGTTTACGGGGTCCGGAGCCGGAGGCAATCCTTAGGATGGGGGTGGGGTACCCCCGACCTGGACAATCCCTCGGGCTTTTGCTAATAATATGGCGAAGCCGGAAGAGGGAGGGATAAGAAAATAGCCGGGGCTTGGGCCCGGCGGAAGCGGAGACAGCGTCACCTTGCTACTGATATGGCTGGTGAAGGCTTGATCTGCGGGGGAGGGGGGGTTTGGTTGTTAATTGTAAACTTTGTTTAGTTATTGTTAAAGGCAAATAAAGCTGCGACCAGTTTAATTCCAGAACAGGTGTGGTGTTGTCATTGCATAAGGTTTGTCAGACGGGTGCCTGGGTGAGAATGTTCACAGTCTTGGCAAAGGCATATATCAATATGATTTGCAAGGGATTGTGGGAAATGCAGTCCATTCACACCAGACACAGCCGCTCACAATAATTAGTTGTGTTTGAGTGTAAAGCCAATAAGATATTTATTTATGGGGTTATTTCTCCCAACACAGATATGCTTGGTAGCACATAAAACAGGATACTTGCTTTCAGTGTTAAACTTAGAACAACAAAATCAGGAAAACAACAGCTGAACTTGTCAGGCAATCAAATCAAAAGAATAAAGACCTGGTTGGTAACAAACTGGTCTTTTCTGTAGGCTCAAGCTAATATTTTCTTAGCAGTGCATCAAACAACAAGCAAAACCCACAAAGAAGGGAAAAACTGTTCTTTTCAGGTTAACTTCTTATATCTTCACACATAGACTCAGAAGTGATTCCCTCAGAGCTCACAAGCAATTAGGTAAGGCTCAATTGCTAGCAGTTACCCAGCTGAAACCCCTTAGCTGGCTTGCTTTCTACTGCGTGGCTCAAATTCTACTCAGGAGCTTTTCTGAGTAGATTAAAGAACAAATTTGTATTTCTTTGTGATGGTTGTTGTACTTTGTAACAGTAAATTACCAAAGGAGTTTAGACAGAGAGCAATCCATGTATTCACAGCCTGTATCTACCACCTCTCCCCCTTCTTCAACAATCATGGGTTCAAAATCATGGATTGGCACAGAGGAATTTCTCAATGGAGCACTTTCAGGAGAATACTTGTTTCCCTGCTGTCTTTCAAGGGTATAGCTAGGGCATAGATCAGTGTTCATACCTGAGCTTCCATTGCTGTTAGAGTTCCTCTCTAAATAGCCTGGCCAGTATGTAGTCCAGTTCTTATGTCCAGCCTTCCAATCCAGATCCCTGGACACTGGTTCTCTGTTCACATACCTTCTGGCACGGTCCTAGGGTCCCTTCCAAGTGCAGCCGTCTCCCTCACAGGTACCGTCTGGAGATTCCTAGCTCTGCAGCACCACTCCTCTGGCTTTCCCCAGTCCAATGGTGTAAGCTTGCCTTTGGAATGCCTTCCAGTATACGTACTGCTCTGGACTCCTTTAGACCTCCCAAAAGCTTTTCTCTTCTTTCTTCCAAAAGGTTTCTTGCCCTCTCTGTCCGTCCGCTCTGGCTTCTGCTTCTGATTATCCTCCAGATGATGAAGCTGTCCAAGATCATGAAGATATCCAAGCTGAATCTGAGGATAATTCTCTGTAGAATAAACTCTACCTTTATTCTGCTTAGATGAGTGCTCCACCCTAGCACAGCGCAGCTGTGCTGAATCAGGCCCTGCCCTTTGAGATGAGTGCTTGGGGATTACCTCATAGCCCTCCTGATTGAACACACGTTTCCCCACTTCAGCTCCTCTAATGGCTGTTGGAAACCTGGTGCATTCTGGGACTGGTAGTCTTTTATGGAAAAATTCTGTTTTCTTATTTCTACCAGAACTGACAGGTTGCTTGTTCAGAGTCACTTCACCTTTTCTATAGCTCCTTCCTGAGCTATGATAAGCTTCCTTATCACATACCCCCTGCTTAAGTTATTACGGACTGGTTTAACTGGTGAAACCTCTTTCCTACAGTCCGTAATACCTACGAGAGTGTTATCTTTTTGAAGCTCACTTACTTCCTGACTGGCTTCAGGGTCATTATTATTTACAGGCCTCTCCTTCCAAGACTTAAGTACATTAATATGGTAGGTCTGCCTACGCCCTCTTGCATTTTCTACCATATAAGACACTGGGATCACTTGTTTAACAACCTTCCATGGCCCTTTCCACTGTACTTCAAATTTTGGAGCAGTACCTGCTACTTGAACCAAAACCTTTTCACCAATGCTTAATTGGCGGCTTTTGGCCTTCCTATCATACCACCCTTTCTGGCGCACTTGACTGTCCTGCAGGTTCCTCTCAGCAACCTGCGAGGTCCTTTTCAAACGTGCTCTCAAGTCACATAGAAACTGTGGCACCTCCTGACTTCCTGGTTCAGGATCAATCCATTGTTCCCTCAAAATATCTAATAAACCACGTAGAGCCCTACCATACATCAATTCATATGGAGTTACACCTAGGGACACCTGAATTCTTTCCCTGCAGGCATATAAGGCAAAGGGCAATAACATATCCCATTCTTTTACCTCTCCTGCTAACCCCCTTCTCAACATTTGTTTGAGAGTTTGGTTGAATCTCTCCACCAACCCGTTTGATTGTGGATGGTAGGCTGAGGCTTTCACGTGATGAATGCCAAAGGCATCCCAGACCTGGGCCAAATATTTGGATACAAAATTGGACCCTCGGTCAGTCAACACCTCTCTTGGGAATCCCACTTCACAAAACAATTTTACTAGCTCTAAAGCTATTGTTTTTGCAGAAACATTCCTCAATGGTATGGCCCAGGGAAACCTTGTTGCCTGATCTACCATAACTAGGATGTATTGGAAACCTCGGGGCGTTTTGACTAATGGGCCTACAATATCCATAGCAATGCGACCAATTGGGTCTGTGATAATTGGCATGGGAATCAAAGGCACCACCGGTGGGTGAGCCGCTGTAACTCGCTGACACGCTGGACATGCAGCACAAAACTGGGCAGTTTCTTTGAAAATACCTGGCCAGTAAAAATGCATAAGTATTTGATCCAGCGTTCCTTGCATCCCCTTATGACCTCCAACTGGACGATCATGTGCTAATCTAAGTACTAGCCCTTTGAAAGTTGTGGGTACCACCAATTGTTTACGTATGGTCCCATTTCTGGGGTCCTGACTCTCTCTATATAATATTTCATTATCTAGTCTGAATCTGGGCAACTCCTCCCTGACCTCATGAGCATACTTAAAAGCTCGGGTGAGAGCTTGATCAGCTCGCTGCTCTTGTGGAAAGTTAGGAAACTTTGCCACTAACTCAGCTGGCACCCAGGGTAAACTTTGACCCGCTAACATCTCAGCCCTACCCTGTGCTCTGCAAAGTCTCTCACGCCGCTTTTGTGCTTTCAACTTTCTTACTTTACCAGATGATGGAGTTATTAAATCATCATGAGAGGGTAAGTCTCCTAATAACTCTGCCTGCTCCCCCTCCTCCTTCTGCTGGCTCTCTACCTTAGCCTGCGAGCGGGTGGATACAAGGCCCCTCTTATTCCCTATAGTTTGGCCTTCTGGAAGCTTAACCATCTTTTTAGCTAGGGACTGAGGACTTCCAAAGAAAGGCCCGGGAGCTATTTCCATTAATCCTTCTCCCTCCTTCTTTCCTAGCCCTTCCACTAGACCCTGCTTAAATCTTGGCCAGTCTCTTCCTAGAACCAAATCAAAGGGTAGCCTAGGCACCACTGCTAACAGGACTTCCTCTTGTTCCCCCAGGCACTTAACCTTTAGCCTATAGGTGGGATATGATGTTGCAGCACCATGAATGCATCTGATGTGAACTTGGCTTTCAGGGGTTCTAGGCACAAATCCTTCTTGGGCCTCTATTCTCTTCCAAAGCCTTTTTGACATCATACTCTGGTCTGCCTCAGAGTCTAACAAAGCATTTGTGGTAATTCCTTGCACATCAACCATCAAAAGAAATCCTTCTTTGGGCTATTTTAAATCCACACCCATTAAGCTAGTGTGTGCCTGGCATCCCTTTTCTAAATGTCCCCATTTTCCACACTTGAAACATTTCTTTCTAATCCACTGTGTCATCTGGTTTGGCACAGTACATTTATTTTCAGAAACATTTTTAATTATTTTCTTTTCTGATACAGCACAGCTTGCCTCAGCACCTATCTTCAGAGGGCCACCCATTCTATGGCAAGCCTGCGTGGCTTCCAAGAATCTCTCTGCTAGCATGGTTGCCTCTCCAAGATTTTGGCAATTTTGCTGTATAAGGAAAGTGTGCAAATCTTTAGGCACAGCAGACATAAATTGTTCAAGCATAATAATGTCTAATAACATTTCTACCGTCTTTTGCTCAGGCTCCAACCATTTTACAGCTAATCCTCTGATTCTCTGACTCAGAGCCCTGGGTGTTTCACCCACTCTCAATGCAGTAGCTCTAAACATTCGCCTATACTCTGAAATAGACAAACCCTAGGCGATCTCTAATAGCAGCCTTTACATCCTTATAATTCAAAGCCTGGGCTGCTGGCATTGCTCTATAAGCCGCAAGCGCCTCTCCAGTTAATGAGGCTGCCAGCCTTACTGCCCACTGGGTCTCTGGCCATGCTAATGCTTGTGCCACTCTTTCAAAAGACTCTAGAAAATCATTAACATTATCATCTGGAGTTAGCTTCCCAAAACTAAATGCCCCAATTACCTGATTGAGTCCCACACTGTCCACATGTGATGTACCAGTATTTACTGCTGGTCTTGCATCTGGTCCACTTTGGTTCTGTAGTTTAACTAGGGCTTGCACCAGATCAAGCACTGGCCTCTGCTGGTCCATTAAGGCTTTCATAGCAGTGTCCTGAGCCTGCTGTGCTAGCTCCTGTTGCCTGCTAAACTGGGCTGCCATCCAATCAGCTAGTTCCCTTGGATCCATCTTGATCCCTGCAAGAAAACACAAAAAAAAAAAAAACACAGTGCACCACCTTCCAAACAGGTGTTTTTTTTCTACTCTTTTTTTTTTTCAATTACCCCTGTGCCTTACTCCCATCCACCACTAGACATGCCCAGGTACTTGTTACCTTATGCCAGTGATGAATCCAGCTCTGCACAGGGTCTTTTCATCCTGGAACAGCTACCTGGAACAGCCACCTCTCCTCCAAAGTGCAGTTGAGGGAAAATCTTTTCTTTCAGCTTTTAAGCTTGAACTGTCTTTTCCTTCAGACTTGAGTTGTAATCCTTAGCAAGTAAATCCCTTTGCGCAAAAGCAATCCGAAAAACTATGCCATTTGTCAGATGGGTGCCTGGGTGAGAATGTTCAGTCTTGGCAAAGGCATATATCAATATGATTTGCAAGGGATTGTGGGAAATGCAGTCCATTCACACCAGACACAGCCGCTCACAATAATTAGTTGTGTTTGAGTGTAAAGCCAATAAGATATTTATTTATGGGGTTATTTCTCCCAACACAGATATGCTTGGTAGCACATAAAACAGGATACTTGCTTTCAGTGTTAAACTTAGAACAACAAAATCAGGAAAACAACAGCTGAACTTGTCAGGCAATCAAATCAAAAGAATAAAGACCTGGTTGGTAACAAACTGGTCTTTTCTGTAGGCTCAAGCTAATATTTTCTTAGCAGTGCATCAAACAACAAGCAAAACCCACAAAGAAGGGAAAAACTGTTCTTTTCAGGTTAACTTCATATATCTTCACACATAGACTCAGAAGTGATTCCCTCAGAGCTCACAAGCAATTAGGTAAGGCTCAATTGCTAGCAGTTACCCAGCTGAAACCCCTTAGCTGGCTTGCTTTCTACTGCGTGGCTCAAATCCTACTCAGGAGCTTTTCTGAGTAGATTAAAGAACAAATTTGTATTTCTTTGTGATGGTTGTTGTACTTTGTAACAGTAAATTACCAAAGGAGTTTAGACAGAGAGCAATCCATGTATTCACAGCCTGTATCTACCACCTCTCCCCCTTCTTCAACAATCATGGGTTCAAAATCATGGATTGGCACAGAGGAATTTCTCAATGGAGCACTTTCAGGAGAATACTTGTTTCCCTGCTGTCTTTCAAGGGTATAGCTAGGGCATAGATCAGTGTTCATACCTGAGCTTCCATTGCTGTTAGAGTTCCTCTCTAAATAGCCTGGCCAGTATGTAGTCCAGTTCTTATGTCCAGCCTTCCAATCCAGATCCCTGGACACTGGATCTCTCTTCACATACCTTCTGGCACGGGTCCTAGGGTCCCTTCCAAGTGCAGCCGTCTCCCTCACAGGTACCATCTGGAGATTCCTAGCTCTGCAGCACCACTCCTCTGGCTTTCCCCAGTCCAATGGTGTAAGCTTGCCTTTGGAATGCCTTCCAGTATACGTACTGCTCTGGACTCCTTTAGACCTCCCAAAAGCTTTTCTCTTCTTTCTTCCAAAAGGTTTCTTGCCCTCTCTGTCCGTCCGCTCTGGCTTCTGCTTCTGATTATCCTCTAGATGATGAAGCTGTCCAAGATCATGAAGATATCCAAGCTGAATCTGAGGATAATTCTCTGTAGAATAAACTCTACCTTTATTCTGCTTAGATGAGTGCTCCACCCTAGCACAGCGCAGCTGTGCTGAATCAGGCCCTGCCCTTTGAGATGAGTGCTTGGGGATTACCTCATAGCCCTCCTGATTGAACACACGTTTCCCCACTTCAGCTCCTCTAATGACTGTTAGAAACCTGGTGCATTCTGGGACTGGTAGTCTTTTATGGAAAAATTCTGTTTTCTTATTTCTACCAGAACTGACAGGTTGCTTGTTCAGAGTCACTTCACCTTTTCTATAGCTCCTTCCTGGGCTATGATAAGCTTCCTTATCACAGGTTGTATGAAAGGGGGAGGGGCTTGGGGGATGGGGGATGGGGGAGTGGGTCGCGAGGCGACTAGTGCGCCGTACCCGGTTACAAGAAGGCCGCGGAGCCTCGTGCCCGCGGCCGGAATTAACCGGGGGGCGCCTGTCGCGCTCGCGCCCGGCTTGTCGGCCGCGTCAGCCATCGCCGGCCGCGTGTTTGGCTTCGAAGTGATTGGCTCCCGCAGTTGTTTTGGCGACGCGGGAGCCAATCATGTATTGAAGTCAGGGCTTGATGGGGGGGGCGGCGCAGAGCACGGCCATTCTTTTGAGCGGTGGCCCGGGGAGACGTTGCTCCCGCCCGCCCACTCTCGTGAGGGTCTGAGTGACCCGGTTGTTTGGGGGTGTTGCAGCTGGAGGGGGTGGCGGGATCCCGGAGGTTTCCGGGGTCCGGTGCCGGAGGCAATCCTTAGGATGGGGGTGGGGTACCCCCGACCTGGACAATCCCTCGGGCTTTTGCTAATAATATGGCGAAGCCGGAAGAGGGAGGGATAAGAAAATAGCCGGGGCTTGGGCCCGGCGGAAGTGGAGACAGCGTCACCTTGCTACTGATATGGCTGGTGAAGGCTTGATCTGCAGGGGAGGGGGGGTTTTGGTTGTTAATTGTAAACTTTGTTTAGTTATTGTTAAAGGCAAATAAAGCTGCGACCAGTTTAATTCCAGAACAGGTGTGGTGTTGTCATTGCATAAGGTTGTATGAAAGGGGGGGGAGGGCTTGGGGGATGGGGGAGTGGGTCATGAGGCGACTAGTGCGCCGTACCCGGTTAATGTTTTATATTTTATTCTGCTTCCAACTGGTAACCAATGAAGATTGTGTAGTATAAGGGTAATGTGATCTGTGATATGAGCTTTACAAATGATTCGAGCCGCTACATTCTGGGCCATTTGGAGCTGATTAGTAGCCTTCCTGGGTAATCCATGTAATGTACTATTACAGAAATTGAAATGTGGAGTAATTAGTGCTTGTAGAACAGATCTAAAATTGTAACTATCAAGCACTGGCCTTAAATTTTGAATCATCCATAATTTGAAAAATATAGATCTAGTGATTAGCTTTATGTATGTTACCATGCTGAGGGATTGATCTAGGGTTATTCCTAGGTTTTTACTTCATTTTTTACTATAGTGTTGAAGGGGGGGGTGAAGTTTTGATTCCTGGTAATGTACAATACTTCGGGTTTATTGAAATTAATCCTTAGGTTATCTGCTTTTAGCCACTTCTCTGCTTCATTAAGGCAGGATGACATTATGTGTTTTATAGGGTTTATTATATCTATGGGGAAATACAGCATTATATCATCTGCATAAATATGATATCCTACTTTGAATTTTTAAAGATATTACAGATTGGTTGTAAAAAATAATTAAATAGGAGTATTGAGAGAACAGACCCTTGGGGTATGCCCTGCTCCTGTTTGAAAGTTGCAGATGTCTGTTGGCCAATTTGAATTTGTTGGGTGCAGTCGGAGATGTAGGACTGAAACCATTTGTATACTATGTCCTTTATGCCTATTTGGCTCAGTCTTGTTAGTAGGGTGTTATGACTAACACTGTGAAATGCAAAAGAAATATCTAAGAATACAAGCATAAATTTTGCCTCTTTAGCATTATCTATGCCTCAAAAGAATTTATCAAAGAGGACCAAGATCAGTGTGTCTACACCATGAGATTGTTGGAAACCATATTGTTGTTCATCTAGCGGTGCATTTAGGTCAATGAAATCTTGTAATTGGGTTTGAACAACCTTCTCGATTACTTTAGTCACAAATGGGAGACTAGATATTGGTCTATATGAGCTAGGGTTTTCCTTGTCAACGGATTTATTTTTTAGGATATGTCGAATCATACCATACTTAAGTTCTAAAGGCATGGTTAAGGGATTGGTTGACCACTGTAAGTAAATAAGGAGCAAGTTTAGTTTTTGTTGTCTTAATCCAGCAAACTGGACATAGGTCGAGTGAGGAGGTGGTGGTATTCATTTTGGTGATTGTATTCAACAGATGTTTTTGGTCAATTAAATGAAAGATGTGCCAGGTGTTTGTGTTTGAAGGTACATTGAGAGGGTAAGGAATGACCTCTGAGTTCTGTAATTGTAATTTATTTGCATAGGGCCCGATTCCGTCCCACATGTAGATCCCCTCTGTACGTCCGGTCTGAGCTGGACGTACAGAGGGGATCAGAATCGTGAACAATCATGTACGTGCAGGCCGGGACTGTGATTCAGTCTGGCCTGCACGTACATGAAAAGCCTGGCTAACTCAGTCTGGGCTTTTAAATGGAGCTGCGGCGCCATGGCACTGTGGCTCCATTTAAAACCATAGTGCCGGCTGCAGGCAAAAATTGCTTAGTCCCCGCAGCCTGACCCCCGATCTGGCTTCCTAAGGCCAGGGTCAGAATGTCCTCTGGCCCCCCTACCTCATCTGTGCCCCAGACACATACTTTAAAAATGTCCAGGGAAGATATTCTACCTCCGAGGTGGAATAACTTCCCCGCACATGTCACCGACCCTGGACGTACAGGGCCAACATTAGAATTGGCCCACTGCCTGCCCAGACTCCACTCCTGAGCCGCCACTTCCCCGCCCCCATCTAACTTCCCTGTGCAACCAGCGGGGAAGTTACTTACGGCCGGAAGAAGGCACTAATAGCGAGGATCGACGTCCCATCCCTGCTATTGGTGGCACAGAATAACCTCAATAGTGATTAGCAAGGGCTTGAGGATTGATGTAAATATTGTTTACTTCTGTATTTGGTGTTTGGGTTCGGGATTAAAAAATTTCAAAAAGTTCCCTTGGTTGAGTGAATTATTGAGTTTTTAGTGTGATATTCTTTCTTTTTGTTGTTAATTGCTTCTTTGTATCTATGAAGGGAATTCATATAGAGTAGCTTGACATCTGTGGATTTAGAGGTTCTCCATTTGTATTCAAGTCTCCTCAATTCTTGTTTTAATTTTCTTAGATCTTGAGTGTACCATTTCTCAGAGGACCTGGGTGTAACTCTTACGTGAGAATTTGGGGGTGCTGCAGCATTAGATATTGAGGTATTCTATTTATTTTGAATATCATCCAGATCCGTTAAAGGACCTATATCCTTTTTAAGATATGGTGACCAGAATTGCACACAATATTCAAGGTGCAGTCGCACCATGGAATGATACAGAGCATTATAATATCTTTTGTTTTATTCTCCATTCTTTTCCTTATGATTCCTACCATTCTATTTGCTTTCTTGGCCACTGCTGCACACTGGGCAGAAGGTTTCAACATGTTATTCACGATGATGCCTAAATCTTTTTCCTGGGTGGTGGTTCCTAATGTGGAACCTTGCATCATGTAACCATAGTTTGGGTTGTTCTTTCCTAGGTGCATAACTTGCACTTGTCCACATTAAATTTCATCTGCCATTTGAATATCCAATCTTCCAATTTATCAAGGTCCTCTTGCAATTTTTCACAATCCTCTTGGGTTTTAACAATTTTGAATAATTTTGTGTCATCTGCAAATTTGATTAACTTGCTCATTATTCCCATTTCCAGGTCATTTACAAATATTTCAAAAAGCAACGGATCTAGCACAGATCCCCTGGGTACTCTGCTATTCACGTTTCTCCATTGAGAAAAATGGCCATTTAGCCCTACCCTCTGCTTCCTATCTTTTAACTAGTTCCTGATCCACAATAGTATACTACCTCCTATGCCATGGCTTTTTAGTTTCACCGAATAGCTCATGAGGGATCTTGTCAAAGACTTTCCGAAAATCAGATACACTATATCGACCGGTTCACCTCTGTCTACCTGTTTGTTCACACCTTCAAAAAAATATAACAGTAAGACAAGACCTTCCTTGGCTAAAGCCATGTTGGCTTTCTGCCATTAAACCATGACTATCTACATGTTCAGTAATTTTGTTCTTTATAATAGTTTTGCACGGTACCATTTTGCACGGTACTGACGTCAGGCTCACCGGTCTGTAGTTTCCCGGATCACCCCTGGAATCCTTTTTAAAAATTGGCGTTACATTGGCCATTCACCAGTCTTCAGGTATTACAGATGATCTTAATGATAGTTCACAGATTACTTTCACTGCACTTCACACACTCCTACTGACACTGATAATGTCTTGGATCAGCTACTGCAACAGCATTTTCAATGGTATTACATATGCAAATCTGACTAAGCTTCAGCATGTTCCAAATGCAGCTGCTGAACCTCTTCATAATTCCTGTAAATTTGACCACGTTACTCCTCTTTTGATAAAATAATCATTGTCTTTCCAATACCTACCAGTTAAAATTCAACATGCTCACATTAGCATACAAAGTTTTTCATCCAGGTGTTCCTCTCTATTTGACTGCTCATTTAATCCCATACTCTCCCAATCAAACTCCCACTCACTAAATATGCATTTTCTAGTACTCTCTAGTTAAAGGACAACCTGATTAGAATCTACCCGCACCTTAGCATTCTACTATCTGGCTCCACAGTTATGGAAATCCCTTTTCCTACACCTTAGAGAAGAGCCTTTGTATAAGAAATTAAAAAAAAGCCTAAAGACCTACTATTTTGAGATTGCTTATGACCTGCCTTATTGATTATTGTGGGAGCATGGACAGCAATTTACCCAACCTCTTTGCTGTATTACACATATTTATTGTATTTTTACAACTGGCTAATCTTCCGCCATCCTCAATATGCTAATATAACCCCTCTTCTCAAGTCGCTTCACTGGCTCCCTCTCCATTTCCGTATCCAGTTCAAACTTCTCCTACTGACTTATAAATGCACTCATTCTGCTGCTCTTCACTACCTTTCCTCTCTTATCTCTCCCTAAACCCCTCCTTGGGAACTCTGCTATTCTGGCAGATCCTTTCTATCTGTGCCCTTCTCTTCTACTGCCAACTCCAGACTTCGATCCTTCCACCTTGCTGCTCCTTATGCTTGGAACAAACTACCCGAGTCTGTATGTCAGGCTTCATCTCTGGCCCTTTCCAGATCCAGGCTGAAAACTCACCTCTTTGAGGCCGCTTATGGATCTTGATCTGTTTGGTTTCCTATATGTTTCCTTGCCACTCCCCTAGATGTGACCTTGTCCTCAGCTGTTGGGTTGTCTGTCTTGACTAGATTGTAAGATCTGATGAGCAGGGACCGTCTTTTACATGTGTCTGTAGAGCACTGCGTACACCTTGGAGCGCTATACAAATGATGAGAAGTAGTAGTAGTCGCAGTTTTATCTTTTCTCTTCCCTTTCTCTTCCTAATTTCTTTATCCTATTTTAATCTTGGTTTTATATTATAAACCTTCCTGATACAATGTGATAGGGCGGTATATCATATCAGAAATAAACTGTAAACAAAAACTATATCTCTACAAAACTTCTTGATCCTTGCTTGCTTCGTTATTGTTCAATAGTTCATATACTGTTGCAAAGAGAAATGATAATAACTCAGTGCTTATAATTTCAAAAGACTCCAGGATAGATCGGATCTGAGCAGTTACTTTATCTGAAACATGATCTTCAGTGTAAATGAACATCTGACACCACTGAGCTGACATTCTAGGTTCAAATTCCATGCAAATTCCAGGCTCTCCAAACAACACAATTAAAATAGGACAATTTAAAAGACACCACCAAATTACATCCTGTATCTTAGTAGAGAGCATAGTGTATATAAACAAGGATCATCAGAGAATAAAACAGATGTAGAGGCTCCTGTACTATTCTCTGATGGTCCTCATGTATATAGGCTGTTTTGTACCTACTACTTCCTAGGATGTAATCTGGTGGTGTTTGGTAAATTGCTCTGTTTTTATTGGGTTGTTCGAAGAGCACTATCCAGACAGCCTGTTATTTCGATTGCTAACTGCATAAAGTTAGGACACAGCCTTTTTTTCTGTCTTAACTTTATGTGGACATGCTGAATATCGCTGCTAACTGGATAACTTTGAACTCCACCCTATTTGCCCAAAGAATGCCCTGACACTTAAGGTGGTCAGAGGAAATGTACAGTTCAATTGAATATTTTACTGGTTGGCATCTGGTTAGAAGATGCTGCTAACGAGATAAGTGCTTTTGAATATTAGAAACATAGAAACATGATGACAGAAAAAGACCACAAGGCCCATCTAGTCTGTCCTTTGTAACAGTGCAGACCCCGAACAACCCGAGAAAATGCAGTTCAGCATAAAGGAGCACAGAAAAAGTGACAGGGTAAACAAGGAAATGTCAGATGGTTACCGTGAGCAACCTAGAAACACGTGCAAAAGCCCAATGAGGACACACCCAGCCAGCAAAGGAAGGGAATTCACTTTACCTGACAGGGTTCAGCTGGGTGGGGGTGGAGCAAGGAAACACTGGGATAAAATAGGCTCCCAGGCAATCAGAGAGAGAGAGAGAGAGAGAGAGGAGCTGAAGCAGCCACAGACACACTCTGAGAAAATACAGCAAAGGCAGCTAAAACCCTGTGAAGCATGGAGCAGGTATGAGAATGTAAGAGAGAGTGACAATGAGGATTTGGAGCAACTAGAGAGCCAGCGTGAAGGTCAGAGGGGAACCGAAGACCTGAGTGAAGCAGAGAGATATCAACAGCCAGATAGTGTGTTTGAGCCAGAGAGACGCAAGAAGACTGCAGTTGCAGGTTCCAGTGCACAGAGTGAATGCAAGAGTGATTTGCCATATGAAAGAAGACAACCCTGGAGGTATGGAAATAGGCACACAAGGTCCCACTATCTAGAGGCTGAAAATATCCCTTCTTCTGGTTTTAAAAACCCTAGAAGAAAAAGGTTTTACTTACCAGATAAAGCTGAAGAGTTTTGTAGTCATTGTAAGCTCACAGCTCCCTGTGAAACTCCGTCACGAGCTCTCCAATCTAGCTCAGCTGGGTTACAAAAGGGAAACCTGAACCGGCAGAGAAATTCCCT
Organism: Ichthyophis bannanicus; assembly: GCA_033557465.1. Taxonomy (NCBI): domain Eukaryota; kingdom Metazoa; phylum Chordata; class Amphibia; order Gymnophiona; family Ichthyophiidae; genus Ichthyophis; species Ichthyophis bannanicus. The sequence goes on along the minus strand of CM066037.1, from coordinate 290,437,993 downwards.
TAATTATCCCACTAGCAGAGCAAACCAGGAGTTGAGCTATATTCTAAAATACCAGCAGGGGCAGTGCCCTGAAAAGCTCAACTCTAGAATACAGGGTAATTCCCAGAGAGACACTAGCTCTAAGGAAGAGAGGAACTTCCTGTCTGACGAGGTTAACCAGCCATTCTCCCACGTTACTGCTGAGGTCCAGAATGAACCTTCCAGTCAGCCGGAGTTAATGGAATATCAAAATGCAGAAGAAAATGATATGCCAGAATTGATGGACTGCTCTTTGACCTTGATTGAACCTGAGTTCTCTCTCAGATAAGTAATTAGTTTGTGTCCTAGCTTTAGTGTTATAAGCAACAGGCTTCAGCTCTCTCTAAGTGAAGCAGATATAAGCTGTGCCGTCAGCTACAGGAGAAAGAACCATATTGAAATATTTAAGCTGTTTTGTTCTTTTCATTTATTTGTTATTTTGGAAGCTGAAGGAAGCAAGTTCTGTTTGCTTTTGTTACTTTATGTTATATGTCCAAGCAAGGCATTTGATTTATGTTCCTGAAGATAAAGTACCCTCAAGGGACGGGGAATAAAACCCTTTAATTTGGAAAGAAGTGTTTTGTGGTTTATATCAGTGAAGGCACAACTACCACCCTCCAGAGCCTTGCAATACCAGTGGCTACCGCTTGGCCAGAGAGGGCACGACACCTTCCATAACAACAACTACAACAGTCCACTTTTTACCTTTAGAGATCCTCTGTGTTGGTCCCATGCTTTTTTGAATTCAGTTACTGTCTTCATCTCTACCACCTCCACTGGGAGACTATTCCACGAATCCACTACTCTTTCCGTAAAGAAATATTTCCGCATATCACTCCTGAATCTATCTCCCTTCACCCTCATCCCATGTCCCCTCGTCACAGAACTTGCTTTCAATTGAAAGAGGCTCTCTCCCTGAACATTTATGCCACGGAGGTATTTAAACATCTCAATCATATCACCTCTATCCCGCCTTTCCTCTAAGGTGTACATATTAAGATCCTTAAGTCTGTCCTCATATGCTTTATAATGAAGACTACTAATCATCTTAGTAGCAACCCTCTGCACCGACTCCATCCTGTTCACATCCTTTTGAAGGTGCGGTCTCCAGAATTGCACACCATACTCCAAATGAGGTCGCACCAAAGACTTATACAGAGGCATTATCACCTCCTTTTTTTCTGCTAGCCATTCCTCTCCGTATGCACCCAAGCATCCTTCTAGCTTTTGCCGTCGCCTTTTCTACCTGTTTAGCTACTTTAAGATCATCGGACACAACTACGCCTAGGTCCCGCTCTTCTTTAGTGGACAAAAGTACTTCACCTCCTATGCTGTATTGCTCCCTTGGATTGCTGCAGCCCAAATGCATGACCTTACATTTTTTAACATTAAATCCCAGCTGCCAAATTCTAGACCATTCTTCAAGCTTAGCTAGATCCCTCCTCATTGTCCCCAAATGAAAAACTCTGCTTTCCAATAGTGTGTAATTAAGCTGTGAAATCTGTTACAAGAGGATGTGGCCAGCAGGATTCAAAAGAAGTTTGAACAAGGTCCTCAAGGAAAAGTCCATAAAATTATATTTTCCCAACTCTTCCTGGCTAAATTAGCCAGGTAGAGTTGGGAAAGCTATCACTTATCCCTGAAAATGAGCTATATGAAATAGATCTACTCTATGGGATCTGATGGGCTCAATGGACCTTATTCTCAACATGGTCTATCTAATGGTTTTATGTTCTAACATAGCAAATGATGGCAGATAAAGACCAAAATGACCCATCTGGTCTCCCCCCTTGTCCTTATCTTCCATTCAACTAGTCAAAGCTCTTGTCTATAGGTGTCATCAAAACCATCACATTATTGGACTCCCCATGCTTTTCTGATACTCTGATACATCATGCAACATTTATAACTGTCACGTCACACAGTTTACCACAGTGGGCTTCATTTACAACTTCTTGCCACTATTTATCTTCTGTGTTGATGCAATGCACTTTAAAATTATGAGGCATGTTTACTAAACCGTGGTAGCAGCTTACATCTATCATGGTGTGATAGCTGCAAAGGTCCCGCAGTAAATCCCAAACCCTAGTGGTATCTGCAAGGGGTGTTCTCAGTTTTCCCTCTGCAGGTACTGTGGAGGTTGTAGACATACCATGGAAACCCATGATCGCTGAATCAGCAGGTAGCACGGGAAGTCCTGTCGTGCCTGCTGATGCGTATCATGGGTCTCCACAATAAGTCCAACGGGAGTACAGGTAGCAATCGGGTGCACAGAGTCTCCCGATCACCCAACGTGCCTTCCCCAATGCCCCAGTTGGCACCTGTCATCCAACAATATTGTCGGTGTCATGGATGTACAGATCCACAGCACCGACAATATTTTAAAAAGTGCCTCCCCCCCCCCCCCTTCAGCACCTATCCCCTTCCCAGAGAGCTCCCGATCCCCATCAGGAAGTGTCTGGGGGGGATTGATGCAGAAGGTGGCAGAAGCAGTACTCTCCACTCCTGCCCCCTGCTTCACAAGAGGGCCATGATCACACCGTCTTGCCCCCAAGCCTCATGCTAGAGGGCAGCACTGTGAGATTGTGGCCATTTTTCTTAGTACTATTGAGTGCCATGCACTAAATATCAGGGTTTTCCACACCCATTCTCTGCCCATACTCCACCCCTGCCCCATCCCAATCCTGCCCCAACAAGTGGTAAGCAGGCAGTATGCATTGTTTACTATGTGATTGTGTTTACCACATGGAAACCAGCAGTGCAAGCTCATGCAAAAAGTGTGCATTAAAAGCTATCGGCCCAATTCTGAGTGGGACATGCAGCCCCACAAGCAGTCTGGATCCTTTTCCCCCTCCTGCTCTCCCCACATGGCTAGAGCCACAGGAAGGGGAGAGCTGGCAGGGGATGGGAGGGGGCAGGAGGGGCGGCATCTGGGTGGAATGGAGGTGGGCCAAGTGGCAGGATGTACAGGGCCGAGTCATGTCATAGCCTTGTATGTCCTACTGGGTCAGAGAGGTCATGCTGATTATTCCACCACAAAGGTGGAATAATCAGCACCAGTGGGGCAATCGGGCCCAGGGATCCCAGTGGGGCTGGGGCCAGGTGCGGGAGGGTCCCCACCACCTAAGCCAAGCCCCGGCTGGTCAGCCGAGAGTCAGGTGGTGGGGAGGGGGTCATAGTTGCATGAGCCAGGGGCACCTGCGGGGAGGACGTCTCTGCATACAGGCAAGGGCACCCTGGGCGGTCCTTGGGCCTGATTCTGTGTACAGCAGGAACATTTTGTTCCCACAGTCCAGAATCGGGTCCTAATGGGCCTGTTTTGCTCAGGGACATCCGGATAGCCTGGACACGCCCCCTTGTGAATCGGACTCCACGTGAACTCATTACTGTGGCTTAGTACACATGCCCCCAAGGGGACACACACACTCTCACAAACAACAAGAAGCCACAGGAAGCGAGAAGTTCAATCAATGGTCCTTTAGTGGCTACCTCAACACGGCCATGTTTCAGCAACACCTTCATCAGGGGGAACCTCAAAGAGAACAGTAGCACAATAAATAAATTAGAAAACACAGATAAAATAATCTCCATTGCATGTAAGCAAAGGAAGATTAAAAACATAAAAGGCACTAACCACAAAATTATGATACATATAATAACCAACATGTAATGACTATTAACTAAAGGGTAAATAAAATGAAGATAAAAATAAAAGTCAATTAAGAACAATAAAGTCTCAAGAATGATATCCCATAAATAGTAATTATAAAATTGGACAAGTGCCAAACTGAAAAATTAGCTATCTAGCTTGAAAATGTCTCAAAAAAATGAAAACCCTAGAGAGAGGAAAGACAAACTAGAAACCAATCCATGAGAGGAAAATAGTACTCATAAAGGAAGCCAAAAATAAAAATAAAACTTGCCTGAAGAGTGTTCTGTGAATCAAAGAGTCTGAAGTAGTGCATAGCCGACTTGACAGCCTGATCTATGAACTATTTAAATGTTGTATTTGGTGCCAAACCAAGGTGGAACTTTGTCAGTAAGGAGAAAAAGCTGCAGAGATACAGAGTTCTGAGAACTATTATGTTAAAACCACGGGCCAATCCAAAGTGTGCATAGAATTACATGGTGATAATATAAATAACTTAAAAAACAAGACTTGAAGTGCAGGGAGGGAAACATTGATGATAATGATCACCTGTGTGTTTATATAAAGGGAAGACAAAATCAGGAATGGAGGGCAGTGAGACATTAAAAGAACCATATAAATTAAAAGTCTAAAAACAACAGAATGTTCAGATAATAAAAATTGTATAATCAAAATACAAATAATATAAAAAGTAAAAGAATTAAAACCACTAATAAATATCATTATTAAAAAGCAGTGCTGAGTGATGAAAACTGATGACACCAATAAAACAAAGAGGGAAGGGGAAGGGAAAAAGGGAGGGGGAGTGGGGGAGGGAAGGGGGTAGACGGGAAGGGGGGGGGGGAGAAAGGGGATGAGGAGAAAGGGAGGGAGAGGGTAGACCTAGAAAGATCATAATAAAGATCTGTAAAATTGTTAAATGTACTATTATAGTGTATCATTAAAAATATATTAATCTCCCAAGAAAACACTAAAGTCTTGGTCAAGAGAATTTTTTCTAAACGGGTTGGCACCACTGTTGACACCTCTTTTATTAAAAAATGTTCTATGTGGGTTCCCCCTAGTGACACACATTCCTCTACTGACACCTTTGACGATGTTGTACTCAAATGAGCCCAAGATTTATATGCACAGAAATCACATACATACTATAATTTAATTATAATGGAGAAGGATGAGATGTAAGCTTTAAGGGATAACCCAGAGATCATTAACAAACCAGCAGATAATGGTGAGACTGTAGGCATCCTTAACAGACAGGACTATATCAAAGAAGTTGACCGCTAATTAGGCGACAAAACTTTCTATGAGAGGCAGGATGGTGACCTGACTGTTCCTCTGAAGACAACTCTGGATAATATTTTCATCATTGGCTGAGATGTAGTCTACTTGACCCCGCATGAATATGATTTTCTCATGGTGTCCCATCCGCTAACTCCCACAATTTATATGTTGCCCGAAATGCACAAATCCTTGGAGAATCCTCCAGGCCGCCCCATCATCTCAGTGATCAGATCCTTATTTGAACCTGTTGCTAAGTTTTTAGATTTTTTTTTAGTTAGTCGCGGCCAGATGAAGGCACAAATAGCGGGGATGGACGACCCATTGGGCCATCCACCCCCACTATTCGTGGCACAGAATAATCCCTAAAGTATTTTATGAATGGTTCAATACACTTGATTCCATTCTACAATTGGAAATTTCTCATTGCACTATCCAGGTCTCCTATTTAGACATTCTCATCAAAAGGTGTCCCACGGGTTTTATTACTGACTTAAATAGAAAACCCACAGATTGCAACCATTTGTTGCACTACATGATCTTCCATAATAGGTCCCTGAAACAAAATCTGCCTATCAGTCGGTTCTTAAGAATCAGGAGAATATGTTCATCAAATACCGATTTTGCAGTACATGCCAAAGCAATGGCCAAATGGTTTCGTAATAGATGTTACCCAATAGACTGTATTGTGTGTGCATATGATAGAGCCAAACATTCAGATCGACTGGATCTGTTAAAAGAAAAAGTTCACAAAGAATCTGAACAAAGGTTTGTACTCTTACCTTTTCCAATTTATCTCATGAAATTCAAAACATTTTGTGTGAAGAATGGCACATTCTCTCCATAGTCCCTTCACTTTCTCAGAGCAAATTGGTGGTGGCACACAAAATGAATTTTAATCTTGCCAACATTTTGGTTCCCTCTGCTTTAGCAGTTCCTCATCCTCATAGAAAGGTGACTGGCCACTTTAAATGTGGACATTGCTTGGTGTGTGATAACGCTCTGGTTACAAGAAATTGTTTCACTCATCCCCTTACGAATCATAAGATAATTCTGACTGATTACTAAAATTGTGAAACAGACCATGTTATTTATGTAGTGATTTGCCTGTGCAGGTTTATATGTGGGGAAGACCAAGTGCACTGTATGTACCAGTATTGTTGAACACCGTAGTTGTTTGAGACATGAGGTTGCGGACAAATCTCTCATATCACATTGGGAAGAAGCCCGATATACCATTTTGGATCTCAAGTTTACTGTAATCAGAGTTGTAAGACCTTATTGGAGAGGTGGTGACATTGAACGAACCCTTTTACAGATGGAACAGATCTTAACATCTTGACACCAAATGGTCATAATCTTGACCAAGACTTTAGTGTTTTCTTGGGAGATTAATATATTTTTTAACGATACACTATAATAGTACATTTAAAAATTTTACAGTCTCCTTTTTTATGATCTTTTAATGTCAACCCCCTTCCTCTCCTCCCCTTCCTTGCCCCCTCTCTCCTCCTCCTTCCCTTCTTCCCCTTCCTCCCTCCCCCTCCCCTTCGCCCCCTCTTTGTTTTTATTGGTGTCATCAGTTTTGATCACTCAGCTCTGCTTTTTGTAATGATATTTATTCGTGGTTTTTATTATTTTACTTATATATTATTTATATTCTGATTATACAATTTTTATTATCTTAACATTCTGTTGTTTTTAGTCTTTTAATTTATATGGTTCTTTAATGTCTCACTGCCCTCCGTTCTCGATTTTGTCTTCCTTTTATATAAACACACAGGTGATCATTATCCTCGATGTTTCCCTCCCTGCTTTTCAAGTCTTGCTTCTCAAGTTATTTATATTAACATCATGTCATTCTATGCACACTTTGGATTGGCCCATGGTTTTAACATAATAGTTCTCTGCAGTCCTTTTCTCCTTACTGACACAGTTCTACCTTAAAAGTGGTTTGGCTCCAAATACAGCATTTAAATAGTTCACAGGTCAGACTGTCAGTCTGCTATGCGCTACTTCAGACTGTTTGATTCACAGAATGCTGTTCAGGCAAGTTTTATTTTTATTTTTGGCTTGTTTTGTGTGTACTATCCTTTTTTTGAATGTTCCCTTTATATTTTTTGAATGTCCATTTATATATGGCAAGATAGTGCATGGTGTATGTGGAAGGTCTATATATAAAACCATTTGCCGATATGGACATTTATAACTCGTTTTTTTCTTTTTTTCAAATTTTTGTATCTTGGTCTGTTAGTTTCCTCACCAATATGAGTGTTCCCTTTGACACTCTCCCCTTTATAGAAACAGATGAGGAGTTTTCTATTACATGGGCTATTAAGGAATACACATACTGCACAACAAACCTAGTCCTGCTGGTCTTGCTAAGTTCCTCGGGTAGCAGTGCCCTACACAAAGTTCGTCTTACTGTTCTCTCATAATATTGGCAGTGACCCTCCTCCATATTCATATTTTAAATATGCATTTATTCTGGTTTGTTTTAAATTCAGTTGTGGGTGGATTATGTTAGTTCGTGATACTTATTTTCACTTACATAATGTCACTAGACCAAAAGAAAGTTTATGTAAGCTCTCCATTTTAAACTTATTACTGTGTTTCTAAATAATACTTCATTTTATGTCTGGTGCCATTTTTTATTTTATCCTTTTTGCTCACATCATACAGAGTAGTGCCTGTTGTTCCTATCATTTATATTTACCAACGATTCTGTTTTTCCGATGGTTTCATGTACTGTAAGTTCTTGGTGGTTACTTTTTACTCTCTCTCCATTCAGTGTTTATGGTGCTGGCTCTCTATTATTTGGGTTTACAATTTGGTGTGAGTTTTATATCCCATTTTCCTCTCACAGATTGGTTTCTAGATTGTCTTTTCCTCTCTCTTAATGCTTGTCATTTTTTTTTAGACATTTTCAAGCTAGCTAGCTAATTTTTTAGTTTGGCACTTGTCCAATTTTATAATTACTATTCATGGGATATCATTTTTGAGACTTTGGGGCATGTTTACTAAAAGCCCGGTAAAGTGCGGGCCCCGGTCAGGGCCGGATTTACCTTGAGTGAGGCCCTACGCCAACAAAAATTGTGGGCCCCCAGCAGGGGCGGCCCAAGGGGGTTGCGGGGCCTCATTTGCATAAGGGGCCTCATTTGCATAAATATTTGCATAATGTTACCATATACTAACTTTTAGTAAACGTGCCTCTTAATGAGTGTATGGATAAAGAAAGACTAAAAGATTTCTACATTACTATAATCCAGTGCCAACTGCCAGACACATTAGGAACTACTACACACACTGCCCATTTAGAACCCATAGCAAACCCGCCGTATCCTAACAGCACTACCAGGACTCACAAAGCACCATACTCTACCAATCAAAAGGCAACACTGCAAATATTAAACCAATACATTTCAGAGAACAACAATACATGACCTACTGGGGAAAGAGAACAAGTGGCAATGTCAAATAGGAATTATATAAACAGAACACCTCAGCTCAGTTACACATGCAGAACATAGACCATCACCAAACAAGTAATCACAATTTAGAAACAGGAAGACAATAATTAAACTGGGAATCCCAAAAGCCAAACTTGGAATGTACAACACTGTAGAAATAAAACTATACATTAATTTGCTCTTGTACTAAACAAAGCGCAGACATTAATGATGCACATTTACCAGAGCTGACATATTCCAATTAATAAATTCAAAATAAAGAGATATTTTTCTACCTTTTGTGCATTTTTTTTCATCTGCAATTGCTCCAGCCACTTTCTTCTGGTTTCTTCGTGTCTTCTGCTAACTCTCCATCGTCTGCTGTCCATTTGTCCTATCTTCTCTTTTCTAGTTTTTTTCCATTCTCTCTCTACATCTGCTTTAACATACTAATCTTTCTCCTTTTGCTCTTTCCTCATTCCTATTTCATCCACTCAAATTTTACCCCTCCATCCTCAATCCCCACTTACTCTCCCAATACCCGGCCAATTGTAGATTTTTTATCCCTCCCACACAAAATATTTTTCCCTTCTCCATTTTACTCTTCCAGCCCCATCCCATTCTAATCCTCCCCCAACATCAGCTCCCTTCTAGTTCCAACCTCACCCAGCATCCATTCCCTTCTAGTCCCTGCATCAGTCCATTTCCAGTCCTAGCCACCCATCAGCCCATTTCCAGTCCTAGCAACCCCCCAACCCAATACCAGTCCTAGCCCCCCCATCAACCCACTTCCAGTCCTAACCCCCCATCACCCCATTTTCAGTTTAAGCCCCCCCTATAACCCATTACCAGTCCTAACCCCCCATCAGCCCACTTCCAGTCCTAACCCCATCAGCCCACCTCCAGTCTTAACCCCCCCCCAGCCCATTTCCAGTCCTAGCCCCCCCATAGCCCATTACCAGACAGCCCCCATCAGCCCACAGCCCATTATCAGTCTTAACCCCCCTCATAGCCCATTACCAGTTCTAACCCCCCCCCAACAGCCCACAGCCCATTACCAGTCCTAACCTCATCAGCCCACCTCCAGTCTTAACCCCCCAGCCCATTTCCAGTCCTAGCCCCCCCATAGCCCCTTACCAGACAGCCCCCATCAGCCCACAGCCCATGGTCAGTCTTAACCCCCCCCCATAGCCCATTACCAGTCCTATCCCCCCAGCCCATTTCCAGTCCTACCCCCCCCCATTTCCAGTCCTACCCCCTCCCCCATCGGCTCAAGTAAAATAAAATTTAAAAAAAGCAAAACCGCTGGCTGCTACCAAGGCCGCGGCAGCATGGAAGGCCCCGCGGGGCCCCCTCTGCCCTGCCGAATCCCTCCCGCCACGACGGCTTTGAGAGGCGCGAACAGAGACGCGAGGGAGACACTCTCCCTTCGCGCCTCTCAAAGCCGGCACGGAGGGGCTCAGCCAGGGATTCGGCAGGGTAGAGGGGGCCCCGCGGGACCGTCCATGCTGCCGCGGCAGCTTTTTGTGGGCCCTTGCCAGCTGTGGGCCCTACGCCATGGCGTACATGGCGTATAGGTAAATCCGGCCCTGGCCCCGGTAGTGTGCGGGTGCCATATAAGGAGTGGGCGTTCCCCACTGAAGAAGAAACGCCGGAATTTACATATGCGCTAAGGTGCGCGGCGCCCTTGTGCGCCCCGCACCTTAGCACATCAGACAGCTGCGCGGGAGGCATATGCATCACGCTGATGGGCAAGCAGAAGAGCAGAGCCACAGCACAATGGTTAAGGCACATACCAATGGTGCAGGAAGCAGGGGTTCAATCCCCCACAGAGCCCAATAAAGACAGCTGACTGAGGCATTAATTTATGAGGCAGTGAAATAATGGGCGGTATAAGGCAGCACGCTAATGTTTTTGGAAGCATATTAATAATGTGCAGCATAAGGCGGCGCGCCAATGTTTTGGAGGCAGTCTAATACTGGGCAGCATAAGGCGGCGCACTGATGGGCATAAGGGTGCGTACTAATTTTGTAGGAGGCATCTCAATATGGGGCGGCATAAGGCGGCACGCTAATGAACAAACAAAAGAGCAGAGCAGAGCCACAGCACAATGTTTAAGGCACATACCAATGGTGCAGGGATCAGGGGTTTGATCCCCCACAGTGCCCAATGAACAAGGCTGGCTGAGGCATTACTTTAGGAGCCAGTCTAATATGGGGCAGCATAGGGCAGCGCGCTGATGGGCATTAGGCGGGGTGCTATTGATTTAGGAGGCTTTTCTAATATTAGAAGGCATAAGGCGGCGCAGATGTGCAAGCACAGGAACAGAGCCACAGCACAATGGTTAAGACACTGACCAATGGTGCAGGGATCAGGGGTTCAATCCCCCACAGTGCCCAATGAACAAAGCTGGCAGAGACAATGCATATTATGGGGAAGATTGCTTTAGGAGGCATTTTATCTTTATTTTAATTATCATTAATAGCAAACGCACTCTCAAAGCGTGTCCACATAAGGCATCCTATAAGGCACATTTTAAAGTGCACTGTCCGCCACGGCACCCTAAAATGTCCCCTATAGGGCACCCTATAAGTTGCGTCACAGGATAATGTATAGTGCACCTTATATGGACGGGAACCATAAGGTGCCCTATAGGGCGTGCTATAAAGCACCCTCAGAGGCACCTTATGGGTACAGTACGCTGAGGGTGTTTTTTGCTGGCATCAAAAATGTACATTAAAAAAAAGATAATGCTTTGACATTATCAAATAACCCCACTGTGGGTTTGAACCCATGACCTCTGGCTGCACAGGCAGTGATGCAACCATTGGGCTACAGCTCTATAGCTACTAGCAAGCCCCTGGCTGGCTGCAGAGAGCCTGCACGTCACCACACAGACAGTCTGCTGCAGCCACCAGGATAGGGTTAGGCCACCCGTACCCATGATGCACTGCACATGCAAATCAGCTGTCCACAGATGAACACAAGATGGGGAATGCACCCCCACAGCACCTCGGCATGGTAGGGGGTACTGACCGGGTGTTTTACTAGCACAGAGTAGCTACACACCGTCACATTGTGCGGGTACTGTGCTCACCCTGAGTGTGTGATGAGGCGCCCAGGACCAGGTCCACAACACCTTCCATAGCTGAAAGAGGCCATGCTGGAGGTCCAAAGAAGTGTTAATGTTTCAGCTACGTAGTTTCTGCACAAACACCTTGGATATCTCTGTCTGTTTCAGTCAGGTGTAGCCCCTATGGACCCCCAGGTGGGCTATGCACCACCCCCCCCCCTCCTCAAGGGCGGCAAACAGGATCTCCCATCAATACATCCACCCTATACCTCCCTGCAAAGGTGGCAGGAGAGGGGACCATCAAACCCGGTCCTGCTGAGGGACATACACCCCACAGGGCAGTCAATGCAGCTCTATACATATCCATAACACAATAGCAGACAGACATTAGGCCTGGATATGGTAAACTGCACCCCCAACACTATCTGATATTCCCCTGCAGCAAGTCCTTAGCCGCTGCACCCTGCAAGCCACTCCATCAAGACACACACCAGCTGCAAACAGCCTGCTAGTTCAGACATAGTGCATGTTCCCAGTGGAGATGCATGCACCCAGAACTGGGATGTCAGCATACACAGCAAGCAGATAAATCAGTGACTGGGCCCCAAAAGAAAACCCATATCTATCACATAAAAGAAATACTATATAGCACTATGGGGGTGCCTAGCCATGCTGTGGTCACTGCACAGTCAGGGTGAGCGTGATCTCTCAGCAGGACATACTGAGGTCACCCTGACTGTGTAGGTGGTGGCCGGGCACTAAAATGTCCCAGTCAGTGCCCTATGCCCTGTGCAGATGCACCCTGGCCAGGCCACCCTGTCCGGACTATACCCATGGTACCTTGCTCCTCATTATGCACATTGGCAGCCCAATACTGGCAACATTGCTGGCAGTGTGGGCTGTGGAAGGTGTTTGCAGCCACCACACACTGGATAGACAGACAGCCACCCCCACACCTATGCCAGCATTGTGCTACTATAGAGGAGTCCAGCAGCCATACCCACCACACCAGTCCTGGGCACAGTATAGGCATGGATATGGTACGCAATACTGTTGGGGGTCACTCCCCAGGGGGGAAAACACTGTCAGAGACCAGACCTGCAGCGCACACCGCAGACATCAGAAAGAGTGTTATGATGGAGCTCAATCAGCAAACTGTGCTTAACGTAGGAATTTCTATCTGCCAGTACTCATAGCAAATATTTGATAGCTGTGTATCGTATACCCAGGTGTAGGGTGGCATTGCTAAGGTATGCAAGTGCTAGTATTGGGAGATGCACGCAGGGCCCAATGTCCTGCCTCTCCAGGAGGCATTGGCCAATGGGGCCTGTGGGTGTGGGTGTGGGTGTGTCTGTCCCTGTTGGCTGCTGCTTTACGGCAGAGGTTCCCAACTCCAGTCCTGGTGTGGCAAACACTGTTCAGGTTTTCATGCTGTCCCTCATGAATATGCATGAGCTACATCTGCATACCATGGGGGTGGTGCATAGATATACAGCACAGGCATCTTTATTAGAGGCAGCATGGAACCAGAATGGTGTGGGGCCCTCCAGGACTGCATTTTGGAGACTCTGCTCTAGGTAATGCGGCTGTTTATGGTGTCTGTGTTTGGTGTGGTAAAATATAGGCATATGAACCATGCATATGTTCTCAGCAATAAAGGTTTGTCCTTACTATCACGGTTTAGTTGTAGGAAAAATATGTGGACTGGATTGGCAGTAGCCCCAGCTGGGATTTGAACCTTTGACCCTCTGGTCTTACAGGCACTGGCTGTGTCCGTTACACCACACTGTGGCCACAGAAACAGTGCAGTCCCTGGAGATAGGGATCCTGGCTGGACGAGTCAGAAACCCTGCTCTGCACGATTTTACTGTGGGCTTATTTACCGTGTACGGAGACAAAAGTGCAAATAAGCCTCAGAAATGAGCTCGGAAAAAGGGGCACAAACCCATGACCAAACTGGGCAACAGTGATAACACTGGGCAACCATAAAAAACACTCCCAGGACAGCTGCAATAAAATGAACTGCTTTTTGAAAGGGTCTACGGAGCGTAGACCCTTCCAAAAATCATTTCCTTTTTTTGGAGCTTTCCTGGGAGTGTTTTTTATGGTTGACCATTACTATCAGTGTTGCCCAGCTGGATCATACTTTTTTTAAAATTTGTTGTGGTCATTTTCAATATATATTTGCTATTTTGTTCTGTGCACATGTATCACACTGCTCACGTTTTGCAGGTTTCCCCGGTTTTGCTCTATATTGCTGACGTAAATGGTTTCTCTTCCCTTTAAATCGGCTCTAACGCGAGGTTTTCACTCGCGGTAATTTTTAGGTTGTTTTTCAGCCACGCTCCTGTGCGGGGAGCCTCTCCACACCCACTCTCCACCCATTGACCCCGTCCCCTCGCCCCTCGGGAGCCTTCCTCCGCCCTCGCAATGCCTTTCCACGCCTCTATCGCACATCAGCGCACCGCGCACTTTTGCGGGCGGCGCACACGTGTGCGGCTGGAGCGCATGTGTGCGGCCGGAGCGCACGCGTGCGGGGCACCAAAAACGCACTATTAGCGTGTGCTAAGGTACCTTAGCGCACGCTAAAGTGCGCCCCGCACAATTGCGCTCTTTAGTAAACATACCCCTTTATGTTCTTAATTGACTTTTCTTTTTATCTTCATTTTATTTACCTTTTAGGTAATAGTCATTACATGTTGGTTATTCTATGTATCATAATTTTGTGGTTAGTGCTATTTATGTTTTTAATCTTCCTTTGCTGACATGCAATCAAGATTATTTTATCTGTGTTTTCTAATTTATTTATTGTGCTACTGTTCTCTTTGAGGTTCCCCCTGAAGAAGGTGTTGCCGAAACATGGCCATGTTGGGGTATCTAATAAGGGACCATTGGTTGAAGTTCTCGCTTCCTTTGGCTTCTTAGCACATATGTCCCTAAATTTTTATAAAATACAAAAATAACAAAAAATAGAAGGAAAAATATATTTAGTAAAGTGTGCCATTAATGCTTGTTATTGGCACTCTTGTGCCTTTAATACTGCAGAAAGGGCTGATAACACTGCAATGATGAGTGTTAGAGGGGCCCTTAGTGTTAAGGGAAAAGGAGGTAGAGAGAGGGTGTTAATGGGGTAGAAAGTGGGCATTGACAGTATGTGTTCCCTTTCCACTGGCTTGTGCAATCACATGTTAGAGCTCTTAACGCTGGAAACTAACGCCAAATACAACCTCATGGAAAGGTGTACTTTGGAGATGATGATGGTGTTAATGTGGCAAAGGAGGTGTCAAGTGGGTGCTGCTGTGGAGCTGGCAGGCTCACGAGGATGACAAGGTGGCTGCCTAGTGAGAACACTTATTATGGCTGGTATGACTCTGTAGTTACAGGGGCAGCATACATACATGCTGCCACAGTCAGAAGAAAGGTCTGCCACCCCCACTGCTGCCATGCCAGAGTTCTGCGAGTGTGGGGTGGTGGTGCAGCAAGTGCAGCCTACAGCTGGAGAGATCTGTGTTCTGGCACTGTATGACAGGTGCAACATGGCAGTTGCCACTGTCAGTGGGATGCCAAGCATGTCAGAAGCAAGCAGAGCAGAGCACATCCCCCTCCCCCTTCCCCCTCACAAGGTCTAAGACAGCATCTATACCCACTGCCCCTGGTGGAGGGGGGCAGAAGCAGCATGATATGTCTATCAACAGGTGGGCTATCTAAATGTGACCACTGGAAGTACTGCAGTGGCAGCAGGGGCATGCTTGCAGGGAGTGATGGATTGGCTGGCATGCTGCCTACCACCAGCTGTGGATCCTGGGACATGGCTAGTGTGCCCACTGGATGTGCTGGGCCCGGGATCAGGATGCCCACACATGCACATTTTGAGTGGATATGTGGCTGTGGTGCATAAAGATTCCACTGATCCAGGAATACTATGAAATATGAGAGCAGCCCATATGGGTGGAAAACATGAGCACCCTGCTCTCTCGCCTGCCAAATCATGTCCTTAATCTGTGAGTGCTCTGGTGACCCCTCCACAATTCAGTACTCAGTCAGACACAACCATTTGAGCCACATGTGAATCTATATTACCCATTGTACCTGTCAACATATGAGAGTGGGACAGACACAGAAACAGGAAGGTGCCCCTCCTGCAGATAAGCCAGGCACAAAAAGAAGCAGGAAGACGGACGTCCATTGAAAGGAATAGGTACTTTATTGTTGTGGATCTGCCCTATATGTGTTTCAGCCAAAAGGCCTTCTTCAGGGGACTTTGACCACATACATGGAAGACAAAAAAATGTATACTCAACATTAAAATTCAAAAATGCTAAAGCTCATCCAAGACTTGAAAACTCAAACAGGTGTACATATGTTGCCAAGTTCTGTGCTAGCAGAGAGACTTGAATACTGTGGTACCCAAGCCTGGGCCAGAGGCTTACAGCTATGGGCTGCCTTGTTTGTCCTTAAATGAACTGTATTTTCCCTTTGCCACCAACAATGCACTCTGGGACTTGTAGTTGAGAAAATTGTATTCAAAAAGACAAACTGTAGTTGTGCAACCGGAGGTTGAGGCAAACAAGAATATTTTTTATTATTGTGGATTTCCACATGCATTAAAGTTCTGTACACGAACACAAAAATGGATAACTTCTCCAGTAACAGAAGAGTAAACAAAAGGAAATTGTATTTGAAGTAAATGCAGCACAAGTCTCTTCAAACACAAGCAGCTGTCTTCATGACAATAAACATAACACAGCCTTATGAGCTCCTTCTAGCAAAAATACCTCCTTTCTTCTACAAAAGCTTCCTTAGCCTTGCACCCAGGAACTTATGCTTCCCTAAGACAAAGAGAGCAATCCATCTGGCAATCTTCTGGGGAAGATTGTGACTCAGGTAATTATATCTGCATGGGCTCCGGTACTGCGGCTGGTTTATCTCTACTCCTAGCCTCAGCACTTTCTTCAGGCTTTCTGGCTTGTAAGAATTCCCAAAATTCATTCCATAATTTCTCCTTTTGGTCATAAACATTTACATAAGGAGGGTAAGCTTCTCCTCCCTGAAATGCTTGCTTCAAAGCTTTTACTGAGTTCAAGTTAACTTCTCTGCTAACGGTTGGGTCCTGGTTCTTTCCTCAGTGAAACGAATCCACCCACCTTTTGTCAGTTGAAGTTTTCAGCTTAGGATTCTGAATACAGGATAAAGGTCCCTGTTCCCACAGGTTTGCAGCCTTTCTCCCAGAACGTTGGCTGGCTTTTGGTTTAGGAACCTTTCCCAGACATGGAGTGTTTCCTTCTCTGCTCTTAGCTTTCAGCAGCTGGAAATCAGCACACTCATGTCTCTCAGGTATCCATGAGCTCCTAGGACCTGGACTCAAACTGGCACCTTCTCTCCCATGGCTGGAACTCTTTGAACCAGATGAACTCCTGGAACTAGCACTCTTGTTCCTCCAAGCTGAACTCAAACGAGAGCTGTGAACTCCCCTCTTCTGTTTGAAGACGGGTTTGAAAACCTGTTTCCTTCCTATCAGAGCTTCCTCTGAGCATGTGTGCTTATAATCAGCAGCTAAGCCTGCCTCCTCATTACAGCTAGGGCGTGGCTTGGCTTGGCTTTTTTTCATAGTAGCTTTCCTACCTCTGTGTAGAGCTGAGCTGTCAGTAGTTTTAAAGGTACACGTGTCTTTTTCTTCTATTTCCATTTTCTCCTACTCACTCTCATCACCACAGATCCCCCCCTTAAGATAACTCGGGCTGGCAAAATTTTTCTTGCACAGCTCGGGATTCTACTCAGGGCGTCGGTGTTCTGGTGTAGCCTCCCTGTCCGGTGCCCAATGTGGAACTCAAAGGCTTGTAGTGCCATATACCACCTTGTCAATCTGAAGTTATGGTTCTTCATTTGATTGAGCCATTTTAATGGGGCATGGTCGGTGATTAGCAGAAACTTCCTACCTGTAAGGTAGAATCTCAGAGCTTCAATGGCCCATTTAATTGCGAAATATTCTCGCTCTATCGTGGAGTAATTCTTCTCCACTGGAGACAACTTTCGACTTAAGAACATCACTGGGTGTTCTGTGCCTTCAAATTTCTGAGACAGTACCGCACCTAGCCCTGTTTCAGATGCATCTGTCTGAAGGATGAATGGCCTAGTGAAGTCCACTCCTTGTAGCACTGGTTCGGTGCACAGCTTCTCTTTCAATGTACAAAAAGCTCCGTTGGCTTCCTCAGTCCATTTCAGCTGATTTGGTGCATTTTTCCTGAGCATGTCCATTACAGTCAATTGTGGTTACTGTCGTCAGTAACCACAATTGACAGTTGTAATAGCTGAAACCATCAATACTTTACTACTGTTGTCAGTACCTCATTGCATTTGAATGCTTTACTGTTTCGCTACTACACCTTGACAGAATGCATTACTGTGGTCAGAATTAATGTGTTCAGTCATTCCAAAATTTCTCAGACTAACTCTAAACTATAGCCAGTGACCACCTCACACTTTACTCTGCTCATTCTCCTCACTCCTACCAATAGCCCTGATTCACAACACCCAGTTTGTTTTTGTTACTGTTGCCAGTAACACAACTAATTACGGTTGTCAGTAGCTTTCTGTTACTGTTGCCAGTACCACCCACACAGGACCACCCACACAGCACATGTTGCCCAATTGGGGCAGCCTAAGGCCGGCAGATAAAAGCTGTTGCCAGTAACACACCCAATTACTGCAGTCAGTAGCTCTCTGCTACTATTTCTGTTACTGTTGCCAGTACCTCATCCAGTTACTGCTGTCAGTAGCTCTCTATTACTGTTCCTGTTACTGTTGCCAGTAACACATCAATTTACTGTTGTCAGTAGCTGTACCCTTCATTAACTCTTAATCTGTTACCATTGTCAGTAGAGTATACCCCCCAGCCAAAATGTCATTACTTAACTCTCCCAAATCTAGAATACCTTTAATCTACCTCACCATTTCTATCCTATTCTTGCCCACAGCCTAAATAATAATAATTTTAAAAACATCCCGATTATACACAACCCAACAAGAAACAGTCTCTCAACCCTACATAGAACACCATCCCAAAGTAATCCACCATAGATTAATTCATATAAACTACACTTCACCCCCGCAGCCTAAAAACCTGAATCCAAGTAAAAGCACAGATTCCTTATCAATAATTCTAAGTAATGCTAGATCAATGAAAAATAAGTTGCCTATATTCACAGATATACTAGACAACCAATCACCAGACATTTTATGTGTAACAGAGACATGGCTAACAGACTCAGATAACGTATACTTAAACCAACTAAGCAATAATGATTATGACATCTTCTATACACATAGAACTCACAAAAAAGGTGGTGGAGTTCTAATAATGATAAAAAAAGAACTAAAAGCAAAAAGGCTACAATCACACTTACCCACAAACATTGACACAATCATTATGAAAATTGGCAACATAAAAATCTGTCTAATTTATAGACCACCAGACCAACAACCAGAGAACCTGGACCCCTTAATTGAATTCCTAAGCTCCTCCACCGACCAAAATCCAATACTAATGCTTGGTGACTTTAACCTCCCCTCCTTACCCACGTCTTATGCCTCCATCTTTTTAGAATCCACCGCAGACATGGACTTTCACCAAATAGTAAATACTAGCACACACAGCAAAGGAAACATACTTGACTTGGTCTTACTGCCAGATGTAATCTACAAATCTTATAACCCCAACTCCCTCAAATGTACCTCAACCCCTTGGTCAGACCATCATCTCATTAACTTTAAAATCACAATCAATAACACAACAGTTAAACGAATCCCAACTAATGCCCCACCCTACAGATTCAAAAAATATAACGAAGAGGAGTTCCTAGACATGATAATTCCCAAATTATCTATCTCACCACAAAATCTGGATGTAGCAGTAACCAACTGGCACAAAATCATTAACAATGCAGCTGCCAATAACCAAGCAAATAAGAAAAACACTCATTCTAAAACTGATCAAACCCCCTGGTACAATAACACACTAAATCTAATGAAAAGAAATCTAAGGAAAGCTGAATGCAAATGGAGAAAAAATAAAAACCCCATTAATAAAGATTCATATATCACTCTCCTCAACTCATATAAAGATGCAATTAACAATGCCAAGAAAAATTACCATGCCTCAATACTAAATAATGCAATAAATAGACCTAGAGAACTATTTGCAATAGCTCAAAAGCTAACGAATAACACCCACAACTCCAGCAATGAAATTACAGAAATCTCCCCACAGGACCTGGCAAACTACTACATGAACAAAGTCATGCCCCACCCCCACTTACCAAAATCTAATCACCTATCTCAAACCCATTATGCAGATGAATGGACTGGCTTCCAACCTCTA
Source organism: Ichthyophis bannanicus (assembly GCA_033557465.1). Lineage (NCBI taxonomy): Eukaryota > Metazoa > Chordata > Amphibia > Gymnophiona > Ichthyophiidae > Ichthyophis > Ichthyophis bannanicus. Next base: position 290,418,146 of record CM066037.1, on the reverse strand, counting down.
TCTAACATTGCACTCAAGAACATCATAACAAACATCAATACAACAACCTCACTCCTTGACCCTTGTCCAGTAACATGGATAAAGAACTCTCTACCCATCCTCTCACAATTCATCCTTCCCATAATAAACCTCTCGCTAAAAATTGGGTATTTACCCCATCACTAAAACATGCACAGATTCGCCCAATCTTAAAAAACCCCACCCTTGACAAATCATCTCCTAAATCCTACAGACCCATATCAAGTATCCCATTTTTGGCTAAATTAATCGAAAAAGCGGTACAAATTCAGACCCAAGAATACATTGATAGCTCAGCCCCCCTTGATGATCAACAGTATGGGTTTCGCCCTCACCACGGCGTGGAGTCACTACTAACCGTTCTAATTGATACCCTTGTAAGAGGTATTGATAATTCAAAACAGGCATTCCTTCTCATATTCATAGACATCTCGGCCGCCTTTGACAGTGTTCACCACTCAACAATGATTAGTAAACTAAAGCAAATAGGTATAAGATCCACAGTCCTTAACTGGTTTTCCTCATACTTAAGAGACCGAACTCAAACGGTACGAATTGGTAACTTCACTTCAAAAACTTACAATCAGGAATTAGGCCTCTCCCAGGGCTCTGCACTGTCAGCACTACTATTTAATATTTACTTAAAACACATCTGTCAAATATTTAAAAAATTCAATGTTCACTATCACCTTTACGTGGACGACATAGTGATGTATGTCCCATTCACAATACCTAATATTCCCACACTGCTTATTAATAACTGCCTCAATGAAATAAACAATTGGCTAAATGAAAACAACTTATTCATTAATCATGCAAAAACAGAAGCCCTAATAGTAACTAAAAATACAACTTTCATTCCCCCATCACACATAACATTGCAAAATAATGATATCAATATAAAAACTGAAATACGCTACCTTGGCGTAATACTAGACAAACACCTCAGCATGGACACACATATAAGAAATATAACAAAAAAAGTTTATTTTAAACTTAAAGTTTTAAAACAACTCCGCCCCCTAATGCATCTACAGGATTTTCAGCGTATAATACAAGCTATAACTCCCCATTTCGACTTTGCGAATTTAACCCTACTAGGCGTAACAAAACACAATCTAAAAAAACTCCAACTAGCACAAAACGCAGCAGCCAGGACTATCATGAATGCCCCACCATTCCAACATATTACACCTATTTTAGAGAACTTACACTGGCTCCCGATTCAATGCCGGATACATTATAAAACTCTTTTAACTACTTACAAAATCCTGAATAACACAGCACCTCTTACTTTAAACATCCTTATTAATAAAGAACCCAATCATAACCTTCAAAGGCGAGACCAACTAAACAAACTAATAACACCAAAGGAATTTATAAAGACCAAAAAATCAACAAACAAGAAAGCATTCTCACATGCTGCCCCTATAATTTGGAACAACATTCCATTAGAATTAAGATCCTTACCTCAAATCATGGAGTTCAGGAAAAAACTTAAAACTCACTTATTCTCAACACACTACGGATCCTTGTCAAACTCACCTTTTCAACAAGAAAAAGGATAGTTTTACTAGCTGACATAACCCATCTCTGAACCGGAATAAGTGAGAAAACCCCAAGCCGATGATTTGGAAAACATACATACCGTGTATATAGTTAAAAATCTGGTTCTTTGTATATAGTTTATAACTGCTAATTATAAGTTTGAATTTCTTTGTAGTTTCACATTGTTACCTGTAAAAACAGCATTGCCTGTTTACTGTTGTTCCATGTAAACCGCAACTGATCAATGGAAGGTGCGGTATATAAAAATTTGCTAATTAAATTAAATTAAATTAAATTAAAGGGGCGCTCATTTCTGCAAAATGCGGGATAAAGCGTCTGTAATAGCCAACGAGACCAAGAAAACTCCGTAATTGCTTCTTGGTAGTCGGTCTCGGGAATGCTTTCACAGACTCAATTTTACTCAGCAGGGGTTTCACTAGACCCCGCCCTACAATATGGCCGAGGTATTTAACCTCTTGGCCTGTGAACAGACATTTCGCTGGGTTTAAGGTCAATCCAGCTTCTCGCAGAGCATGTAGGATGGCCCCTACCCTGGGTAAATGCTGGTCCCATGTGTTGCTATACACCACTATATCGTCCATGTATGCAGTCGAGTATTCCTGGTGCGGGCGCAACACCAGGTCCACCAGCCTCTGGCATGTGGCAGCGGCTCCGTGTAAGCTGAAGGGCATTCTTTTGAAATGGAACAAACCCACCGGTGTACTAAAAGCTGTTTCCATCCGGTTTGGGTACCAGAACTATTGGGCTATTACAGGGGCTTCGGGATTCCTCTATGACTCCCATGTTGAGCATCTCCTGAACCTGGTTAATAACCTCTTGCCGTTTGGCTTCCGGGAGCCTGTAAGGTCTCTGCCTTATTACCTCCCCTGGTGGTGTTAGGATTTCGTGGGCCACAAGGTTTGTTTCGCCTGGCCTGGGAGTCAAGACATCCGTAAATCTGGTTAACAACTGGGCCAACTCTTGTCTCTGTTGCCACGAAAGTCCCTCGCCTACCTTTGGCTCTGGGTTCTCTCTGCAGTCCTCTATCTGCGGCCCTAAATCTTCTTCAGGTTTTTCCTCAAGGGAAGCTGCTAACCCTTGCAGGCTTGTACCTCCGGTGGAGCCGAATCCACCCGCTCCACGGGATGTTGAAGACACTAGAGCCACCTCTTCAAGAGGGGGAAACCCAACCCTCTCACAAATTAACTGCGCTATACGATCGCCTGTGGTTATTTTAAAATCTTCTTTTCCAAAGTTGAAGATTAACACCTTCACTGCCCCCTTGAAATCGGGGTCGATAACACCAGCACCTATGTCAATGAAGTGTTTTGATACCAATCCTGAACGGGGTGCTATGCGCCCATAGCACCCTATTGGCAGCTCCATTTGCAGAGCGGTATTTACGAGCGCTTTCCCTTGTCTTGGCACTATAATGTCTTCAGCACTGCAGAGATCGTATCCTGCGGCATTAGGCGAAGCTCTTTGGGGGCTTCGAGCGCTGGGGCTCATTTTGCAATATTTCAGTACAAATCTCGGCTTCTCTGTAACTTCCTTTCCCTGGGAGGATGCCTTCAAGCCTCACTTTGGGGATTTTGCAAATAGAGGACTGGGCACGGCCACTACCTTGGTCGATGCGGGTCCTCGGGTTACTGCCTGGGTTTTCCTGGAAACCATGGCCTCCTGTGGCTGCTAACCCTGTTTTATGCCTTTGTGAAACTGTGGCCAGTCCCTCCCTAGCACTAAACTATGAGGTAACCTGGGGACCACAGCTATGGTTATCTCCCTTTTCAGGCCTAACCCTTTCACTATGACTTGGTAAACAGGGTAAGAGGATGCTGAACCATGAATACATCTTATTTTTACCATATTAATTGGTTGCTTGGGAACTGCCTCACTATGTGCTTCAATTTGTTGCCAAAACGCCTTTGACATCATGGTTTGATCTGCACCAGAGTCTAAAAGCGCGGTGGTAACAACGCCTTGCACCTCTACTGACAATAAGAAACCTTCCCTACTTTCCTGGGTGTTTACATTCATCAGTGCTGCTTTCCATTTGCACTCCCTTTGCAAATGACCTTGATTACCACATTCGAAACAGGAGATTTTAACATGGGCAAACAGGAGATTTTAACATGGGCAAACAGGTTTTCATGGAATCATCCTTCCCTTTCATCCCCCTTTCTGATACGGCTGACATTGTCACGCTGGAAGCGTTACCACTCTCTCGGGCGGTTAATTCTGCTTCCATGAAGCGTTCGGTAAGTGTTATTGCTTCTTGCGGATTCTGACAATTTTGGAGTATCAGGAAGGTATGGATATCTTTAGGTACAGCCGCCATATATTGCTCTAAGACAATACAATCAACTATGGTATCGACAGACTTTCCTTCTGGTGCTAGCCACTTAGTTACTAGGCTTCGCACCCTCTGGCATAATGCTTTAGGCATCTCGCCATGCTTAAGCTTTACATTACGCAACATCCTATGATATACTAATGGAGTCAGCCCCAACCTATCTCGAATGGCTTTCTGCACTTCTTCATAGTTATTAGCGAGGGCAGCGGGCATGGCCCGGTATGCCGCTAAGGCCTCCCCCGTAAGGGACGCAGCTAGGCGCAAGGCCCACTGTTCTTTTGGCCAGCTGCTAATATGAGCCACTCTATCAAAGGCTTCCATATAATCATCAATATCATCTCTGTCAGAGAAAGGTCCAAAGTTAAAGCTCCCACTAGTATGAAAGTCTAGTGTGCAAGTAGGGTGTGGTGCTGTAGAACCTGGTGAGCTCTTTGTTGATGCAGCCTGCTCCTTCTGGCTTGCCAGCCAGGCCTCCATTATTTCTAGGAAGGGCTTCTGTTGGGCCTGCATCTGCGCGGCGGATTGGGCCTGAGCCAGCAGCAACATTTCTCGTTGTCTTTCGAATTGGCTCGCCATCCACTTGAAAATCTCTTGGCATTCCATGGTTCCTTCCATCCTGAAATGAGAAGAAAAACACCCAAGTGCGACACCACAACAAGTTCACAGTGTCCCTGGACTTTTCCCTAATTTTTTTCTTTTTAACCAAAATGCTCTACACCCTAGCCCGGGTATCCTAACTAGCTCAGTTAGGTACCTGTTACCTGGGTTAGGTGTAGCCTCACACTTTTCACCAATGCAGACTTGCAATCTTCCTCGAGTCAGCTCTGCCTCCAGCATGTTCCTCCACACGGCTCTGCAGTTACTTGACCCTCGGTGACAGAATCCTGGAGTTGTAAATCCTCTTTTGCGCATGCGTGGTACAAAAATCCAAATGACTACGCCACTTGTGGTACCCAAGCCTGGGCCAGAGGCTTACAGCTATGGGCTGCCTTGTTTGTCCTTAAATGAACTGTATTTTCCCTTTGCCACCAGCAATGCACTCTGGGACTTGTAGCTGAGAAAATTGCATTCAAAAAGACAAACTTTAGTTGTGCAACCGGAGGTTTTTTATTATTGTGGATTTCCACATGCATTAAAGTTCTGTACACGAACACAAAAATGGATAACTTCTCCAGTAACAGAAGAGTAAACAAAAGGAAATTGTACTTGAAGTAAATGCAGCACAAGTCTCTTCAAACACAAGCAGCTGTCTTCATGACAATAAACATAACACAGCCTTATGAGCTCCTTCTAGCAGAAATACCTTCTTTCTTCTACAAAAGCTTCCTTAGCTTTGCACCCAGGAACTTATGCTTCCCTAAGACAAAGAGAGCAATCCATCTGGCAATCTTCTGGGGAAGATTGTGACTCAGGTAATTCTATCTGCATGGGCTCCGGTACTGCGGCTGGTTTATCTCTACTCCTAGCCTCAGCACTTTCTTCAGGCTTTCTGGCTTGTAAGAATTCCAAAAATTCATTCCATAATTTCTCCTTTTGGTCATAAACATTTACATAAGGAGGGTAAGCTTCTCCTCCCTGAAATGCTTGCTTCAAAGCTTTTACTGAGTTCAAGTTAACTTCCCTGCTAACGGTTGGGTCCTGGTTCTTTCCCCAGTGAAACGAATCCACCCACCTTTTGTCAGTTGAAGTTTTCAGCTTAGAATTCTGAATACAGGATAAAGGTCCCTGTTCACCCAGGTTTGCAGCCTTTCTCCCAGAATGTTGGCTGGCTTTTGGTTTAGGAACCTTTCCCAGACATGGAGTGTTTCCTTCTCTGTTCTTAGCTTTCAGCAGCTGGAAATCAGCACACTCACGTCTCTCAGGTATCCATGAGCTCCTAGGACCTGGACTCAAACTGGCACCTTCTCTCCCACGGCTGGTGATGAACTCCTGGAACTAGCACTCCTGTTCCTCCAAGCTGAACTCAAATGAGAGCTGTGAACTCCCCTCTTCTGTTTGAATATGGTTTGAAAACCTGTTTCCTTCCTATCAGAGCTTCCTCTGAGCACGTGTGCTCATAATCAGCAGCTAAGCCTGCCTCCTCATTACAGCTAGGGTGTGGCTTGGCTTGGCTTTTTTTCATAGTAGCTTTCCTACCTCTGTGTAGAGCTGAGCTGTCAGTAGTTTTAACGGTACATGTGTCTTTTTCTTCTATTTCCATTTTCTCCTGCTCACTCTCATCACCACAATACCTAAATATGTATACTCTAGAGGAGAGGAGGGAAAGGGGATATATTTATTATTTATTTTATTTTATTTATTTACATTCTCTTATATATCGTGCTATTCTGCATCAGTGCGGTTTACATTGAACAAACTGAAATTACATTGAACAGGGCATTATAACTTGGAGATGACTATTTTACAGGGAACATGGGCTATGGAGGGTTAAGTGGCTTGCCAAAGACCACAAGGAGCACCTGTGGGACCAGAAACCCCAGTCCTTCCAGCCCATGGTTGCTGTCCTCTAGTGGGATTTGAACCACCAACCTTCCGGCCTGAAGTACCTTGCCCCAACCACTAGGCTACTCCTCCACTCCATGTGGTACAGACCTTTAAATACTTAAGGAGTATTAATAAACAAACAAATCTTTTTTCAAAGACGGGGAAGCTGCAAAACTAGAGGATATAACATGAAGGTGCAAGGGGGTAAACTGAAAGCCAATGTCAGGAAATACTTTTTCAATGAAAGGGTGGTAGAGATGGTGGGGGCAAATACAGTGACAGAATTCAAAATGGCATGGGAGAGATAGAGTGGATCCCTTTATAGCAACAGGATAAAATCAAAATAACATTAACTGTCTCTGCTATCTCAATAAATAAGGGTGACCTGCACAGAGTGGTGGGTACGCCCCTAAACAAAGGCATGGGGAGAGGTGACCTGCACAGAGCGACAGGTGCACCTACTCTTGTCACCTTGCTGGGTAGACTACATGGACCATGATGGTCTTTACCTGCAGTCATATACTATGTTACTATGTGCAGCAGGTCATGAGGGACTGTACGCCCTGCACATGTGCGGCCTCTGGGATGACTTCCACACTGCATCACAGCGGACATATGCATGTGTGTTTTTTAGCATTGGGAATACAGTGAAGGGACGGACATCTTGACCTCACATGTGCCTTGCCCTTTGCATGGGAGATGTATCTTGCAGTGTTGTGTCTTTTGTGCAGCTGCTGTACTGCATTTCATGTGCATGACGTACTCCATGTTCGCCACTGTAGGCAGGCCCTAGGTGTGATGTACCATGGTCTCATAATGTCCTAGGCACGTTGCCTCATATCTTGGTTTATACCCATTGCAGGCAGGGACCTGCAGTCTCTCTGATTCAAGGCATTGATGTGCAAGATAATATGGGGCTTTAGTGTAATGGTTAGGGCAATGGCTCAGTCACTGATGGACGATGGGTCAATTCCTGCTTGTTCTCTTTGTGGCTGGGGCATACTTAGTACTTTTTGATACCAGGAACAGTCCAGGTTCTGCTTTGACTGGCGGTCACACATTCCTATACTTTTTGATGGGTTCTGATAGCACACTGGGTCTGTACACATGCTGTTCATGATCATGGCTTTTTGTGAGAATGACTTAATTGGCTCTGCCACAGCCATTGCAGAGGGTCAGACATGTTCACCCAGTAGATGTATGCCACCTGAGTGTTCACCCAGTAGATGTATGCAACCTACGGCCCAGGGTCTGATTTCTACTAGCACTCTCTGTGTGACTGGGGGAACATGTTACAGAGGCTTTTTCGGTATGCTACGACCTTCATAGCATCACTTCTATGCCTTGTTTCCTTGGGCAAGTCACTTAACCCTCTTTTGCCTCTGCATAATTCAAGTCATCAGTGGCCCTGTTTTGGTTTTACATGACCAGGTTTAGGCTACAATGTGCACCGCTTTGACTGAAATGATAAAGTGTTATAACATAACCCACTTTCATGGATACATATATACAATACAGAACAGACATGCATCATCTATTTCATCATCACTGTGACTGTACAGCTTTGCTTCCATCACATGTATGCATTACATGCAGCCACATCCTACCCCCGGAATGGCCAGCAGCAGGGATCATCACACTTCCTAACTTGCTACATATTGACAGTATGTGCCACTCTTGTCCTGTTGCTGTATGAAAAATTGTCTTGAGAGTTGCATGGTGGTTGTGGACCAGGTCAGCTATAAGCCCACATAGCTGGTATTGGGGCTTCCCCATGGCACAGGCATACTTTTTTCCCCCACACACTACGTGCATAGGTGATTGCATATCAGGTACATCAGTGTTGAAGCCCATTCCACATTGTCAGCTACCTCTATCCTTCTTTCTACCCATCCTTCAGCCTCTGCTGGCTATGTGCAGTCAGGTATTCTCCTGTCTGCTGCTATAACACGTCCCACACCGGAACCTTTCCTGCATTTCCATGTATCAGTCATGCCTCCCCTATGACTGATCTGCACATTACCACTTCCTGCTCCGTCATCCTTTTAATGCATACATCGTGGTGCTTCTGGCTCCACAGGTGGACACATCTTCCCCATCCTCTGCCACACACTGCCATTACATGGGCACCTCAGTGAATCAATACAGCTGCCTCCCACATACTCATCCCACTTACTGGCTGGCAGGTAGGATGCCTGGGTATCTCTCAGGTCTATCAGCTCCCACCTGTCCTTTCATCCATCACCTTTACATTCCCTTTCACTGTTTCTCCCTTTGCCAGCATTAAGGTGATAGCCATTTTCGGGCGTGAAGGTGCACGCTTGGCACTTTAACGCCCGGTGTCCTGTTTGCACTCACTAAGCAGAGCACAACGCCCTTACTTCCGGAATTCCTACTAGCTGCCCTGAGCCTTTATTGCATGCAGACACCCTTAACGCTGTCATTATCGCCTGATCTCCCCTTCTCCCTTACCGGCCTTTAGTAACCATACCCCTTAAAGAAAAGCCTCAAGGATAAATCAAAATGTGAATAGACTAGTGGATGAAAAGCACATTACCACTTAAACTTGCCTTCCCTATCTCATCATTTGTCTCCCAAGCAAACCAAAGTTCTTTTATTACCAATAAGGCCATAGGGCGCAGAAGAAGCAGCACGCCGACACCACCATCGAGCTCCCTCTGATCAGGGTTGAGCCGGGGAGCAGGAAAGGAGTCTCTTCCCCACTCCAGGGCACACGCCTAATCAGCTTCGGCCAAGGATCTTTAAATTTAAAGGTGCCATCGGGCGTGCCCATGCCTGGCGGGCCATGCCAGAGGGCCCTTTGGAATGGCCCTTAGGCAGGGAACGGAGGCGGAACAAAAACTCCTACTACAGACCACCTCACCAGCTGCTTTGAAGATCACAATGCCAGACAACCCGTGCTGCAGTAAGTTCATCGCCATAAGCTCTAAACATTTGTTACACACAAACCCACCCAAGAAGTACATAGGACTGCCGTCACTGGACAGAACTTATCATCCTTTCAAACCTGACATGGAATACCTGCTCACCGTCACATAAATTCATATTTGTTATCTTGCATCTTCTAATCAGCATTGCCTTTCATCCCTCATGTACTTTCTCTAAAGCAAGCAATCCTGATTGTTCATTGATCAAAGCTTTCTTAATGCATATATAATATATATACTGCAACTTCTAATCAGCATTGTCTTTCCTTCCTCATGTATTTTCTTTAAAGTTAACAATCATGTTCATTCATTGCACAAAGCTGGCTTACTGTCTCATGTGAGGTTAGGTAATCCCCCTGAGTAATACCCTACCCTCTCCATTACATACTCGGCGTATATTCAACAACCAATAGTCATTCAATTTGTACTATCCCCAAGCAAATTGAAAGTTTTGTCACTCTGGCTAAATCTGTGCATCTGCATAACCTTTACTTTCAATATACATATAACACAGACTTAATTAGAACAAGCCCAGAACACAATGGAAACCAGAATAATGATAATGCATACTATATACTTACTACTCATAGCAACTCACAAACTCAAAGCCCTTTCCCCCTCAGATGATCCACACCAACCCTTTCCCATACCACTATTACCTACCCAGACAAAACAGACTCCTACTGATTCATAGAAACCTCCCTTACAGAGGGTCCCCCCTAAGCCAAAAGAGACACAGTCATAGATTAATCCACATAGTCATATCCTCAAACATACCCCAAACAGCATGCTACCACTTAACCGCCTAAGATTTCTCCTAATTAGCGCCAGATCTACAAGAAACAAAATCCCACTCATCCATGACCTCATCACAGATGAGAACCCAGATGTTCTGTTTATCATGGAAACTTGGCTCTTGGAAACCGACAATATCCTCCTGAACCAGCTAAAAGTACAAGGTTACAACCTCTTTAATTACACTAGGGACCATAAAAGAGGTGGGGGACTACTTGCAATCACCAAAGAAGAACTAAAATTATCTACTAGCATATGTAATAACAACGATGGAATAGACATTCTTAAAATAGAAAACAGAAACTTAGCAATATGCATCCTGTACGGACCCCCCCCCCCACCCAATAACCAAAACCTCACAACAATCCTTGAATCAACCTGCGCTTCCACAATATGGAAGCCTCATATCATACTAGGTGATTTTAAGCTCCCAGCACTTACACACACACACAGTCAAATACCTTCATAGACACAATGGAAGAGATGGGTTTTCAATAATACAATGTCCCACCCATAGCAAAAACTATACACTCGATCTAGTATTCCTGCCAAAACACAAATTTTAACACCCTAACCCCCCCCCCCCCCCCGCCCCCAAACTTCGCAAATTCCATGGTCGGACCATTTCCTAGTCTGCTTCTCCATAACATTACCACTACTCCCCATCACACCACCATCATCGTCTAACATCAACCAAAATATGTGATTTAGACCCTTTGACAGGGACACCTTTATAAACTTCACAATACAGCAACTCGACCTATCCTCAAATGGTTCAAATCCTGTATATCAGACCGGTCCCAATACATGCAAATAGAACACAAAACATCCTCACCCTTCCAGCAAAACCAGGGAATTCCCCAAGACTCCGTCCTCTCTGCCCTACTGTTTAACTTATATATCCAACCTATTTGCTCCATATTTAAAAAACACAAAATAAGATATCACATAGATGCAGACGATATTATGATGTACTACCCACTGGACATACTCAACCCCACATATCACAACCTAGATACCTGCCTAACTGATGCAGAAAGCTGGCTTCAATCAAACAACTTGAATATCAACCTCAAGAAAACAGAACTACTGTTTACATCAAGGCACACAAACTTCACCCCTCCAACTACAATCAGCTTAAGCAACACATCCCTCCCAGTAAAACAGGAAGTAAGATACCTAGGTGTTATTTTAGACAATACCTTAGCATGCAACCCCACCTGAAACAAATTAAAAGAAACATATTTTTCAAGTTAAGGAGTGTCCAACAACTCAGACCTCTTATCGATCTGTCCGACTTCAGAATGGTAGACCAGGCTCTCATAACACCCCATTTTGACTACTGCAACAGTCTACTACACGGTTTACCAAAAAAGACTCTAAACATACTACAAATAGCACAAAATGTTACAGCCAGCATTATATTTAAGACAAATCTGTCCGACCACATCACTCCCATCATGTATCAACTTCATTGGCTCCCAATAGCTAGCAAAGTATAAAATCATAATGATAACTTTCAAGCTAATCCATCACATAGCACCCTCTCACCTATCATCCCTGATCCATCTACGTCAAGACACCAGAGCCAGTAGAAGCATAAATCAGAACACCCTCAAAGTACTTTCCTCAATCCACAAAACCAAACAAATTACCAGCAACAGGACCTTCACACATAAGAACATATAAGAACATAAGATATGCCATACTGGGTCAGACCAAGGTCCATCAAGCCCAGTATTCTGTTTCCAACAGTGGCCAATCTAGGTCATACGTACCTAGCAGTTTCCCCAAGGGACACAGGTTCCACAATGCTTGTATTGGTTCAAGCATTGATATCCTGGGTCCCTTCTTAATAATGGTTTATGGACCTTTCCTCCAGGAACTTGTCCAAACCTTTTTTAAACCCAGCTACACTAACAGCCTTTACTACATCCTCCGGTAACAAATTCCAGAGTTTGATTACACGTTGAGTGAAAAAATATTTTCTTTTATTAGTCTTAAATAGTTTACCCTGTAGCTTCATTGCATGTCCCCTAGTCTTTCTATATTCTGATAAGGTAAACAATCGATCTACGTTTACCCGTTCCACTCCGTTCATTAATTTATAGACTTCTATCATATCTCCCCTCAGCCGTCTCTTTTCCAGGTTAAAGAGCCCCAACCTTTTTAGCCTTTCTTCATAGGAGTAGCCTTCCATCCCCTTTACCATTTTGGTGGCTCTTCTCTGAACCTTTTCTAAAATTGCTATATCCTTTTTAAGATACGGCGACCAGAATTGCACACAATATTCAAGGTGCGGTCTCACCATGGAACGATATAGAGGCATTATAATATCTTTTGTTTTATTTTCCATTCCTTTCCTTATCATACCTAGCATTCTATTTGCTCTCTTGGCCGCCGCTGCACACTGGGCCGAGGGTTTTAACATGGTATCCACAAGGACGCCTAAATCTTTTTCTTGGGTGGTGGTTCCTAATGTGGAACCTTGCATCGTGTAACCATAGTTTGGGTTGTTCTTCCCTAGGTGCATAACCTTGCACTTCTCCACATTAAATTTCATCTGCCATTTTGATGCCCAGTCTTCCAATTTATCAAGATCCTCTTGCAATTATAGCCCCCAAACTATGGAACGCCCTTCCCATAACATTAAGAGCAATGAAAGACCTTCAATCATTCTGTACAGAGTTGAAAACACATCTTTTTATTGAATACTTTGGCAATAACAACCACAACAGCACACAAGCTTCAAACTCTACCCCTAACACATTACTCACCACCCTACCCGCCACTCCTTGCCCCATCCCTCACCCTCATTCATAACTCCACAACATCTAATCCGATGTATATAGCGCAAATTCATTTTGTACATAAAAGCTTCATATTGTAGAAGAAACAAAGCTTGTTAAATTATATAATGTACATAGTTCTAATATAAATAATTATTTGTTAGAATACAGTTTCAATGTTCCATGTAAAAGAATTGTTCCAGTGTAAACCGCCCCTGATCTCTAGAAGGGGCAGTATTAAAAAAACATTGCAAATAAATAAATAAACAAAATAATTTTTTGAAAAAGCTTTTTTTGCTTCAAGGTATTTCATCATTAGCAGATCCAACATCGATGTTTCAGCAGAACAAGCTTTCATCAGGGATTCGCATCCTTCCCATACATCCAGTTGAGGGTAAATTTCTAAACAAGCTTCTACAGGAGACAAAACCCTATAAAATATACCTGCGCCATCTTACCATTTAAAAACCAAAAATGTCTTGCCCCTCTATTTCATTGGTGCTTACACCAAGATCAATTAAACTCTACCCCATACAAAAAAACAGAAACAAACCCACAACATTTTTTAATAAAAAGCTGACCACTTCATGTTGTTATTAAGGCCTGTGGGAATTAGGATATGTAAGCTGTAAATCCCGAAAAATTCCCTTTGCAAAAGGAGGTGGTCCAAGTCATTGCCCCACACAGATGGACATACTTGCTCCAAGACTGCACATCGTAAGTGAGAAAATTGATGTTGATACTGCAACAGTGTGTGATTAAATGTGTCTCTACTGTGGCACATAAAAATTTTCTTTTATGCTCTATCAATCATATCATCATATCAATCATTGCTCTATCAATCATATCAATCATTTTACAACATTGTATCATTTACAAATGTTTTACAACATTGTACCATTTACATTGTATTAATTGTATTAATTACCTGTAAGGTACATATAATGTCATAACAGACCCCCCATGCTCTCCCTAGCACATTTGTAAGGTACAGATAACCTTACGAGTGACCTCTCATGCTTTACTTAGCACATTTGTATGGCACAGATAATTTTAATGAGAAACCTCACATGCTTTACCCAACATAATTGAAAGCTACAGATAATTTTATGGGAAACCTCTCGTGCTTTACCACAGTTTCCTGATATCCTGTTAGCAAGCCAGTGACTCGCACTGACCCTGCAACCCAAAATGGCACCTTCCCCCAGAGTACTAGTCAGTTGTTACCTCCTTGCCACCCTATTTTACAGTGCCCACTCCCTCACCACCTCTCAAAACCACATACCAATTCTATGGAGCTCCGGGAGGAGATGGCCGGGTACTTCCCACCAAGCAACAACGGAAACCAAAATCCCTCGACACCCTCATCTCCTGTATGTGTCACTCCAACACACCAAAAAACCTCAGCAGGAGGAACATCTTCAGCCTAACAACCTAAACTGTGCCCTCATAAACGCACGTTCAGTGCGGAAGAAATGGCCTGTCATTGCTGACCTGATAACCTGCTATAACCTTGACATTCTACTGGTGTCTACTAGTGGAGGAGTAGCCTAGTGGTTGGGGCAAGGTACTTCAGGCCGGAAGGTCGGGGGTTCAAATCCCACTAGAGGACAGCAACCTTGGGCCGGAAGGACTGGGGTTTCTAGTCCCACAGGTGCTCCTTGTGGTCTTGGGCAAGCCACTTAACCCTCCATAGCCCATGTTCCCTGTAAAATAGTTATCTCCAAGTTATAATGCTCTGTTCAATGTAATTTCAGTTTGTTCAATGTAAACCGCACTGATGCAGAATAGTGCGGTATATAAGAGAATGTAAATAAATAAAATAAAAATAAATAAACTGAGACATGGCTGACTAAAGATGACACAGTCATCATGAACCAACTCATCCCTCCAGATTTCTCATTACATGCCTGCCACAGAGCTGACCGGAGGGGCGGAGGTGCATTTGTCCTTACAAGAACAGAGCTCCGATTTCAGCAGACCTCCTCCACCAGTACCACTAACCTTGACACTATCTCCATATCTAACAAGCACACCTCCATCAACCTAATCTACAGGTCCCCATCTCCCTCTCCTGACGACCTCTCCACTATAATAGACCTAGCCTGCAACTCCACAAAGCCACACTTATCAAACTGGATCATGGGTGACTTCAACCTTCCTGCACTCACAGAAACCCACTCAAGTGCCTTCCTCGACGCGCTTGACGAGCTGGGCTACGATCAACTAGTTAATGCACCTACCCACACAAAGGGTAACAAACTGGACCTAATCTTTGCCCCGTGGTCAACTACGAGACCAAACCACACGCATACCCTTTCCATCGTACCAGTGCCATGGTCCGACCACAGCCTGCTGAGCTTCTAAATGCCCACACACTTTGATCACCCCAGAAACAGCCTCAAAACCAAGGAAGGTACAACAGCAAAAGCACACTTCCGGCCCTTTGACAAGAAACAGATACTCAAGGAAACCCAGATGATATACAACCTTACAGACCCGAATCTCAAGGAAATGCTATCTGCCTGGAACAAAAGCCTCAGCGCCATCTCCCACCACCCACTGGCAGACACTTTACCAAGGAAGAGGAAAGCCGCGCCTTGGTACTCCCCTGAGTTGCATACCTCACTCCGCCTTTTAAGGAAACTTGAAAAACGATGGCGATCATCACGTGCCTCTGCCGACCAGGTAATCTATGCCGCCCAACTGGAAAAGCACCGTCTGGCAATATCAGAGAGAATAAAGCAGTACCATGCCGAACCTCTACAACACTCCCTGAACAAACCTCGGGACTTATTTAAACTGGTGAGAGCCCTGACAAATGAACCTTCTCCCACCCAATGGAATGCGCCACAGCCACAAGAGTTTGCAGACTACCGCCTGTCAAAATTAATCCAAACCAACAAGTCTGCACCACCTTCACCCAGGCAGCAATTACACCACTCAACACCTCTAGCCACCTTCTCAATTCCATCAGCGGGAGACATCGAGGACACCATAACTGCTATCAATACCACTACAGCCCCAAATGATCCTTGTCCAGCGTTCTGCATAAAAACTCTGCGCAAAGAGTTTAGCCCCTTTCTGGCCAAACTTATAGGCCTATCCTTCTCCACAGGCATCTTCCCACAAAGCTTGAAACAAATGTCCATCAGGCCACTTCTAAAGAACACCAAACTCGATCCCCTGAAAGTGGATTCCTACAGACCAATTTCAAGCATCCCTCTAATGGCCAAAATAATTGAGAAACTTGTCCAACGGCAAATCCAACACCATATCAAAACCACTGCTCCCCTTGACCCAACTCAAAACGGATTCAGGGAACTGCACGGAGTTGAGACGCTTCTGACCAGCCTCTTAAATACACTAATCACTGGACTGGACAACATAAGACAGGGATACGCCTTAATCTTCCTAGACATTGCCGCAGCCTTCGACTCTGTGGACCACAAACTGCTCCTAGGACGTCTCGCAGAGAAGGGGATCCAGGATACAGCCTTGAGCTGGTGTAGATCCTACCTCACAGACAGATGGCAGCACGTACGCTCTGGCCTCAAGACCTCTAATCCGTTCCGGCAAGAACAAGGTGTACCGCAGGGTTCCTCGCTCTCAGCTCTATTTTTTAATGTATATATGCAGCCCATCTGTGCAATCACCCGCTCTTTCAATATCTCCTGCCTCATGTACGCGAATGACGTGCTACTCTACATGCCTTTCGCAACTGATCTTCCTGATTTCGCTCCACTAACCACCTGTTTCGACGCTGTAACAGAATGGCTCCACACACAAAACCTCAGAATAAACTTTAAGAAAACTGAGGCACTATTCACCACTAGGAACCAAGCATTCACCCCCCCCCCCCCCCGCATCTCTGAGGGTGAGAGGTGCAGAACTTCAAAGCAAAGCCACGATCCACTACCTAGGTGTCATCCTTAACCAACAGTTGGACATGAAAGCCCACGTAAATAACACCGTCAGAGCAGTATATCACAAAATAAACACGGTCCGGCATCTCAGACCACTGCTGGCACCGAAGGACTTCTGGACAGTCTTCCAGGCTTTAGTAACCCCCCATTTTGACCATGCCAATGCAATCCTACAAGGCCTCCCAAAAAGCACACTGAACCCATTGCAGCTTGCGATGAACGCAGCTGGCACCAAAGGACTTCCGGACAGTCAGCTTGCGATGAATGCAGCTGGCACCGAAGGACTTCCGGACAGTCAGCTTGCGATGAACACAGCTGGCACCGAAGGACTTCCGGACAGTCTTCCAGGCTTTAGTAACCCCCCATTTTGACTATGCCAACGCAATTCTACAAGGCCTCCCAAAAAGCACACTGAACCCGTTGCAGCTTGCGATGAACGCAGCTGCCAGAATATTACACAGAGCCTCCAGGTGTGACCATATAACTCAATTATGAAGCAACTACATTGGCTACCTGTCCACTGCAGATTTACCTTCAAAATCCTGCTGATGACTTTCAAGGCCATTCACGGCATCACTGCCACCACCATCATGGACCTCGTCCTTCACACACCCCCAAACAGGGTCAGAAGGTCAACTGCTGTCAATACGCTGAACATTCCCATCAAGATCACGAAGTACTCACAAGCAACGATAAACAGGGCCTTCGTGTATTATGCTCCCACTTGTTGGAATGCTCTCCCACCCAAGGTCCCCTCCATATCTGACCTCGCCCAATTCAGAAAGGCTCTGAAACACCACTTGTTCCTCCAGTACTACTCCCAGGACAGAGACTCACAACGCCCAACCTCACGCAGACACCAACAACGACATGCAGTCACGCCCCAGCCCATTAACACCCCTGGCTAGGAACTGTACATAGCCCATAACCTATGTATGTCCCCTATGTATGTCCCCACCTGACCTGACTATCCCGCCTGTATATAGTCTCTTGTCCATTTACCCCACTGCTATGTAGCTTGTATATAGTTCCCCCAGTTAGCCAAGTTGTAAACCCTGTTCCTTGTAAGTGCAATTCAGACGCTGTCTGCACTGCACAAAATTGTTATAATGTAAACCGAGCTGATGCTAAAGAGCGCGGTATAGAAAAAAAACAAAATAAATAAATAAATAAATATCCATAATTTCCACAATGCTTTCCCCACATACAAAAGTGGACATGGACACATCAATAAATAGACCACTGAGCTGATGTTGCAGTCACCACTACATTTCAAAAATATAGATCTAACAGATGGTAAACACAGAGGATTATCCAAAACACGTTGTGGGAAAAATTGGCAGCTTCTACATGGGGCAAGTCCGGCGGGGGCAGTACAAGAATTATTAATAGCAAGGAAGCATGATGGCACTAAGATGTCATGTAAAGTACGACCCTTCTGATATGAAAACAAAGGTGCTTCCTTAAAAATGGCATGATTCTGTAGCAAAAACCAATAGCATTTCACAATGCACTGAACTTGAAAGACTTGATCAGAGAAAGGCAAGACACACAGCCCTACGGATGATCTATCCTGGGGATTAAAAAGAAAATCTCTGTTTAAAAATCGGGCTCGGCAGTAAGCTTTTTTCACACAGTGCATTGAATACCCTCGATTCAAAAACCGATTCGTCATTAAATCAGATTGTGACAAAAATTCTTGATCAGAAGAGAACTGGAAATTTCCCATCAGCCCCTGCGGGCTTAACAGAGACGCGAGGGAGACACTCTCCCTTCGCGCCTCTCAAAGCCGTCGCGGAGGGAGGGATTCGGCAGGGCTGAGGGGGCCCCGCGGGACCATCCATGCTGCCGCGGCCTCTATCAGCTGTCTCTGCAGAGCTGGGCCTGGAGAGGGACAGGTAGAGAAACTCAAAGGGAGTGAGGAATGGTGGTCTGGTCAGAGCTTTGTAGGGAGGGAGAAGAAGCCTGAGATATCTTTCAGAGTAGGTTAAGGAGAATGTAGCAAGATCTATTTTTTAGGGGGGGGGGGGATTAAGGAAAATATGGAGAGAGCTTTGGATGAAGGAAAAAGCATATGAGGAGGGAAAACATGTAAGAGATTGTAGTGGGGAAGAAGATTTTCAGATCAGAGGGAGTGGAGAGGAATGGAGGAGACGTTTTTGCAGGTGGAAAGGTTGCAGGAATACTGTAGGTTTCTGAATGAAGAGAATGAAGACTGAACCTGGGATTGAAAAAGAGAAAAAGGGGGAACAAATGATGAAGGGGGGGAGACCCCAAAGGTGGGGTGGACAAAAGAATACAAACAGAGAGAGGAGCGGTTGGGGGACCAAGGAAAAGGGGAGGGAGTCTGCTAGATAAGAGAAAAGGGTACTCATTGGGTAGAAGGAGAACAGAAAAGGATCTATGGTGGGCTATGAGGGGGGGGGCTAGGACTGGAAGTGGGCTGGGGGGGTTAAGACGAGGTGGGCTGATGGGGTTAGGACTGGTAATGGGCTGTGGGCTGTTGGGGGGGGGTTAGAACTGGTAATGGGCTATGGGGGGTTAAGACTGGTAATGGGCTGTGGGCCGATGGGGGCTGTCTGGTAATGGGCTATGGGGGGGGCTAGGACTGGAAATGGGCTGGGGGGGTTAAGACTGGAGGTGGGCTGATAGGGTTAGGACTGGTAATGGGCTGTGGGCTGTTGGGGGGGTTAGAACTGGTAATGGGCTATGGGGGGGGTTAAGACTGATAATGGGCTGTGGGCTGTTGGGGGGGTTAGAACTGGTAATGGGCTATGAGGGAGGGGTTAAGACTGATAATGGGCTGTGGGCTGATGGGGGCTGTCTGGTAATGGGCTATGGGGGGGCTAGGACTGGAAATGGGCTGGGGGGGTTAAGACTGGAGGTGGGCTAATGGGGTTAGGACTGGAAGAGGGCTGATGGGGGGTTAGGACTGGTAATGGGTTATAGGGGGGCTTAAACTGAAAATGGGGTGATGGGGGGTTAGGACTGGAAGTGGGTTGATGGGGGGGCTAGGACTGGTATTGGGTTGGGGGGTTGCTAGGACTGGAAATGGGCTGATGGGTGGCTAGGACCGGAAATGGGCTGATGCAGGGACTAGAAGGGAATGGATGCTGGGTGAGGCTGGAACTAGAAGGGAGCTGATGTTGGGGGAGGATTAGAATGGGATGGGGCTGGAAGAGTAAAATGGAGAAGGGAAAAATATTTTGTGTGGGAGGGATAAAAAATCTACAATTGGCCGGGTATTGGGAGAGTAAGTGGGGATTGAGGATGGAGGGGTAAAATTTGAGTGGATGAAATAGGAATGAGGAAAGAGCAAAAGGAGAAAGATAAGTATGTTAAAGCAGATGTAGAGAGAGAATGGAAAAAAACTAGAAGAGAGAAGAAAGGACAAATGGACAGCAGACGATGGAGAGTTAGCAGAAGACACGAAGAAACCAGAAGAAAGTGGCTGGAGCAATTGCAGCTGAAAAAAAATGCACAAAAGGTAGAAAAATATCTCTTTATTTTGAATTTATTAATTGGAATATGTCAGCTCTGGTAAATGTGCATCATTAACGTCTGCGCTTTGTTTAGTACAAGAGCAAATTAATGTATAGTTTTATTTCTACAGTGTTGTACATTCCAAGTTTGGCTTTTGGGATTCCCAGTTTAATTATTGTCTTCCTGTTTCTAAATTGTGATTACTTGTTTGGTGATGGTCTATGTTCTGCATGTGTAACTGAGCTGAGGTGTTCTGTTTATATAATTCCTATTTGACATTGCCACTTGTTCTCTTTCCCCAGTAGGTCATGTATTGTTGCTCTCTGAAATGTATTGGTTTAATATTTGCAGTGTTGCCTTTTGATTGGTAGTGTATGGTGCTTTGTGAGTCCTGGTAGTGCTGTTAGGATACGGCGGGTTTGCTATGGGTTCTAAATGGGCAGTGTGTGTAGTAGTTCCTAATGTGTCTGGCAGTTGGCACTGGATTATAGTAATGTAGAAATCTTTTAGTCTTTCTTTATCCATACACTCATTAAGAGGCACGTTTACTAAAAGTTAGTATATGGTAACATTATGCAAATATTTATGCAAATGAGGCCCCTTATGCAAATGAGGCCCCGCACCCCCCTTGGGCCGCCCTTGCTGGGGGCCCACAATTTTTGTTGGTGTAGGGCCTCACTCGAGGTAAATCCGGCCCTGGGTAGCCCCCATGGCAGTCCATTTAATCTGCAAAAAATAACGAGACTGAAACATTAAACAATTCTTTATAAGAGCCAATCTCGTTAGATCTGTCAAAAAAAGAAGTTGGCATGCTCTGACTGATTTTTAAATGGTAAGATGGCACAGGTATGTTTTACAGCATTTTTGTCTCCTGTATGACCTTGTTTGGAGATTTACTATCAACTGGATGTATGAGAAAGATGTGGATCCCTGATGAAAGCTTTTTCTGCTGAAACATCTATGTCGGATCTGCTGGTGATGAAATACCTTGAGTGATGATGTCCATGGTTTTGTTTACTGTTGAGATAAGTAACTCTGTTTCTTCATTTGTTGCCCTTATCTGCATGTGCTCATTGTGGTGTTGTCCACCTTAGACATTAAGGGCCTGATTTTCAAAAAGCATTTATACAGCTTAGCAAACCATGTAAATGCCTTAAATGGGGATATTCAATGGCACTTACACAGTTAGTGCCATTGAATATCTACTTCTAACTCCGCCACACACCCTGATGCTATCCGGTTAGCATTGGGGCCTGTTGGGGCAAACCGGAGCGGAGCAGAGGTGGAGACTGTCATTAACAGGGCAGCATGCAATATCGCTATGCCTGGTTAACTACTGTGGCTTCCGGCAAGTGCAGTGATCCCCAGATATTCAATGCCAGAGACGCATATGACCCTGGCATTGAATTTCCGGGGTTAAGGGTCAGCAGGCAGGGCTATGTGCTATAGGGGCACATAGCCTGCCTAACTCAATATCGGGCCCTAACTTTAAAAACTTTGAATTTTTGGAACTATTTTTCAGCCTAATTTTCTGTTTTCAGTATCTATGGTGTCTATTCTGCCCCGCTATTTGGCCCCCTCTTCATCCCCGGCTAACCTCCCTGTATGAACAAGGTGTTTGTATGGGGAGGCTAGACTGGGGCGAGAAGGGGGCAGAGTTAGGGCGGGTAGTGGGCAGTCTGCAGCCCCGGACGTACAGGGCCGATTCCCATGTCGGCCCTGTACATCCAGGGCCAGCAGACCGAATGGGGAACCTTTTCCACCTCTGAGGTAGAATAGGTTTCCCTAGATGGGGAGAGATGGCAGGCCCAGGGTGCGTCAAAGGGTGGAGGGAGAGCAGGGGATTCCCCGTAGCCCGACCCTGGCAGTGTGAGGCTGGATTGGGGGTCGGGCTGCGGGAAAAGCACCAAGTTGTCGGCGGCCAGGAATCACGGCTCCCAAATGGAGCCACGGTGCCATGGCAACCGGATGCCATGGCTCTGTGACTCCATTCAGGAGCCCTGACTGAGTTAGCCGGGTGGAGGCTAGTATGTGCAGGCCGACCGGAATTGGGTCACAGCCCTACACATACAGGCCTAGTCGCGATTCTGATCTCACAGGGCTAGACAGGCCCCCGCAGGATCAGAATCGCGACTAGGCCTCTGCGTCCGATTCCAATCGGGCACACAGGGGCATGGACATCCTGGACGGAATGCCGCTCTTTGCATCCACTAGTCCATTCATGCTTTGATGTCTCCTTGAGGCTTTTCTATAAATATTTGTTAAATATATCTTTCCTTCTATTTTTTTGTTATTTTTGTATTTTGTATTGGAGGAGGAATTTTATGTTTTTTGTTTTTACATCTAAATTTTTAAAGGCATAGTAATGAATCTGGAGTTCCTTTCACTTTCCTCAATTTTTGATTTGTAAGCCACTTTTTTTTTAAATTTCTTTATTTATATTTTCCAACAAGATACAAACAAAAGAGCAGAACATGAAAGAAAATAACCAGGTTGCAATAAAATTAAAATACACAAATCTTCTCTGTGACATAAGATATTTAAAGACAAAACACAGCCCACTCCATCCTGTCTCTCACATTATCTTAACGATCATCAGGAGCCAAATGCAACTACAAACCTCTAAGGCCTGTTTACGTTATCAGAATATAGAAAGACTAGGGGACATGCAATGAAGCTACAGGGTAAACTATTTAAGACTAATAAAAGAAAATATTTTTTCACTCAACGTGTAATCAAACTCTGGAATTTGTTACCGGAGGATGTAGTAAAGGCTGTTAGTGTAGCTGGGTTTAGAAAAGGTTTGGACAAGTTCCTGGAGGAAAGGTCCATAAACCATTATTAAGAAGTGACCGAAGATATCAATGCTTGACCCAGTACAAGCATTGTGGAACTTGTGTCTCTTGGGGAAACTGCTAGGTACATATGACCTAGATTGGCCACTGTTGGAAACAGAATACTGGGCTTGATGGACCTTGGTCTGACCCAGTATGGCATATCTTATGTTCTTATGTTCTTATGTTAAGGGCTATAAAGGAGCCAGGACTCCATTACGAAGAATCATAGACATAACTGCATCATCATGAATGCCTACCAAACTTCAATAGTATGTTTCCAATTAGAAATAACAGGAAAGGGCCACTCCCTAATATGGAGCCAATTCAAACTGGCAGTTCCTTTATAAATATGAAATGCCGATTTGCTGATTAAAAAACAACCCCAAATCAGAAAAGAGTGGCCCCGAATCCCAGCACCACCCAATACGATTCTATGCTTAAGCACAGTGCAACTGAATGTTAAGTCAATCCTATGTCAATTTTCCCAATTTATTGGCATCTCCTTGATGAGAGCAACATTAATTCTCATTTACATATTGAGTGTGTACCTACGGCCCCCTCCACCCATCGTGAACCTTATATTGACAAAATCGTAATATAGGCCAGTTATTCAGTGAAACTCCTTCTCCCACAGTCTTATTCACACCCAAGTTTCCCATGAGCAAATCTAGGCGGTTATTTCTCCCTGAGAACTGACTAAAGTTCTATCCATATTAACAACTTGTTTCCTTAAAGGAACACTAGTAGTATTTCTATTATATAATTCACTTTATGAACGATAGACATATTTATATCTTCAAAACGACCCCACCAAGAATCAGCCCGACGACCACATTACTGTGCATAATTAGAGCTCGTTAAATCAAAGAGGGTGAATGAGATTGTAACATGGGCAGCAGAAATTCATCTGAAATCAGGCTGGCGTGCCAGATTTCAAAAACTCCATTACATTCAGATTTGTCTCTTGCAGTAATGAAATGTTAATAGTTTCTATCCTACCATATAGAAGAGAAGAAATCCTCTTAGTAGTGAATGTTTATGCCTTAATGTTTAGGCACCCAATCCCAGAAAGGAACATACTAAATATATCTCCGAAGAAGCACTCATTTTTACAGAAATAATTCGGTGTTGTAGCCTTTCATTTAACATTATAGGGCGGCTTCTCAAGCACTTTTAAAGTATGACTGCATCTATAGACCAAGAAACGAGCAAAGGCCCCGTCATATGATCAAACGCAATGAAAAGATCAACTTTAATAAGAAAAGAAAAGAAATGAAAAAAAAAGAGAGAAAACATTCCAGGAGGGCTATATAAAACACAAAACTTAGCGGGTGAGCCCACTAGGACAAGATAGACACGGAGGGCTCAATGACCCAATACTCTCACTCTCCTACAATACTCTGAATATCACATCTTGCCCACCTCCCATCTTAAAAGTAGAAATAATGTCTTATAGACAAAACAGCACAAATGTCTCAGGAAATATCAGTGTAATATGTTTATGTGTCACTTCTGCGTGGATACTTCACCTTCCCTCGATCTCAGGCCAGTCGACCACTCAGAAGACAAGCGCCGTAAAACTGTGACAAACAGAAGGTACAATATGTCCTTCATGGCATCACCGCCAACTCCATTTCTTCCAGAAATGCACATAAATCTCTAGGATCATCAAAAGTCTTGGTCTGGTTGTGCAGCGTGACTTTCATGCGAGCAGGATATAGCAATCCAAAGCGTGGACGCAGCTCCAAAAGACTCCTTCTCCGATCCACCGTTGCCCTCGCAAAGTCCAGAAAGAACAGGAGTTTATGCCCCTGATATTCCAAAGCTGAGAGTGCTCTGGCAGCTCCCATTCTGCAACACTTGTTGAAAGCATACAACTTTCAGCATAATTGGGCGTGGATGCTTGTTTATAGCCTTGAATTGCATAGTCACTCTATGGGCATGCTCAGTCTCAAATGGCATAGTGAAGTGCAACTTCAACACATCTGGAATCATAGCCTGCAGAAAGGATATTAAATCATGCCTCTCTGCTCCTTCAGGCACTCCCAGCACCCTTATGTTGTTTCACCGTGAGCGATTATTGCCATCTTCCACTCTCTTTGCAGTGAGTGAATCAACTTGGCCTGCTTCTTGACAGCCTCAAGTCTCTCCTCATGTGACGCCACAACCTTCTTTACCTTCTCCAATCGGACTGTATTTGCCTCTAATGAAGATCTCAAAGCATTGATATCTTCTTGCATTGCCCTTAGCGATTTTCCATTAGCTTTGACCATTTCTTTGACTGCCCGAATCTCAGCCAAGATCTCCTGCGAGGTCTCAGGGCCATCTCGGATGACCGCCATCTTGTGAGGTGAGAGAGGTTCCATCTTAGATCTCTTTGCACTAGTATTTTGAGAAAGTTGGAAATCCAACCGCGTCTGCTTAGGACCTGACATCCGTGATCGAATGGCAACCACGTAGGTAGGAACTATATGATCAAACATTGCAGAAAAACAGGATTCTTGTCTATGCCCTCCGGAGCACTGCTCTTACACATCCATCTTGACCAGATATCAGGCTCCACCCCTGATTTATAAACCACTTTATGTATCTGCAAAAGGCAGTATAGCAAATAAAAGTAAACCATAAAACCAAAGGGGGCCAGAAAATGCACATCCTAACCTCACAATTTTGGTTGTCTAGCTCTAGACCACCTCAGACCTCTCTATATCATTTCTGAGATATGGCCTCAAGAACTGGACTCTGCCCAGTGTGAATATATATAGTGAAAATCCGTGTGTGACATACCATATCCTACTCAAGTCTCACTGTGTTACTTCCTAATCATTGTTTCTTCTGTGAAAAAAACACCACACACACTCTGATAAAAAGAGCATTTCTAACTAGTCTTGATGGTATTCTCATACAGGAGAATTCACCACTCTCTAGAAAAGAACCGCATGTTTATGATTATTTCCAGTCTAAAAATACTGCTGTTCATCACAATATCACAGTGGTTCACAAGGGCACAATTAATTAGAAAAGAACAGCGCAGAAGCAAAAAGACTAAAGAGAAAGCTAATAGATAAATTAAGAAAAATAATCCTGTCTGCGATCCCCACCCACGCCGTCCAAAGCCTCAGTTCTCCAAAACCTTTGAGAAAAATAAAGCTTCAATTGTTAACTAACTTGTTTATTTACATTGGTAAGTTTTCTATTAAACTTTCCCCCCAAAAGTGGCTTAAAGCATCAGCACTAGCCAATGTTTGTAGATAAACAGAAAAATAATAGTGTAGGTGGGTATTTTAAGAAGAACTGTAAAGGAGCATAAGTAGTTTAATACTTCTTTACCAAAAATAAAGATGACCTAAGAATAAGAACCATAGAGGAAACAATAAAAAAACAAACAAAAAATAAGCCCAGGAAATATTTGTGCAGCAAACAGCATGCAGGTGTTCCTGCTTTAAGAAAGAACTATTAACGTATGCTCAGCTTGCTCAGGATTCCTGACCCCTGAAGAGTGATTGTTTCTTAGCAGTGTAAAAAAGACATTTTATTTTGTTTCTCGGTGATGCATTTAAATTTATCTATGAGGTTTTGCACTCTGGAAGGCTGTTTTCTGGGAGCCAGGAAAATTGCATGATACCAGGATCTATGTTCATGCCACAAAAGCTCTTCTTAAAACTGGGTTTAAGAGTTTGGTTTTATTGCTATACAGTCTGTATCTTATGGTACACTTGGAGATACATTTCACAATGGGACGTCCAAGTGCAATCTGGGATGTCAAAGCCAGAATGTCCGAAAAAAAAAAAAAAGCAGGCACGTGCAAGTATAGGCACGATTTTGGAAACGTGGACATGCCCGATATGCACATCTATCAAATTTATTTATTTATTTATATATTTAATTTACTATGTTTTCTATACTGCCTTTCTTGGAATCAAAGCGGTTTACATTACAACTTCAACAGAACAATTACAGATAACTCATTTAGAAAACGTGGGTAAGGGTGACATGTGGGAAATGCTTGGGAGCATAACTTAATTACAACTGATGTACTGTAGTTGGGTACAGTTTTGTTTATGTGTGAGTCATGAGGATGGCTACTGGCTGTCCTCTTTGAAATGTTTAGAGAACAGGAACGTTTTTAGTTGTTTCCTAAAGTCTTTAATGTCCTTGGTTGTCCTCATCTTCTCTGGTAAGGAGTTCCAGATGGTGGGTGCTGCAAGTGAGAGAGTCCCCTTTGATGTTGTCTTGTTATCTTTGGTGTATGAGCTGGGAGTTGATATTGTTTTGAGGCAGCCATGAGGTAGCTATAGGTAGCCCTTCCCCCAAGCCATGCTGCGAACTGTAGATAGCCCTTCCCCCAAGCCATGCTGCAAGCCATGAGGCTCTGATCAGCCTGACCCTTCCCCCGCAAGCCATGAGGTAATCAGCCTGCTAAGAGAGACATTGAGATTCCAGTAGGCACCCTTCCCCCACTCCAGGTCTGAGCACAGTATTTCCCTAGCCCTGAAACCAACAGACCAGAGCATACCGGTTTGGACAGGTCACCCAGGTACCTCCCAGGGGCTGCTGATTGGTGGGCAGGAAATACCTGTGGCAAATGGGATTGTAGAATGAGTTTAAAACTGTACTGTATATAAGGCATTGTAGGCCGTCCCTCGGGGTTCAGACCCTTGTGGAGGTTGCTGGTATCTCTGTCTGATCCTGTGTGCACATTAAAAGTTCCTGTCTGCATTCCAGCCTGTCTGAGAGTCTTCCTTCTGTGGGTGAGTGATAGAATAAGAGCTTTTCACAGCGATTGCTATTACATTTTGGTGCATTGGCCGGGAAATATTAAAAGAAAAGCCTCTCTCATCACACCCACGGTGGGAAGACTTCTGCTTTTGCAGCATCTGGGCCTCCACCAGTCAGGGACCAGCCCCTCCAGGTGATTAACGGTCCTTGGCGCCCCCGGGCCACTTTGTGCTCGGAAGGACACCTTGATTTGTCTGGACAGCTGGTCCCTGCGGTTGAATCCCCGATTGAAAAACCAGCTGGATAGACTGGCATCCAAACTTCCTGTCTGATCAGAGTTCTGGTGAGTACTGCTACCTTGTCTGGGGCTAGTTCTGTACTCTATCTGTGAGTCCTGGTAATTTCTGGGAACCTGTAGCAGCCTGATCAACTGCACGAGCAGTCCTAGTACGGGCCTTAGTGGCCCTGAAGCCATTGCTCGTCCTGTATCTGAATCTGAATACCGGTAAAATCTGAATATCTGGGGGGCGGAGCCTGATGTCCAGCGGGTAGGACGCTTTGCGTTGAAGCTCCCGAGAGGCCTACTTAGAATCCTGACTTAATACCTATACAAATTTACTATTTCGCTCCGGGCTGACCGGGGCACCTCGGGGGGGATGGCGGCCCATAAACCAGCGCGCTTGGACTTCGGGTCTCCTTCTTCTTCTCACGGAAAACGCTCCAAAACAGAGGTGTCCTCCCCACAGAAGATGGTTCCATTTCGTGAAAACCCCGAAATGCACCTGGAGATTTTGGAGGAAATCCGCGGCGTGAAGGAATTGGTGCAGTCTAATGGAGAAGCGCTTCGAGCCATGCGAGAAGACTTTGGAGTGCTTCAGGACCGACTTGAAAGTCTTTCATTACGGCAGGACAATATGGCGGGGGTCCTCGACTCGCACGAGGTGCGCTTGGGCAATTTGGACAAGGCTGAGCGCCAGATACAGAATCTTCAAAAGGAGTTAGAAGATAGCAATAATCGAGCCCGTCGCAACAATGTGAGGCTCCTCGGAATACCGGAGGGGGTGGAAGCAGGAGATATAAGAGAATTCTTGCTCAAAACTCTTCCCTCCTTGCTGAAGATCACTTTTCACAGAGAACTGGAAATCGATCGAGCACACCGTGTTCCTGCCCACATGGCGCTCAACCGCACGACCCCCCGGCCTATTATCTTTAGCTTGTTACGATATCAACAAGTGGAACAAATTTTGCATGCTGCCCGAGCGAATCATCATTTGGAATTTGAAGGCCGTAAGGTATCCTTCTTTCCTGATTTGGCAAAGCCTACCGTTGACCGTCGGAAGAAACTCCTTGCTTTTCGCCCTCGACTTCAACAACTACAGGCTCGCTTTGGCCTGTTGTATCCAGCGAAGCTTCGAGTGACTCTCCACAACCAAACCAGGACGTTTGAAGATCCTGATCTGCTATCAACATTTTTGGACTCCAAAGAAGCAGAGCAGATGCGCTAATCCCAAATCTTGGACTCCTATCTGCCGGCTCTATCCGCCATTTTGAAGGGCCCGATGCGGCGGTCATAGCCAAGCACAGAAATAGCCTGGACTTTCTTTCTTTCTCTATATGACTTTTGTTTTTGGTCTCCTATCCCTTCATGATGTGTGCCTCGGTCGGATTCGGAGCACGCACAGTCCTACAGGTTATGTGTTTTTTCCATTTCGGCCTTCTCTGGGGTTTCTCCCCGCAGACACATGGTCGCCAGTAATTTTGGGGTTTTGCTTCTCCTCTACTGTATTGCAGTTTTCTTTGTTAATGTGGGGCGCTTCATTGTCTTATATTAGCTTATTTTCAATGTCATGTGTACAGCCAGATACAGTCAGTTTGAGGGACATAGTGAAATTATGTGTGTTATCATGCTCAGAATTTTTAACTTTTCTGAATGGCCTTATGTAAATCTTCTCATTCACTGTCAAAGGCATTAATGGTCCACTCAAAGGAAAGAAAATCCTTAGCTATTTTCGCCACGAGCATGTTGATTTAGTGTTTCTTCAGGAAACGTATTTAAACTCTGCTGAAACACTAAAACCCAATGCTAAGCCTCACATGGTAGCTGCCTATTCTCCCACCGTTTCCAAATGGTACGGGATAGCCATTCTGGTTAAGAAGTCTTTGCACGTTACTGTACCTGATATTAGCGCTGACAAGGAGGGTAGATGGGCCTGTGTGCACCTTGAGGTTGGAGATAGTGCATTCACGTGTATTTGCATTATGCCCCGAATGTGGACAACCCTGCTTCCTATGCAAGTATTGCGCAGTTGGCCTAGGCCTCTGCCAATGCTCCATTAATACTTGGTGGCGATTTTACTCAAGTGTTCCCTCAATCTTTTCTTCTCAAACAAGGTGCTCGTTGGTTGGAAGATCCAGTACCGAGTAGACCTGTGTGGCTAGATGGAAGTGGGCCTTTACAAACCGATTCCTCTTACCTTTCTCCCTGGTCTGACTCTCCCATCAGACTCCCACTATCCACTAATGCTTTTAGGCACTTTAGGTGCCTTCATACTCTTATGCAATCTTTAGACTCCCGATTCTGGTCAGTGCGACTTCAGCATCGCCTTCGGAGCACTAGAGTACTCCCGCCATCGGCATTCTCTACATGAGGTTGATTGGAGACTCTCCGATCTCTCGGTAGTTCACCGGGTGTAACACCCAATTTTACTAAACCTTATGTAATGCTATAGCTAGAAATACCCTTATTGCGCAGAAAGTATGGGAGAGAGAATTGCATGTGACTTTGACCTCGGAGCAATGGAGCTTTATTTGGAGTAGAGGGACACGGGTTTCCGATCCGCCTCCCTCACTCCGACCCTCTTCTTTCTAGCCCACCGGTGTTTTTACACTTCTTACAGATTAGATAAACGGAACACTACTCAGGGCAATGGTTGCTGGACACGTCCTGCGGCCATTGGTTCATTGTCTCATGTTATGCATGAATATCCCGCACCACAGTATTACTGGCGTCGGGTCTGGGGTCGTATTTAGTCTATCTCGCACTCTCCGGAGCCCCTTTCTTGGAGGATAGTGGGACTTCGCCCTGTTGCGGGGATCCCCTCTCTCCCAAAAATGGCTTATCTCCTTTCGAACTTTACGCTTGGCATTGCTATTTCCCTAATTAAGTATACTGGAACATTAGCTCCCATCTGAGCCCCAATGAATGGTGGAATCATGCCTGTCTTTACCGTAAATATGAATAAATACCTCGTCTGTTCGTTTCCTCTGTTCCGACTCCTTCTTATTGGTCTCAATGGAAGATGTTCAATGACTATGTACATTTTGCTAAATGCTCTCATCTGACTGTCTAACTTTGTATATATCTCTGTCCCATGATCATGCTGTATTGTAGATACTCTTTTGATCGTTTGATGTATAATCACTGTTAATTGGAAGCGCTCACACGCTGATATAATCGGGTAGAGAAGAAGCATTAGGGTGGGGGGTAATGGGTTTACTTTTCCTTATTGTATACTCGTTTTGTCTCTTTTGGTGTGTTGTTTCTTTTGTTTGTTGCAAAATGAAAATAAAAGTTTAAAAAAAAAGAAAAAAAAAAAAATCTGAATATCTGAAACTGCAGTAATCTGAGATCTTTTAAAAGCGCTGCCGAAAGAAAAAATGTAACTAAATATAGCACTTGATAAGTTAAACATACCTGAGATAAAGAATAGATCGCTGCTTCTCTTCTTTCCGTTCTGCTTGTGGAGAGTTTTCTGAAGCGTGACTGCAAGGAGAGGGCTCTAATATGCTTCCGTTGTGTTCCGTTTCTAATTTGTGTTAATTTCTGCTCCGATGTTGAATTCTGCCCTCCATGTGCTCCGGTGTGGTTTTACTGCCTTTCTCTGAACCCCCGATGTAATTTCTGTGCTCCGATGTAAGTTTCTGTTCCCCCCATGCTGCTACTGTGTGATTTCTGTGCTCCGATGTTGAATTCTGCCCTCCATGTGCTCCGGTGTGGATCTACTGCCTTTCCCTGAACCCCCGATGTAGTTTCTGTGCTCCAACGTAAATTTCTGTCCCCCCCCCCCTATGCTGTCCGATGTTGAATCCATGCTCCCCATGTGCTCCCATGTGAATTACTACCTTCTCTTGGGCCTCCGCTGAGGTTTTGTGCCTCTCGGTGCTGTCCCGGTGCACAGCTGACCCCCGCTGAATTTTCCGGTGTTCCCTGAGCCCCCGCCAAGTTTCTCTGCCTTCCCTGAGCTCCCGCCGAATTTCTCTGCCTTCCCTGAGCCCCCGCCAAGTTTCTCTGCCTTCCCTGAGCCCCCGCCAAGTTTCTCTGCGTTCCCTGAGCCCCCGCCAAGTTTCTCTGCCTTCCCTGAGCCCCCGCCGAATTTCTCTGCCTTCCCTGGGCCCCCCGCCGAATTTCTCTGCCTTCCCTGGGCCCCCGCCGAGTTTCTCTGCCTTCCCTGAGCCCCCGCCAAGTTTCTCTGCCTTCCCTGAGCCCCCGCCAAGTTTCTCTGCCTTCCCTGAGCCCCCGCCGAATTTCTCTGCCTTCCCTGGGCCCCCGCCGAATTTCTCTGCCTTCCCTGGGCCCCCCGCCGAATTTCTCTGCCTTCCCTGGGCCCCCGCCGAGTTTCTCTGCCTTCCCTGGGCCCCCGCCGAATTTCTCTGCCTTCCCTGAGCCCCCGCCTAGTTTCTCTGCCTTCCCTGAGCCCCCGCCAAGTTTCTCTGCCTTCCCTGAGCCCCCGCCGAATTTCTCTGCCTTCCCTGGGCCCCCCGCCGAATTTCTCTGCCTTCCCTGGGCCCCCGCCTAGTTTCTCTGCCTTCCCTGGGCCCCCGCCAAGTTTCTCTGCCTTCCCTGAGCCCCCGCCGAATTTCTCTGCCTTCCCTGAGCCCCCGCCGAATTTCTCTGCCTTCCCTGAGCCCCCGCCGAATTTCTCTGCCTTCCCTGGGCCCCCGCCGAGTTTGTCTGCCTTCCCTGAGCCCCCGCTGGGTTTCCTGCCTTTAAAACCAAAAATAAATAAATAAAATGCTAACCTTTTGTTTTTTTTGGTTGATTGAAAGAGAGGTGATGCTTGGAAGTCCACCATTTCCCCTTTTTTTTTTTCCATCTGTGGAGAGCCGGTGTGGAGGAGCACGAGGAGGTAGCAGCCATCTTGTGGACACCACGTGCGTTTCTCTGCAGAGGTATTGGGCTGCCCTGGAGTGATCCTGGAGCTCCATCTAGTGGTCATTTAAAAACTAGCTGTATTTTTATCCTTATGGTTAAAGTGATCCTGGAGCTCCATCTAGTGGACATTAGAAAATAGCTAGCTATATTTCTCATACTGTATTTCTAATATCCTCATGGTGAAAGTTAGATCCTATGATACAGCTAGAGAGAGTGTCTGTGATGTATTTGTAACAAGCTGCTGCTGGGGAAGGAGAGTGTGTGAGTATTCGCTGCTGAGACGTCTCTGTTTTCTGTTTTCCCTCTTTCTTTTTCCCTTTGTGGTCCTGTGTGTTTTGTGCAGCCAGACTCTGCCTGTTACCAGGATTATATTGTATGTTGTATTCCCAGAGGTGAGATTAGAAAATTTACACTGTAAATTGTGATTTTGCAAATTGTGATTAGAGCATGGGGTCCGGAGGCTAAATTGTGGTGGGGGAGTATCCGGACCAGCTTCCCTATATAGATTCATGGCTGGCCCATATAGTAAATGTGCTGTTATGTAAAAACCTTTAGTGTCTCTGTGTTTAGTTGTGACATTAGGGAAAGAAAGTTTTTGTCCAGACATTAGGTCTTTATATTTCAGGATTGATTTTGATACTCTATCAGTAAAAGGTGAAGTTATTAACAAATCGCCCCTGTGTCCCCAAACAGTGAAAAACACCAGGTCTACTGATTGCAGGGAAAGGGACAGTTTAGAAAGGGGGGTGGGGTTTGCTGTGTGTGGACTGTAGTACTGGTATAGCATTGAAGGAAGACAATTGCTTTGTTTGATGCATATCCAGTTTCATTGCTATGTTTCATGCATGATCAGTGGTCAGGGAACCAGGTGTTTTGGTCACACCTCTCAGCGGTGACTGGGGGATAGTTGGAACTGCTGAAATAGTTTGCATAGCTATAGAAAGATACTGGGAGGAGTTCCTTCTTCTAGCAGATGAATGGAGGCCCATTAGAGAGGACAAAAGAAAAAAAAAATCATCTAGGAGTCTTTCTCCTAGAGGACAAAGAACCCCAATTCACCTAGCCTGCAAACAATCCTCTTGTCATCAATTTTAATTGTAGAGTTTGAGCTTCTAGAACCATGAGGTGCCTCCTTTGAGCATCCTCAAATGTCTGCTGGAAGCAAACAAAGGCTGGAGAAAAATCCTTATAAGATCATGAAGAAATGAAGATTTTTTTTACTTGTCCTTTAAAGCCTGGATTTTCTCTGGTACATATATTTGGTTTTGACTGCACATACAAACTTAAGCAAGTAATACTTCTGCATGATATGCCATCTTTGGCAGTTTATTCTGCAGACAGTAAATGCTGTGCTGATGATTGCGTTCTTTCCTGCTTGGTACATTAAACTGCCTTGATCAACTGTATTCATTTTTCTGATACTACAATGATATTGCATTCCAGATATCCACCAACCTTCTTATAAAGTATCAGTTTCATGCCTGTTTTGAACTATAAGATACAAGGTAATCACTTTGCCTTGTTAAGCTCTGTGCTGATGAATGATGAACAGGACAGTAACATCATAGGTGCTATTTAGAATAAATTCACCTGTCCTGCTGTATTTGAATTTTACATGTTGGTGTCCAGAGTTCAGGAGCACAATATATTATAGCACTGTGAGATACAAATCTTTTTAGTTTATACATTTGTACTTTGTTACCAAATATACTGGTAGGAGTACATTATGTAGAGGTCCAGTATACACAGCAATAAGATGAGTAAATATTAAATTTTGGAAAGGGGCTGATCTGAAATCGCTTGGTTCCCAAGTATATAAAGCAAATTTAGTGGAAAGATGGAACTGTGATTCCCAGAAATATGGAAATATTTGTAAAAATATTATTTACAAATATAATGATAACATTAACTCGAGTTGATTGGATAAAACTAAATCTTACTTGTCAGCAATGATCCAGGAGAGCTTTGAGAAAATGAATGAGAGAGAGGGGCAGAAGGTGAGACGACAGCCTAGGAAAAAGGCAATAAAACGTGCTACTCCAAGTGTGATGATCTGGGCCACTGGAATTCTGACTGCTCTAAGACTCCTCGAGGACCCACAAGGCCTGAGAAAACACGAACCTTGTACATTTATGCCTCTGAAGAGACATGAATAGGCAGGGGGGAATAGGCCAAGAAGAACCCGAGGAAGTATTGCCATGAGGCCTATTCACAAATGCCTTGCAGGCCAAGAAGAACCAGAAGGAGTATCGCCATGAGGCCCAACCACCAATGCCTTGTACCCTCTTAGTCTCTCACCTCAAGAGGATCTCTTTTGACACCATAATTAATGGATAGCTTACATAAATCTTTGTGGACCACTGCATTTTCAAGATCAGTCCAAGTATTTTTAAGTTTCCTACAGTACTCTCACTGGGAACCAGGTGTACAATAGACTCTAGTCATACATGAGAGATATGTGGCTGTCATGTTAGGAGCCATATTTCTTTCTATTGGAATTGATGTATCGTTTTATATTGAAGATTGTTTAGACAGTCGCTATTTAGAATGAGCACCCATGCCAATCTAGAACTGCACCAATTAAGTTAGTGGGAAATGGACACTGTTTACAACAAAACTATGTCTCTAACAATTGTTTTAGCAGCCTTGCCAGATAAGGATACATTAGTATGGTATAGAAAAAGAAAAAAATTGAAGGACCTATGTATGTAGTTGGTGGAAAGTGTTGTGAGGGGTAAAGTGATATATTAAGAGGAAGGACTCTGATGGACAGTAAACTGATGAAGGTAATTAATGATGTGGAAGGACTCTGATGGACAGTAAACTGATGAAGGTAATTAATGATGTGGAAGGACTCTGATGGACAGTAAACTGGTGAAGGCAATTAATGATGTGAAGTGATGTATCTGGCTAATGAATATAAGAAATGATGAGCATTTTATTCAACTATGCCATCTCCAGTATCTTCAATTTAGGAAGTTATCTAGGCCCCACCACAATACTCAAAGATTGTAAGTAGGCACCTGGAGACAGGCTGGGTGCACCTTGCATCCTGATGAGCTTTGGAAAAACCCTGCACTGACCATGTGGTACTTCCAGATGTTTTTTTTGCCTTACTTTTCCTGTGTGTCCTGGCCAGGCATGCAGAGGCAAAGGGGGATAAATTGATGACAAATTCTCACAGGCAAAAAAATTGGTGTGATTCTAAAACTTGTCAGAATTACAGAACACGCGCGTGCACTTGTCTGATCTGTAAACATGTGGAGATCAGTCAAGGGCATAATGGAATATTTCCTACCAGCAAAGGAACCTCCAGTGATAATGGATCCAGGAGTGGAAGCAGGATCTGCTGACTCCCCAGTGGCGAGACCCGTATACTGTTCTGCGGACCACCCCCACGGCTGTCAAGGTGGCTGAAGTTGCTCCGAGGATCCATCACTCTCGTGTCAAGGCCGCTGCACCAGAAATTGTTCCAGCCTGGACTTCTGTCACAGTTCCAAACCAGCCCCTACGCTTTGACACTTCTGCCCAGTACGGGGTTCTAACAGACTGCCGACGAACTCTGGACCACCGGAGAGACTGATTTACAGACACCTTTCCTGGAACCGGGATCAGACTGAGAAAAGGTGCCTTAGCTGATATAGACTTGCTTTCAAACAAGTGCAGAGACTACTAACACAGCAGTATTACCTGCCCAAACTGCTCTGAACATGCAGACCTTTGTATACGTAACTCTCTACCTTAACTTGTCCCATTGCTGTACCGTACATTTTAACCAAGTGCCTTTTTCCTTACAGGTTGTTTCCACCCTTGGCACCCTGGTAGAACGCAAGGCGGCTGCCACGGTCATGGCCCTGACCCAATATACTCCTCTGCGGCTTGCCTCCAGTAATACAGCCCTCAACCGCCTCTAGCGGTTGAGGTCTTACTTAAAAAGGGGGGAATGAGGCAGCCATGAGGTAGCTATAGGTAGCCCTTCCCCCAAGCCATGCTGCGAACTGTAGATAGCCCTTCCCCCAAGCCATGCTGCAAGCCATGAGGCTCTGATCAGCCTGACCCTTCCCCCGCAAGCCATGAGGTAATCAGCCTGCTAAGAGAGACATTGAGATTCCAGTAGGCACCCTTCCCCCACTCCAGGTCTGAGCACAGTATTTCCCTAGCCCTGAAACCAACAGACCAGAGCATACCGGTTTGGACAGGTCACCCAGGTACCTCCCCAGGGGCTGCTGATTGGTGGGCAGGAAATACCTGTGGCAAATGGGATTGTAGAATGAGTTTAAAACTGTACTGTATATAAGGCATTGTAGGCCGTCCCTCGGGGTTCAGACCCTTGTGGAGGTTGCTGGTATCTCTGTCTGATCCTGTGTGCACATTAAAAGTTCCTGTCTGCATTCCAGCCTGTCTGAGAGTCTTCCTTCTGTGGGTGAGTGATAGAATAAGAGCTTTTCACAGCGATTGCTATTACAGTTTCTCTTGTGCTTTGTCTTTTGGGTCTGTTGTTTGGTTTTGAGCTTAGGAGCTCCTGAAGGGTTCCAGCTGATGTTTTGTTTCTGCTCTTGAAGATGGTTAATGCTGTTTTGTATTTGGCTCTTGAGGTAATTGGTAGCCAGTGTAGCTGAAATAGAATGGGTGTCATGTGTTCATGTTTGGCTGATCCTGTTGTGAGACGGGCAGCAGTGTTCTGGACTAGTTGAAGTGGTCTTGTAGTTTGATCTGGAAGTCCTTGGAAGAGGGAGTTATAGTAGTCCAGAATGGGGGTAATAATGGCTTGACAAACAGTGCGGAAGTGTTCCTGGCTTAGGAGGGGTTTTAGTCTATGGATGATGGACAGTTTGTGGAATGAAATCCTGGTGGTTCTGCGGATGTGTGCTTGTAAATTTAGGGATCGGTTAAAGATCACACCTAGGTAAATGATTTCTTCCTTTACTGTGATTGGTGTATCCTGTAGAATGATGGAAGTTGGGAGGGAAAATGAAGTGTCACGTGAGATGAATAGTGCTTTGGATCTTCTGAAGTTGACGAGTAGGTTGTTGGAGGAACGCCAGTTGTTCAATATAGACATCCCCAGGCTAGTATTTCATTACCAAGACATCTAATAGCATAATGGTTAAAGTAGTGACTTAAGAGCATGGTAACCAGGGTTCAAATCCCAGTGTGGGCCTTTGTGATCTAAGGGTAGTCGCATAATTCTCCATCTTCTCTACACTTTCTGGATGTTTTAAGGTAAAAACAAGCAGTTTCCTGATGCCTATTTATTCCTGGAGCAGGTATAAACATGGACATGCCTACAGACATTTCTGAGATTGAACTGGGACGTGTAAGTCCATTGCTCCAACCCAGACATGCCTCTGCAACACCCCCATTCTGACTTGGATGTCCTTGTAAATATCCTTTGTAGAGTGGCTATGGAGATGTCTCCATGATTTTGATGTCCATGTGCACATCTTCAGATGTCCAAATCATGACTAAGGGGTATGTTTATTAAAACCCCGCTAATGTGCGGGCCGCGCTAGTGTGCAGGTGCCATATAAGGAGTGGGCGTTTCTTTCTGAAAAAGAAAAACCGGGATTTAAATATGCGCTAAGGTGCGCAGCGCCCATGTGCGCCCCGCATATTAGCGCATGAGAAAGCTGCGCAGGAGGCATAAGTGGCGCGCTGATGTGCAAGCAGAAGAGCAGAGCCACAGCACAATGGTTAAGACACTGACCAATGGTGCAGGGATCAGGGGTTCAATCGCCCACAGTGCCCAATGAACAAGGCTGGCTGAGGCATTACATATTATGGGGAAGATTGCTGTATGAGGCATTTTATTTTATTTTAATTATCACTACTAGCAAACGCACTCTCAAAGCGTGTTAACATAAGGCGCCCCATAAGGCACATTTTAAAGTGCACTGTCTGCCAAGGCACCCTAGAATGTTGCTTATAGGGCGCTTTATAGCGTGCCATATGAGGTACCGCAAGGTCAGAGTACTGTTTTTGATGACAGCACTGTGCAGTTTAAGGAATGAAAAGCATAAGTAGGTGCACTGACATGCAAGGAGGAGCAGCAGTAGAGCACAATGGTTAAGGCACTGACTGCTGATACAGGGGTCATGTGTTTGCTCCCCAGTGTGCCTAATACGTAAGGCTGGCTGAGGCATCAGCTTTGCAATGTATGTTTTGTTTCCTGCAGCACTTTATTTTTATTTTATTTTATCTTATTAATTGCTGCCAGCAAACACGCCCTCACGTGCCATAATTGAAGGTGCCGTATAAGGCACCCTATAAGGCACTCCATAGGGTACATTATAAAGTGCACTGTCCGCCACGGCACCCTAAAATGTCCCCTAAAGGGCACCCTATAAGTTGCGGCACAGGATAATGTATAGTGCACCTTACATGGACGGGAACCATAAGGTGCCCTATAGGGCGCCCTATAAAGCGCCCTCAGAGGCACCTTATGGGTACAGTACGCTGAGGGTGTTTTTGCTGGCAGCAAAAATGTACATTAAAAAGAGATAATGCTTTGGGCAGCCCTATCAAATAACACCACTGTGAGTTTGAACCCATGACTTCTGGCTTCATAGGCAGTGAAGTAACCATTGGGCTACAGTTCTATAGCTACTAGTAAGCCCCAGGCTGGCTGTAGAGAGCCTGCACGTCACCACACAGGCAGTCTGGTGTGGTCACCAGGATAGGGTTAGCACACCCGTACCCATGATGCACTGCACATGCAAATCAGCTGCCCACAGCTAAACACAAGATGGGGAATGCACCCCCACAGCACCTCAGCCTGGTAGGGGGAAGTGACCATGTGCACCCCCGCAGCACCTCGGCCTGGTAGGGGGTACTGACGGTGTGTTTTACTGGCACAGAGTAGCTACACACCGTCACATTGTGTGGGTACTGTGCTCACCCTGAGGGTGCGGTGAGGCACCCAGCACCAGGTCCACAGCACCTTCCATGGCTGAAAGAGGCCATGCCGGAGGTCCAAAGCAGTGTTAATTTGTGAGATAGGTAGTTTTTGCAGAAACACCTTGGATATCTCTAGTCTGTCTCAGTCAGGCATGGACCCCCAGGTGGGCCATGCGCACGCACGCGCGCACACACACACACACACACCCCCCCCCCCCCCCCGGGGCCAAGGGTGGCAAAGAGGGTCTCCTATCAACAGATCCACATTCTACCTCCCTGCAATGGTGGCAGTAGAGTGGACCATCAACCCCAGTACTGCTGGGGAACAGACACCCTACAGGGCAGTCAATGCAGCTCTGTACACATCCATAACACAATAGCAGACAGACTTTAGGCCTGGATATGCTAAGCTGCACCCCACCACTATCTAATATTCTCCTGCAGCAAGCTTTCAACCACTGCACCCTGCAAGCCACTCCATCAAGACACATACCAGCTGCAAACAGTCTGCTAGCTAGTCCATAGTGCATGTTCCCAGTGGAAATGCATGCACCCAGAACTGGGATGTCAGCATGAACAAGCAGATAAATCAGTGACTGGACCCCAAAAGGAAACCCATAAATATCACATGAGAGAAATACTATATAGCACTATGGGGGTGCCTAGCCATGCTGTCATCACTGCACAGTCAGGGTGAGAGTGATCCCCCAGCAGGACATACTGAGGTCACCCTGTCTGTGTAGGTGGTGGCCAGCCACTACAATGTCCCAGCCAGTGCCCTATGCCCTGTGCAGATGCATCCTGGCCAGGTCACCCTGTCCGGGCTATACCCATGGTACCTTGCTCCTCATTATGCACATTGGCAGGCCAATACTGGCAACAGTGCTGGCAGTGTGGGCTGTGGAAGGTGTTTGCAGCCACCACACACTGTATAGACAGACACACACTCCCACACCTATGCCAGCATTGTGCTACTATAGAGGAGTTTAGCAGCCCTGCCCACCACACCAGTCCTGGGCACAGTACAGGCATGAATATGCTACGCAATACTGTTGGGGGTCACTCCCCAGGGTGGTAAACACTGTCAGAGACCAGACCTGAAGCACACACCGCAGACATCAGAATGATTGTTATGATGGAGCTCAATCAGCAAACTGAGCGTAGACCCTTCCAAAAATCATTTCTTTTTTTTGGAGCTTTCCAGGGAGTGTTTTTTAATGTTGCCCATTGAAATCACTATTGGCCAGCTTGGTTATGTTTTTTTCCCCTTTTTTCGAGGTCATTTTTGAGGTTTATTTGCCCTTTTGTACTGTGCACATGTATCACACTGCTAAGGTACCTTAGCGCACGCTCAAGTGCGCCCCGCACAATTGCGCGGTTTAGTAAACATACCCCTAAACCTTTTAAAATGACCCTCATATTGTATCACAGAGCAGGAATTTCAACCTAGCACTAGGGACACCCTCAGCCAGTCTGGGTTTTAGCATATCCACAATGAAAATGTATAAGATAAATTTACATACAATGGAGGCAGAGCAGCCAAATCCCTCTCCTATGGTTTATGGTTTATTGGTTTCCTAATATACCACTTCTTGAGTAAGGCAGTGAAGTGTTTTATAATAAAATTGAAATCAATATAAGAAAAGAACTACAAACTGATATAGGAAAGAAGAAATAAGTAAAAGAACAGAGGAGTGTACAAGTGTTTTCACATAGGCTAGGGTTTCATACAGCCCCATCCTCAAAAGCTAGCTTAAATAGGTGGGTCTTAAGACCCTCCTTAAAGGTCTTATAGGAAGATTCAGTGCATGTCTAGAGGCAAAGTGTTCCACAGTGTAAGGGACACAAAAAAGAATGCTGTGCCTTGTACGCTCTAGTCTTGCCCTAGAGACCAGGGGGATGTTCAAGTAATTACCGTGGAGAGATCAGAGAACTCTGACAGAGCAAGGAAGAGAAATTACCAATGCTGGGTATGGTGGAGAATTAGAGAACAGAGCTTTGTGGGTTAGTGCAGTAAGTCTGAAGTGAATGCAATAGAAAACCAGGAGCCAGTGTCTTTGGAACAGTGATGAAATTTTGACGCATGACATAATATACAAACTGCAGTTTTGAATTGATTGAAGACATTTTAATTTGGACTGAAACAGATCAGAGTAAATGGAATTACAATATACGTGAGATAGCATGGCTAAGGGCAAGAGTATGTTGAGCAGCAGGATTTAGGAATGTACGAACCACCCGAAATTGATGTAGCGCTAGGAAAAATGTTTTAACAATTTGAGCTGACCTGTTTTGGAAATGAAAGGTCTGTATTAAGATAAACTCCAAGATATTTAAAGTAGGAGTGAATTTGAACTGAATGAACATTAAAGAGCAGGGGCAGTTGCTCCTTCAGAAAGCCAGGTAGCAAAGGTTTTGGCTACATTTAGCGTTAGGCGGTTATCTCGTAGCCAGCTAGTGATCTTATCCAAACAGTTATATAGGTCAGTATGATCTGGGAATCGAGAATCTCTATAAGCTAGTAGTAGTATATCATCTGTGTAAAAGTAAGCATTTGTGGAAGCCTCTTGAATCAAAAGAGCCAGGGGACTTAGAAAGATATCAAGTAGATGTGGGACCAGCACTGAACCCTGTGGTAGACCACAGGCCAAAGGACATGATTTCTAGGTATCTTAGCCTGTCAGCACACAGTACGAGTGTTCAGAAAATCAGGCAAGAACAGTATCACAGAGGCCAATTGAGGCCAAG
The DNA here is from genome assembly GCA_033557465.1 of Ichthyophis bannanicus. NCBI lineage: Eukaryota > Metazoa > Chordata > Amphibia > Gymnophiona > Ichthyophiidae > Ichthyophis > Ichthyophis bannanicus. The sequence continues at coordinate 290,375,449 of CM066037.1, read as the reverse complement.
TGAGAAAGTAGAATAGAATGATACCTTGAAATCCCAAGTTGACTAAAGGATTAGATTGATAACCCCTACCACAGCGTATGCATATGGCAATATTGCACGACAGGGCAGGCAGGCTTTTCTGCTAGTTTGGAGCAGTATTTCTCAACCCTCTCCTGGAGGTGCACCTAGCCATTCAGGTTTTCAGGATTACCACAATGAACAAGGGTGAGACACATCTGCATGCTTTGGAAATACAGTTTACAGAAAGTCAATCTATTTCATGCATTTTCCTTATAGTAATCCAGAAAAGCTGACTGGATAGGGATGCCTCCCGGAGAGGGTTAAGAAACACAGGTTAAGAGAGATTGATAAGGATATGCTGTTATTTTAAAACTGGGGTCACCAACCTCCAGAGGGCCGCGGGCCGCACAGCCGACTACCGGGAGCCTCGTGGGCCGCACCCCCCTTCTCCCCGCCCCCGCGAAAAAAAACAACAAACGCAAAATTATGAAAACAATGGCTGATCACCTTTATTGAATTTAATGAGATGGCTGATGATTCATGCTAGCAGACAAACGCTTAAAGTCCGGCTTCACAGATGACACTGACAGGAGAAGGGACGCTTGCAGGTGGTCGTCGGTGAGCTGCGAGCGCGTGGATACAATGGCGGGAATCCTTGGCGGGCCGCACGTAATGTTAACCGGGGTAGAGCCTCGCGGGCCGCAAGAAGGGACCTCGTGGGCCGCATGCGGCCCGCGGGCCGCAGGTTGGTGACCCCTGTTTTAAAATGACATGAAAGCACCAGTGATATTTGTTATATCATTTTCTGGGCCTTTTACTTAAGTGCAGAAAAAGTTTGCAGTTATTGTGCAGTAATGGCCCAAATTACCACAAGGTAGCTGCAGCGTCTCTGTGTTCACTCTTAGGGGTGTTTTTACCATATGCAGAGAAAAATGCAATGAGCATGATTTAACAGCACTGCAGATAACAGATACATTAGGGGCATGGTTAATAAAAAGTGCACTGGGAGCACGTGGTCAGGCCATAAAAACAGTGCAGAAGCCCACATCAACTTCCTGGGGCGTGTGCATCCATCCCCCTGCCATCACCGTGTTTTTAATGCATGGCACCACAGTAACTTGGCTCACGGGTGCACTTAATGCAGCCCAAGAAGTTATATTATGTGCACCCGCACCAATGGCAACAATCATGGTTTGCAGTCGCCCATCACGCCTATGATAACCGCGATGTGCCATCAATTTCTCACATTATGCTCCAACCCACCCACTTGCACCCTAACTTGCTAGTGCAGGATTTTTACTGTGGGGATCCAGGCTAACTTTCAGCATGGAGTGCCTACCACATGATGAACCCCACTCTAGCAGTTAGCACAGTTTAGTAAACATGTCCCTTAATGTCAGCTACTCAGGTGGCATTAAATGTGCTGATTATCTGTTGTGATCAACAGCAAGAAGTCATCCATGTCTATTCCCTGCCCTATTCCACACTATGGGGGATGTTTACTAAAGTGCGGTAAACGTGAATAACGCGCGTTGTATGACGTTAACGACTGTAAGTGTAGTATAACGCGCGTAATCACGCGCCAATGGCCGTTAACGTCATACTACGCGCGTTAACCGTAGTTAACGATCGTAAAGCTCCGCGGCGCGTTAAAACAGCACAGAAGGTGGAGAGTGGGCGGAGAGAAGGGGTCAATGGACGGAGAGTGGGCGGGGAGAGGCTCCCCTCATACTAACGCGCTGAATTCCTGAACTCAATTCCAACGCGAATGAAAACCCGTCGTTAAAGGCATATTAAAGGGAAGAGAAACCATTTCCGTCAGCAATGTACAGCAAAACCGGGGAAACCAACAAAACGTGAGCAGTGTGATACATGTGCAAAGACCAAAAGTTCACATAAAACCTTAAGAATGACCACAAGAAACATTGTAAAAAGCACAATTCAGCTGGGCAACAGTGATAGCAATGGGCAACAATGAACAACACTCCCTGGAAAGCACCAAAGAAATAAATGATGTTTGGAAGGGTCTACGCTCCGTAGACCCTTTCAAAGATCATTTCATTGTGATGGAGCTTTCCTGGGAGTGGTGTGTAATGTTGCCCAATGATATCATTGTTGCCCAGCTTGGTTATGGGTGTTTGCCCCTTTTTTGAGGTCTGTTTTGAGGTTTATGTGCACCGTTGTCGCCATACAAGGTAAATGAGCCCACAGTAAACCTGTGCAGAGCAGGGTTTCTGACTCGTCAGGCCGCTTTAACTAACTCCAGGGACTGCACCATCTCTGTGGCCACAGTGTGGTGCAACAGACACAGCCAGTGCCTGTAATACCAGAGGGTCACAGGTTCAAATCCCAGCTGGGGCTCCTGCCAACCCAGTCCCCATAGTTTTACCCACCACTAAACAGTGATAGTAAAGACACCCCTTTATTGCAGAGAACATACGCATGGTTAATACGCCTATATTATACCACACCAAACACAGACACCAGAAACAGGCACATTACCCAGAGCAGAGTCTCACAATTGCAGTCCTGGAGGGTCCCACACCATTCAGGTTCCATGATGCCTCTAATAAAGATGCCTGTGCTGCATATCTATGCACCACCCCCATGGTATGCAGATGTAACTCATGCATATTTATGAGGGACAGCATGAAAACCTGAACAGGTTTGGAACACCAGGACTGGAGTTGGGGAACTCTGCCGTAAAGCAGCAGCCAACAGGGCCAGACACACCCACAGGCCCCATTGGCCAATGCCTCCTGGAGAAGCAGGACATTGGGCCCTGCCTGTATCTCCCAATACTAGCAGTTGCATACCTTAGCAATGCCACACTACACCTGGGTATATGGTACACAGCTATCAAACGTTTCCTGTGATAACTGGCAGATATCAATTCCTACATTAAGCAGTTTGCTCAGTGAGCTCCACCAAAACAGGCATTCTGATGTCTGCGGTGTGTGCTGCAGGTCTGGTCTCTGACAGTGCTTACTACCATGGGGAGTGACCCCCAACAGTCTTGCGTACCATATCCATGCCTGAACTGTGCCCAGGACTGGTGTGGTGGGTATGGCTGCTGAACACCTCTATAGTTGCACAATGCTGGCATAGGTGTGGGGGTGTCTGTCTGTCTATCCAGTGTGTGGTGGCTGCAAACACCTTCCACAGCCCACACTGCCAGCAATGTTGCCAGTAGTGAGCTGCCAATGTGCATAATGAGGAGCAAGGTACCATGGGTATAGGCCGGACAGGGTGGCCTGGCCAGGGTGCATCTGCACAGGGCATAGGGCAGTGACAGGCACATTTTAGTGCCCGGCCACCACCTACACAGACAGGGTGACCTCAGTATGTCCTGCTGAGAGATCACTCTCACCCTGACTGTGCAGTGACCACAGCATGGCTAGGCACCCCCATAGTGCTATATAGTATTTCTCTTATGTGATAGATATGAGTTTCCTTTTGGGGCCCAGTCACTGATTTATCTGCTTGCTGTGTATGCTGACATCCCAGTTCTGGGTGCATGCATCACCACTGGGCACATGTGTTATGGACTAACTAGCAGACTGTTTGCAGCTGGTATGTGTCTTGATGGAGTGGCTTGCAGGGTGCAGTGGCTGATGGCTTGCTGCAGGAGTATATCAGATAGTGGTAGGGTGCAGCTTACCATATTCAGGCCTGATGTCTGTCTGCATACAGAGCTGTGATGCCTGCCCTGTGGGGTGTCTGTTCCTCACCAGAACTGGGGTTGATGTTCCTCCCTACTGCCACCTTTGCAGGGAGGTAGAAGGTGGATCTATTGTTAGGAGACCCTGTTTGCCACCCTTGGCACATGGGCCACCTAGGGGCTACACCTGACTGCAAGGTGTTTGTGCAGAAGCTACCTATCTTGCACATTAACACTGCTTTGGACCTGTGCCATGGCCTCTTTCAGCCATGGACAGTGTTGTGGACCTGGTGCTGGGCGCCTCACTGCACCCTCAGGGTGAGCACAGTACCCGCACAATGTGACGGTGTGTAGCTACTCTGTGCCAGTATAACACACGGTCAGTACCCCCCTACCAGGCCGAGGTGCTGTGGGGGTGCACATGGTCACTTCCCCCTACCAGGCCGAGGTGCTGTGGGGGTGCATTCCCCATGGTGTGTATCTGTGGACAGCTGATTTGCATGTGCAGTGCATCATGGGTGTGACTGGCACAATCCACCCTGGGAAGATCCAGCGCCTGCTCTCAGGCTCTGATAAACCATAGGCCATCACACGTACATCTGTTAGCATAGTGCATAGGTGCAAGACACCCTAAAGTGTCTGTACTATAAGGTGCCCACACTGGTAAAAACACACGTACCCACGCACGGGGCTACGCCCGTAACAACGCACGCAGCCACGCACGTACCAGCGTACATGGCTATGCGCACTGCGAGAGTGTGTTTCACTAACAACTACTGAACGTAAAGAAAAACATGCCTCCTCATTCCCTATGTAATGTACAGGGTGCTGTCTGGGACAGCATTCTGCGTTAGGCACACTGGGGACTCAAACCCATGCTGCCTGTAACAGCGATGAGTACACTAACCATTGTGCTACAGCTCTGTTTCAATGATTTGTGTCTGTACGCCTTCATATGGTTAACGCGCAGTAACGTGCCACGGCGCCCTGTACCGCTCGTTAGTTTTTGGAACGTGCGTTAGTCGTTACGATGTCCCGCCCATGTCCTTTTTTGGCTTTCCTTTCACTAACGCGGCTCCTAACGCAATTTGCACTAACGCAGTTTAGTAAACATACCCCTATGTGGTTAATATAGGAATCATTGCACACTAAAGAGGTAATTTTATGAGAAGCTGTGTAAAGTTATGTGCCATCAGTGCATGTAAACCATATGTTTTCCATAACTCACACATGTAGATGAGCTTTTGCATATGTACTTTAGTTGGACGCTATTCTGTAAGTATGCAAATTAGGATGATAGCATGTACTTTCGAAATGGGCAACCATGGGGTGAAGCTTGGACTGAGCATAGGCAGAGCCTAAATTTACCTAAGTTATAAAATACTATAACTTAACATATGCTCTTTACAAATCTAAGCATATGCATGTACAGCAAATCTAGGGCCAGCATAAATGCTCGCGCCTAGGTTTGCTGCATGCATCTTATGACTTACCCCCTCTTTTATAAAGAAAAGTAGGTACCTGCTTTTCTATATAAAGTAGGTGTGATTTATGCATATAGAGCGCTCGTTATCCTAGGCTACTTTTTTAAAAAATAGCCTCCTATTGTACACTATAGTAAAAGAACCCCTTCATATTATCTTCCATTCAAAAGGACAGAAAAAAATTATGGAACTCATTTGTTGTATATCATTTCAACATGCACTAAGGTGTTAAACACAAGCTATTTATGAAATTTAATATGTGGAGTGGATGAGTATCCTAATGGTTGAGAACACTAGCTTGGGAACCCAGAGACCAGCGTTTGATTCCCACTAGCACTCCTTGTGGCCTTGGGTAAGTCACTTAACTCTCCATTGCCTCAGAAAAATCTAAGTTATCAATGTCCCTGTTTAATGTACATTACCAAGTTTGAGTTCCAATTTGATTGAAATGATAAAGCAGTATATAAAACCTGTTAAATAAATAAATAAAAATATGTGTATTGGTATAGTAGAGGAGGAGTAGCCTAGTGGTTAGAGCACTGGCTTGGTAACCAAGCAACCAGGGTTCAATTCCTAGTAGACCTTAGGCAAGTCACTTAATCCTCAATTGCCTCTGAAGAAAGGCCTGGCAATCTACTTCTGGTCACACTGCCAAGAAAATCCAAGAGCATTGACTTGAAGGCACACATTGACTATGCTAACCTTATCTATCATGGCCTCCCAAAATCCTCATTACAGCCTCTGTAGCTCACACAGAATGTAGCAGAGAGACTTCTCATAGGATGCAGCCGTCACGACCACATATTGCCCATATTGAAAAGCAACACTGGCTCCCCATCCACAGCAGAGTAAGGTACAAGGTGGCACTAACAGTCTTCAGGACAATCCTCCAGCTTTCTGCAGATTCCCAACAGACCCTGCTTGACAAACCTCAATGCCAGAGACTGCAAAGAAGCCCACATCACTCTCTCCTCGCAGTACCTACTTCAATCACCCATACCAGCAGCTCCACCTCCAACAGAACTTTCCACTTCTACGCTCTAATCATCTGGAACTCACTACCCCCCAGACTTCTGCTCCCTCACAGACAATGGAGACTTTTGCTGAAAGTTAATGACACTCCTCTTCCTGGAGTTCTTTGGCTCTGACACTTAGCCAACCCTGAATAGCCCCTCACACATAGAACATTGACCATAACTCTTAATATCTGCGTCAAGGCTCTTCACAAAGCCCACAAGCATATCACCCATACAATCCACAGAGCAACACACAACTCTTTCCCTGCTGTCTTTACTTTGTATATTACTTTGTGCAGTTAGTTTTGTTACCAAAGGTTCCAAGGTTTGTGTTCTACTGTTACACTGTTGCCTTGTTAAATGTGCCATAATTTAATTGACTCCGTTTACCTTGCTACGTAAGAATTGTTCTATATAACATTCCTATCAGTTCAATGCCAACCGTCATGACTAGTAGATACAGCGGTATAAAAAAGTTGTTAAATAAATAAAATAAATAAATACAGCTCTCTATCTCCTCTTTACCAACAGACTACAAACATGCTGTAGCTAAACTTGGCAGCAAAACCTTATTACGATCCCACCCTGTTAATTACATGTAGCTAAACTCAAATGTATATAGTTTCCCCAGTTATCCAAGTTCAAATCCCTGTTTTCTGTAAACGTAGGACTATTTGTACGTCCAAGTGTTTATTGTTTCAATGTAAACCGCACTGATGAGAAATAGCGCGGTATATAAGAATTGTCAAATAAATGTATATGGTAAAAATATAGCACATACCAAAATGATAACCAGAGGAATTAAAGAAACATGTTGATGCAAAACAATTTTTTCCGTGCAGTCCCCAAGAAATTAAGATTATTTCGGAAGCGTGGATATTGAGTACATGAAGTTTTCACCAATAGTAAAATATTTGGGATCTAGTTACTAAGGTGCATTAATGTTAACACTCTTTAAGTCACCATTAACGTGGGCTATTAGTAACTAGGGCCCATTGAATAACATGGAACCTGTGTTAAAATAATGTGTGTTAACGTTAGTGCACCTTTGTAACTAGACCCTTTTATCCTCATGCATAAAGGAAAAGATAGCATATTATATATATGACTGATTTTTACGTGTCCCTGCTTCTGATAAAAGTGCCCTTTTCTCCTTGTAATTTCACAAACAGTCTACATAAACATACAATTTGTGCCATTGGCTAGCTTTTATTTAGATGATTTTGCTATATTCCTATATCCCTTGATGATGTAGAGCTGCAAATATGTCATATAGCACCTGAACAAATGGCCAGATGACCATAAAATGCAGTGCATATTGGTTTATTGATGTGCTCTACCACACTCTGAACAAATGGAGATGTGAGAAAGCAGGAAGAGCCTTAAATTTCCATCCACGTGCTTAATGTGTGCTAATCGTTGTCAATTAGGTCAAGAAGGAATATACAAATATTAGTAAAGGAACTGCTCCATCCTTTGCCTGATTTTACAGAATCCAAAAGGTAAGCACTCATTCATTCATTTCAGCTGCCCTGTGTTCTCTTCTGTCCCTCTATGACAACCAGAAATAAACGATTCCTAATCATCCCTCTTTATGAGGTAAAAATACCATAAGTATAGACTTCATTCAGCTAGTAAACATTGGCTGCTACTTATTTAAGGTGCTGTGGTTACCATGATGTCAGATATCTGGACGTTAGAACTGAATTTTGGAAGTAAGTGGGCAGGAGTGCCCTGTACAGGATGCAGAGGGGTAGAGACTCATTGTGTGGCCTCATTTTCATCAGTTAATAGGAGCCAAAAAGTGTGGCTATATGCAAAAAAACACAGCTGCTCATTAGAAGGGCTGACCCTGCAAGGAGGACAGCAAGAAACGTTCACTGCTGTATAAGAAAATATTCAATAAAAAATGCACGTACCACACCCTGGCTGTGCTTTCCAGAACAGAATCCCTGCATACGGGTAAATATCCAAGTATTTAAAGAAGAAAATGAATGCTGAATTCATACACAAAAGACTGCTCTGATCATAGCATTAGTAGACTTTGTAGGACTTTGTCTAAAGCTGTGACCGCTGGTATGATCCAGAAATGGGAGGAATTATTTTCTTTAAAAAAATAAGTTCATAAATGGAAACTTCCAATTCACTGGTCTATGGAAAACCTTGATCCAACAACCATCGGAAAGGTCAGCTTGCCAGAAATTCAATTCATGAATCAAAAGCATAGATAAAATTGCTCTGGATTTCCACTAAAATAATAAGAAATAACTTATTCTGATTATTGTACTTTTTAAGCTTGTTTTATTTATCTCTGACTTGCCTGGGGGTTCCTTGAATGGTAAGGCAACAAAATATGCGCAAACAGAAAGGCAAAGATCAACCGCAGACAAATGTCATCAACCAAGAAGAGCAGAGAAATAATGAACCAGTGAGGAAGACACGAAAATCTTTAATATCAGCAAATTAAAGCAGAGCATTCTATCTAGTGATACTAAAGAAGTCCAGTACATGTATTCATTCATTCATTCAGTAGCCCAATATGTTTTGGCATTCAGTATGTTCCCATGTCAGGGGCCAATGTACTGTTGATAAACTAAGGGGCATGTTTACTAAACATTCCTAACGTGCGGGGCCGCGGTAGTGTGCGTGTGCCATATAAGGAGTGGGCGGTTCAGGCAGAAAGAAGAAAAAAACCCGACCGTACGTGTGCGCGTCGCGCTAATTTGCGGGGCCCACATTAGCGCGTGGGAAGGCTAAGTGGGGTGCTGCTGAGCACATATCAGAACAGAGCTGTAGCACAACGGTGAACACACTAACCAATGGTGCAGGGGCCACAGGTTCAATCCCCCATTGTGTGCAACAAAAAGGCCAGTGGTTCAGTGTAAAAGTGGTTCAGAAGGCAAAGTACTTTTGTACGGCATAAGGCGGCACACTGTTCGTTTTGTACGGCATAAGGCGGCGCACTGTACTATCTGGGCGGCACAAGGCGGTGCACTGTTATTTTTGGGTGGCACAAGGCGGCGCACTGTTCATTTTGGGTGGCACAAGGCGGCGCACTAATTGTGGGCAGCAGGAGGTGACGCGCTGATGGGCATAAGGCGGCACGCTGATGCCAAAGCAAAGGAACACAGCCACAGCACAATGGTTAAGACACTGACCAATGGTGCAGGGACCAGGGGTTCAATCCCTCACAATGCCCAGTGAAAAAGGCTAGCTGAGGCAGTATGTTATATGTTGTGGAGTGCTGTAGGAGGCTTTTTAATTTTATTTTGTGATAACTACTAGCAAACGCACTCTCACAGCATATTAATATAAGGCGGCCCATAAGGCACATATTACAGTGCACCGTCCGCCAAGGCACCCTAGAATGCCCCCTATAGGGCAGCATGTATGTTGCGACACAGGATAATGTATAGTGCACCCTATCCCTTGCTACTCATTATGCACATTGGCAGGCCAATACTGGCAACAGTGTTGGCAGTGTGGGCTGTGGAAGAGGCATGCAGCCAACACCCACTGTATAGACAGACACACAATTCCACACCTATGCCATCATGGTGCTACTATTGAGGAGGTAATTAGCCTTGCCCACCAAACCGGTGCTGGGCACGGCAAGGCATGGATATGCTACACAGTACTGCTGGGGGTCACTCCCCAGGGTGGTAAACACCGTCAGAGGCAAGGGCTGGAGCACGCACCGCAAACACCAAACAGATTGTTCGGATGGGGTCAACTAGCAGTATGTGCGTAACGTATGGATATCTATCTGCCAGTACTCCTAGCAAGCGTCTCAGAGCTGTGTACCGTATACCTCAGGTGTAGGGTTACATTGCTAGGGTATGCAGGTGCTAGTATTGGGAGATGCACGCAGGGTCCAATGTTCTGCCTCTCCAGGAGACATTGGCCAATGGGGCCAGTGGGTGTGGGTGTGGGTGTGTCTGCCCCTGTTGGCTGCTGCTTTACGGCAGAGATTCCCAACTCCAGTCCAGGTTTGCATCACACTGATCGGGTTTACCTGCTGTTCCTCATGAATATGCATGAGCTACATCTACATGCCATGGGGGTGGTGCATAGATATACAGCACAGGCATTTGTATGAGTGGCACCATGGACCCTGACTGGTGTGTGGCCCACCAGGACTGCATTTGGGAGATTCTGCTCTAGGTACTGCCCTTGTACATGGTGTCTGTGCTCAGTGGGGTAAAAGATAGACGTAGTACCATTGCATATGTCCTCGCCACGAAAGGTTTGTCCTTACTATCACTGTGTAGCTGTGGGAAAAATATGTGGGAAGGATTGGCGGTAGCCCCAGCTGGGCTTTGAACCTGTGACCTTCTGTTCTTGTATGCACTGTCTGTGTGCACTGCACCACCTTGTAGCCATAGATTGGCTGGATTCCCTGGAATGTCCATGCCTGTGGATCCGGCAGGGCCTGTGTGTTGCAGTGGACTGTGCCAGCCTGCACATGGCTTGGCCTCTGTCCTCTGTGGCTAGCTGCCACTGCCCCCTGCACCACATGTACTCGTGCGCCAACATGCTGGCATGAGCTTCTCTCAGAAAAAGCAGATGACCTGATTGCAATGTGGCAGTACGGGACTGCATTTGGGGGACTTGGCTGTAGGTATGCCCATTGTTGTGGTGTGTGTGCGGTGTTGGGTAACATATGGGTGTTTCCCCCATGCTTATGTTCCCTGCAATACAGGGGTGTCTGCTCTATCTTTGTTTAGTGGTGGGTAAAATATATTGACTGGGCTGGCAAGTGCCCCAGCTGGGATTTGAACCTCTGACCTTCTAGTTCTAGAGGTCATGGCTATGTCCTCTGCACCACACTATGGCCACAGAGACAATGCAGCCCCTGGAGGTAGTAAACCTGGCAGGATGGAGTCACAAACCCTGCTGTATGCATATTTACTGTGGGCTCCTTCACCCTGTGTGGTGACAAACGTGCAAATAAAACCCGGGAATGACCACGGAACAAAGGGGGAAAACATATACCCAAGCTGGGCAACAGTTATATTAATGGGCAACCCTAGATAACACTCCCAGGACAGCTCCAGAAAAAGGGAAATGTTTTTTGGACGAGTCTCCGCTCCGTACACCTTTCCATAAATCATTTCTTTTTTTTGGAGCTTTCCTGGGTGTGTTATCTAGTTTTGCCCATCACTATAACTGTTCCCCAACTGAATTACTATTTTTCATATTTTTGTGGTGGTCATTTTCTATTTATAATTGCACTTTTGTGCTGTGCACATGTATCACACTGCTCACGTTTTTCAGGTTTCCCCGGTTTTGCTGTACATTGCTGACGGAAATGGTTTCTCTTCCCTTTAAATGCATTCTAACGCGAGTGATTCACTCGCGCTATTTTTTTTGGAAATTCAGCCCCGATAATGTGCGGGGCGCCTCTCCCCTCCCCTTCCCCGCCCATTAACCCCTTCTCTCCGCCCCTCCGGGGCCTTCCTCCGCCCTCCGTTAGCCTTTCCACGCCTCTATCGGACATTTGCGGGCACGTACTTGTGCGGCACCCGTTACTGTGACGCGCAAGTGTGCGGGGCTTCATAGCATGTTTGCGGGGCGTTTAAGCGCTCTTAAGTACCGCTTTTAGTGCGCTATTTTGCGGCGCGCTAATTAGCGGTTTTTAGTAAACATGCCCCTAAGTGCCTTTGTATGGAAATGCATGGGAGTCAGAAGAACAAAGAACAAAAGCAAAAACACAAAAAAATGAAACTAAAATATATAAAAACTCACTGAGCTGAATTAAAAAAAACAAACAACTTAGAAAAGACAAAATTGAGAGGAAGGATAATGGGGATGGGGGAGAGGAAAAGGAAGGAGGGGAGAGGGGGAAGAATGAAAGGAGGAAAAGAAATAAGAGGAAAGTTACGCTGTCAATATAAAGAATTTGTATTCCCTATCTCTTTAAAATACTATGATGGGGTCATCCATGCTCATACATATGTATATGAGTGGGACATAAAAACACTATGACTGATGCCACAGCTCAGATTTTAATTTTATTTTAATTTTGTGACAATGGTTTTGTTTCTTCCACATAGTTGTAGGATTCTAGATGAAAGAAACAAACCATTGTCACAAAATTAAAATAAACCAAAAGGTGGGGGGGCGGGGGTGGTGGGTAGGAGCTCCCATGTAACAACTAAAGATCAACTACATATGGAGGAGTAGCCTAGTGGTTAGGGCAACAAACTGGGCCCAGCAAGACTAGGGTTCAAATCCCACTGGTACTCCTTCTGGCATTGGGTAAGTCACTTAACTCTCCATTGCCTCAGGTGCAAACTTTGATTGTAAGCCAGACAGGGAAATGTCTACTGTACCAGATTGTAATTCACCATGAACTTGCAAGCACTGTAATGAAATACAATGCAGTCAGCGAATGCTTAATCTCTATTCATCTACAAGGATTGCCTATCAACACAACTATAATTCAAATATATGCCCCAACAACAGCTGCAGAAGAGAATGAACAAGTACAAGCTCAAATTGACAGAACATGCAAACAGGATATCCTGATAGTCATGGGTGACTGGAACACAAAAGTTGGCAAAAAAGAAGAAGGCAAAGTAGTTGGAAAATATGGACTTGGCAACAGAAATGAAACTGGAGAAAGACTGATAGAATTGTGCAAGACCAATGATCTATTCATCTCAAACACCTTCTTGCAGCAACTGTACACATGGACTTCACCCAATGGATTGTATAAAAATCAAATTGACTACATCTGTGGAAGTCAACGATGGAAAAGTTCTATAACATCAACAAAGACAAAACCTGGAGCTGACTGTGGTACAGATCATCAACTACTAGTATGCAAACTCAAGCTAAAGTTGAAAAAGAGCAAACCACTCATGAATGCAGCCAAATATGACCTTGAGAATATACCACTGGAATTTAAAGACTGCCTGCAAAATCGATTTGCTGTTTTAGATACAAATGACAGAGCTCCGGAACAGTTATGGAATGACATCAAGAAGGTTGTGTTGGAAGAAAGCGAGAAGTCTCTACAAAAGGTGAAAAAGCAAAAGCGGCCAAAATGGATGACGGATGAAACTCTGAAAATTGCCCAGAAACGCAGAGAAGCTAAAGCCAGAGGAGAAAGAAAGACAATTGCAGAACTCCAACGTGCAGCAAGACAGGACAAGGAAAAGTATTACAATGACACTTGCAAGGAAATAAAAGCAGAAACTATTAGAGGAAGAAAAAGATTGGCTTTCCTAAAGCTACGAGAGTTAAAGAAAAAGTTCCAGCCTCGAATTAGAATGTTACAAGATGCTCAAGGTTCTATGTTGAATGATGCTGAGAAGATCAAGAAAAGGTGGAAGGAATATACAGAGTTTTTATATGATAAAGATCAAGTGGACCAACAGCCGTTTCAACCTGTACCTTATGATCGGGAACCATTGGTGATGAAAGAAGACGTTGAAGCAACATTGAAAGCCTTATCAAAGAACAAAGCACCAGGCATTGATAGCATTCCTATAGAAGTATTGCAGCAATCTGATGCAGCTGTTAACATACTTACAAGGCTCTGCCAAAAAATATGGAAGATAACATCATGGCCAACTGACTGGAAAAGATCTGTGTTTATACCAATACTAAAGAAAGGTGATCCAACTGACTGTGGAAATTATCGAACAATCGCTCTGATCCCACATGCCAGCAAGATTCTACTGAAGATTATTCAAAAGAGACTACAACCATACCTGGAACAAGAACTACCTGAAGTGCAAGCATTATGTGCATTATCAAAAAACAAAGCACTAGACATTGATGGTTGATGAAGAATACCGTGTATACCATGGACTGCCCATAGAACAAACCAGTTAGTAATAAAGGAGGTCAAACCTGAGCTTTCTTTAGAAGCTAAGATGGCAAGACTTCAACTTTCATACTTTGGACACATCATGCAAAGACAGAGATCATTAGAGAAAGACATCATGCTTGGCAAGGATGCAGGACAATGCAAATGAGGAAGACCAGCAATGAGATAGATCGATACAATAACACCAGTTATGGATGCCACTCAATACTGAGCTGCCCGACTGAAGATCGACCACAGTTTAGGACAACTATCCAGAGGGTGGCCATGAGTTGACACCAACTTGATGACACTTAACAACAACAAATGCTTATACAACAATTCCTACCAGCACATACACAAACAAATGTATACATCCTTTGGAGATGGCACAATTTTGAGAAGGAGTTTTTGAGTAGGCTATTTTATAAAGGCACAGAGACATAACTTTGCAGAGGCACAACCTACGTGCCTTTCCTGTCTAAGAGAAAAAAACAGGGATATACAATTGCAACTGCACCTTATGCATTCCAATCCAAAATTCATATGTTAAGAAAAATGTCAGAGAAATTGCAAGCAAATCTATGTGCATAACAAATGGATTGGATAGGTGGTTAGTACTGGAGCTTGTTGCAGTCTGTTGCTGAAAGAGTGTCCTTGTTTCCTTTGTTGTTTGAGTCTTGTGTGCCTTCTGTCTGTGTGCTTGTGTGCCTGTATTTTTGGTGATGGGTCTGGCTGAATTAGTGGTGGATCTCAGTGAATTCTTGGTGGGTCATTGCTACTATAATGCGTAGTATGAACATGTAAATTCTGTTGTATATGCGCTGAAGGAGGCAAGAGAGGAAGAGGAGGCACCCCCTGAAAGGATATATAGGCTATAAGCTCAGAACTCAATTTCTGGACTAGTCTGCAGAGCAAGTCATACTCAGGTTTAAGTTTCATAAAGAAAGCATTGTCAAACCCTGTTAGCAGTTCTGAAGCCTGACACATGGAGAGGTCATGCTTTGCCAGCCCACCTCAAAGTGACCATAGCCCTGGATATCTTAGTCACTAGCACCTTCTAGACCACTCTGAGATTACAATTGGAATAAACCAATGAGCGAGTTCACACTATATTACAGAGACAGGAAGTAATTTTATTTTATAAATCTTTTTGCACATATAAATATGATTTATTTTGGATTTGGTTCTTTACTTTTCAGCAGGCAGTGAGCTACATTCAGGTGCACTAGGTATTTGCTTATTCCTGAATAGGCTTACAATCTACTTCAGTACGTGAAACAATGGAGGATTAAGTGACTTGCCCAAAGTCACAAGGAACCTCAGTGGGATTTGAACTCTGATTGCCTTGGTTGTCAGCCCACTGCTCTAACCACTAGGCTACTCCTCAACTCCACCCATATAAAATGCCTTTTATAAAATTAGGTCACATCTAAAACTATAGGGTCTGTTACTAAGCCACAATAATCTGTTGCTGTTAACACAGCATGTTAGTGCAAAAAGCATTAGCTGCAAAAATCGTGCTGTACCTGTTGGGGGTGTGCACAACATTCCTCCAGCAGATATCACTCCAAAATTGCAGAGAGTGTGGCCAGACAGCAATTGGGATGCAGCTAGCACCACCTATTGAGGTAGCAGTAGTTGCACCACGTTATCTGCAAAGTGTGTGGTTACTGTGAGCTGTTGACACTCATGGCAACTGTGCATTGCAGACAAGCCCACTGTTCACACACATCTTATCCACTCATACAGATAACACACGTTCTGCAGATAGCACAGAAAATCGCTGCATTATCTGCACTTTCCCCCTATTAGCTGTTAATACAGCATGCTTGGCAAGAGCTACTGCTGCGTTAACAGCTAACACGGTTTTCTAGACATGCCCCTAAGTGTGATGCATGCTCAGAGGAGGAATTTGGGGTGGCATGGGCAGAGTCACAGTTTACGTGTATAGCCTACAGATGTAAATGCCAGGGCTCACAATCTAGGCACGATTTCTACAGGATTTGAGCTAGTATTTTACAAGGACTTATAAGCACCTATCTTTTTTAAAAAGGCTAAAAATAGGTGCCTTCCCTTTCTCCAAACCTCGGCACCCTGTTATAAAATTACTTTATTACTGAATGCTATTCTCAAAAGAACCAATCACTATTTGTTTTCCTGAAGATATACAGCACCAACTATAAATCATGACAGACGACTGTGACGTTGCTTAGTTCCCATCAGTTTGGGGAGCAATTGATTGCAGGCACGTGGAGGCCGATTCTATGCGGGACACGTCCGGGCCATCTGGACATCCAGAAAATGGACGGGGCACATTTGAACCAGATGCTGTAACCATGGGAGCTATATGTTCCTGTGGTTCAGAATCAGGGGACTTGGACGACCCAGTGTGCATTCCATTCTGCTGATGGAGGCATCTAGGGATTTGCAAAGCCAGCGCTTCCGCACTCTTGCTGGTGTGCCGGTGCCATTGCGTCTTGTCACCATGGCACCTGCACGTCCTGACTGAGCACCAAATACCCGCCTGCAGATGAAGGCCCTTTTCCCTGTTGCCTGACCCTTGGTGGGGGAAGCCAGAGCCAGGATCGGGCAGCGGGGGCTTTCCTGCGGTGGCCCTGTGCTTTTGGAGGGTCGCATGGCTTGATTGCATCAGCGCTAGACACTTATTCTACCTTTGAGATGGAATAAGCCGGGCGTCTAAACTGCAGCTGCCGGACATATAGAGGCCTGACCTGAATGTCCTCTGTACATCCCAGCATTTCAACCTGCCCCCGCTCTGCCTCCTTGCTGCCCACTCCTGCCCCCTCCTGCCCCATCCCACTCTCCCCACACAAATGCCTTGCACGTGCGCAGAGAGAACAGGATGGAATCAGGAGCAGCAGCTGAGCGCAGGTTGTACGTCCAACTCGGACTTACAACCCTGCTATTCGGGGCTCTGAATCTACCCCATAGCAATCAGGTCTCTTTGTAGAAAGAGTGGAACTACAGAAACCTCAATATATTCCACTTACTTGGTATGCAGGTTTTGTCACTGATATATTTCCAATGTTCTAGCTCATACCATGATCTATATATTTTGTTACAATCTGGGATTAGTAATTGCTTAAGAATAGCATATTCATAAGGATATGGCATCTAAGTAAAGTAAAGAACTCTGGCAACCACTCTCCAGCTAAGCATTGCTCCCTTCTCTGAATATGCCTTTAACATTTTTGCTGCTCTGGATGAGGACCACTGAAGCCTCAGCATGGCGAGACCATTGCACTCCCTCTGATTCCCTAACACTTATGTGCTTTGCATTCTCTCTCATAAGTCATAGGATAACTTATACCCTCAAAATGTCTCACAATCCCCATACCACACCCCAGAGTCCTGCAGACAAGCAAAACAATCAGATGCACCGACAAACTAGGACTTTAACTGAGAGGATTTTTGGTTCTGTTGAAAACTAGATGTGGATGCCTTGATAGATCATGGGGAACGTTCTTATACTAGCTTGCAAAGGCCTGTGACTTATTTTTAGTTTACTGCATTCTGAAAAAGTTAGTTAAGAACCACCATCAGCATCTTCCCAAGGCAGATATGGCAGTGCTGCCAGACAGTGAGAAGGAGACACAAGAGTAACTGGAAGAAGTATAGTGTCACACCCATGACTCTAGGCAAGAAATGTATTGACAGATGAGACATTTTTAATGGCTGAGTCTATTTTTTGTACAGTGTACCAGTTTCCATTTGCCAAGGTGTGCCTGGGCACCCCAAAGTTCTATAGAGCTCTCCTTCATTTCCACAGTAGGTCCTCAACACATATTACTTTGGGTAAGAGTCTGTTCATATGAGTTACGGTGGATTTCATTGTAGACATTAGGCAATGTCACAACAACATTGCCCTGACTTCTTGACTTCTCTATAATATCTTCAAAAACGTTTAGAGAAGATGGATCCTCATAGATGAAAACTGGCTCATCCTCAAGTATTACCTCTTTTTTTTATTCCTCCGTCAACTCATCTGCTGCCTGCACTGTTTCTGCATCTTCTGCCTCATGGAAGACCAGTTGCTCTTGTGATGGCATGGCAACGGTTGGACTCTCTTGTAGACAGGAAAGCCATATGGAAAAATACAAGTTGCCTTATTATTGTTTCTCACACAACTGGAAACTCCTAGCACATGCAAGGCCCAAGCATGAGTGCAGGATGAGGAGAGACTAAGTGGTGTTTACTAATGAGTCTGTTACTTTTAAGACTGTAGGAATGTTGTTTCACTGGAATCACATTTTACTTGTTGAAGATAGGGTCAGAACCTGTATCCTTGAAAGTCTATAGGAAATGATCAATGGCAGGCTTTCAGCTAGTTAAGCTGAAATGCAGCAAGTTGCCAGAGATCTATATGCTGCAGGTGCTGCCATATTAACTGAAGGAGGTATTTGCCCAGCATCCTGTTTCTGACAGTGCTCAGTCCAGATCACAGTACCCGGCTGATCCCAAAAAGTAGATCTACTCCTCATAGCTCATTTTTGGTATGAGCAATGGCTCTCCCAAGTCTACCCGGATAAGAATATTTTTTGGACTTTTCCTCCTTGAACTTGTCTATACTTCTTTTGAATTCCGCTATGTTAGTCACCTTGACCTTCTCTGGCAACAGATTCCACAGCTTGGAAAGAAACGTTCTATGATTTGCTTTCAATCTGCTGGGCATTAGTTTCATGGCGTGTCCCCTTGTTTTTGTGTTGGTTGTTAAACAACCATTCCTTATTTAACTGTTCCATCCCATTCATTATTTAATAATCACATCCCCTCTCAGTCATCTTTTCTCCAGGCTGATCAGCCCTAAATAGTTTAGATTACATAGTTCTCTTCTAACTAATTTGCATAATTTTGACAAGTGCCATGCCCACTTGGGAGGGGGGGGGGCATTTCAGCCAACCTCCATTTCCACGTCAAGTCCTGCCCTAGCCATACCCACTCTCCACCCTTAATTGGTTGAAATGCCTCCAAGTAGGTGTGACTACTTGTCAAAGTATGCAAATGAGATGCGATGAGAGCTATGTAATCTAAACTACTGCTCTAATCAGTTTAGGTTGTTTAAAATTAACCTTAGGTATACATGTATTAAAAGTAGATACACCACAAGACTGTGTCTACTGTTAAACACTCTGTAAATGGGCATTCCCAAAGATGTAATTTAAGTGGAGTTGCATTGTGGATACATAGGGCCCTATTTTTTCTGGGCGGTCTATGCGCCGCTATGATACATAGCTCTGCCCGCTCACCCTTAATCCTGGATAGTCAATGCTGCAGCGACGGCATTGAATATCCGGGTTGTGCTCCAAGGGGTCAATGGCACAAAGCCTAACCATGTAACGGCAATATTGGACCGCTACATGGTTAGTGGTCCGCAGCTAGAACTAGGCAAGCCAAAAGCTGGCCTAGTTTTAGCCGCGGAACAGTAACTGTGCAGCAATCCAATATCACCGCTACATGGTTAGTGGTAGTCACTGCCTCTGCTCCGCCCCAGAACACCCGCAACATGCCCCAATGCTAACCGGATAGCATCGGGGCACGTAGGGTAAATAGTCGTGGATATTCTGTGGCACTAACCGTGTAGGTGCCACTGAATATCCCCATTTAAGGTATTTAACACAGTTTACTTGGCTATAAAGCGTGTAAATGCCTTTCGAATATTGGGTCCGTTTTTTACAAAATATACATGCACATGCATAGAATACATGTACAGATATACACATTCTTCTGGGCAGCTGTAAATTTGTGCGAGAGCATTTGGGCATTGCAGAAGCTTATTATATAAAGACAGGTAGATGCCTCTGATGCCTTAATAAAATAGATACATTTTTGGACATTTCACACAGGCATCCTGTTATGAAATTACTCCCCATGTAGATAATAGATGAAAAATATGCAAACACGTTTTAAATAGCTATGGGTCCAATATTCCAAAGGGTTTATGTGGTTATCAGGACCTGCTAATCACATAAACCCAGCTGAACCCGATATTCAGTGGTACTAACCGGCCAGTGCTGCTGAATATCCCTACAGACCACCTTGGCAGAATCCAGATAGTGCCAGAGCGGTCTGTGAGCAAGGCTGGAATGATCCTTGCACTTATCTGGTCGGCAGTAATTTTCAAGCCACTAAATGGATAAGTTACTGCATAAAGTCAGGACAGGCCAATGGCTGTCCTAACTTCATACAGTTTTACTATCCAGTTAGCAGAAGAATATCGCCGCAGACTGGATAACAACTGAAATCAGTGGCAAAACTGGATAGTCAGCCCGCTCCGGTGCTGAATGTCCGGTTTTCTTTTTGTCCATGATGACTAGGCGCTTTACAAGTGCTGACTGTAGTGGGCTGAATATCAAGGCCTATATTCACAGGCAATTTGGCAACATACATGTTGCCAGTCGTTATGTGCTTTTTTCTAACATATCTTAACTATAAAACCGGTGTCAAATGTGTGCTTCGTTTGTGTCCATTTAACATATGTAGCCCCTGGCTATCCAGACCACAGAGATACATATCCAGTTATACAGAGTTCCTCCTTGAGGGGCAGATTTTTCTGGTAGATCTCCTAGTGATTCAATGACATCTCAATGCCCCAAAAATATTTTGTACTCCGTTTTGTAGTTCCCAAAACAAAATCTTTGCTTTTATCCAAAATGGAACAATAACTTCAGTCCAACTACAGACTTCTAGCACATTTTACTGAGGTAGGTAATGTGCAGTCTTGATCTCTTAAAATCCTCAAAGCTCAGATCCTTTGCAAAACACATCATATAAGCATGAGTAGAAAGGACAACAAGATTTCACAACTCTCCCAACACTTTCCTCTCTTTCTTTTCAGAGACTTCATAAGCCTAGTGCATATGATCTTTGATGGAGACCTAGAGCACATTTCCATCCTTTCATTTCTGGTACATGCTTTTCACAATTCTCTTCCCCATCCCTCAGTTGTTCTAACATGTCTGGGGAAAGCAAAAGATAGCTGAGCACTGGTTTTCTTCAGAGAGAAAGCCTCTAGCCCTCTTATAAGAAGAGACTCCAGAATCTCTCTCTCTTCCTTTCCACTACTTACTCTTGATATGCACAGGAAGACAAAGACCATATTGATTCAATAAACTCTTCTGAGGGATCTCCTTCAGCTTCTCTGAACCCAGGCCTAATTTAGGCCCTGGATGTTGAGAATAGATACCTCTCTGTTCCCTTCCCTTCTCCATACTCCTGAATTTCCTTTCTCTTTTGGAAAATGCCTTACATAGACTTTCATAGTACAGTACTCAGATTGCTGCCATCTACTGGACAGACAAAATTATTATGCTGAAGTACTGCACCACACATTAGGCATCATAAACTCTTCATTGAATTTCTTCAGAGAAATAATTAATGCATTCAGTTTAATCATCACCTTTAGCACCACATCTATCCCTTAGTCATGGGCAGAAACAACATTAATGCAATCCCTAAACAGGGGCATAGATCTAAATACACATTCTTCTGTCAATGACCTTTGCAGTCCCCCTACACTTAAATTACTTTATGAGTAGCTATTGCAGCACTGAGATCTTCATGGAAAGATTTTTCCTGCCTTGAAAGTTATTTTGAAGAGACAATGTTCTAAGAAAGTTGTATTCTCATGGTTATTTTTCAATATGTATTTATTTATTTTGAAGATTTTAATATACTGTTTTTCACACAGGAAGTGTGCATCAAAGCAGTTTATGAACTGCACAAATGCAAGCGGGCTAGGAGAGTATAGCAGAACTAGAAAAGGGAAAGGGTAGGAGGGGATATTAGGGAAGAAAGAGGTGTGTACAGGGGGCCATCGGAATCTTTGCCGAATGTCTGTTGAAGAGCCAGTTTTAGATAGCTTTCTTAAAACACGTGAAGGAGGTTTCTTGTTGGACTGCGAGGGGTAAAGAATTCCACAGGAAGGGTCCTAAGTATGAAATGCTGCATCATGGGAAACCTCATGCCAGAGACAAGAAGGGAGAGGGCGCACAAGTGAGGCTTCCTGAGAAGAGTGGAAGGAGTATAGGATGTGAGAAGGCAGGCCGGATAAGCTGGGGTGTTAGTGTGAAGAGCATGATCAACCAGAATTAATACTTTAAATATGATGAGGGCAGTGACTGGTAAATGGTGTTGTGAGGTAATAGTGGGGTAATGCAGTGAGCTCAATAGGCCCCCAGTAGCACTTTTACAGCAGTGGACAAAGTTACTTGCACATGTTTGAAGGAAGAAAGTCTATAATGTAAACAAGTGCAATATAAGTGCATGATGGTGACCACAGTTAAAATTAGAACATTAAGATGATCTAGCAAGAAAAATTATTTGCTTTGATCTGATGTAACAAAGAGCAAAGAAAGAATATTTGACCACTGAGTCAATGTGTGCCTTAAGAGAGAGAGACTTATTGATGGTGACACCCAGAATATGGGCACCTTCCTGAAGGGGAAGAGAGGTAGTGGCAATAGCTGGAGGGGATGGGATTACCAAACAGAGTGATGGATAATGAATAGCTTCACCCTTGTTTACGTTCAGGCATAGAAGATCGTCCTGTGGCCATTTATCAGTTAGTTGAAGAGAGTATGCAGTGGAGAGCAGTCAAGGGAGGAAGATGAAATAGCGAAAAGGATGTGAATGTCATCTGTACAGTGGTATGGACTGCAACCAAGAGACTGGATCAGAAGGATAAGGAATGAGAGGAAGATATTAAAAGAAGTGGAAGCAAGCATAGAGCCCTGAGGTACCCCACAAGACAGTTGAGAAGGAGACTCCTCAGAGCACCTGAAAGGAGTGGTGGTTAAGGTAGGATGAGAACCAATTCAGAACATAAGAGAGATTCCTAATTCTTTTAGCCGGTGTAAAAGGAGTGAGTAGTCGACCAAGTCAGAGGCTGATGAGATATCAAGACTAATAAGGAGAACAGAGTTGCACTGATCCAAGAGATGAACAAATTTCACTTAGAACAGCTATCAACAGAGATTTGGTACTGTGCCCATGCTGGAAACCGACTTGTCTTCGAAGTTTTCCAGAAAAAGGGAAAGTTGATTTAGGCCAATTTTTCCATGATTTAAGACAGTAATGGCAGGTTAGAAATGGGGCAAAAATTAACAGGGTCAGTTAGGTCAACAAAAGCATAATGATATCATATTTTAAGGCTAGTATGATGAGGCTAGAGGGCAGACTGGCTTAGATCACAGGGAGAACAGTTGAAAAGGACAGGAGCCAGTTTGGCCAAAAAGAAGGCCAGTCAAGGGTTGAGGAGAGAGATTAAGAGATGCCAAGGCTTGTTGTTCAACTTTAATTAATTAAAGTTTGCATACAGAATACTGTTATATTGCAAAGTTAGGGATAGTAGTAAGCACTCACTAAATCTGGGGTGTTCTGCTATTGCTTTAATGAAGGTTTTATATATATATATATATATATATATATATATATATATATATAGCAAACCTTCATTAAAGCAATAGCAGAACACCCCAGATTTAGTGAGTGCATACTACCATTCCTAAAAGTGCATGATATACACTTCACTTTACACTTCAAGCTACCATACACACAATAGAACCGGCTCCCGTATTACTCAGAAAACTGCTACACATAACAACAACCCAGAACAAAAGATCAAAATGTGAAAACACTGTATTCTTATCGAATATCAAATCTTGTTGTAACCTATTCAATGTATATATAATTATGTATAATTATTTAGATAGTTATTCCCCAGTTCACACCCAGTTGATTTTCCCTGTTATCTGTAAACCTAGATCAGTCATGTACTGACAGGTATGTTGTTCAATGTAAACCGCACTGATGATGAATAGTGCGGTATATAAAAAATGTTAAATAAAATAAAAATAAATAAAATAATATAATAACAGCCTTCTTTTATTATACCAACTTTAATCAATTAAAGCTATACAGAATGCGTAGGCTTCTCTTAATCTCTCATCCTCTGGCCTATGACCTGCTCAATACAGAAATTTAGTGAAGGTTATGGTTTGTTTCATATGAATGATAGTTATGTGTAATGGTGTCCTTTACCCTTTCAAAGAAGCTCCTTCTTTGAGCTTCAAGGTCACATAATGCTTAACTTGTTCACTTGCTGGCATCCCAGATAGATCATTTGCATATATCAATGGTGTTCTGATTTATTCTGTCATCTTCTGAACTTAAGCATTCAGGTGTCACCTTAAATTACACTCTGCCATATCATTGGTGGAGCTAGCTTGTAAATGTGCGCACTTTCTTATACATTGCTTGTGTTTACTTTAAGTTGCTTTACAGCATGTATATTGTATCTATACCACAGCAGAGAAAACTGTCTGATAGGATGCTCACTCTAACATAGTGTCTTTCAAACCTTTATCCCGTATGACCCCATTTTAACAACTGAAAATTCACTTGATCTCAGATAGAAACATAGAAACATGATGGCAGAAAAAGACCACATGGCCTATCTAGTCTGCTCTTCTAAATCAACCACTACAACAGTCCCCTCTTTTCCTTTAGAGATCCTCTGTGTTTGACCCATGCTTTTTTGAATTCAGATACTGTCCTTATCTCTATCACCTCCACTGGAAGACTATTCCATGCAACCACCACGCTTACCGTAAAGAAATATTTCCGCATATTACTCCTCAGTCTATCCTCTTTCATCTTCATCATATGTCACCTCATAGCAGAGCTTGCTTTCAATTGAAAGAGGCTCTTCTCCTGTGCATTTATGCCATGGAAGTCTTTAAGCTTCTCAATTATATCTCCTCTATCCCGCCTTTCTTCTAATGTATACATATTAAGATCCTTAAGTCGGTCCTCATATGATTTATAACGATGACCACTAACCATTTTAGTAGCCACCCTCTGCACCGACTCAACCTGTTTATATCCTTTTGAAGGTGCAGTCTCCAGAATTGCACACAATAATCCAAATGCGGTCACACCAAAGACTTATACAGAGGCACTATCACCTCCTTTGCCATTCCTCTCCCTATGCACTCAAGCATCCTTCTAGCTTCCGCCATTGCCTTTTCTACCTGTTCAGCTACTTTAAGACCGTCAGACACAATCACGCCCAGGTCTCATTCTTCTTTTGTGGACAGAAGTATCTCACCCCTACACTGTAGTGCTCCCTTGGATTTTTTCAGCTCAAATGCATGACCCTACATTTTTTAACATTAAACCTCAGCTGCAAATTCTAGACCATTCTTCAAGCTTAGCTAGATCCCTCCTCATGTTATCTATATCTTCCTGGGTGTCTATTCTATTGCAAATTTTGGTATCATCCACAAAGAGGCAAAACCTTACCTGACAACCCTTCCGCATTATCACTAACAAAGATGTTAAAAAGAATCGGACTAAGGACAGATCCCTGTGGCCCTCCACTGGTAACCTCATTCTTCTCAGAGTGAGTTCTATTTACCTGTACCCTTTGTCGCCTCCCACTCAGCTAATTTCTAACCCAAGCAGTAACTTTAAGATCCATCAGTTTGTTTTTAAGTTGCCTGTGTGGAACAGTGTCAAAGGTTTTACTGAAATCTAAATACACCACATCTAGGGCTCTCCCTCATTCCAACTCCCTGGTCACCCAGTCAAAGAAATCGATCAGATTTGTCTGACAAGACCTGCCTCTGGTGAATCCATGGTAATCCGTTGGACTCCAGAATCCTCAATATTTTCTCTTTCAGCAGCATTTCCAATCATTTACTCACCACAGAGGTTAAACTAACTGGTCTGCAGTTTACAACCACATCCTTACTTCCACTTACATGTGTAAAGGGACTACATGTGCCTCTCTCCAGTCCTCTGGAGCCATTCCTGACTCCAAAGAAGCATTGAAAAAGTCAGTTAGTAGAGCGCTAGAACATCCCCAAGTTCCTTCAGTATTCTCGGATGTATCCCATCCGGCCCCATTGCTTTGTCTACTTTCAGTTTAGCTAGTTCCTCACGAACACAGTCTTCTGAAAATCATTCAAGATCCCCCTTGCTTCTGTTCCTGTTCGTGGGTGTTTTCTGAGATTATGCTTCCAGCCCTTCATCTGTGACCACAGAAAGTGAAATTAGACTTACCCACTAATTGTTGTTCCTTGAGGAACTCCAGTCTAGTCCCGAACCTCTGGGTTAAGCATCTCCTCCAGCTGCTTTGGAGACTGAGAAACGTCATTCTTCTGATGACTCTGGTACAAATACTCCTGGGACCGCCTCCTCTGTCCAGTAATCTACTGATAAAGCAGACTCACCAGAGCAACAATCAAGTAGCAATATCAAAACAAACTGTCAATTAACCTAACTTTAACTAAACAACGGGAAAGAACTACTCCTGTTATCACGCCTTTGAAAAATGAAGGTACTTTTATCAACCTGTGCTAAGGAAGTCCACCCTTCCCCGCTCCCCAAAAGATTATGACCTCCCCTGAATCCCCTTCTTTTCAAAAAACCCCCCTCCTTATGGCCCACACCCTCACAGTAGATTCTTCTTCTTACTTCTTGACATAATATCGTGCTTCAGGCCAAATCCACAGAATAAACGAGGGAAGGATGCGGGACTAGACTGGAGTTCCTCAAGAAACAACAATTGTTGTTAATTGCAATTAGCAGGTAAGTCTAATTTCACCTTCCTTATCGTCCCTCCAGTCTAGTCCCGAACCTCGGGGGATGTAACAGAGCAGTGAAAAAACTTTCTTAACGGGAAGGACCTGCCAGGCCAGCCTGAAGCACCACTGAGCCAAACATAGTATCCCTTTCCGCCTGCACATCTAGACGGTAATGCTTTATAAAAGTATTAAAAGATGACCAAGTAGCCGTCTTACAGATCTCAATAGCCGGCACTAGATTGTACTCTGCCCTGTGCCTTAGTCGAATGAGCTCTAATGCCTTCTGACACTGACTTTCCTTTTAGAATGTAAGCTGATTCTATAGCTTCTTTAAGCCACCTTGCAATGGAAGCTTTACTGGCTGCTTCTCCCTTTCTTGCTCCTCCAAACAGGACAAAAAGCCTATCTGACTTTCTGAAACTCGCTGTCCTCCGAAGATACTTCTTTAATGCACGACGAACGTCTAGAGACTGCATGGATCCCGAGTTTGATTTCCCACCAGGCTCTTCAAAAACTGGAAGAGAAACCACCTGATTCACATGAAAAGCTGCAACTACTTTTGGCAAGAAAGAGGGAACTGGCCTCAAGACTCCTTCTTATCATACCTTCTGGAGTCCAACGGATTACCAGGACAGTGCCTGCAGCTCCGAGATTCTACGAGTTGAACATATCGCCACTAAAAATACTACCTTGAGCATCAGATCTTTAACCAATGCCTTAGCCAAAGGCTCAAAAGGCTCGCGTACTAACACGTCCAACACCAAAGCAAGATCCCACTGAGGAACCAGAGATCTACATGGAGGCCTCAAAAGAGACACTGCCCTTAAAAAACGCTTAATATCTGGATGTGTTCCTAGCATCTCCCCTCTTATCTTTCCCCTATAACATGCCAGAGCTGCCACCTGCACTCTCAAGGAGGCTGCTGCCAAGCCTTTGTCAATTCCGTCTTGCAAGAAAGCCAACACGTGTGACACCGAAGCACTCAATGCCTGAACCATCTTGTCCGTACACCATGCCTCAAACACTCGCCAGATACGAACATATGCCAACAAAGTAGACCTTCTCCTAGCCTGCAACATGGTGGAAATAACCACCAAGGAGTATCCTCTCGCTCTCAGCCTCGCCGTTTCAAGAGCCAAGCCGTAAGCGAGAATCGATCTACCTGAGGCATGAATATGGGACCCTGGAACAACAGATCCTTCTGACCCGGTAGACGCCAGGTCCGCTCCACCAAAATCTGATCAGATCCACATACCATGGCCTTCTTGGCCAATCCAGTGCTATTAGAATTACCTGTCCCTTGTGAACCTCTATTCTTTGTAGCACCCGACCTATTAAGACCGTGAGGGGAAAACATAAAGGAGCTGCTTCTCTGGCCACTTTTGAATGAGAGCATCGAGACCCTCCGACATTCTTTCCTTTCTTCTGCTGAAGAATCTGCCGACCTTTGCTGACACAAATGTCGCCATTAAATCCATCACCGGCTCCCCCCAGCGGTTCACTATCATTTCAAAGACCTCTGGATGGAGAACCCATTCTGCTGGGTCCACTCTGACTCAACTCAGAAAATTGGCCGCCACATTGTCCACTCCTGCCACATGCACTGCCAACACCGCTACCAGATGTGCTTCGGCTCACTCTAACAATTGTTCAGCCTCGGATTCCAGTGACGCACTGCTGGTGCCGTCTTGACGATTGATGTAGGCCACTGCAGTCGCATTGTCAGAGAATACGCGCACCGCCTTTCTCCATAGATGACTTTGAAAGGCCCTGAGCGCCAGCCCTCAACTCCAATGTGTTGATGGACCATGTCCTCTCCACGTCGGTCCACTGTCCTTGGGCAAACTTTCCGTCGACATGCGCCCCCCCAACCGAAGAGACCGGTGTCCATCGTAAGGGGTATCCAGGTGAGAGCTTCCAGAGGCATTCCCTCTTCCAGGACTCCCGGCCTCAACCACCACTGCAGCGCCTGCCTCGTTTCTAGCTGACATGGTAGTCTCTGAGACAAGGAATCGTTCTGGTGTGACCACCTTCTGAGCAACGCCCTCTGCAACAGTCGCATATGAGCTCGTGCCCACGGTTCTAACACGAGCATCGCTGCCATTGTACCTAGCAACTGCAGATAATGCCATGCTGTGGGAATCTTTCGGTTTAGAAAGGCGAGGACTAGCTTTCTCAAACCTTGTGCCCGTAGCTGCAGCAGAAACACTTTCCCTATCTTTGTATCGAAACGCGCCCCCAGATACTCCAGGCTCTGTGAAGGCTCTAATTTGCTCTTTGCCATGTTGACTACCCAGCCTAGGCTCTGAAGAAACTCCACCACTCTGGTTGTCGCCGACTCGCGCTCTCTCTTGGATTTCGCTCGAATTAACCAATCGTCTAGATAAGGGTATACTAGTATCCCTTCTTTCCTCAAAGCCACTGCCACGACCACCATGACCTTGGTGAACATCCGTGGAGCCGTTGCCAATCCGAAAGGTAATGCTCGGAATTGAAAATGCCCCATAGGAACTGCAAACCTGAGGAATTTCTGATGCTCTTGTCGAATCGGAATGTGAAGATAAGCTTCCGACAAATCCAGAGAAGTAAGGAATTCCCCTGCCCTTACGGCCACAATCATCGATCGCAGGGTTTCCATATGAAAATGCGACACTCGCAGACAGTGATTTATCTTTTTGAAATCCAAGATTGGGCGAAAGGATCCCTCTTTCTTTGGCACCACGAAATACATGGAGTATTGACCGTATCCGCATTGGTCTCGTGCTACCAGCACTACCGTGCTGAGGCTCAGTAGTCTTTCTAACGTCTCTTGTACCGCCTTGATCTTCATAGGCGCCTTGCATGGCGATTGAACATAAGCATCGACCACCGGGTGTTGAAACTCGAGAGCATAGCCTTCTCGAATGACTTCCAACATCCACTGGTCGGAAGTAATTTGGACCCAAGCAGGATAAAACTCCCGTAACTGCCCTCCTATGGCTACCAACCCCACTTGGTCCTCCTGGCTTCATTGAGGTTTTCTAAGGTTGGAAGAAGAGGGAGCAGTGAACCCTCTGCTTGCCCCTCTAAACCCCTGATTTTGATAGGAGAAACACCCCCTTTGAAATTGCCCAAACCGTGCTGGGTGGAAACGGCGAAATTCTCTCTGTTGATTCTTGTTAGTAGGAGACGGCCGCCCCTACTTTTGTTTGTCCTCTGGGAGTCTCCCTCCCTTAGACTCTCCTAAATCCTTTACCAACTTATCCAAGTCCTCACCAAAAAGCAGCTTACTCCTAAAAGGTAGCTTGCCTAATCTTGTCTTAGAGAAACCATCTGCCGCCCAATTACACAGCCAAAGAGACCGCCTAGCTGCTATCACTGATGCCATACTCTTAGACAGACTCCTAATGAGGTCATAATGAATGTCAGCTAGGTAAGCCGTCCCAGATTCTAACCTGGACGCTTCCCCTTCTCTCTCCTCCAGCTGGTCTCCCTGAATATGCTGAGACCATCGAAGACAGGCTCTTGCCACCCAGGCCCCACAAATAGATGCCTGCACAGAGAGCACATTGATGTTCAATACCTATTTCAACAAAGTATCTAGTTTCCTATCTTGAGCATCCTTAAGAGCGGCACTACCTTCCACCGGAATGGTAGTCTTCTTGGTCACTGCCAAGACCGCTGCATCTACCTTCGGTGACTTAAACAACTCCCGATCTTGATCAACTAATGGGTAAAGACGAGACATTATCCTGGAGCCCTTAAACTCTGCTTTGGGCATGCCCCATTCTTCCTGAATCATTTCCTTCACCACTCTGTGTACTGGGAAAGCCCTCTGTGTCTTACGAACCGCCTGTAGCAAGGGATCTTCCAAAGAGGCATCCTCAGCAGGCCCTGCAGAAGGCATATTTAGTGCTTTCAGTGTTTCCGCTATGAGAGCAGGTAACTTGTCACATCGGAAAACCCAGATCACCCTCACTTGATCTTCGTGTTCTGCTAACTCTCCTTCCTCTAACTCATCCTCTATCTCTAAGTCCTGCTCTCCGTCCTCCAAGAGAGGACCCTCCGAAGATACTGACTGCTCATGCTTATTCTTTCCTTTCCTAGACTTCTTTAAAGGAACTTACATAACCCCCAAGTTTAGAGGGGTCCCCGGAATGATTTACGCCCAGCTCTGCTTCCCCTGAAGCCGTCTCTGGTCCCTTCTTACTGCCACTGAAGGCTTGCTGAAGCAGAGCCACAAAATCCTGAGAAAATTTCGCCACCAGCCCTCCTGGCAATGCCGGCTGAAAAGGCGGTATATCCGGAGCTGAGGAAGGCCCCGCCACTAGCTCCAATA
Organism: Ichthyophis bannanicus; assembly: GCA_033557465.1. Taxonomy (NCBI): domain Eukaryota; kingdom Metazoa; phylum Chordata; class Amphibia; order Gymnophiona; family Ichthyophiidae; genus Ichthyophis; species Ichthyophis bannanicus. Next base: position 290,344,543 of record CM066037.1, on the reverse strand, counting down.
AGGGTACTGAAGGAGAGACAGGTTCTGGGATAAGTACCAATTCTCTCTTCTGGCTTTCCCCACCTATTTCTAAAGCCTGCTCCATGGATGCGGCTTCGTGGACAAAAACCTCTACAGACTCCGGTTTCTGATACCGCTCCCCTTCTAGCCCCGCACACTAAACACTGCGGCCTAGAAGCCATCTGTCACCCGCTTCAGTAACTACCTCTCTGGCACGCCTTAACTCCCAAAAGGAGACTATCCACTGTGACACAGAACCCTAAAATCTATATCTATATCTATATCCACATCTCTATCTACTCCAAGTTCAAATATCAGCAATCTGCAAAACTATGCAAAATAGTACCGTTGTAGATGAAAAAGACCTATTTCACAATCCTGCCATGCTTTGTGCTGACAAAACTAAGCCAAACACAAAGGCCATGACTAAAACTGAATTTCTTGCAGGCCCGATGTTCTAACCAGCTTTCCTGCGTTTCTGACACGTGGCTGCGGCTCCCACAGAAAGTAACACTGCACTCGTGCCGCCCCCCCCCCCCAACTGCTAAATGCCCGATAGTCTGCCGCTTACCTGAATCACCACTGCTTGCGGATGTCCCAGTTGATTCTCCCCGCAGTCAGCCGAAAAGCGGCTTCCGTGACGGGAGAGAATTTTGAGCTGAGGAGATGGCGCTTCGGTGAACCGCGGCCCTGCTGCACGTTCAGGCACTGAGCCACTTATTGCTCTCCTCTGCTCCCGCTGCCGGTTCCTCACCCAAACAGCGGGTTCAGGAACCGGAACACGGCCCTTTAATCCTCCGTTGGACTACCTCCTCCCCTGCCCCCTGCACTGAAAAGAGAGGGAGGGAGACAGGAAGGGGGCCTCAGCACAGCTTCTTTTCTTTTTTTTTTTCAATTCTTTAACTCCCAAATTGAATACAAATAGCCTATACAATGCCTAATCTATTCTCCTTAAATGTTTCTCCAGTGAGCCTCGAACCTCCAGGCTCACCACCCTCCAGCTGCTATGGAGACTGAGATTACTGGACAGAGGAGGTGGTCCCAGGCGTATTTGTACCAGAGTCATCAGAAGAATGATGTTTCTCAGTCTCCAAAGCTGCTGGAGGAGGTGCTTAACCCAGAGGTTCAGGACTAGACTGGAGGGACGATAAGGAATAGAAATATTTCTTAAGCAATTCCACTTTATCCTCATCAGCTTCTACATATTCCTCCACTTCACCCTTGAGTCTGACAATATCACTTTTGCCCTTCCTCCTCTTACTAACATATCTGAAAAATGACTTATCCCCCCATTTTACCGCATTGGCTATTCCTTCTTTTTGTATCTTTGCTTTCTTAACTACTTTGCCAGCCTCTCTAAGTTTTTCCAAATATAGATGATGATAAAATCAAAACAGCAGAGCCACAAAAAGCTATTTCTGACCTTTCCCGGCCCTGTCCTCCTTCAATGCATGTTGTACGGAGAAGTTAGATGGGGCGGGAAAGGAGAGGATTGGAGGGGGCCGTTACGGCGGGCAGTGGGTGGTCGCTGGCCATGGACATACAGGGCCGATTCTAATGTCAGCCCTGTACATCCGGGGCCAGCGACTTGAATGGGGAAGTTATTCGACCTTCGAGGAGGAATAACTTCTCCGATGTGGCAGATCGGTGTGCCTGGAGCATGGTAGTGGCAGGAGGCGGTGGAGAGCATGCCCCGCAGCCTGACCCTGGCCCTAGGAGGCCTGATCGGGGATCCTGGCTTTTAAATGGAGCCGCGGTGCCATTTAAAAGCCTTGATTTACTTAGTCATAAGAACATAAGATATGCCATACTGGGTCAGACCAAGGTCCATCAAGCCCAGTATTCTGTTTCCAACAGTGGCCAATCTAGGTCATATGTACCTAGCAGTTTCCCCAAGGGACACAGGTTCCACAATGCTTGTATTGGTTCAAGCATTGATATCCTGGGTCCCTTCTTAATAATGGTTTATGGACCTTTCCTCCAGGAACTTGTCCAAACTTTTTTTAAACCCAGCTACACTAACAGCCTTTACTACATCCTCCGGTAACAAATTCCAGAGTTTGATTACATGTTGAGTGAAAAAATATTTTCTTTTATTAGTTTTAAATAGTTTACCTTGTATCTTCATTGCATGTCCCCTAGTCTTTCTATATTCTGATAAGGTAAACAATCGATCAACGTTTACCCGTTCCACTCCGTTCATTAATTTATAGACTTCTATCATATTTCCCCTCAGCCGTCTCTTTTCCAGGTTAAAGAGCCCTAACCTTTTTAGCCTTTCTTCATAGGAGTATCCTTCCATCCCCTTTACCATTTTGGTGGCTCTTCTCTGAACCTTTTCTAAAATTGCTATATCCTTTTTAAGATACGGCGACCAGAATTGCACACAATATTCAAGGTGCGGTCTCACCATGGAACGATATAGAGGCATTATAATATCTTTTGTTTTATTTTCCATTCCTTTCCTTATCATACCTAGCATTCTATTTGCTCTCTTGGCCGCCGCTGCACACTGGGCCGAGGGTTTTAACATGGTATCCACAATGACGCCTAAATCTTTTTCCTGGGTGGTGGTTCCTAATGTGGAACCTTGCATCTTGTAACCATAGTTTGGGTTGTTCTTCCCTAGGTGCATAACCTTGCACTTGTCCACATTAAATTTCATCTGCCATTTTGATGCCCAGTCTTCCAATTTATCAAGATCCTCTTGCAATTTTCCACAATCCTCTTGGGTTTTAACAACTTTAAATAGGTTTGTAAAACCATGACTATATACAGGAACAGTAATTTTATTCTTTATAATGGTTTCTACCATTTTGCACGGTACTGATGTCAGACTCACAGGTTTGTAGCTTCCCGGATCACCCCTGGAACCCTTTTTAAATACTGGCATTACATTGGCAATTCTCTACTCTTTAGGTACTACAGTTGATTTTAATGATAGTTCACAGATTACTAATAGTAAGTCTGCAAGCTCATATTTCAGTTCTTTCAATATTCTTGGATGTATGCCATCCGGTCTAGGTGATTTGGCACTCTTCAGTTTATCAAATAATTGTAATACATCTTCCCAGTTTGTCGATATTTTTTTCAATTCTTCCAGTACATCACCTTTATGTACCATTTGAGGCATGGGTAAATTCCCTATATCTTCTTCAGTAAAGACCGAAGCAAAGAATTAATTCAGTCTCTCCGCTATGGCCTTGTCTCACTTAGCGCCCCTTTTACTCCTCTATCATCCAATGGTCCAACTAACTGTCTCACAGGTTTTTTGCTACGAAAGTACTTGAAAAAGTTTTTATTATGTATTTTTACTTTCACGGCAACCTTTTTACAAATTCTCTCTTTGCCTGCCTTATCAATGCCTTGCATCTAACTTGGCAGTGCTTATGTTGTTTCCCATTTTCATCATTTGGCTCCTTTTTCCATTTCCTGAAAGATGCTTTTTGGCCACAGTAGTCTCTCTGACCTCGCCTTTAAACCATGCTGGCAGTTTTTTGACCTTCCTTCCACTTTTCTTAAAGCATGGAATACATCTGTTCTGGGCTTCCAAGATAGTATTTTTAAACAATGCCCATGCTTTATGCAAATTTTTAGCCTGCACTGGTGCTCCTTTTAGTCTTTTGTTAAATATGTTCCTCATTTTATCATAGTCTCCCTTTTGAAAGTTAAATAGGAGTACTGTGGATTTCCTTGTTGTCCTTCTTTCAAGGTGGCGAAAGAGTGTGACAAAGCGGTGGCAAAAGCCAGAAGGATGCTGGGTTGCATACAAAGAGGAATTACCAGCAGAAAGGAAGAGGTACTAATGCCACTATACAAGTTGCTGGTGAGGCCTCACTTGGAATATTGTGTTCAGTTTTGGAGACCATATCTCAAAGAAGGATAAAAAAAGACTGAGAATGGTTCAGAGGAAGGCAACCAAAATGATTTGGAGCTTGCATCAGACTTATGAGAAGAGACTTGAAGACCTAAATATGTACACTCTGGAGGAGAGGAGGGACAGGGGAGATATGATTAAGACTTTTAAATACTTAAAGAGTATTAATGAACAAACAAACCTCTTCCAAATATGGGGAAGCTGTAAAACTAAAGGGCATAATATGAAGTTGCCTGGGGGTAAACTGAAAGGCAATGTCAGGAAATACTTTTTCACTGACAGGGTGGTGGATGCTTGGAATGCCCTCCTGATGGAAGTGGTGGGGGCAAATACAGTGACAGAATTCAACATGTCATGGGACAGACACAGTGGATCCCTTTACTGCAAAAGGATAAAATCAAAACAAACATAACTATCTCTTATAGCTCAACAAATAGGGGTGACCTACACAGACCAATGGGTACACCCCTAAACAAAGGCATGGAGAGGGGTGACATGCACAGAGTGGCAGGTGCACCTACTCTTGCCACCTTGTTGGGCAGACTAGATGAATCATACTGGTCTTTATCTGCCATCATATATTATGTTACTGTGTTACGATGTTACTATGTTGTACCAGAATTAATAGGAAGAAAAGGAACATGTTCAGCAAGCTTGCTAAATACTTTCCATTTTTATTATTAAATGTTTTTTTAATTCCCTAGTTAGATTTTGAAGCATGAATCAAGGGAAGTTGGAGGTGATCAAGAATGAAATGGAATGTGTACAACTTAATCTGTTGGGTGTCCGTGAACTGAAATAGACTGGCATTGAGCACTTTGTATCAGATGATTACATGGTCTACTATGCTGGAAATGAAAGACAAAGAAGAAATGGTGTTGCATTTATAATAAAGAAAAACTTGGAAGAACTGTAATGAAATACAGTGCAGTCAGTGAACGCTTAATCTCTATTCATCTAAAAGGAATGCCTATCAACACAACTATAATTCAAGTATATATCCCAACAACAGTTGCAGAAGAGGATGAAATTGATGAGTTCTATGAACAAGTACAAGCTGAAATTGACAGAACATGCAAACAGGATATCCCAATAGTCATGGGTGACTAGAAGGTAAAAGTTGGCAACAAAGGAGAAGGCAAAATGTTATACCTGATACGATCCCCTGATATCCCCAACGATCTATTCATCTCGAACACCTCCTTCCAGCAACACAAGCGGCGACTGTACACATAGACTTTCCCAATGGATTGTACAAAAATCAAATTGACTACATCTGTGGAAGTCAATGATGGAAAAGCTCTATAGCATCAACAAAGACAAAACCTGGAGCTGACTGTAGTACACATCACCAACTACTAGTATGCAAACTCAAGCTGAAGTTGAAAAAGAGCACGCCACTCATGAAAATAGCAAAATATGACCTTGAGAATATACCACTGGAATTTAAAGACTGCCTACAAAATTGATTTGCTGCTTTAGATACAAATGATAGAGCTCCAGAAGAGTTATGGGATGACATCAAGAAGATTGTGCTGGAAGAAAGCGAGAAGTCTCTACAAAAGGTGAAAAAAGCAAAACCAGTCAAAATGGATGATGGAAGAAACTCTGAAAATTGCCTAGAAATGCAGAGAAGCTAAAGTCAGTGGAGAAAGAGAGGCAATTGCAGAACTCAACAGAGATTTCTAATGTGCAGCAAGACAGGACAAGGAAAAGTACTATAATGATGCATGCAAGGAAATAGAAGCAGAAACTGTTAGAGGAAGAACAAGATCGGCTTTGCTAAAACTATGAGAGATAAAGAAAAAATTCCAGCCTCGAATTGGAATGTTACAAGATGCTCAAGGATCTATGTTGAATGCTGCTGAGGAGATCAAGAAAAGGTGGAAAGAATATACAGAGCTTTTATATGATAAAGATCAAGTGGACCAACAGCAATTTCAACCTGTACCTTATGATCTGGAACCATTGGTGATGAAAGAGGAAGTCAAAGCAGCATTAAAAGCTTTATCAAAAAACAAAGCCCCAGGCATTGATGGCATTCCCATTGAAGTATTACAGCAATCTGATGCAGCTGTTACCATACTTACAAGGCTTTGCCAGGAAATTTGGAAGACAAATTCATGGCCAACTGATTGGAAAAGATGTATGTTTATTCCAATACTAAAGAAAGGCATCCAACTGACTGTGGAAATTATCGCACAATCGCTCTGATCCCACATGCCAGCAAGATTCTACTGAAGATTATTCAACAGAAACTTCAACTATACCTAGAACAAGAACTACCTGAAATGCAAGCATGGTTCAGGAAAGAGCAAGGAATGAGTCATCATCACGGATGTGAGATGGATCCTTGAAAAGACAAAAGAATATCAAAAGGATATCTATTTGTGCTTTATTGACTACAGCAAGGCTTTTGACTGTGTAAACCATGAGAAACTCTGGGTCACATTAAGAAGTATGAGTATACCAGAACACATGAGAGCTTTCTTGCACAATCTGTACATTAATCAAGAAGCAACAGTTCAAACAGAACAAGGATAAACAGAATGGTTTAAAATTAGCAAAGGTGTACGACAAGGCTGCATACTTTCCCCCTACTGTTTAATTTATATGCAGAACAAATCATCAGAGAAACAGAATTGTATGAAGACAACAAAGGTGTTAAGATTTGTGGAAGATTCATCAACAACCTTCGCTATGCTGATGATGCCGCATTACTGGCTGAAAGTGAAGATGATCTGAAACACTTGCTTCTCACGATCAGGGAACATAGTCTTAAAATGGGCCTGCACCTTGATGTAAAGAAGACAAAGATCATGACAACTGGCCAAATCAATAATTTCATTGTTGATGGAGAAGATATTGAAATCCTGGACAACATCAACCTACTTGGATCAACTATCAATAAAGAAGTAACAAGCAATCAAGAAATCTGATGACGCATTGCTCTTGGCAAAATGGCTCTGAGGGACCTAGACAAGATTCTGAAGAGCAGAGATGTCTCTCTCCATACAAAGATTCGACTCATTCAAGCAATGATATTTTCAATAATATCATATGGATGTGAAAGTTGGACAGTAAAAAAGATAGACAGGAAGAAAATTGATGCCTTTGGTTTATGGTGCTGGCAGCGAATACCACGTGTACCATGGACTGCCTGAAGAACAAACCAGTCAGTACTAGAGGAGATAGCATAGTTACTCACTGTAACAGGCGTTCTCCGGGGACAGCAGGAATCAGTCCTCACTTATGGGTGATGTCGGCACCAATGGAGCCTGCACAGAGCAATTCCCCAGCTTTCAAAGAAAGCCTTTGGGATTGCTGCCACGCATGCGTGATCTTCTTCCCGCCCAAGGGTGCCATCTTGCTCAGTCAGGTCCCTTAGCTCGAGCTCTACCAAACAGATGGCAAGGGAAGGACAAAATTACAGCAACTCATCAGGGGAAGTGGGAGGTTAGTGAGTACTGATTCCTGCTGTCCCTGGAGAACACCTGCTACAGGTGAGTAACTACGCTTTCTACAGGAACACCAGGAAGTCAGTCCTCACTTATGGGACTCCCCAGCTACAGGCTACCAAACCGGTAACCAAAAAATGCCTCCGCGAGGTCGTGAGCAGAAGCCTATGCCTGAAGGAGCCCAAGTCCTCGGGTCCTCGAGGCGAAGCCCTCGGTAGTCATGAAGAAGGGTCAGAGGGCAGAACTGCTTATACCCCAAACAGATTATGGAGTACAGCCTGGCTGAAGGTGCTGTCCTGGAGGGACTCCCTCTCTAGGCAGTAGTGTGCAGTGAAGGTATTCGATGGGGAGGTGGTTCTCCGAGATGGCGCTCAAGTGTACCCTGATGGAGTTCGACTTCAGACCTTCCCTCGAGAGATGGAGGAGGTACTGAAGGACCCATTGAATGGGACATGAGAATTGGTTGATCTGGAGCCCTGAGCACCAGATCAAGAAATGCCGCCACTTGAAGGCATAGGCCTGTCTAGTTGAGTCCTTCCTCGACGCGAGGAGGACCACCTCGACCTCCTCTGAGAGAGCCAGCAAAGCTAGGGAGACCCATTCAGCTGCGAGGCCATGAGGGATAAGGATGCTATGTTCGGGTGCTGCACCCATCCCTCCTCCTGCATTAGCAGATCCGGGGCAGAGCCCAGGGGAACAGGGGGCTCCGTCGACAAAGAAAGGCTTTTTGATCTGTTGCTTTTTCCGGGGCAGAGTGGAGATTTTGCACGAAAGATGGGTTCTGGTGACGAACTCCATCTCTATCTCCGCAGCCTTATCCTCCATCAGCTAGCCGAAGAGCTGCTCACCAAGGCAGAGAATGTCCAGGAGCTTTTCCTATACCCACTGCTCCAAATCTGATGATTGGAGCCATGCCTGGTGCCCTGATGCCCACAGCCACCACCCGAGTCAATGACTCGAATCCATCGTAGACGGCTCGGGAGAGGTATTTTGAGCAGTCTGCGATGGACTTCAAAAGAGCACTGAACCTATTGAGGGGCCTGAGGAGAAACCTCCGAGCTCCATGGCTAAGTCTTGCAAGAACATACCCATGTATAGTTAGTATGCTTGAATGCAACAAGATAGCATGGAGCCTTGATAGGCCTTGCGGCACAGGGTGTCAAAGGCTCTTGACTCTCGGCCTGGAGGGACTAACGAGTGTGATTTTGGGCTCTTCTGTTTCCTCATGGCTGACTCCACCACCATGGAGGTGTGGGGAAGTTGGCTCTTTCTGAACCCAGAACCACGCTGTACCTTGTACATAGTGTCAAGGCACTTAATCAAGATGGGGACTCAGGCAGGTACATCCCAAATGCGGAGTAGCAGCCAGGACAAAATGGGAGGGACCAGAATAGTGAGAGACTCCCTAGGCGAGAACTCGTACTGAAGAATGTCAAGTTCATCAGCTCGAGGGTCCTCCTTGGCCTGGGTGGCCAGGTTAAGAACCCGTGCCTTATCCTGGATGAACACCAGGAAAGAGGTGTCCTTGAGTGGAGAACGCTGCTGGAACGTGGGTGGGGAGGGGTCCGACGGAAGGTCCCGATGAGTACGGGTTTCTGGGGAGGTGTCCCCATCGAACTCCCAATCCGAGAACTCGGTCGAGGAGTCCAAGCCAGGCAGGTTGCCCTGTACAGCAGCCAGGGCCCGTTTGGAGCTGGGAGCCCTGGAAGATCTTGCCCCTGAGGAATGGGAGGGTGAGCGAGACCGACGCTGAGGACCCTCACGAGGTCTGCGGCTCTCGGGGGTTTCCTGGATGGATTTCGGTGTCCCACACAAGGGACTCATGGTCTCGGCATGAGTCAGCGAGGCTGGCTGTAAGCGCCTGCTGGGAAGCGATGAACGTAGAAACTCTGCATTCCAGTGCCAGCATGTGGGACTCCCATGTGGGCATAGGGCCCTGTGACACCGACCCTGGAGTCACCAGGGTCGGGGGTTGAGGAGGAGAGGGGATCCTCACCGGGACAGCCCTCAGGAGACCGGGCGCCTTTGCCAGAGGCCTCCGTATCCATGCGGGGTACCTTGCGGGGCCGATCCTTGTCTGACTCTTGGGAACGCCAAAGGGGACTAAGCGACCAAGCGTGGGAGTGCTCACACTTGTCGGGAGCCCCCGACAGTGACTTCGAGGCCTTCTTCTTCTTGCGCTGCTCCACCTCAGGGGACCCCTGGTCAGAGTTCCGCCAAGAGCACGGGGCCGAAGTGGGGGACCCCACCAGAGGAGACATGACTGAGGGCGCCACTGGGGATTCCAAGGCAGCCATTTCGAAAATGTCTTTGGACTTCTGCTTATGACTGAGCAAGGCCTTAGAGGACATTTTCTTACAGAGCGAACAGAGCTCCGGATCATGATCAGCTCAGAGACACCACAGACAACAGTTGTGCATGTCCATAAGTGACATGTTCCTAGAGCATCTATCGCATTTTTTGAATCCAGTGGCCATAGGGGCAAAAATGGCCCCCACGAGATTGAAGACCCATGCGGCCAGCGGTTAGGAAAAGAAAAGGGCACGAAACCCGTTGGCAAAAAAGGTGAAGAAAAAAACCGTCCCCTAACAACTCTAAAAAGATAGAGCTCTGAGGGACAAGGACGTGCATCTGAAGGGCTCCGTGGAAAAGGGAGACTGAGCAAGATGGTACCTTTGGGCGGGAAGAGCTGGGGAATTGCTCCGTGCGGGATCCGTCGGTGCCGGCATCACCCATAAGTGAGGACTGACTTCCTGCTTATTCCTGGAGAAAAAAACCCTAAGCTTTTTTAGCTCAAATGACAAGACTTCAACTTTCATACTTTGGACACATCATGCAAAGAGAGAGATCATTAGAGAAAGACATCATGCTTGGCAAGATAGAAGGTCAATGCAAAAGAGGAAGGCCAGCAATGAGATGGATCGATACAGTAACAGCAGCTATGGGTGCCAGTCTGTCAGCAATGAGCTGCCTGATTGAAGACCGAACACAATTTAGGACAACTATCCAAAGGCTCGCCATGTGTTGACACCGACTCGATGCCATTTAACAACAACAACAGTTAGATTTTTTTGTGGGGTTGAGTGGGACAGGTTTAGTTTAGCTTAGTTTAAGTTATCCAGTGAATAAGATACATCCGCCGGAGGAATCAGAAGATGTCTGAAGTCAACTTTCCTCTGTGAGCACATGGGCTACTGATCCTGCATTTGCTGTTGATTCCTACTTGGAGAATTAAAAACGTTTGGCCCAGCACCGCCAACATCGCTGCCACTCTGATGATCATCAGGACCCCGATCAGCACACAGACCCCAGCTAAGAACTTCCACAGCTCTAGCGTGACCACAAGGCATCATCACTCAGCAACTCCTCTGTGGGCTAAATACTGTGCAAATCAGGGCACTCCCTCTTTCAGCCCAGCACCGCCGACATCGCTGCCACTCTGACAACCACCAGGACCCCCGATTGGCATACAGACCCTAGTTAAGGACCTCCGCAGACCCAGTGTGACCACGAGGTGGGCTCCGACTCACACAGGCATCATCACTTGGCGACTCCTCCTCTGGCAGCTAAATACTGTACAAATCAGAGCAATCCCTCTTTCAGCCCAGCACTGCCGATATTGCTGTCACTTCGACGACCACCAGGACCCCTGATTGGCACACAAACCCCAGATAAGGACCTCAGCAGCTCCAGCGTGACCACAAGATGAGCTCCGCCCCACACAGGCATCATCACTCTGCGACTCCACCTCTGGAGGCTTATACTCAGTTAACTCTAGGCGCACTCATGCCTGGCAGGCCTGTGCCTAAGGGCCATGCCAAAGGGCCCTTAGATGTGGCCCTTAGAGTGGAATGCAGCAGGACATGATTACAATAGCTATTACTATAACTCCACAGTGGTAAGACTTGCAATTTACTCACCTTACCTGTTACACACACGACTGCACACCAACAAAGGCATGGAGTACAAATACATTTTGGTGATGTACTGTGTTATAACTCTCCTCATACTAGCATCACAAAGACTCTCATATATGACCACTCTTCAATTTATTCCTATCATACACAGCCATAATAGATAAGACCTCTGCTACTGACACATCGATTGTACACAAGAACACCACATAATAGACTAATAGATATCTCACCCAACCAACAAACAGCATGTTCCAATAATGCTGCTCATACACCTTTGTTTCCAATTGTCTGTGAAATGATAAATGCAAGATTGATGAGAAATTAAGACCCCTGTAATAATTGATCACATCAGGAATAATAAACCTGATATCTTATTTATAACCGAGAGCTGGCTCTTAGAACAGATTGGGTCTGCATAAACCAACTGAAAGCACCAAACTATGATATATTCCACTGTCCAAGATTAGACAAACAAGGGGGTGGGGTTCTCATAACCATTAAAGATGAATTTAAAGCCTCTATGACATCAGCAACAAGCATAGAAGGCCCCCTAGACACTCTTACTTTGGAAACTATTCAACTGATTTTCTTCCTAGTTTACAGAGTTCCCACAGCAGATGCACACAACCTTGCAAGAATTTCTTGACCTAGCATGTGACGACATACCACCAAATAAAAATATAGACTACAGGACTTCAATTTGAAATCAATCAATAACACTCAAGCACTCTCCTTCCTAAATGCAATGGAGGACATGGACTTCCAAGAAATTATCAACTGCCCAACACACAATAAGGGGACACACTTGATCTCATATTCCTACCTAAAAACATTGCCAACAATACTATTCAACCACACATTAAATCCCAACCAGTACCCTGGTCTGATCACTACATAATCCATTTCACATTAACCTATCACACACCTACGTGCAATAATAGTAAGAGAAGTAACATAGAATACCATTTCAAGCAATTAAATAAGGAATCATAAAGGAAGTCCTTTCCCAGCTGAACGGAGAAAAAGATGACCTAGACTAATTAATTGAAAAATGGAACACAGCCATCAATAGAGTAGCAACTAACAATCATGTTAAAACCCACAGGAGGAATAACCATTCAAACTCATGTAAAACTCAAGAGCTAAGAAACATAAAGACAACTAAGAAAAATTGAACATAAATGGAGAACAGTCAAACTAACCTAAGACAGGAACCTATACATGTCCACCCTCCGTACATACACAGAATGCAACAACAAGAAAAGGGAATACTATACAAAAACAATTATGAAAGCAATAAACAGACTTAGGGAGCTATTTGACATTGTAAAATCCCTAGTCACAGCACCCAACTCATTGGAAAATCAAACACTTATATACCCACAGGAGCTAGCTAACTACTGTTCGAACAAGCTAAGACAAACTTTCATTCCCCTAACAACCGCTAACATCAGCAACTCAGCATACAGAATAGCATCCCACTCATTTTCACAAGTCAACTTTGATCAACTTAAACAAATAATCGGCTCCATCATACAACAACTTCCCTGATAGACCCATGCCCAGTCAGCTGGGTAAAACGTACCCACACAGAAACTGCTCCCACAATACTTAAAATAGTTATCTATCACTATCCCAAGGCCAAATGCCTAAATGTCTAAAAAAAGCAACTATTCGTCCTAATTTAAAGAATACCTCCCTGGAAAAAACATACTCGGAATCCTACAGACCAATATCAAGCCTCCCATTTATAGCAAAAATACTTGACAAAACAGTACTAAATCAACTTCAAGAACACATAGACAAACATACCCCGCTTGATCAACATCAGCATGGATTCCGTCCTTTACACAGAGTTGAAACTCTACTGCTATCCCTCATCAATAAAGGGTATGGAAAAACTGAAACAAGCTTTCATCCTCATATTCCTAGGCATTGCATCAGCATTTGACTCCATAAATCACAGCATATTCATAACCCATCTACAATAGATAGGAATTCAAGGTATAGCACTGGGATGGATCACATCATACCTCGCTGGTCATGGAACATCAAATTCATACGATCAACATCAAGGCATACCACAAGGTTCAGCACTTTCATCTCTATTATTCAATATGAGCCTGTTTCTGCAAGGCACTATATGCTGCCTCCTGGACCCCTCCACGCACAGAGCCGCTGTGCAGGCAGCGGGGGATGGGGCAGCATGGGTGCAGAGAGTGGGCAGAGCATGGGTGGGACCCTGGATATCCAGAGCCAATTCAAGTCACGGTCCTGTATGTCTGGGGAGCACTGGGGGGATGGCCAGTTTATTCCACCTCAGAGGTGTAATAAGCACTGGCCACCCTTCCAGATCGGTTGGCCAGGCCCCCAGCAGCAACAGTGGCAAGCCAGGTGAGTCTCTGCCGCCCGATCTGGGCCCTGGATGCTCCCACCAGGGATGGGTGGTGGGGAAACTGGGGTCTCCACAGCAGTGGGCTGGATGTACTGCGAGGAGCACATCCCTGCAGCAATGCAGGGGCATGCTGGATTATCTCTTGGTGCCCAATCTTGCACTCACAGGAAAGTTTTGCACCCTCGGTGTAGAATTAGGCACTGATGGGCCCATCCTGTTTGGGGACGTCCAGATGGTCTGGATGTGCCCCATCTGGAATCAGGCTCCACATATCTACAGGTCATCTGTGACATATTTCAAAAGCATAATGTGAACTACCACATCTATGCAGATGACATTATGTTATATTGCCCCTACAACACATTAAATACCAACCTTCAAAACCTTATAACCTTCTTTGATAAAACATCACAATGGCTTTCCTCTCGAAACCTGAAAATAAACTTCAAAAAAACAGAAGTCATATTCATCTCCAAAGATAAAGATTTCATACCACCGAATGAAATAAAAGTCAAGGAAGCATCACCGGAGGTCAAAAAAGAAGTAAAATACCTAGGTATCACTCTTGACCAAACACTAAATCTTACATCTCACATAAACAAAACAACAAGCTCTATATGCCATAAGTTGATACTCCAACCACTAAGACCCCTCCTAGAACTGAAGAAATTCCATGCAGTTCTCCAGGTGATGATCTGCCCTCACTTGGACTTTTGTGACAGCATCTACCTAAACTCGCACTTTACCAACTTCAGATGACTCAACATACTGCAGAGTGGATGGATCTCTAAAATACGTGGAGCCAACTTGGTTTCTTTTCTTTTCAGTTCAATAAGCAATAAACTGCCAAAAATCGAAACTCGCACATAAATATAACAACAAACTACCAGCGTTCGTTTCAAACAAGGCAACACGCGAACGAGCCTCCTGACTGAGAGTTTCGATTTTTGGCAGTTTATTGCTTATTGAACTGAAAAGAAAAGAAACCAAGTTGGCTCCACGTATTTTAGAGTACAAGGAATCTACACGCTATCTAGGATATTTACATTGTTTTTTTACCAATAGTGCCTTTACATCCCCCCGAGGAAGGCTTTTGCCGAAACGCGTAGGGGACTTAATAAAGGCACGTGTGATCATCCACATCTCTTGCCTCCTTGTTTACCTTCAAAGTACTACATTACCTCTCATCAACATATCTAAGTTCTCTAATATACACTACACCCAACAGCAGGCAGCAAAGAACCTGCTCTCGAAATACTCTGGCTATTTCCACAGCATTCAAGAAAACAAATAGAACAACAAGCAACAGGGTGTTCTCATTCTATGCACCAATCCTATGAAACTCATTGCCCAGCAGAATGAGCGTTATAATTGATCTCCCAACCTTCAGAAAGCAACTCAAGACATATCTCTTCTCAGAGCACTTTGGAAACAATACACCTACTACAAATATGGACCATACATAAGACACAGCTCCATGCCCACTACACTTCTGTACCCTACAGCTCCCCAACAATACCACCTGAGATACTCCTGTATATATCCTAACCATAACACAATTATATTTATTTATTTATTTATTTATTTAACAGTTCTTCTATACCGCTCTATTTTAGATCAGAGCGGTTTACATTTAACATCAACTATACAACACAGGGAACTTTGAGTTGTATTTACAATAAACAGGGAGATCAACTTGGAAGTAACTGGGGGAAACTATGTACATTGTATAACTATATACATTGTATTACACTGGTACCTGATTTCAGGTAGAACATATTTACATCTTATTTACACTGGGGTCTTAATTCTATTTCAGTGGGTACATTCTGAGCGATCGTTGATTATCCTTTTTCATGCTGAGTCTGATTGTTTAATTGTAATGAGTGATTATCTGAGGGGCCATATGTATGGTTATTAAGGCTGGATTCCGGGTAGTATGTAGTGAACAGGTGCTGCTTTAATGCCTTCCTGAAGTGGGTTAGGTAAGTGATGTTTCGAATAGAGGTGGGGAGAGCATTCCATGCTCTGGGTGCGTAAATCGTAAAGGCCCTATTTGTTGTTGCTTTTGTGCATTTTGTTATTACTTTTGGGACCTCTAGGGTGTTTTGCATCATGGGTCTTCTATTTCTGTTCTGTGGTACTTTATGTATCATCTTGCTGAGGGCTGTGGGGGTCAGAGTGTTTGAGGCTTTGAAGGTTAAGGTTAGAACTTTGTGGAGGGTTCTTGCTTGAACCGGTAACCAATGGAGGTTCATCAGTACTGGCGTTATGTGCTCTCTCCGTGAAGCCCCTGTTAGTACTCTTGCAGCAGTGTTCATTGCAAGCTGGAGAGGAGCTAGCGTTGCTTGAGGGAGACCGTGTAGAATTACGTTGGCATAGTCGAAATGTGGTAATATTAATGCCTGATAGATCGATCGGTAGTCACTGAAGTCAAGTAGCGGTCGGAGATGTTTTAAGGTCCTTATTTTCATGTATACTGTTTTTACTGTGTTTTTTATGTGGGTTTTCAGATCCAGTTGTTGATCCAGTGTAACGCCAAGGTAGCGTATTGTGGGTTTGGTTTTCAGTTCTGTGTTGCCGATTTTTAAAGAGAGAGGAGGGGTGAAGTCCTGGTTCCTTGAGATGAAAAGGACATCTGTTTTACTGTAGTTGATTCTCATGTTTTGTGTGCTGAACCATTCTGCTACTGCCTCAAAACATCTTGTTAGAGGGGAGAGGTCTGGTTGGTTGGTCCTGAATGGGATGTATAGGAGGATGTCGTCTGCGTAGGCTAGACAGTTGACCTTGAATGAACGTGCTAGGGCACATATGGGCTGCATGTAGATGTTAAACATCAATGCAGATAGTGACGAGCCCTGTGGTACACCCTGGTTTTGTAAAAATGGTTCGGAGGTTGTGGAGCCTGACAACTCCACATATATATATTACAACTATGTAGCTGCTATGTAATAAAACAACATCATAAGTTTCTAAGCATAAGACTATTTATATCTTAACTGTTCCTTTGTTAATAGTAGGAAAATAGAAAGCTTGAAATGTAATTGTAACTGTTACTCTTTAACTGCCCCAATACCATCTCCCTGTTTAACTGAAAACATCTTTAATGTAGAATGTAAACCGTTTTGATTGCAAGATAAAGCACAATAGAAAAAAATAAATTAATTAATAAATTAACTTACTGACCTGAATACAGTGAAAGAGATTCAGGTCTCGGCAAAAGAAAGGATAAAAGGATAAGTAGAGAAACATACCTGTTTCATAGCATTCATATTTGAGCTCAAATATTCAAAGTGACTTTGTATAAGGGTTACATTCTAATTGGGTTTCAAATACCACGCACGCTCATGAGAAGAAAAGTCAATTGTAACCAATTGTTTAAGGGAAAGAATGAAGCAACCTTGTCTCCAATTGAAATATTTGTATTTATTTATATATATTTGTATTGTTAGATCTTTATTTAAGGTAAAAACTGAAAAAATATACATATTTCTTATGAATTTATGGGAATGGAAAAAAATGTTATTATTTAAACATTCATAGGCTCCAGATGCTCCATCCTTTAGATTAGTAATTTATATTCCAGCTGTTGTTCCTCTCAGAGATGTTCCACTGAAATTTAGGTGTTTTGTCCTTGCAGCCGAGCTCTGACAGGCAGATAAGATAATATCTTGCCTCCACAGCTGTCCGGCGACAGCATTTTAGCATATTATAAAGCACTCTGATGTGTAAATGAAAGGCAGTTTAGCACATTTTAAATAAACATAAACATAAATATTTACATGTAGAAATGGCATTCATGTGTAAGTGGAGAATTTAGCGCCATGACACTACCAAGCTAGCATCGGGGCATAGAGGGGAAGGAGCGGAGGTGGCACCCAGGGATAACTGGCTAGTCTAACTTTAGCCGCTTTAGCTAACTGTCCAGTGGCTGACTGTCACCTCTGGCTAACCACAGGCTAGTTAGCTAACATGCTATCTGGCCAACCTGAATATTCAATACTCGTAGCTGGATATGGCCAGGCATTGAATATCCAGGTTCAGAGTTCAGCGGCAATAGCGAGATGCCACCGCTGAATATCCTACTACCACTACTGATCATTTGTATAGTGTTAAAAGACATATGCAGCGCTATACAGATGCATGTAAAAAATAGTTCCTTCTCATCAGAGCATACAATCTAGTCAAGATAGACAACAGAACAGCAACCTCCACCCCCCCCCCCACCCCCCAGTTTTTTAAGTTATTAGGAATAAAACCAGGACGTATAACTGGGAACAAAGAACCACAGGTCAATCTGTATGACAGGTTTGGTGTGCTTGCCATGATGGCTTTTAGATACCTCCCTATTGGTACATCATTAGAGCTAAAACCTTAAGAGTGATAAACACTGATGGAGCCATCACAGTGATCTGGTTCTGGAAGGATTGTCTCCAAAGATGCTAGGGACTGTTGACAGATCCAGGAGTAGAGATTTCTTGCTTCCTAGTGGCTGCCAGGGTCTGTACTACTCTGGCCAGAACCCTAATCACTCTCCTCATGCCCCTCATCTACTATGGCATTTACTCCAGGAGAGAGGCCACAGATTACTCTGTGGCCTTTTTGCTGGAGGATCTTCAGCTCCTCCAACAGAGTTAGTCCAGAAACCTGAGCTCTGGCCTGGCATTCATGCTGCAAGAGATGAGATGCTGACTTTTGGGGGCCTATGTGCATACTTTTAAACACTGGACAAATTCCTTTGAAAATTGTCTCCTATTGCCTCCACTTTATCTATATGCTTTTAGAGGCAACAAAGAAAAACAAGTATCATTTTATGCTCATTTTTTCCTTTGCAAAGTACATTTAAATCTTTCTAGGTTTATACCCCAGATGCACCAGCTGAAAAATCTCACTCTTTGGCTTGAAATCTCACTCTTCGAAACAGGCCAGGAGGGTGGCGCAATCTGCTGAAAGATAGGCATCCCTTGCCTATGAGAACAGGAAATTTAATCTGAGCATATCATAATGCTTGGAAAGAGTACGTTTGGAAAATTAAATGGCCGTAGGAGAAAATAAGAGAGGGAAGCTGAGCAAAAAGAGACAAGTCATTCCTGGGGTGTGCTTTTGGGCTCCTCTGGTCCACCGGCAAAGCTAAAGGGAGCTGTCTTTACAAGGAGATAGAAAGAGCTGCAGCTTCCAGTACAACAGAGCAGATATCTGGTATCATCTCCACAGAGGTGCAAAGGTTTACACGGTGTAGGGTGAGGGATATGAGAGAAGCAGCAGCTGAAGGCAAATGAACCCAGCAGCAGGTGCATCATATTCCCTGCAGAAAGGTGGTTTATTCAATCTTGGCAGATAAAGATTTTGAGGAATCCACATGAGCAAGATTGGCATCTGAACCATCAGATACTGAAGGTTTACTGGATGAAGAGGGTGTTTAAAAGGTTGTTGTTATAAGCTAACTAGTGAGGAGGTAGTAGTAAATGATACTGGCGGCATATGTGTTAACTGGTGGCATTTACACATGATGTTTGCAAAATGGCTCACATACATGGCTCTCATTCTTCAGGGCTTGCCAAAATATTCGATTCAACCACTCCATCTTGCCACACTTCTCTGCAATGCCACAAGATCAGAACACATCACACCACACCTCAAGCAGCTACACTGGCTACCCATGATTGCACGAATCAAATATAAATCCATTCTCACAACTTTCCA
The DNA here is from genome assembly GCA_033557465.1 of Ichthyophis bannanicus. Classification (NCBI taxonomy): domain Eukaryota; kingdom Metazoa; phylum Chordata; class Amphibia; order Gymnophiona; family Ichthyophiidae; genus Ichthyophis; species Ichthyophis bannanicus. The sequence goes on along the minus strand of CM066037.1, from coordinate 290,325,193 downwards.
GGTCCTTCGTGGCTTGTCCGCCATCAATCTACAATCACTGATCTAAACAGAAGCAGAACAAGCTCCCTTAACACACTTCATATCCCATCAATGAATACCAAAGCCAGTTCTACAGCTTCAAGAAGAGCATTTTCTCTGTTTGTTCCAGCAATATGCAGCTTACTCCCAGACAGCCTCTGAGTCACTAATGACTTACTGGACTTCAGAAAGAGACTAAAAACTCACCTTTACCTGGAACATTTCCGTAATGATCTCTTAGTCATAACTTTCCAAAAATACTTACATACTTCTGACTGTAAATATTTCAAAGAAAAGCCCATTGGAAGCTGTTTATCCACTACTTTACTCCTAACATTGTAAATCATCCCTGTTTTATCTAATTTCAATTTTATTTTACCTATGTTTTGTTCCAACATTTGCAGTTTCCTCTAATGCCACTGTTAGCCTTATTGATTTATGTAAGTTTTATGTAAAGCCACAGTTGGCAAATTGTTCCATGTAAACCACTTAGAATATCAGATTTGCAGTATATAAGCTTAGTTAAATAAATAAATAAATACAAAATGGCAGCATCTATACATGTACTGTAAGGGCCCGATTCTGTCCCGCAGGTCCATCCCCTCTGTGTGTCCGGTCTGAGCCGGACACACAGAGGGGATCGTGATTCTGATCCTGTGGGGTATGTCTATCCCCGTGGGATCAGAATCGTGAACAGTCCTGCAGGTGCAGGACTGCACCCAGCTAACTCAGTCAGGGTATTAAAAGGAGCCATGGCGCCATGGCGTCATGTTGCCATGGCACCGCGGCTCCTTTTATGTTTAAATCTTTTTATTCATTTTAAAAAGCATACATATTAAAACATTGTAAGCAGCTTACATGTTGAAACATTGTAAGTAGTATACATATTGAAACGTTGTAAACAGCATACATATTGAAACAATATTCTATCCCACTACAGGGAGTATTTTATTACTTCCCCCCTCCCCTTTGTCCACCACCACCTTTCCCTCCTTCCCCCCATTCCTCACCTCCTCCTTTTAAAAACCATGATGTTGGCCACCGACCAAAACTGCAAATTCCTCGTAGCTCAACCCACGATCTGGCCTCCCAGCCCCTTCCGCACCCCGAATTTAAAAAACAAACAAACATCCAGACCAGTTATTCCATCTCCGAGGTGGAATAACTTCCCCAGCCATTTTTACCGGCCGCCCATTCTCTGCCCCCGACTAACTTCCCTGCACAACGGCAGGGAAGTTAGTCGGGAGCTGAAGCCGACACGAATAGCAGGGATGGACCTCCCATTGGGAAGTCCATCCCCACTATTTGTGGTTCAGAATGACCCCCTAAGTCACAAAATACTAGCCTCCACGTGTAGGTGGCAGCACTTAACATGCATATGTAGCTGTGTTTCCCCTATATGCTTGCAAAATGGCTCTTCCCACATAACCATGTGCATTCTTGTACTTCTAGGTATTTCTAAAATGTGCCTTTTGATTAAAAAAAACCCCTAAAAAAACAGGGGTTAATATGCAGTTGGTAAGTCATCGGATTAAGTTAAAGTAGAGTGGCTGCTTTAAAGGTTAATAAAAATAAAACAAAAAAGAATATAAGGCAACACTTTCTTAATGGTATAACTTAATATATTTTTGACTAGCTTTCGGAGGTTAAAACCCCCTTCCTTTCCTTTAAATTTGGTTTTGGCCTCCCCTCATTATTTGTGGGCTAGTGAATAATTCTTGTTTTTTGTATTTCTTGCTATTATTATGAGTCTATATTTCTTCTGTACGTAAATTCTTTTCTGTAGCAAGTATATTTTTTGCATTTAGTTTGAAAATTGCATAAATTTAAAAAAAAAACAATGCCCTTCTTCCATAGTTTAGGACAGTATGAGAAAAGATGACAGTATGAGAATATATAATAAATCATAAAAGCATTCCAATGCCATCTTCTGGCCACAGATCTCCCACTGTTTCTGTCTCTCCCTCCCCCTACCTTTTCCCCTTGACATTATCATCGGAATGTTTTTATGATTCACTTATATTCTCATGTTGTCATCTTTTGCTCATACTCTTGTGACCCGAGAAGGAGGTTTTAACCTCTGAAAGCTAGTCAAAAAGGAGGTAATTTTATAAGGAGCCACGTAAACATATACACCATCAATGTGCACAAATCACCTGTTTTCAGTGTTTATATGTGTGAATAGGCCTTTACATGCATGCTTTAGGTAGTCACTATTCTGTAAGTAAGCGTGTCAGGCCAATGATGTGTACTTCCACTGTGAGCATGCAAAGTATAGGCAGAGGACAAATTTACACCTTATAACTTATGCACATTCCTTCACACTTTAGGCGTGGGCATTTGCACAAGCCCTAGGGTTGGTATAAATGATCACGCCTAAATTTGCCATGTGTATTCCACTATTTATGCCCTATTTAATAAAATAGTTACTTACCTGTAGCAGGTGTTCACGGGGCAGTTTCTCCAAATGGGTTAGTTTTGCGCATACCATGACAGTCATGAACCTCACTTGTAAGCCAGGGTATGTAAAGTATGATCTCAGTCTCTCAGATTTACTGCTAATGCTCGGCATAGTACTTACATCATGCCAAAGAGTCTCCTGCTGGAGTTTGTAAGATGTAACATGTATGGTCATTGGTCAGTTTATCAAAATGTGCTTGGAAATTCTTCTTTATCAAGCCTATGGCACCCAGCATGATGAGAAATATTTCTGTATCTTTCTGCCACATTTTCTTGGATTCTGACTGCCTTTCTTGATATTTCTGGATCTTCTGCCTCTCTCCGCAATTCACAGAGTAGTCGCTTGGGACTGCCACCTCTATTATCAATGCCATTCTGGTGTTTTTCTCCTTAACCACTATATCCGGCTTCCTCGCATCCAGCTTTCTATCGCTCAGAATGGGAGTATCTCAGGTGATCATAACCTCCTCGTTCTCTGTAATTCTCTTAGGGTCATGATCCCAGTGCTTTTCGGGCATAGTGATGCTTACAGAGCTTCCAATGGATGAGGCGAGCTACTTTATTATGTCTTTCTGTATAGAAATTTTCTGCCATTAGAACTTCACAGCCAACTATGAGGTGAGTCACCATTTCCAGGTCTTGCTTACAGAATCAATATATGTCTATATTGACAGTTTTTACATTGCTCGCTGTAAACCGTCTTGTCTGTAATCTGCTGTCTTGGACTGCAACTATCAACCTCTCATCTTTCAGTTTCAATTCACCTCTCCTCAACCATTCATGTGTCCATTCTTGATCAACAAAGGGTTCCTGGAGTAACATTCTATATTTTCCACTATATTTGTGTATTTGTCTGTTGCAATTCACCTCTCCTCAACCATTCATGTGTCCATTCTTGATCAACAAAGGGTTCCTGGAGTAACATTCTGTATTTCCCACTAATTCTTTGAAGAGTTTTTTCTCTTATTTTGCAAATTCTGTTACTTCCTTCCTTGTGTATGCCTGTGGATTCCAACTCATTCCTTCTGCTCATCGGAATGCTTGTCAAAGTTTGATGATGGAGACAGATTCTCGACGTTTACTTTCATATTTCAGCACTTTTTGCGCATTTGGATCCAATGATGCAGTTAGGTAGGCCTGGAGGCCTATGATAGTAGTTCTGTATGTGTGATCAATCTCTATGAGGCCTAGCCCTCCTTCTGCTCTAGGGATGTATAGTCTTGGCATACACTGATTTTTGTAAATTAATTCATGGGCATGGAGAAGTTTTCTTGTCCCCACATCCAGTTTTTCAAGATCTTTGAGAGGCCAGTCCACAATCCCAAAGCTGTATGACAGTACTGAAATTGCTAGCTGATTACTGGTCTATCTTATTCCATCATGTTAAAGCACTTTTCAATAACAGTTTTAATCTCCTGTAGTATTCTTTATTTATCTTTTCTCTCAGTAATTTCTGCTTGAGTATCGTTCTTTCCTCTACTCCAAGATACTTATATATGCCTTCCTGTTCATGATCCTTGATGTCATAGTCCTTAGCCACAGAGATGTTTTCCATTTTGCTCAATTTTTCTCTCAGAAAAGTTGTCTTAGCACATTTGTCAAGGCCAAAAGTCATTCTGATATCATCAGAATAGATTTTCACCACACGGAGTCACTCTGCTAATTGTTGGTCGCTGGAACTGTAGAGCTTCAGATTGTCTACAAATAATAAATGAGATGTTGTTTCTGGGTTGTTACCTTCTTTAGGATTCAGGCAAATTATGTATCCCAAAGAATTGAAGAGAGTACTCATTGGATTAAGCACAACACAAAACAGAAAGGGCGACAGGGAATCTCCCTAAAATATTCCTCACTGGATCTTAATGTTAGGAATGGTGTCCTGAGCATCTTCATATCTGAAAAAGAGTGTGGTTTGCCACATTGTCATGGTGAACTTAATGTATTCTATCAAACTAGAATTTGTTTTATACATTTCAAGGCAATTTATTGTCCAAACGTGTTGGGACGCTGTCAAAAGCTTTCTTATAATCAATCCATGCTATACTAAGATTTCTGCTTTTCTTAACGCTGGCCATGATGGCCTTATTCAACATTAACTGGTCCTTGGTTTCATATGCTCCCTTCTTATTGCCCTTTTGCTCTATTGCCATGATGATATTAAACTCAATATGATCATATATTCTGTCTGCATCTATTGCAGTGAACAAATAATAGGATGTAGGTAGACAAGTTATTGATCTGTAATTATTGGGAATATTGCTCGGGTCTCCCTTCAGAAGGAGAAATGATCTTCCTGTAGTAAGCTATTGGGGTGTTAAGTCTGGCTGCTTGAACAATTGATTTTTGCTGTTTGCCATGGTTGATGGAATGATGTGAACTGAGCCAAAAGTGTGTTATTCCATCTGGGCCAGGGCTCCTCCAGTTTGGGGCTCATTTTAACCTGCTTTCCAGTTCTTTCACTTTTACTGCAGGCCATTCCATAGGTTTGATATTTGCTTTTTCTAAATGTTCCTGTATGCTGGATAACCATTCTGCTTCTTGATTGTGCTCTATAGGGTCTTCATAAAGGTTTCTCCAGAAGGTTTCTGTTTCAGCTTTGGTTGGTGGTACTTTTACCATATTAATATTCTTTCCCATTTCCCTGTAGAATTGTTTTGGGTTCTCTCTAATTAGTTTATTTTGATATCTTTCTTTTCTATTCTCTTTATATCATCACAGTTTTTGTGCTTCTGCTGCTACTTTCAATTTATTGTTGGAACATATAAATTTCAGATCTTCTTCTGTCAATGCAGCATGCTTCAGCTTGATGTCTTGGATCTTCCTCAATATCCTTGATGATCTTAATCCTTTTAGATACCCATCTATAAGAGATAACTGCCACATGCAATGACTGTATTTTTCCTTCAATGTGCTTTTTCCAAAGAGGAACAGTTATCATTCTCAATTTCTTCTGACCCTGAACTTTAGTTGGTAATATTTCTGCAGTAATAATTTTAGCCATATAATATTGTATTTGATTAAATTCAGTGATGTCAGTAAATAGTCCCTTTATACTGGATATGGCCTTATTCATCTCAGACTCCTAACCCTAGATGTTAAATTTAGCTTGGGTAATCTTTCTCTTGCCAGGAACCCAGCATATTTATCTTTTTCCATGAGGACTAGGAGTTTGATCTTGAATTCTTCCACCTCTGGGCCCTCCTCCTCCCTTTCTTCCTCCTTTTCAGTTGATTTCCTGGCCTATCCTGTAGGTATCTCTGTCTCCTGCAGTTCCAGATTCCTGTGCTCCATCTCCCCCTCAGCTACGCTTTCTTTTTCTGTATATTCCTGTCTGCTGGTACTCTTACCTAGGTCTCCTCCTCCTCCCTGTAGTTCTTTTTCCATGGAAGGCCTTAGTTGCTTCAACATATTATCTCTCAAATACATCTTTACTTTGATCTGCAGAATTAACGATCTTAAATTTGCATCTGTTGCTTTTTGAAAAATTTCTTGTGGTAATTTTCCTCTTTCTTCCAGTTTTTGGCAGATCCTCTTCGTATACTCTCTTGATTTAAATATAGGGTCTGTAGCATAAAAATAGCAGTACATTATCTCCTCTTTATCTGAAGAAGTCCATTTAACCGTAGCTAATCCTCATAACCTTTTCATTAATTTCTGTGGTTTAACTTCTGCCACAGTGGGTCCAGAAACAGGCTCACTAAGGCCTTTATCTATGGCAGGGATGGTATCTACATCTGCAGTGCTTGTACTTTTGCAACCACCATCATTAGACCAAATGTGTACGCTATGGGTGGGCACCTTTTTATCCTGGGTGACCCATATGCATGTTTCTTTTTTATCCCTGCCATACATCATGGAAGGCAGGAAGATTGTGAGGACTTATCCTGCTGTTTACAGAATATACCCGCTATAGGTAAGCAACCTTTCTCCCTGGACAAAGAGGATAAGTCCTCATATATGGGATTTCCTAGCTACTGGCCATCTCAAAAATAAAAAGGGTAATCCAGTGTCGCAAGAAGTGGATACCTCAAGAACACAGTTTGGGGGGGTTTGAGTAGCAACAGGCCATTCTAATAGTATTATGTATTTTATTTTTTAGAAAGGTAATCAGGAACAGAAAATAACTGGGTCTAGGGGGAAATAGAGTTGGATTCTAATCCCCAAATAGATTCCGAAGAAAGGATTGACTGAATCTGCTGTCACATCAGGAGTACCTTTCCAAACTCAAACAAATGCAGAAGGTATTGTGACGATGAGAGTGGTGTTGAACAGATGGAAACAGAGGAAAATAGGGAATACGCCTTTAAGACAAGAGACAGACAAGGTTTCCAACAGGGTTCAAGCTTCAGATAGACTATAGAAACACATACTAGCTGAGGCTGAGCCATGCCCAAGCCCTAACATAGGTGCAGGTTTGAGCTCTAATCACAGGCACATGTGCAGGGAGCAGGGAGTGGTAGCAGGAAAGCAGCTTTTTAAGCCGGCCTCAGTGAGAGCAGAGGAAGGAGAAGGAGAAAGAGCAGCTGAGAGTCCAGCAGCTGTGAAGCCAAAGGGTTCAGGAGCAGTGAAGCCTGGTTCAAGGAAGCCAAGAGAAGGCAGACGTGGAAAGCTTTACTCCACGTGGGAAAAAGGTTTTAGCAACCAAAGAAGCAGTTCTAAGGTGAAAGGTACGCCTGCTTCAGAGTCCAGCAGATGGATAGCTGGGGACGTTGCTAATGAGCTGAGCCAGACTGCAGAGCAGAGTGTGCAAAACCCGGTTCCAGGAACCCAAGCTGAGAGAAGGTGGGTGCAAGCAGTTATAGACAGAGATAACCAGAACCCAGCCTCGAGCAGAGAGATAGACCTGAATACAATTAGAGTATTAAAGAAACTGTTCCAAGACAGAAAAGCCTACTCTCAAGGTACAACCAGTTCTTATCCAGGAGAGCAGCTTTTAGAGGAACTCCAGAAGTTTCTACAAAACAGTACGTTTGAACGTGTTGTTGAAAACCCAGGGGAAGATAAGCAATGTATGGTGCAAGAGGACATGCAGATTGATCCTTGTGAGGAAGATTCTGGGTGTAATGAAGCACCAATGGATTGTTCTCTATGTAGAAGGGAAGTTTAATTATTGCTAAGAAAAGGACTGAGACAGGAAGTCTTTGAAGAGCAATATTGTACTTAGCTAGGAAAAAGCTAAGACCTTCTGTTAAACTAAAGAACATTCATTGAACCCTGAGTTTATTAACTAAAGCTACATTGGATATAAATGGAATAAATTTACCTGGTTTGAATGACAAGAGGTAGCTGTGAATTAACAAGCTGAAGAATTAGCTGGGAACAGCTGTGATGTGAAAAGGTGTTTTCAGTTCTGAGGTTCCCGATGCAATTTTTGTTCCTGTTATCTTTGGAGAATAATCCTATTTTGCCTTGTGTTTGAATTTGATGCGAAAGGGGAACCCAAAATAAATTTTCTTGTTTTGCCTGAACAAACCCGAGTGGTCATACTACTTTGTCTTTAAGTAAGAACTACAACTCCCAGAATTCCCTGGTGGAGAAAATCAGTGACTCTTTATTTAAGGACAAATAAGGCAGCCCTTTTTGCCCTAAGCCTCTGGCATAGGCAAGGGGGTACGACAGTATTCAAGCAGTTTTTGTGTGGGACAATGGAAAGGATCCAGGGCCTGTCACTCACATGGATGGCAAACCTCTTCCATTCGAAACCATACAGCTTCCTTATGGAATCTCTCCTACAAGCCATGAGGATGATGGAGGCACCAACCAGCAAGTTCAAAGAAGACAAAATCACCGCCTCAATATCCAAGCTATGAATGCAAGAGACTTGATGTTATTGTGCAACACTATGCCCTGTTCCTTCATTATCAGGATTGGTGATTTGTCTAGGCAAACCAAGTCCTTGATGGAAAGTTTGAGAAGAAGGGGGAAACACAATTGCCTGGGCCTATAAGGCATCATGAGAATCATGATGGCCCCATCATCTCTGAGTTTCAGAAGACTTTCTGCTATCAGAGGAATATGAGAATATGCAGACAGAAGATCTTTCCCTCAATGGAGGATGAAGGCATCTGAGGCTAGTGTGCCATGTGACCTCAGCCTGAAGCAGAAATGAGGCACCTGGCTGTTCTGAGGAATGGTGAACATGACTATCAAGGGGGTGCCTCACTCTCGAAAGATCATCAAACAACTCCATGGTCTAGGGTGCATTTGTGAGGTTGAAGGACATATCTCAGTCTTCTGCCAGAGAATTATCCTTGCCAGCAAGATACGTGGCTCTGAAAGCCATCCTATCAGAGATGGCGTAGTTCCTCATTTTGCTAACACAGGAGATATGACCCAGTTTCTCCTTGCTTATTGATATAGTACATGGCTGTTTGGTTGTCCATTGGATGGAGTGGGGGTAGGGAATTGGTTTGATGGGAAGAGGGATAGGATTAGGGGAGTTATATGTTGTTCTTTTAAATGTATTGATCTGTACACCACACCGGGCAGGTGCTTGATAGTGCAGTTTATAAATATTACTAAATAAACAAATAAACATTTGAATTGATAATTTTGTTGGACAATCAATCTCTGAATGCCTTTAGAATGTTTGAGATTCATTCAGAATACGGTGAATAGGAGAGAGGCAAGATGGTGGCGGTGATTAACCTCGGGTGATCTGGCCATATCGGAGGCATTCTGCGTGTGGCAGTTTTGTTCCTTCAGTTGCCGAGATGGGATGAAGGAAACGTAAACAAGCTTCCCTACCCTCGAGTGAGAAGGTTTCTGGTGCTGCTGGGCAGAAAACGTTGACGATGTGTGGGTTTGGAGCCCCCGGAGTTGGAGCTGCATCTACAGCAGGTCTGGTGTGTTATCTGGACCTGAGCGCATCAGGGGTAGTGCTTTCCCCTGAACAGCGGCCCCCCCCCCCCCCCACCATGCCCCAGAAGTGTTGCAATGGCCTCTGGAGTGCTTCCTGACAGCGTGAAGACTAGCACGCCGGATCAGGTGAGTGAAGAGGGCTCAGTGGCTGGATGTTTTCACTTGATTTCGCCGTCTGAAGTAGGATTAAGAACAGAGGCTGTTCCCCTATTTGAGGGCAGCGTAACTCAGGCTGGCGGTACTTTGGAGTCCATCAGCAGAGCTGGAATGTTGGTAAAGCCCCAGAAAGTTACGTTGGAGGTGCTATGGGATGCTATTTCTACCATGAATTCCTCTCTTGTGGCTATAAATAAATAAATATTTCATCTTTTGTAAGTATTGAGACTGTTTCTTTGCGTACACATATTCAAGAAGGTTCTAGAGTTCAACAGGAACATGCAGGGAAGCTGGTGAAACTGGAAGGAGATCTGGAGCAGCTCCAGGAATTGCATGGTGTCCACATTAAAGATAGGAATGTGACTTCTAGGAGGTTGGAGTATCTGGAAAATCAAGTCCGGAAGAATAACTTGAGACTGATTAACTTTCCTAGGTCTCCACTACATTTGCCCATGGAGATGGTTTGTAGGTATTTCCAGGAGGTCTTGAAGATCTCCAAGGAGGACCTACCACCCTTAACCAGGGTTCAGTATCTTGATGTGGGCCGGGGCAAATAGGGAGCTGTTGGGCAAGTTTGAGTAGAACCTGGAGACCCTACGGGGTTTTTAGAAAGTTCTCTGGAGCTAGTTATGGCTTGCACCACCCTCCTTGTTACTCTAGCTCTTGAATCTGATAAATCGTTAATTCTCCGTTTATATTTTAGAAATTTCACTGAGCAGTTTTTGGGTTCTCATGTACACATTTTCCCCGATCTTGCTAGGAAATACCCAGCTAAGGAGAAAGGAATTCCTGCAGATGAAACCCAGGGTCCTCTCTATTGGCGGGTCTTTTGTATTGAAATTTCCTGTGAGATGTCATGTTTCCTATAAAGAGAAGTTATATTTGTTTTTTGAACCCCAACAGCTAATGGAATTTCTAGTGGCTCGGGAGGATCCTATGGTCATTATTGGCTCCCATTTGGCTTATGCATAAGTCTCACACTGCTATGTATTGATTTTCTTTTTTCATGTTAATGTTTCCTGAAGCCTCTCTCTCTTTACTAATTGTGGGCTGATTTTGGTTTATATTGTATTTTCCTCAATACAATTTTTGCTTCTTAGTTCTTTTGATTTGCCTATTTTCTTCATTCAATTTCATGAATGTATATTGGAATATTTAATAAAAGATTAAATTTTTAAAAAAAGAATGTTTGAGATTGCTTTCAGTTGCAGGAAATTGATCTGATCGAAACTCTCCTGGGAGAATCACAGTCCTCAAGTGTGAAATCCATCTACATGAGCTTCCCAGCCCAGTTTGGATACATTGGTCATGAGCAACATTTGGTAGGGAGGAAGTCAGAAAGGTAAAACTTTGGCCAGATTGGAATGAAACATCCACCAGGACAGGGAGTACAAGAGGGGAGCAGTGACAGAAACTATGTCACTCAGCATGTAAGTGGCCTGTGTATTGTCACGTCACCACCACTCGCCTCTAGGTTAGAGGGGCGTGGAATATTGAAGGAACTTTCTGCTGTATGCTTTTGCAGCTTTTTTTAAACTATTCCCTGCAATGCCCTCTGGGAAATGTAGTCCTTATTCAGCTGTATGAGTGCACCATGCAGAAAGCTGTAGTCAGGCTCAAGTAGGTAAGGCAAATGACAGAAATTTATTATTTTTATATACACAATGGTTTGATCATACCACACATAGAATTGTTGGTTCAGGACTCTTGGAAGCAAAAATTGTCCAAAACATATCCAACCACAAAATGCAGTTTTAAAGGTTCTCTCTATTGCAGGATACACAAGCCTAATTATATTCCCTTCTTAGCTTTGCTGGCTAAAGCACCAAACAAAAAGCACATTTAAAGTCTGTGGTAAACTTTCCCTTTATAAACACATGGGGCTCTCAGCCACCCTGCTTGTAGAATAAGGGTACCTTTTCTCTTGGAAGACCTTCTTTCAGGACTGGCTTGCTTTCTCTACGTTCCCCAGGTTTATAGCTTGGCACAAGGAATAGTCCATGGGAGTGTCCTCCTCAATCAGCTTCACCTTGGGCTCTCCCAGCTACATAGGCTCTGACTCCCCGTCCTGCTCAGCATGCTCAGCTAACAGCCTCCCGGGGGATTTTGGAGTCTCTCTTGATCCTGGCTCTAAACTCTCCTGCAGCCATGCTACATGCCAAATAGCACTCTCTCCAGCTGGGAGCTCCGTTCCTCTGCTCTGCTCAGCCTGGCTTCCTGCTTCTCCTCTCCTCCTTTCCTTTTCTAAGTCATACTCTGCTCTGGGTTTATACTTCCAGGGCTTTAGCTCCAACCCCACCCTACTCAGGTGACGGCAATCAGCCTGACTCCGGGCACCTGAGTGCTTGAAGCATTCACTGCCTAAAGGGTTCTGAGCCTTGTATCCTCTCCCCTTTCTTCCACTAGGGGGAGTCTGAAATGTTTTCCATGTGGAAGTTTTCTGATCCCTGGAGGTGTTTATGGCTTTCCTACCCTGACTTGAGTAAAGGGGGCCCTTTACTAGGGTGAATTCCCTGTCTCTTTGTCCTCCCCTGGACTCTGGATAGGCCTCCTTGCCACAGTATATTGCATGTTGTGGGTCCACTGAGACTTTATCATGTTGAAACATGAACTGTCAAGGCCATATGGCCCAATGTTCTCAATATGTTACTTACTAATGTCTGTTGACTCTCTTGTACTTCTTCCACAATTGACACTAAACATGCAAGCCTGTCTTGTGGAAGAAAGACTTTCTTCTGAATCGAGTCTAGCAGAGCTCCAATGAATTCCAATTGGTATGATGGGACTTGGGGTAGTTAATAATGAACCCAAGTAGTTCCAACACCCAATGGTGATGTGTACAGATTCTTGAACTTCTTACTGAGTGATGCTCTTGACTAGCCAATCATCCAAGTAGCTAAATATATGTATACCTAGTCTGCATAGATACCTACTGCTAGGAATTTTGTAAACACACAAGGAGTAGTTGCAAAGCTAAACAGCAGTCTGTGGCACTAATTGTGGTGTTTCCCTAGAACAAATTAAAGATACTTCCTGTGACTGGGATGTATCTGAATATGGATGTAGGTATTCTTCAGGTCCAGAAAACCATTCTGAACTTTCTTTGAATCAGAGACTTGTCCGAGTCCCTCAGATCCAAGATGGTATGGTACTCTTTTGGGTACCAGGAAATACTTTGAGGAAACTCCCAGCCCTTCCTGCCTCAGTGGAACAGGCTCAACTACACTGGCATCCCAAATGGCCTAGAGTTCTTGAAGAAATATTTCTTGGTGTGGAGGATATAGGGAATGAACTTTAAAGGACAATTTGGTGGGATCTTGAATATTTATTTATTCATTTATAAATATTTATAATCCGCAAATCAACATTTCTAAGCACCTTTCAATACAACATCAGATATAGTAAAATACACATAAAAATGCACAAATACATAACATATAATCTGGCATTATAAGCGTAATCCTCCCCAGACAATTTTGAGAACCCAAGAGTTAGAGGTTATAAGAGGCCAATGATCCTCAAAGAACATGAGCCTTTCTCTGACAGGAAATTTGTTCATGAGTAGGACAAGGGTATTAGCTATGCCCTTTAGGAACCAGTCAAAATCCTTATTCCTGCCTTTGACTGGGATACTGGCTGGGACTTCAGAGTGAATACTATAGTATGAGAGAAGCAGGAGGGAGAAAGATACCTATGCCTGCGAGAGCAATAGGACCTACATTGCCTCCAAGATGATTTGGAGGCTGGATTGAAAGTGGGCCTGGTGAAGGTTTTGCGGGTGTTACTATGCTGTTTGATCATTATTGCAACCTCTTGAACCTTATCCCCAAATCTCCATGTACGACACACCAGCAAACTGTTCCTGGACCATGAGAGACTCCAGGTGCCAATACTCCTGGAGAAGACTCACGATCTTATATTTAAAATATCATGTCTCTTGGAAAATGTATTTTCCATGTTCTTTCCCTTGACTCACTAGGGAGAGGTATAATGCAACTTTCTCTGGAGGGTCCAAAGGTTTGTCCTTTGTGTATTACAATAAATTCTGTTTTTATCACCTCGCTCTGGACTTGTGCGTTTGACATTTGTGAGTGTGCAGTGCTCGTGTTTGGACTTTTCCAGGATAATACATGGGACATGACCATAGTGTTCTGAAAAAAATGTTCTCCTAGCCTCTTTCATCCAGGGACACTGAAGAGTGTGATTTGAAACTTTTGGCTCTTTTAAGAGCGGATTCGATGACCAGGGAATGGTGTGGCTGTGGTAACATCTCGAATCTGGGAGCCTTCTGGACTTTCTTATTAACTGGAGACACAGAGAAGAGAAACATAGAAAAATGACAACAGAAAAAGACCACATGGCCTATCTAGTCTATCCTTCCATATCAACAACTACAACAGTCCCACATTCTCATCTGTAACCTATGAAAGATGTGATGCATGGGCACTATCACCATCTCCTTAGGGGGATTATCATATTTGATGATATCCAAATTTTTGACCCTGGCCACCTCTTCTGTTTCTAACTGAAATGAAATGGACTTGGCCATTACCCTTGCAAAATCATAGAAAGTAATCTCCTCTGGCAGGGACTTATGTATAGGGCTGGCCCGTCCAATGTGCGAGAAACAGGAAATGCCCTTTAACTTTACCCAGCACTCAGTGTGCTTCACAAGAACACAGCGGGAGAGAAGGAACATGCTGCTCTTCACTCCAGCACTGTGCAGAGTAGTAATAATGGGTGATTTCAATTACCCAGGTATCGACTGGGTCAGTGTCACAGCAGGACAAGCTAAAGAGATAAAGTTTCTAGATGGAATAAATGACTGCTTCTTGGAGCAGCTGGTTCATGAACCGACCAGAGGGGAAGCCATACTGGACCTAGTCCTTAGTGGAACGCCAGATCTGGTGCAAGAAATAAGGGTGTTGGGACCACTTGGCAATAGTGATCATAGTATGATCATGTTTGATTTAATTAGTGGAGGACAGATAGTAAAGGCATCCACAGTCAAAAGGGAGACTATGATAGAATGAGGAATATAGTTAGGAAAAAACTAAAAGGAGCGGTTCCAAAGGTTAAAGACTTACAGCAAGCTTGGGTGTTATTTAAAAATACTATCCTCGAAGCCCAGACCAGCTGTATTCCACGCATTAAGAAAAGTGGAAGAAAGTCCAAAAAACTGCCAGCATGGTTTAAAGGTGAGGTCAGAGAGGCTGTTGCTGCCAAAAAAGCAACCTTCAGGAAATGGAAAAAAGAGCCAAATGATGAAAACTGGAAACAGCACAAGCACTGGCAAGTTAAATGCAAAGCATTGATAAGGCAGGCAAAACGGGAATTTGAGAAGAAACTTGCTACGGAAGCAAAAACACGAAATAAAGACTTTTTCAAGTACATTCGTAGCAAAAGGCCTGTGAGAGAGTCAATTGGACCATTAGATGATAGAGGGGTAAAAGGGGCAGTAAGAGGAAACAAGGCTATAGCAGAGAGACTGAATGAATTCTTTGCTTCGGTCTTTACTGAGGAAGATGTAGGGATGTTACCCAAGACTGAAGTGGTATTTAAAGGTGATACTGCAGAGGAATTGAGAGAAATATCGCTACACCGGGAAGATATATTACAACAATTTGATAAACTGAATAGTAGCAAATCACCTGGACCGGATGGTATACATCACAGAGTGTTGAAAGAACTGAAATATGAGATTGCAGACCTGCTATTGGTAATCTGTGAACTTTCATTAAAATCATCTGTAATACCTGAAGATTGGAGGGTCGCCAACGTAACACCAATTTTTAAAAAGGGTTCCAGGGGTGACCCGGGAAATTACAGACCGGTGAGCCTGACGTCAGTACCAGGGAAAATGGTAGAAACCATCATAAAGAACAAAATTACGCAGCATGTAGATAGTCATGGCCTAATGGGAGACAGCCAACATGGCTTTAGACAAGGAAGATCTTGTCTTACTAATCTGATATGTTTTTTTGAAGGTGTGCATAAACAGGTAGACAAAGGTGAGTCAGTTGATATAGTGTATCTAGACTTTCAGAAAGCTTTTGACAAAGTCCCCCATCAGAGACTTTTGGCGAAGCTAAAAAGTCATGGGATAGGAGGCAGTGTACTATTGTGGATCGGGAACTGGTTAAAAGATAGAAAGCAGAGGGTAGGGCTAAATGGCCAATATTCGCAATGGAAAAAGGTGAATAGTGGAGTACCCCAGGGATCTGTACTGGGTCCGCTGCTTTTTGACATATTCATAAATGACCTGGAAAAGGGAATAACTAGTGAGGTTATCAAATTTGCAGATGACACAAAACTGTTTAAAGTTGTTAAAACCCAAGAGGATTGTGGAAAACTGCAGGAGGATCTGGATAAATTGGAAGACTGGGCATCCAAATGGCAGATGAAATTTAATGTGGACAAGTGCAAAGTTATGCACCTAGGAAAGAACAACCCACACTATAGTTACACAATGCAAGGCTCCACATTAGAAACCACCACCCAGGAAAAAGATTTAGGAGTCATTGTGGATAACATGTTAAAACCCTCCGCCCAGTGTGCAGCGACGGCCAAGAAAGCAAATAGAATGCTAGGTATCATAAGGAAAGGGATGGAGAACAAAACAAAGGATATTATAATGCCTCTGTATCGCTCCATGGTACGACCGCACCTTGAATATTGTGTGCAATTCTGGTTACCGTATCTTAAAAAGGACATAGCGTTATTAGAAAAAGTACAGAGAAGAGCCACCAAATTGGTGAAGGGGATGGAAGGCTACTCCTATGAAGAGAGGCTAAGAAGGTAGGGCTCTTTAGCCTGGAGAAGAGACGGCTGAGGGGAGATATGATAGAGGTCTATAAATTAATGAATGGAGTGGAACGGATAAACGTGGATCAATTATTTACGCTATCAGAGTATAGAAAGACTAGGGGACATGTAATGAAGCTACAGGGTAAACTATTTAAGACCAATAAGAGAAAATAATTTTTCACTCAACGTGTAATCAAACTCTGGAATCTGTTACCGGAGGATGTAGTAAGGGCTGTTAGTATAGCTGGGTTTAAAAAAGGTTTGGACAAGTTCCTGGAGGAAAGGTCCATAAACCACTATTAAAAAGGGACCCAGGATATCAATGCTTGACCCAGTACAAGCATTGTGGAACCTGTCTTTTGGGGATATTGCTAGGTACGTATAACCTAGATTGGCCACTGTTGGAAACAGGATACTGGGCTTGATGGACCTCGGTCTGACCCAGTATGGCATGTCTTATGTTCTTATGTTCTTATGTTCTTAACTGACCTCCCCGGCTCCCTCTGAAGCCACTCAGACAGGCAAGGGGCTCTTTGGGGGTTGGGGGGGGGGGCTAGGATAGGACTGGAAATAGGCTGATGGGAGGGCTAGGACTTGAAATTGATGATGGGGGGACTAGAATTGGAAATGGGCTGATAGGGGGAGCTTGGAATGGAATGGTCTGATGGGGGCTGGGATAGGACGAAATGGCTGATGGTGGGGCTAGGATTGGAAATGGGCTGATGGGGGGCTTGGACTGGAAATGGGCTGATGGGGAGCTGGGATAGTACTAGAAATCTTTACCTTTATCTTTATTGGCACACTTTTTATACTGCCCTTTATAACACCAGGGTGGTTTACACTATATCAAAAATGTTGACAGAAGGCCAATGGCCAGAGAAAGGAAAGGAACTAGTAAAGGGGATGGAAGGATATTCCTATGAAGAAAGGCTAAAAAGGTTAGGGCTCTTTAACCTGGAAAAGAGACGGCTGAGGGGAGATATGATAGAAGTCTATAAATTAATGAATGGAGTGGAACGGGTAAACGTAGATCGACTGTTTACGTTATCAGAATATAGAAAGACTAGGGGACATGCAATGAAGCTATAGGGTAAACTATTTAAGATTAATAAAAGAAAATATTTTTTCACTCAACGTGTAATCAAACTCTGGAATTTGTTACCGGAGTGTAGCAGCAAGATGTAGTAAAGACTGTTAGTGTAGCTGGGTTTAAAAAAGGTTTGGACAAGTTCCTGGAGGAAAGGTCCATAAACCATTATTAAGAAGGGACCCAGGATATCAATGCTTGACCCAGTACAAGCACTGCGGAACCTGTGTCTTTTGGGGAAACTGCTAGGTACGTATGACCTAGATTGGACACTGTTGGAAACAGGATACTGGGCTTGATGGACCTTGGTCTGACCCAATATGGCATATCTTATGTTCTTATGTAATTATAATTGGTAAATAGGACAGAGGGCAGTCATTCACACAGATAGAAAATGGTAGAGTAGCAGAAAAAGGTTACAAGGCAGTAGATGGTAGATCAAAAGCAGAGAGAAATAGGTGAGTTTTAAAGAGAGACTTAAACTTAGGGAAAGAAGGTTCTAGGCGGAGGGCAGTTGGGAGGGAATTCTAGAGGGAGGGGCCCAGGAAAAAAAAGCAGCATGACGGGTGGATTCAAGGGGCTGATGAGGAAGCTTGGACTGGAAATGGCTGATGGGGGGGGGGGGGGGCTAGGACTGGAAATTGGTTGATGCGGGGGGATGGGAGAATGGGACTAGAAGGAAGTGGATGCTGGGTGGGGCTGGAACTAGAAGGGAGCTGATGTTGGGGGAGGACAAGAAGGAGATGGGGCTGGGGAAATGAGGATGGAGAGGGGAAAAGATATTTTGTGTGGGAGGGAAGAAAAATCTACAATTGGCCAAGTATTGGGACAGTAAGTGAGGATTGAGGATGGAAGGGTGAAATTTGAGTGGATGAAAGGGGAATAAAGAAATAAACGGAAGAAAGAGCAAAAGGGGAAAGATTAGTATGTTAAAGCAGATGTACAGAGAGAATGGAAAAAAAATAGAAGAGAGCAGAAAGGACAAATGGACAATAGACAATGGAGAGTTAGCAGAAGACACGAAGAAACCAGAAGAAAGTGATTGGAGCAATTGCAACTGAAAAATAAAATGCCCAAACAACAAAAGGTACATAAATACTTTTTTATTTTGAATTTATTGACTGGAATATGTCAGCTCTGGGAAATGTGCATCGTTAACGTCTTTGCGTTTTGTTTAGTACAAGAGGAAAATTAATTTATAGTTTTATTTCTACAGGGTTGTTGTACATTCCAAGTTTGGCTTTTGAGGATCTCAGTTTAATTATTGTCTTCCTATTTCTAAATTGTGATCCCTCATTCTTTATTTGGTGACAGTCTATGTTCTGCATGTGTAACCGAGTTGAGATATTCTGTTCATGTAGTTTCTATTTGACAGTGTCACTTGTTCTCTTTCCCCTTTAGGAGATGTATTGGTATTCTCTGAGATGTATTGGTTTAATATTTGCAGTGTTGCCTTTTGATAGGTAGAGTTTGATGCTTTGTGATTCCTGGTAGTGTTGTTATGATACGGCGTGTTTGCTATAGGTTCTAAGTGTGCCTGGTGGTTGGCACTAGAGCAGGGGTCTCAAACACGCGGCCCGCGAGAGCATTTTGTGCGGCCCGCGACGCCATTTCACTTTTCTCACCTGATTGCCTGGCGTGGCCGCGTGGGGTTAAAAAATACTCTCAGTCTTCTCCCGAGTCACGAGCCTGCCCTCAACCAATGAGAGACAGGAAGGAGGAGGGGGGGGGGGCAGCCAGCCGAACGCCACGAGGCACCACTCGCCCTCGAGGATCCATTTTGTGCACAGCGCGGGCAGGTATGGAGGCAGCCCCCGGAATTCCACGATGTTAGCCAGCCCTGCCTCCCTCAGTCCCTCTCCTCTTCGGCTTTCAGAGCCGCGAAGGGAGAGCTTCTCCCTCGCGACTCTGTTAAGCTCACTGGGGCAGATGGGAAATTTCCCATAAGCCTCAGCGGGCTTAGCAGAGTCACGAGGGAGGAACTCTCCCTTCGCGGTTCTAAGCTGAAGCAGAGAAGGACTGAGGGAGGGAAGCAAGCAAGCAAGCAGGCAGGCAGGCAGACAGGGAGGGAGGGAGGGCTGGCTCTGCCGGGCAGGGGGGGTCCCGCGGGACATTTGATTTTGCCACGGCTGATGGGGGGGGGTTAGGACTGGTAATGTGCTGTGGGTTGATGGGGGGGGGGGGGTTAGGACTGGTAAAGCCCCTGGGGGGGGGGTTAGGAATGATAATGTGCTGGGGGTTGATGGGGGCGGGGTTAGGACTGGTAATGCCACTGGGGGATTTAGGACTGGTAATGTGCTGTGGGTTGATGGGGGGGGTTAGGACTGGTAATGCCACTGGGGGGGGGGTTAGGACTGGTAATGTGCTGTGGGTTGATGGGGGGGTTAGGACTGGTAATGCCACTGGGGGATTTAGGACTGGTAATGTGCTGTGGGTTGATGGGGGGTTAGGACTGGTAATGCCACTGGGGGATTTAGGACTGGTAATGTGCTGTGGGCTAGGGGGGGGGGGTTTAGGACTAGTAATGCCACTGGGGGGGTTTAGGAGGGGTAACGTGCTGTGGGGTGATGGGGGGGGGGGGTTAGGACTAGTAATGCCACTGGGGGGGGTTAGGACTGGTAATGAGCTGTGGGCTGGGGGGGGTTTAGGACTAGTAATGCCACTGAGGGGGGTTTAGGACTGGTAACGTGCTGTGGGCTGATGGGGGGGTTAGGACTAGTAATGCCACTGGGGGGGTTTAGGACTGGTAATGTGCTGTGGGCTGATGGGGGGGGGTTAGGACTAGTAATGCCACTGGGGGGGTTTAGGATTGGTAATGTGCTGTGGGTTGATGGGGGGGGGGTTAGGACTGGTAATGCCACTGGGGGGGATGGAGCTGGGAAAGTGAAATGGAGAGGGAAAAAATATTTTGTGCAGGAGGGAAGACAAATCTACAATTGGCCAGGTTTTGGGAGAGTAAGTGGAGATTGAGGATGGAATATTTGAGTGGATAAAATAGGAATGAGGAAAGAGCAAAAGGAGAAAGATTAGTATGTTAAAGCAGATGTAGAGAGAGAATGAAAAAAAAACTAGAAGAGAGAAGAAAGGACAAATGGACAGCAGACGATGGAGAGTTAGCAGAAGACACGAAGAAACCATAAGAAAGTGGCTGGAACAATTGCAACTGAAAAAAAATGCACAAAAGGTAGGAAAATATCTCTTTATTTTGAATTTATTAACTGGAATATGTCAGCTCTGGGAAATGTGCATCATTAATGTCTGTGCTTTGTTTAGTACAAGAAATTAATTTATAGTTTTATTTCTACAGTGTTGTTGTACATTCCAAGTTTGGCTTTTGGGGTTCCCAATTTAATTATTGTCTTCCTGTTTCTAAATTGTGATTCCTTGTTTGGTGATGGTGTATGTTCTGCATGTGTAACTGAGCTGAGGTATTCTGTTTATGTAATTCCTATTTGACATTGCTACTTGTTCTCTTTTCCCAGTAGGTCATGTATTGTTGTTCTCTGAAATGTATTGATTTAATATTTGCAGTGTTGCCTTTTGATAGGTAGGGTCTGGTGCTTTGTGAGTCCTGGTAGTGCTGTTATGATACGGGGGGTTTGCTATGGATTCTAAATGGGCAGTGTTTGTAGTAGTTCCTAATGTACCTGGCGGTTGGCACTGGATTATAGTAATATAGAAATTGTTTAGTCTTTCTTTATCCATATTATGCAACATTATGCAAATATTTATGCAAATGAGGCCCCTTATGCAAATGAGGCCCCGTGTCTTATGCGGCCCCCGGGTTACTTTACAAGTCCTCATTTGGCCCTCAAAGCAATTTGAGTTTGAGACCCCTGCACTAGAGTATAGTAATGTAGAAATCTGGTCATCTTTCTTTATCCAGACACTCATTAAGAGGCATGTTTACTAAAAATTAGTGCATGTTAACATTATGTAAATATTTATGCAAATGAGGCCCCACAATGAATCTCCTCACATGGCCCCGCACCCCCTTTGGCCACCCCTGCTTATGTCACTTATGAGAAGTTGTGGGATCAGAGGGAAGCTCTGGAGATCTTTTTTTTTAGAAATGCTCAAAGCCATATTCAGAATCACAGAAGTTCTCTGATGCAGAGAGGTATTCAAAGAACATCTGAGCCTCTGCTAGGATGGACTTTTGCTCTGGGAGTGTCGGTGTACTAATGATTTCCGATGTCTAGGGGCTCAATCTTCCTCCAATGCACTTGAGACTAATATCATCTGGGCAGGACTGATGTTTAGACCCTTCAAGGGTTCAATGATTATTCATCCCACAGGCAGATGATGAGTCTTAAAGACAGACTTGATGTCATGATGCACCTGTCTCAATACCTTCAAAGCAGCAGCTTCATGTAGGGCAAAGAACATCATCATCATCCCTCCTCGAGGTCTCTCATGAGACACTCCTCAAGAGGTGCCATTGACAAAGATTTGGGGGCCTCAGCAGAAATGACTAATGCCTGTGGAATCTGCTGGGGAGAATCGGCAGGCTAGTCTTTGAATTATGGAATCTGGTGCAGCCCCTCCAGTACTGAAGGGGATAAGTGGTCCTTACATTGTGGCTTCTTTGAGGGTTAGGATGCATCCAATACCTTGATGCTCTTGACATAGTGCTCCGATAAACTATGATAACCAATGCACTCCACCCTCCACCTGATGCTCAGTATCCTTGATTCATGATATCTTTGGAGATGAGGGTGAATCCTTCCTCTTTTTGGGAAGAAGTCAGTAGAAGACTATCCTGGAAGACTCTACTAATGCATGGCTCCAAGTGACCTCTTGATATTGATGCCCTTCAAGGACCTCTTGATATTGATGCCCTACCAGCATCTGATGCAATACCTGGGAACATGGAGACCAATGCTGCCAATGACAATACCAATGGATTGGTCCTATCAGTATCAAAAAATCTTCTGTGCTTCTCTTTACAACCCTCCAGCCATCTTTTTGTCATCTGTAGACGCAAATGACAAAAAGGTAATTCATGGGTAGGCCCCAAGCACTGTAGGCACCAATTATCAGTGTCTGTGATAGACAAGGTCTTGCCTCACTGGGTGCACTGGTTTATGGAACATTTCATCCAGAAAAATAGCTGTAATTAAATCAAATTACTCAATTTTGAAAAATTAACCAGGCAGGGTGCCTGAGGCTTAAATGTGGCTTATAGCAGCGATGCAGTAAAAAAACCAGAAAATATCTCAAAAGCCTATCTAAGGATACTAACAGGACAACAAACATGCAGCAACGGTGGCAGCAGAGGGAAAATGATAAAACTTTAAAAAATTATGTTAAAGAATGATAAAGAAAAAAGAATGATGAAGAATGTGAACCAATTGGGAATAGGTCCTTGGAGCTCCATGTATAAAAGAAGGATGAAAAGATGAGACACAGTGAGGGCAGGCAGGAACTCATCACTCCAAATATTTCTACAAGGAGCTGGGAGAGGTTCCCAAGTAGGGCTTTGTTGATATTGTCACCCATGTGTGAGAATTTATCTGGCTTATCCATGGAGAAAAGGTAGTTACTCACCTGTAGCAGGTGTTCTCCTTGGACAGCAGGAATAAGCCCTCATGTATGGTTTGATGTTCTGCAATGGAGTCCACGCGGAAATGCTTCCGGGCTTCTATTGGAAGCTTTTGGGAGACTCCACCACTCCTGTGCGGCTCCTTCCCATCTGCCACCATGGTGCCATGTTAAACCAGTCTGATAGCATTGCTGTAGCAGAATACAACTTCGCGGGGAGGTGGGAAGGTTGTGAGAACTTATTTCTGCTATCCATGGAGAACAACTGCTACAGGTGAGTAATTACCTTTTCTCCATGGACAAACAGGAATGAGTCCTCACAACTGCAGGCTACCAAAAACTGAGAAGCACACAGACAAGCCCAACAGGCCTTAGTTGTCAAGAGACCAACTATGTATAATATGAGTGATTCTCTCTTCCCCTTTTTTTGGTAGCCTGGACAGAATAGAATGGACCTAGAGGGAATGGAGTTGAATTCTAATCCCCAAACAGATTCTGCAGGACAGATTGGCCAAAATTGCTGTCGCTTCAGAGTCCCCGTTTATACAGTAGTGAGATGTGAATGTGTGGACAGAGGACCATGAATTCCAACTGCTGGATGGATTGAAGGTGGGACTTGGGGTAGTTTATAACAAATCCTAGTAGTTCCAACACCTGAATGGTCAATTATGTTGATTCTTGAACCCCTTCCGGAGAGGTATTCTTGATCAGCCAATCATCCAGATAGGGGAAGACAAACACTCACAGCATCCGGAGGTATGTAGCTACTACCATGAGGCATTTTGGGAGCACGCAAGGAGCTTAGGCTAGGCCAAAAGGCAACACTTCATATCTCTTCCATGGAGACCGAGTGTAAGTTGACCATGGACGCAGACATAGCTCTGACATTGTGAGCTGTGACATGACCATAAGCAAAAGATATGCAGTCTATGAGCCAAATTGAAAGACAGCATTCAGAAATGGCAGCCTCTAGTGTGCTTTGGTCAAAAGAAACAAAAAGTTGGATGGACTTTCTATAGGCTTTTGTCTGCTCCAAATAGAAAGCTAAGGCTCACTTGCAGTTCCACATATGCAACACAGCTTCCCCATCATGAACATGAAGCCTTGGAAAAAATGTCGGTAGAACAATTGATTAAGATGGAAATCTGATACCACTTTTGGAATGAATTTAGGATGAGTATGGAGGAATTTCGTGTAAGGCGGATGAACCACTAGAGCTCACTTACTCTATGTGATGAAGTGACCGCCACCAGAAACAACACCTTCTAGGTCAAGAACTTCAGAGGACAGAAATTGAGTGGCTCAAAAGGAGCTTTCATGAGCTGTACAAGAACCACATTGAGCTCCCAAGACACTGCGGAGGTTTGTAGGGAGGCTTCAAAAGAAGCAACTTCTGCATAAAGCGAACAACTAAAGGCTGTACCAAGATGGACTTGCCTTCGACACCTCGATGATAAGCTCCAATTGCACTGAGGTGGACTCTGACAGAGTTGGACTTAAGTCCTGATTCAGGTGCAGAAGATACTCAAGCAGTTTTTATGTGGAACAGACAAAAGGATCTAGGGCCAGGCCTTCACACCAAACAGCAAACCTCTTCCACTTGCAAGAATACGACTTTCTCATTGAGGCCCTCCTGTAGGCCTAAAGAACATCGATCACATTGGCCAGCAGCTTGAATTCAGACAGAATTAACCTCACAAAATCTACAGCATCATCCCATCTTCCTGTGAAATCAGATCAGGTGCATGGCCAAGTCGGAGCAGCCCCTGGCTCGAGAGCTGTAGCAGGACAGGAAACCAAGGCTGTCTGAGCTAGTAGGGAGCAATAAGAATCATCATGCCTCATCTGTTTGAGCTTCAGGACGATCTTTGTGCTGAGAGGTACTGAAGGATATGCATAAAGAAGACCTTCCACCCAATGCAGGAGGAAAGCATCCAAGGCTAGTCTGCTGTGTGATCTTACGCTGGAACAGAATTGATCCACCTAGGCATTCTGTGAAGTGGCGAACAAATCTATCAAGGGGGGCCCTATTCCCAAAAAATGTGAGCTGCAACCTCTCTGTCCAGAGTCCACTTGTATGATTGGAGGACTTGACTCAATCTATCTGTCAGAGTGTTTTACTCACCTGGCAGGTATATGGCTCTCAAGTCCATCCTATATATGATGATGAACTTCTACAATCTGACTACTTCCCAACATAGGAGGTATGAGCCTGTTCCTCCATACTTGTTGATGTAGAATGTGGCGACCTGTTTGTCGGTCTGAATCATAACAATCTGGTTGGCCAGTTAATCTTGGAAAGCGTTTAGAGCATTTGCCACAACTCTTAATTCCAAGAAGTTGATTTGGCGGAGACTTTCTTGGATGGACCAAGATGAAACCCATCGAGATGAGCTCTCCACTCCAGCTTGGATGCATCTGTCATCAAAAGCTTTTGGGCTGGAGAAATTTGGAAGGGAAGACCCTTGAGAAGCTTGTGGTGGACTGTCCAACATTGCAATGACTGAGGAAAAGGACTGGTGACATACAGATGATTCCTGAGCCAGTCCTTGGCTTGGGTCCATTGAGTCATTAGAGCCTGCCTCATCTGGAGGCATGCCAAGGGTGTGACATGCACTGTAGAGGCCACATGGCCTAGTACAGTCAACATCTTACGAGCCGATATCTGCTGACTCAATTGAGTCTCCCGCATTAGTGCTGTCAGACTGAGAAGTTGGTCATGCAGAAGGAAGGCTCTCACCTGAGTCGTGTTGAGTACGGATCCTATGAATTCCAACTGCTGGATGGATTGAAGGTGGGACTTGGGGTAGTTTATAATGAATCCTAGTAGTTCCAACACCTGAATGGTCAATTATGTTGATTCTTGAACCCCTTCTGGAGAGGTATTCTTGATCAGCCAATCATCCAGATAGGGGAAGACAAACACTCACAGCATCTGGAAGTATGTAGCTGCTACTGTGAGGCATTTTTGGAGCAGGCAAGGAGCTTAGGCTAGGCTAAAAGGCAACACTTGGTACTAGAAGTGTTGTTCCCCCAGGAAGTATCTGTATGTGGCTATACGCATTCTTCAGATCCAGGGAGCAAAGCCAATCTCCTTTTTGAAGACAAGAAGCAGGGTGCCTAGAGAAATCATTCTGAACTTACAAAGTATGTGTTCAGATCTCTTAGATCTAGGATGGGACAGTATTCCCCCCATTTCCTTAGGAATCAGGAAGTTCCAGGAATAAAACCCTCGCCCTCATTGCTCTGGTGGCACAAGCTTGATCGCGAGATCTGTCAAGAGGGCGGTGATTTCTCTCTGAAGCAGATCCTGATGCAGATGGTTGAGGTTATAAACCTTCGTGGGGGAAATTTGGTGGCAGATCCAATAAAGTAGTTTGTAACCTCTTTGGATTATCTGCAGAACCCACAAGTCTGAGGTTATGAGGGGCCACCTTTGGACAAAAAGAGTAAGCCTTCCCCCAACTGGAGGGTTTCCAACTGCGGTTACCAAAGGGACCAGTCAAAACCCTGCCCCAGGTTTTGGCTGAGGAGCTGGCTGGGCTTTCTGAGGCTTGTCTTGATGCTGTTGTGGGTGAGGAGCCTGTTTGGGCTGAGAGCTTTGGGACCCAGGAAAGTACCTACACCTATGAGAGTAATAGGCTTGTTTCTGTTCCTCACCTTAGTCCCTCCTATGATAGAAGGCCGGCTCGGATGTGCACCTTGTGAGATTACAAAGGGTGACATGCTGCTTTTCGATGAAACCAGCCTTCTCTTCAACTTGTTCTCCAAAGAGATTCTCTCCATGGCATGGCACCTCAGCAAGCTTGTTCTGTACCAATTGTTCCAGGTCTGAGAACTGGAACCAGGTGAGCCTCCGGGGGACAATACCTATGGCAGAAGCTCTGGATGCCATTTTGAAAATGTCATAGGTCACGCAAACCATGAACTTTGAGCAGTCCTTGTCATGAGCCTCTAGGGAATAATATTGTTCCAATTTCTCTGGATGGAGAAACTGAGGCAGAACATGCCCATATAGAGCTGTTAGGAAACCATGTGGGCTATAAATATGGATCTCTGAAAATACCTTCTCTCTAAGGAGTCCAGTATCTGAGCCTCCCTCCTCGGGGGTGCCAAAGAATGAGTCTTGGTACTCTTGGATCTCTTAAGGGCAGACTTGACCACCAAGGAATGGTGAGGAAGCTGAGGTTTCTCAAATCCGGGAATCCTCTGAACTCTGTAGATGGAGACAAGCCTTTTATTTTTTATTTAGTGCCATCAAGTCAGTGTTGACTCATAGTGACCCAGCTACCTCTGGGTTTTCTTGGCAATGTATCACTGGAAGTAGATTGCCAGCCTTTTCTTCCGAGGCAATGGAGGGTAAAGTGACTTGCCCAAAGTCACAAGGAGTGCCAGTGGGAATTGAACCCTTGATCTTCTGGGTACTAGGCAGTTGTTCTAACGACTAGTCTACTCCTCCATTCACACAATCCTGGAAGATCATGACTGACTACTACTACTACTGACTAGAGGCACAGTAAGGGGGCTTTCTGACATTCTCATCTGCAGTCTCTGCAGGATGTGGTGCACGGGCAATGTCATCACCTCCGTAGGGATCATGGAGTACTGCAGGATCTCCAACTCTTCTGCCCTGGGTTCATTCTCAGTCTCCAAAGAAAATGGTATTGCTTGTTTATTGTTTTAAGTGCCATCAAGTCAATGCTGACTCCTGGTGACCCAGCAGCTCCTTGGGTTTCTTGGCAAGATATGACTGGAACTAGATTGCCAGGCCTTTTCTTCCAAGGAAATAGAGGGTAAATTGACTTGTCAAAGGTCACAAGGAGTGCCAGTGGGAATCAAACCCTGGTCTCTTGGCTACTAGGCTGTTGCTCTAACCACTAGGCTACTCCCCCATTCACAAAATCCTGGAAGATCATGTCCTCAGGAGGGGACTTGCACCACTCATGAGGTGCAGAAGGATCCAGTGGAAGTTATGGAGTACTTCTCAGTCTACCTGGATCTCTCTCCTGGCCAAGGGGATCAGGAGCTCCTTTGGGAGTGATGATGCACCAATACTCTTCTAGATTTCGAGGGCGCTTCAGACCCTCAAATGCTAGACAGGGATATCGGCTGGGCAGGCACCAGTGTCAGGCCTATCGATACCCCGATGTCGATGCATCTCCCGCAGGCAAGCCGTGCATCTCGAGTATTGGCTGTACACGGTCGATGTCGATGCAGCCAACGTCAAAGTCCCAGTATGCTGCACCAGCAAGAGCACCACAATGCATTCCTTAAGAAATTGCAGAAAGTTCTTCTCCATGGCTGTTGATTCCAAAAGCTGGGAGGCCTCAGCAACTTTGGCCAATGTACCCGGTGTCTGTACCAGGATATCAGCAACTTGGTCTCAGCTTTTGATAGGCTGTCAATGCCCTTCTATGTTTTTGAGGATGAACTCTATTCCCTTTGGGACAGCTTCAAGAGGCATTTTCACAGACCCTCATTGCTCTCGATGCCATGCCTTGATGGGCCCTGATGCCATTGCCCAAGAATCTTCATTCGGTGCTCGGTTCAATCACCCTTCGACATCACTGAAGAAGAAGCTGAATCCTTCCTCACCTTCGGGTGGAGATTGATCGATGGCCAATGCTCCGGGGCACTATGGATGCTTGGATCCGAGTAGGCTTAAGAACTCCTCAATGTCGATGCACCGCCAGCATCTGATGCAACCTTGGAAATCATTGAGACCAGTGCTGTCAATGCCGATGACAATGGATTAGATTTGTGATTGCCAAAAAGTGATTTGTGCTGCTTCTCTTGACCTTTGAGTCCTCTTTTTGTCATCTGCAAAAACAAATTACAAGAAGAGGGCTGATAATCAGCTCCCAGGCACTGAAGGCACCAACTATGGGTCTCTATTACGGATATGGTCCTACGGTACTGGGAAAACTTTTAAAACCCATTGGTTAGTTTCTGGGATATGTCATTCAGAAAAATAGCTGCACAAAAAAGCAAATGACTCAATTTTTGATCATGGCCTCAGCCAGTGCACTTGTGACTAGGGGGGCTGAGATGCTGCGGAAAAAGAAAGAAAATTAAACAACTGAAAAGGACAAAAAAACAAAAGGGAAAAGAGCAAAACTATGATGGCAGGCGATTGCTGAACTTAAAAGCGCAGGATCCCCACAGGAGAAAGAAATGGATTACCAAGCAGAGAAGACCAGAACACATTCATAGGGCTCTGTGGAAAAACAAAGATTGGTTTAATATAGCACCACGGTGGCAGGCAGGAAGGAGGTGCACAGGTGCAGTGGAACCTCCCAAAAGCTTTTAATAGAAGCTGAGGAGCATTCCTGTGTGGGTTCTCTCGGAGGACATCACACCCATACGTGAGGACTCATTCCTGCTTGTCCATGAAGAATGTAAAGTATGCATGTACTTCATTTTATTAATTAGTTTATATTTGGCATTTGATATACCAGGTGTGACAGACGTGCTTAAAATCAGCATTAACTAGGTGAGACCTCATAAAATTACTCTCCACGTGTATTAAGTTAGTCCAATAAAAAGGTATCAACTTTCTTCTTTTTTTCTGTTTTATTTTCACTTACTAATAGATTTAGTTAAATGCTAGCACTGGTGTTTAACTTAATCTGTATATATTCAGCACCACTAACCATATAGGCAGCAGCACTCATTATACATTGAACGTCACATTTTAGCAAAGCCGTTTAGCTGCCCTCTGGGATGTAGAAATCAAAACGTCCAAAATTCCATAGGAGGTGCAGTACAGAAGGTGGACATCTCTAAATACGTTCCAAAATCGGCCTCTCCACACACCAAAATTTAAACGTCTCTGTGAACTTCTTAGGAAATGGAAATGCGCAGAATATAGGTCCAGACACATGCAGGGAGATGATCAATTTTAGAAATGTGCATGCGTGAAATGGGGGGAATGGGTGGCACAGATGTGTCAATGGCAGCATTTTGGGACCTACACATGGATATGTTGTGACACCCATATATGAGCCTGCCAGTTTGAAAACAGACGTGCAGCAGTGTGGCAGGAAACAAAGAGGCATCAATATTTATCTGATATCCATCTTTTATGGGAAGTAAATTATTGGGGAACTGAGAGGACATTCCCCTATTATCTCTTCTAGTGACAGCTGGTGGAAATGAGCACTTTTGAAATGCCTGTTCATGCGGAGGGGGGCAGGTCTACGTAAATATGGATATGATTGCCAGCGAGTTTAAATAAGCAGTGCCATTCTGAAATCAGGCATACATGTGTATCTGTTTTTGAACTGCCCTGGACATGCCTCCATTATGCCCCCATTTCTCTTAGGCATGATCAGGGTGGACACATGTAAACTGGGCCCTTTTTAAAATCACTGTTGGGATGTTTTATTTTTTATTTAACAGGTTTATTTATGTGGATGTGGATTTGATTTACACGTGTGAATGATCATTTTCAGATGTGCAAATCGTGAATAAGGCTTCTGAAATGACCCCCATAATGTGATGACGACATTGAGACTATCCTTTTATTCAGCAGACCTAAACTAAATGGATCACTTAGCTGGATAACGGCTGAATATTGCCACTATCCAGATAATTTTTAGGACTACCTCTGCCCCACACCTATCCAGCCCACAATTATATGGATATCATTAAGCTGTTTAACTATTTAAATGACAAAATACTATTAGAAGAAGTTTGGAAAGTAGAAAGATAAGAGAGTTATGCATTGGCCACCAGTAGTGAATGCAAAATTCCCTTTGAAAATTGGCCCATCTGTTAATCGGGCCTGGGTTGAAGATGCAGTGTCATCATTCACATGGCCACACAAGAAACTCAGGGTTTGATTCTTAAGCTCAGTTTCTACTACTTTGACCATGTGAAGCAGAATCGTCATCTACAACTCTTGGGCGGAGAGGCTCCCAGCCATTGCATGATAACAATATCTACTAGCCAGTCCAGAGGTGCATGCATACTGAGGTTTCAAAGGGAGCTATATCTATGGCACCTATCAGAGGACAGTCCCTCAAATAGAGGGGCTAGATGAGAGGTGGAATCTAGAAATGGATAGTTGCAAATAAACAGTCATGGCAACATAGGTAAGCAGGGTCCGGCTCTAATTGCAATGGAATCTCAAAGGAGCAGGAAAAATATGCCGAGCCAAAAATGAAAAACTTGTTATATAACAATTCATACAAATGCATCCCAAAAATGCTTTACAATCACAAACAGTGCATTTACATGCAAGATGTAATGATGCATTATTTTTCAAAGGCACACTATTAGAGTTGGGAGTTGGGAGCTATCTTGCACTAGAAAAAGCCATTTCTTCTGAAGGGAACATTCAATTTATGCAGAGATTGCAACAGGGATCTCTCCTTCCATTTTCTACAATGGAACAGACTCCCTATGCTGTTATGCCTCTGGACTAAAGCTCCCATAGTAGAATGGAACCTTCTCCACACTCTGCTAGAATAGCACCCACATGGATCTAAAACTTTGATCCACCTAGACAAATACTTGTACTGGACATGAAAACTGAATAGAGTTTCCCTTTATCTTCAGAAAGCAGAGAGAAAAAACCAACTCAAACCTACCAAAAACAAAACTAGAAACCAAATACTAGGACAGAGATGTTCTGTTCCTAAGATAAAGATGTTGAATGGGACAAGCTTTCAGAACCACTGAGATATTTGTGTTCATGTTCATTTTACTTTAACTTTAGTGACTTATGGCACATTTATACATTGGACCTGATATTTAGCGTAAATGACTAGCGCTCTAACAGCAGCAAACCGCTGGTGCTAAATTTTAAATGTCAGGACCATATCTGGACTCCAGCAATGAATATTTGGGTTGCCTGGATAGCTGGGGTAGCGATGGTGCTGTCCTGGAACACCCCCGGCATGCCATGATGCTAACCGATTAGTATCGGCGCATGCAGCTACAGCACCCTCCGATATTCAGCTGAGTGGCGTTTACACAGTTTATAGGGCTGCAAACCTTGTAAATGCCTTTGAATATTGGGTCCATTGTTTCTTGGCATTAGAATTTGCTTTAAGGAAGTTAATTGTGTTTAATCAATTTCTTATGTGCTGTCATCCAGGATCTGAGACTGTGTGTAACATTCTACATCTGAGAAAATGAAAAAGCCATGGGATAGAAGGCAATGTCCTAATGTGACTAGGAAACCAATTAAAACTAACCCATTTGGAGATATTGCCCCTGGAAGACCACATTAGGAGTTACCACTCAAGGTAAAGACCCAGGTGTAATCGTGGACAACACCTTGAAATATTCTGCCTGGTGTACGTCAGCAACCAAAAAAGCAAACAGACTGTTAGAAATTATTAGGAAAGAAACAGAAAATGAATCAAAGAATATGATAAGGCCTCTTTGTTGCTCCATGATGTGATCTCACCTTGAATATTGTGTGGAATTAGAAAAGGTACAGAAAAGGGCAATCAAAATGATAAATGTCATTGAACAACTCTTCTATGAGAAAGGGCTAACCAGGCTAGGGTTCTTCAGCTTGTAAAAGAGGTGGTTCATGGGAGATATGATAGAAGTCTATATAATTTCAAGTGGAGTGGAACTGGTGAATGGAAATTGTTTACTCTTTCATAAAGTACAAAGACCAGGGACCCGCTGTGAAGGTGCAAAATAGTACATTTAAAAAAATACGAAAAAAGTTTGGAACACATTGCTAGAGAATGTGGTGAAAGCAGTTAGCAAAGCTGTGTTTAAAAAAGATTTAGATACATTCCTGGAGGAAAAGCCAATGGACTTTTATTAAGTTAGACCTGGAGAAAGCCATGTCTTATTTCTGGGGTTAAATAGCACGGAATCTTTCTATTTTTGTGGATTCTGCCAGGTACACATGCCCTGTATAGGCCACTGTGTCAAACTCCAGAAGAATAGTGCAACCACTGACAAAAATACAATAAGAAAATTGCCAAAGTTACCATATGCTAGGATGAGATTTCTATTAGTGGTTGCACTATTCTTCCAGGGTACCTTTTCTAGTATCACCAGAGTGTTGCAAGAACATAAGATATGCCATACTGGGTCCATCAAGCCCAGTATCCTGTTCCCATCAATGGCCAATCTGGATCACACGTATCTGTCAGGATTCCAAAAAGTAGCCAGGAATAAGCCATGGCTTTCCCCAGGTCTACCTAAAAACAGTCTATTGACTTTTCCTCACAGACCAAAAACCCTATTAAAAAACTCCAAATTATGAAATCAAGCAGGGTTCTTTCTTGGAAACAACCCCTTTAATAATAAAACTGCAATCTTCTCCTGAAAATAATTCACAGAAATTCTGCTATGATAAATCTTATAACAAATAAAGGTATTGATTCTCATTCTAATTGGCTATACTGTGAGATGAAATTGTCTGTTGGAAGGAAAGTAGGAACCTTCTTTCACAAATTCAGAAAATAAGATTCTTAAAAACATGCCACAGCCAATACAACATTTCCAGTTGCTATTTCTTTGATGCCTTTCACCTTTGAAGGATAAGTGTTTGTCACAGGATTCTTTGAGATGTCTGTGCTCCGAAGTTAGTATATGCTTATTTACCTCTGCCATGCCACAGATAGGATCTGCATAAAGCTCAGAAGCAAATACAGAATGTTGATGTGATCTAACCTTTTCCTTTTAGTGAAGCGTTTCAAAAGCCATCTGACAGCCTTGCTGGGCCACAGCATTTCTCATTAACTTCAAGCCCCACCGAGGCACTGAAATTAAAGAGAGGCGCCTGCAGGGAGGAAATAGAAACACAGAGAAGCCTAGAAATCAGTGTTGCAAATCTGGAAATAGTATCAAATCAGAACTTCTCATGACAGATATAGGACTAGTACCTGGAGGAGGTTCACGTCTCCGGGGTCTTCTAACTTTCGCAATAGAGGCCCACTGCTCTTGCTGAAAATTTTGAACAGGTTACTAAATCTTGAGTAAAGTAGTATGACTTCTATATTAGTCCATTGGTCTATAATATGTGGAAGTAAAGGTCAGGCAAGTTATAGATGATACATTTTTATTAGATTCACTTAGCGACAGGTTTACTAAAGCTTAGCGTGTGCTAAGTATTGATGCAACCATAGGAATAAATTGGACTGCGGTGGCACTTAGCATGCAATAGTGAACATATCGTGCACTAAGCATTAGTAAAAATGCCCTTTAATATATTTATGGCTTGTTTTTAACAACTACCTTTGTTTTATTGCAAACCGCCTCATTGGAAACCTGAGAGGTGGTATATTAAGAAAAAATAAACCATAAACCATACCTTTAACAGGTCAGCACAGAATGATATAATGATGCGGCCTGAATGGATAAGTAGACTACAAGTGAAATATTAAAATCCAACAATTTAAAAAGTCAAAGGTTATTCAGGTATAAGTATCAGTAGCACCAGGTTTCCCCAGAATGAGACCATAAGCTGCATCTTTAAGATTCCAGTAGGTGCACAACAAAACTTGCTTATGTTTGAATCAAGCACTATATTCTGAAAAAAACCCATTCAAAGACAAAAAATAAAAATGATGAATGTGTAGGAAAAGATTTAAAAGTACAGATCTACAATACAACATGCACTCCAGATGTAAATTTGGGCTTTACAGTTATACTTCTCAAGGAACAGCATTGTTGCTCACAAGTAACAGGGGATTTCTGCAGACAAAGGAATTTATCAGGCACACAAGTGAGTGACATCATCACATGTTGCCAGAGCTCTGAATTTAGTGAAAGGTTCTGAGCAGTCATGATGCTCCTAAATGCAGCGGTCCTCTCAACAGCTCAGTTAATTCCATAGTTCAAGAATTAATACACCTCTCTGGGAAATAGGAGGGATAGTATGCTTGATCAATCCTGCTGTCTATAGAAAATATCTGTTACAGCTGAGCAACAAGGTAACATTTCACTTACCAGATAATATCTTTTCCTTGAGTCCTGCTAGACCAGGCCAAACAAGTGGGCTGTGTTCCCCTACCAGCAGATTGGTGGAGACAAAGAACCAATGAAAAGCTCAGGTTTCAATGACATCACACCTATGCCTCTATCCACCTCAGCCACCAGAAGTCTCTTCAGTATTCATCCCAAAACAAATGGATGATATAGAGCAGGACTCACACAATCTCAATACAAGCAGTAATGAGTAAACGGCAGTAGAGAACTATGTAGAGGAAAGAAGAAATAAAAGGCTGTCAGTAGAAGATGAGCCTGCAGAGCCAAGTATAAAACCATGGTGGGCCCAAGGGTACCACAGCAGAAGAACTGAACAATTACAGTTTCAGGAGCGAGCAAGGAAAGGATATTATCTGGTAAGTAAAATGTCACCTTCCATATCATTCTGCTAGACCAGTCTAGACAATTAGGATGTACCAAAGCTACAACACCACTGGGTGGGAAGAAGACACAGCAGCACACAAAACTCTTGAGCTGAAGGCCGTCTCAGCCCACGCATGGACATCCAAGCTGTAATGCTTGACAAAAGTGGAAAGTGATGCCTATGTTGCTGCCCGACAAATGTCTGCAGTGGCTACCGAGCTTCGCTCCACCCACAAGGACACTTGCGCTCTGGTAGAATGGGCGTGCAGACCTTCCGGAACCAGCTGTTTCCGTGAAAGATATGCTGAGGCAATGGCCTCCTTAATCCAGTGCCCCAAAGTCCACTTCAGCACCACTTTACCCTTGCACGGGCCAGCAAATAGCACAAAAAGATGGTCTGACTTATGAAAGGAATTTGTAATCTCCAAGTACCAGAAAAGCACCCTCCGGACATCCACAAGTTGCAGATCCTTATTCTTCCCCCAACACTGCTCCTTAGAGAAGGAGGGCAGGCAAACCAACTGGTTCACATGAAAGGGAGACAGCACTTTAGGCAAGAAGGAAAGCACAGGCTGAATAGAAGTGGCCTCAGTTGAAAAGGACAGAAAAATCTCCGCAAGACAAAGCCTGCAGCTCGGAGATCCACTTTGCAGAACAAACTGCGACCAAGAAGACAATCCTGAGCAGCAAATCCTTCAAGGTAGCATACTTCAATGGCTCAAAGGAGGCCATCATCAGGACCCTGGGCACCAGAGACAGATCCCAGGAAGGGATCACCATCTGAAGAGGAGAACACAGATGTTGAACCCCTTGGAAGAAATGGGAGACATCAGGGTGCACGGCCAAGGACTTTCCCACCACCAGATCATGGAAACAGGCCAAAACTGCCACCTGAATCTTCAGAGAGCTGAGAGAGGCCCTTCTCTAGGCCATCCTGCAGAAAAGCCAATAGGGTGAACACCTTGGCTGTCTCAGGAGCGAAGTGACGCATGCCACACCAGCACTCAAAGAGGTACCACATCCATATGTATGCTAGCTTGGTAGACCTCTGGGTACCAAGTATAATAGAGATTACAGCTGGAAAGCAGTCCTTACACACTAGCAGTCTCCTTTCAAGTGCCATGCCATAAGCAAGAAGGGAGTAGGATCCTCCAGGACATTTGGTCCCTGTCACAATAGCCCCCGAGATGGAGGTAGCCGAAGGGCAGGTGCTTGAAGGAGCCATATCAAGTCTATCAACCATTCTCTCTCTGGCTAATCTGGTACTACCGGAACAATCCTGCATGGGTGGCATTCTATACGCTGAATCATACACCCTACCAGGAGCCATGAAGGAAACACATACAGCAGTCAATGACCGGGCCAAGGCTGGGTCAGGGCATCAACACCCTCGGACTCTAACTCCATGCAATGACTGAAGAACTGGCACACTTTGGCATTGGAGCAAGTCACCATCAGATCCATTCAACAGTCTTCTGACTTTCATGTCTGGCAGGAACTCTGTCCACTTGAGAGTCAAAACATTTCTCCCAGAAACTCCAAGGTCTGGGAAGGCAGAAGCTGTCTCTTTCCTGATTTAACATCCAGCCGAGGCTTTCCAAGAAGGACACCACTCAGGCCATCACCTGAGATGCCTCTGACAGGGAATGGGCTTGAATGAGCCAGTCATCCAGATAGGGATGGACAGATCCCTTGGTGCCACAGTGCTGCCACTGCCACCACCATGAACTTGGAGAACATCCTTGGGGAGGTGGAAAGTCTTAAAGGAGGGGCAGCAAACTGATGGTGAGAGCCAAGCATGGCAAACATAGATACCTGTGCTGGTCCACCCAGATCAGGATATGGAAATATGCCTTGGCCAGATCCAGAGAAGCCAAGAATTCTCCTCAGCACACTGCTTGAATCACGGAATGCAAAGTTTCCATTCAAAAGCACAGGATGCCAAGTGCTCATTGACCCTGTTGAGATCCAAGATGGGCAAGAAGGGACTGTCCTTTTTTGGCACCATAAAGTAGATGGAGTATCTGCCCTTGCACTGCTTGTCTGGGGGATGGCCACCACCGACTTTAGGTGAAGCAACTCATCAAAGATGGTTTGCACCATGGCACCTTTGACTGCAGACCCACAGGGAGGGACGATGAAGGCATTGGGAATCGGCTCCTTCCATTCCAGAACATAGTTGAATTGAATGGTGTTTAGCACCTAGCGATCCTTGGTAACCCGGTCAATTTCTGAAAAAAGAAGCAAAACCTGACACCCACTGGAGGCAGCAGGGAATGGGCTCCCAAATCTTCATTGAATAGTTCAGGAGGGTCTCCCCTTGGAGGAGGCCGCATCTCTGGGTCCATGTACTACACAAAAGGACTGAGAACAAGCCCGAGTCCCTGAGGCAGAGGGAAAAAAAGGTTTTCCTGGTTGGTAGTGACGATAATCTTGAGGCCACCAGGATTCCAGCCAGTGCACCCTTTGTGTTTGGGTAGAGGCCGATGAGAAAGGGGCACATGTCCATTTCACAGGCCACCTGGATCTGTCTTCTGTGAGGCAGTAAGATTTTGTCTCACCTAGGTCCTTCATGAGCTTATCCAAATCTAATCCAAACAGGAGCTTCCCCTTAAAGGCTAGTAGAGTCAACTGGGCTTTGGAGGATGTGTCCACCGCCCAGTGATGGAGCTAAATCCAACGCCATGACACAGTAGTCAGGGCATCATCCCTGGCCACCAAGCGCACCAGGTTGTAGATGGCATCAGAAAGGAAGGCCATAGCTGACTCAAGGGTGAAGGGGAGGAATATGTAGAAGCTGATGAGGATAAAGTAGAATTGCTTAATAAATATTTCTGTTCTGTGTTCACAGATGAAGAACCAGGAGCAGGACCTCAGAAAAAAAAACACAAACAGGAACAGAAGCGAGGGGCATCTTGAAAAATTTTCAGAAGACTGTGTTCGTGAGAAACTAGCTAAACTTTAGGGATGGACCCTAAAGTTACTGCTTGGATTAGAAATTGGTTGAGTGGGATTCACCAGGGGGCGGAGCCTGGCCGGGAGCAAGATGGCAGCTTGATTCCCGTGCTCCCTGCAATCCTGACATAAATCCTGCACTCCCCGTCTGTTGTTGGAGAATTTCCCCCCTTTTTTTTATTCGGGACGAGGGAGAGGATGTCTGCGAGTAAGTCCAGCAAGTTGGACTTCAGCCCCGTCGGAGCCGCCGGTGTGAAACGGCAAAAGCTGGACCCTCCCTCCCCGCAGAAGGCGGCAGGGCCCAGAGAAAGCATGGACGCCATGCAAGAGCTGCTTACTGAGATCCGTGCAGTCCGTGGGCTCGTGGAAGCAAATAGGGAGACGCTCTCTGGAGTGCAGGCAGACATACTTGAGCTGAAGGAGATGAAAGAGCAGCTCATGGGGCTCGCTGAAAACGTTTCTCGTGTGGAAAGTCAGGTGGAGTGCCATGAGGAGCGTCTAAAACTTACCCTGGCTAATAGTAAGCACATTGCCCAGCTGGAACGCAATTTAGAGGACCTTAATAATCGTACCCGCCGAAACAATGTGCGCATCATTGGAGTACCTGAGGGTGCTGAAGCAGGCAATATGTTGGCTTTCTTGGACGCACAATTGCCGAAGCTCCTTTGTCTGGATTTCAACCCCCCGTTGGAACTAGAAAGGGCACATCGTGTTCCAATGCACTCGGGGCCACACACTAAGCAGCCGAGGCCCATTATCTTGCGGCTGCTGAGGCATCAGCAGGCCTTGCAAATCATGTCTGCGGCGAAGGCCTTGGCACCGATCAACTTTGAGGGTCAGAAAATTTCTTTCTTCCCTGACTTCAACAAAGTGACAGTAGAGAAAAGGCGGCAGATGTTGGCTCTTCGTCCCCATTTGCAGCAGCTCCAGGCACGCTACGGCCTCTTTGCTCCAGCGCGATTTCGGGTGACCCTACACAACCAAACGCGCACGTTTGAAGACCCGCATGCTTTGCTACAGTTTGTGGAAGAGCAGGAAGCCATGCTGATGCGCTGATCAAGTGGTGCTGGAGTATGGACTTTTAGGGTGCCACTGGACACTGGGGCTGATTGAGACCCTGTGGAGCCGGAGGGGCATTAGCTTTTCTTTGTTTCGGCTCATGTTATTCTGTGCTGGTTTTGCCGGGTATCCCTGGTTATGGGTGCTTGGATGATTGTTGGGGGGGAGGGGGTCTGGTTTATCTGGGTTTATCTGTGTTTAGGGGGGTTTTACGGTTAAAGAGTCTGGGTGGATTTCGCTCCTTCCCCCTTGTGTTGCCCTGGGTGCCCCTCCCCTGGGCCCTCTCCCGGCCTCCGGTCTTCCCTTTCTTTGCCTTTTCTATTTAGTTATTATCACAGGGGATCCTTGGGGTGTCTGGGGAGGGGGGTTGGGCGGGGGGTGGTGGGGGGAGAGGGAGGGGGTTTGAACATATGGAGGTGTGTATGTGTGCGGGACTGGGGGTATGAGTATGAGATTGGGCGGTGGTGGGTGGGTGCCGGGATGGAAAGGGGGGCTATGAACATGTGTATGTTTGAGGGGGGGAGTGCTTATAGGGTATATGGGTTTTGGGGGGATTGAGGTGTAGCCTTGTTCAGGATGGTTCACCCACGCAGTTTTAGTTTTAAGGTTGGGTTTGGGTCTCAGTTGTCTCCATGGGGTGGGGTATGGCTTTCTTTGGGGGCTGTGTCTGATTGGATTTTTGTGTTGTACCCTCTCATGTCTGGTAAGATGTTTAGTTGCTGTGCTTGGATCACTTAACTTCATGTCTTTGAACGTAAAGGGAATCAATAACCCTATTAAGAGCAACAAGATTTTGCTATATTGCAAGAAGTTGGGGGCTCACGTTGTTCTGCTTCAGGAGACCCGTCTGCCACTAGGGGAGGTGCAAAAGTTGGGTGGGGGGCAATATCTGCTGATTGGGGTGGCTGGGGCATGTCACAAAAAGAATGGAGTGTTCATTTTGGCTCGGAAGGCTCTACAGCCAGTTATTGAAATGACTCGGGCAGACCCGGGAGGGAGATGGGTGAAAACCCGCTTACGGATTCGGGATCGGACTTTTGGCATAATGAATGTCTATGGTCCGAACTCTGATGATGTCTCCTTTTTTCACGAGGTAGAGGAGGAGTTACAAGACTTTAACCATTGTAACCTTATCCTAGGGGGGGATTTCAATCTAGTGTTGGACCCTTTAATTGACCGTCAACCCTATCGATCCATAAGAGTCGGCCGTGCGGCCACGGTGCTCAATAGTATGGTACAGGAGATGAATCTAGTAGATATCTGGCATTTGTTCCACCCCTCCCAGAAGGAGATTACTTTCTATTCTCTCCTGCATGGGTCACATTCGAGGATTGATTTCTTCCTGATTTCCAGGTCTCTTGTGGCCCAGGTGGAGGACGCACAAATTGGGGCGTGTACAGTCTCAGACCATGCGGCTGTTTTCCTGTCCTTTTTACCCGACTCTACCCCTGATAGGAGTTCGGGGTGGTTCTTTCAGAGGTCTCTGCTCACAGATCAGGACTTTTGTGAGTTTTTGGGAGGAGCAATTAAAGAATACTTTTCGGTGAATCTCCCTGAGGCCACTTCCAGTTGGGCATGGTGGGAGGCTTTTAAGGCCTTCTTGCGTGCTAGAATCACCAGCTTTTCCATTGGGGCGGCGCGACGAAGGAAGCTAGCACTGAGTGAGCTGGAGGCTCAAATTAGGGCGGGTGAGAGATTGTTAAGAACGAGAGTGGACCCCTGTATCTTGTTGCGCTTGCAAAAGCTTAGATTTCAGTTCAATAATATTTTAAGCATGGAAGCCGAAAAGCTTTCGCATGCATCTAAGGCAAGATATTATAGGGAGCAAAACAAGGCGGGTAGGCTCTTGGCGACAACTTTGAACCCTAGAGCAGAGAGAGTTAAAGTGGCTGCTCTCAAGCTGAGCGACCAGAAATTGCTCACGAAGACACCGGATATAGCCGAAGCCTTTCGGGCTTTCTATGCCGGGTTGTACAGCTCGGAGGTGGGGGATAATGGGGAAGAGTGTGATGCTTTTTTGGAGCACATTCCACATCCTACCCTTTCTGCTCAACAAGCGTTGGATCTGGAAGCCCCCTTTTCGTTGGGTGAGCTTCGCACTGCTCTCAATGCGGCTAAAAAAGGTAAAGCAGCGGGCCCGGACGGACTGCCTATCGAGTTGTACCAAGTGTTTCAAGGAGAGCTTCTTCCTTTCGTGGCCAAATATTTTCAGCTTTTGCAGGAACAATTGCCCTTAGTGGGGAGTTTCAATGATGCCACGATAGTGGTATTGGAAAAGCCGGGTAGAGATGCCCTTAAGGTGGAGAACTATAGGCCGATATCATTATTGAATGCTGATTATAAATTATTTGCAGCCGTTTTGGCAAATAGGCTGGTGAGGGTGTCGGCTGATTTGATTCACCCTGATCAATGTGGTTTCATGCCTGGGAGGGCAACGTCGGATAATGCTTGGTTGTTGTTAAATCTCTTGGCCGCTTCGGAACAGTCTGGTTCTCCCTTGGTGGGGATTTCTTTGGATGCTGAAAAGGCCTTTGATAGGCTTGAATGGATCTTTCTGTTCAGGGTCTTGCGATGGTTTGGCTTTAGGGATGGTTTTATCCAATCAATTCAGGTTCTGTATTCTTCTCCGCAGGCTCGTATCCTTGTAGACGGGCTACTGTCCGCTCCCTTTTCGTTGTATCGGGGGACACGGCAAGGTTGTCCCTTATCGCCGATTCTCTTTAATTTAGCATTGGAGCCGTTGGGGCTATTAATCAGACATTCAGAGAGGGTTCGGGGCATTTGGCTTGGGGACCTTCAGATCAAGCTCGCGGCCTATGCTGATGACCTGCTGCTTTTTTCCCAATCTAGCTCTTTAGAAGAGATCCTGAAGGTCATAGATAGGTACTCGAAGGTGTCTGGGTACAAAATAAACTGGACTAAGTCCGTAGCCTTCCCTATGAATAGAGTCACTTTTTCAGAGGATGTAAAGGATTTTCCCTTCTTCTGGGAAAAGAAGGCGATTAAGTACCTCGGAGTACGATTTTGTTGTTCTCTTGAAGAGACCTTTCAACTTAATTGCAAGGATATAGAGAAATTGATCCAGACATTTACGACAAAATGGTCCCCGTTGCATTTATCGTA
Source organism: Ichthyophis bannanicus (assembly GCA_033557465.1). Lineage (NCBI taxonomy): Eukaryota > Metazoa > Chordata > Amphibia > Gymnophiona > Ichthyophiidae > Ichthyophis > Ichthyophis bannanicus. The sequence goes on along the minus strand of CM066037.1, from coordinate 290,282,793 downwards.
GTGGGGGCGCATGGAGTCTGTCAAAATGGTTCTAGCCCCCAAAATAAATTATATTTTAGAAATGTTGCCGATTTCTTTCCCACAGAAGGTGTATAAGGCGTGGGAGAGGACAATAACGGCCTTTTTGTGGCAAGGGAAGCCCCCCAGGATAGCTCTTGGTAAGTTAAAGGCAAGTAAAGACATGGGTGGGGTAAACTTTCCGGACTTTTGCCGTTACCATCAGGCGTTCATGCTTAAGCAAGGCGCGCTGTGGTGTCCCCGAGAGAGGGGGGGGGGTTCGTGTCCTGTTTGGGTTGAGGTGGAAAGGCGGTTAGTAGAGCCAATCCCCTTGTATCTTTTGGTCGGCATGGTGTGCCCGGTCTCCTCCCCTGCCCTAGCAATAGTCGCGGCAACCCAAGCGGCCTATCAACATTTGGCAAGAGTAATGGGTTCCGAGAACCCGGTATCCCCTTTGATGCCAATCTGGCTGAACCCCTTGTTCACAATTGGGTGTAAAACTATTGGATGGCGGCAGTGGCAAGTTCAAGGTATTTGGACAGTTGGCCAATTGCTCCAGGAAGGGAAGTGGAAACCCTGGGATAGGTTGCAGCAGGAGTTCTCGCTGCCGTCGGCGTGCCAGTTCCAATGGGTCCAATTAATAAGTTGTTTATCAACTGCTGGGGTGACCAGTAGGAAGCTGGCATCGTCCTGGGGTCTACACGAGCTGGCCCTCTCATTTTCTGGTAAATCGGGTGTAGCATCCAAGTTCTACGCATATTTGTGGGAGGGGGGCTCCTCTCCAAAGGTGAGTTGTAGTAGTTGGGAGGCTGATTTAGGTGTACAAATCTCCTCTCATGATTGGTCGCTACTGTGGTCTAGGGTCAGCCGGGTCTCAAAAGCAGCTGCTATAACGCTATCCTTATTCTTCTTGCTACATCGCGCTGTTATCACTCCCAATCGGCTTTCCAGGTGGAACCCTGGATCCGGTAACTTATGTTGGTCTTGTTCTCTTGGTCCTGGAACGTATAAACATATGTTTTTTGATTGCCTTTACGTTCATTCCTTTTGCCTCCCTGTCTGGGATAAGATACAACAGATTTTGTGCTTCCAGTTTCCCCTTACTTGGCAGGTAGTGATTCTGCGCTCCTCCATGAGTCGCCTTCCAGACATGAAAGGAAAGCGTTTCCTATTGGACTTTCTAGTTGCCATAACCTTTAAGCACATTTTGGTGTGCTGGAAAGATTCTAGCAAACTAGATGTCCATCAGTGGTGGAATATGGTGTGTCTCTATGCCAGCTATGAGAAGGCGCAGGAGCACGTCTCTAACCTTAAGGGGTGTAAAGGTAGATATGTGGGGGATAACTTCTCAGACAAGTGGTTGTGTTTAGATGAATATGTTGCAAAAGCTCAATTGAGCAAGTAAGGGAAAGGGTCTGTATTGTGGGGTTTATTGGACCTGTTGTTCCCTTTGTATTTGTGTTGCTGTGCATGAGGAGTACCATGTTGGGATGGTGGTGGTGATGTATTGCTTGCATGGAGACGGGATAGTAGTAATAAAGGGGGGGAGGGTTGGGAAGGGTGTTATTTCTCTTTGTCTGTTTTACTGCTGTCCGTATGTTTAAAAATTTAAATAAAAGATTAAAAAAAATAATAAATTGGTTGAGTGGGAGGCAACAAAGGGTACAGGTAAATGGAGCTCATTCTGAGGAGAAGGCGGTTACCAGCGGTGTGCTCCAGGGATCTGTCCTTAGTCCGATTCTTTTTAACATCTTTGTTAGTGACAAATAGGGCTGTCGGGTAAGGTTTGCCCCTTTGCAGATGATACCAAAATCTGCAATAGGGTAGACACCCAGGAAGATATAGATAACATAAGCTTGAAGAATGGTCTAGAATTTGGCAGCTGAGATTTAATGTTAAAAAATGCAAGGTCATGCATTTGGGCTGCAGCAGCCCAAGGGAGCAATATAGTATAGGGAGTGAAGTACTTTGGTCCACTAAAGAAGAGCGGGACCTGGGCGTGATTGTGTCTGATGATCTTAAAGTAGCTAAACAGGTAGAAAAGGTGACGACAAAAGCTAGAACGATGCTTGGGTGCATAGAGAGAGGAATAGCCAGCAGAAGAAAGGTGATAGTGCCTCTGTATGTCTTTGGGGCAACCTCATTTGGAGTACTGTGTGCAATTCTGGAGACCGCACCTACAATTCTATAATAGCACTTGGTCTTCAAAAGGATATAAACAGGCTGGAGTCAATACACAGGGTGACTACTAAAATGGTTAGTGGTCTTCATTATAAAGCATATGAGGACAGACTTAAGGATCTTAATATGTACACCTTAGAGGAAAGAGGTGATATGACTGAGACATTTAAATACCTCCGTGGCATAAATGCACAGGAGGAGAGTCTCTTTCGATTGAAAGCAAGCTCTGCTAAAAGGGGACATGGGATGTGGGTGAAAGGGGATAGATTCAGGAGTGATATACGGAAAGAGTGGGGGATCCATGGAATAATTTCCCAGTGGAGGTGGTAGAGATGAGGACAGTCTCTGAATTCCAAGAAGCATGGGACAAACACAGAGGATCTCTAAAGGTTGATATGGAAGGGAAGACTATATAGGCCATGAGGTCTTTTTCTGTCATCATGTTTCTAATATAATGTTCCCTCCTCTCCTGATTGTACACATGACCAGCAGCCTCAGTTGTCATTTTTATACACTTTTCTATGGACTGGGTGTGTGATGGCCAGTCTGGAACCATCATGGGCTTGCTCAGAAATGCCTTGATCTCTGTTGTTGCCATGGTACAGGTTAGAGGAGGCTCAGAGACTCCGGAGCTCCGGTCTAGGTGAACGTAGTCGCCTCAGTGTTGATGGATGGTGTTTTCTTGGGTCTCACACTGTTGTCTCCAAGCTGAGTCTTCTCTTCTCTTTCACTTCTGATCTTCAATATCTTCTCCACTTCATCTCCTTTCGTCTGTTCCTCTTCACTGCACAACATAACTTGCAGAACAGATTTGCCGTAACCATACCAAGCTGACCTTCTCACTGTAGGCATGACTATTTTCCTTACCTCTTCACATTGTTCTTTCAACAGTTGCAGCTGGAAAAGGAAATGCCTGGGACCTTGTGTTCAATTGCTATTTATTTTTATATTGAACCAGTTCACCATGTAAACCCCAACACAGAACTCTACAATCATTCTTGTTTTTCAGATTCTTTACTTGGAAATTGATATTCTCATGAACCTTAGAGCTGTTGTAAGCCATCTGCTATGTGACACAGATCCTATTTCCAACAGAGCCAGATCCTTTGGCAAGGTACCTGTTCTAATGGCAGTTACAATTCTATAATAGCACTTGGTCTACTTTCAGAGTGATTACACAGGTACACTGGTACACTACCAAAAAACTGCCTCCAGTTTTGCAACTGATTCCTATAGATTTTGGGGTGCTGAATCCAGGAAAAATAGCCAAAATTTTCCATCACGTCACGTTTTCTTGCAAAATTAGATTTCTTACCCATATAAGGAATGTTCACATAATTTCTTTTTAGCCGACTGCAGTTTATTTTCTTGGCCCAAAATAGAGGTTGTAATGGTTAACTAACTAGAAACACTCCCTCATGATATTTTAGAGTGTTTTGTATTCATTTTATACATTAACAGGACAATTGGGAGGTGGGGGGCTAAATCCAGTACTCGCGCTGGCGCATGTTCTTTCCTGTTCGCCTCGCCTTGTTCGCCGCGCTCAAACACAGTGGTTGCGACATGAACGTTCCTGTCAAATTTCAGTTTCTTGCAAGTTCATTATTACCTTTTGTTTGCTCAGTCGTAATCCAGCTTTATTCCGAAGTGGTTCACTACAGTTGTAGTTTGCAGTGCTGTGTATTTGTGATGGCTCACAGAGCCAGAGGTTGCGTCAACTCTCCGGACAGTTTTTGTTTTATTTGTGGGGAATATACCGTGAAAAAAGCGGCAGAGGAACATTTCTGCATTTATTAAAAAAGTATATTTCGCCTATTTCGGTTTGAAGTTAGGCGATCAAGACAAACCGTGGGCTCCTCACAAAGTGTGCAAGACATGTGAGGAAGATCTACGCTTATGGATGAAAGGTAAAAAACAAGCATTTCGTTTCGGAATACCTATGATGTGGCGTGAACAAAGAGACCACAGCAGTGACTGCTATTTTTGCTCTTGCATTGTGAAGGGATACAACTTAAAAAATAAGAACGTAATAAGTTACCCCAACCTTCCCTCAGCAATTAGGCCTATGCCTCATAGCAACGAAGTACCTGTGCCTGAACCACCAAAATCTTTGGATCATATTTGTGTGGACGGTTCTGATTATGATGAGACTCATCAGATGGCTTTTCCTGATGAGACTCATCAGATGGCTTTTCCTGATGAGTCCAGTACTTCCGAGTTTGAAACTGAACCAGATCCGAAACCTGAACTTTTCTCTCAAGCTGAATTGAATGATTTAGTCCGGGATTTAGGACTCCCAAAAGATGCTGCCCAACTGCTAGGTTCTCGGCTTAAACAGAAAAATCTATTGTCACCAGGAACAACTTTTTATTGGTACCGCAACCGCGAGACACAATTTTTGAAGTATTTCAGCAAAGAGGAAGATTTGGTATTTTGCAACGATATATACGGAGTGATGGAAAAGTTTAAACTCAAGTATGATCCTGCTGAATGGCGGCTGTTCATTGATTCGTCAAAAGACAGCATAAAAGGTGTTCTTCTTCATAATGGCAACACATTCGCTTCAGTTCCTATTGCTCACTCTGTTATTCTCCAAGAAAAATACGAGAATTTGGCCCTGATTCTTCAGAAGATTCGTTATGATGAGCATAAGTGGATGATTTGTGGAGACTTTAAAATTCTATCCATGCTATTAGGGCAGCAATCCGGTTTCACCAAATATCCCTGCTTCCTTTGCTTGTGGGATAGCCGGGCCCGCGACCTACACTGGGGGAAAAAAGAGTGGCCAATTCGGGAGTATTTGAGACCCGGTGAGAAAAATGTTCTTCATGAGAGCTTGGTACCTCGTGATAAAATTCTATTACCACCTCTCCACATTAAGTTGGGTCTCATTAAGCAATTCATCAAGTCCCTTCCAAAAGATGGTGAGTGCTTTCGGTACCTTTGCTCAAAGTTCCCCCGACTTTCTGAAGCAAAGCTAAAGGAAGGAGTGTTTGTTGGCCCTGATATAAGGAAACTCATTTCAGATGGAGCATTCGCTGAAACGATGTCTGAGAAGGAAAAAGAAGCCTGGGATTCCTTCAAGGATGTTGTTCTCAAATTCTTGGGGAACAGGCGGGATGAGAACTATAAGGATATTGTTGCCAGGATGCTCAATGCCTTCAAAGAACAAGGCTGTAACATGAGCCTGAAAGTCCATTTCTTGCACTCCCATGTGAACTACTTTCCCGAAAACCTGGGGGCGTACAGTGAAGAACAAGGTGAAAGGTTCCACCAGGACATCAAGGACGCAGAGAGAAGGTACCAAGGAAGATGGAACACCACTATGATGGCTGATTTCTGCTGGTTGCTGCTGCGGGAAACCCCAGATGAAAAATACGCCAAGCAGCGCACCAAGAGAAGCATTCGGGGGAAGAAGAAACGGGCCCACCAGGAGATTGATTGACCCAAGAATGACTTTAAAATCTAAACTGTGTTGACAAATATCGTGTTTTTACTAAACTTTGAAATAAAAATTTGCTAGTTATTACCACAGTGTCGGATCTCATTTATTAGAATTTTATTTTCACACCATCGGGTGTTTGTCTTCATGTATTGCAATGGTGCGGTTTGCGTTTTCTATTCTTACATACATACCTGTACAACATTTTTTGCACATTTCTTTGCTTTGCTTTGTGTCTAACCTCGCTCTTATATGCTCAATGTTTGTGCACATGTATGTGGCTGTTTTAAGTGCAGACAATTTTGCTACCATCACAGTGTGTTTTGTTGACATTACTCTATTCTTATGTGCAGCCTTGTTACAATTTTCTTTATTCTTATTTGAATAACTACTAAACAATTAGTATAAAGAATTCATCCAAGAAACTTTTATCTCGATCGCACTCAATCTGAAACGTTCACCTCAAACTGCTAACCCAATGTAGCAAAAAATCTGTACGTGATGGAGCAAATTGGTTACCAGATTTGGATTCAGCGCACCAAAAAACGTAAAAATCAATCGAAACATTAGAGGCAGTTTAAATTTTTTTTTTTTTAGTGTACCTGTGTTATTTGTACCCAAAACAAGATGATAGTCACTCCATTCTAACTCTAGTAAAACATGAAATCCTATTTTTCTTTCTTTCTGCGGGTTTTTATAACATACTGATTTCACAAAATTGTCACTTTTTTTACTTTTGCATGGAAGGTCTCAGCATTCATCAATTCAGAAAACCTCAGTGAGGACAGCGTCTGCAGCATTTGTTTGAAAGTCTTTAAGGGTTTGTGGTATTTTTCTAAACATTAGGATTTAAAGTTTTTTTATTAGTAAACATGGGAGCACATATAATTTTTGGTTTTAGAACTTTATGATTTTGTGATTCTTTTTAGTTGCAAGTCCCCCTGAAGAAACTCAGAAGGAGTGAAACGCAGGAGAGGGCGCCAATGGAAGGCATTGGGGAGCACTTAAAGCTAAGCATTGATTTAAAACTAATAAGTTTAAATACACTTTAAAACATTTAATCTGTGGGTCTATAAAGGTGCTGGATAGGTCATTGATGTTATTAGGCACTACGATAGATAATTCCAAACATCTATAATAGAGTGCCGATGAGACTGAGACCTTCCATGCAAAAGTAAAAAAAGTGACAATTTTGTGAAATCAGTACATTATAAAAACCCACAGAAAGAAAGAAAAATAAGATTTCATGTTTTACTAGAGTTAGAGTGGAGTGACTATCATCTTGTTTTTAGTTACAATTCTATAGTCATAGCTTTGATCTCTGCTCATTGCTGAACTGAGGAAGATCAGGGCCAGAGATCTTAATAAAATCAGGATTTATTTCCAGTTCAGTAGCAGAATTGAGCATTTTTCCTATGGGACATGCCCATTTGTTGTTTCTAGAAATTACTGGTAGGTCAATAACATATTACACAAAATTTAAAGCTAGTTGTTGATTTGCCACAAGAAATTGTACCATTTTTTCACTAGTGTTTTTTAAAATTATGACATCTCCAAAATTGACACACCCTAATGTCCATGTCACCATGTTTAGATTTGTGCTGGTATTTTAGAAACAGCTCTGCTGAAGGTGGAGAAGGAAGGCCGATTTTAAAAAGATATATGTGTGAAAAAGCAATGGAGAAATTCTGGCAACCTATATGTTTCTCTGCCACTATTTCAGAATAGGGATGTGTAAATATTGGCATTAACAGGTGTGTGTTGGGCCAGTTCACAAAAATAGATGTGGGATAGGGTTGGAAATGGATTTGATTGGCCCCTCCAACCAAAAAGATGTTCCACTGCCCTTGCATGCAAAGATGTTATCATTGGTAAAAACTTGAGATGAGTTTGAAGGACTACCTTGTTATGATGAAACCACAATAACTAAGGCCTGAAGTTCACTTATTCTTGTAGTTGAGGTAAGTAAAAGGGCGCGGGCAGGGTCCCGGCGCCTGTGCTTAACCGGGTGCCTGGCCCGGCGCGGGACCCTCCACGCGGCTTGGGGAAGCGGGGGGGTGACGGTGCATCAGTGAGGTGACGCTGCGCGCGGGGTTTAAATTGATTGGCTCCGCTTGACTTGCAAGGCGAACGGAGCCATTCGGGGCTTAGGGCACCATGTGCTTCGGCTTGCATTGCCAAAGCAGAGCACAAGCGGCATGGGCTGGAGCGCGGGCAGCTGTGCGTTGGAGAGGTCGGCTTTTTTGTTGGATAGTACGGCAACAGAGCGGGCCTTCTTCGGCAGGTAAACAGTGAAGTGGGGGAGCGGAGCGGCGAGTGAGCTGCCGTTGGCTTGCGTCGTGCTTGGCGCGTTCATCATCGGGCAGGCGAGTGCAGGTTTTCTTTCAACTTTGGTTGCTGGGGGTAGGTCGGACCAGGGGCAAGGGTGGGGGGCAGGCCCTTGGTGGCGTGTGGGGTTCGGCGGCAGTCCCGGGTTGGGGGCATGGGGCAGGGGGGGTAGCGGCATGTTTTCTCCGGGGGGTTTTGCGGCTGTCCCGGGAGGCTTTGGGCCATCTGGGCAGCAGGTGCTGTGGGAACAGTGGCTGGGGGGGGCATGGCCCTTCGTGGGCAGAATGGGCTGGGGCGTGGCAGCCGACTTGGTCTCCGGGTTTCCCACCTCTGGGTTTCCTTTTTTGTCTTCACAGATTCCGAGGATGTCTGCACCCAGAGGGGGGTCCTCTGCTGTGGAGTCTTCGGATGTATGGAATGTGGCTTCGGGGGTCACTGTTGCAGGAGGATCGTCGAGCGTATCTGAACAGGCCCAAAGAGCACGGGAACAGCAGCGAGGGGTCGCTCCTTCTCCAGGAGTTCCGCTTTCGGCGGTAGGCAGGGCAGAAGGAGAGCAGATGGGTGAGTTACCAGCGGTTGTCGTCGCAGAAGGTGGGGATAGTGGGGATAGTGGGGCGCGGGCCGAGAGGTCGGGGAAGGCGCGTCAGAAGCGGAGGCATGCTTGTCGGTGTCGACATAGTTCTCGGTCATCCTCATCGTCAGTATCTGAATCGTCGGTGTCCTCCGCTGGAGAGGTGGGGGGGCGGGGGTCGGCGCTGGGGATGGGCACAACTGGAGGGCAGGCAAGCGCGGGTTCGGCTTCACTGTCAGTCTTATCGGAATTATGGGAAGGGGTGCCCAAGAAGTTGCAAAGGAAAATTTGGAAGAGGAAGTATATTGATATTTTTCGCTTGCTCGAGGGTCGTAAGCGTTCAGGCGACAGTAAGAAAAAGCGTAAGGACGACGAGAAGGCCGGTCGGATTTGAAAGGTCTCCCGTAATGTGATTAATTGGATAAGATCATTCTTGCATCTGGCGAGTGTGTGGGGTCAGCATTTTCCAGGGCAGTATGGGATGTTGCTTTCTTACGCCGATTCAATCCTAGAAGCGTCACAAGCACACAAAGGTTGGTCGTGGCTTAATTATGACGAGAAGTTCCAGGATAAGATGGAGGAGAACAAGCACTTAACGTGGGGTGCGCAGGATATAAACCTGTGGTTGACTCAGATGTCGGTTAGGGTTGGGGCGGGGGGCAGAGGTGGGGGAAAGGCAGGGACGACGGTGGCGTCCGCGGCGGGTCGTTCCTTTCGTGGCGGAGTCTCCCCATCGCAGACTAAGCCAGCTCCCGGCGGGGCGAGTGACGTGTGTTGGCGGTTTAATAGGTCAGTGTGTCCCTTCCCGGACTGTAAATTCCAGCATGCGTGCTCGGTCTGCGGGGGGCCCCATTCAGCAGCAAAATGTGTTAAGAAAGGAGCTGGGGCACCGGCAGGGCTGGGTACTAAGTAACGGTCCGGGTGATTTGGCCCCTTCGCCGATACGGGTGCCTGTCTTGTGTAGCTGGCTTCTTAGGTACCCGAAGATAAAGGATAAGTTAACATTGCAGTTTGGTTTTCAGTACGGTTTTATTATTCCAGTTCAGGGTGGTGTGGCGGGCATAGCAGCACGAAATTCCCCAAGTGTGCGGCGCTGGGCAGCGGTTGCTAGGGACAAGTTGGATGGGGAGCTACGGCTGGGGAGGATTGCGGGTCCGTTCAGGCACCCACCTTGCAGCGATTTTGTGGTGTCTCCGTTAGGGATTATACCTAAGAAAGAGCCTGGGAAGAAACATGCTATTTTGATGAAGAACAGATTTATCGAAAGAGGTTATCCTCAACACCAAATCAATAAAGCATACTACAGAGCCCGGGGCACTTCACGTGAACAATTATTGATATCACAAGATAAGCAGCCCTTAAATGCGGTTGTTTGTTCTCTTCTTTACTCACATCAATCCAATAAGATTAATAATATACTTAGGAAATATTGGCATCTCATACAAGCAATACCAGGGTTTCAGGATATCCCTTTAATTACAGCACATAAAAGAAATGTTAACTTGCGTAATATGTTGGTGCCATCAGCCTTTACAGAGCAGCCTTTCCTTTCTAAATATAAAGGACATTATCCTTGCAGTCATTGTTCCATTTGTAGTTTGGTGCTAACAGTTAAGAACTTTTTTACGCACCCTACCAACGGGTTCAAATTTTATTTAGATGATTTTTCAAATTGTGCCACCAGCCATGTTATTTATGTTGTAGTATGCCCTTGCAAGAAACTTTATGTTGGGAAGACTACACGTCCTATACGTACCAGGATAATAGAACATAAAAGTTGTGGGGGCGGAGCCTGATGTCCAGCGGGTAAGACGCTTCGCGCTGAAGCTCCCGAGAGGCCTACTCAGAATCCTGACTTAATACCTACATAAACTTAATATTTTGCTCCGAACTTACCGGGATACCTCGGGGGGGATGGCGGCCCATAAACCAGCGCGCTTGGACTTCGGGTCTCCTTCTTCTTCACACGGAAAACGCTCCAAAACAGAGGTGTCTTCCCCACAGAAGATGGTTCCACTTCGGGAAAACCCCGAAATGCACCAGGAGATCTTAGAGGAAATACGCGGCGTGAAGGAACTGGTGCAGTCCAACGGAGAAGCGCTTCGAGCCATGCGAGAAGACTTCGGTGTGCTCCAGGACCGACTTGAAAGTCTTTCATTACGGCAGGACAACATGGCGGGGGTCCTCGACTCGCACGCGGTATGCTTGGTCAAACTGGACAAGGCTGAGCGCCAGATACAGAATCTTCAAAAAGAGTTAGAAGATAGCAATAATCGAGCCCGTCGCAACAATGTGAGGCTCATTGGAATACCGGAGGGGGCGGAAGCAGGAGATATAAGAGAATTCCTGCTCAAAACTCTTCCCTCCTTGCTGAAGATCACTTTTCACAGAGATCTGGAAATTGACCGAGCACATCGTGTTCCTACCCATATGGCGCTCAATCGAACGACCCCCCGGCCTATTATCTTTCGATTACTACGATATCAACAAGTGGAACAAATTCTAAATGCTGCCCGGGCGAATCGTCATCTGGAGTTTGAAAGTCATAAAGTCTCCTTCTTCCCTGATTTGGCAAAGCCCACAGTTGACCGTCGGAAGAGACTCCTGGCTTTTCGCCCTCGACTTCAACAGCTACAGGCTCGCTTTGGCCTGTTGTATCCAGCGAAGCTCCGAGTGACTCTCCACAACCAAACTAGGACATTCGAAGATCCTGATCTACTATCAACATTTTTAGACTCCAAAGAAGCAGAGCAGATGCGCTAATCCAACAACTTGGACTTATTATTTGCCGGCTCTGTCCGCCATTTTGAGGGGCCCGACGCGGTGGTCATAGCCAAGCACAGAGACTACCTGGACTTTCTTTCTTTCTCTATATGACTTCCTTGGTCTCCTATCCCTCCATGATGTGTGCCTCGGTTGGATTCGGAGCACGCACAGTTATACAGGTTATATGTTTTCAATTTCGGCCTTCTCTGGGGTTTCTCCCCGCAGACACATGGTCGCCAGTAATTTCTGGGGTTCTGCTTCTTCTCTACCGCACCGCGGTTCTTCTTTTTTAATGTGGGGCGCTTCATTGTATTACATTAGCTTATTTTCTATCATGTCATGTGTACAGTCAGATACAGTTAATTTGAGGGACATTGTGAAATTATGTGCGTTATCATGCTCAGAATTTTTAACCTTTCTGAATGGCCTTATGTAAGATCTTATCACTTAACGTAAAAGGCATCAATAGCCCAATCAAAAGAAAGAAAATCCTTAGCTATCTTAACCATGAGCATGCTGATTTAGTGTTTCTTCAGGAAACGCATCTAAACTCCGCTGAAACACTGAAACTCAATGCTAAGCCTTACATGGTGGCTGCCTATTCTCCCGCCGTTTCCAAACGGTGTGGGGTAGCCATTCTGGTTAAGAAGTCTTTGCAAGCTACTGTAATGGATACTAGCTCTGATAAGGAGGGTAGATGGGCCCGTGCACACCTTAAGGTTGGAGATAGTGAATTCACGTGTATTTGTATTTATGCCCCGAATGTGGATAACCCTGCTTACTATGCAAGTATTGCGCAGTTGGCACAGGCCTCTGCCAATACTCCATTAATACTTGGTGGCGATTTCAATCAAGTGCTAGACCCTTTGATAGATAGACAACCGCCTAGAACGAGTAGTCCACCCAAGAGTCTTGCTACCCTTACAGCTCTGATGCAAGATCTTGCGCTAGTAGATATATGGAGGCTGCTTCACCCCTCCGACTTAGAGTTCACCTTTTTTTCTGCCCCCCATCACTCACAATCTAGAATAGATTTCTTTCTCATTTCCAAAGCACTGATCTCTCAAGTGGACACGGCTAGGACTCATCCTCTCCATATTTCAGATCATGCTGCCATATCTTTTACATTACATGTCACTACGCGAGATGATCCTCCCCGAGCTTGGTTTTTTGATAGATCCCTACTAGATCACAAAGATTTTCAGGTTGACATAAAGGCCGCTATCCAAGATTATTTTCATTTTAACTCACCCCATGACACAGCGAGCTGGGCTTGGTGGGAGGGTTTTAAGGCATCTATCCGTGCAACTATAACCAGCTATCAAATTCGACAGGGGAAACAAAGAAAGCAACACTTACTGATTCTAGAGCAACAGATACAAGCTGGGGAGCGTCTCCTCACGTCCCGTACTGACCCATGTATTTTACTCCGTTTACAACGCCTTCGTTTTCAATACAATCAGCTTTTGTATACTGCTGCTGCTAAAAATATTGAAACGCAACAAGGGATGTATTACCGGGAAAATAACCGTGCTGGCAAATTGTTAGCAAATTCCCTGAAAGGTCAAAAAGAAGCCAAGCGTGTTACCGCTCTCCGTAATCCGTCGGGGGGGGGCTTGGTCACTAAAGATACAGAAATTTTAGAACTCTTTCGTGATTTTTATACTCGGCTTTATCAATCTGAATGTGATTTTGAGCCAGAAGTATTTGAACGATTACTCTCAGGGGTACAACGACCGACCCTATCTGACGAAGATAGAGAGGCCATGGACAAACCATTCACTTTATCAGAAATTCATTCTGCTATCAAGAGATGTGCCACAGGTCGAGCTGCAGGCCCGGACGGTCTCCCTGCTGAATTCTACAAAACCTTTAACGCTGACTTAGCTCCAGTTTTGAAACTTTATTTTTCTGCTCTGGCCGAGGAGGGATCTCCTTCTGGGTCCTTTTCAATGGCAAATGTAGTAGTTTTTGAGAAAGAGGGGAGAGATCCGCAACTAACAGCTAATTATCGTCCAATTTCCCTCCTAAACGCGGACTATAAAATATTTGCCACCATCCTCTCCACCCGGCTCTCTGATAGGATGTCTACTTTAATACACCCAGATCAATGCGGTTTCATTCCCGGTAGATCAACTGCTGACAATGCTCGGACTCTATGTCATGTACTGACTACCGCAGTTAATCTTGATCGACCATTGGTTGGCCTCTCACTTGATGCTGAGAAGGCCTTTGATCGCTTAGAATGGCCCTTCCTGTTTGCAACTCTCCGCTGGTACGGATTCGGAGAAGGTTTTCTCCGTTGCCTCCGCACCATGTATGCACAGCCTACAGCTAGTATCTGTGCTAATGCTTTAAAATCTCAGCCATTTCCCCTTCAACGCGGTACTCGCCAGGGATGCCCACTGTCTCCACTTCTTTTCGATCTTGCACTCGAACCCTTAGCTTTACTAATCCGGCAATCGGAGGAGATTCATGGAGTCCCCTTCTCTCATAGGGAAATCAAAATCTCAGCATATGCTGATGACCTTATGCTCTTTGTCTCTCTAGACTCAGTGCCGGCTGTCCTAGAGCAAATTGGTAAATATTCACAACTCTCGGGTTATAAGATAAATTGGACCAAGTCGGTAGCCTTTCCACTAAATCCTCTGATTCATCAGGCAGATATGCAATCCTTTCCCTTTTTATGGCAACCTCGCATGGTCAAATACCTTGGGGTTCACTACTGCTCTCCTTTGGAAGACGCTATCTCCTTTAATGCCAAAGACTTAACCTCTAAAGTCCGGGCGCTTACTCACCGTTGGACTCCTTTAACACTTACCTGGTGGGGTCGCCTAGAAACCATAAAAATGATGATTGTTCCTAAAGTGAATTACATTTTAAAAATGTTACCCTGCCTCCTACCTCAACGTACATATAAAGATTTAGAGGGCCTTCTGACTAGATACTTATGGCAAAACAAGACACCTAGGATAGCGAAGCATAAGTTGCAAGCAGATAAGGAAAATGGGGGTGTCAGATTCCCTGACTTCCTGAAATATCACCACTCTTTTCTTCTCAAACAAGGCGCTCGTTGGCTGGAAGATCTAGCACCGAGTAGACCTGTGTGGCTAGACATAGAGGAGGACCTTTGCAAACCGATTCCTCTTACTTATCTCCCTGGTATGACTCTCCCATCAGCCTCCCACTATCCACCAATGCTTTTAGACACTTTAGGTGCCTTTAATACTCTTATGCAATCTCTAGACTCCTGATTCTGTCCGTTAGACAGACTCCCGCTTTGGTACAATACTCGATTTCAAATACAAAATAAACCGATGGCGTGGAGCCCCTGGTACACTAGGGGCATTTGGATCCCCAACCAGTTGTTCCATGATGGTCGCTGGAAAACTTTTAGCGAATTGCAAATTGAATTTGGTCTCCCAGCGAAACACTACTTTCAGTTGGTGCAACTACAGCATTGTCTTCGGAGTGCTAAGGTGCTCCCGCCATCGGAATCCCATACTCAGGGATTGTCGGAGACTATCCGATCTATCGGGAGTTCACCGGGTGTAGCATCTAACTTTTACAAAACCTTATGTAATGCTGTAAATAGAGGTACCCCTACAGCACAGAAAGCATGGGAGCGGGAACTGCATGTAACCTTGACCCCGGAGCAATGGAGCCTCGTCTGGAGTAAAGTGACACAGGTCTCCCGATCCGCCTCACTCACTCAGACACTCTTCTTTCTAGCCCACCGGTGTTTCTATACTCCTGACAGATTAGCCAAATGGAACACCTCCCAGGGCAATAGATGCTGGTCATGCCATGCGGCCATTGGTTCACTAACTCATGTTATGTATGAATGTCCCGCACTACAGTATTACTGGCGTCGGGTCTGGGGTCGTATCCAATCTATTTTGCACTTTCAAGAGCCCCTTTCTTGGAGGATAGTGGGACTCCGCTCAGCTGCGGGGATCACCTCTCTTCCAAAATCGGCTTACTTCCTTTTAGACTTTATGCTGGGCACCGCTATCTCCCTAATTACGAAATACTGGAAAAATAGCTCCCATCTGAGCCCCAATGAATGGTGGAATCATGTCTGTCTCTACAGTAAATATGAACAAATACCTCGTATGTTTGCTTCTTCCGTTCAGACCCCCCATCATTTGTCTAAATGGAAGATGCTCAATGACTATGTTCACAATGCTAAATGCTCTCACCTGACTGTTTAAATTTGTATAAATCTCTGTCACATGATCATTCTGTATCGCAGATACTATTTATGTTCGTTTTGATGTACGATCACTGTAGTTTGGAAGTGCTCACATGCTGATACTGTCGGTTTAGAGAAGAAGCATGGGGGTGGGGGGTAATAGGGTTTGCTTTTCCTTATTGTATACTTGTTTTGTCTCCTTTGGTGTGTTGTTTCTTTTGTTTGTTGCAAAATGAAAATAAAAGTTTAAAAAAAAAAAAAAAAAAGAGTTACAAAAAAAAAAAGAACATAAAAGTTGTATTAAGAGAAGAGTCGCAGAAAAACCTTTGGTTTCACATTGGCATGAAGTCAATCATAAAATTACAGATTTGCGGTTTTTCGTAATTAAGAAAGTTAAGCTTAACTGGCGAGGTGGAGATTTAGATAGAACTATTTTACGGCTTGAGCAGCGTTATATATTTAAGTTAAACAGCTTGTTAAATGTGGAACGTGATAATTCCGTTTTCCTTTAATAATATCAGGTCTAGTTTGGCAATTCATAGTGTGTACTGTGATGATGCAGAAGGCTTAAACAGCAAGAAAAGGGGTTTAAAACAGCAGTTTTCCTCAAATGCACACATTAAGGCAGGCAAGGAAGGGGTTAAAGCACAAGCCCAGAGAAACTCTCTGCACAGAAAGGCAGTGAGAGAGCCACACCCCAGCTCCATGACAACCAGGGGAGCTGACGTAAGAGGCAAGGGGGCAGAGTCAAACCGGATAGGGCAGCCCTATGCTCTTAACCAGGAAGTAACAGAGAGAGTTAGTTCCCGTTCCAGTTCAGGAGGGAGTCTGAGAGGGAGTTCCCGTCGGAGTTCAGGAGGGAGTCTGAGTTCAGGAGCTAGTCGGAGTTCTAGTTCCAGGAGAGTTCGTGTGGGAGCAGGAGGAGTTCCTAAGAGAACAGGAAGTGTTCGTGTAGGGGACTCAGGACCTGACTCTGACCAAGTTGCAGAGAGAAGCAAAGGAAGGAGCAACCATTGCCAGGATAGCACACGGTGCTGGGAGAGTTGCCATCCAGACTGCTTAGAGACACGGAGGTCTCTGGGAAAGCAGTGGAGAGAGCTTCCTCTGAGAGAGAGAGGTCACCACGAACCAGACAGCCAGGAGAAGCAGGTTAGAAGCTACTTTCATTCTCATGGGGAGAGGCTGGAAACCTTACCCAGAAGAGATAGCACTTCCACCCTAGAGTCTTCCCTAGAAGCTGTGAACAAAGGTGAGAGCTTAAGCAAGTGTAAAGTTCTGATTGATAAGCTGCATAAACGTTCCAAATGCAGGCAGCCAGTTACTAGCAAAAGCTTAGAGAGTAGCCCAGCTGTTCTTAACTCACCAGCTGATTATATGCTACGCAGACGAAAGCTAAAGCTAGCCCCTGCTGAGCCAGAGATACTAAAGCAGTGCAAAGACAGAGACTTGCCTTTTTACCAACCTTTACAAACCAGACACACTAGAAGAAGATTAAGCCAGTTGGATTCCTTTAACACTACTTTAAAGGAGGCGGCCGATTCTAGTTACCCTCAGATACCACAAAGGGAAAGGAATAATAAGTGGAAACAGCTTAGACACCATTTGGAACAATGGAAGCCTGTTGATCTGCAGTACCCTGAATTGAATCATGAGATGTCTGACTCTGATGTTGAATCAATGCAGTTGGGATCAACTAAATCAGATAGCTCTTATTCTGAGATGGAGGCAGACTGTGCTGTTTGTTGCCAAGAGTGAAGCTGGTGATATTAATGTATATGATAAGTGCTGAGAAGTATTTCATGCTATTGAGTTTGCACGGAGAGAAGCAGCGTTCTGCTGGAGTGAAATTCAACGTCTTTAAGCAGCTGGGAATTGTGAATGCTATGGAAATGATTAGCTGCAACTAAAGCTGTTCATAACTGAAGAGAAGTGAATTAACCTGGTATATAAACTGACAAACCCTGAGAAGGATCAGGTTGGACTTTGTCTCATTCTGGACTTTATTTTGGCATAAGAAAGTATCCACTTTTTGTTTCTGGTTAGGGGATGGTAGATGACAGAATCCTGTGCAACAAATAAAGTTTTTGTTATCACATTAAAAACCTTGGCTGTCTTCGTTTGGCCCACAACTACACGGAAACCCCAAACATCAGCACTTACAAGGATAATCTGGCACATTTCCCACTCTTCCAGGCAACCGCCTATACACAGAGAAAAGGGGTGTGACAGTACGCATTTGGTTTTGGTAATGATGTATTGGTATTTATATTTTTTATATATCATTATTTATCACTTAATCGGCCCATTATATTATTTTATTCATCATCTTGGCTCTTTTAATTATTTACTTATTTAATTTATGGCGTTATTATATATATTTATATTAGTTTTTGGCTCTTTTAATGATTGTGGCTCTTCAGTTAGGTAGGGTTTTTAGGTGTGTTCATATTTAGTAATTTTATTGTTTAATCGTGTTTATTATAGCTTCATATTAGTCCTCAGCGTCTGTTTTTTATACATGTCCAATAGTTTTTTATACATGTCCAATAGTTACATATTATTAGTTTTTATACATGTTCAATAGTTACATGCTATTGTTTTTTAGAGTTTTATAACAGATTCATATTCTGTTTTATATTTATATATAAATGTTTTCTGTTAACCGGAGATCTGTACCCGGCGCTCTCCCTCCGCCCTACTTTTTCCCCTTACTTGTATATCCCGCCAATAATTTCACAGACACCGCATTTGGAAAACACCAGGTCACAGCTTTATTGCCCAATAACACAACAATTTAACAAAACACAACAAAACAACCAATTATCCCCCCCCCTCGCAGCGGAGCGATACCTCACCCGCCATGCTATTAGCAAGGTGACCTCACTTCCGCCCCTGGCCCGGTCACCACCAGTCCAGTTACTCCCACCCCTGCCCGACTTCGCCATATCACTAGCAAAATTCGGCTCGGGGTTCTCCGGGTCGCGGGCACCCTGCCCACGCCCAAGCAGCCTCCGGCTCCGGACCGCGGAAACCTCCGGGATCCCGCCAAACGATTTCCCCCCCCCAGCTGTGACACCCCTACGTCCCCCCAACTGACCCTCCCAATACCGGGTGGGAGGGCGGGACTGGCATAGTCACACCCTGTGACTTTGCCGCCCCCCCCCCCCAATTACCTGGGCTCCAGCTGTGACCTGTCCGCATTACCACCTACTACCCGCTCCAACGCTTCCTGCCAATCGTTGAGGAGAAGGTCAACCCCCACCGGGGCCAAATGAACACCATCACTCCTGTACAAACCAGAGCACGCAACATCCACCCAATCGTGTTGCACTTGACATCCCCCATGCTCGACCACCCACCTCCCAATTTGCCTAGTGACCTTCGTCAACCATGGGACCAGCGACGCAGCCCCCAGCACACCGGCCTCGGGATGACATCTGACCAAATCAGCACCACCCCTTTAAACATTCCCAATATTTGGGCAAAGTCTCTTTTTGCTGCATTGATCAACTGCTTGCAGGTCCACGACGTCAAATCATTCCCTCCCAAATGCAACAGCAGGAACCCAGGCGATGTCCGCACACGTGCATGGTGACGCAGCAAGGGCAGCAGCTGAGGCCAGTTCAGCCCCCTCTCTCCCAGCCATGAAATGTCCACCACTGCAGGGTCCAACCCCAGGTTCCGCCCGATAGGCCTGTTCTCTGCACGCCGGCCAGCCCAGAACACAAACGAATGCCCCAACATCCAACAGCCCCGCACATCTCTGCCCCAATTTGGAAAAGAAAAACAATGGCATAACCCCCCCCCCCCTCAAGCCCTTTCAGAACCGAACATATGTCTGAAAAGCTCTGGACCGCCACTGCCAATTGCTTGTATCTGGGTGGCAGACATTCCCGCGCCTGCTGCGCTAGTCGCTGCCCCTATGCAAAAGGAATACGCTGCGAATTGGCTAGCGTCCACCCCCAGCCGCTGAAGCCCCATTCGCAAAACCACTGTCACTTGATACCTTGTGACCAACCGAGAGTTCGCATGCATAAACAACCCTCCCGCAACCTGTGGGCGCCCCTCGAGGAAAGACATCATTGCCGTTACCGGGCACGTGTCCCCTGCAATCGCCCTCAGAAACACCCATTTGCCTCTGCCCCGTTGGTCCGTTTTCGATCTTTTCAAAAGGACCCTCAAGCAATCACCCTGCACATGCACATGCTGCCTCAGCAAGCTATTCCCCACACCTCTCTTTGTGGACTCTGCTACCAATTCCCCCACCCGGAAGGCCCCAAAAAAGGCCACACAGAATATTACCTTAAAGAGCTTGGCTTCGTATCCTGACGTTGCCACCTCAGGCAAGGCCGCACACAGACCTTTTAACAAGTCGTGTGTTACCGGGCGACGCTGATCCGGCATAACCGGCCTCGCCCGCCCCCATCCTTGCATCAGCTTCCTAATTAAAAATCCCTCGCCTGATGGGGCCCAACCAACCGCTTTTGCGAAAAAAAGAAACCCTGCTAAATGCCCCCGTACAGAAGTCTGAGAGACGCCCCGCCTCTTTGCACTAATTATATATCTCCCCAATAATTGATCCGGAACTAGTCCGCCATACCACCCTTGCTGGTTCAAGAATTCAACCACCCTCTCACATCCTCTGCCATATGCCTCCCAGGTTTTTTCTGCCACCGAGCTGCGTAGCATCTCTCTCATCTCTGCAGGCCATCGCTCCATAAGCTCCAAGGGACCTCGAATCCCACCGCAGCCACCTCTGGCGCCAGCTTCCGGAAACGATCCCACTGCAAACGTGAAAGAGCATCAGCAATGCCGTTATTATGACCTGGTATATTCCGCGCTCTCAATGTCACATTCCTACACAAACAGTATAACACAACTTTTCGCATCAATGCTGCCACTTGGCCGCAACGCGGCGTATAATTATTCACCACGTTCACAACTGCTTCATTGTCGCACCACCACACTACTTTTTTGTTACGCAATTTACCTGGCCACAACTCCAAAGCAACCAACATCGGGAAGAGCTCTAAGAACGTGATATTCTTTAAGAGTCCCTCATCCTTCCATGATGCTGGCCATCTACCTGCACACCATTCCCCTCCAAAATAGATACCTAAGCCCGTGCCTCCCGCCGCATCCGTGAACAACTGCAATTCCTCACTTGAACGCTCTTCTTCGACCAGGACAGCTGACCCATTGAAATCAGTCAAAAAGACATCCCACACTAACAAGTCCTCGCGCAAGCTCCTGCTGATTCTAATACGGTGATGAGGTTTAAACACACCCGCCGTGGCCAACGCCAAACGCCATAGGAATACTCGACCCATCGGTATGACCTGACATGCGAAATTCAATGACCCAATCAGAGCTTGCATTTCTTTCAAAGTGTACTTTGCGGATGCAAGCGCATTCGCTACCAAAACCCTTAGCTTCACAACCTTCTCAGGGGGTAGTCGCGCCACCATGTCCACTGAATCCAACTCAATGCCCAAAAAGGTTATCTGAGTCGCGGGCCCTTCAGTCTTTCCTTCAGCTAATGGCACCCCCAATTCCCCAGCCATCTCCACAAAACCCTCTAACAAGGCCTTACATTGTGCAGTCGTAGCTGCCCCAACAAACAAAAAATCGTCCAAATAATGAACAACACTGGCACAGCCAACACGCCTCTCTACAACCCACTGCAAAAAAGTGCTGAATTTCTCAAAAAATGCACACGACACAGCACATCCCATGGGCATGCATTTGTCGAAATAATACTCCCCTGCAATGTGGAAGCCCAGCAGATGAAAGGAAGACGGGTGCACCGGCATCAAGCGAAAAGCGACCTCGATGTCCACCTTGGCCATCAACGCTCCATGCCCAGCCTTCCTCACTAGTCCAACAGCCTTGTCAAATGAAGCATAACGGACCGTGCAGCATTCCCGAGGAATGTGGTCATTCACAGATTCCCCTTCCGGATAAGACAAATTATGAATTAACCGGAACTTACCTGGCTGCTTCTTTGGAATAACTCCCAATGGGGAAACCACAAAATTCTGAAATGGGGGCTCCAGAAAAGGGCCCGCTATCCTGCCCAACGCCAACTCTCCGACTAATTTTGCCTTCACCACATCTGCAAAATGACGAACAGACGGCCCATTCCTCCCAACCTTGTTCCCAACCCCACCCTCTACTGGAATTACAAACCCATCACTAAAACCCTTAAGCAATATCTCGCCATCCTGTTTTTTAGGATAATGACGGAGCCACTCCCTCAATACTCCCACCTGTATTGGAGAGGGGGCCACGCCGAAAGCAGGGCTCTCACTTGGCCGATGGCAACGCGCTCCCCAAGAGTCCCTTTTTAATACATTTTGTCGCAGAATGCCCTCCTCCACAGTTCGAACATGCGTACCGGAACTTGCAATCAGGGAACGGGCAGGAGGACTTGTTGAACCTCCAACATACATCCCCAACTCCAACCCCTTGCTTGTTCGACCCCCCAACTCCCGCTGCCCGAAAGGACCGGTTGCCCACAGCATTGGCCCCCCCAACCGATTTCACCGCCACTCCCCCCCCCACCAACAGCACCCGACCTTATTGACATTGCGTGAGCCACAAGTTGATATCCTGGCTGCCCCAAGACAACAACCTGTTCTCCTCCATTTTATCCCGAAACATCTCATCGTAATTGAGCCAGGACCACCCTTCATGCATCTGCGACGCCTCCAGAATAGAGTCCGCATAAGACAAAAGCATCCCATACTGTTCCGGGTAACATTTACCCCACACACTCGCCAAATGCAAAAAGGCCCTCACCCAATTTACCACTGTCCGCGCCACCTTACGCACTCTCCCCGCCTTTTCATCCTCTTTCCGCTTTTTTTAACTTTCCCCAGAACGCTTATGTCCCTCCAGCAGTCGGAAGATGTCAATGTACCGCCTCTTCCGAATACGCCACCTCAACTTCTTTGGCACCCCTTCCCACAATTCCAACAAAGCTGTAACCACCGCCGACCCCACCCCGGAAGCACCCTGCTCCCCGCTCTTACCCCCCTCCGCCGACGAACCCATGGACGAACTCGAGGACGAGGACGTGGACGATTCCGATCTGCGCCTCCGACTGCAAGTATGCTTCCGCTTCCGAGTAGCCTTCCCAGCCTTTTCAACTCACACCCCTTCCTCACCCCCGCCCTCCTGTTCCCCTTGCAACTCACCCATCACCGCTGCCTCCGTAGACTCCAGAACTCGCTGTGGATGCACCTCTCTGGAACCGTCTTCAACCGTCCGCGGCTCACCCTCTCCAAGTACTGCCGATCCATCAGAGGGGCCGCCACGTGCCGGCGTCACCTGCGCTTCTCCACTCACTGTCCTGTCTTGCCGCACTCCGCAGTACCTTGCTCCCATGGAAGCCATTGCCGGAACCTGCGGAGACAAAAAGGGGAGAACCACAGGGGGAACAACCGCAGGCCATGCTGCCTGCCAGGCCCCTGCCCAGTCATCCCTGGAAGGTCCTTGCCCACCTCGCATCCAATGCTCCCAACCATGCTGCCCCATAACCCCTGCCCCCGGACTCCCCCAAAACATCCCACTCCCACCAACACTCGCAGGAACCCCATATCCCGCACCATCAACCGCATTCCACACAGCTCTGCTACCTAGCCCTGTCACAGGCCCTTCTGCCAACATGCTGGCCATTTCTCCCCCATCCTGCCCCACACCAGTATCTCCGTCTGCACACTGCCGCCCAACGGCAGACCTAATACCCCTACCACCCCTCACTCCTGAATTTCCCCTTGCTTGCCTCCCACGCCCCAAACCATCACGCTGCCCTGCTCCTGAAGGCCCACCCTGCCCATTGCCTATGGGCCCCGTTGATCCTACAGCTCCTTGTGACCTTCCATGCCCCCTTCCAACAGGCCCAGCAGGTCCAGCCCTTACAGACCCTTCCCGGCCTCCTGATCCCCGATACTGCCCCTTGCCTCCACTTTTTCCTGCCTTGCCTCGAGTCTTCCGTCCTGCCACTCCCTTCCCTCTTTCCAAACCCCCTCCAATACTCCTTTTTCCACCCGGCATTCCTGTTCCTATGCCGCACGTCTGTAAGCGCAAGTACCTTTCTTTCTGCACTCCCTATGAAAAGTTCCTCGTCCTGTTCCTGTTTTTTTTGGGTTTTTTTTTATTCCCTTCCTCTGCTGCCTGACTCCCGATCGCCTTGATTATGGGCTCCTCACCTCCGTGTTCCAACGTCCGGGTCCCCGTACCCCCGATATATGACTCCGCCCCTCGCACCTCCAGCAAAACGCTCGCTACAATAACGATCACAAATTGGAGTCCGCTCACCGCTAAAAGCTGAGGATCGCTGCTGCTATCCCCACTGCTGCCTTTGCTCAGAGGATTTGCTGCACAACTGTGTTTGCCGCCCTGCTCTTCGGCCATGTGCTGAAGGCATGTTCTGGATGCCTCAGCACATGGCCCTCTTTCCTCTCCTGATTGGCTCTTGTTGCGTGCGACCCTGTGGCAGAGCCAATCACTTTAAATAATGCCACATGCATCTTTTCTTTTGAGTCTGCATACCCCCACCTTGCCCCCCCCCCCCACCACTTCTCCTTCTAATGGGCAGGGACCTGCGCTGGGCCACGCCACCAGTTAACAGTGGCCTCTGGGACCCTGCCCTGCAGCCTTTAATTTCTTATGGGGTTTTGTAGTATGGTTATATTATATTAATCGGCTCACGGGCAGGTTTTATTTTGTTTTTCTTTCATGAAATAGCATCACCTATGCCCTTAGGTGGTTTCTTTGGTGGTGTTGGTTTACCATTTATATAGTCCCATTTTATCTAATTATTTAAGTTATGGTGGGCACAGGTTATAGTATATGTTAAAAAGCCCTTATCCCACTCACTAGTAAACACTACTGGGATTATTTATTTAGTTTGGTTGTTATTCATTTTTTCCACCTTTAAGTTTTTCAATTGGGTACTCCCGGATCACGGCATTAGCATGTTTTACATATTCATATTCAACATTTATACTTCAGTGCGCAGACGCGGGCGGGTTTTTGATTTGTACGAAGTGAGTTGTTTGGCTGCCAAGGAGCGTAAGTTTTGCTTACTTGTCATGGTGAATATATGTAAGTAATTATCTTTCTTTGGAATCTTTGTAACATACCATAATGGCGCTATCTTCATTCATTATATTATTTATTCGTTTCACTTGAGCAGCGCCTGAGCGTGGTGACATTTTTAGCAAATGTTTGTGAATTGTTTACATTTCCTTTAGGTATGGGTTTTCTATTTTAAAACTATATATATTTAAAGTATTTTTTCTTACCCGAGGGTCACACATGGTTGAGGTGTTCGGCGTTGGCCTTTTTTAACAAGATTGAGGTTACTATAGATTACATTCTACATCAGGGGTGTCAAACTCAAATACACAGTGGGCCAAAATGTAAAACTTGAACAAAGTCGCGGGCCAGCATTGAACAAATGAACCTTTTAATATGGACCCAAACAAGATTTGCTTTAACATTGAATATGAAGCAACACTTATTACTATACAATTTATAACTTAAACTGGCGGTGATTCAGACCTTTGGCTCTTATAAAGTTAACTACTTGTGTTACTGTGGTCATAACATGTTCCATCTTTAGGGCTTTGCCACACAATGATTCCTGATGTATGATGCAGTGATAAACAGTTAGTTCACCTGCACAGTTCTCTTCCTGCATCTTCTCCCGGACCCTGCCCACCAGTCCACTTGTTTTACCGCACATCGCTGGCGCACCATCTGTCGTTAATCCCACGAGTTTATCCCACGGCAGCTTTATTTCAGTTACGCATTTGGAAACCTCCTCAAAAATTTCCTTTCCTGTGGTTGTGCCATGCATTGATTTGAATCCCAATAGCTCCTCCGTAACACACATATTTGAGTCCACTCCACGGATGAAGACTGACAGCTGAGCAGTATCAGATGCGTCGCTGCTCTCATCCACAGCAAGGGAGAATGCAACGAAATCTTTTCCCTTTTCCAAAAGCTGGTCATACAGATTGGTGGCAAGATCACATGTGCGATCAGCTACTGTGTTTCTGCTCAGGCTCACGTTTGAAAAGGCTTGCTTTTTCTCTGGGTACACGATGTCACAAACTTTCAACATGCACTTTTTCACAAACTCTCCCTCATTAAAGGGCCGGGCTGATTTTGCGATCTCTGCTGCCACAATATAACTAGCCTTTACAGCAGCCTCACTTTGTGATGTGGCTTTTTTGAACATATTCTGTTGTGAAACCAAACTTCTTTTCATCTCCTCCACTTTCTGGCTCCTTTGAGTCATGTCCAGGTCCTTGTACTTGTCATGGTGTTTTGTTTCATAGTGTCGTCGAATGTTATACTCCTTATTTATAGCCACGTTGACTCCACAAATCAGACAAACAGGTCTGTCTTTTACATATGTAAACAAATATTCTGTCTCCCACCTGTCCAGAAAGTTCCTGTTGTCTGCCTTTCTTTTTGCCATTTTTGGGAAGGGGTTCCACAGTGACAGTTGTAGCTTGAGATCGCTATGACTTCTGTCACACAGGAGAGGGCGTTTCTGGGACCTGTCCTGATTGACGCGCCAAAACAACAGCAAGGCATTATGGGATTTGTAGTATTAGCGATGAATGAATGCGCTGTATAATACCGGCGGGCTAGCTCTAGTAGTCATTTGGTATAGCCTCGCGGGCCAAATATAATTACACTACGGGCCAAATTTGGCCCGCGGGCCAGAGTTTGACACCTATGTTCTACATCATTATGGACGGTTTAAGTCATAGTCTTAAAGTTCATAAGATGTTAATATTCCAAGTCCCTTGATTATGGTGTTATGGTGATGAACTGTAAGCAATTATCTTTTTTTGGTATCTTTGTAACACACCACAATGGTGCTATTTTTATTTATTATATTATTTATTCGTTTCAGTTGAGCAGCGCTTAAGCGGGGTGACATTTTTAGCAAATGTTTGTGTATTGTTCACATTTCATTTAGGTAATGGGCTTTCTATTTTGAAAGTATATATATTTAAAGTATTGCCTCTTACCCGAGGTTCACACACGGTTGAAGTGTCCCGCGTTTGCCTTTTTAATAAGGTTGAGGTTATTATAGATTACATGCTACATCAACATGGACGGTTTTAGTCATAGTTTTAAAGTTCATTAGATGTTAAAATTCCAAGCCCCTTGATTATGGTGTTTGGTCCATTTACACATTTGCTTTAAAGGTTTATTAGTTGGCGGTCTTTTTGATTGCATTGATTTTCTTATGGTTCACATGCGCACAACGCGACACGGTATCTTTAATTTCACGTTTATATGGACACGCCTACATTAGCAGGTTTTCAACCCCATTTGTTTTTTCATATTAGTTTCCTTCATATCCACAATTTTTATATTAGTTCTTCAATCAACTCTAATACAGGAACATCTGATCTTCATAACCACGTATCCCTTGGTAGGTAACTCCCCTTCTGACATTTTAGAAGTAATTAGAAGTACGTAATTTTTTAGTTTTTTCCTTTATGTATGTTACTATGTAGGTGAGTTTACTGAAATCCCTCCAATGAAGGTTCGGCTGCCTGGTGCAGTTCACTGAATCGAATTGAGTTGACGGTTGTTTTATTAACGATCAGTTGGACAGGCAAGTTTTGGTTCATTCTTTTATTTATTTATTTGGTCCATTTAATTTTATCATCATTATTATTTTAAAGTTTTTGTACCTCATATTTTGTACATTTCATAATTGTTTATCATGGTTTATATGTTTTTATATTCTTTTTGTTTTCCTCACTTCCTCCCTTTTTAAATGTTTACACATATTATTCTCTTATTTTTCTTTTAGATGTTTTTTAGTTGATAACAATATAATCTTTTTACACATAATTTGGTCTTATTATATATGTTTTGCCATTCGATGGCACGTTTCACTACTTCCTGTAAGGTTTTGTTGTCACACTCCATTGGGCTCCAGTTTCATCATGACCTTTTTAGTTCACAGTTCTCTTACAAAGTTTTTTACATTTTTTATTTTATGGCTGTATTTATGATTGTTTTACATATAGAGATGCATGTACATATATTGGTGTTTCCAGTCTCCTGTTTTATAGTAATTATGTTTATTATTGGTTTTTACATACATATTATTTATTATTATTTTTAAAATACATATTATTTCTTGTATATACTATTACATATAGTGTTTATACATATTTTTAAAGTGCACTATTTTCATGTTTGTTCTCAATCCTGGTCACAAGTTTAGTCATTTGTATATTACCAGTCTATTATTAATATGGTTTTATATTTGTAATGTTTGATTTTATTATTGTGTTGGTAATATGTTTTATTATTGTACCTCAGCCAATTTTAGCCCCTGAGGAAGTAATCACGAAACACGGCCTGTGTCGGGCCTGGCTGCTTTTAATTTATTCTCAATAAACAATTCTTCCATTGCAATCCACGAATTGTACTGGGTTTGCCTATGGGTTGTGCCATCTCTTGTGCGTACTTTGAGAAGTTTAGCACTTTCCTGCATTGGATGGTGGTGCAGAGAGTCGGCAGCTTGGAGGTGGTGCATTATTTGGATGATTTCTTGTTCGTTGGAAAGGCTGCGTTGGCGCAGTGCAGCCGGCTGTTGGAGGGTTTTGTGGAGTTGGCTAGCGAATTGGGGGTGCCCTTGGCTAGCGAATTGGGGGTGCCCTTGGCTGAGGGCAAGACAGTAGGCCCGACGATGAAGCTTACCTTTTTGGGAGTCGAATTGGACTCGCAAAGCATGGTGGCGCGGCTGCCTTGGAAGAAGGTGGTGAAGCTGCGTGTTTTAGTGGCTAATGTCTTGGCCTCGTCTAAGCTCACCTTGAAGGAGATGTGGGCTCTTATGGGCTCGCTCAATTTTGCATGCAAGGTCATTCCGATGGGGCGGGTGTTCATTCGACGGTTGGCTGCATCGACGTCTAAGGTGCAGAAGCCTCATCACCACATTCGCGTGTCGAGGGGGATGCGCGAGGACTTGCGTGTTTGGGATGTCTTTTTGCGCGACTTTAACGGGACTTCTCTCTTGCGTGAGGCGGAGATTTCGAGTGATGATTTGCAGTTGCACATGGACGCCGCTGGGGGGTCTGGGTTGGGAATTTACTTCAATGGTGCCTGGTGTGCGGACATGTGGCCGCAGGCGTGGGTGGATGAGGGGCTAGTTCATAATATTACGTTCTTGGAGCTATTTCCCATGTGGGTGGTGTTGGCGTTATGGCCGGATAAGCTGAGCAATCGCAGGGTGGTGTGGTGGTGCGATAATGAGGCAGTGGTGCATGTCATTAATCGTTATTCTCCTCGCTGCGGTCTGGTGGTGTTGCTGATGCGTCGAATTGTTCTGGCATGTTTGCGTTTGAATGTCGACCTGAAGGCGCGTCATATACCAGGGCATACTAATGCTATTGCTGATGCTCTTTCCCATTTGCAGTGGGAGCGGTTTCAGAAGTTGGCACCGGAGGTGGACGAGAAAGGCCTCAGGGTCCCTTGGAGCTTGTGGAGCAGTGGCCTGACGAGATGAGGACTCTACTGCGGAAGTCGGTGGCGGAACATACTTGGGTGGCCTATCAGCGCGGTTGTGATATGGTGCTGGAGTTTATGCATGTTGGGGGTTGGGATGGCGGGGCGGTTCCGGATCACCTGCTAGGGAGGTATGTCAGTTGGGCGAAGGAGCAAGGAGTTTCGAGATCGGCGGTGCAGAGTCATCTGGCGGGGTTTGGGTTTTTTGCTAGAGCGGTGGGTTGGGAAGTTGCTGGCCGGGGGTCCTTGGCACGGCGTTTGCTGCAAGGGTGGGAGCGTTCCCAGCCATTTCAGCGGGATCAGCAGCGGCCGATTACGCATGAGTTACTCTTGGGTTTGTGCCAGGAGCTGGCAGGCGTGGCGGCGTGGCAGTATGAGGCGGTTTTATTTCGGGCAGTTTTTTCTTTGGCGTTTTTTGGGGCATTTCAAGTGGGCGAATTGGCCATCGATTCTGGAAGAGCTGGTTTGGGTAATTGCTTGCGCTGGCAGCATGTTTGGATTGAAAAGGGGATGGTACGCGTGTTGTTGGCAAAATCCAAAACGGACCAGTCGGGTAAAGGGTTATGGGTAGTCCTGAGAGAGATCGGGGGTTGTACATGCCCAGTGTCCACTCTCAGGGCATATGTGGGTGTGCGACCTCAGGGGGAAGGGTTTTTTTTTGTGCATAAGGATTCTCGTGCGGTTACGCGTTTTCAAGTTACAGCGGTTTTGCGGTTGGTGTTACGGCGGATCGGAGAAGATCCGCGGCGGTTTTCCGCGCACTCATTTTGCATCGGGGCAGCAACCAGTGCCACGGCAGTGGGATTGACGGGAGAGCAGATTTGGGGTATAGGCAGATGGCGGTCTAGGGCGTTTATGGGTATGTGCGGTTATGAGGTGCCTTGTTGGGGGGGGGCCCGGGAGGGGGATACTACTAATGATGTGCTTCTATTTCAGATATGGGGCTGTGTCAGCGGGAATGCTGGATGTTTGGGCACTCCTTCGTGTTCTGGGCTGGGCAGCGAGCGGCAGAGAGGCCTATTGGGCTGAATTTGGGACTGGATTCAGCAGTGGTGGAGATTTCATGGCTGGGCGAGCGTGGTCTGCGATGGAATCAGTTGCTGCCTTTGCTTCGTCACCACGGGTGCATCCGGAATCCTCCGGCATTGTTGCTGGTGCATTTGGGGGGCAATGATTTGGCTGCTTGGTCTTGTAAGCAGCTAATCAGGGCTGCTAAAAAGGACTTTGCTGCAGTTCTTCGTATGTTTGAGAGTGTTGTGTTAATATGGTCGGATATTATTCCACGGCCTGCGTGCTGGGGGCAGAGGAGATGGTCCTGGGGTTTAACAAAAATAAATAGGCAGATCGGGAGGTGGGTATGTGAGCAAGGAGGGTATCAGGTTCAGCATTCTTGGGTCGAGGTGGCTTGTGCCGGATTGTACAGAGGGGATGGTGTGCACCTCTCTCCCGTGGGAATGGATCTGCTCCTGAACGATTGGCAGGAGGCAGTGGAGAGGGTGGTGCGTAGTTAGGCACGCTGGTCGCAGCTTCCACTTGGGGGGAGGGGGCGGCACAGGTAAGATGGGGGACCTGTGCTGGTGGCGGAATCCCGGAGGTTTCCGGGGTCCGGAGCCTTAGGCGACTTGGGGCGAGGGCGGGGTGCCCTTGACCCGGACAACCCCTGGAAGACTTTTGCTATTAATATGGCAAAGTCAGATGGGGGGTAGGAACTTTGCCGGTCTGGTGACCATGGCTTGAGCGGAGGCCACGGTTGCTTTGCATGGCTGGTGACACGTGGCTCTGCTGGGGGGGGGGTGTTTGGTTTGACCAGTATTACTGTTTATGTTCAAGATGTTGTTTTGGAATAAAGCTGCGACCAGTTCTTACCAAAAATGACTGTCGGTGATTTTGTGGGGATAGGAGGAAAGGGAAGGAGGGAGGAGGTAGGGGGCCCAGACTAATAGGAGTGAGCGTGGGGTCCGGCTACCCAGTTACTGCTGTTAGAAGAGTACTTTCCAGATAATATGCATGAGTGAAGCAGACTCCATTGGCTCAAATGGTAGCTTTACAAGTGATGTCAGGACAATTGGCTGTGCAAGCCAATATGTTGCAGTCTAGATAGTAAGCTGACAATACAAGTAGCAAATGATCAATTCAGTTTAACAATTGCTATGCAGCATAATCTGCGAGTCACAAAAATTCAACCAAGTAGTGTACAATCTTAAGATCAGAGCAACAGGATCATGGAGATACTAGTAATCCCATTCAAAAAATGCTGATGATAAAAATACTGAGAAAACATTGCCCAAAGTGAGTCTCACAGACTTGAGAGCGTAAGCAGTGAATCCAATGCTGTTCTAATTTGGACTTTTTTTTAAGCTAAATTGCTACCATCCCAGTGGGAGAATGCATAGTCAATCACACAGAAGCATTGAACAGTAAAGGCATGCTGGTGGCTGACAATGGGACATCAAAAGCTTGATGATTCATTAGTGTTTCAAACAACACTTATTTTCAGCCACTCTGATGCTGATTTTAAGAGCCTGAAGGTATGCCGTGCTCTGCCTCCATCAATGCAAGGCGAACGTCACTGGACACTCTTCTTAATTGGTCCTCTAGAACTGTTGGGCTGCCTGGGCTGTGTCTACACCAGTAATACTCTCCTTGTGGACACTTCTGTGTTTGCCAAGTTTACATCTCTCATAAACCTAAGGTTTAGGAAGGAGAAGAGGGGCCCTCAGAAAATTATTCTTTGCAGACTAGCATTAGAACTTATATCACTGGTGAGTGTTTCAGAGCCTCAGCAGGGTAATAAGGAAATATTGGACCAAACTACTGAGTTCATGCTTTTGTGAAGATCACTGCTGGAGGTTCAGTGAAAACTCCATGTAATTGCTGAAGATGCTAGTGTTTATAAATAAAAGATCTAATTTCACTGTTGTGTAGAGATGCGCATTCATTAGTGAACTTTATGTTTCAATCTTTTTTTTATTAAATTTCACACAGAACAAATACATGATTCCAGAAAGTAAAAGCTCCCTATTCCAAACATGAAGCATCCTCCCTATCCCTCATTACAAAGCC
Source organism: Ichthyophis bannanicus (assembly GCA_033557465.1). Classification (NCBI taxonomy): domain Eukaryota; kingdom Metazoa; phylum Chordata; class Amphibia; order Gymnophiona; family Ichthyophiidae; genus Ichthyophis; species Ichthyophis bannanicus. The sequence continues at coordinate 290,250,693 of CM066037.1, read as the reverse complement.
AGATCCTGAACTATTGCTTCATTAGGTCACTTTTAAAAAGAATTATTGCATGCAAAATTGATTTAACTTGGGTTAGCCTACAAATAAACATGTATAAATTTCCATGTGTTAAAATATTTTAATTAATAAAAACAGTCTGAAACAAAGCACGAAAATGTGCAAAAATTGGGGAAAAGGCTAAAAATGACCCAAAAACAACCAAACTTTTTTCTGTACATGTCCCCACTGTCATGTAGTGAAAAAGGAGGAATCTAGATTATACTGCTATTTGCTCAGAAAGCTGGAGAGAACATTCCCCTTGATAATGCACAGCCTATTAAAACACAAAGGACTAATTTTATAAAAGAGCATTTATGTGAAGTCTATAGAGGTGCCTATATTATGCTAATTATATAAAGACAATACCGGCGCATATGTGCCTTTATAAAATAGACTCTCAGAACTATCTCTAATAGTGGCATGTTTACTAAAGCCCATGCCAATAATGCACATGTGGGTCAACTTACCAAAGCGAGGAGTCCGTGCTAACTTCAAGAAGCACATACATTTATCCCCTGCAGTTAGCATGATGCAAAAATGCAGCACCATGCAAGACAGCATTCAAGCATACTTAACACCACCCACTGAGGTGGTGTTAAGTGCATCCGCACTAAGGGCAGTAAGAGTGGTTAGAGCATGCTGTTAATGCTCATGCTAGTGGCAACTTGCTGTCAATACCTTTGTTCCCATCCGTGACCTGCACAGTCCCCATCCCATTGTTCGCTACCCAGTTAGCATGGGATTTTTAAGGCAAGGGCATGTGATACTTTTCAGCACAAGGCTCAGACTGCATGCTAAACCCTATGCTACCAGGTAGCACACTTTAGTAAACATGCCACATTGCATGCAAATGCTCTCACAAAAGAGCTAAATATGAGTGTGTACTCTTTGTATGCATGTATTTTATAAAAGAAGAAACAGGGGACAAACCCCTAACAAAAAGTCCATGACAAAAACAAGAAATCAGAAGGTCAGCAGAAAAGTCACAGAAAGTGTAGTTACTCACCTTTAAGAGGTGATCTCCGGGAACATCAGGAATCAGTCTTCACATATGGGATGAACATTACCGACAGAGTCCACATGGGAATGCTTCCCAGCATGCAATAGGAAGTGAAGTGCTTTGGGCCTGCGTGCCTGCCTTCCCAACTCCTCTTCTCAGCTGAATTTGTAGCTGAGAAGAAGAAAATAAAAGAAACCTACTACTCCTAGAGGAGGAGGGCGGGTTGTGAAGACTGATTCCTGCTGTTCCTGGAGGTCACTTGTTACAGTTGATTTACGCTATCTCCAGGAACAAGCAGGAATGCAGTCTTCACATATGGGACTCACTAGCTCCCAGGTACCAGACTGGTATGGGGGGAGAGTAGTGTGATCCCTGTAACCAGAGTCTGGAAGAGTTGTGGGTCACTGGGCTTGATTCCAGGAGGTGATACTCCCCCAATGATAGTCTGGTATATTGTAGAAGTCCAGAATGGAGGGTAGAAGTTGAGTTTAAGACCCAAAGAGGAGCTGGAGTACAGCTTGGCCAAAGACAGCATTCCGACAGGAGTCTTTATCCAGTCAGTAGTGTGCAGCAAAAGTATGAATGGAGGGCCAAGTAGCTGCCCGGCAAATGTCCTCAATGGCTACTGAATGGAGATTAGCTACAGATGTTGCCATAGCCCACACACTATGAGCAGTGACATGACCCTCCAATGAGAGTCCTGCTTGCGTATGAGCAAATGAAATGCAATCTGCTATCCATCTAGATAGAGCATGTTTCATCACCAGTAGGCCCAAGTGACTAGTATCAAAGGAAATGAATAATTTTTAGTTCCATCCAAGTAGTAAGCCCGCACTTGCTGCAGTCTAAAATGTGTAGTGCTGCTTCAGTCCGAGACAAATGTGATCTAGGAAAGAAAAGCGGGTGGATTACCGACTAGTTTAGATGGAGGGAGGAAACCACCTTCGGGAGGAAATGCGGATGGGTACGCAGAACCACTTTGTCATGATGGAACTGGTATAGGGGGGATCCACTACTAGAGCCTGCAGCTCGCTGATGCGGTGAGCTGAAGTAAGGGCAATAAGGAAGATAACCTTTGAAGACAGAAACTTCAGTGAAGTGGTGGCTAAAGGTTCAAAAGGTGGCTTTAGAAGTTGCGCCAGAACCACATTCAGATCCCAGGCCACCAGATGAAACTTAATGGGTGGCTTGGACAGCAGGAAACTCTGCATGAAGCATGCTATTAAAGATAGGCTATCCATCCACTGGTCTGTGAGAGGCCGCAATGGCACTAAGGTGAACTCTCACTGAATTAGTCTTAATACCTGTCAGATATTTCAAAAGCTACTCCACCGGGCAAGAAAAGGGGTCGTGGACCATTTAATGGCATAAGATCGCCTGGTGGAATCCTTATGAAATGCAAGGAGGACATCCTTGACCACTGTGGTAGGTTGAGTTCAGTGAGCACCAGCCCTTCAGCAGCCATGCTTTCAGGTGTAGGGAGTGAAAATTTGGATGGAGGAGCATCCCGTGGTCCTAAGAGAAGAGGTCAGGCACACATCCCAGGTTGAGTGGCTGAGTCTGTGCAAGGCGAAGAAGCAGAGGAAGCCACAGTTGACAGGGCCAAAAGAGGCAATGAGAATCATTGAGCCCCTGTTGACCTATAGTGTGAACAGCATCTTGAGTATCAAGGGGATAGGAGAGAATGCGTAGAGCAAACCCTGTCCCTAATGGAGAAGGAAGGCATCCGGGACCTGTCGGTGTAGCGATGAAACCCTGGAGCAGAAGAGTGGAAGCTGCATGTTTTGTGATGTGGCATAAAGATCTATGAGTGAGGTTCCCCACATTTGGGAGATCCAAGCAGCCATCTCCTAATGTAAGGTCCATTCGTGTGGACAAAGGATATGGCTTAGCCTATCTATTAGGATATTGAGTTTGCCCAGGAGATGTACTGTTCTGAGGTAGATGTAGTGAGAGATGGCAAAGGACCATAGGTGAATCACTTCTTTGCAGAGGGGATGGGACCCCATTCTCCCCTTTTTGTTTACGTAGAACATGGCAACTTGATTGTCCGTTCTGACTAGAACAGGTTGTCCTGATAGTTGGGGTTGAAAAACCTGAAGAGTATTTGTCAGTGCCCCGTAGTTCTAGCAGGTTGATCTGCAGGGCAGATTCCTGTTGTGTCCACAGTCCCTGTGTGTTCAGGTCGTTCAGGTGCCTCCCCCAACCCAGCTTGGAAGCATCCATTGTCAGGATGCATCGAGGTGGAGGCATCTGAAAAGGTGACCCGACAAGTAGGTTTTGTGGGAAACATCACCACTGAAGGGACTTGATCAGTTGAGAGGTGACGTGGATCTTGTCTGTGCGTTCACCCTTCTCGTGCATCCATTGGGAAGACAGAGTCCACTGTGTTTGTCACATGTGTAATCAAGCATAGGGGATGACATGACCTGTGGAGCTACGTGTCCTAATAGTCATAGCGCTCTTGAGCTGTTAGTTGGCTTTGCTGTTGTACCGCTTTTGCTAGCTCAATTAGGCAGGCACAGCAATCCTGTGGGAGGAAAGCTTGGGCCTGTTGAATGTCTAAGAGTGCTCCAATGAACTCCAGATGTTGGGTTGGAGCAAGATGAGACTTTGGGACATTTATGACTAATCCTATGTGTTGGAGCACCATGATGGTGTGATGAAGGGAACGTTTTACCTCTTGGGGGGAGTCTCCCCTGATCAGCCAATCATCTAAGGAAAGACAAATACCCCCAAGGTGCATAGGTAGGCAGCAATGACTGCATTGCAATTTGTGAAAACCCTTAGAACAGAGGCTGAATCAAAGTGAAGAACTCAATATTGATAATGGTTTCCTTGAAACATGAAGTGCAGATACTGTTTGTGCAAGAGATGTATTAGTAAATGCATATATGCCTCTTTTAGGTCTAGAGAATATAGCCAATCGAGTCTCTGGAGGTATGGCAGAACAGTTGCTAGAAAAATCATTTTGAATTTTTCTTGGAGCATGAACTTGTTTAGGGCCTGGAGCTTCCTGTTTTCTTTGGAATGAGAAAGTATGGAGAGTAGAAGCCCAACTTTTCTTGAGGAAGAGGAACTCTTTCTATGGCATCATGGGAAAACAGGGTGCTCACCCCCTTCTTTTAAAAGAGTGTTTGAAGGGGTTGTATGGTAGAATCCTCTGTGAAGCAGGTGGGAGGGGGGGGGGTAAGGTTTCAAAGTGAAGCTGTTAACCTCTTTGGACAATCTGGAGTGTCCACTGCTCCAGTGTTATGAGATGCCACCTATGGGCATAGTGACAAAGTCTGCCTGCTATGTGGAGAGGCTGGGGCCCCTTCAGGGGCAGATTGGCAATGTTCTCTAGGAAAGAGTCAAAAAACAGATGCAGGTTGTGCCTGTGCAGATGATTGAGGCCTAGGAGCCTTGGGTTTCTTGTGTTGGCGAGGACCCTGCTGCCTCTTCTGAGGTTGATAGGCAGCAGAAGGCAGGTAAGAAGGATAGTATCTCTTCTTCTTAGAATTGAAAGATTTCTTATGAAGAACCTTCTTTTTCGATGGCTTAGCTGCTTTTCTGGAAAGGCGTTTTAGGGTCAGATCATCTGTTTCAAGCTCTCCTGCTTTTTCCCTCCAATCTTTGCCAAAAAGGTTTTCTCCAATACATGGGATATTGGCCAGTTTATCCTGGACCCATTGCTGATGCTGTAACCAGGCCATTCTGTAAGTCCCAATGCAGAATGCTGAAGCTCTGCTTGCGGATTCAAAAGCATCAAAAGAGGCCCTGGTAAAAAACTTAAAAGTGTTCTGACCTTGCTTGAGTGTCTGGAATGCACTCTGCTTATCCTCAGGAAGCAGGGCGGTGAAAGTCTCCAGATCCCTGTTGAAATCCTTCAGAAACATGCCCATGTACAGCATGTAAGAGTTGATTCTGAAGGCCAACATGCATGCCTGAAAACATTGATGCCCGAAGGCATCAAGTGTCCTCGAATTTTGGCCAGGAGGCATGGAGCTCTTTATTCGGCACATCATCAATTCCACCACCATTGAGTGGTGGGGGAGCTGAGGTTTTTGGAAGCCTGGGCACTCTGGTATTTGGTACATAGTATAGAGTCTCTTGCTGACAGGCAAATCCATGACTGGGGTCTCCCACATTCAGAGCGTAAGAGCTTGAAAGATAAGGAGCACCAGTAAGGTAGCCATCTCCTTGGGCATGGGAGGGTATTGGAGTACCTCCAATTCCTCCACCCTCAGTTCCTTTTCTGAGGACACTATGATGGAAAGCCCTGCTGCCATGTAATGTATGAAGTTCTGAAAGGACAGATTTTCTGGTGGGGACTGATGCTATTCCTGAGGCAGTGAAGGGTCTGAAGGGATGTTGGGAAGTTCTCGGGAATTGAGTGAACCTCCGTTAGATACTGAAGAACTTGAATCAGAGTCCAGCAAGAAATCAAAGTATTGGCGGTCTTGGGTTCAACCTCAATGCTTCAGGAAAGTCGACGGTCAATGCCAATACTGATACTCAGAGGTATTGGAACCGAGAGAAATGGTGGTCTGAGTCTGTTGGATACTGGGGGCATCAACCTGTTCCAATGAAGGAATCAATCTCGAGTGCTCCGACGATGCCAGTTCGGGGGCCAAAATCGGGTCCAATACGCCTGGCTGTAGGCTCGGTGCCAAAGCCTGCACTCCTGAAGCTCTTGATGTTATTGGTACTGAGGCTGCCAGGAGTGCTGATAAACTCCTCTTGAGAGCCAGAATGCACTGGTCTAGGGAGATGGCTGATGTCTGGATGGAATCACGTATAGGGCATGGAACATGGAACCAGTAGCTCTCCATAGGAGCATCCCAGAGCCCCATTTATGCTTTGGAGGACAGATCTTTCCACCAGGGCTGTTTGGCTAGCCGGTCTGCATCGGAAACACCTCTATGAGAGTCACGATGCTTATGCTGGGTCTTTTCCATGGAATCAGAATTGGTCTTCGATGCAGAAGATTTGGAAACAGCCACAGACTTTGACTTACTTTTATGTTTGGACTTTGAAGAAGCCTGAGACCCATGAGAAGTCGATGCCCTCGATGAAGTGGAAACCACTGAAACCAAGTCCAATGCGAACAACTATTCAAACTGTCTGGCTTGGTTCTTGAGGTCTGTCTTTGTCATTTGTTGGCAGCACAAAGGACAAGAAGTGGGTTCATATTCAGGACCCAAACATTTTAGATACCAATCATGTTTATCAGTGGCCGAAATGGTATTGGCACACTTGGTACATTTTTTTAAACCACTGACTGGCTTTTCCATACCTGAAAAAGTTGTCTTCAATATGGAAGATAAGGCTATGGAGTCCTAAAGGCCTAGGGGCTTGTTTACAAAGCCGCGGTAGCAGTTTCCGATCATTATCGGAGCCGCGGCCCCATTGATTTCAATGGGGCCACGGCTCTGATAATGATCGGAAACCACTACCATGCCTTTGTAAACAAGCCCCCTAGTTTAGCAGTGAGAACCGTGGTGAAAATCAATAGAAAAGAAAAGAGAAAAATTGAAAATAAAAAAAGGAAATATTATCGTGACCGGTGTTGGATTCCACAGAACCGACATCGACTGGAAGGCAGAAGAACGATGTACCCCGAAGGGCACCAAAAAAGAGACGTTTTTCAGTGATGACAGGACGATGCATTCTACTGGTTCCACAGAAAACAAAGAACTGAGGAGAGGAGTTGGGAAGGTGGGAAGGCAGGCAAGCAGGCATAGTGGAGTGCTCCCAAAGGCTTTCCTATTGAACGCTGGGGAGCGTTTCCACATGGACTCCATCATTGACGTTCACCCCATATGTGAAGACTGTATTCCTGCTTGTTCCTGAAGATAGACTTTATTTAGCCTGACACAGCCATGTTTTGGCACAATCTGCCTGTCAGGGGCAAACCTTTAGACTTCAAAGAAGAAAACAAATATAGTCAAACTGCTATATTGCACAGCAAAGAGTCTTGTCAGCGTTAGAAATGAATGTGCTGATAAAAAGAAAACTAGTCTGACAAAGAATATTGTGGGAATTCTGTGTGGCTGGATTTTACAATGTAAAATCACTGTGATGACAGCAAGAACCACTTGTTGGGAATGTTTGTGTATAAGTTTCCACATCAGATAATCTCTGATTAGTAGTCTATACTTTTTTTTAAAATAAATAAATAAATAAATAAATAAAATAAATAAATAAATCTGAAATGACCAGGATCAATGAAGGCATGTCAAAGGGAAGAAAATACATCAATATACTCATATCTGACTAATCTTTAACAAGTGATTTAAATGCTGAGGTGAAGAATTTGTCCATAAAAACTGACTACAGTTCTAGCAGTGAGTCTTTGCCAGAGGTTATTGGTCTGTCAGTGGGATTAAATGGATTCTTGAGGATCCCACGTGATGCATGAGTGAGTAAGGAGGCTTTCTTGCTCGCTCCGGGGCTGCCCCGAGAAAATGTTTATGTTTATTAAAATTTGATATACCGCCCTTCGTTACAGCAGGGCGATTTACAATACAATAGCAAATTGGGGGGGGGGGGGGGCACAAGGCCCAGAAGTGCAGAAAGGAACTACATAGTTGAGACAGAAAAGAGGAGAATAGGAAGAAATAGGTCATGGGGTAGAGTGAGGGGAAGACAGGGCAAAGACAAAGACAGACATAGATAAACCAGGTCAGCTGGGTGTGGCCGGGAGGTTGTATACTGAAGTGAAAAGATGGGTTTTGAGTAAAGACCTGAAGGTGGTGTAGTTATCTTCCAGATGGAGCGGGGTGGGCAAAGAGTTCCACAAAGCTGGACCAAGGAAGAAAAAGACAGAGTGACGGGTAGACTGTAAATGTGTACGAGATGGTGAGGGAAGCTGAAGCCGATTGATATGAATGGAACGAAGACTACGTGTAGGGGTGTGAAAGTGGAGAAGACTGGTAAGGTACTGGGGCGTGTGTGTGTGTGTGAAGGATATGGTGAACCAGGGTTAGTATTTTGAATTTAATACGATGGTTGACTGGAAGCCAGTGTAAGTGAAGCAGTAGGGGGGTAATGTGGTCACTGTGAGAAGAGTGGGAGATAACTTGGGATGCGGTGTTTTGAATGAGTTGTAGCCAACAGAGTTGAACTTTGGTGACCCCAGTGAAAACAGAGTTACAGTAATCTAATTGTGATAGGACAGTGGATAGTGTGAGGGTGGTCAAAGCTGGGGGGGACAGAAAAGGGCATATGGATCGAATCTGTCGAAGGAAGAAATAAGATGTCTTGGCTAAATGCGAGATGTGGTCTTTGAAGGTGAGGTGTGAGTCGAGGAGGACACCGAGATATTTGAAAGAGGGGACAATGGGTATTGCAGAACAGTCAAGAATGGGAGCAAGAGAGGGGCAGGGACCTCCGAATGTAAACCAGGTGGCTGAGGTTTTGGTGACATTGAGGTGGAGGCAGTTTGAGGAGAGCCAACTGGAGAAAAGAGAGAGACAAGAATTCAAGAGTGTGACATCTGGATGAGCTGGACTAGTGTGATGGACGATGATTATATCATCTGCGTAGAAAAATGTGGATAAACCGGTCTGTTGAATGCAAAGGGCCAGTGGTGCAAGGAACAAATTAAACAGCAAGGGAGCCAAGACAGAACCTTGAGGAACACCACAGGGAAGGGAGATGGCCTTGGAAAAGGAGTGTGGGTCCATGGAGGGAGCTATAGAGAAAAGACGGGAAGCAAGTTAGGAATGGAACCAGTGAAGGACAGCACCACGGAGGCCCGCATCCCATAGTCGTGAGAGGAGAAGGGAGTGATCCACAAGGTCAAAGGCAGAGGACAGATCCAGGAATATCACCAGCATGATGTCACCCCGATCGTGCGAAGTGTGTAGTTCGTTGAGGAGAGCAGTCAAGGTTGTTTCCACACTGTGGCCCTGACGGAAGCCGGATTGTCGGGGGTGAAGATAGTTAACGGAGTGAAGGTGTTGTGAGAGCTGATCAAAAATGAATTTCTCCAGAATTTTTGAGAGAAAGGGGAGGTTGGAAATTGGGCGTTAGTGAGCAGGGACCAGGGGATCAAGGAGGGGTTTTTTAAGGATAGGACGTACAAGGGCGTGTTTCCAAAGGGAATGTGCCACTAGAGAGACTGGAATTGATTAAGGTGCAAATGTGGGGAACTAGGGCTAGGGAGGGCTCCAGAAACCATTTGGTTGGGATGGGATCTAGAGGACAAGTAGTCTTACAAACAGAGGTGAGGGAGGAAACAAGCTCAGAGGTGGTAATAGGGTAGAAAGTAGACCAAGTGTGTGAAAGGGAAGAAGGGGAGGGAGAGGGAGGGGAAGATGGGGGAAGGGAAGATAAAGGAGGGGGGCAGGAGGGAAGACTAGCACGGAGGTCATGAATTTTTGTAGTGAAATGTAGGGCTAGTTTGGTGGGAGAGGGCATGGGGGGAGGAGGAGCAGGGGAAGGACCAGAATGAATGGAGGTGAGGGACCGGAGAACAGAAAAAAGCTGCCGAGATGGGTTGGTAGCGGTAATAATAGAGTAGGAGAAGAAAGAGAGTTTGGCTTGATGGACCGAGGAGCGGTAGCGCTGGTGGAGTTCACGGAATTGAGTGAGGGCAAGAGGTGTGTGACGCTTACGCCAGATACGCTCCAATCTACGAAGATGGGAGCATAGGAGGCGAAGACCCGCATGGAACCATGGGTGGCGGGTGGATGATCATCTCAGATGGGTGGACTGGAGGGGGGCAAGAATGTCAAGGGTTGATGAGAGTGCAGAATTGAAAATGGAAACCTGGGAACTTGGGGAGAGAACAGAAAAATCAGAGGGTAAGAGCTGGGAAGCTGGTGGAAAAAGCTGCAGAGTAAGGTGAGTAATTCAATGGCACAGAGGGATGGAGGATGGAGGGACAAGAGGGGGGTTGGAGGAGGTAGAAGGGCAAGAAGCAGTGCAGTCCAGCGAAAAAGTTATACAAAAGTGATCGGACCAGGGGAGAGGTTTCACTGTAAGATGAGAGATATAGAAAGGAGGTGACAGGGGAGTAATGACGGGATCAAGCATGTGACCAGCGTAGTGGGTTGGGGAGATGACAGTCTGTTGAAGGGAGAGATCTTGAAGGAGGGTGACAAAGGAGAAATCCTTATCAGAGGAGGGGGAATCAAAATGGACATTCAGGTCACCGACAATGATTAGGTTAGGAAACTGCAGGGAAATGTCGGCTATAGTAAGGGTGAGAGCTTCCCAAAGGTGGGTTGGGAGAGAAGGAGGGGCATAGAGAAGGAGAATATGGATAGGGGGGAGGACTGGAGGCAAAAAAAGAGGGACTCAGGATAGTGCAGAAGGGAGGAGGACACCTGTGTGATGGGGAGAGAAGAGCGGTAGAGCAGAGCAACCCCACCGCCATTCCTATCAATACGGGGGACAGAGATGGAGGAGAAATTGGGTGGGAGGCATCTGGTGATGAGGGGCTGCTCCCCATCTTTAACCCAGACCTCAGTTAGACAGAGGAGGTCTAACGAGTCCTGAATGATTAGGTCTTGGATCAGAAGGGATTTGGAGCGTAGTGAGCGACAGTTCAAGGCACCAAACAGCAGTGAGCAGAGTGGTGAGGAGGGAGGGGAAGAAAGACCGGAGGTAAGGGAAGAAATCGAAGGAGAGCAAGGACATAGGTTAGAGAGGTTACGGTGTTTGTGCGCACTCGTTTGCGGGAACTGATGGGAGTACGAGGGTCGATTCCCCCAAATTACAGGAATGACAGACATATAACTTGAGGTGGAACCGAAAGGGAGGGCTATCGGTACTCGGAAACAGAAAGGGATGGAAGGGACTACGTAGGGGAGAGGAGAAGAGAAGGAGCGTGAACTTACCAAAGTTGGAGTTGATGGATGAGGGCAGGACAGTAAGGAGGTATGAGAGAGAAGTGCCAGGCACTGCAGAACGAAGGTACATATCGTTGAGTAAGACATGAGGCCCCAAGTGTGATCCCAAAGAGCGCACCTAAGGAGCACAACATGCTCCTTAGGTGCGCTCCTTCGGTGCGTGCCCAAGTCGTGCACCGCCACAGCAACTGACGCCGCAGGCAGCGTCGTTAAATAAGCGGAAAGGATCAGCTGACTACCTGGGGGTCCGCGGCCGCGTGAACACGGCTGCGTTCCTTCTGGGTGGGTGGAGTTAGCAGCGGTGATCAGACAAACCTGGAGGAGACAGCACAGAGGCACAGTAAGCATTTAGGGCAGCAACAGGAGATAGCAGAAAGCACACAGCAGTTGGAGCAGCAGGGAAGGGGTACAATGTCTACTGTGACCCTGCAAAAAGGAGAATTTGCTTGAAGGGAAAGCAGAGGACAATAGTTTTATACGGTGAGGAGGGGGAAAAAAAAGAAGCACGAAGGAAAATACCTGTACCAGCCAAAAAAGATTGTGAGAAAACAGGCAAGTCTGGGGCCTTGACACCCACGCTGACACAGCTGGCCTCCCCTGGCGCCGTGAGCACAGATTCATCAACGGAAGATCTGGCGAAGGTAGTAGTAAAACTACTAGATCCTAAGTTTGACAAAATATTGAAGAAATTGGAAACAATGGGGGACATGCTAACGGAGGTTGGACGGAGAGTAGAGGAGCTTGAACACCCGAGTGACGAGCATTGAGGACGGAGCTGGAAGACAGGAGAGAGAACGACTGGAACAGCAAAAACAAATAGAGGCCCTGCAAGTGAAAGCGGATGATCTAGAAAATAGATCAAGGCGAAATAATTTAAGAATAGTAGGAATACCAGAATCAACGACAGAGCGCATGCTATTGCTGCTGCTCGAAGAATCTGGGCTTAGAATCGTTAGTAGGAGATCTTAAAATTGAACGAGCACATCGAATTGGAGTAAGAAGGGATGAGTGACAAAGGCCACAGGTGGTAATTATGCACGTTCTCAATTTCCAGTATAAAATACAACTGTTGCAAGCCTACCAGAGAAAAGGGGATCTAAAACGGGAGAATCAGAGACTTTTGATATTTCAAGATTATTCAGTAGCAGTGGCAGCAAAAAGGAAGGACTTCACTCCTATTTGTGCAGCTTTATTTAAGAAGAAGCTACGATTCACACTGGCGTTCCCGGCGATATTACGGGTATCAGACCAGGGACAGAATTTCATGTTTGAGACTGTGGAGGCAGCAAAACAATTTCTGGCCGGATTGGCGAGAGATAATGATGGAGAAGGTTCTGCAGCCTGATTCTCTGAGAAGAGAAATACAGCAAAGAAGGTTGGACATTATCAATACCTAGGAAACTAAAGAAAATTGGAAGAGAGAAAAAAGAAAAGAAAAGCAAAGCAAAGACGCTGAGGACTGATAAGATTGAAGTCAGCGGGTGTCGCAGTAAAGAGTCTGCATATGAATGATCTTATGTGTGATGGAACTATGGTGTAGCGAAAAGGGTAGAGATGGAGAGTCGGGGCAGCCCTGCGGCATACAGTGGGGATCAGGCCTCAGCAGGGAAGTGCTGAGGGTAACAGATGCGATGTTGTATGGGGAATAGGGAGAGAAAGGGAAGGGGGAGGGGGAAGAGGGAAGGGAAGGGAAAGAAAGACAGAAGTGTGAATGGGGAATGTGTGCTTGGAATGAATGGCTGAGAATGAGGAGTGAAGAGGGCGAGACTGATATAAACAATAAAGAAAGTCAGGAAAGTCTTAATTACATGAATGATTTGCCTGAGCAACTAAAGAGAAGTTATGATATATATTTACACAGCACTGAGTTCAGGGTTGAGGCTGGGCAACCCTGGACGAAGCTTCAAGTATTGTGGAATTTGAGAAAGGATATAGTAATGGATAAATACAATGGGACATGACTTACGGATAACCACATGGAATGTGGGGGGAGTGAGTACACCCATGAAACGTACAAAAATACTACAAGCGTTATAAAGAGGGAAAGCCCAAGTGGCATTACTACAAGAAACCCCTTAAATGTGAAAGAACATGAGAAGCCTGAGACTGGGTTGGACAAGTATTTGCTGCGTCATCGGGAGGTAGAAAGAAGGGAGTAGTGATTCTGGTCAAAAAAGGAATCCCTCTAGATATCATTAGCGAAGAAGTGGACCCGCAGGGGCGATTTCTATTTTTACATGCCCAAATACAAGGGGAGGAATTGTATATAGGGAACATCTACGCCCCGAATATCTATGACCATCAGTTTTTTAAATTACTCTTGCAAAAAATAATGGGGGCACCGAAAATACCATTGATATTGGAGGGAGATTTCAATTGTCCACATGACCCAGAGCTAGATAGATCACAGGTGAAGAAGGGAGGGGGTGGACGAAAAAAGAGGTTGGGTACTTGTGTAGAATGGGAGGATTGATAGATGTATGGAGAGTTCTGCACGAAGGTGAAAGATTACATACATCTGTCAAGAGCCCACCAATCTTGGTCTAGGATTGATTATATCTTACTTTTGAAAGACAGTTTTGGCAAAGTGGTGAATGTGGAAATTGAGCCTATTGTAGTATCTGATCATGCAATGATAAGAATGGATTGGAGGGCGAGAAATGCTTTTGGCAATAGATGGTCCTTCCCTAGGCATTTGTGGAAGAGTGAGGCGTTTCGGAAATATTTGATACACCATTGGGAAGAATATTTAAGATTTAATGAGACCCAAGCAAAAACTGTGGTGATATTTTGGGAGGCTGGGAAAGCAGTGATGCGTGGACACATAATAGCATATGTAGCAAAGGAAAAGAAACGGGTTAATGAAACTATACTCAGATTGGCCCAAAAGCTCCAAGAAGCAAAAAAAGAAACCCTGGTAAACCAAATAATGCACAAAGGGTTATCTCGAAGCACAAAGAGCCTTAAATGCTGCACTTCAGGAGAGATCGGTGTATTCTATGCAATACTAAAGGCATCAATTATTCAGATATGGAGACCGGACGGGGAAATTACTGGCTCGGTTGGTAAAGGATAAGGGAGGCAATAGAGGGGTAACTGTAATCCGAGACAGAGATGGTGTGAAGCAGAGGGAGGTGGGGAAGATAGTGCAAGTTTTCAGACAATACTATCAAGACTTGTATTCGCCGGAAATGGAGGATAGAGAACAAGAGCGAGTTTTCTTGGATGCAATATGACTGCCAAAATTGTCTGAAGCAGAGCTGCAAGAATTAAATAAACCTATAAGGGGGGAAGAAATACAGAAAATAATTAAAGAAGGGACATTGCATAAGGCACCAGGGCCCAATGGGTATGGGACAGAGTTTTATAAGATGTCAATGACTCAAGTTATGCCCACTTTGGGGTCCCTATATGGAGAGCTATTAGAGGCGGGATCCTTTCTGAGAGACATGCAAACTGCGGCTATTACTATTATTCCTAAGCCGGACAAGGATCCAGAAGATCCTGCTTCGTATAGACCCATTTTGTTAATTAATTATGATATGAAATCATGGCGTCAGTACTAGCAACTAGGCTGCAGAAGATACTTACAAGATTAATAGGTAACCATCAATCAGGATTTGTGAAGGGGAGGGAGGTTGTCTTGAATATCAGCAGAGTATTGTTGGGAATGGAAAGATGCCTTCTTCAGAAGACTCCACTGCTGCTGGTAAGTTTAGATGCGGAGAAGGCTTTTGATCAGGTCTCCTGGACCTATCTGTTTGAAGCCTTTAAGCGGATAAAGAATATCTGAATCAATACGTTTACAAGAAATACAATATAAATTTCTTTGGCGAGCATATGTCCATAATGTGTGGACAGCTCGAGCAGGATTGACCTGACAGATGTGTATAATCTATGTAAGAAAGAGAAAGGGATGCTAGCACACCGTTTTTGGCGGTGTGTTATGATACAAAGTTTTTGGAGTGAGGTAGAGACAAAGCTTACGGGGTGGAGGCCATATCATAAGGTATTTTCACCAGAGTGGTACTTGTTTAATGCATATGAGGGGGAGGAAGTAATTGTGAGACATCACAAGAAGCTATACGAGAAAGGCTTCATAGTAGTTAAGCAGTGTATCTTACGCCATTGGTTGGATGAAAACCCCCCAGAAGTAAAGGAGTGGGAGAAGACACTGATAGAATTGATGCACATGGAGCAGAAAACAGCCCGGATACTTGGGAAAGGTAAAATGGAGGAGTTTGAAAAAATCTGGGATCCGGTTTTGCAACAGTATCTTCATTAAAGAGAAGAAGAATAACAGGCTGTGATTAAGATAGACAGAGGGGGAAGGTAGTAAGGACAGAAGAATGAACGAGTGAGGTATGAATGAGTGAGTGAATGGAAGATTTGATGCACGGATAAAGACAAACAATGTTTAGATGACGAATGGAGAGAAGGGTGGGGAGGGAAGGGTATAGAGGGGGGAGGGGAGGGATGGGTGAACGACAATGGGGGGCTTAATTTAGAGGGTAGGCTAAAGATGTGATACAAAGAGAATTTGGTGATAATTTGTTCTCTGTTTAACAATGGTTAAAAATTGTTTAAGTGTGTAAGATCGTGGGGGGGAAGAACTGATTGTTGTTGTTTTAGAGTTACCCCATTTTGGTTAAATAAAAGGAGTTTTGAAGTAAGATGCAAAGGGGGAATAAGAAGGGGTGTGTTGTATTTGTGAAATGACTTGGAATGTGTACTTTGCAATATGAGTGAGGGCGCGGGCAGGGTCCCAGAGAGCGATTTTAACCGGGTGCTCGGCCCGGCACGGGACCCTGCGCATGCGCAGTCAAGAAGAGGGGGGCGATGCGGAGCGTCGGCAGCGATGTTGGTGCATTTTTTGAAATGATTGGCTCCGCGCACGCGCCTGGTGCGTAGGAGACAATCAGGGGCCTTGGACGGCATGTGCTCAGTTAGCGTTGTTGCTGGCTGAGCACATGCGACGGAGCCTGGAGCGTTGCAAAGTGCGGCGGTGCGGCAGCGGTCTAAGCGCAGTGGTCTGTTTCCCGGCGAGGCGAGCAAGTGCGGCGGATTTGGAGAGGAGACCGGGTCGGTTTGCCGCAGCGGTGTCAGAGTGACGGGGGTGGATTCACGAGCGAGCTGTTGCATCGCACCTGGGAACAGCATCAGGCGAGTGATTGGTTTGGAGGACCTTGATGTCAGTTTAGGCAGACAGAGGCTTGAGTGTTGCAAGTGCTATTCATTATAAAAAAAATTTAAAAAAGTAGAATAACACCCCAGTAATCGTTAATCTGTGCTTCCAATAAGCAGATATGCCTCCTAAGAGGGCCCAAAATGCTGGAGGCAGAGGGAGCAGGGCTGAGGGGGGGGAAAGACCTGTACGGGGTAAAGGTGTACGGGGGGTTGTACGGGGGGGCCCGAGAGGTCCACGGAGTCCTGCTCCTCCCCGTGTTGCCCAAAGGGGGGGTAGAGAGGCTGCTAGGCCGGTCCGGGGTAGAAGTGGTTCTCCCTTAGCGACTGCTCGGGGCAGGGGAGAGAGGGGGCGTGGGTCTCGTCCGCAAGCTGGGAGTGTCTTGGCTCAGGAATATACGGTGGGCATGGGGGCAACTGGCCAGGAAGGGGTGGTGTTATCAGCCACGGGAGGTGAGGGTGGTGCGGAAGCCGGGTGGGGAGTTGGGGTCAGGCCCTGCTTCAGAGGTGGTAGTGGGTTTTGGAGAAGTTTGACATGTCGGGGTTTAGGGGCAGGGGTGAAGGGGCTTTCATACCGCCGGGTGGTGGTGCACAGATGCCTATCGGGTCCGGGTTTGCAGGATATCAGATGCCAGCTGAGCACTGGGCGAGTGGGGGGCAGGGGTCGTCGAGGTCTGCTTGGGTAGGGGCTTGGCAACCTGCATGGGCCCCTGGGTTTTTGCCTCCTGGCTTTCCATTTTTCTCTTCACAGGTCCCGGTGGTGCCATCGCCCGGATTTCTGCCTGGTGTTGAGGATTCAGTGAGAACGGCATCGAGGGACGCGGCTAGTGGGACAGCGCAGAGAGGGGAGGAGGAGCGGACGGCGGCACGTGGCAGCGGCACACCACAGAGGAGCGAGGATCCGCGACAGGGTATGCTGCACCAGTCTTCAATGAGCGCGGCTGCTGGAGCCGAGTCAGGTGAGTTATTAGTGGAGGGGGAGGTGGATCAGAAAGAGGGTAGCACCCGAAAGGAGCGTTCGGGAAAGGCAAAGAAGAAGAAGAGGCACGTTTGTTGTCGCAGGCATAGTTCTGGATCTTCGTCTTCATCATCCGCGGGCTCGTCGGAAGTGTCTTCGGATGCCGGAAGTGCCAAGTTAAGGGCGCAGGGTTTAGCAGGGGATGTGAGGTCAGGTGGTAGTAGCGGCACTTCTGCAAGGTTATCGGAACTATGGGAGGGTGTGCCGAGGAAGTTGCGGCGAAAGATTAGAAAGCGCAGATACATTGATATTTTCCGTTTGCTTGAGGGGCGGAAGAGGTCGGGAGAAAGCAAGAAAAAGCGGAAAGAGGATGAAAAGGTCGGTAGGATCAGGAAAATATCGCGATCGGTGGTGAATTGGGTGAGGGCTTTCTTGCGTTTGGCGAGCGTTTGGGGCCATTATCGGCTGGACCACTATGGCATCTTGTTGGCATATGCGGACTCTATTCTTGAAGCCTTGCAGACCCACGAGGGGTGGTCTTGGCTCAATTATGATGAAAAATTTGGGGATAAAATGGAGGAGAGCAAAGGATTAATGTGGGGTATGCAAGATATAAATTTGTGGCTGACGCAGATGTCCGCTAGAATGGGTGCGGGGAATGGGGCAGGTGGAAAGGTGGGGTCGGGGGTTACAGCTGGCGCGAATCATTCCTTTCGGAGTGGCGGGGCCTCGTTGCAGATTAAGCCACCCGGAAATGGGGGTAGGGACGTGTGTTGGCGCTTTAATAAATCCGTGTGTCCCTTCCCTGACTGTAAATTCCGGCATGTCTGTTCGAGCTGCGGGGGAACTCACTCGGCAGCGAAATATGTTAAGAAAGGAGTGGGGATCACTTCCTGGGCGGCACCCAAGTAACGAGTCAGGATTTTGTTTGGCCCCCTCTCCTATCAGAGTTGAGGTGCTTAAGAATTGGCTTCCGGCAATACCCGAAGGGTAACGATAGGGCAGTGTTGCAGATTGGTTTTCAGTTTGGTTTTGTTATCCCGGTTCGGGGTACGGTTGTCAGCGGGACAGCACAAAACTCGGCATCGGTGCAGCGTTGTGCGCCGATAGCGCAGGAAAAGTTGGCTTTGGAGCTGCGGTTAGGCAGAATTGCGGGTCCGTTTCGGCAACCGCCTTTTTCGAATTTCATTGTTTCTCCGTTGGGGTTAATTCCCAAGAAGGAGGCCGGAAAATTTCGTTTAATTCATAATTTGTCGAGTCCAGATGGGGCTTCGGTGAACGATTTTATTCCGAGAGAGTGGTGTACTGTGAAGTACTGCGGCGCTCCTGCCCCGCCTTAGGGCTAAAGACAGGAGCGGGGCCTATTACCTCGTGAGGAAGGAGTTTAAACCTATTCCCCTGGAATGCTGGGTACTGTAGTTTTTCTGCTCCTTTCACTCCGAAATAAAGTGTAGTTGTGCGCCAGAGACGGTAAGGCTTATTTGCAATATTTTTATTATGGTTAAGGTTATTCTTCCATCGCATGACAAATTCAGAAATATGAACAAAATAGGTGCTTTAACACGAACAGAAAGAACTCAGGTATAAAGTCAACTTAAAGTAGAAATTCAGCTTTACTTCTAAGCAGTTTATTCAGCTCTGCCCCAAGAGGTCATTCACTTTAAATGCAGCCTCTTTTCACACACTGTTACGTTCACAGTGCTGGGTCACTTCAGTTGCAGGTAATTAAAGCTTTCCTAGCATGGCAGCAAAACAGCTCCGTGGTATTCAACTCATACACAGCATAACCAGTTTCTTCAGTTTGGTATTTCCACACAACAAATAGTACAGTCCATGCTCTCACAGTCAGGTAAATCAGAATTATCTTGCATTAATTCCTCAGACTGTATAGAATTATTAGCTTCCTGCAATACTGGCTGTCTGTTTGCTTTTAGCTTTAAAAACTCTTTAAAATCCTGGAGAAGCAATTCAGCCTGTTGTCTGCTAGATAAGGAATTGTTATCAGTTATTAAACTTCCCTCTTGATTAAGGCTGTTTCCCTTTTCCTCTCTCAGGTTAAGTGAATCAGAGTAACTCTTAGGCTCTTTTGTTAAGGTTTCAAATATAGGAGAGTTGGGTTTACCTTCACACTGGAAACTCTTTGGCAAATTGCTTACTTGTTGCCAAGCCCCTCTTATCCTAGATGGCTCAGACGTCCTCCAGCTGTGAGAGTTCCCGTGCCTCTCTGGGCCAAACTGTAATTCCCAGAATGAGTTCTTTTTCTCTCTTGCCTGCCGTGAAGGCTTCCTCTCCCAGGGCTCTGCCTTCCTCCAGGTGTCTATTCCAGGGCTAGGTCCACTTTCCTCAGGACTTCCATTTATTGCCTCTGAACAGATTCTTGCAGGTCTTCTTCTACTGCTTCGGCGCAGTCCTTGGCTGCTAGCCTTCTCTCTCTGACTGCTGCTCCTCTGACTGCTCACGGTACTCTGACCATTCCCTGGGCTCCTTCTCTTCTTCTTCCACTTCTCCTTCTCCTTCCAGCTCTTCTCTATAGCAAAGCCATACTCCGGTTTAAAACCAGGTTCTCTTCTAGACACGCCCCTTCCAAGCACTGGGTGTGCCCAATCAGGACTGCCCGACTCCTCCCCTGGGCTGGTATCCATGCTCAGCTCAGCAGAACGAAGTCTCTCTTTCTTTCCAGCACTGTCAATCTGGCATAAATCCTGTTGCCCTTCAGGATTTTCATCTGTCTCCATAGCCTCAGGAGGGCGCTCTTCACCACAGAACGCCTCTTTTGATAAGGCCGTGGAGTTGCTTCGTGCAGCAGGGCGGGGAGCCTTGATGGTGAAAGTAGATATTGAATCTGCATTTCGTTTGCTCCCGGTCCATCCTTCGTCGTTTCATTTGTTAGGGTTTCAGTTCGACAGGGAGTTTTATTTTGATAAGTGTATGCCGATGGGTTGTGCTGTGGCGTGCGCTTACTTTGAGAAGTTTAGTTCTTTTTTACATTGGGTGGTGGTACAGAAGGTGGGGCGGCCTGAGGTGGTACATTATCTGGATGATTTTCTGTTCGTTGGGGCGGCACAGTCGTTTGGCTGCAGTGAGCTTTTGGCAGGGTTCATTGAGATGGCGGGAGAATTAGGGGTCCCTCTGGCTGATAACAAGATGGTGGGGCCCATTAACAGGCTTACCTTCCTGGGTATTTAGCTTGATTCTGAAGGAATGGTGGCGCGGCTGCCGGAAGAAAAGGTGGTCAAATTGAGGGTCTTGGTGGCGAATGCGGTGGCTTCCTCGAAATTGACATAGAGGGAGATGCAGGCCTTGGTAGGATCTTTGAATTTTGCGTGTAGGGTGCTCCCGATGGGGCGGGTGTTTCTCCGGCGTTTGGCGGAGGCTACGGCGGGAGTTCTCAAACCCCATCACCGCATACGAGTTACTAGGGTGATGCATGACGATTTGCGTGTGTGGGATGCTTTTTTACGGGGTTTCAATGGAATTTCGGTTTGGATGGAACCTGAAATTTCCACTGAAGATTTGGAGCTTTACTCTGATGCGGCTGGGGGGTGGGACTGGGGATTTACTTTACGGGAGCTTGGTGCGCTGACAGATGGCAGCTCGAGTGGTGTGAAGCTGGTTTGCTGAGTAACATTACCTTTCTCGAGCTTTTCCCAATATTGGTGGCGTTGGAGCTATGGCCGGAGCGCTTGCGGAATAAGAGGGTCCTGTGGTGGTGTGACAACGAGTCTGTTGTCAGTGTAGTAAATCATTATTCACCGCTCTGTCTTCAGGTGGCGTCGCTAATGCGTGCCATAGTACTGGCGTGTATCCGTTTGAATGTTATGTTGCGGGCGCGGCATATCCCGGGCCATACTAACGGAATTGCCGATGCTCTTTCTCGTTTACAGATGGAGCGCTTTCGGAAGTTGGCACCGGAGGCGGACTTGGTCGGATGCGGGGTCCCGTGGAGCTTGTGAATCTCTGGCCTGCAGATATGAAGAATCTCCTGTGGAATTCAGTGGCGGACCGAACATGGGTGGCTTATCGCCAAGGTGAGATTAGAGTGGCGGAGCTTTTGCTGGCTCGTGGTTGGCAAGGGGATGCGGCGGCGGATCACCTCCTTGGGCAATACATTATCCATGCGAAAGAGAAGGGGGCAACGAGATCAGCGGTGCGCGGTCATTTGGCGGGTTTTGCCTTTTTTGCGAGGGCGGTGGGGTGGGGTTCTGTTGGGAGTGGTTTCCTGCCGTGAAGGTTACTGCAAGGGTGGGAACGTGTGTGTCCGACACCTCCAGATCGGCGACGCCCGATCACGCACCAGTTATTGGTCGGTTTGTGTGAGGCTTTGCTGTGAGTGGCCGAGTCACGATATGAGGCCATTCTTTTTCGGGCAGTATTCAGCTTGGCTTTCTTTGGAGCCTTCCGAGTGAGTGAAATGGTCGCGGACTCCGAGAAGGCGGGGGTGGGCAATAGCTTGAAGTGGCGGCATGTGCAGGTGCGCGAAGGTCAGTTGAGGGTGTTCTTGGCAAGGTCTAAGACGGATCAGCGGGGTAAGGGGCAATGGGTGGTCCTGAAGGGGATCGGTGGCCCCACATGTCCTGTGGCACTGATGACGGCATACTCTGGCATTCGGCCGGAGGGGGCTGGGGGGTGCTTCATACACCGGGATGCGCGGGTGGTGACGCATGTTCAAGTATCGGCGGTCCTGCGGTTGGCGTTGCGGAGCATTGGCGAGGACCCTTCCTGTTTTTCAGCTCATTCCTTTCAGATTGGGGCGGAGACTAGCGCTGCGGAGGTAGGGTTGTCAGGGGGACAGATACAACGCATCGGTAGGTGGCAATCTAGAGCCTTTAGGGGCTATGTTCACTTGTAGGGGGTGATGCTAAAGGAGCGGAGAACTAATGAAAATTTTTCTTTTGCAGATGGGGGGCGGAGTGTGTGGAAGTGTTGGCTGCTGGGCCATTCCTTTGTGTTCTGGGCTGGCGAACAGGCGGCTGTGCGGCCTTTTGGACTGAATCTGGGGCTGGATCCTGACTTGGTGTCATTATCATGGCTGGGTGAGCGGGGGGCTGCGATGGACCCAGATGCTGCCTTTGCTTCGGCACCACCAGCACGTCAGAGGACAGCCGAAGATCATCCTGCTGCACCTGGGGGGGAATGACTTGACTACCTGGACGTGCAAGCAACTGATTAGAGCGGCACATAGGGATTTGGCTTGTGTGTTAAAAATGTTTGGTGGGGTAGTGCTAATCTGGTCGGATATTATTCCCCGGCCCGCATGCTGTGAGCAGCGTCGTTGGTCCCGGGGGTTAACAAAAATCAATAGACAGATCGGGAGATGGGTCTGCGAACAAGGGGGGTACCAAGTGCAGCATGGTTGGGCAGAGGTGAATTGTGGCGGATTGTACAGGTGTGATGGAGTGCATTTGTCTCCAGTGGGGGTAGACCTCCTCCTGAATGATTGGCAGGAGGTGTTGGAGAGAGTTGTGCAGGGCAAGGGGAACTGGTCATAGCTTGGGAGTTGGGGGGGGCGGCTCGGGTGTGGAAAAGAACCCGAGCTGGTGGCGGGATCCCAGAGGTGTCCGGGGTCCGGAGCCTTAGGCACTTGGGGCATGGGCGGGGTGCCCACGGCCCGGACAACCCCTGATAGACTTTTGCTAGTGATATGGCGAAGGTGGACAGGGGTGGTAGGTATTTGGCCGGTGGTGGTGAACGCGGCCGGTGCGGAGGCGAGGGCACTTTGCTAATAGCATGGCTGGTGCCTCATCGCCCTGCTGGGGGGAGGGGGTGTTTAGTAGGTTGTTGATTACTATGGTTTGTTAAGTTGTATGTTAATTGGCAAATAAGGCTGCGACCAGTTTGTACCCATGATAAATTGTCTGTTGCCTTTGTGGAGGGTGAGGAGGTATATTGGGGGGGTTGCAGGGGCAGGTAGAGTGAGGGCCGGGTCCGACTACCCGGTTAGAGTGAGGGTGCGGGCAGGGTCCCAGCGAGCGATTTTAACCGGGTGCTCGGCCCGGCACAGGACCCTGCGCACGCGCAGTCAAGAAGAGGAGGGGGGGCGATGCGGAGCGTCGGCAGCGACGTTGGTGCATTTTTTGAAATGATTGGCTCCGCGCACGCGCCTGGCGCATAGGAGCCAATCAGGGGCCTTGGACGGCATGTGCTTGGTTAGCGTTGTTGCTGGCTGAGCACATGCGACGGAGCCTGGAGTGTTGTGACCCACCCTCCCGCCCTTGCTCTGGGGGTGGGGGTTGGGAACTTAGGGTTGTTGCCGGTGGGGGGGGGATGTGGCGGGATCCCGGAGGTGTCTGGGGTCCGGAGCCTTAGGCACTTGGGGCGTGGGCGGGGTGCCCACGGCCCGGACAACCCCTGATAGACTTTTGCACGTGATATGGCGAAGTCGGACAGGGCAGGTAGGTATTTGGCCAGTGGTGGTGAACGCGGCCGGTGCGGAGGCGAGGGCACTTTGCTAATAGCATGGCTGGTGTCTCATCGCCCTGATGGGGGGAGGGGTGTTTAGTAGGTTGTTGATTACTATGGTTTGTTAAGTTGTATGTTAATTGGTAAATAAAGCTGCGACCAGTTTGTACCCATGATAAATTGTCTGTTGCCTTTGTGGAGGGTGAGGAGGTATATTGGGGGGTTGCGGGGGCAGGTAGAGTGAGGGCTGGGTCCGACTACCCGGTTAGTACTGTGGAGGATGTTTTAATCGGTTAAATGGCCAAAGATGTTAATTGAATTGTAAGAATAATAAGAATAACAATAAAAATGATATTCCTTAATTGGATTCTTAAGAATCTTGGAAGAACATAGACCAGACCTCCAAGAATATTCTTTATAAAAAAAAATCCCTTTGATTAAAAATCACAGAATCAAAATCGGAAGCAACTTCTCAAATGATAGTGGTGAAGGATATAGTTGAATCTGAATTCAAATGACAACAGGTCTGGACTGAGAGCAAACAACAAACTTCCTGAAGATATTTTTGGGTGGCTGTTTGAAAGTGCTGTCATAATTAGAATAGATCTCTGGTAAGGCTCTTTAATCAACAGCAGAAAGATTATATACATTCTCCTCAGTGTGAGCTTGCATATTAGTTAATCACAAAGGGATAGTTGATAGAAGGTCTGAAGCACTTGGTCCCCATAACCAGTTGGTGTCCAGGTCAAAAGGTTTGCCACTACAAATAAATAAAAAATCTGTTGTAGACAATGGGAAATAACATTTTAATCTTCAATAAATTAATGAATTTAAAAGGACTAATCTTCGCATTGGGACAAAAAAAGTCCTCATTGCAGTGCAGCTACTTATGCTGGAGTCAGCAAATACTAAATGGAATCGGTGGGCTCTGAGACATGATAATGCTGTACTGAAGAGTAACTACTGTAAAAGGGCCTCTCCCCTAGCCCCAGTGTAGACTGGTGTCATGGTTTATCAAATTAGCCTGATCAGCAGTTGTAGAATGTTCTGTTGGCTGCTCCAATCTTCATCAGCCTATGAATCACCATAAGAATCAAGTCACTCTGTGTTACAAATTCTTTGTTGAAGTGGATTGCATCCCTGAGTATACAGTACCTCTTCTATAATCAAGTTCAGCATGCCAAAACTTGTCAAATTCTAGTTTCTTCGGGCCCAATATCTGAAAGGCATTTACATGGTTTACAGACCTGTAAATTGTGTAAATGCCTTAAAAGGGAATATTCAACAGCACCTACATGGTTAGTGCCAATGAATATTCCCGTCTACGAGGTGTGACAAAAAAGAAACGAGACCATCCCATAAATGTTCTATTACAAAATCTACAGAGAAATTACGCATTGCCCCCTTCAAAGTAATACCGCCCCCCCCACCCCCCAGGGTTAATGCACTTCTGCATTTGCTTCTGCCACGTACGGAAGCACTAGGTAAAGTCCTCCTTCTTGAGGTCCCTCAGCTCCCTCGTCACAGTGGCCTTGATCTCTTCTACAGAGGTGAAATGAGTTCCTTTGAGCACAATCTTCAGCCTGGGGAAGAGCCAGACATCGCATGGTGCGAGATCTGGGGAATAAGGAGGGTGATCGAGAGCTGTGATCTGTTTGTTGGCCAAGAACTGCCTCATACTGAGCGTGGTGTGTGCGGGCATGTTGTCGTGGTGGAGCAGCCACGACTTGTCTCTCCACAGAGCCCGCCTGCTGTGCCGAACCCGGTCATGGAGGCGATTGAGGACCTGCTGGTAGAAGTACTGGTTGACTGTCTGACTCTCAAGCACAAACTCATAAGAACATAAGATATGCCATACTGGCTGAGACCAAGGTCCATCAAGCCCATTATCCTGTATCCAACAGCGGCCAATCTAGGTAATACATACCTAGAAGTTTCCCCAAAAGACACAGGTTCCACAATGCTTGTATTGGGTCAAGCATTGATATCCTGGGTCCCTTTTTAATAATCTTTTATGGACCTTTCCTCCAGGAACTTGCCCAAACTTTTTTTAAACCCAGCTACACTAACAGCCTTTACTACATCTTCCGGTAATAAATTCCAGAGTTTGATTACATGTTGAGTGAAAAAATACTTTCTCTTATTTGTCTTAGTTTACCCTGTAGCTTCATTGCATGTCCCCTAGCTTTTCTATATTCTGATAACTTAAACAATCAATCTACGTTTACCCGTTCTACTCCATTCATTAATTTATAGACTTCTATCATATCTCCCCTCAGCCTTCCCTTTTCCAGGTTAAAGAGCCCTAACCTTTTTAGCCTTTTTAGCTCTTCTCTGTACCTTTTCTAATAATGCTATATCCATTTTAAGATAAGGTGACCAGAATTGCACACAATATTCAAGGTGCGGTCGCACCATGGAACGATACAGAGGCATTATAATATCATTTCTTTTATTTTCCATTCCTTTCCTTACGATACTTAGCATTCTATTTGCTCTCTTGGCTGCCGCTGCACACTGGGCGGAAGGTTTTAACATGTTATTCACAATGACGCCTAAATCTTTTTCCTGGGTGGTGGTTCCTAATGTGGAACCTTGCATCGTGTAACCATAGTTTGGGATGTTCTTCCCTAGGTGCATAACTTTGCACTTGTCCACATTAAATTTCATCTGCCATTTTGATGCCCAGGCTTCCAATTTATCAAGATCCTCTTGCAATTTTCCACAATCCTCTTGGGTTTTAATAAAACTTTAAATAGTTTTGTGTCATCTGCAAATTTGATAACCTCACTCGTTATTCCCTTTTCCAGGCCATTTATGAATATGTCAAAAAGCAGCGGACCCAACACAGATCCCTGGGGTACACCACTATTCACCTTTCTCCATTAGGAAAATTGGCCTTTTAGCTGTATCCTCTGCTTTCTATCTTTTAACCAGTTCCTGATCTACAATAGTACACTGCCTCCTATCCCATGACTCTTTAGTTTTGCCAAAAGTCTCTGATGAGGGACCTTGTCAAAGGCTTTCTGAATGTCCAAATACACTATATCAACCGACTCACCTTTGTCTACCTGTTTATTCACACCTTCAAAAAACCATAACAGATTAGTAAGACAAGCTCTTCCTTGTCTAAAGCCATGTTGGCTGTCTCCCATTAAGCCATGACTATCTACATGTTCAGCAATTTTGATTTATATGATGGTTTCTACCATTTATCCCGGTATTGACATCAGGCTCACCAGTCTGTAATTGCCCGGATCACCCCTAGAACCCTTTTTAAAAATTGGCGCTAAGTTGGACATCCTCCAATCTTCAGGTAATACAGATGATTTTAATGATAGTTCACAGATTACTAATAGCAGGTCTGCAATCTCATATTTCAGTTCTTTCAACACCCTGGGATGTATATCATCTGGTCCAGGTGATTTGCTACTCTTCAGTTTATCAAATAGTTGTATTACATCTTCCTGATGTATCAATATTTCCTTCAATTTTTCCGCAACTTTAAATACCACTTCAGTCATGGGTAACATCCCTACTTCTTCCTCAGTAAAGACCAAAGCAAAGAATTCATTCAGTCTCTCCACTATCGCCTTGTCGCTTCTTAGTGCCCCTTTAACCCTGCTATCATCTAATGGACCAACTGACTCACAGTTTTTTTGCTATGAATGTACTTGAAAAGGTCTTTATTATGCGTTTTTGTTTCCGCAGCAAGCTTCTTCTCAAATTCTCCCTTTGCCTGCCTTATCAATGCCTTGCATTTAACTTGCTAGTGCTTGTGCTGTTTCCAGTTTTCGTCATTTGGCTCTTTTTTCCATTTCCTGAAAGATTCTTTTTTGGCAACAACAGTCTCTCTGATCTCACCTTTAAACCATGCTAGCACTTTTTTGAACTTCCTTCCACTCTTCCTAAAGCGTGGAATACAGCTGGTCTGGGCTTCCAAGATAGTATTTTTCAACACCACCCAAGCTTGATGTAAGTCTTTAACCTTTGCAACTGCTCCTTTTAGTTTTTTCTTAACTATTTTCCTCATTTTATCATAGTCTCCCTTTCAAAAGTTAAAAGGTAGTACTGTGGATTACCTTACCATCCCTCCTCCACTAATTAAATCAAACACGATCATGGTATGATCACTATTGCCAAGTGGCCCCAAAACCCTTATCTCTTGCACCAGATGTGGTGTTCCAAAAAGGACTAGGTCCAATATGGCTTCCCCTCTGGTTGGTTCATGAACCAGCTGCTCCAAGAAGCAGTCATTTATTTCATCTAGGAACTTTATCTCCCTAGCATGTCCTGCCGTGACACTGACCCAGTCGATACCAGGGTAATTGAAATCATTCATTGTTATTACTGTGCTGTTACTTTTGTTAGCTTCCTTGATTTCTTTGAGCATTTCATCATCCATTTGTTCATTCTGGCCATGCGGCCGATAGTACACCCCCACTGCCATCGCCTTCCCCTTTTTACATGGAATTTCAATCCATAGAGATTCTACAACAAATTTTGTTTCCTGCAAATCTTTAATCCTTTTTGACTCAATGCCCTCTCTAACATAGAGCACAACCCCTCCACCAATTTGATCAGCTCTATCATTAAGATATAGTTTTTACCCAGGTATTACAGTGTCCTCCTTCCACCACGTCCCTGATATTCCAATCATATCTAAACTCTCATTTAGTGTTATATATTCTAACTCTCCCATCTTATTTTTTAGACTTCTAGCATTTGCATACAAACATTTTAGAGACTGTATTTTATTCATATCAATCTGGCTATTGGTAGGCATGGGTAAGTTGGAATCTTTAAGCTCTATCTGCTCCATACTCAAGAGCATTTGGGATACTTTACTCTTTTTTGGAACCTCTCTGCTTTTGCTAGTATCCTTCAAGGATACATTATTCCGAACCATGTGCTCTTGGGCGACGGCTTTCCCCTATTATCTAGTTTAAAAGCTGCTCTATTACCTTTTTAAAGGTTAATGCCAGCAGCCTGGTTCCATCCCGGTTAAGGTGAAGCCCATCCTTTCGGAAGAGCTCTCCTTTCCCCAGAATTTTCCCCAGTTCCTAACAAATCCAAAACCCTCATCCTTGCACCATTGTCTCATCCAGGCATTGAGACTCTGGATCTCTGCCTGCCTTTTGGGTCCTGCGCATGGAATGGGAAACATTTCGGAGAACACTACCCTGGAAGCTCTGGATTTCAACTTCCTACCTAAAAGCCTAAATTTAGCCTCCAGAACCTCCCTACCACATTTTCCTATGTCATGGGTACCGACATGTACCAAGACAGCAGACTCCTCCCCAGCACTATTTAAGATCTTATCTAGGTGGCGCGTGAGGTCCGCTACCTTCACACCAGGTAGGCATGTTACCAGGCGATCCTCATGTCCACCAGCCACCCAACTATCTGCATGCCTAATGATTGAATCACCAAGAATAACGGCTGTCCTAACCCTTCCCTCATAGGCACATGGCCCTGGAGAAACCTCCTCAGTGTGAGAGGGTTTTACAGCACCTGCAGGACAGGTCCTAGCTACAGGATCACTTTCTGTCACACCAGGGTGATGCTCTCCTGTCACGAGACCTCTCTCCTCCATGGCAACAGGGATGCTGCCAGACTGGAGGTGGGACTTCAGGACTATATCCCTGTAGGTCTCTTCTATGTACCTCTCTGTCTTTCTTATGTCTTCCAAGTCTGCTACTCTAGCCTGTAGAGAATGGACTCATTCCCTGAGAACAAAGAGCTCCTTGCACCTAGTGCACACGTAAGACCTCTCACCAACTGGGAGAAAATCATACATGTGACACAATGCAAAAGACTGGAAGACCCCCATCTCGCTGCTGGACTGCTGTCTGCATCTTAGTTTTAAGCCTGTGCTTAGATCTGTAAGTTCTTTACTTACTAAGGGTTGCTTTGGATACTTATACTAGTAAAAGTGTGCCTAATACATTTAATATACCTTGTTCACCTGAAGCTTAATTAATCTCAGGTCCTTAATGTATGACTGATTTGGATAAAGTGCTGCAGCTGAGAGCAGCTCCTTCCCTTTAAGATGTGTAAGTACCTACAAAGCTACGATTATCCTAGAGATGGGTGGGTGTTCGGGAGGGAGGGAGGGAAAGAAGACTTATTAAAAGAGGACTGCTACACAATACCCTGTCCTGTGCTTCTAAGGTTAGCTGTGACCAACCTCCTGGGTGATTAACAGTCCTTGTTTGGATAGAAGGAGTCTTTCAAAATGGCCTTTTGACCTGACACCTGGCTTTAACACCTATTTAAAATGTTTCACAGGTCTCTTGCCCCCTAGGCAGAAGGCCTCTTTGTAAAAGTCTCTAGAAGACTTTATTTATTGCTCAAAGAATACTGACCCTGTTTTGCCTTTTATGCTAAGTTATATTCTGATTTGATTTAAATTAAAGCACTTTTCTGCTACTAGGCCCTGAATGAGGATTAAATTTAAATTACAAGCTCTCTGCTGGGTTCTAAATTTAACCAGAAAGAGTAGTTACTCACCTGTAACAGGTGTTCTCCAGGAGCAGCAGGAATCAGTCCTCACATATGGGTGACGTCAGGTCCTGGAGAAAGCTCCCTTCTGTGTTTTAAATTTAAACTTAAACTGCTGCTACTAGGCCCTGACTGATTTAACAAATACATTGGGTTCACAGATTAATCAGCTTTAATCCAAAAAATTCCCTTCAGAAAAATTCCCAGATACTCACTGTTGCATATCTCTCTCCAGAAGTAGCAGTCCACTTTTGTAGTCCTTCAAGAATGAGGATCACAGAACTCTGGTTGAACTAATTATGCCTGTGCTTCTGAGGTAAGCTGTGACTCATGATAGACCACTCCCTTCTGGTCAAAAATGCGATCAGCATAACCTTGATCCTTGATTTGGACATGCGCGCCATCTTGGGTCTGGGTAACAGTCGAGTCTTCCACTGCAGGCTCTTTCTCTTGCTTTCAGGGTCATACTGGAAGACCCAAGTCTCATCTCCTGTAATGACTCAGCCAATGAACTCTGGATCTTCTTCAATCTTCTTTAGCAAGTCTTGACAAACATTGACCCAGTGCTCCTTCTGGTCGTCCGATAAAAGCTTGGGCACCATTTTGGCGCACACCGTCCGTATCCCCAGCTCCTGCACCAAGATGATCCGCATTGACTCCCTGTTCATGCTGAGCTCCTCAGCTATGATCCACACCGTCAAACTGCGATCACTCCGCACCAGCTGGTTCACTCTGTCAATGTTATCAGCCATCTTTGTCCTGGAAAGTCGTCCTGACTTGGGGTCATCCTCCACCTCCTCGTGGCCAGTCAAGAAGCATTTGTGCCACTCAAAGACTCGCGGCCTTGACATTGCATCTTCTCCATAAGCCTTTTAGAGAAGTTGGAGACACTCAGTTGGGTCCTTCTCCAACTTAACCAGAACTTTCAAGTGGATTCTTTGCTCCATATTTCTGCCACCTCCAGTTGCGTGACAAAGCGATGGAGCAGTGTGCTACAAAAAAACCTGAAAAAGAAAAACAGAGTGAGTGAGATGAAAAATATTATAGTAGAATAGTGGCGGGATGTTGCACAACATAGTGACATAATCAGTTAGCCAATTGACATTGAGTCATGGGCATGGCTGCCACAGTCTCATTTCTTTTGTCACACCTCATATGTCCCTTATTCACCCCAATGCTATCTTGTTAGCATTGGGGCGTGTTGGGGCGTTCTTGAGCAAAGCAGAGGTGGGGAGTCCCAGTAACAAGGCAGTGGCAGTATTGGACCGCTAGCCAATTAGCCATCCATGGCTAAAGCTAAATGAGCTTTTCGTTCGCCTAGTTCTAGTTGTGGATGGCTAATCGAGTAGCGGTCGAAAACTGCCACTATTCAGTTAAGCTCTGTGGGTGAATCCCCTCGCTACCTAACCTGGATATTCAATGCCGTCGCCACGGCATTAAATATCCGGGTTTAGAGGTCAGTGGGCAGGGCTATGTGCCGACGTGGCACATAGCCCACTCAACTGAATATCGGGCCCTTAATGTCTTTCTGAAATGAATCTAATAAGTTCTGTAAGAGATTAAAATGGTAGCCAAATTATTCAATGGTGACAGAAGATTTCAGTTGAGTTTCCAGCTGTAATGTCTAGTTCTGTAAATCTTGAGCTGTAATTTTAATATTCATGATGATGAAGATCATCAGCTCTAAACCGCATTTGGTAAGAATCAGGTTCTATCTATGAAAAAATTCTTTATTCTTTTAATATACAAAGAAGGTAAATTTGAAAGGTTTAATCATGATTTAGTCATCTGAAGACATGCACATGGATGTCAAAATCACAGACACGTCTCTGTAGCCATTCCATAAATGATGTTCGCAGATGTCTCCAGTGCAGGGATGTCCGAGTAAGCACGTGGGTATAGTGGAGGCATGTCTGGGGAGTGGCAATGTACTGTCGGCGCGCCCCCGTGTGGCCAGGCGGTTGCCTAGGGCTACAGGGGAGGCGCCGATTGTCCTTTGTTGAAATTAGCCCGATAGCATGTAGTTGTGTCCCCGAAAGGATTAGAGCCAAGTGCAAAGGTCGCAGGAATATTTCTTTATTTTTAGAAACAAGGATTTCCTAACCGGTTCAATTCTTTGACATGAATTGATTGAAGTTGACCAAAACAAAATTCAGGATACTTCTCCAAATAACAGCACACAAGCCTATTATACAGTCCTTGGCTTGATACAGCTTTCAAACTTGCTTTCTGATAAAACTCTATTTTCAGCAGTATTCTGTTTCCTGGTCTCCAGGAGGCGCTATACAACCCTCTGTTACTTCACAGTAGGTGTAGCAAAACGTCCTGGCCCACTTAGATACTTTCCCAAGCAATAGAATTCTTTTCCAATTATAACACAAACTTTCAGCACAGCTTCTTCCCAAGCAGCTTTAAACAGGGCAGCTACTTTTAAAAGCACAGCTAAAAAGTAATGGGCTTTAAAATGTCCTTGTAAAAGAACTTCTGGTTCATTCCAGACAACACTTCCTTCAGTTCTTTTACTTATCACGAGGTAACACAGATGCATTCAGTAATCAAGACCAGCTGGGTTTCTTTCTGCTTTCAAACCCTGTTTGGTTCCTTCGTACTTCTTTAGCACAGATTGCACAGCTTATTTCCATGTCTGAGACATTGTCTAAATCCACAGTGTCTCCCAAGTCCATATCCTCCACGCTAGACTCTTCCTGGTAACTGTTTCCCCGGGTATCTTCCTGAGAAGCCTCACTAGCTTGCACAGCCCTTAGGAGCTTCTCCCAAGTACCCTTAACAGTGTGTGAGCTTGTGGGGGAAGGGCAGGAAAAACCCTCTTTGTCTAATAAGCCTTTCAAACATTGTAAAGGGCTCACCTTATTAGTGCTGCTTTTCCTCCTTATAGATTCCTTACTAGGAGAAGAGTTGAGCCATGAACTCTTGGAGAATATTTCCTCCTCTGAGGACTCCTCCCCTGAGCTTTCCACTGGCCTTGTCAGCTCTTTGCTCCTGGTTCTCAATTGCTTCTGTCCAAGGGATTTCCATGGGTTTCTTGTCCTTCCTTCCTGGAACCCTCATGTCCTCTGTGTCTGTGTCCTCTCTCTCTCATACGGGTCTTTCTTCTCCTCTCTCCCCTTCTCTCCTGTATGAGTGCAGCTTCCATTCCTAAATGTTTGGGGCTGTCCTATCCACTTTGACTCCGCCCCCAAACCACTCCCTTCTCCTCCCTCTATCTCCATGGGAACAGGGCGTGTGCTTAGGTCTGCACTTCTCTGTGAGAAATCTTTACCTTTAGTGTTGGTGTTAACCCTTTCAGTGCCTGCAGTTTTATGGGTAAAAGAAAAAAAAGGCAGTTTTCCCTTTTTTTTTCTGCCCTCAGCGGCTGCTTCTCCACCACATAACCCCCCCCCCCTTAAGATATTCCATGCTGGCGTTTCTAGCGCACAGTGCGGAATCTTTCCTTGGGTCTGTTTGTCTACAGGATATCCATCTAGCCTGTCCTCTCTTGAAGCCAGTCGGGCAAGTGCGACTCTCTCATGCCATGGCTGCAGCACATTAATGTGGAAGATTTGTTCCTTCCCTCTCCCAGTTCCTAAGGCATAGGAAACTGGCCCTACCCGTCTGAGAACTCTGTAGGGTCCTCTCCACCTGCTCTCGAACTTTGACGTAGGTCCTGTCACTGTTACTAACACCTTTTCACCCACCTCCAATTGACGTGGCTGGGTGTGCCGGTCATAGTAACCCTTCTGGCGGGCTTGGCTCGCCGTCATATTGTCCACCACCACCTGGGATGTCAGCTCTAAGCGTCCCTTTAGATCCCTTAAAAAGTGGGGTACGTCTGTCTCCTCTAGCTCGGGTTCCACCCACTGCTCTCTTAGGATATCTAGTACCCCTCTGGGAGCTCTCCCGTACATCAGTTCGTACGGAGAGACGCCCATGGAAGTCTGCCGGCGCTCCCTACAGGCATACAAGGTGAATGGCAACATTACATCCCACTCCGCCATATTGCCTTCCAGACTCCTCCTCAGCATACGTTTGAGGGTCTGATTTTGCCTTTCCACCAGGCCATTAGTTTGCAGGTGGTATGCAGCAGTTTTTATGTGTCTGATGCCGAAGGCATCCTAAACTTGGGCAAGGTAACGTGAGAGAAAGTTACTGCCCCTGTCTGTTAAAACCTCTCTTGGAAAACCAATTTCACAAAAGAGCTTTATGATTTCCATGGCCATGGTCCGTGCGGACACATTGCGTAGGGGAGTGGCCCACGGAAAGCACGTCGCCTGGTCCACAATGACCAGTATATACTGATATCCCCTAGGGGTCTTAATTAGGGGTCCCACTATGTCCATAGCCAATCTGTCCACTGGTTTGGTTACCAGGGGCAAGGGAATTAATGGCACCTTCTTGGGATGAACCATGCTAACCCTCTGGCACGCTGGGCAAGCTGCACAAAATTTTGACGTCTCTTTGAAGACGCCCGGCCAATAGAAGCGGCCCATGATCTGATCCAGGGTGCTATGGAAACCTTTATGCCCCCCTACCGGGTGGTCGTGTGCTAACCTTAGGACCAGGTTTTTAAAAGTAGTAGGGACTACTAATTGTTTCCTTAAGGTACCTAAATGAGGGTCTACACGTTCCCGGTAAAGTATCTCCCTGTCTAGGACAAATCTTGGCATTGCCTCTGAACCTGTATTAGCATGCTCAAACGCTCGTTTTAGGGCAGGATCCTCCCTTTGCTCATTGGGGAAAGAAGGGAACTTCCCTACCAGCTCTGCAGGAGCCCATGGTAATCCTTCTCCCTTGGCTAAGTCCGCCCGATTCTGAGCCCTGGCCTGCCTTCCCTGGCGTTTTTCTGCCTTACTCTTTCTTTTTCCTTCCCTGGAGGGTGTTATTAAGTCTTCGTGAGTGGGTAAACTGCAACTGGGCTCTCTACCAGAGTCCTCTTCTTCCTCCCTAGCCTTGGTTTGGGCCCTTGTGGACACTAACCCTGTCCTGGACTCTAAACCCTTGGCTAGCCCACGTTTGAACTGTGGCCAGTCCCTCCCTAAAACTATGGGATACGGGAGTTTTGGGACTACGGCTATAGTGACAGTTCTTTTCATGCCTAGGCCCTTCACTAACAGTTTCTGTAAGGGATAAGCAGATGCTGCGCCGTGAACGCATCGGATCCTTATATTCCCCTCTGAATGTTTTTCTATGGGGCCCCCTCTCCTGGCTTGTATCTCTGCCCACAGCTGTTGGGAGACCATCGACTGGTCGGCGCCTGAATCTAGGAGCGCCTGTACTGGGATGTTCTCCACCTCCACTGACAGCAGAAAGCCCTCTCCTTCCTCCTTGGAGGGATGTGTTATCAACACTGTCCTAGTGTGACACTCTTTCTTTAAATGGCCCTTATTTCCGCAGCCATAACACTTGCGCTGCTCGTACCCTGACCTGCCTAGGGGTTTTCCTTGGGTAACCTCTCCTAGCATGGTCTTGCTCACTCTTTCTGGCTCTCTTACATTTGCCTGGTTCAACCCTGCCCTCTTCATTTGGCCTATTACTCGAGCTTCTAGGAACCGCTCTGCCAAAGAAGTTGCTTCTTTAGTGTTCCTGCAATCTTGTAAGACCAGAAAAGATCGCATTTCCTGTGGCACAGCCTCCAGAAACTGTTCCAGAGCAATTATATCTAGAATAGAATCAACAGTTTTTCCGTCAGGCAAAACCCACTTATGCATTAATGCCTTGAGGCGCTGGCACAAAGCCCGAGGTGTTTCATCTGACCTCAATTTACACGCTCTAAAAGGACGGCGGTAGACCATTCGAGTCAATCCTAACCGGTCTCTCACGGCCTTTTTTACCTCGTCATAAGTGGAGGCGAGCTCAGCAGGCACGGCCCTATAAGCTGCAAGAGCTTCCCCTGTAAGGGAGCCTGCTATCCGTACAGCCCATTGCTCTGCTGGCCATCCACTTAGGACTGCCACACGCTCGAACACTTCGAAGTAGTCATCTACATCATCACCTGGGGTTAAAGGCCCAAATGAAAAAGGTCCTTTACTGTATTGTCCCAGTCCCAACAATGTTCCTGAGGAACTAGACCCAGTCCTTATCTCATCCGTCGCTTTCTTCTGCTCCTTCATCCACGCAGTCATGAGGTCTAGGAGCGGCTGTTGCTGTTCCCTCATCATGGCAGCCATTTTCTCTTGCGCCCTCGCAGCGTTCTCCTGCTGTTGGCGGAAGCAGTCTGTCATCCAGTTGATAAGGTCTGGACACTCCATCCTGGAATGCTGGAAAGAAACAAAAAAAAAAGAAACACCAAGTGCGACCCTTATCACAGCACTTCCTCTCCTCCACCTGTAGAACCTCCTCTCTTACAGCAATCCTCGATTAACCTCTTTAAATACGGGTTTACCTGCTGTAAGTGGTGAATCAGGCCTCTCAGCACCGTCGGTACCCGCTGGGCTCTCCAACTCCGCTCCGCTGAGTCTCCGGTCCTGGTTCTCTCTGCAGAATTCTTAGGAATGCTTTCAGGATGTCACTCTGGCCACCTTGTAAATCCTGACGTTTTCCAGTAGCTTCAATTGGTAGGCTTTCCTCAAATCCAATAACTACGCCACCTGTTGGCATGCCCCCGTGTGGCCAGGCGGTTGCCTAGGACTACAGGGGAGGCGCCGATTGTCCTTTGTTGAAATTAGCCCGATAGCATGTAGTTGTGTCCCCGAAAGGATTAGAGCCAAGTGCAAAGGTCGCAGGAATATTTCTTTATTTTTAGAAACAAGGATTTCCTAACCGGTTCAATTCTTTGATATGAATTGATTGAAGTTGACCAAAACAAAATTCAGGATACTTCTCCAAATAACAGCACACAAGCCTATTATACAGTCCTTGGCTTGATACAGCTTTCAAACTTGCTTTCTGATAAAACTCTATTTTCAGCAGTATTCTGTTTCCTGGTCTCCAGGAGGCACTATACAACCCTCTGTTACTTCACAGTAGGTGTAGCAAAATTTCCTGGCCCACTTAGATACTTTCCCAAGCAATAGAATTCTTTTCCAATTATAACACAAACTTTCAGCACAGCTTCTTCCCAAGCAGCTTTAAACAGGGCAGCTACTTTTAAAAGCACAGCTAAAAAGTAATGGGCTTTAAAATGTCCTTGTAAAAGAACTTCTGGTTCATTCCAGACAACACTTCCTTCAGTTCTTTTACTTATCACGAGGTAACACAGATGCATTCAGTAATCAAGACCAGCTGGGGTTTTTTCTGCTTTCAAACCCTATTTGGTTCCTTCGTACTTCTTTAGCACAGATTGCACAGCTTATTTCCATGTCTGAGACATTGTCTAAATCCACAGTGTCTCCCAAGTCCATATCCTCCACGCTAGACTCTTCCTGGTAACTGTTTCCCCGGGTATCTTCCTGAGAAGCCTCACTAGCTTGCACAGCCCTTAGGAGCTTCTCCCAAGTACCCTTAACAGTGTGTGAGCTTGTGGGGGAAGGGCAGGAAAAACCCTCTTTGTCTAATAAGCCTTTCAAACGTTGTAAAGGGCTCACCTTATTAGTGCTGCTTTTCCTCCTTATAGATTCCTTACTAGGAGAAGAGTTGAGCCATGAACTCTTGGAGAATATTTCCTCCTCTGAGGACTCCTCCCCTGAGCTTTCCACTGGCCTTGTCAGCTCTTTGCTCCTGGTTCTCAATTGCTTCTGTGCAAGGGATTTCCATGGGTTTCTTGTCCTTCCTTCCTGGAACCCTCGTGTCCTCTGTGTCTGTGTCCTCTCTCTCTCATACGGGTCTTTCTTCTCCTCTCTCCCCTTCTCTCCTGTATGAGTGAGCTTCCGTTCCTAAATGTTTGGGGCTGTCCTATCCCCTTTGACTCCGCCCCCAAACCACTCCCTTCTCCTCCCTCTATCTCCATGGGAACAGGGCGTGTGCTTAGGTCTGCACTTCTCTGTGAGAAATCTTTACCTTTAGTGTTGGTGTTAACCCTTTCAGTGCCTGCA
The DNA here is from genome assembly GCA_033557465.1 of Ichthyophis bannanicus. NCBI lineage: Eukaryota > Metazoa > Chordata > Amphibia > Gymnophiona > Ichthyophiidae > Ichthyophis > Ichthyophis bannanicus. The sequence continues at coordinate 290,212,800 of CM066037.1, read as the reverse complement.
GTTTTATGGATAAAAGAAAAAAAAGGCAGTTTTCCCTTTTTTTTTCTGCCCTCAGCGGCTGCTTCTCCACCACAGTACATGTCCCTGTTCAATCTCAGAAATATCGGAGACGTTTGCAGGTATGTCAATATCTACACTTGCTCCAGGACAAACAGGTATCAGGAAAGAGCTTGTTTTCACCTTAAAACATCCAGAGTGTAGAGAAGATGGAGAATTACGTGACTAGCCTTAGATCACAAAAACCCACAATGGGATTTGAACCCTGCTTTTAAGCCACTATTCTAACCGTTATGCTATTAGATTTATTTATTTTATTTTTTTATTTAACAAACATTTATATACCGCATCTTCCTGAGATGTCTTGGTTCTGAAATGCTATCCTGGGGACGTCTATATAGACGTTTGATACACGTGCATATCGGGCACGTCCACGTTTCCAAAATCATACCTGAACTTGCACGTGCCTGCTTTTTTTTTCAGATGTTCTGGCTTTGATGTCCCAGATTGCACTTGGATGTCCCATTGCGAAATGTGCTTCAAAGCCCTCAGAGAATCCTTTGGGCATAATACAGTACTTAATCAATACATTTGCATACAACTCTTTTTAAATAAGCTGGTAAATGCATCTGGTAAAGAGAAAACCACTGTGATTCTGTGGCGCCATAATACATGTATATCTAAAAAGATTTCCATATTGGCATTTGCACCTGCCCTGAATTTCACATACAGTAATTCCTTCCAGCGAACTGCTTGCTCATATCTGGGCTTTGGAGGCGTACTTGGGGGTTTAATTGTGCTTACTTCTCTGGTGTTAACAACCAGCTCAAAATGCAAAATATAAAAAAATATCTCTGTAGCTCAGCTCCTTAATCAGCTCCTCAGTTTTACAAAATCTACCATTTATACCTGTAAGTAACAGAAGCTCAATGCAACAAAAGCAGAGCACAAGTGCCTGCAGCACAGTACCAGAGTCAAAGGAGCAGGTACACGACTGGCAATCAAAACAGGTCTTTATTGGGCCCCATTGCATTTCGGCCAGGAAGGTCTTCTTCAGGGGGTGACAAATCTCAGATATACAATAAAACATGAAATAAATAATTAAAAACATAAAAGATTACATATATACATTAAATTATTGGAACATGTATGTATAAAATGTATAAATATATGTGCACCATATAACATAAATATATCTATGGAAAAATAAAGTAAAAACACATATGAATAAAACCGAAATGTTTACAAATAAACAGAATAAGTTTGATGCTTAAAAACCTGATAGAACATCTTACATCAAGAAGACTGACTTACACGTTGAAAGTGAAAGTGATGGAAGAACAAGCAAACTATATCGGCAAAAATTGTGAAAACAAGTACCAAGGGAGTGAATTGAAAAATAAAAGAACAAGGTACACTTAGTGTAAAATAAAATAAAGTATTACCAGAATGGAACAGAGTAATCTTCAAATAGTGCATGTCCAACCCTATCTCAACATTTCATTTTTTCGCATGGTTACACTTATAATCAATTTCCCAACGGCATGTTTTTATTATGTTTTACTGTTTTCTTATTTATTTTTGATTACCCATGATTTTCGCCTGACCTTTGATCCTCTTCCTTTGGCACAAATTTTAGCCTGGAGCTTTAAAAGTGCACTGCCATCTCTCATTTGAGGTTTGTCACCCCATGAAGAAGGCCTTCCTGGCTGAAACGTGTTGGGGCCCAATAAAGACCTGTTTTGACCGCCAGTCGTGTACCTGCTCCTTTGTCTCTAGTAACAGAAGCACATACATGTGTAACTAGCAAAATTGTCACACATTTAAGTAGTGCTACTTATATAAACATAATGTCCCAAGTGATGTCACTCCACTTAGTATATTTTCTTTTGTAACATAGCTTCTGATGTCTACTTTTTTTCACAATGCTACACATATTTTATAAACAGTTTTGCTTTCTGGAAGACTTTTATATGAGTTTTTATACTACAGTTTTGTAGACACAGATCTAAAAATCCACTTTCTAAATTCAATGCTCTATACAAATTAGGATCTAGGTGAATTTCCTTTCTATGGTAGTTATCAGATAAATTTAAAGTGTTGACCAATTGAAATACATCAGATATCAGCCCATACAATCTTTATCTGGGATTATTCAAAATTCATGCATGGTCATAGCAAATGAATCAGAGCAATTTCTGGCTGTATAATAGAACCATAAAATGAATTTTTCTGCCTTTTAGGTCTTTATGTATGCATCTATGAATTAAGTTTTATTTGAAATAAAACAATTTCAAAAACATTTTCTGCTACATAGGATTGAAACATAATTTTGGATTAAATAACTGAGGCCTCTAACAGCAGTTCGTCAACTAGTTGTGCATGCTGGGATCTGATATCCTCAACTGCAACATTTGGTCCAACCATTTTAAAAGTGTTAGATGACATTAAACTAAGGGGCATGTTTACTAAAAACCGCTAATTAGCGCGCCGCAAAATAGCGCACTAAAAGCGGTACTTAAGAGCACTTAAACGCCCCGCAAACGTGCGATGAAGCCCCGCACACTTGCGCGTCACAGTAACGGGTGCCGCACAAGTACGTGCCCGCAAATGTCCGATAGAGGCGTGGAAAGGCTAACGGAGGGTGGAGGAAGGCCCCGGAGGGGCAGAGAGAAGGGGTTAATGGGCGGGGAAGGGGAGGGGAGAGGCGCCCCGCACTTTATCGTGGCTGAATTTCCAAAAAAAAATAGCGCGAGTGAATCACTCGCGTTAGAATGCATTTAAAGGGAAGAGAAACTATTTCCGTCAGCAATGTACAGCAAAACCGGGGAAACCTGCAAAACGTGAGCAGTGTGATACATGTGCACAGCACAAAAGTGCAATTATAAATAGAAAATGACCACCACAAAAATATGAAAAATAGTAATTCAGTTGGGGAACAGTTATAGTGATGGGCAAAACTAGATAACACACCCAGGAAAGCTCCAAAAAAAAGAAATGATTTATGGAAAGGTGTACGGAGCGGAGACTCGTCCAAAAAACATTACCCTTTTTCTGGAGCTGTCCTGGGAGTGTTATCTAGGGTTGCCCATTAATATCACTGCTGCCCAGCTTGGGTATATGTTTTCCCCCTTTGTTCCGTGGTCATTCCCGGGTTTTATTTGCACGTTTGTCACCACACAGGGTGAAGGAGCCCACAGTAAAAATGCATACAGCAGGGTTTGTGACTCCATCCTGCCAGGTTTACTACCTCCAGGGGCTGCACTGTCTCTGTGGCCATAGTGTGGTGCAGAAGACATAGCCATGACCTCTAGGACTAGAAGGCCAGAGGTTCAAATCCCAGCTGGGGCACTTGCCAGCCCAGTCCATATATTTTACCCACCACTAAACAAAGATAGAGCAGACACCCCTGTATTGCAGGGAACATAAGCATGGGGGAAACACCCATATGTTACCCAACACCGCACACACACCACAACAATGGGCATACCTACAGCCAAGTCCCCCAAATGCAGTCCCGTACTGCCACATTGCAATCAGGACATCTGCTTTTTCTGAGAGAAGCTCATGCCAGCATGTTGGCGCACGAGTACATGTGGTGCAGGGGGCAGTGGCAGCTAGCCACAGAGGACAGAGGCCAAGCCATGTGCAGGCTGGCACAGTCCACTGCAACACACAGGCCCTGCCGGATCCACAGGCATGGACATTCCAGGGAATCCAGCCATTCTGTGGCTACAAGGTGGTGCAGTGCACACAGACAGTGCATACAAAAACAGAAGGTAACAGGTTCAAAGCCCAGCTGGGGCTACCACCAATCCTACCCACATATTTCTCCCACAGCTACACAGTGATAGTAAGGACAAACCTTTCGTGGCGAGGACATATGCAATGGTACTACGTCTATCTTTTACCCCACTGAGCACAGACACCATGTACAGGGGCAGTACCTAGAGCAGAATCTCCCAAATGCAGTCCTGGTGGGCCACACACCAGTCAGGGTCCATGCTGCCACTCATACAAATGCCTGTGCTGTATATCTATGCACCACCCCCATGGCATGTAGATGTAGCTCATGCATATTCATGAGGAACAGCAGGTAAACCCGATCAGTGTGATGCAAACCTGGACTGGAGTTGGGAATCTCTGCCGTAAAGCAGCAGCCAACAGGGGCAGACACACCCACACCCACAGACCCCATTGGCCAATGTCTCCTGGAGAGGCAGAACATTGGACCCTGCGTGCATCTCCCAATACCAGCACCTGCATACCCTAGCAATGTAACCCTACACCTGAGGTATACGGTGCACCACTCTGAGACGCTTGCTAGGAGTACTGGCAGATAGATATCCATACGTTACGCACATACTGCTAGTTGACCCCATCCGAACAATCTGTTCGGTGTTTGCGGTGCGTGCTCCAGCCCTTGCCTCTGACGGTGTTTACCACCCTGGGGAGTGACCCCCAGCAGTACTGCGTAGCATATCCATGCCTTGCCGTGCCCAGCACCGGTTTGGTGGGCAAGGCTAATTACCTCCTCAATAGTAGCACCATGATGGCATAGGTGTGGAATTGTGTGTCTGTCTATACAGTGGGTGTTGGCTGCATGCCCCTTCCACAGCCCACACTGCCAACACTGTTGCCAGTATTGGCCTGCCAATGTGCATAATGAGTAGCAAGGGACCATGGGTATATCTCAGACAGAGTGGACTGACCAGGATGCAGCTGCACAGGGCATAGGGCACTGGCAGGGGCATGGTAGTGCCCGGCCACCACCTACACAGACAGGGTGACCTCTGTATGTGCTGCTGGGGGATCACTCTCACCCTGAGTGTGCAGTGACGGCAGTATGGCTAGGCACTCCCATAGTGCTATATTGTGATTCTCCCATGTGATATGTATGGGTGTCCTGTGGGGGCCTCTTCATGGACTTATCTGCTTGTGTGTGCTGCCACCCCAGTTGTGGGTGCATGCATGTCCATCAGGACCAGCCAGCAGACTGTTCACAGCTGATATGTGTTGTGATGGAGTGCCTTGCAGGGTGCAGTGGCTGATGGCTTGCTACAGGTGAATATCAGATAGTGGTGGGGTGCATCTGTGAATATCCAGGCCTAATGTCTGTCTGATATTGTGTTATGGATGTGTGTGGAGCTGCTTGGACTGCCCTGTAGGGTGTCTGTTCCCTAGCAGGACTGGGGTTGATGGTCCATTCTACTGCCAGCGGGGTGGGGAATCTGTTGAGGGGAAGCCCTGTTTTGTCCACCTGGGGGGGGTGGTGTCCCCCACTAACTGAGCCAGACAGAGATCTCCAAAATGTTTAATGCAGCACCTACCTATTCCACAGGTTATTGCTGCTTTGGAGCTCTGACATGGCCACATTCAGCCATGGCTGGTGTTGTGGACCTGGTCCTGGGCGCAACATCTCACACTCAGGGTGAGCACAGTAACCGCACAATGTGATGGTGTTTAGCTACTCTTTGCCGTTTGTCCACCCACTCAGGACACCCTACCAGGCCGAGGTGCTGTGTGGGTGCACACGGACACTTCCCCCTACCAGGCCGGGGAGCTTTAGGGGTGCATTTCCCATCCTGTGTTCAATCGTGGACAGCTGATTTGCATGTGCAGTGCATCATGGGTACGGGTGGTTCACAACAGCAGACTGTCAGTGAGGTGACGTACAGGCTATCTGCAGCCAGCCAGGGGCTGCTTACAGCTATAGAGCTGTAGCCCAATGGTTACGTCACTGCCTGTGCAGCCAGATGTCATGGGTTCAAACCCACAGTGGGGTTATGTGATAGGGGTGTCCACAGATTTATTTTAATTTACTGTACATATGTTGCTGCCAGCAATACCACCCTCAGCGTACTGTACCCATAAGGTGCCTCTGAGGGTGCTTTATGGGGCGCCCTATAGGGCACATTATGGTTGCCAGCCATATAGGGTGCACTATACATTATCCTGTGTTGCAACATACATGCTGCCCTATAGGGGACATTCTAGGGTGCCTTGGCAGACGGTGCACTGTAACATGTGCCTTATGGGCCGCCCTATATTAATATGCTGTGAGAGTGCGTTTGCTAGTAGTTATCACAAAATAAAATTAAAAAGCCTCCTACAGCACTCCACAACATATAACATACTGCCTCAGCTAGCCTTTTTCATGAGCATTGTGAGGGATTGAACCCCTGGTCCCTGCACCATTGGTCAGTGTCTTAACCATTGTGCTGTGGCTGTGTTCCTTTGCTTTGGCATCAGCGCGCCGCCTTATGCCCATCAGCGCGCCACCTCCTGCTGCCCACAATTAGTGCGCCGCCTTGTGCCGCCCAAAACAAACAGTGCGCCGCCTTGTGCCGCCCAAAAAGAACAGTGCGCTGCCTTATGCCGTCCAAAAGTACTTTGCCTCCTGAACCACTTTTACACATTCAAGGTGTTGCCTCAGCTGGCCTTTTTGTTGCGCACAATGGGGGATTGAACCTGTGGCCCCTGCACCATTGGTTAGTGTGTTCACCGTTGTGCTACAGCTCTGTTCTGATATGTGCTCAGCAGCGCCCCACTTAGCCTTCCCACGCGCTAATGTGGGCCCCGCAAATTAGCGCGACGCACACACGTACGGTCGGGTTTATTTCTTCTTTCTGCCTGAACCGCCCACTCCTTATATGGCACACGCACACTACCGCGGCCCCGCACGTTAGGAATGTTTAGTAAACATGCCCCTAAGTGTTTTCCTGTTTATGAAAGCCAGCACATTTTTCTTGAGCTTGATTCACGTGACAGATTGTGGATCATCTGGTGACTCCCCTGTCTGATGTGTTTGTGATTATTTTGGGGTTTGTCACTGCCTTGTTTGTATTTAGGTCATCAAAAAGGCAGAGACAGGAGAGAGCATAACTCCTTTCCACCATCTCTGCCTCTACCTTCCAAAATGTTACTGGCTGACATCTTGTAATCTTTTTCCATAAGTGCTATTTTAGCAATCAGAGGCTTAGATCGACTCAGCACTGAGAAGGTTAAACAGGGGGCACAGATGACCCTTGACACTTCTGAATGTAGGGGTCTACTTCATGACACCAAGACCTCCTACTAGTTCTGTTAAGGAATGGAGGAGGTGACGAGGTTTACAATGAGGCAGTGAGATGCCTTGATCATGGTGTAATAGGGTGGAAGACTATTGGATTTCAAGAGTTGGCAGAAAGGAAAGTGAAACTCCCCATGTTAATCATCCCTTCTTGAGGTATTGTCCGTCTTGACAAAGTTAATTTTCCTAAAGTCTAGGACCCTCATTTTTGTATGAACTATCTCAGCCCTAATCTTAATACTGAACCACACCATCCAGTGATCACTGGATGTGAAATGATCACACATTATAATGTCAGAAACATTTTCCCCATTCGTAAGCACCAGGTCCAGTATGGCCCCTTCCCATGTGGGTTCTATTACTAATTGCCAGAAAAGTTCTTCCTGTAGAGAATCCATGATGTCCTTACTTCTGGAGGACACCGCAGCAGGGATGTCCCAATCAACACCCGGCATATTGAAATCACCTATCATAGCAATACTATGAATATGTTCAATTAAATCTCTGTTCACTTCATCTGCCAGTGAAGCATGCAGGTATATCACCAACAAGGAAATTTCGAGGAATAATCCACTACCCTAAGGATGAAGTGACCGTAGCATGGAAGACAAACCAAGCCAGAAGATCCAAAATAACGAATGAACTTTATTGGCAACCTGGCACAGTTGTGTTTCGGCTAACTGCCTGCAACAGGGGTCTGAGAAATACATAAAAGACAATCAAAAATAACAAAATCAAAAATTAAAAAGACAGTAGATAACAATTGTAACATAAATTAGCATTTTAAATCTCAAACAACCATTTAAACTGCTACTAATGAAAACACTGGCCCCTAAAAACCCAGTTAGTATGAAAAAATACAAAATGAGAAAAAAAAACAGAAATATAACAAACCAAGATTATATCAATAGATCTTATCATAAACAATATTAATACAAAAGGAAGTACAATACACTGGAACAAATATTACAAACATAAAAAGTCCTAAACAGAAAGGGCTAGATATTCATCGGTAGCGGCTAGCTGTTGCCGCTGAACTAAAGATCTGGATATTCAATGTCAGGGGCTACCGCCATTGAATATTCGGGTTGGCCAGATAGCAGAGAAGCTAATTGAACAGCGGCAATATTCAGCTGCTAGCTGGTTAGTTTCTGCAGCAAAAGTTACATCATCTTTTTGGGTGTCTAACCTTCGCAGCTTAAGAATAACTGGGCAGAGGCTGAATATCGCCACTGCCCAGTTATGCCTGGGTGCCACATCTGCTACGTCCCTGGAACACCTCAATGTTAGCTGGCTAGCATTGAGTCATTCAGTGGCAGCACCCACAGATATTCAGCAGCACTATCCATGTTAGAGTCACTGAATTTCCAGGTGATCGCTATTAACACGATTAGCAGGTCTGCAAACCACGTCAATCACACTGAATAGCCATCCCCCACCCAAAGTTCATTACAAACCATCTCAAACATATAGAACCTAAAATATCAACTTCTTTACACTTAAATACAAAGGAGACACTGCTAAAGATCACTGGTTGTATAGGCAACACTCTGGGCTCTTTCACTAAAGGGCACTATAGTCTTGCACCTACTAAGGCAAAAGCTCTGAAATATTAAGTGCAACACCCTCTGCATTAACCTGCATTTCCCTGGCAGTTAACATGGAGCCCTGTCCCACAGTGCATGCAGTAGTAGTGTAGGTGATCCCACGCTATTGCAGTTAACGTGCAGCGTGATCCCCATGCTAACTGCTCAGAGCACAACACGCCCACTCTCTGCCCCTACCCCACCCACTCGCAACCCTAATGTGAGGTAGACAGCATGGGAATCATTCTGCACTAACTGTCATGGCCCTGTGCTAACTGGCAATGCGTGTCCAACATGCATACAGCACACGCCAGAACAAGCATAGTCAACTAATGACCTTTAGTATCACACTTATCTTGGGGACTAGCATGAACTGCAAAAAGAAAAATGAGGAAAAAAGAGCACAGTGAAGTGAACACAATTACCAGCACTATAAATATCTTAACACTCACTTGGTTCGCAGCTTGTCGTGCTGTGAGGGCTTGTGTGCATTAGTGATGCTGAGGGCTAAGCTATACGTAGTTACAGGGTCTCCCAAGATGGACAGGTCTTAGCTGAAGTACCAGAATAAGAAAAAGCACCCATCTGGCCAGCAGCAGCAGAATGGGACAGTGACATTTCCATGACAATGGCAACAACACTAAACTTAAACTGCACAGAAAGAAAGGCCTGGCAATCTACGTCCGTATCTTGCCACGAAAACCCAATGGATAATCACAACAAAATAAATTGTACTATAGTGCAGTGCTGGAAGATGAGACCCTTAGGTAGGAAGGCACTCAATTGGCTACAGGGTAGGAGCTGAAGACATTTCAGAGTAAAGCCAGCATTTATGATGTGTTTGGATTAAAGCCCTCAGAACATCTGACTGCTGATGTAGCTGCACATGAAATGAGAGTAAGAAGCTGCAAAGATATCTTACATATTGAGACATGATATGTACGAAGAATGAACCAAGGGAAGTTGGAGGTGATCAACAATGAAATGGAACGTGTACAACTGGATCTGTTGGATGTTAGCGAACTGAAATGGACTGGCATTGGGCACTTTGCATCTGATGATCACATGGTCTACTATGCTGGAAATGAAAGACAAAGAAGAAACTTGCAAGAACTGTAATGAACCACATTTTAATCAGTGAACACTTAATTTCTATTCATCTACAAGGAATGCCCATTAACACAACTATAATTCAAATATATGCCCCAACAACAGCTGCAGAAGAGGATGAAAGTGATGAGTTCTATGAACAAGTACAAGCTGAAATTGACAGAACATGCAAACAGGATATCCTGATAGTCATGGGTGACTGGAACGCAAAGGTTGGCAACAAAGAAGGCGGCAAAATGGTTCGAAAATATGGACTTGGCAAAAGAAATGAAGCTGGAGAAAAACTAAAAGAATTCTGCAAGACCAACGATCTATTCATCTCAAACACCTTCTTCCAGCAACACAAGCAGTGACTGTACACATGGACTTCACCCAATGGATTGTACAAAAATCGAATTGACTACATCTGTGGAAGTCAACGATGGAAAAGCTCTATAATGTCAACAAAGGAAAAGCCTAGAGCTGACTGTGGTATAGATCACCAACTACTAGTATACAAACTCAATCAAAAATTGAAAAAGAGCAAGCCACTCATGAATGTAGCAAAATATGACCTTGAGAATATACCACCAGAATTTAAAGACTGCCTGCAAAATTGATTTGCTGCTTTAGATACAAATGACAGAGCTCCAGAAGAGTTATGAGATGACACCAGGAAGGTTGTGTTGGAAGAAAGTGAGAAATCTCTAAAAAAGGTGAAAAAGCAAAAACAGTCAAAATGGATGACCGAAAAAAAGCTAAAAATTGCCCAGAAATGCAGTGAAGCTCAAGCTAGAAGAGAATGAGAGGCAATCAGAGAACTCTACAAAAATTTCCAATATGCAGCAAGACAAGACAAGGAGAAGTATTACAATGACGCATGTAAGGAAATAGTAGCAACCTATGCCTTATGATCAGGAACCATTGGTGATGAAAGAAGAAGTCGAAGCAGAATTGAAAACCTTATCGTACTAGGCATTGATGACATTCCCATTGAAGTATTACAGCAATCTGATGCAGCTGTTACCATACTTACAAGGCTCTGCCAGGAACATTAGAAGACAACATCATGGCCAACTGACTAGAAAAGATCTCTGTTTATACCACTACTAAAGAAAGGTGATCCAACTGACTTTGGAGATTATCGCACAATTGCTCTGATCCCACATGCCAGCAAGATTCTACTGAAGATTAATCAGCAGAGACTGCAACCATACCTGGAACGAGAACTGCCTGAAGTGCAAGCAGGGTTCAGGAAAGGGCGAGGAATGATTGACATCTTTGCGGATGAGAGATGGATCCTTGAAAAGACTAAAGAATACCAAAAGGATATCTATATGTGTTTTATTGACTACAGCAAGGCTTATGACTTTGTAAACCATGAAAAACTCTGGGCCTCATTAAGAAGTATGGGTATACCAGAACACCTGATCGTTCTGTTGCACAACCTTTACATTGATCAAGAAGCAACAGTTTGAATGGAACAAGGAGAAAGAGAATGGTTTAAAATCAGCAAAGATGTACGACAAGACTGTATACTTTCCCCCTACCTGTTTAATTTATATGCAGAACAAATCATCAGAGAAGCAGGGCTGTATGAAGACAACAGAGGTGTGAAGATTTGTGGAAGACTCATCAACAGCCTTCACTATGCTGATGATACCACATTACTGGCTAAAAGTAAAGAAGATCTGAAATATTTGCTTCTCAAGATTAAAATGGGTCTGCACCTTAATGTAAAGAAAACAAAGATCCTGACAACTGGCAAAATCAATTAGTTCATCATTGATGGAGATGAAATTGAAATAGTGGACAACTTTAACCTACTTTGATCAACTATCAATAAAGAAACAACAAACAGTCAAGTAATCAGAAGACACATTGCTCTTGTCAGAATGGCTATGAAGGACCTAGACAAGATTCTCAAGAACAGAGATGTCTCTCTCCATAAAAAGATTCAACTTGTTCAAGCCATGGTATTTTCAATAACGTCATAAGGATGTGAAAGTTGGACAGTGAAAAAGATAGACAGGAAGAAAATTGATGCTTTTGAATTATGGTGCTGGCAATGAATACTATGTATACCATGGACTGCCTGAAGAACAAACCAGTCAGTACTAGAGGAGATCAAACCTAAGCTTTCTTTAGAAGCGCAAAGGACAAGACTTTGACTTTCATACGTTGGACACATCATGCGAAGAGAGAGATCATTAGAGAAAGACATCATGCTTGGCAAGGTAGAAGGTCAACGCAAAAGAGGAAGGCCAGCAATGAGATGGATCGATACAATAACACAGTTTAGGACAACTATCCAGAGGGTCGCCCTGAGTCGACATCAACTCGACGGCACTTGACAACATAACAACTAATATCCTGAACTAAAAAAAAATTATAACAACAAACATAAATTATAATAACAAACATAAGAGAAATTAAAAGTACATAAAAAATTCACTGTGGCATGAGAGCTGCTTACCAACAGCGTTCAGCAAATAATGTCATCTAGATAATGAACACCACTCATGCTCCCTTTAAAATAACTGATCCAGTGCACCAAAAGTTGAACCTTTTTAGTCTAACTTCACAATCCTTAAAAAATAGAAAATGATACTAAAAATGACAAAAGTACAATCATGGGCATATATTTAAACATTCTTTGCATCTCAACCTTTAATAGGAACATCATTAATACCAAATATACCTTAAATAACAAAGGAGATGCAAAAATACCTACTAAAAATCAAAAATTAGCTGTGCTACACAAAAAGGGATTCAGTGAAGCACTACAAGGTGCTCCACATTCCATGTTATCAACTCATGGAGTTCTTAATGTAGGTGGCAATGTTTTCATTAGTAGCATTTTATATGGTTGAGTGACAGGAGTTGTATGAAAACATTTACTTTGCTTTTTAATGTTCTTTTATTTCTTTGATGGTGCAGATGCACTGTATTCACATCGAGCGCAATACTATAATAGCCACAGCCAGCCGGCAGAAACATCTAACCTGAAAATGGGCACATAATAAATCCGATCCTAAAACCACAGGTAGAGATGCACCCACGGTTCTGAAATCAGGGAGAAATAGATCCCCGACATGGCATATGTCCCCTTGCCCGCTGTATTTTGATAAGATAGATGTCTTAGATGCTTTCTGTCTCCATGCGGCCACGCCTCCGCTGGTAAAACATACATCACCTACGCTGATGCTCATACTGATGATAATACATAATACGGATGAAACAGATATGGTCATACAAACCAGACTACATATACTAGTCTGTTGGATGCCCATCACATTACAAGGTTATGTACATGCACCAAAGCTATTGTATAAGCAAGCAGAAAGTGAGATGTTTGTTCTGACAGACCCTGCAGCAAAACATACATGGCATTTGAAGAACATGTCAGTGGTCATCGCTGAAAACAGTTTATGCAATGCTAAGTATGGTCCAGAAAACCTACAGCTACATGTCAAAACATGTCCCTGTCAATAATAGGGACCCATGAGGATGAGAACATGCAACAGTGCAAACAGAAATACATGCCCAAAAAGCATCTGTCCATACAAATGCGCACAATGTTAGAGACCTCTGATGGTGCATTTGGATATGTATTAGTGCTGTTTGCACTGCACCATGCCCCCATTCCGAGGTCCCCCACCACTGACAGAGACATGCCCTGCTATGTTGATGCGGAGCAGCTTTTCAGAATATACTGCCCATTCACACTGGCTCCTGGTGATGCTGCAGTCAGTCCCAAGGTCCAGGTACTGGTCAGGCATACATGTCCCCCCAGAGTTGTGGATCAGCACACCAGGAGCTCCCCTGCACTCTCATACCACACACACACTCTTGCTTGTAATCACAAATAACATACCGCTGCAAAAACCATGCCCTGCATCTATAAACAACTGCTGGCAAGACATAATGGCATGGCATCTCAGGACAATACATCTACTCTGCATTTCTCAGCCAAACATGATTCTGTTCCATACTACCTCATATACCATCCCTAAATCCAGGGGCGGCCCAAGGGGGGGCGCACAGCCAAGTGTGGAGACTCATTGTGGGGTCCCATTTGCATAGATATTTGCAAATGAGGCCCCACAATGTGCACTAACTGAGTAACCATGACTCTTAATGAGTGTCTGGATAAAGATGACCTGATTTCTACATTACTAAACTCCAGAGCCAACCACCAGGCACACTAGAAAGTACTGCAAACAATGCCAACTTAGAACCCATAGCAAACCTGCCATATCATAAGAGAACTACCAGGACTCACAAAGCACCATACCCTACCTATCAAAAGGCAACACTGCAAATATTAAACCAATACATCTCAGAGAATACCAATACATCTCCAACTGGGGAAAGAGAACAATCAACACTGTCAAATAGGAACTACATGAACGGAATACCTCAACTTGGTTAGACATGCAGAACATAGACCATCACAAAACAAAGAACAAGGGATCACAATTTAGAAATAGAAAGACAATAATTAAACTGGGAACCCCAAAAGCCAAACTTGGAATGTACATCACTGGAGAAATAAAACTATAAATTCATTTCCTCTTGTAATAAACAAAACGCAAAGACGTTAACAATGCACATTTCCCAGAGCTGACACATTCCAGTTAATACATTCAAAATAAAAAAGTATTTTTCTACCTTTTGTTGTTTGGGCATTTTATTTTTCAGTTGCAATTGCTCCAGTCACTTTCTTATGGTTTTTACGTGTCTTCTGCTAGCTCTCCATTGTCTGCTAGCCCTTTGTCCTTTCTCCTCTCTTCTTTTTCCATTTTCTCTCTATATCTGCTTTAACATACTGATATTTCCCCTTTTGCTTTTTCCTCTATTTCTTTATTTATTCCTTTTTCATCCACTCAAATTTCACCCTTCCATCCTCAATCCATACTTACTCTCCCAATACCCAGCCAAAATCGTAGATTTTTCTTCCCTCCCACACAAAATATCTTTTCTCCTCTCCATCCTCACTCTCCCAGCCCTATCCCCTTCTAGTCTTCCCCCAACATCAGCTCCCTTCTAGTTCCAGCCCAACCTAGCATCCGCTCCCTTCTAGTACCATTTTCCCATCCCCTTGCATCAGCCCATTCCAGTCCTAACCCCCCATCAGCCATTTTGAGTCCTATCCTAGCTCCCCATCAGCCCATTTGCAGTCCAAGCCCTCCTCCATCAGTCCATTTTCAATCCTAACCCCCAATCAGCCCATTTCCAGTCCAAGCCCCACCCCATCAGCCCATTTCCAATCCTAGCTGCCCATCAGCTATTTCCAGTCCTATCCTAGCCCCCATCAGGCCATTTCCCATCTTAGTCCCCCCATCAGCCATTTCCATTCCTATCCTAGCCCCCCATCAGTCCATTTTGAATCCCAGCCCCCATCAACCATTTCCATTCCTATCCTAGCCTCCCCATCAGCCCATTTCCAATCCTAGCCCCCAGCAGCCCATTTCAAGTCGTAGCCTCCCCATAAGCCCTTTCCAGTCCTATCCTAGCCCCCATTTCCAATCCAAGCCCCCCCCCCAATCAACCCATTTCCAGTCCAAGCCCCCCCCCCCCAAAGTGCCCCGCGCCTGTCTGACTGGCTTTAGAGGGAGCCAGAGAGACCCTGGTTCATCTCTGTACAGTCGCCAAAATGAAGAGTGACATTTTTCTTCACTTTGGCAGCTGTGTTCTAGTATAGGCCACTGGGAGCTGGGAAACAGGAAATGCCCTTTAACCACCAGTGCACCAGCAACCTACACTAGAACATGGCTGCCGAAATGAAGAAAGACGACATTCTTCACTTCGGCAACTGTACAGAGGTGAGCCAGGGCCTCGGACCTCTCTGGCTTACTTTATAGCCAGTCCTACTGGGAGCCGAACAGGATGTGTGGGATGTTTTTGGCGTGGGGCCACCTGAAGCGCAGGGCCCTGTGCGAACAACATTCTCACACAATGGATGGGCCAGCCCTGACTACATCTACATTCCCATTTTTCCAAACACTGGAATTATTAGGGAAGCCTAGAATAGCCCCTTTAGCACAAACAGCAAATGTCAGTATAGCAGAATAAAGACTATTGCAATGTTTTATATTTCTGTGGGGGGATTTTTTAATTGTTCTCTAACCTTACAAATGCCCCTCACCTGTGCATTTTATTCTTTACAACTGCATCTTGTACCCTCCCAGACAGCAGACACGCCAGTTCAATACAGACATGTCACAGCCATTCATCCATATGAGACGTGTTGAAGATCAGAGAAGAAATTTTGCTAAGTCCTGGCCTTATTCCACATTGCAGCTGGTATAACATAGGGGTCCACGAGAAATACTCAGGACATATATAGGCCTTTCCTGAATACGTTTTCTATGTCTCCATGGCTTGTCACGTGCCCATTCTGCCCCTTTCCGCCCATGTTCTGAGATCCCTGTTCTCACACCGTGTACATGGAGGGTCATGTGGTTTAGGAATACGGGTCTAGACATTTTCGCAAGGAAAACATCTATCCCGCACATCCAGGCGATCTATTTGCATTTTGGAATGACCCCCGTAGTGGTTATTTCCTGCATGAAGAGGCTATGACAGAATACTTTACTTATTTATTTATTTAACATTTCTTATATACCGCGCTATTTGTCATCAGTGCGGTTTACATTAAAACAATATAACACTTGGTCATTTGAGTATGACCTTCGTTTACATATAACAGGGCTTTAACTTGGAGGTAACTGGGGAAAACTATATACATTTCTAACAATTTACATGTTGGTATTCAATTCGTTGTAGTTCTTGCAATCAGATAGCAGAGGCAAGGAATTGTGAGGGTGGGGGAGGGGGAATATCTAGATGTGTAAAATGCATGAGAAAAAGGTGGTGTTTGAGGGCTTTTCTAAACTGCCTAAGGTCCCTGATTGCTCTAATGGTGGGAGGGAGTTTGTTCCAACACCTGGGGGCGAAGTTCACAAATGCCCTATTTATGGTTGTCTTGTTAAGCTTTGTAGAATCACTTGGTATAAGTAGCATGTCTGCAGATAGTGATCTCCTAGATCTGTTGTTTGCGTTGTGTGTGACTAGGTCAGAGATTGATGAAGGTGAAATTTTGTTAAAGGCTTTGAATGTAATGAGGAGGGCCTTATATAGGATTCTACAGCTTATTGGAAGCCAATGGAGTTCTTTTACTTTTACTTCAAGATCCTTTTAAATATACTTATGGTATGCCCTTATTTTTCTATGAGATGTAAAACGCTAATTTATGTTATAATTATTTCTCTACTGTCTTTCTAATTTTTGGTATTTTTGATTGTCTTTGATGTATTTCTCAGACCCTTGATGCAGGCAATTATCTGTGTCAGGTCACTGATAAAGCATAGTTACTCACTTGTAGCAGGGTGTTCTCTGTGGACAGCAGGAATAAGTCCTCAAGTATGGGTGACATCATTGACAGAGTCCCAAGCAGAAATACTCCCCAGCTTCTATTGGAAGCTTTTGTGAGGCTCCACCGTGCCTGCATGCCTGTCTTCCTTGGGGAGGTGGGAGGGTTGTGAGGACTTATTCCTGGTGTCTACAGAGAATATCTGGTACAGGTGAGTAACTAAAAAACAGGAGAAGGAAGCCTTCCACAAAAGAAGTTGTGAAACGTAGCGGAGGGCAAAGACCACGGCTAAACACAAGGTGATATCCAAAAAACTTTATTGAGGACACTTCAATAAAGTTTTTTGGATATCACCTTGTGTTTGGACGTGGTCTTTGCCCTGCGCTACGTTACACAGGTGAGTAACTATGCTTTCTCCATGGACAAGCAGGAATGAAGTCCTCATGTATGGGACTCCCAAGTTTTAGGTTACCGAAAACCGAGGAGGCCAAGAAAAGCCCAATAGGCGAACAAAACAAGAACTGGAGATTCAACAAGTAGTAGCAGAGGTAGTCCCCAAGGCGAATTCAGCTGATTCAAAATTTGTACCATACAGCTCCACACATCAATACTTGTGCTCTATGAAGGTGTCTCTTTTTGGTAGCCTGCACAGACCATAGGGCCTTGATGGGAAAGAGTTGGAACGTAATCCCCAAGAAATGTTGGAGTATGGACTGACTGAAGTTGCTGTCGCATTGGGAATTCCCATCCAGACAATGATGTGATGTGATTGTGTGGATCAAAGACCATGTTCCAGCCCTACAAATCTCCCCCATTGAAACCGGGTGCAAGATGGCCACTGGTGCAGCCATGGCTCTGACTTTGTGAGCAGTAACATGACCATCAAGGCTCAGGCCAGCCTGGGCATAAGTGAAAGAGATGCAAAAACTGAACCACAAGAGGTTGAGCCAAGATGGATTTTCCCGCTGAGCCACAATGGTGGTTCCAGAATGCGCCTAGGTGAACCTAAACCGAATTAGACTTCAGACCAGACTAAAAGAGATGCAGAAGGTACTCAAGCAACTTGTTGATGGAGCAAGAAAAGGGATCCAGAGCCTGCAGCGTACAAGGTGGCAAATCTTTTCTACTTGATGGTGTAAGACCTCCTTGTCGAAGTTCTTGTGGAGGCCAACATAACCTCCATGATGCCAAGGTTGAGCTCAGATAGGACTATCAACTCAACATCCATGCCATGAGGGCCAAGAATCAAACACTGAGGTGGAGCAAGCTCCCATCATCCTGAAAGATAAAGTCCAGAGTGGAGCCCAACTGCAGGGGCTCCTGTTGAGAGAAGCAGCAGGGGAAACTACAGCATCCTGGCCCAATATGGCATGATGAAAATCATTAAGCCCTCGTTGGCCTAGAGTTTCAACAGGGTCTTCACTATAAGAGGAATGGGGAGATACGTAAAGAGCAGGCCCACTCTCCAGTACAGGAGGAAGGCATCCGGCATCAGCCTGTCCCTCAAAGCGACCCTGGAGCAGAACTTGGCAATGTACATATTGGCAAATAGATCTATCGAAGGGATACCCCATGACTAAAAGATCCAGGTCACAACCTCCCTGTTCAGAGCCCACTTGTGCAGCTGGAAGACGTGACTCAGCTGATTTTTCAGGGAGTTGAGTTCCCTGGGCAGTAAGTGGCTCTCAACTCCATCCCATAGGCAATGGCAAACTTCCACGAGCGGACCGCCTCCCAGCACACGAGATACGATTCTGTGACCCTCTGCTTGTTGATTTAGTACACTGCCATCTTCCAAATGAATCCAGAGTCTGTGCCTCCCTACCCAGGGGCGTTGAGGAACGAGTCTTATTGCTCTGATTCTCTTCAGGGTCAATTCCACCATCAGAGTGGTGCATAGGCTGAGTCTTCTTAAACCCTGGGCCTTCTGGACCCGGTACATTGAGTCCAACCTCCTGCTGATGGTGGGTATCATGAGAGGGTTTTCCCACATCCGCATTTGCAGCCTCTGCAAGATCAGGTGCTTCTTTATTTAGATGTATTTAGAGAACTGAAGTCAAAGGTCTGAGGTTAAGTTTTGTTACCTGGTGAGGGATATAACAAGCTAAGCGATTCATTCACTTATGTAATTTAATGTATCAAAAGTACTGTTATAATCATTTTATTTAGGATGTTATTCCTTGGTAAATGATTTTATTGATTTATGTTAATTTTGGTTCCATTTTTAATGTTTTTAACCTTTTAATATTTGCAGATGTTATTAATGTATTATTTCATTTGACATTAATGTTTTGTAGAAGCCTATAATCCCGATGGAGGCAGTGCCAAAACATGGCTTGTGTCAGGTCATGTGGCTTTCAGTGATTCACTTCAATATATTGTTTTTTTCGTTTACACCTTGGTCCTGACTAGTTTGATGTTGAGTGTGGTTTTTGCTTTGTGGTTGGATTACCACCTTCAATATAGCATGTTTTCTGTAGGATTAATGCAGAATTTTATAAAGACATATAGCTGCCTAAGGGGGTCATTTTAAAAGTCTTAGTCATGATTTAGATGTCCAAAGATATCCACATGGATGTTGAAATCATAGAGACATCTCCGGAGCCATTTTACAAATGGCTTTTAAAGACATTTCCAATGCAGGGATGTCCACGTAGGCAGGAGGTGTGGTGCAGGCTGTCTAGAGAGGTCCAATGAACTTAGACATCCCTGTTCAATTTCAGAAATGTCTGGGACGTCTGCAGGCATGTCCAAATTTAGACCTGCTCCTGTCAGGAATAGGCATCAGGAAAGTGGTTGTTTTGGCCTTAAAACATCCAAAGGGTGCAGAGAAGATGGAGAATTAAGAGACTAGATTAAGATCACAAGGAGCAGCACTGGGATTTGAACCCTGGCCACTTGGCGTCCATATTGGGCACATCCACGGTTGTGAAATCATGCCTGAACTTGCATGTGCCTGCTTTTTTTTTCAGACTTTCCGGCTTGGACGTCCCAGATTGCACTAGGATGTCCTTTGTAAAATGTGCCTTTATTTGTCTGTATTAAATAGGTGAAAAATAGGTGTTGCTGTAGCAAAGTGCAATCAATGAATAAATCCAGGAGTCAATTGACAGGGTCCAAGCCAGTTTATTGTGCACAGGTCCAGTCAGTCAAAGCTTCAAAAGGAACTGAGCAAACGTTTCTACAGAGACATAATCATTTATACCTCTTTTTCAGTTTGATACATGAGAACTTTCTATTGGTTCCAACTCGATACATGCAAACTTCTCATTGGTTTTACATTTCCTGCACCTGCCCAATTAGAAATCCCTCTGGAGCCTAGCAACCGGCCCCCTCCCTTAGGATTGCTCTAACAATGGTGCAGTTCTTGATTTCGTTACTTCTCTACTGCAAGGTTATCCCTAGCTCCAGGAATGCATATATTGAAACATTTCTGTTCTTTCACACACAAGAGAATAATGGAAGACTTATGAATTCATAAAAACTTCTTATTAAGCAGTTTAAAACAGTTTTCTCGTTTTCCACAGATTTTTGGTTCTTTTCTAGCTATAATGGGAGTTAGGATCCAGGCCTAACTTACAGGCCTTTCATAATAGCAGGCCATGCTAGGCCATAGCCTACCACATTCCCCCTTTGATTATTCTCACCCGCAAGTGAGAAAGGGTGAGAATTAAATCACTCATTAGTCAATTAACACATTATACAGGTGTAATAGCATCATCGTGTGGTATAGGGTAATATTGCCTCATAGCTAACATCTTTGTAGCTGCCTTCCTTTCTACACTGCTATCAATGGCTGCTGACTTTATTCAACTGTGATGAATGCAGGGTTCGAGTTTTGCAACTTTAACTGCTGTTGGGGTTAACAAGATGACAACATAAGGTCCCTTCCAAGGCGGTGTCAAAGGTGTCTTTCTCCACTCTTTGATCCACACCGAGACTCCAGGCTTGAGAGGATGCAGGCGTTCTGTTAGATGGATGAGCAGCTGGTCTTGTACCCACGTATGAAGACTCTGCAAAACAGAACTTAAAACCAATAGTTCTTGTCTATTAATTTCAGATCTAATCTGTTCCATATCTCCCTTTATTTCCTATACAATAGGCGGGGGTCGCCCATACAGAATCTCAAAAGGGGAGACTCCTAAGGATCTGGTGGGAGCTGAACGTATCCTAAGAAGGGCTATGGGGAGAACTTGGAGCCACTTCAGGTGTGTTTCTTGGCAAAGCTTGGATAACTGAGTTTTCAAGGTTCTATTCATACGTTCTACTTTTCCTGAGCTCTGGGGTCTGTAAGCAGTGTGTAACTTCCATTTTATTTGCAGAGCTTGAGCTAACTGTTGGGTCACTTGGGATACAAATGATGGAACATTATCTGACCCTATAGTTGATGGTATTCCAAATCGGGGAATGATCTCATGGAGCAATACCCTAGTGACTTCTCGGACTTTCACAGTTTGGGTGGGATAGGCTTCTACCCACCCTGAAAATGTGCAGACTAACACTAACATATAGTGATATCCATTTGCACGAGGCATTTCAGCAAAGTCTATCTGTATATCACTCATTGGGGTCACCCCTACTGACTGAACTCTTGGGGGTGGAACAGGACCTTGCTTGGCATAACTTTTGGCACATATCAGACATTGCTGTGCCACCGAGGTGGTCAGGGATCCTAGCAGTGAAACACAGAAATGGGGTCTCAGGGCTTTTTCCCTGGCTGTTTTTCCATAGTGTGTGGCTTGGTGAAAAGCTTGAACAAAGGCTGGCCCTAATGCTTCAGGGATGACTGTAGGACCCGGAGGTGGACTACCTTCTGGAGGTGGCAACACTATCCAACCTTGTTCTGTCAAGACTCCTCCCTCCTTTTCACAATAATAGTCTAACTCTCTTGTAGTGTATCGGGGTGCCCAGGAACTGAGGGGCACAGGGAATATGGCTGCTTGCATTACAGTATCTTGAGTCCTAACTTGTCCTGTGGTGGCTGCCTTCCGGGCTGTGGTATCTGCAAATCTATTCCCTCGGGTGACTTCTCCTGCTCCTGCCTGATGACTTCGGCAGTGCATGACTGCCACTTGTTTGGGGGCCCACACAGCATCTAATAACATCAATATCTCCGGCCCATACCTAATGGCCTTACCCCCTGAGGTGATCAACCCTCGCTCTTTATACAAGGCTACATGTGCATGCAAAGTAGTGAAAGCATATTTGGAATCTGTGTACACATTTATGCGGAGTCCTTCTCCTAATGTGAAGGCTCTGGTGAGGGCTGTCAGCTCAGCTTTCTGTGCAGAAGTTCCTGGGGTCAGGGCTGAGGACTCAACTACCAGATCAAGGGTCACCACTGCATATCCAGCACAACGATGTTCATTGATGATCAAACTGCTTCCATCTACGAAGAAAGTCCGTTCAGGGTCCTCTAGAGGGACATCGGTCAAATCAGGGCAACTTGAAAATACAGTGTCCATGGTTTCTAAGCAATTATGATCAGGTGGCCCAGGACCAACTGGAAACAACGTAGCAGGGTTCAGAGCTTGACTGACTTTCAACTGTATCCAGGGGTTTTCACACAGCATGCTCTGATATTTCAACATTCGTGCATTGGTTAGCCAGAAGTTTCCTTTGTGTTCCATGAGTGTCAGAACAGAGTGTGGCACGGTGACTTGAAGAGTTTGTCCTAGTGTGAGTTTATCTGCTTCGCCCACTAGGAGGGCTGTTGCTGCAACAGCTCTCAAACAAGGGGGCCATTCTTTTGCAACTACATCTAATTGTTTTGACAGTTAGGCCACTGGTCGTTGCCAAGATCCAAGAGATTGAGTTAATACTCCCAATGCGTTTTCTTGTGACTCATGGACAAAAAGATGGAAAGGCTTCTGAACATCTGGAAGACCTAAAGCTGGGGATGACATCAGAGCATTTTTCAAAGTCTGGAATGCTACATCTTCTTCAGGTCCCCAGTCTAGGGGAGATTTTTCCATTCCTTTGGTGACTTGGTATAGTGGTTTTGCAATCAGCACGAAACTGGGGATCCATATGCGACAATACCCTGCGGCCCCCAGGAAGGCTCTTACTTGCCTCCTAGTGGTTGGAATGGGGATATTACATACAGCTTCTTTGCGTTCTGGTCCTAGACGTCGGATCCCACTGGACAACTGGAATCCTAGATACTTGACTTCAGTTTGGCATAGTTGTGCTTTGGCTCTTGAGACTTTGTATCCAGCCTCTTTGAGAAGGTACAAAAGTACACTAGTAGCTTGTAGGCATTCGCTTTCTGAGTTGATGGCTATGAGCAAGTCATCTACATACTGAAGAAGAACCCTCTTTCCTGGGTCCACTGGATAACTTGAGAGATCTTGATTCAGGGCAGCACTGAAGAGAGTAGGTGAATTCTTGAATCCTTGGGGTAATCTGGTCCAGGTGAGCTGGCCCCACCTTCCTGTTGTGGGGTCTTGCCATTCAAAAGCGAATAAAAATTGACTAGTGGGGGCTAGGCGCACACAGAAAAAAGCATCTTTCAGGTCCAGCACGGTGAAATGAGTAGCCTCAGCGGGGATCAGTCCCAAGAGAGTGTAAGGGTTTGGTACTACAGGGTGTATAGTTCCAACTGCATAATTTACTCGCCTTAGGTCTTGTACTGGGCGGTAGTCCCCTGTCCCAGGCTTCTTTACTGGGAGAAGGGGGGTGTTCCAAGGTGACTGGCATTCCTTGAGAAGTCCGTACTTCAGCAGTTTCATCAAATGGCAGTGGATTTCTTCTATGGCTGGTCGAGGGAGAGGATACTGCTTCACATGCACTGGTTCCACTCCTGGCTTGAGGGTGACAATGACAGGGGCTATGTTCTTCGCTAGGCCAGGTGGATTATCTTCTGCCCATACTTCAGGTGGGGCTATGAGGTTGGTAGGTATACAGGGACTAGTTGACTTTATTGGAGGTGCACTATAGAACCGCCACTCTTCTTCTCGGGGAACAGTAAGCACCATCAATCCAGCAGGCTTTGGGTTCACAGTCATCTTCATTTCTCCCCCTTCAGCAAAGGATATTTGTGCCTGGAGCTTGGCAAGCATGTCTCGGCGCAGTAGTGGAATAGGGCACTCAGGCATATACAAGAACTGGTGCGTTATCTTCTGTCCCCCTAGTTCACACATGCGGTTCTGTAAGAATGACTTTCTGGCTTTATTTCCAGTGGCTCCCACAATGGTGACAGATCGTGAGGACAGAGGAGCTACTGGCTTGGCTACTACTGAATGTTCTGCTCCTGTATCTACCATAAATTCCATATATTGGTCCCCTATCTTTAAACTGACCATAGGCTCCTGGGGACCCAGGGTGAACTTGGAGCCCGGTCTGGCCTAGTCTTCATCTATGTCGTCCAGATCACAGCCCGTTGCTACTGCCACTCCCTCAATGGCTTCTTCCCTCTCTTGTTGTAACTGCATTCGATTCATTCCTCCCCTCCTTTGAAATCGTCCTCCTGGCCTCCAGGGACTCCCTCCTCCCTTTGCAGGGGCGGAGTCCAAATGCGGGCACTCATTTCTCCAATGTCCTTCTTCTTTGCAGTAGGCGCACTGATTTGCACCCAATTGAGGCCTTTCGCTTCCGTGGCCTCTTCCACGTCCTCTAGTCCTTTGATTAGGAAAACCTCCTCCATGTCGTTCGGTTATAGCAGCAGCAAGAAGATCTGCCTTCTTCTTCATCTTTCGTTCACTTTCTCTGTCTCGTTCATTTTCACGATTCACAAATACTTTCTGAGCGACTTCCATTAACTGAGCTGTATTCATGCCCGCAAATCCATCCAATTTCTGCAATTTTCGCTTTATGTCTCTCTGGGACTGACTAACAAAGGCCGCATTTACCATGCGTAAATTTTCCTGAGCGGCGGGATCATATGGGGTATACAATCTATAAGCTTCAGACAACCGCTCATAAAAGGCCGCTGGGCTCTCATCTGGACCCTGGAGAACTTCCGATACTTTCCCGATATTCATGGCCCTCTGGCCTCCCTTCTTCAGGCCCTGCAATAAGGCCTGGCGAAATCTGGTTAGGGCCGCCGCCCCCCTTTCATCATTCGGGTCCCACCCGGTATCTTCATTGGGATATTCTGCAACAGCTGCTTGTGGGGGATTTATTCCTCCCCCTTCTACAGGGTTTTCTTCTAACCAACGAAGTTCTGCTTGCCCAATTCGCCCTCGCTCCTCAGTAGTAAAGAGGGTAGACAGGAGCTGGCGATCATCAGCCCAGGTAGGCTGATGGGTTTGCATAATGCTAGACATTAATTCTGTTAATTCCTGAGGCTTGGCTGTATAGGATGCATAATGCGTTTTCCAGTTCTATAAATCTGTGGTGTAAAAGGGTACATAAACTAAGCTGGTTGGTCCTGGTGCCATCTGGTCCTGATCATTTAAAACAGGTATTCCAGGCACTTGACGTAATGGCATTAGGTGCCCTGCTTTCTCCTCCTTCTTGGTAGTTACGCTTCTTAAATCATAAGGCTCCCGGACACAAATCTCCTTGGTGGGTGACCCTGAACTGGCAGGAGAGCCTCCGCTTTCTATCTCATCAGAGGACTCGAGTCCCCCTGACGTGCTTGGGCCTGACTCGGGACTATCACTCTGGGTAGGGTGCTTCTTAGGCTGCTGCAGCGGTATTTTCTGGAGCTCCTCTTCTGGCTCTACTTCAGGTCGTGGTGCTGTGGGCACTAACTTCTGTGGGTGCTGGGGTAACCTAGCCAGGATATCTGGGGACTCTGGGGCAGAATACACAGGCGGCTTCTCTTCCTTAGCTTTTCTGGTTCCCCTAGTAGTAGCTACAAATATTTTACAGTGCTCCTCATAACAGCGCTTCATCCATGAGGGCTGCTGTTCACACACACTTAACCAGGAATCTATATAGGGGAACAGGTCAGGATACACTCACAGTATAAGCTGATGAATTCGTAAAACTGTTTCTAAATCAATGGTGCCCCCACGGGGCCATGAAGCAGCTAACGCGGGCCACTCCCTTTCACATAACATTTTTAATCTGGATGGAGTCATTTTCGTACCATAATCACCCAAAAATCCTTTACGGAAATTCTTGATCATACATGCCAACGGAGTTTGCGTGGACTCCGTCCCTCCCATAATCTGAACGTACCTACGTACACTACCTACGTACTCAACATACCTACGTACGCTACGTACTCTACGTACACGTAATGACATACAAGACAACGAACAATAAGGATAGGTAGTATGGCTGTAGGTAAGGGGTCCGTACAGCCCACAAAACACTGGGGGGGGACAAACACCACTCGCTTCCTCCTGTTCGCGACCGAGGCGCGGTCGCCCGGCCAGGAACTGCGCTACTTAGGAGTCCGCTCTCGCTCGGTCTGTATTTCAAGACCTCTCACTCACACAAGCAAGCATATTTCAACAGGAAATCATATTTCAATATTTCAAGTGCCCAGGTTTTCTGACTAACTGACTATTTCAAACAAGAAGGGTCGATGGCTTCGGCTTCTGCTTTCTCTTACGCGGAGCTTACTAGGACCGGCCTTATGGGAGGTGATCAGGCTCCCTTGTCTCGCCCACACTCATGCGAGATTTCCCAGTTAATCTATACCAAATATACCAAATTAGTCCTGCGCACGCAAGACGTTGTCCCAGGCTGTTCTTTCTGACTGTTGAATCACAAAAATGTCTACTCACTGGCTCCGGTCCCCGATACCACACCAGCTTCTGAGTTGGAACCTGGACTCCCCCGGGTCGGAGGTGTTGGCCAGCTGGACCCGATGGCCCGCCGAGGCGGGCGGAACCCTCTCCGGCACAAAGGGGCTGGCGGCGCCTGAGGTTTCCCCCGCGGTCGGACAGACACGGTTCCAACCGGGCCAAACCTCAAGGCGAATTGCATGGATTATTCACTTGAATACCATTTACCACTCGCACTTCCCGGCCAACGCACCAAGAATATGCTGTAGCAAAGTGCAGTCAATGAATAAATCCAGGAGTCAATTGACAGGGTCCAAGCCAGTTTATTGTGCACAGGCCCAGTCAGTCAAAGCTTCAAAAGGAACTGAGCAAACGTTTCTACAGAGACATAATCATTTATACCTCTTTTTCAGTTTGATACATGAGAACTTTCTATTGGTTCCAACTCGATACATGCAAACTTCTCATTGGTTTTACATTTCCTGCACCTGTCCAATTAGAAATTCCTCCAGAGCCTAGCAACCGGCCCCCTTAGGATTGCTCTAACAATGGTGCAGTTCTTGATTTCGTTACTTCTCTACTGCAAGGTTATCCCTAGCTCCAGGAATGCATATATTGAAACATTTCTGTTCTTTCACACACAAGAGAATAATGGAAGACTTATGAATTCATAAAAACTTCTTATTAAGCAGTTTAAAACAGTTTTGTCATTTTCCACAGATTTTTGGTTCTTTTCTAGCTATAATGGGAGTTAGGATCCAGGCCTAACTTACAGGCCTTTCATAATAGCAGGCCATGCTAGGCCATAGCCTACCACAGTGTCTTCCAGTCCAATTAACCTAGGTGATCTGGTACAAAATTATCCTCTAAGAGCCATTGTAGCATGCATGCTAAAACGTTTTCAGTGTGGGTTTTAATGTATAGGCCCCTTAATCTGTTCCTTCCAAAATAATCCAGGATTTGTTTTTTCTGGATTAATGTAGAGGTGTTTTTTCCAAATATGCTTCCACATTAGGGGCATATGTGAAAACAGAATTGAAGGTCTACCTAATTTCACATTGTTTAGATGCTTATCCCCAAAAATGGGAAAAAACAATCAAAACAGGGTACTATGGGACAAACTCAATGGGCAACTTTACCCATGGGATTTGAAACAATAATCATGTTTGTAGTTTTGCTTTGATTGATGCCCAAGGAAACACTTTGCACAGAGATCTATACCTGCTTTCTCTGGACATAATCTTTTGACACAAAACTGCACTGAGCTTTGAATAATTAAAACTATATGCATAGTTCAATTCTCAGCTCTCTGTCCACTCTTACCTCCAGATAGGGTTGCCAACTGGCCGGTTTTCAGCCGGCCTGGCCGGTTTTTCCATGGCCAGGACAGCTGCCGGCGCAGAGGCAAAACCGGCCCTTGAAAAGCCGTTTTTTTTGCTCTGGCCGCAAGATCGGGAGCGGCCAGAGCAAAAAAAATGGCTTTTCTCCCAACCCGGAGGGCTTCAGAGGGAGCCGGGGAAGCCCGCGCGAGGCCCCGGCTCCCTCTGAACAGCCGCCAGCGTGAAGAGCCTTTACCTTCACGCTGGCGGCTGTTCCTGTGAAGCCGCGATTGGTGGGAAAGGTTAAAGACAATGCCCTTTAACCTTTCCCAGCATTCGCGGCTTCATAGGAACAGCCGCCAGCGTGAAGGAAAAGGCTCTTCACGCTGGCAGCTGTTCAGAGGGAGCCGGGGCCTCGCGCGGGCTTCCCCAGCTCCCTCTAAAGCCTCAGACAGCCACGGTTTTTGGGGGGGGGGAGGCCAAGGACTGCCTGGGCTGGGATGGGGGGAGGGCGCCTGGACTGGAAAAGGGCTAGGAGGGGGGAATTTGACTGGAAATGGGTTGTGATGGGGGGGTGGGGGGGGACCTGGACCGTAAAAGGGCTATGTGGGGGGGGGGGGACTTGGACTGGAAAGAAATGGGCTGTGATGGGAGGGGACCTGGACTGTAAAAGGGCTATGGGGGGGGCGGAAATGGACAAGAAATAGGTTTTGATGGCGAGGGGGAACTGGAATGGAAAAGGGCTAAGGGGGGGGGGGACATGGACTGGAAATGGGTTGTGATGGGGAGGGGGACCTGGACTGGAAAAGGGCTATGGGGGGGACGACTTGGACTGGAAGAGGGCTATGGGGGGGGGGGACTTGGACTGGAAATGGGCTATGGCGGAGGGAGGGGGAACATGGACAGGAAATAGGCTGTGATTAGGGGA
Organism: Ichthyophis bannanicus; assembly: GCA_033557465.1. Lineage (NCBI taxonomy): Eukaryota > Metazoa > Chordata > Amphibia > Gymnophiona > Ichthyophiidae > Ichthyophis > Ichthyophis bannanicus. Next base: position 290,183,748 of record CM066037.1, on the reverse strand, counting down.
CTTGGACTGGAAATGGGTTGTGAAGGGGGGGGGGACCTGGACTGGAAAAGGGCTATGGGGGGGCATTGGACAGGAAAGAAATGGGCTGTGATGGGGAGGGGGACCTGGACTGTAAAAGGGCTATGTGGGGGGGGGACATGGACTGGAAATGGGTTTTGATGGGGAGGGGGACCTGGACTGGAAAAGGGCTATGGGGGGGGGGACATGGACTGGAAATGGGTTGTGATGGGGAGGGGGACCTGGACTGGAAAAGGGCTATGGGGGGGGGGAACTTGGACTGGAAATGGGCTATGGTGGAGGGAGGGGGAACTTGGACTGGAAATAGGCTGTGATTAGGGGGGCTAGGACTGCAAATGGACTGTGATGGTGGGGGGGGGGTAGGACTGCAAATGGGCTGTGATGGTGCGGGGGGACTCCGACTGCAAATGGGATGTGATGGGGGGGGGGCTAGGACTGGAAATAGGCTGTGATGGGGGACTTGGACTGGAAATGGGCTGTGATTGGGGGGGGGGGCTAGGACTGGAAATGGTCTGTGATGTGAGGGCTAGCACTGGAAATGGGCTGATGAAGAGCTGGAATAGGACTGGAAATGGGCTGATGTGGGGCATGGGAGAATGGGATTAGAAGGGAGTGGATGCTGGGTGGGTCTAGAACTATAAGGGAACTGATTTTGGGGGAGGACTAGAATAGATGGGGAATGAGTGGAGAGGGGAAAAATATTTTGTGTGGAAGAAAAGTCTATGATGGGCTGGGTATTGGGAGAGTGAGGGGCTTGAGAATGGAAGGGTGAAATTTAAATGGATGATAAAGGAATAAGGAAAGAATTGGGGGAAAGAGCAAAAGGGAAACAATCAGTATGTTAAAGCAGAAATAGAGAGAGAATGGAAAACATCTAAAAGAGAAGAAAGGACAAATGGATAGCTCGCAGAAGACACGAAGAAACCAGACGAAAGTGACTGGAGCAATTGCAACTGAAAAATAAAACGCCCAAACAGAAGGTAGAAAAATACTTTTTATTTTGAATTTATTAGCTGGAATATGTTTGGTCTGGGAAGTGTGTATTGATAACATCTTTGCGTTTTTGTTTAGTGCAAGAGGAAATTACTTTATAGTTTTATTTCTCCAGTGTTGTACATTTCATGTTTGGATTTTGGGGTTCCCAGTTTAATTATTATCTGACCAAGGAAGTTAGCCTACACGTATCCTCGGTAATTTTTGTGGGTGGGGCTGGGGGCGGGGCAGGGGTGGGACTAGGGGCGGAGAATGGGTGGAGCATGGCGAGCCACAGGTGTCGGGTTTTTCTCGGTGAAAAAGTTGGTAACCCTACCTCCAGAATTACTTCTGAAGTCTGTGGGTAAAAGCACGGGTGTTGAGAAACATGCATACACTCGTAGACAGGATGTTCAATAATCAAGAGCCAAATTCCATGAGTAAAACATTGGAAATGCTTCTAATATTGTCCTTCACAAATGCTGAATACTTTATGAAAATTACATGTTTCCTTTAGAACACAATCTATCATTCCCTCTGAATCACTTAGCGATGCCAGAGGCGAGCATGGATGTCACAAAGTCTATACTGTGGCATCACTGAGTGAGTCAGAAAACAGGAAGAGGATTCTATTTGCAGCCAACATCTCTTATGTATCAGGAATGATGAAAGGTAATGCAAAAGCAACTTCATGCTGGAAGTAATATTGAGCTGGGGGCTCTTACACAGTTTTCTCCTTAAAATAACCCTTTGTAACTGGTAGATCTTCAGACACACTGACAAGACAGAGAGGACTCGCCTATTGGTTGAAATGGGCTGTTTTAAATGGGCTGATAGTCAGATAGATCACAACAGGCAGTCTCCTGAGGTTTGAAATGGAGCCTTAAGTTTTTGGGGAAGTTATGCAGTGGATCTTTTGAAGTCAAAATAATTCAGGAAATAGAATGCAACTGTTGAGTTCATAGATTTGATGCTCTATGCAGGGACTGGTGTGGAGCAATGTCTGGACTTTTTTGTTGTGCTATGGACTGTTTTTGTTTAATTTTTTCTTTTTATGGACGCGCTTATTTATTTATTTATGGGAGTTGTGGTTTGAATTATTTGAATTTTGGTCCCCAAGGCCCCGGATCAAAATTTTGTAGGGCAGGATTGAATTTTTGCTTTTATAGTGTGGTAGGCTATGGCCTAGCATGGCCTGCTACTGTGAAAGGCCTGTAAGTTAGGCCTGGATCCTAACTCCCATTATAGCTAGAAAAGAACCAAAAATCTGTGGAAAATGAAAAAACTGTTTTAAAATGCTTAATAAGAAGTTTTCATGAATTCATAAGTCTTCTATTATTCTCTTGTGTTTGAAAGAACAGAAATGTTTCAGTATATGCATTCCAGAAGCCAAAGTTAACCTTGCAGTAGAAAAGTAACGAAATTCAGAAATGTACCATTGTTCAAGCAATCCTAAAGGAGGGGGCCAGTTGCTAGGCTCCGGAGGGATTTCTAATTGGACAGGTGCAGGGAATGTATAACCAATGAAAAGTTTGCATGTATCAAGTTGGAACCAATAGAAAATTCTCATGTATCAAACTGAAAAAGAGGTATAAATGGTTATGTCCCTGTATAAACGTTTGCTCAGTCCTTTTTGAAGCTTTGACTAACTGGGCCTTGTGCACAATAAACTGGCTTGCACCCTGTCAATTGATTCCTGGACTTATTCATTGATTGAACTTTGCCACAGCATATTCTTGGTGCATTGCCCGGGAAGTGCGAGTGGTAAATGGTATTCAAGTGAGTAATCCACGTAATTCGCCTTGAGGTTTGGCCCGGTTGGAACCGTGTCTGTCCGACCGCGGGGGAGACCTCAGGCGCCGCCGGCCCTTTTGTGCCGGAGAGGGTTCCGCCTGCCTCGGCGGGCCATCAGGTCCAGCTGGCCAACACCTCCGACCCGGGGTAGTCCAGGTTCCAACTCAGAAGCTGGTGTGGTATCGGGGACCGGACCCGGTGAGTAGACATTTTTGTAATTCGATAGTCGGAAAGAACAGCCTGGGATTACGTCTTGCGTGCGCAAGACTGATTTGGTATATTTGGTATAGACTAACTGGTAAATCTCGCATGAGTATGCACGAGACAAGGGAGCCTGATCACCTCCCATAAGGGCGGTCCTAGTAAGCTCCGCGTAAGGAAAGCGGAAGCCGAAGCCATCGACCCTTCTTGTTTGGAACCTGGGCACTTGAAATATTAAAATATGATATCTTGTTGAAATATGCTTGCGTGTGTGAGTGAGAGGTCTTGAAATATAGACCGAGCGAGAGCGGACTCCTAAGTAGCGCAGTTCCTGGCCGGGCGACCGTGCCCAGGTCGCGAACAGGAGTAAGCGAGTGGTGTTTGTCCCCCCCCCCAGTGTTCTGTGGGCTGTACGGACCCCTTACCTGCAGCCATACTACCTATCCTTATTGTTCGTTGTCTTGTACGTCATTACGTGTACGTAGGGACGTAGGGTACGTAACGTACGCAGGTATGTTGAGTACGTAGGTAGTGTATGTAGGTACATTTAGATTATGGGAGGGACGGAGTCCACGCAAACTCCGTTGGCATGTATGATCAAGAATTTCCGTAAAGGATTTTCGGGCGATTATGGTACAAAAATGACTCCATCAAGATTAAAAATGTTATGTGAAAGGGAGTGGCCCGCATTAGCTGCTTCATGGCCCCGAGGGGGCACCTTTGATTTTGAGACAGTTTTACGAATCCATCAGCTCATATTGAGAGCGTATCCTGACCAGTTCCCCTATATAGATTCCTGGTAAAGTGTATGTGAACAGCAGCCCTCATGGATGAAGCGCTGTTATGAGGAGCACTGTAAAATATTTGTAGCTACTACTAGGGGAACCAAAAAGGCTAAGGAAGCGAAGCCGCCTGTGTATTCTGACCCAGAGTCCCCAGATATTCTGGATAGGTTACCCCAGCACCCACAGAGGTTAGTCCCCACAGCACCGCGACTTGAAGAAGAGCCCGAAGAGGAGCCCCAGCAAATACCGATGCAACAGCCTAAGAAGCGCCCTACCCCGAGTGAAAGTCCCGAGTCAGGCCCAAGCACAGCAGGGGGACTCGAGACCTCTAATGAGATAGAAAGCAGAGGCTCTCCTGCCAGTTCAGGGTCACCCACCAAGGAGATTTGTGTCCGGGAGCCTTATGATTTAAGAAGCGTAACTCCCAAGAAGAAGGAGAAAGCAGGGCACCTAATGCCATTACGCCAAGTGCCTGGAATGCCTGTTTTAAATGATCAGGGCCAGATGGCGCCAGGACCTACCAGCTTAGTTTATGTACCCTTTTCCACCACAGATTTATTAAACTGGAAAACGCATTATGCTTCCTACACAGCCAAGCCCCAGGAATTAACAGAATTAATGTCTAGCATTATGCAAACCCATCAGCCTACCTGGGCCGATTGTCGCCAGCTCCTGTCCACCCTCTTCACTACTGAGGAGCGAGGCTGAATCGGGCAAGCAGCCCTCTGTTGGTTAGAAGAGAACCCTGTAGAAAGGGGAGGAATAAATCCCCCGCAAGCAGCAGCTGCAGAATACCCCAATGAAGATCCCAGGTGGGACCCAAATGAGGAAAGGGGGGCGGCGGCCCTAACCAGATTTCACCAGGCCTTATTGCAGGGCCTGAAGAAGGGAGGCCAGAGGGCCATGAATATCGGGAAAGTATCAGAAGTTCTCCAGGGTCCAGATGAGAGCCCAGCGGCCTTTTATGAGCGGTTGTCTGAAGCTTATAGATTGTATACTCCATATGATCCCCCCGCTCAGGAAAATTTACGCATGGTAAATGCAGCCTTTGTTAGTCAGTCCCAGAGAGATATAAAACGAAAATTGCAGAAATTGGATGGATTTGCGGGCATGAATACAGCTCAGTTAATGGAAGTCGCTCAGAAAGTATTTGTGAATCGTGAAAATGAACGAGACAGAGAAAGTGAACGAAAGATGAAGAAGAAGACAGATCTTCTTGCTGCTGCTATAACCAAACGACGTGGAGGAGGCTTTCCTAATCAAAGGACCAGAGGACATGGAAGAGGCCGCGGAAGCGAAAGGCCTCCATTAGGTGCAAATCAATGAGCCTACTGCAAGGAAGAAGGACATTGGAGAAATGAGTGCCCGCATTTGGACTCCGCCCCTGCAAGGGGAGGAGGGAGTCCCTGGAGGCCCGGAGGACGATTTCAAAGGAGAGGAGGAATGAATCGAACACAGTTCCAGCAGGAGAGGGAAGAAGCCATTGAGGGAGTGGCAGTAGCAACGGGCTATGATCTGGACGACATAGATGAAGACTAGGCCAGACCGGGCTCCAAGTTCACCCTGGGTCCCCAGGAGCCTATGGTCAGTTTAAAGATAGGGGACCAATACATGGAATTTATGGTAGATACAGGAGCAGAACATTCAGTACTAGCCAAGCCAGTAGCTCCTCTGTCCTCACGATCTGTCACCATTGTGGGAGCCACTGGAAATAAAGCCACAAAACCATTCTTGCAGAACCGCATGTGTGAACTAGGGGGACAGAAGATAACGCACCGGTTCTTGTATATGCCTGAGTGCCCTATTCCACTACTGGGCCGAGATATGCTTGCAAAGCTTCAGGCACAAATATCCTTTGCTGAAGGGGGAGAAATGAAGATGACTGTGAACCCAAAGCCTGCTGGATTGATGGTGCTTACTGTTCCCCGAGAAGAAGAATGGCGGTTCTATAGTGCACCTTCAATAAAGTCAACCAGTCCCTGTATACCTACCAACCTTATAGCCCCACCTGAAGTATGGGCAGAAGATAATCCACCTGGCCTAGCGAAGAACATAGCCCATGTCATTGTCACCCTCAAGCCAGGAGTGGAACCAGTGCATTTGAAGTAGTATCCTCTCCCTCGACCAGCCATAGAAGGAATCCACTGCCATTTGATGAAACTGCTGAAGTACGGACTTTTCAAGGAATGCCAGTCACCTTGGAACACCCCCCTTCTCCCAGTAAAGAAGCCTGGGACAGGGGACTACCGCCCAGTACAAGATCTAAGGCGAGTAAATGATGCAGTTGAAACTATACACCCAGTAGTACCAAACCCTTATACTCTCTTGGGACTGATCCCCGCTGAGGCTACTCACTTCACCGTCCTGGACCTGAAAGATGCTTTTTTCTGGGTGCGCCTAGCACCCACCAGTCAACTTTTCTTCGCTTTTGAATGGCAAGACCACACAACAGGAAGGCGGGGTCAGCTCACCTGGACCAGATTACCCCAAGGATTCAAGAATTCACCTACTCTCTTCAGTGCTGCTCTGAATCAAGATCTCTCAAGTTACCCAGTGGACCCAGGAAAAAGGGTTCTTCTCCAGTATGTAGATGACTTGCTCATAGCCACCAACTCAGAAAGTGAATGCCTACAAGCTACTAGTGAACTTTTGTACCTTCTCAAAGATGCCGGATAAAAAGTCTCAAAAACCAAAGCACAACTATGCCAAGCTGAAGTCAAGTATCTAGGATTCCAATTGTCCAGTGGGATCCGACGTTTAGGAGCAGAACGCAAGGAAGCTGTATGTAATATCCCTACTCCAACCACAAGGAGGCAAGTAAGAGCCTTCCTGGGGGCAGTAGGATATTGTCGCATATGGATCCCCAACTTTGCCCTGATTGCAAAACCACTATACCAAGCCACCAGAGGAATGGAAAAATCCCCACTAGATTGGGTACCTGAAGAAGATGTAGCATTCCAAACTTTGAAAAAGGCCTTGATGTCATCTCCAGCTTTAGGTCTTCCAGATGTTCAGAAACCTTTCCATCTTTTTGTCCATGAGTCACAAGGAAACGCATTGGGAGTATTGACCCAATCTCTTGGATCCTGGCAACAACCAGTAGCTTATCTATCAAAACAATTGGATGTAGTCGCAAAAGGATGGCCCCCTTGTCTGAGAGCTGTTGCAGCAACAGCTCTCCTAGTGGGCGAAGCAGATAAACTTACCTTAGGACAAACTCTTCAAGTCAGCATGCCACATTCTGTTCTGACTCTCATGGAACATAAAGGAAACTTCTGGATAACCAATGCACGAATGTTGAAGTATCAAAGCATGCTGTGTAAAAACCCTCGGATACAGTTGAAAGTTAGTCAAGCTCTGAATCCTGCTACACTGTTTCCAATTGGTCCTGGGCCATCTGATCATAATTGCTTAGAAGCCATGGACACTGTATTCTCAAGTCGCCCTGATTTGACTGATGTCCCTCTAGAAGACCCAGAACGGACTTTCTTTGTAGATGGAAGCAGTCTGGTCATCAATGGACATCATTGTGCTGGATATGCAGTGGTGACCCTTGATCTGGTAGTTGAGTCCTCAGCCCTGACCCCAGGAACCTCTGCACAGAAAGCGGAATTGATAGCCCTCACTAGATCCTTGACATTAGGAGAAGGACTCCACATAAATGTGTACACAGATTCCAAATATGCTTTCACTACTTTGCACGCACATGGAGCCTTGTACAAAGAACGAGGGTTAATCACCTCAGGGGGTAAAGACATTAGGTATGGGCACGAGATATTGATGTTATTAGATGCTGTATGGGCCCCCAAACAAGTGGCAGTCATGAACTGTAGAGGTCATCAGGCAGGAGCAGGAGAAATTGCTCGAGGGAATAGATTTGCAGATGCCACAGCTTGAAAGGCAGCCACCACAGTACAAGTAAGGACCCAAGATACTGTAATGCAAGCAGCCCTATTCCCCGTGCCCCTTAGTTCATGGGCACCCCGATATACTACGCAAGAGTTAGACTATTATTGTGAGAAAGAGGGAGGAGTCTTAACAGAACAAGGTTGGATAGTGCTACCACCTCCAGAAGATAGTTCACCCCCAGGTCCTACAGTCATCCCTGAAGCACTAGGACCAGCCTTTGTCCAAGCATTCCACCAAGCCACACGTTATGGGAAAACAGCCATGGAGAAAGCTCTAAGACCCCATTTCTGTATTTCATTGCTAGGATCCCTGGCTGCCTCAGTGGCACAGCAATGTCTGACATGTGCCAAAAATAACGCTAAGCAAGGTCCTGTTCCACCCCCAAGAATTCAGTCAGTAGGGGTGACCCCTATGAGTGATATACAGATAGAATTTGCTGAAATGCCTCGTGCTAATGGATACCACTATATCTTAGTGTTAGTCTGCACATTTTCAGGGTGGGTAGAAGCCTACCCCACCCGAACTGAGAAAGCCCGAGAAGTCACTAGGGCATTGCTCCATGAGATCATTCCTTGATTTGGAATACCGTCAACTATAGGGTCAGATAATGGTCCATCATTTGTATCTCAAGTGACCCAACAGTTAGCTCAAGCTTTGCAAATAAAATAGAAATTACACACTGCTTACAGACCCCAGAGTTCAGGGAAAGTAGAACGCATGAATAGAACCCTGAAAGCTCAGTTATCCAAACTTTGCCAAGAAACACACTTGAAGTGGCTCCAGGTTTTACCCATAGCCCTTCTCAGGATACGTTCAGCTCCCACCAGATCCTTAGGAGTCTCCCCTTTTGAGATTTTGTATGGGCGACCTCCACCCATAGTGCAGGGAATAAAGGGAGACATGAGACAGATAGGATCTGAAATAACTAGACAAGAACTATTAGCTTTAGGTTCTGTTTTGCAGAAACTCCAAACGTGGGTACAAGACCGACTACCCATCAACCTGACTGAACCTCTGCATCCCTTCAAGCCAGGAACGTCCGTGTGGGTGAAAGAGTGGAAAAAGACCCCGCTGGCGCTGCATTGTAAGGGACTTTATGTTGTCATCCTGTCAACCCCCACCGCAGTGAAAGTTGCAGAATTCAAACCCTGGATCCACCACAGTCGAGTGAAGCCAGCAGCTGCTCCTGATCCTGGCCAATGGACATCAGCAAATGATCCCGAGACTCCATTGCGACTCACCTTGAGGAGACAGCCAGTATTATAGAAGAAACTTCAGAATCCACCTACGTCACGTGAAAGTGACCATCACAGCGGAAACAGAAGCAAGCTCAACACAGATCATCATTCTCAACTTTCCAGTTAACTTCCAGAGACTGTAATCATCATGTTCTTCCACTTTTGCCTTGTGGGAGTGGTGATCCTGGGAATCTGGGAAAAGACTTTTGCTCTACCCCCTTGTGCAGCTTGCATAACCACCACCCGAACTGGACAGAAGATTACTCAGACTTTGCTCTATCATTCCTACTATACTTGCACTGGTACAGTCAGCCGGTGTGTTATAATGGTACTGAATTGAACATTTGTACAAAGGGGAAAAGTAAGACTTGTTATAACCCACGACAGAATCCATCCTACTATACATTTGAGATACGCTGGAATGATGAAGATGGAGCCATCTTGAATATAACTAAACCTCTCACCAACCCCCACAAAACCTATCATCTTGAACTTTGATGCTTGTGGTGCCATAAATAAAAATGCTTACCACAGATGTGCGTCTTGGTCATGGGAGCGAGCATACCACCATGATGATAAGTACATGTGTCCAGAGGGAGCCTATGGATGGGGAAAATGCACTGGAAAAAGTACAACAGCCACCATCTACACCACTGCATCTCGACATGATTACGTTTGCCCAAAATGGGAGTGTGTGTATTTTGCTACCTGGAAGAACGCACCAACGGGACGAGATGGAGATCATCGAAAAGGCAGCCTAACAAAGATTAGACTCTCAGAGCCTACAAAATGTCAAAAAGGAGCTTGTAATCCTTTACAACTCTTCATAGCCAATCCCAGCCACTGGAAGCAAGGATACAAGTTTGGGTTGCGTATTGCAGGAGGAGGTGTAGATCCTGGGACTATTTTATATCTGCGACTAAACGCCAACACCCATGTATCCTCACCCTATCGTATACATCATTCTTTCTATGAAGCCATGAAATCAGAGTTTGAAATTCTTCCTGCCTCCCAGAACTTATTTCTTGAATTAGCGGGAGCAGTTGCATCTAGTCTCCATATTTCAGATTGTTTGTTTTGTGGAGGAACGACAATGGGAGACCAATGGCCTTGGGAGGCACAAGAACTGAACTATTCTGTTCCATATAATCAGACCAATATACACAATACCACAAGTGAATGGGTATTGGCTCACTCCATTGTGGGTAACTTATGTTTTTCTCGTTATGGACCCATGTTTAATATGGAAGTGGGGCAGCTGGTCTGTCTCAATCAGAAGTTCTACAACAGTACCACTAAGAAGACATCTTGGTGGTCCAGCGTCAACACTACTGAACCTCCCAATCTTCTTGTTCAGTTCCCCAAACTTGCCAGTATCTGGACTAACTTAACAGGATACAATTCTTGGCAAGCACCACCTGGACTGTACTGGATTTGCGGAACCCGAGCATATGCTAGACTTCCTCATCACTGGGGAGGTGCATGTGTATTGGGAACCATACGACCTTCCTTTTTCCTTCTGCCTACATCCCAGGGAGAACAGCTGGGATATCCTGTGTACAGAAGTCGACAGCTGAAGGAGGCCTTGAAAATAGGCCAATGGGACAAATGGGAAGGTGATGAATGGCCACCGGAAAGAATCATCGCATACTATGGACCTGCTACTTGGGAGCAGGATGGGATTTGGGGATATCGTACCCCTGTTTATATGATTAATCGAATAATACGGTTGCAAGCTGTTGTTGAAATAATAACCAATGAAACCAGTAAAGCACTAACCCTTCTAGCAAAACAGAGTACACAAATGCGTACAGCCATTTATCAAAATCGTTTAGCTTTAGATTATTTGTTAGCAGCTGAAGGTGGAGTATGTGGGAAGTTGAATCTAAGTAATTGTTGTTTACAGATTGATAATAATGGGCATGTAGTTGAAGACTTAGCCATCCAGATGAGAGAGCAGACATTTGTGCCTGTCCAGACATGGCACAGTTTAAAGATGGATGGGTGGTTTGGGTCATTGTTTTCTTGGATTGGTGGTCTGAAATCCCTTATGTTGATTGTCTTATTCATTTTAGCCATGTGCCTATTGTTCCCTTGTCTCCTACCCCTTTGCTTACGCATGATAACATCATCACTTGATAACACTATAGAGTGGAAGACAGCTGCAAAAGTATTAGCTATGTGGCAATATTACCCTATACCCCACGATGATGATGCCATAACACCAGTCTAATGTATTAATTGACTAATGAGTGATTTAATTCTCACCCTTCCTCACTTGCGGGTGAAAATAATCAAAGGGGGGAATGTGGTAGGCTATGGCCTAGCATAGCCTGCTACTGTGAAAGGCCTGTAAGTTAGGCCTGGATCCTAACTCCTATTATTTATTTATTTAATTATAATTTTATTATAGCTAGAAAAGAACCATAAATCTGTGAAAATTGAGAAAGATGTTTTAAAATGCTTAATAAGAAGTTTTTATGAATGCATAAGTTTTCTATTATTCTCTTGTATGTGAAAGAACAGAAAAGTAACAGTATATGCATTCCTGGAGCCGAAGTTAACCTTGCAGTAGAAAAGTTACCAAGTTAAGACTTGTGATAAGGAAGCTTATCATAGTTCAGGAAGGAGCTATAATAGAGGTGAATTGGCACTGAACAAGCAACCTGTCTTAGCTGGTAGAAATACTAAAACAGAATGTTTTCATAAAAGACTACCAGTCCCAGAATGCACCAGGTTTCAAACAGCCTCTAGAAGAGCTGAAGTGGCGAAACGTGTGTTCAATCAGGAGAGCTATGAGATAATCCCCAATCACTCATCTCCAAGGGCAGGGCTTGATTCAGCACAGCTGAGCTGTGCTAGGGTGGAGTATCCCTCTAAACAAATTAAAAGTAAAACATATTCTACACAGAATCAGAAGGAGAGGGAGATCAGGAAGCAGCAGCAGCCACAACGTGGAAGAAAGAAGAGAAAAACATCTTGGAGGTCTAAAGAAGGAGCCCATAGCAGTACGTGTGTTGGGAGTCATTCCAGAGGCAAGCATACTCCATTGGACTGGAGGAAGCCAGAGGAGTGGGGTTACAGAGCCAGGAATCCCCAGACGGCACCTTTGAGGGAGATGGCTGCATTTGGAAGGGGCCCTAAGACCAGTGCAAGAAGGTATGTGAAGAGAGACTCAGTGTCCAGGGATCTTGATTGGAAGGCTGGACATAAAAGCTGGACTACTTATTGGCCAGGATATCTGGAGAGGAAACCTAACAGTAAAGGAAGCTCAGGTATGAACTCTGATCTATGCCCTAGCTCTTCATCTGGAAGACAGCAGGGAAACAGATATTATCCTGAGAGTGCTTCATTAAGGAATTCCTCTGAGCCAGACCATGATATTGATTCTATGATAGTTGAAGAAGAAGGAGATATTTTAAATGATCAGAATGAATACATGGCTTGCTCTCTGTCTAGGCTGCTGTGGTAAAATACTTTCACAAATACAACAACCATCAAAAGGAAATATAACTTGTTCTTTTATCTACCCAGAAAAGTTTACAAGAAAGCTTTAGGGTAGGATTTGAGCCACGTAGAGAAAGTGAACCAGCAAAGGGGTTTGCAGCTGGCTAATTATTGGTAATTAAGCCATGCACAGTTGCACGTGAGCTCTGAAAGGAAACTACTGTTTGTGTGTGAAAATACAAGAAAGTTATCCTTGAAAAAGAACAGTTTTTGGTTACTTTTTGGGTTTTGTTTTTGCTTTTGGAGCACTGCTAAAAGGTATTAGCAGGAGCCCTCAGAAAGACCTTTCTGTTTCCCATCAAGGTTTTTATTGTTTGATTACTTAAGAAGTTCAGTTGCTGATATCATGATTTGTTTTTCCTAAGTAGAATAGTGAAAGCAAGTGTCCTTTTGTGTTACCAAGTAAATCTGTGTGGGAGAAATAACCCCATAAATAAAATATATTTTCTTTGCTTACACTCGAGCAACACAACTCATTATTTTGTGGACGGCTGATTCTGGTATGAATGGACTACATTCCCCACCATCCTTTGCAAGTCATAATAGTATTTGCCTTTGCCAAGACTGTGGACATTCTCACCCAGCGCCCCCGTTTACAGACTATACCATTGTTCAAGCAATCCTAAGGGAGGGGGCCGGTTGCTAGGTTCCGGAGGGATTTCTAATTGGACAAATGAAGGGAATGTATAACCAATGAGAAGTTTGTATGTATCGAGCTAGAACCAATAGAACGTTTTCATGTATCAAACTAAAAAGTGGTATAAAAAGTTATGTCTCTGTATAAACCTCCGCTCAGTACCTTTTGCTGCTTTGACTGACTGGGCCTTGTGCACAATAAACTGACTTGGACCCAGTCAATCGACTCCTGGACTTATTCATTGAGTGCACTTTGCCACAGCAATAGAACTTGGATTTTTGTTTCATTTCAGTGGTTTATCTTCCGTTTATTTCTTATTATGTGGGATTTGAGTATTGTTGTTAGAGGGGGTCCCATTCACTGGGATGGGTTTTATCACTTGCCATGCTATTTTATTTGTGCATATTATTTCCCCCCTTCTCACTCTTTTTTCTCCTGTTAATTCTTGATTGGAGTGGTTTGGGGGATAGGGGGTATGTTGTTGCTCAGAGGCAGTGCTAGAAGGGAGGGTGTTATATTGTGCCGGGCCTCTGGCTCATGTTTTGGAAACTATATATTTTATTACTGATTGCTGCTTTTGTAGGAAGGTGATAGGGTAGATGTTTTTACCTGGGTGGGTGTTGGGAAATATATTTCTCGCATATTTGTTTTGTTGTGGGAAGTATTGGGGGGAGTATTATGAGCTTGAGATGTATTTGGGGATGCGTAGTATTGTTGCAGGTGGGTGAGGATAGGGAGGTATTTTTTGGAATGGTGGGGGGTACAGTGTGTGAAGAAGTGTCTTTGGGACATAGTTGCTTGCTTACTGCTGTTTGGGATTGGAATGATGAGCATTATTAAAAGAGGAGGTGGAAGTGTGTGAGTAGATAGTGCAACTTATTTTATTGTGAGCGCTTGAATGTGGGTGGAGATGGGAGGTTAGAATTTGGGGAGTGTGTATTATGTAAGCAGGGTGCAATGTGTTATAGCGATGCATGTTGGATGAATGGAAGGTTGTATTACGAGGCTGCGTTTTTCTTAAGGATTCAGGCCTACTGGCCTGGGATGTTGATGGCAGGGGATGTTGGGGTTAGATGGGGGGTAAGAACTATGGATGGGAGGGAGGAGGGGCTGGTGAAGAGTAGATGTATGGTGCAGGGCAGGATGTGGAAAATAAAGACTGTCAGATGAATGCAGATGGTAATAATGAGCTGTGAGATGGGTAACTGAATGGTTTGTAGAAAGGTTTGATAAGGTATTGATCTCTTGGAATGTGGCTGGGATGGGATCCCTGGGGAAGAGGAAGCACATCTTAACAACATTGTGGAGGCAGGGGAAGCATATAGTTATGTTGCAGGAATTACATTTGAATGACCTCAAGCATTGGACGTTGCAAATGGGGTAGGAAGGGTGACGCTAATCAGCTTTGGCTCCCAAGGCATGGAAGTCTGGGGCATAACATGTTAAAGAGTCCATATGTGGGATTTTGTGGGAATTTTGGGGAGAGAAGTTATGGATTTTTTTCAGTTCATTTCCCCACAGGTATGAATGAGAATCTTTTCTGAACTATGGGTGAATTGATGGTACAGTTGCAGGAGGCCCCCTTGATAATACCAGAGGGTTGTTTTTTTTAAAACTGAGATTCTCATACATACCTCAAAACAATTCAACTTTGAAATAGAAATACATCAAAAAGTACACAGGAGAATATAAAAAGAAATATAGACATTGGTTAGTTAGTCCACAATAAGGGTCGATCCAAGCATCCATATTACCATGGGAAGATAGAAACAAAAGGAAATATACAAGGGGGGTTATTCTGTCCCTCAAATAGCGGGGATGGATGTCCCATTGGGACATCCATCCCCGCTATTCGCAGGCCTTCCTGCCAGTGTCTAACTTCCCCGCCGGTTGTACAGGGAAGTCAGACGGGGGCAGGGAGGGGGCAGAGTTAGGGCGAGCAGTGGGTGGTAACCGGCCCTGGACGTACAGGGCCGATTCTAAT
This sequence comes from Ichthyophis bannanicus, assembly GCA_033557465.1. Taxonomy (NCBI): domain Eukaryota; kingdom Metazoa; phylum Chordata; class Amphibia; order Gymnophiona; family Ichthyophiidae; genus Ichthyophis; species Ichthyophis bannanicus. The sequence continues at coordinate 290,168,703 of CM066037.1, read as the reverse complement.
GTCGGTCCTTTATGTCCAAGGCTGGCGATTTGTACGGGGAAGTTATTCCACCTCAGAGCTGGAATAACATCCCTGGACAACATAGATCAACAGGCCCGGGGCACGGATGGGGCAGGGGGAGCCGAGGATATTACTTGCAGCTCGACCCTGGATCAGGGATTGAGTTGCGGGGAATCAGCTGCAGGAGATGGCAGCTAGGATCACACCTTTTAAATGGAGCCGCGGTGCCATGGCAACCGGACGCCATGGCACCGCAGCTCCATTTAAAAGCCCTGAGTTAGTCGGGCATGTCCTCTATGTGAAGGCTGGGCTGAATCGCAGTTCCAGTCTGCACGTACAGTTCATGATTCTGATCCCGCGGAGCTAGACATCCCCATGGGATCAGAATCGCGACACCCTCTGTACGTCCGGTTCAGATTGGATGTACAGAGGGCTTCGGCGTCCACACTGGAATCGGGCCCAATAGGAATTGGTTACTGCGAAGACAAAATAACAATATTTAAATGGTCCAACTACTTCCAAGATCAAGATTAGCATCCAGAAAGAAATGAAGTTGGGAAGTTTCAAAGAAATGGTATACTTTGTTCTGATATAGCAACACACATTTACAAAGAAAACGTAATTGAAAAGTAGCTCCCAGTGCCAAAAGCTCAGAATGCATCTCCAATTTTTCCTCCGCTCTTGAGTCTATCTTAAAACATCAAGAAATATTTATACTCTTCCTCCCAAGAAATTAACATCCAATTTCTTAAAGTAAAGATGCAACAGAGGCTCCTTATCTTGCAAAAAGACAAATGTAACCATCAAAGTAGATATCACCTCAACCTCCTTCTGTGACTGCTCCACAAACTCTGTTAAGTTTGCCAACTCAATGGTATCGGAGGAGATCTCCACTAGAGAGGCTTCTGGCTTCACCAGGCTTTTCCAAGATTTGGAAGGATGATAATAAATCTTCTGTAAAGGAGGCAAATCCAATTCAGGATAGTTGAAAACTTCCTTAAGAAACATGGAGGCCTATTCCCTACTGGATGTCTAGCCCCTGTATGGCCCTTCAGAATTGGGACTACAGCGGTAGACCCAATTCGGATAATGTGTGGGCGTCTAGCCCCTGTGTGATCTGAATTGGGTCTATCGGCTTGTATGTGCAGGCCGGGCCCTGATTCTGAAGGGCCGCACATCCAACAGATCCCAAGCTAACTCAGCCTGGCTCTGTAATGGAGCTGCAGTGCCATGGCATCTCGCTGTCATGGCACCGTGGCTCCATTACAGAGCCACAAACGCTGGCCGCTGTCGAGATTGTTCTTTCACCATAGCCAGAACACCGATCTGGCCTCCCATGGCTAGGGCTGCGGGGAACCTCCTGCATGCCTTCTGGTCTTGTCTCTGCTGACCGCCGCTGCTACCCCACATCCAGGGAGCTTATTCCACCTCTGAGGAATAAGTCTAACCAGCCTACCCCGGGGTACGGGGATGGCAAGTGGGACAAATAGCGGGGATGTACATCCAGGCAGGGCATACGTACATCTCTGCTATTCGTGTCTTGGAATAGACCCCTTAGTAAATAACTCCTTAGGAGGAAACAAAGAACGATGGAAAATTCAAAATATGCAGATTTAAATTCCCAATCTAGCTCTCTAGGGGTCCGAATTTCAGCTGGGCGATTCTATGCGCCGACACCCACCTCCCGTCTAACCCGGATTTTCCATGCCGGGGTCATATGCAGCCCTGGTATCGAAAATCCAGGTCCTGCTGCACAGCCAGGTAGCCACAGGAGCCACCCATGTATCACTGATTTTCGATGCTACATGGTTAACCCCGGCATTTTAAAGATAGGCAAGGTTTTCCCATGCCTGTCTTTAAGGCACAGGGCGCTAACCATGTAGCATCAAAAATCGGTGCTACACAGGTAGCACAAGTGCCCGCCTCTGCTCTGCTCCAGAATGCCCCCAACACGCCCTGATGCTATGTGGATAGCATCTGAGTGCATTAGGGACATATCAGTGATTTTTGAAGGGAACTACCCTTGTAAATGCTCTTAAAAAATCCCGGATAAGGCCTTTACACCGGTAGCTAGGTAAGTTACCGGTGTAAAGGCCTTCAAAAATCGGGCCCTAAGTTCTCAACTTTCCTTTGAAACACCAGTCTATCTTGAGCAATAGCAATATGTGTTTATTCAAGTTGACTCAGAGATCTTACCAACTCAGCCATCGTAGCTAATAGCAGGGGATTATAATGTAGTCACAAATCCAGATCTGGACTTGCAGAAGGGAGGATAGTTATGCCTAGTAGGGGTTTTGCAGGGTTTTGTCAAATTGTGGGATTGCTGGATACTTGGCGTGTGTTTCATTCTAATGATAGTGAGTTTATACATATCTCAAGGACTCATCTGGGCTAGAGCTGGATGGACTATATTCTAACCTTTGAGGTTTTGTTACCTAAGATAGGTTCTGGCAGGCAGAGATTGGGGAAGACTGCTGGTGGATATCAATTTGTTTACAGGAGGATTCAAGCGTTTGTGGAGTACTTGGTGCAACAATGGCAAAACAATGTGGATTTTAATCAGGAGCTTTGGGTGAATGTGGTTCATTGGAGGAAAAGAACAAACTCCTCATTGCTAACTTTGGATGGCGAGATATAGGGGTTGCAGAGATGTCTAGCTTGAGGTTATCAGGCTGATGTGCATGAAAGGCTGTTTCAGTTGCAGACAGAATTTCACTGAACTCATTGTTGGCACAGAAGAATTGTCTTTCAATATGGGAACAAAACCAGTAGGTGCTTATTTATTTATTTGGTTTTATATACCGCACTATTCATAATCAGCGCAGTTTACAATAAAACAATTTATTACATGGAACAGTTTACATTGAACATGTGAACATGATATAATACAATTAACAAATTTACGTTAAATAAGTCATACAACAGTAGCATATAAGAACAGTGAACTATTTACAGACTGACAGATTCATGAGAAATATGGACAGATAAAAGTTAAGTTACGTGGTCGAAAGCAAGATGGAATAGATGTGTTTTGATTGCTTTGCAGAAGGTGGTCAGGTCTGAAATGAGACGAACAGGAGCAGGTAGGTATTTCCATAGCAGAGGGGCGAAGAGGGAGCAGGCTCTGTTGTTGGCAAATTGGGAGCTTTTTCTAGGTAGGGCTGGGATGGTAAGAGTGTTTTCCATATTTGTTCTTCTTATTCTATTGGCAGGAATCCATTGTAGGAGAGATTGTTGTGAAAATCTGACAGGGAGCATTTTATTCCGGTAATTAAAGATGAGGAAGGGAGGCAGCAGAGTTCTAATGATAGCATTAAATGGGTTTTTCTAGAATATTATAAACATATTTACAGGGGAGAGGAGGTAGAGACTCAATAGCTTGATGGATGCTTGCAAGACTTAAAGTTCCCAAAATTAGAGGAGGAGAGGGGTCAATTGGAAGCTCCTGCTTCCTGCGAGGAGATATGGGGAGTGATTTGATTAAGATGTTGAAAAATTTTAAATCTCTGGGACCTTTAGCTTGTGGGCCAAAATTTTATAAACTCCTGGTAGACCATGTTGATGTTCCCCTACAGGCTTTATTCAAGAGGGCAATTGAGGGTGAGTCATTTGGGCCACTATTATATCAGGCTTTGATTACTGAGTGGGGTATGGAGTGGCTGTTAGAGGTGTTGGTGTATGTAGATGTGGCCTTGGAGGCAGAGTTGGTATGGCCTTACTCTGACTGTAGTAAACATAGAAATATGACGACAGAAAAAGACCACATGGCCTATCTAGTCTGTCCTTCCATATCAACCACTACAACATTCCCCTTTTTTACTTTAAAGATCCTCTGTGTTTGTCCCATGCTTCTTTGAATTCAGATACTGTCCTCATCTCTACCACCTTCACTGGAAGACTATTCCACGGATCCACCACTCTTTCCGTAAATAAATATTTTCACATATCACTCCTAAATCTATCCCCTTTCACCTTCATCCCAAGTCCCCTCATAGCAGAGCTTACTTTCAATCGAAAGAGGCTCTCCTCCTGTGCATTTATGCCATGGAGGTATTTAAACGTCTCAATCATATCACCTCTATCCCACCTTTCCTCTAAGGTGTACATATTAAGATCCGTAAATCTGTCCTCATATGCTTTATAACAAAGAACACTAACCATTTTAGAAGCCACCCTCTGTACGGACTCCAGCCTGTTTATATCCTTTTGAAGGTGCAGTGTCCAGAATTGCACACAATACTCCAAATGAGGTCGCATCAAAGGCTTATACAGAGGCACTATCACCTCCTTTCTTCTGCTGGCGATTACTCTCCCTATGCACCCAAGCATCCTTCTAGTTTTTGCCATTGCCTTTTCTACCTGTTTAGCTACTTTAAGATCATCAGACATAATCACGCCTAGATCCCACTCTTCTTTAGTGGACAAAAGTACTTCACCCCCTGTACTATATTGCTCCCTTGGATTGCTGCAGCCCAAATGCATGACCTTGCATTTTTTAACATTAAATCTCAGCTGCCAAATTCTAGACCATTCTTCAAGCTTAGCTAGATCCCTTTTCATGTTATCTATACCTTCCTGGGTGTCTACTCTATTGCAGATTTTGGTATCATTCACAAAGAGGCAAACCTTACCCGACAGCCCTTCCGCTATATCACTAACAAAGATGTTAAAAAGAATCGGGCCAAGGACAGATCCCTAGGGCACACCACTGGTAACCTCCTTCTCCTCAGAGTGAGCTCCATTTATCTGTACCCTTTGTTGCCTCCCACTCAACCAATTTCTAACCCAAGCAGTAACTTTAGAGTCCAACCCTAGGGTGCTCAGTTTGTTTATAAGTCACCTGTGAGGAATGGTGTCAAAGGCTTTACTGAAATCTAAATACACCACATCTAAGACTCTCCCTCAGTCCAACTCTCTGGTCAGCCAGTCAAATAAATCAATCAGATTTGTCTGACAAGACCTGCCTCTGGTGAATCCATGCTGCCTCTGATCCTGTAATCCGCTTCACTCCAGAAACCTCACTATTTTCTCTTTCAGCAGTGCTTCCAAATTTACTCACCACCGAAATTAAACTAACCGGCCTGTAGTTTTCAACTACATCCGTACTTCCGCTTTTGTGTAAAGGGACCACATGTGCCTCTCTCCAGTCCTTTAGACACTAGGTATGGTGGTTAAAGCTTCACGCTGGGCATGAAGATGGGTGCAGAAAAAGTTGGGGATTTCCTCCAATATGACCTATAAACTGCTTCTGGTTGAGAATTGGGATTTTTCTCTGGTTTGAGAGGGTGGTTTCTGAGCAATTTTCAGAGTTTCTTTCAGTCATCCATTTTGGAACAGGTGAATTTTTGTGCATGAGAAGTTATATGCTGCTAGGGATAGTTCTAGGTGCTTATTTTATAAAAAAATGCCTTTATAGAATAGACTTATAATAAGCGCTTTTGGGGGGAGACCAAGATGGCGGAGGAGGGAGCTCAAGATTGAAGATGGCAAAGCTTTTTGCATTGTGACGCGTTTTTCTTCTATTGGCAAGAGGATGGCCAAGTTGGACAAGAAGACCTCTACTGCCCGAGCGGCCCCCTCTGCTTTACTTTAGGGACTTAGTCCCTTAGATTCCTTTGTAACTTGTCCTGTGCAGCAATCAGAGATATTGGGCGAGAGCCCAGCTGTCTTGATGTCGGAGTTGGGTGGCTCGGTGTCTTCTTCAGGCGCTGAATATCATCCCCCGAGTTGTGAAGCCCTCAGAACTTTGTGTCCCTGGCATTAGCCCCAGAGAGCCAGTGGGGTGGTGGTCTACCAGAGAATGGTATGCTAGTGTCTCCATGAGTGTGGACTCCTGGGCACGACGTAGAGCTGGTTTGGACCTGCAGGGGCAGCTTATTGAGGGCATCTTGTCAGAGGTGAAATGAGTTAAGGTGGCCTTGTCTTTGGCCATGATGCAGGCCCTGGTCAGCGGTGAGCAGCCTGCAACTGGTGGAGAAGGAGCGGCTGAGATTCCCTTTGGTTTTTCACTGGATCTCCTGGAAGAATTCACTTTGGAATCGATTTGGTAAAGAAGTTGGGCAAAGCACTAGTACTTCAGATATAGATTTTGTTATCACAAGTTCAAGGTAACATTATTGCCATTAATAAGAATGCTGAGGATATTTCATCTGTGCGAGCTTCAGTGGCAGAATCCTTGACAAGAACTTTGCTCATGGAGGGTTACTCTGAATCTTTTGTCAAGGAAATGACTATGATTAAAGCTAAGATTGAGCATTTGGAGAACAACTCTTGATCTGCTAACTTGAGATTTATTAACTTTCCCTAAGTCTTCATTGATTTCCTCTAAAGATATGTTTAAAATGTATTTGTCTGAAGTTTTGGGAGTCCATCCAGAATTGCCTCTTATGACCTGTGTTTATTATTTACCATCTGCAAAAAAATATCAGGGGTGTCTGAGGTTTCTGGCTTGCAACAGGTGGATTCATTGAATGTCTGCTGTACTAAATAATTCTGATATGGAGTCAGTAGTTCCATCTACGTTGTTGGCCACATTTGCTTTGACAACTAATCGTGAGTGGTTGCTTAAAATGTTCTTTAGAAAGAGGAATGTTTTATTTAAGGGTCTTCTGGTGCGTTTTCCCCTGATTTAACCAGGAAACCCAAAGAAGAAGGAAGGAGCTCCTCTTGCTCTGTCCTGGAGTTTTACAGCTGGGGGCTTTATTTTTTCTTAAGTTTCCATGTAAATGTTTAGCTAAATTACAATCTGTTTCTTGTATTATTTTTTAACCTTCATAGTTATCTTTTATCAATAATCACAGACCCATTGTCCCTGGGATTCCTAGATCTAGTACTCCCTAAATTGTATATGCTGGTTTATTGTGCCTGATTATATTTCCTTTCACTTTTCTGATGCTCTTTTTGTATATGGGTTCCCTCTCTATCTGTGGCCTATAGTTCTAAGAACAGTAAAATGCTACTATGGCTTTATTCATTATGGGTAGTTTCCCATTTTTTTTTACAGTGGTTCAATCTTATCTTATAGATCACACACAACAGGTTTGGATCAGTACAGCAACTTCCTCAACTTTCTACCAGACCCAGGGTGTCCCTCAAGTCTCTTCTCTCTCTGCCCTCCTCTTTAACTTCTATATGCAACCCATCTGCAACATCCTTAAGAAACATAAAGTCTATTTTCATCTTTATGCAGATGATATAATGTTCTACCACCCAATTGATATCTCCAATCCACACTGCTCTCAGATCCTAGATTGTCTAATGGACATTACTGATTGGCTCAAATCACACAACCTACGTATCAATTTCAACAAGACAGAAATACTTTACATAACTCATAACCAGAGCTTCTCCCCACCTTCTAAAATCCACATTAACGATACTGACATTGAAATTAAACAAGAAGTCAAATACTTAGGTATTATTCTCGACCAGTCGCTAACCATGGCCTCATACATAAAATCTGTAACCAAGGCTATATACTTCAAATTTAAGACAATTCAACTACTCAGACCCCTACTGGATAGCCATGATTTCCGGTCTGTTCTATAACCCATTATTCCACACTTACTGCAACAGCATTCTCTATGGATTACCCCAAAAAAAAAAAACATACACCAACTCCAAATGGCACAGAATCTAGCCAAACAATAAAAAAACTGCCTAAGAGCAAAACTATGCCACAGAACAATAGCTCTTAGCTATTCTGTGTTAGACAACTGTCAGGTATAATATGTTGAGACCCTGAAGAAGCCTTTTTAGGTGAAACAGAGATCTTTGTTGGGTAATGAATATCGGGGTGATGAAGATTGGGTAATGGAGTTTGGGCAGACTGGCACGTTGAATTTGAAAACTTCAGAGTATTAAGAATTCGATATACTCTTTTACGAATGTGTATGGTGTGGAGGTTATCACTAAGCTTCTCTTTGTTTACAGGATTTAAGGAAGAGAAGATTGTGGCTCCTGAGTGGGCTACCATTGGTATTGCTGTTGAATATTCTATTAGTTATTGGTATAAGAAATAGTAAAATATTGAAATATTTTAATATTAATATATAATGGAAATCCTAAAAAGAAAATTTTTGGATAAGGGTATTTGATTAGATTAAGGGGTGAATTGGTTTAAAAATAAGGAGGGAGGTTGGAGACCAGTGATGTGAATATTCTGCTATTCCCTATGGTGATTGTGCTTGCCAAGCGAAGGGTTTTTAGCCATCCTGAAGTCTCTTTAACCTTGATAAAGTGTGTGTATGTGAGAGCAGTTAGCCATCATTTTAATTGGTTTGAGTGTGCTGATTAGGAGATTATTTTTGCTAAGAGCTATTGTTCTGTGGCACAGAATCTAGCCACCCATATAATTTACAAGGCACACTACTATGACCACATCACACCTCTACTCCAAAGTCTCCACTGGCATACCAGTCATCTCTTCTCCTCTTTGGACTTCAATCACCCTTGTCGGAAGAGCACCCCTCTTAGTTTTTGGTTTCTGTTGTCTTCTGTGGCCAGTCTCCAGCCTTCTCCACTTGTAGACTCACTGAGTCTCTCCATAATATATAGTATTTTTCTCTAGTGGACTCATCAAATTTCTCCTTGAGTCTTTTTCGGGATGTGTTGGGAGATAGTTTGTCAAAATTATGGAACACATCGGGATACTTCCCTTCCTGTCCTTAAATCATCTTGGCCTTCAGAGCCCCCTCCTAGGAATCCAGGTACAATCCCTGAACCCTGGCACCGTCAAGAAAGAAGGACAAAATTCCTCTTTAAACACAAGCTTTTATATTCACATATTATGGGGGTTATTTTAGAAGCCCTATTCGCTATATATATGTGTATAATCAAGCATATATCATGTGCAAATCACATCCACATGGAAATTACCATTTTAGAAAGGGTCCAGTTTATCCGTGGATGTCCTTGGTAAGTGGGAGTTTTGAGGAAATATGTAGGGGCATGATGGGGGTATAGCTTGGGCACAACAAAATTCTACACATGTATTCCCCATTTCATTTAGGGAATGGATGTGTAAGCCCAAATTTCTCCCAAATTCACACCTACTTGCTGGTATGTGTTGGCTTTTAAAAAGTGTGTGCTTTGGCCAGCCCTTTAAGGGGGTTAACACCCTTAATTCCTCCTGTAATCCCCACTTAGTTTATCCCCCCATTGATATCAGCTCAAGATAGCACCCTCCATAGTGAACTAACAGTGGCTACATATCTAAGTTTGCAAAATGGCTCACAACACATGCAGATTCTGAATTGCTAGCACTTGCATGTCTAAGTTGCTGGGGGGGGGGGGGGGGGTTCATTGATTTTCCCACATGTAACTTTATAAAATGGTACTTTCTCTGCATATATATGTCATTCCACTTGCCTTTCTGCTCTTCCTTCTATGTGGTTTAGAAAAAGTGCCATCTTCAGCAGAGCCATTTTTGAAATACCATCAAAATTGATTACATCCCAATCTCAACATCTCAGTTCCTTCACTTCATGAATCCCTCCTTTTGAATATATACACTTGCTACAACTTACTGCTTGAAGAGCTAGTTATTACATGCCAGGGAAGAACACCATGCTGTGACTTTACCATGGCTTCTGTCTATCCTGCTCATTGTTACATTATTTAAGTGCTATTTTTTGTGTATTTTAACATTCCATTCTCTTTCTCTGGTTATATGTATAACTAAGTCTCCATTGTTTTCTACTTTTACTACATTTTCTCTTGAGTACACAAACCATACAGCTACCACTCAAAAGGATCTAATTCCATTGGTTTAGGTATGATACCAGTACATACATGGAAACACAACAGCAAATAAAGACCATATGGCCTATCTAGTCTGTCCTTCCATACCAGCCAGCAGCGTAAATTCCTTTCAAGCATCCCCCCAATGCAGGGGGGCCTAGGTAAGAAGGGGACCCAGGCAGGAAGGGGGCCACACAGCAGCACAGCAAACTTACTTTGATTTGTTTGCTGCGTTGCCTCCATTTCAGGCTTGGTGGCTGTTAGTTCCTGGGCTGAATCTCGCAAGAACAGCTGCACCACAAGACTTCGGCTCAGGTAGAAACTCTGCTGGGCTTGGAATGTAGGCAGCATGACAAATAATTCTAAGTAAGTTTGCAGCGTGGCAGGGGTCAATGCCCCCCCCCCCCCCATTAGAACCTTTGCCACTGATACTAGCTACTAAGCTTTATGGTCCGCTTTTTTTTCCCTTTAGTGTTCCTCTCTGTTTGTCCCATGCTTTCTTTAATTCAGAAACAGTCCTCATTTCTACTACCTCCACTGGAAGACTATTCTATGCATCTACCACTCTTTCTACAGTATAAAGAAATATTTCTGCATATTATTCCTGAGTCTATCCCCTTTCACCTTCATCCTATGCCCCCTTGCTGCAGAGCTTTCTTTCAATTGAAAGAGACTCTCCTCCTGTGCATTGATGCCACAGAGGTATTTAAACATCTCTATCATATCTTCCCTCTCCCGCCTTTCTTCCAAAGTATAAATATTGAGATATTTACGTCTGTCCCCATATGCGTTATGATGAAGATCACCAACCATTTTGGAGCCGCCCTCTGCACCAACTCCATCCTGTTTATATCACATGATATTCCAAATCCCTAAGGCAAGCAATTTATTTATAAAATGCATGTGCAGAACAGTGTCAAAGGCTTTACTGAAATCTAAGTACACCACATTTAGGAGTGTCTCTCAGTCCATCTCTGTTTACCCAGTCAAAGAAATATATTAGATTTGTCTAACAAAACATGCCTCTTGTAAAACCATGCTAACTCAGAACCTGCAATTCACTAGATTCCAGGAACCTTGTTATCCTCCATTAATTTACTCACCACAGAGGTCGGACTGATGAATATGACTATCTACTGGTGGCATATCCTCTTTGGCGATTGAGCTGCATATGCTCCTATCTTAGTCTACATTTCCTAACTTCTGCATTGTGTGCTACATTCTTTCTAAAGTGTCTGTTTCCTCTGTCAGCCCCACCATGGTGTGCTGCTTTTGTGGTGCTGACCTCAGTTGGAGGGAGAGGCTTCCTGCATTAAGGAAGCAAAGGCAGGGGAGCTAGCCTTTACATTAAAAGGGCAATATAACTAAAAGGTAATTGTTTAACTTTTACTGTAATTATTCTTTATTTTTGGTTAATTTGGTTTCCAGTTTTCTTGTAGGTTTAGCTTTTGTGAGCATGATTGATGCATATGAGTGCAAATGGATGGGCGCATATGAATGTGTTGGTACAGGTATCTTATGCAGATGAGAGGGGATCCAAGGATGGCATGAAGGAAAGGAGGGATCCATCTATGTTTAGTGTGAGAATTAGGAGGTTTGTGTACTAGCTAGGGTCAAGCAAAATATCAAAACGATAAATATCCTGATCTGCTGTGCCGAAAAGTGGTAGTCTCTTTAAAAGCAGCAAAAGCCAGTTCCAAAATGGGTCATTTTGAGACCTCTATCCTGAAACTTGTCTCATATTCTATGCAATAGAATATGAAAGAGTAAAAGGAAAGAGGCTAGCGCATCCTGCTTCCTATATTGTCTCTGGGAAGAGAAACTGCCGGTTAGCATCGGGACATGCAACGGTGGCACCTAGGGATATTCGGAAGCACTGTGTTAGTGCCGCTGAATATCCTGGATAGAGGTCTGCAAACCACATTAATCCCTTTGAATATCAAGCCTTAATTTTTACTGTTTCTTATGTCCAGTGACCTGATGTAGAAATATCCGCCTGAATGAATACAGGGCAGTAGTTGCATTTGTGCCCCTAACTCTTCACTCAGTACATCATTTTAAAAACAATGCACATGCACAGAAATATAGAGCACAACAAGAGGAAACTTGCACAGCAGATTTTGGGAACATTGCATTGCAAGGGTGATTTAATGAGCCTGGAGGGAAATATGTTCAACATATTTTTAGCACAAATCTCTCTTCTACGCAAGAGCTGCAGCAAATAAAACGAGTCTTGTACCAACAGCAAAAGCAGCGGCTGCCAAAAAAATGTATAAAAAGTTATATAGATATAGACACAGATATAGATGTGTGCAAGAGAAAAAGCAGCACCCCCCCCCCCCCCCCATGTTGCTTATTTAGTCTTAGAGATGAGATCACTGGAATGGAGTGAGATGAGCAAGTGAAGGTGCAATAGAAAAGTAAAAGGTATAATGAATTTCATTTTTCATTATAACATGTTCTGTAATTAAAAATGTGCCTTAAAAGTTAATTGCTTATTACTGGTACCGCCGCCTGTCTCTTGTGTTGCTTCAGCCAAATGGCTGTCTGGAGACAAATATGTCTTTAGCATCACTGAGCTGGCAGTGTCATGTCATGGTTGGAGCACAGTGCACATAGCTGCAAAGCTGGTGAGCATGATTAAGTTTCCAAATCCAGAACTTACTGTGTGACTCTTTACAAGCCATGTTGGGAGGGGGGAAGGATTTCAATGTAATTTTGGCAGATAAGCATTTTACCTGAATTGCATCGATTGTCCGAAAGTTGCGTATCCTATATATGGGTAGAGGTACAGGCATTCCGATAGAGTTAGGTTGGGGAGAAAAAGCAATGTCGCTTATCTGTAATGGTGTTCTCTTTAAACAGCAGGATTAATAAGGCACAGAAATAGGCAACATCACCTGATGGCACCGGGACGGAACTGCTCTCCCATAGCTCAGAAACGTGTAAAGCACTGGACATGCAGAGTCTTTCTCATGCACAGTGGTCTCCTCAGCTCTTCAGTTAGTTCCAAAGCTCAGGGATCTAGGCAACTTTCAGAGAAGTGTGTGGGATGGTGTGCCTGCTGTCTAAGGAAAACACTTGTTAAGATAAGCAATGCTGCTTTTTCCACTGACAAGCAGGACTGAATGAGGCATATAAGTGGGTGAATCCCAAGCCTAGGGCTACTTGTTCTTTTTATTGTTTACGTGGAGGCCAGTTCTGTAGGTGCACATCCAGGCCATCTGGACGTCCAGAAATCCAGATGGCCCAGAGATTCACCCAATTCTGCTCCCAAAGGGGCTGGACATCCTCATGGGAGCAGAATCACAGCATAAGGCCTGAACGTCTAGGCCGTGCCCTGATTCCGGTACCCTGGACAAACAGAGCCTTATCCGGCTAACTCAGCCTGGCTCCTGCATGGAGCTGCAGTGCCGTGGCATCCTGTTGCCATGGCACCGTGGTTCCATGCAGAAGCCCCAATTGCCCACACCACACAAAATGCCCTGTTCCCCTCCGCCCAACTCACGATTGGGCCCTCCGAAGCCGGGATCAGGTGGTGGGGAACCTCCTGCAGCCACCTACCCGATTGTGGGGGCCCAACAGTGCCATCCTCCAAGACCGGGGAAACTTATTCCACCTCAGAGGTGGAATAAGTCCCTCATCTGTCCTGGTGAACACAGACATTCAGGTTTCTTCTCTAAGGTAAGGTGGGAGGGAGTTCTAGAGCTGGGGGGCGGCAATAAAAAGCAGCAGTTTGAGTGGATTCCAACTGAGCTGCATACTTTGTGAGAATAGCTCAAAGATGTGCAGATCGGGAGCAGAGTGTATGGGCCAGAATATAAGGGATTAAAAGAGCAGCCAATTATTGTGGAGTGCTCATAGGAAGAGCCTTGTGTGCGAGCGTTAGTACCGTAAATTTTATTCAGTAAGATATAAGGAGCCAGTGTTTAGACATCAGGAGGGATGTAATGTGATCATATTTAGTAGTACTGCAAAGCAATTTGATAGCAAATCCTAAATACACTGGAGTTTATTTAAGTTTAAACTAGTGATACCATTATACCATCATAGATGATGTTGCAATAGTCAAGCTGAGATATACCTAGTATAAGAATCGGAGTGTGAAATGCAGCAGAGTTAAGAAATCTCTTTGCTGAACTTAATTTTCTGAGGATGAGAAGGATTATTTTATAATTGCAGAGTTTTCGGATGAAAAAGTCAAATATGAATCAATGATACACCCTAGAATTCTTATATAATTTGTTGTTTTGCATTGCTCCTTTATTAGGAGCAGCCCCCAGTTACAGAATAAGAGAGTTGCCAATTTATATGGACAGATTGCCAATACAGGTTGATCAAAAGCAGTGTTCAATAGTGAGGCTTGGCTCAAGTAGCACTGCGATCTAGAAAAACATGAAGGGAGAAAAATGCTGCTGCCTTGTAGACAGTATCTAGCGAGGCAGACTTTAGAAAAACGATAGTACAGTAATAGTTCTAACTTGATAAGACTTAACTTTGGAGCTGACATGGGTATCATCTTGAACATAAGAAAACTGGAAACAGGGTAGTAAATAATTTGCAAATGGCATACCGATTCTGTTAGGATCAAAGAAAAGAAAAATAAAACTATGCAGACTCTAGAGTGGAGGAGAAGCCTAATGGTTAGAGCAGCCTAGTGACCAAGAGACCAGGGTTTGATTCCCACTGGTCACTATTCTCTCCATTGCCTTGAAGAAAGGCTTGGCAATCCACTTCCAGTCACACCTTGCCAAGAAAACCCAAGAGCTGCTGAGTCAGCACTGACTTGATGGCACACATTGTTCTTCTGCAAACATTGTATATGAGTCAGATGTACAGTCCAGGGTGTGGAAGGACTTTTCACATGGGTTATTGGATAAAAACATAAGAAGAACCTATTTGCTCATTGATGTAGAAAGATGTGACTACCTAAGGTGAGTTCAGAGAGAAACCTGTTATGATGAGATTAGTGTAGGATTCATAGGTTATTAAAGCCTGCGGTTTCACTATTATGGTTGAGGTAAATACACAACATTTTTGTAAGTGATATTGCAGAAGGACTGTAGGGTAAGGTTTGTCTCTTTGCAGATGATACCAAAATCTGCAATAGGGTAGATACCCAGGAAGGTATATTTATTTATTTAACTTCTCTTATATACCGCGCTATTCATATCAGTGCGGTGTACATTAAACAAACGATATACCGTGCAGCAGGGCCGCATGATATTTACAGTGAACAGGAATTAAAACTTGGATTTAACTGGGGTAACTTTTCTACATTTTATTTACAATGATGTCTATGTTTCAGGCTAAAGTCTATTCAGGACTGATCTGATTGTGCTGGCTGTCTCCTATCTTGCAGGATATGCTATTGGGGGGCTTTAGATGTTTAATGCGAGTGCTCTTTGGTTGGTTTCTATAGCTAGTTTCTGGGTAGTGTCTTAAGAAAAGATGATGCTTCAGTGCCTTCCTGAATTGGGTCAGGCTGTTAATGACTCTCATGTCTGTGGGGAGGGCATTCCATGCTCTAGGTGCGTAGATTGTGAAGGCCCTGTTGGATGTTGCTTTTGTGCACGTTGTCATTTCTTTTGGGATCGTCAAGGTGTTCACCGTCGCAGATCTTCTGGTTCTGTTTGGGGGTGTAATGTGGATCATCTCATTAATAGATGTGGGGGGGATGGTTGTTTAGGGCTTTGAAGGTCAAGACTAAGATCTTGTAGATTAGTCTGGCCTGAATGGGTAGCCAGTGAAGATTCTTCAGAATTGGTGTGATGTGGTCTGTCCTTGATACACCAACTAAGGGGCATGTTTACTAAAATCCGCAAAATAGCGCGCCGCAAAATAGCGCACGGCAACGCGGCACTGAAACGCGCAGAAACGCGTTTAAACGCCCCGCACACGTGCGTGTCACCCCCGCACAGGTACGCGGCTCACTAACGGGCCCCGTACAAGTGCGGGCCCGCAAATGTCCGATAGAGGCGTGGAACGGCGAAAGGAGGGCGGAGGAAGGCTCCGGAGGGGCGGAGGGACGGGGTCAATGGGTGGAGAGTGGGAGGGGAGAGGCTCCCCGCACAGTATCGGGCCCGAATATGCATGTAAAAACTACCGCGAGTGAAACACTCGCGGTAGAAAGCATTTAAAGGGAAGAGAAACCATTTCCGTCAGCAATGTACAGGAAAACCGGGGAAACCAGCAAAACGTGAGCAGTGTGATACATGTGCACAGCACAAAAGTGAAAATAAAAATAGAAAATGACCACAACAGAACTATTAAAAATAGTAATTCAGCTGGGGAACAGTTATAGTGATGGGCAAATACAGAAATCACACCCAGCAAAGCTCCAGAAAAAAGAAATGAATCTTGGAAGGGTCTACTGAGAGGAGACTCTTCCAAAAAACATTTCCACGTTTTGGAGCTTTCCTGGGAGTGTTTGCTATGGTTGCCCATTAATATCACTGTTGCCCAGCGTGGTGATATTTTGTCCCACATTTCCCGTGGTCATTTCCGGGGTTTATGTGCACATTTGTCACCAGACAGGGTGCATATGCCCACAGTAGAATTGCGTAGAGCAGGGTTTGTGACTCCATCCTGCCAGGCTTACTGCCTCCAGGGGCTGCACTGTCTCTGTGGCCAAAGTGTGGTACAGCGGACAGAGTCATTACCTCTAGGACCAGAGGGCAGAGGTTCAAAACCCAGCTGGGGCACCTGCCAGCCCAGTCCCTATATTTTACCCACCACTAAATAAAGATAGCGCAGACACCCCTGTATGCATGGGGAAAACACCCATATTTTACCCAACACCGCACACACACCACAACAATGGGCATTACCTACAGCCAAGTCCCCCAAATGCAGTCCCATACTGCCACATTGCAATCAGGTCAACTGCTTTTTCTGAGAGAAGTTCATGCCAGCATGTTGGCGGACAAGTACATGTGGTGCAGGGGGCAGTGGCTGCTAACCACAGAAGACAGAGGCCTAGCCATGTGCAGGCTGGCACAGTCCACTGCAACAGACAGGTCCTGCCGGATCCACAGTCATGGACAGTCCAGGGAATCCAACCAATCTGTGGCTACACAGTGGTGCAGTGCACACAGACAGTGCATACAAGAACAGAAGGTCACAGGTTCAAAGCCCAGCTGGGGCTACTGCCAATCCTGCCCACATATTTTACCCACAACTAAACAGTGATAGTAAGGACACACCTTTCACGGCGGGGACATATGCAATGGTAAGACATCTATCTTTTACCCCACTGAGCACAGACACCATGAACAGGGGCAGTACCTAGAGCAGAATCACCCAAATGCAGTCCTGGTGGGCCACACACCAGTCAAGTTCCATGCTGACACTCATACAAATGCCTGTGCTGTATATCTATGCACCACCCCCATGGCATGTAGATGTAGCCCATGCATATTCATGAGGGATAGCAGGAAAACCCGAACAGTGTGATGCAAACCTGGACTGGAGTTGGGAATCTGTGCCGTAAAGCAGCAGCCATCAAGGGCAGACACACCCACACCCACAGGCCCCATTGGCCAATGTCTCCTGGAAAGGCAGAACATTGGACCGTGCATGCAGCACCCAAAACGAGCACTTGCATAACTTACCAATGTCACCCTACACCTGAGGTATACGGTACACAGCTCGGAGACGTTTGCTAGGAGCACAGGCAGGCAGTTATCCATACGTTACGTACATACTGCTAATTGACCCCATCCAAACAATCTGTTAGGTGTTTGCGGGGCATGCTCCAGGCCTGGCCTCTGACGGTGCTTACCACCCTGGGGAGTGACCACCAGCTGTAATGCGTACCATATCCATGCCTTGCCGTGCTCAGGACCGGTTTGGTGGGCAAGGCTACTTACCCCCTCAATCGTAGCACCATGATGGCAGAGGTGTGGAAGTGTGTGTCTGTCTATACAGTGGGTGTTGGCTGCAAGCCCCTTCAACAGCCCGCACTGCCAGCACTGTTGCCAGTATTGGCCAGTCAATGTGCATAATGAGGTGCAAGGTACCATGGGTATAGCCAGGGCAGGGTGGCGTGGCCAGGATGCATCTGCACTGGGCATAGGGCCCTGGCAGGGACATTGGCTGGGATATTGTAGTGTCCGGCCACCACCTACACAGACAGGGTGGCCAAAGCATGTCCTTCTGGGGGATCACGCTCACCCTGACTGTGCAGTGACCACAGCATGGCTAGGCCCCCCCATAGTGCTGTATAGTAGTTCTCTCATGTGATAGATATGGGTTTCTCTTTGGGGCCCAGTCACTGATCTATCTGCTTGCTGTGTATGCATCTCCATTGGGAACATGCACTATGGACTAACCAGCAGACTGTTTGTAGCTGGTAAATGTCTTGCTATAATGGCTTGCAGGGTGCAGTGGCTGTTGGCTTGCTGCAGGGGAATATCTGGTGGTGGAGTGCAGCTTACCATACCCTGGGCTTATGTCTGTCTGCTATTGTGTTATGGCTGTGTATGGAGCTGCCTGCCTGGGGGGGGGGGTGGTGGTGTTCCTCAGCAGGACTGGGGTTGATGTTGCCCTCTACTGCCACCTTTGCAGGGACCATGTTTGCCACTGGGGGGGAGGGGTGCCTGATGGCGGCAGACAGGGATATCCATGGTGTTTGTGCAGAAACTAGCTATCTTACACATTAACACTGCTTTGGAACGCCCGCTTGGCCTCCAGCAGCCATGACAGGTGTTGTTGACCTGGTCCTGGCCACCTCATTGCACACTCAGGGTGAGCACAGTACCCGCACGATGTAACGGTGTGTGGCTACTCTGTGCCAGTAAAACACCCGGTCAGTGCCCCCTACTAGGCCAAGGTGCTGTGTGGGTGCACCCGGTCACTTCCCCCAACAGGGCCGAGGTGCTGTGGGGGTGCATTCCCCATCTTGTGTCCATCTGCGGACAGCTAATTTGCATGTGCAGTTCATCATGGGTACGGGTGGCCTAACCCTATCCTGTTGACACCAGCAGACTGTCTGTGAGGTGACGTGTAGGCTATCTGCAGCCAGCCAGGGGCCTGCTTACAGCTATGGAGCTGTAGCGCAATGGTTACATCACTGCCTGTGCAGCCAGAGGTCATGGGTTCAAACCCACAGTGTGTCCCTTTGGTAGGGCTGTCCACAGCTTTATTTTTATTTACTGTACATATGTCTATGCCGGCAAGACCACCCTCAGCTTACTATACCCATTAGGTGCCTCTGAGGGTGCTTCATAGGGCGCCCTGTAGGCCACCTTATGGTTGCCATACCTATAGGGTGCACTATACATTATCCTGTGTCGCAACATACATGCTGCCCTATAGGGGTCATTCAAGGGTGCCTTGGCGAACAGTGCACTGTAACATGTGCCTTATGGGCCGCCGTATGTTAACATGCTGGGAGAGTGCGTTTGCTAGTAGTGATAACAAAATAAAATTATACAGCCTCCTACAGCACTCCACAACATAATACATACTGCCTCAGCAGGCATTTTTCACTGGGCATTGTGAGGTGTTGAACCCCTGATCCCTGCACCATTGGTCAGTGTTTTAACCATTGTGCTGTGGCTCTGCTCCTGTGCTTATGCATCAGTGCGCCGCCTTGTGCCTATCAGCGCGCCGCCTTCTGCCGCCCAAGGGGACCAGTGCGCCGCCTTCTGCTGCCCAAAAATAACTGTGCGCCGCCTTATGCCGCCCAAAAAGCACTGTGCGCCGCCTTCTGCCGCCCAAAAATAATTGTGCGCCGCCTTATGCCGTTCCAAATTAATTTGCCTCCTAAAACAATGTTAATCATTACAATTACTGCCTCAGCTGACCTTTGTCGTTGCACACACTGGGGGATTGAACCCATGGCCCCTGCACCATTGGTCAGTGTCTTCACCGTTGTACCACGGCTCTGTTGTTTTGTATACTCAGCAGCGTGCCACTTTGCCTTTCCACGCGCTAATGTCGACCCCCGCACATTAGCGCGACGCACACACGTCCGGTTGCTTACTACCGTTTTTTTTCTATTTTCTGCCTGAACCGCCCACTCCTTATATGGCACAGGCACACTAGCACGGCCCCGCACATTAGGAATGTTTAGTAAACAGACCCCTAAGACTCTTGCAGCTGTGTTCATTGCAAGTTGGAGCGGGTGTAGCATTGCCTGTGGGAGCCCATATAGTATAACATTAGCGTAATCAAAGTGTGGGAGTACCAGGGCTTGGTATATTGTTCTGAAGTCACTGGGGTCCAGTAGGGCTCATAGTTGTCGGAGTGTCCGTATTTTGTAATATATTGTTTTTACAGTGTTTTTTACAGTGTTTTTACAGTGTTTATCTACAGTATAGATAACATGTAGCAAATCTTAAGGAATGGTCAAGAATTTGGCAGCTGAAATTTAATAAAATATAGTAACATAGTATATGACGGCAGATAAAGACCAGTATGGTCCATCTAGTCTGCCCAGTGATGTGGCTAGAGTGATTGTAACTGCAGTTCCATGCAGATCACTCTCCTCTATGCTTGTGTTTAGGGTTGTACCAGCTGCTCCGTGCAGGTCAGCCCATCTCTATTAAAAGATAGTTAAGTCTGCTTTGATTTCATCCTCTTGCTATAATTTAATGCTAAAAAAATGCAGGGTCATGAGTATGGGCTGAAAAATTTCAACGCAGCGGTACAGTATGGTGTGTGAAGTACTTCTGTCCATGAGAGAAGAGTGGGACCTAGAGGGGATTGTTTCTGATGATCTTAAGCCAGAAGGGTGTTTGGGTGCATAGGAAGAGTAATGGCCAGCAGGAAGGAGGAGGTGATAGTGCTTCTGTATGTCTTTGGTGAGACTTCATTTGGAATATTGTGTGCAATTCTGGAGACCTCACCTTCAAAAAGATATAAACAGAAAGGGTGGCTACCAAAATGGTCAGTGGTCTTTGTAATAAAGCATATGGAGATAAACTTAAAGATCTCAATATGTATACTTTGGAAGAACAGCGGGAGAAGGGAGATATGATAGAGACGTTTAAATATCCCTGTGGTATAACTATACCTGAAAAGAGCCTCTTTCCATTGAAAAAAACCCTCTGCAACAAGGGGGCATAGAATGAAGGCGAAAGGGGATAGACTCAAGAGTAATTTGAAGAAATATTTCTTATGGAAAGAGTGGCAGATGCATGGAATGGTCTCCCAGCAAAAGTAGTTGAGACAAGAACTGTATCTGAATTCAAGAAAGCATCACTGGCCCTATCAGGTACACAGCAGGAAGCAGGAAAGGAGGCTCCTCCCCGCTCACCACTGAAGCTGCCAATTGCAACTGGCCACTGGATTTTAAAAGTAAGGCGCGTTCAGGCGCCTTGCACCCCATCGTCGGCCTAATCAGCTACAGCAGCAGGGAGTGGGAAAGGAGGCTCCTCCCTGCTTCCCACCAGGTTCCTCCCTGAAGCTGCCAATCACAACTGGCCACCAGACTTCAAAAGTAAAGTGCACTCAGGTGCCATGCACCCCATTGCCGGCCCAATCAGCTATACCAGCAGGGAGTGGGAAAGGAGGCTCCTCCCCGCTCCCCACCAAAGCTGCCCATTGCAACTGGCCACCGGATTTTAAAAGGCGTGCTCAGGCATGCCCACGCCTGGCAGGCTGTGCCTGAGGGCCTCACCAGAAAGCCCCTGGGCATGGCCCTTAGGCGTGGGCCACCTTCTGCAACAACAAGAACTCATTGCCCACCAAGATTCATGTGCCAGAGGATCCACAGCACATCCCTGAACCCGCATTTCACATCTTTGTCTCCAACCGGTAAGCTCCCACTGACAAGCAGAGCAGAAAACCTCAGCAGACCTCCACCAAAACACCAAGCAGACTCCATCAACACAACAATGGCTCCACTAGCCTTCCTCCTTGCTCTCTGCCTCATTTCACTCCTAACTACCACCTCATCTCTTATTCCCACCTATAACTTCTGGCCTATCATCCACTCATACCCATACCCACTCATCCTAATACCCTACACCATCCCAAAACCAAAACCCAGACCCACACACCACATCATACACATCAGAACGTGGGCACCCACTCTCATCTTACCCACACACAAACACATATACAACACCTCTCACTTGAAATGCACCCTACTCAAGATTAGATTAGCAAGGAACAAAATTCAACTCCTCATGGACCTTCTGCTGCACAACAAAATAGACATCCTATGTGTCACAAAATCGTGGTTTAGCAAGACAGATAATGTCCTGCTGAATCAGATGACATAACATAACTACAGCCTTTTCCACTCACCACGGATGCAGCATTGAGGAGGAGGTGTATTCATCCTAGCTAAGAAAACGCTCAACTTTCGCACCCTCACCAAGATCTCAGACAAAGGACTGGACACAATAACAATAATAAATGTCAATATAACTATCATACTTGCCTACAGTTCACCCAGTGCCAGCCCTGACCAACTTAACACACTAATAGAAGCAGCATGCAATCACAAATCACAAACCAACTACCTCACCCTCCTCGGTGACGTTAACCTTACCTCCACCACACCGAACAAAGCAAAGACCTTCCTGGAAATCATGGAAGCCCTATACTATGTTCAACTCATCCTTCAACCTACCCATAACAAAGGAAACACCCCTCAACCTGATCTTCATACCACAGAGTACCGTCAAGCACCATTCCATCTCACCTCCCACTACCATGGACGTTCCCCTGGTCAGATCACAAAATAATCTCCTTACATATATCCTACAGCACACTGGACCAAAATCCACTACTCACAGGATCTGAAACCTAAACAAAAAAGAATTCCTAGAGTAAATCTTCCCTGACCTCCAATCTAACCCAGAAGACCTCAGTCATCTTTGGTCATCTGCAAAATGACAAGCTTTTCCATTCAGTCCTTCAGTAATATATTGAACAGTACCGGTCCTAGGACCGATCCCTGGGGCATGCCACTAATCACCTTCCTTTTAACTGAGAGAGCTCCATTTACCATCACCTTCTGTCGTCTGTCAGTCAACCAATTTCTGATCCAGTTTAGCACTTTGGAACCCATCAAAAAGAACAATTATGGTGACATTTTACTTACCAAATAATGTCCTTTCCTTGAGTCCTGTTATATCAGTCCTGACATGTGGATTGTGTTTCCCTACCAGCAGATTGGTAGAGACAAAGAACCAATAAAAAGGCCAGGTTTCAACGATATCACTCCCATGCCTCTATCTGCCTCAGCCACCAGAGGTCTCTTCAGAATTTGTCCATAAGCATATTGGAGAATATGGCAAGCCTCACACAACCTCAAAATGGGCAACAATGAGTAACCAAACCATGAATAACTATGCACAGGAAACATAAATAGAAGGTTGTCCATAGAAGATGGGCCTGCAGAGCCAAGAATGTAAATCATAGTAGACCAAATGGTATCACTGCAGAAGAACAGAGCAAACATAGTTCCAGGGGTCGGGCCTTGGACTGGTCTAGCAGGACTCAAGGAAAAGACATTATTTGTTTAGTAAAATGTCATCTTCCATATTGTCCTTCTAGACCAGTTCAGACAAGTGGGACATACCAAAGCTATGCCTCCACTGGGTGGGAAGAAAACACAGCAGCTTGCAAAACCTTTGAGCCAAAGACTCTGTCCGCCCGACATCCAAGCAGAAATGCTTGATGAAAGTGGAAAGTGATGCCCATGTTCCCACTCGACAAATGTCTGCAGGGGTTACTGAGCTCCGCTCAGCTCATGAGGATGCTTGTGCTCGGATGAATGGGTGCACAATCCTCTGGAGCCAGCTGGTTCCACAACAGATCTACCAAGGCAATGGCCTTCTTAGTTCAGCACCCAAAAGCAGACTTAGGTGCCATGCATCTTTTTGTGCTGTTTGCACGGGCCAGGAAACAGCACAAAAAGATTGTATGACTTACAAAAAGAATTTGCAATCTTCAAGAACCGGAGAAGCACCCTATGGACATCCACAAGGCGAAGATCCTTACCATTCCCCAACACTGCTCCTTACAAAAGGAGGACGGGCAGACCACCTGGTTCACATAAAAGGGAGAAATCACCTCAGGGAAGAAGGAAGGCACTGGCCAAATGGAAACATCCACCTCAGAAAAAGATAGGCAATGGTGCCCAATCCCATTGTTCCTTGTGGAACAAATCGCAACCAAAAAGACCATCTTGAGCGTAAATCCTTCAGAGTAGCATGATTCAATGTCTCAAAAGGTTCTGACATCAGGGCCCTGAGCACCAGACACAGATACCAGGAAGGGACCACAGACCAGAGTGGAGGACACAGAAACAACTGAAATGCCTCCTGACTCAAATTCCTCTCTCCTGGAATCAGAGAGTGCCAGTTGAGAAAATCCAACAAACTAGGAGGTTCTTCACCACCCAGACAAACAGAAGAGCCATCTCCAGGACTAACCTAGCACTCCTTGTGCTGCCTTCCTGACTGACATAAGCCACTACCGTGGCATTGTCTGAGAACACTCAAAACACACAGCCCTTGACTGGGCCGTAAATGCAGACAAGCCAACCTGATGACCCTTGCCTCAAGGCAATTGATGGACCATACCACTTCCCTGTGGTTCCAATGGCCCAGGGCCATTTGGCTTTGTCACTGGGTTCCCCAGCATGAGAGACTGGCATCCATCATCCATGAGCAATTGTCCAGTGACATGCCATTCTTCTGAAGACTGGGCTGCTGCTACCACCACAGACTGGCCATCACCATCACTGGGAGTGGGAGCCAGGGCTAGGGACCACTGAGTCAGTAAGGACTTTGAGCTGCCGCATATGAGCATACGCTGTAATGGGGAAAAGATATCCTGTGATAGAAAAACAGAGGAATCTATTAGCAATAGGGCTGTTTCTAGCAGGAAGGAAGATATCAGGACACCCAGTTGCCAAGAGCAACACAAACATTCCCAGCCACGAGGGAAAGAACCCCGCACAGCTGATAAGCAATCCCCAGCTCATAGCTCTAATAGCTTTCACCTGGGAGGGGGAAGGGCTGGATTAGAGCCTCAGCAAACGTATAAGGGACGTTCACTAGAGTTAGTGAGCAGCAGTGGCAGTAGGAGGAGCAGGAGCTTTGGCTTTGGTAGCTCCAGAGAAAGCAGCTCAGAGAATTCAGAGAAGCCAGCAACAGGAAGCAGGAAAGACGTGGTGAATCAGAACCAGCTGGAGTCTGTGTGCAAGCTGAGGTCTGAATCTGGAAAGCAACGTCTGCCCTGGGCTGGTAGGAAAACTTATGTGTGTGACTCTGATTCTGAATGGGAAAGAGAAAGGCAGCTAACAGCTAATAGAGTTAACTGGAGGAGAAAGGCACAGAAACCTTTTAACCAAACCTCAAAACCTATTCCTTATGGTGAAGGCATTCACAAGGAGAAAGTACCAGTCAGGATAACTGGAAAGTATTTGCAAGCTTCAAGAAAGGGAGAATATACGGTGCCAGACATTTGTATGTTGGAAGAGGGTGCTGAGCAGCCTGAACGTAGAGAAAAGCCTCTAAGGTTTAAACCCCTTCTAAAAGGAGCAGTGCACAGACTTTCTCTTGCCTCAAACCCTGAAGGTAGGCCAATTAGCAAATGTAAAGCTGGATATAAGACTTTCTCACGTAGGAGTTATAAGGGACATAACTCTCATTACAATTATACGCCAAGATATGGTAATACAGACCCTTACCTGCTAGAGGAGATAGTAGGGAGGTCACGGGAGCTGGCAGAGGAGAATAATCTGCCAACACTCTATAGGCAGCAGCAGAGTGGTACAGATGATAGTCAGATTGAATCAATGATAATTGATCCACCAGAAACAGAATTATCTGACAATCAGATGGACTGTTCATTGGCTGTATTAAGTGATGTGGTTTCACTGTGCTGAAGAGATACAGTTGTGGAAATAATTTAACTGCCTATTTAAAAGTACAAGACTTTACTTTATCCTATCCTTTTTGCCAGAGTGTATGGCTTATGTTTCTTTATTACCTGTGTTTGGAATCCGTCCCCGGGAGGGGAAATAAAACCCTGTCTTGACCTTAACCATTCGTGCCTCAACTACCTTATTGAAAAGGAGCCCAACTACAACCTTTCAATAAAAGGTCCCCCTGCAGCCCAACCAGTACGCTAACGCTACAGGCGGCCCAGGGTGTGACAACGCCCATGGCACAATCTCGATTGTCGCCACCATCAATCTGAGGAGTTGAAAATCAACTGGGACTCTTGAAGCCTGCTGCGAACAGAACAACGCTAGGCAATCCAACATCCTTTAACTTTCTGCCCTGACAGAAAGACCCTGCACCCTCGAGTATCGAAACGTCCTTCCAGGAACTCCAGGCACTGGGAATGCAACAACTGGATCTTTCTCCAATTGATTATCCAGTCAGAGCATATCAGAAAGGACTCCAGTCGGGGAGCTATCTGAGACGTCTCTGAAAGAAAATGAGCTCAGTTGAGCCAGTAGTCCAGATATGGGTGCACACAAATACCTTGGCGCCACCACCATGACCTTGGAGAATTTACATGGGTAGTGGAAAGTCCAAATGGAAGGGTGACGAACAGTAGGTGAAAGCCAAACACGGCAAAATATAGATACTTTGTATATCCCCCAGACTGGGATATGAAAACACGCCTCAGCTAAATCCAGAGATGCTAGGAACTCCCCTTGATGCACCACTTGAATCGTGAATCACAAAGTTTCCATCCAGAAATGTATGACACACTTGAGGTCCAGAATGGGCCATAATGTTCCTTCCAGGTCGGCAACACAAAACAGAGTGAACACCTGCCCTTACCCCAATCATCTGGGGGAATGGGCACCATGGCCTTCGGGGGGGGGGGGGGGGGGCAAGGGTAGAAGACAAAAGTGGCTAGACTCGGTTCTTTGCATTCCAGGACATAGACGTACTGAATGGGGACTAGCACCCAACGATCCTTGGTGACCTGGGCCCATACCTGAAAGACGAGGCAAACCCTGCCCCCAACCGGAGGAACCAGGGAATGGCCCCCTAAACTTCGCTGCGCAGCCCGGGAGGGCCCTCTTCTGGATGGAACCCAGTCCCTTGGCCCAAACACTTCATGAAAGGACTGAAACAAGCCTGAAGTCCATAAACAGAGGGGAAGAAAGGCCGTCAAGGCCGGTAGCAGTGGGAGTCCTGAGGCCCTCAGGAATCCAACCAGAATGCCCGCGAGGAGCAGGCGGAAACTGATGGAAAAGGGGCTCTTGTCCTCTTCACAGGCCCTTGGACCTGTCCTCCAGAAGGCAGAAAAATTTCATCTCATCCAGGTCCTTCACCAGAATCTCCAAATCGGATCCAAAAGAAGCATTCCTCTAAGACCAGATGGGAAACCCGACTTTGGAAGATGAGTTCACTGCCCCATGTCAGAGCCAAGCCAATACCATGTCACCATCAAAAGGGCACAATCCCTAGCCACTAGATGTACCAGGCCATACACAGAAAGGAAGGCCGTAGCAGACTCCAAAAGAGGAGTAGAATCATTCTGCAGAAGAGACTGAATCCACTGGAGCAAGGCTCGAAACATCAGGCCTGTACCTACTGCCAATTGAAGACTAGCAGCCATCACAGTGAACTGATTCTTCAACACGAATGCACCTTTCAGTCCAGAGTATCCTTTAAGGCCAATCCGCCTTCGATAGGCATAGTAGTCCATCTGGTAACCACTGTACATCCACCTTGGAAATATCAAATCAGACAACGCACTCCTCTGGGCGAGCATGCATTTTCTTATACACTCATAGCCCCTTAGGCAGGGAATCAGGGCAATCCCACTCTGAATGAAACAGGCCCTTGGGCACCTCTGGGAATGGGAAGACAGTAGTGGATTTACACACCCCTTGCAGGATTGGGATGCATCTTTGGTTTCTGCTCTGTGCCTGGAGCATTCGCCAAGCTCAAGGTGGATAAGACCCTGGGAATCAATGCCTTCAGTTCCCCCTCCCAGAATAGGCAGCATGGGAATCAATGCCTCTAGTTCCTCCTCCCAGAACAGGCAGCAAATATTGGCCTCCTCACAATCCTCTGAAGGCGAGAGTACTTCTTCATCCACATCAGACATCTGAATCCAAGTCACAGTCCAATTCTCGGACAGATCCAAGATGATCCCCATCTCCAAGGGGCACCCTTTTCCGGGGAAACTTAGCCATAGGCAATTGAATAGGGCTTCCACTCTCATCCTGCCTCTCAGAAGACTCCACACAGGGGAATGCAGAGGCTGCAGGTTCTGAATTTCCACACAGGCCTGTGGTAAAAAAGCAAAAGTGTTCCATGGAGAACAATTCAGATTCCAGGAGCTCTCCTCATGGAAATGAACCTCCTACACCAGGGGAAAGTCCAACATGGAAGCAAATGGGACATTTGCAAAGGCACAACCAACAAACAAGAGCAGAGTCCAGAAGCCGGAGATGAGGCACCTTGCTTGCCATAGGCCAAACATCGTTTCCTTGAAGAAGACAGAGTGAGTTAAGGCAAGTATCACAACAGTGCGCACTAAGGCTCGGTGACCCAGAAGGTGTGCATTAATAGTGCTTACACAGCAATGTGCATTAGGGGCACGTGGGTAGGAACATTCATTGAAGCCATTTCGGCAGAACGCATGCAAGGACCGCATGACCGCCAGGTACTTAATAGTAAAAAAAACGGTACTAACATGTGCAGGAAAGGACAGGGAACCCCCACGCCACACCAACAGTCATCAGCAGTCCATTCTGAATTAACATAAGAACATAAGATATGCCATACTGGGTCAGACCAAGGTCCATCAAGCCCAGTATCCTGTTTCCAGCAGTGGCCAATCTAGGTCATATGTACTGTGGTACTGCAGACCCTCTGCAGACAGGAGAAAATGCTTTAAGCTTAGAAAAAAGAGGCAGACACCGGTTGCAGCATTACAAGGAGCCATATAGGGGGAGCAAGTGGGACCTCCGGAGGACTGAGGAGCCACGCCCCAGAGCCAGTGATGCAATACCGGCCTGCACCCAATCAGAGGAGGGAAGAGTCCCTCTTAAAAAAGGCCCAGATGACTGGAGGAGGGAAGCTTTCCAAGAGGGAAAGAAGGACCAGGAAATAGGAGTCCTGGTGGAAGGAACAGGCCCAGCAGACTCAGCAGAGCCAGGTGAAGGAGTTCGCCTCAAGTATCCCAAGAGTGGAGGGGACACGCCTTCCAAGAGGGAGAGATACAGAAAGGAAGCTACCCCTGGAAGGAGGAGGACTGTGCTGGAAAGTCCTGGACCTGAGTCTGGCAGAGGCCAGCAGCCATTGAAGGATATAACATGGAGTAACCAAGAAAAAGAGGAAAGACCTTCTTTAAAAGGTAACATTCTTGGCCCAGGGAGAGGGAAGCTGTGCTGTGAATGTGGTTTAACCCCAGCAGAAGGCCTACGGGAGAACCAAAAGCCTACCCTTGTGCAAGTAAGGCCAAACCCCAGCAGGAACTGGCCTCAATCCTCACCTTGCCGTGAGAAGCCAAGAAAGAAAGGTAATCACTGTTTTTCTGATTATAATTTCCTGAACGCTGTGACACAGGAGGAACAGGGAATAGAGGAACGCTGTCCTACTAGAACTGTTTATACTTCAGGATACAAACCTATATCAAGTAAGAGACTCTCCAGTAAAAGAGCCGTGTGTAAGAGAGACTGTTCTCAGTCTAGAGGTACACAAAACCAGGGCTTACCTTTGAACACAGAGCATTGATTGGGACATCGTGCAAACGTTGTATAAAAAGCCTGAATGCAAGCTACCAGATATTGATGACCTTGAACCAATGCAGGTGGACATAGCTGACGACCTTTCGGACCCTGAAATGGATTGCAGCTACTGCCAGGTGGAAGGCTTTGACCCTTTAGACAAGGAATAAAGCTGTAGCCTGGGGAATGTGTGAATCTTTGTTTTCTCATATTATTACTGTGAAGTTAACAGGTTTAATACAGTTTTTGTTTGTTTTCTTTCAACCTGAGATAAGGACAATTTCTGTTGCTGTAAAGATCTGAGCTTTTGAACCTTTTGTGCAATAGGGGAAATAAAAGCCTTTATTCTCCCTTCACTCGGACTATTATGTTCCTTTGAGCTTTTGGTTACCAGAAGGCTACTAGGACTACAAAGAAAACCTGGACCCTGTCTTTAAGCCAAACCCAATTACAAATATTTTTGTGTCCACCCTCTCTACCGTGACGCTTCTTCGCCACTAGGGCGGCGTTGGGACAGTACCTAGCAGTTTCCCCAAAAGACACAGGTTCCGCAATGCTTGTACTGGGTCAAGCATTGATATCCTGGGTACCTTCTTAATAATGGTTTATGGACCTTTCCTCCAGGAACTTGTCCAAACCTTTTTTAAACCCAGCTACACTAACAGCCTTTACTACATCCTCCGGTAACAAATTCCAGAGTTTGATTACACGTTGAGTGAAAAATATTTTCTTTTATTAGTCCTAAATAGTTTACCCTGTAGCTTCATTGTATGTCCCCTAGTCTTTCTATATTCTGATAACGTAAACAATCGATCTACGTTTACCCGTTCCACTCCGTTCATTAATTTATAGACTTCTATCATATCTCCCCTCAGCCGTCTCTTTTCCAGGTTAAAGAGCCCTAACATTTTTAGCCTTTCTTCATAGGAGTATCCTTCCATCTCCTTTACCATTTTGGTGGCTCTTCTCTGAACCTTTTCTAATAACGCTATATCCTTTTTAAGATACGGCGACCAGAATTGCACACAATATTCAAGGTGCGGTCTCACCATGGAACGGTAGAGAGGCATTATAATATGTTTTATTTTCCATTCCTTTCCTTATGATAACTAGCATTCTATTTGCTCTCTTGGCTGCCGCTGCACACTGGGCCGAGGGTTTTAACATGTTATCCACAATGACGCCTAAATCGTTTTCCTCGGTGGTGGTTCCTAATGTGGAACCTTGCATCATGTAACCATAGTTTGGGTTGTTCTTCCCTAGGTGCATAACTTTGCACTTGTCCACATTAAATTTCATCTGCCATTTTGATGCCCAGTCTTCCAATTTATTAAGATCCTCTTGCAATTTTCCACAATCCTCTTGGGTTTTAATAACTTTAAATAGTTTTGTGTCATCTACAAATTTGATAACCTCACTCGTTATTCCACTTTCCAGGTCATTTATGAATATGTCAAAAAGCAGCGGAGCCAGCACAGATCCCTGGGGTACACCATTATTTACCTTTCTCCATTGGGAAAATTGGCAATTTAGCCCAAACCTCTGCTTTCTATCTTTTAACCAGTTCCTGATCCACAATAGTACACTGCCTCCTATCCCATGACTCTTTAGTTTTGCCAAAAGTCTCTGATGGACCTTGTCAAAGGCTTTCTGAAAGTCTAGATACACTATATCAACCGACTCACCTTTGTCCACCTGTTTATTCACACTCTCAAAAAAACATAACAGATTAGTAAGACAATCTTCCTTGTCTAAAGCCATGTTGGCTGTCTCCCATTAGGCCATGACTATCTAACATGCTGAGTAATTTTATGCTTTATGATGGTTTCTACCATTTTTCCCGGTACTGACGTGAGGCTCACTGGTCTGTAGTTTCCCGCATCACCCCTGGAACCCTTTTTAAAAATTGGCGTTACATTGGTGATCCTCCAATCTTCAGGTATTACAGATGATTTGAATGGAAATTCACAGATTACTAATAGCAGGTCTGCAATCTCATATTTCAGTTCTTTCAACACCCTTGGATGTATACCATCCGGCCCAGGTGATTTGCTACTCTTCAGTTTATCTAATAGTTGTAATACATCTTCCCGATGTATCGATATTTCCTTCAATTCTTCCGCACCTTTATATACCACTTCAGTCATGGGTAACATCCCTAAATCTTCCTCAGTAAAGACCGAAGCAAAGAATTCATTCAGTCTCTCCACTATCGCCTTGTCGCCTCTTAGTGCCCCTTTAACTCCTCTATCATCTAATGGACCAACTGACTCTCTCACAGGTTTTTTGCTACGAATGTACTTGAAAAAATCTTTATTTCGTGTTTTTGCTTCCGCAGCAAGCTTCTTCTCAAATTCTCCCTTTGTCTGCTTTATCAATGCCTTTCATTTGACCTGCCAGTGCTTGTGCTGTTTCCAGGTTTCGTCGTTTGGCTCTTTTTTCCATTTCCTGAAAGATGCTTTTTTGGCAACAACAGCCTCTCTGACCTCACCTTTAAACCATGCTGGCAGTTTTTTGGACTTCCTTCCACTTTTCTTAAAGCGTGGAATACAGCTGGTCTGGGCTTCCAAGATAGTATTTTTCAACAACACCCAAGCTTGATGTAAGTCTTTAACCTTTGCAACTGCTCCTTTTAGTTTTTTCTTAACTATTTTCCTCATTTTATCATAGTCTCCCTTTCGAAAGTTAAAAGGTAGTACTGTGGATTTCCTTACTATCCCTCCTCCACTAATTAAATCAAAGGTGATCATGCTATGATCACTATTGCCAAATGGTCCCAACACCCTTATCTCTTGCACTAGATCTGGTATTCCACTAAGGACTAGGTCTAATATGGCTTCCCCTCTGGTCGGTTCATGAACCAGCTGCTCCAAGAAGCAGTCATTTATTTCATCTAGGAACTTTATCTCCCTAGCATGCCCTGCTGTGACACTGACCCAGTCGATACCGGGGTAATTGAAATCACCCATTATTATTACCGCGCTGTAACTTTTGTTAGCTTTCTTGATTTCTTTGAGCATTTCATCATCCATTTGTTCATTCTGGCCAGGCGGTCGATAGTACACCCCCACTGCCATCGCCTTCCCCTTTTTACATGGACTTTCAATCCATAGAGATTCTACAACAAATTTTGTTTCCTGCGAAACTTTAATCCTTTCTGACTCAATGCCCTCTCTAACATAGAGCGCAACCCCTCCACCAATTTGATCAGCTCTATCATTACGATATAGTTTGTACCCAGGTATCACAGTGTCCCACTGGTTGTCCTCCTTCCACCATGTCTCTGATATTCCAATCATATCTAACCTCTCATTTAGTGCTATGTATTCTAACTCTCCCATCTTATTTTTTAGACTTCTAGCATTTGCATACAAGCATTTTAGAGACTGTATTTTATTCATATTAATTTGGCTATTGGTAGACATGGGTAATTTGGGATCTTTAAGCTCTGTCTGCTCCATACTCGAGGGCATTTGGGCTACTTTACTCTTTTTTGGAACCTCTCTGCTTTTGGTAGTATCCTTCAGGGATACATTTTTCTGAACCATCTGCTCTTGGGTGACTGTCGGCTTTCCCCTATTATCTAGTTTAAAAGCTGCTCTATCTCCTTTTTAAAGGTTAATGCCAGCAGCCTGGTTCCATCCCGGTTAAGGTGAAGCCCATCCCTTCGGAAGAGCCCCTCCTTTCCCCAGAATGTTCCCCAGTTCCTAACAAATCCAAACCCCTCATCTCTGCACCATTGTCTCATCCACGCATTGAGATTCCGGAGCTCTGCCTGCCTTTTGGGCCCTGCACGTGGAACGGGAAGCATTTCGGAGAACGCTACCCTGGAAGTTCTGGATTTCAACTTCCTACCTAAAAGCCTAAATTTAGCCTCCAGAACCTCCCTACCACATTTTCCTATGCTACAAATTGCACCCCAGGCAAGCAGAATTAGGAGCCCCCAACAAGGACAATGATGAGGTGAAGCCTTGGTACTCACCTCCTGAGATTCCCAGGCAGAAATCCATGCCCGGCTCAATCTACTCCCCTGAAACTTTCTCTGGCTTTGCAGACATTGTGTTAAAGGTGGTTGGCAGAGCCTTCTGCAATCTTCTGGAGACAAAGAAATACTGAGGAGACCTCAGGTGACTGAGGCAGATAGAGGCATGGGAGTGATGTCATTGAAACCTGGGCTTTTCATTGGTTCTTTGTCTCCACCAATCTGCTAGTAGGGAAACACAATCCACATGTCAGGACTGATATAACAGGACTCAAGGAAAGGACATTATTTGGTAAGTAAAATGTCATCATCATCTTTGGTCTGCGGACTTCAAGTCTTGCCACAGATTTTCAATTGGATTCAGATCTGGCTTTGACTGGGCCACACAAAGATATTAAATTTTTTCTTGCTGAACCAATAAGGTATTGTTTTGACTTTGTGCTTAGAATCACTGTCTTGTTGAAAGGTGAATTTTCCTCCCAGTTCTTGGTCTATGGCACACTAAATAGCTTTTCCTCCAGGATTTCTCCTGCGTTTGCTTCATCCATCTTTTATTCAGTCTTCAAAAGCCTCCCTGTTCTGCTGCTGCAAACTATTCCTACAATGTAATGTTGCTACAAATATGTTTTGCTGTAGTAATAGTGTTAGCAGGGTGATATCCTGCAAATTGTGATGAGGAGAGCCCTGCTGAACCGATGGAAATAGGAAAAGATAGTGAATATGCCTTTAAGTAAAGAGACATTCCTGAAATTCACAGGTTCCAGACTGCAGTCAGAAAAGGAAAGCACGGAGTTGACAGAGCCAGTTTGCCACACCCAAGCTCTGCTGACGTAAGTGCAAGCTTAGGGAGTAATGGCAAACACCTGTGCAGAGACAGAAAAAGGCTAGCTAAGAAGCAGCCTTATAAACCCTGCTCAGAAGGGGAGATGGGAGTTGGGTTTCAGGATCAGGTTGCGGTTCAAACTGTTTGTGTTCCAGTTCCAGTCCGGAATTGTGGGCAAGTTCAGAGAGTTCAGCGTGTTTCAGCTATTCCAGGAGTTCAGAGAGAGGAACTCAGAGGAGGAAACATCAGGAGAAGGAGAAGGGCGTGGAAGGAGCCTGAGAGCCAAGAAACCACGTGTGCTTTGCTTAGAGAAAGAAAGCAGGGAAGTCTTCTACCTCGGGTCTCAGACTAAAGGTTTCAAGCTGCTCAAAGGTGGGTGAACAAGGTTATAGCTAGAAGTAACCAGAACCCAGCCTGGAGCAAGGAACCGTGGCTGAACAGCGGAGAGGAACCAAGGCAACTGAACCAGGGAGAGATATCCCATACTAGAGGTACAGACATTCCTTACCGGGGAAAACTACATTGGAGGGAGGTCCAGGGATTTCCCCAGAGCATTCACCGAGGAGCAGATTGTGGGAGTTTAGAGCCAGACGTATATGCTTTAGAACAAGAGGATATGCAAGTGGACTGTGCGGATCAAAACTCCATATCAGGTGAATTGCCAATGGATTGTATATTATGCCTGACAGAAGCTATGAAAGTTTGTTGATAAGAAATGCTTGATAAAGAAAAGTCTTGAGAAGCAGTGTGAAGGAACCTAGTTTTGTTTTGCTAAGAAATACCTACTAGCACAAGAGAACGTTGCCAGCTTCTACATTTTTGTATTTAAAGAAGCAGAAGGTAAATGAGGACATTTAACTTTGCTTAAATAGAGAAGCTGTATTTTGTTTTGCTGATTACCTTATGAAAACTACTGCACATGTTTTAAAAGCTTATGAAGCTTCCTCAGTTCCAGCTTATGTATAATTTCTGAAGTATTGTTTGGAGAAGAATATCCTGATGTTGTGTGTTTGAACCTTAGTGCTTTCTGGGGAAAAATAAACTTTTGTCTTTGCCTTTAACCCTTGGCTTACACGACTATCCTTGAACGAGGAAAACTACAAGTCCCAGAATGCCTCACTGTGGACAAGAATAGTGTTTAATTCCTTTATTAGAGGACTAAAATTGGCAGTCCTATGCCTCTATGCCTTCAGCCGGGGCTGGGGTCACGACAAAATGCATGTGGCACATCATGTGGAGGACAATTTTGTATACTCCCATGCAGGCGATGTACGGTACCATATGTGCAGTTTGGACCTATTTTATCAAGTAAAGCCCGCGCGTGCTTTGCTTTACAAAATAGAGGACATAGGCATGACAGTTACGTCTTCCCGAAAATATGTGTAACTTGCTGCGCCTAGATCAGCGACCTAGGGAGGAGTAGCCTAGTGGTTGGGGCAAGGTACTTCAGGCCAGAAGGTCAGGGGTTCAAATCCCACTAGAGGACAGCAACCTTGGGCCGGAAGGACTGGGGTTTCTAGTCCCACAGATGCTCCTTGTGGTCTTGGGCAAGCCACTTAACCCTCCATTGCCCATGTTTCCTGTAAGTATTAGTGTATGTGTCTCATATCCCTGCATGTTGAATGTATCCCCCAATTGTGTTGTGACCGCTTTGATTGAAGGATAAGGCGGTATACAAAACTGTCTAAATAAAAAATAAATAAATAATGTGCATAAGTTATAGTATTTTATAACTTGCTTGTCAGTGGAGACCATGCCTATGCTCCACCAAAACACCACCCTCAAGCACACCCCTATGGCACTTATGCACAGTGACACATATGTGTGTGCTTATGGCAGTTGCTATTCTGTAAACATGTGCAAAAGTGCCCATTCAAGTGCATAGACCCTTGAAAATAATGAGTTTACTCACCTGTAGCAGGTGTTCTCCATGGACAACAGGATAAGTCCTCACATTTGTGTGATGTCACTGAAACAGCCCACTTGGGAACTCTCTCAACTGCTCTTCTAGAAGCTTTTAGAAAATTCTCAGTGCATGTGCACCTGTTTCCACCTACTGCTGCCATGCCTGAGGAGCCCAATCTATGAAAAGACAGAGTCACCAACCACCACTACCCTTCGTTTCCTTGTGGTGACTGATTCTGCAACTTTGGGGCTTTTCTTGGGATGCTTCCACCTCCTCCACTTCCAGGCCTGCATCCTGCTTGTTCAATTCAAGGCCTGGAGGAGTTGGAGTGCTGATACTGCAGGCTCTGGTGACTCATGTCCAATCTTCTTCATTCTGTAGCCTCCCATCTCCACCTCTGTCAGAGAGCTTGGATCTCTCAAGCAGCAACTCATCAATGTACTTCTCACTGTCTTGAATGCTTCTCAGCATCACCACCTCTTCTCTGAGCTCCTCCACTTGTTTCCTGAGAGCCTCAGCATGAAGGCATTCTGCACATGAAACCGGTCCTTCAACTGGCATCGGCATCTCTGTCTGGACAGAGGCAGAAGCTGTAATGGGGAACAGTTTTAGCAATACAGTTTTTTTCCCAGCCATTGTTTAATTGATGGAGCTTGGGTACATGTTGAAGTAAAAAGAGAGAGACCTACCAAGTCCCTATCTGTTTCTTAGCTATCCTTTAAAAGAAAAAGCAGTTAACCTCTTTTAAGTGTGCTCTAACAGCACTGTTCTATATCCCTGTGTGTAGCTAATTGGGGAGTTGTCCTATAAAGCAAGAATGCTTACATGGGGTGGGTGGGTATCAGGATAGGTAGGGAGGGATCTAACAGCTGATGAGATCAGTGGCTTCAAAGAGTTAGCTGTAACATAGTAACATAGTAAATGATGGCAGATAAAGACCAGTATGGTCCATCTAGTCTGCCCAGTAAGATGGCAAGAGTAGATGCACCTTCCGCTCCGTGCAGGCCACCTCTCCCCATGTCTTTGTTTTAGGGGTGAACCCACCGCTCCATATAGGACACTCCTGTATGTTGAGAAATTAGTTAAGTTTATTTTGATTTTATCCTGTTGCTGAAAAGAGATCCACTGTGTCTGTCCCATGCCATTTTGAATTCTGTCACTGTATTTGCCCCCAACACTTCCATCGGGAGGGCATTCCAAGCATCCACCACCCTTTCAGTGAAAAAGTATTTCCTGACATTGCCTTTCAATTTACCCCCTTGCAGCTTCATGTTATGCCCTCTAGTTTTACAGCTTCCCCGTCTTTGGAAGAGGTTTGTTTGTTCATTATTTCTCTTTAAGTATTTAAAGGTCTGAATCACATCTCCCCTGTCCCTCCTCTCCTCCAGAGAGTACATATTTAGGTCTTCAAGTCTCTTCTCATAAGGCTTCTGATGCAGGCTCCAAATCATTTTCCTTGCCTTCCTCTGAACAGTTTCCAGTCTTTTTAAATCCTTTGCAAGATATGGCCTCCAAAACTGAACACAGCATTCCAAGTGAGGCCTCACCAGTGACTTATTCAATGGCATTAGTACCTCTTCCTTTCTGCTGGTAATTCCTCTTTGTATGCAACCCAACATCCTCCTGGCTTTTGCCACCACCTTGTTGCACTGTTTTGCCACCTTGAGATCCGCAGAAATAATCACACCAAGGTCCTTCTCCTGGTCTGTGCACACCAACCTCTCATCCCCTAATCGTAACTGCCAAGCATTAGACCATTCTTCCAGTTTTTGTAGATCTTTCCTCATGTTATTCACTCTCTCAGGGGAGTCCACTCTGTTGCAAATTTTCGTGTCATCTGCAAAAAGACAGACTTTTCCATGCAGTCCTTCAGCAATATCACTCACACATACATTGAACAGTGCTGGGCCCAGGACCAAACCCTGGGGCACCTCGTTAATCACCTTCCTTTCATCCGAGTGAGCTCCATTTACCATCACCTTCTGTCGACTGTCAGTCAACCAATTTCTGATCCAGTTCACCACCTTGGGACCCATTCCCAAACTACTGAGTTTATTGATAAGCCTCCTATGAGGAACAGTATCAAAGGTGTTGCTAAAATCCAGGTAGATGACATCCATTGCATGCCCTTGATCTAGTTCTCTGGTCACCCAATCAAAGAACTCAATCAGATTTGTCTGGCAAGATCATCCTTTGGTAAAACCATGTTGCCTCAGATCATGCAACCTGTTGGTTTTGAGAAAGTCCACTATTCGCTCTTTCAGAAGCACCTCCATTACTTTTCCCGCCACTGAGGTAAGGCTCACAGGCCTGTAGTTTGTCACTTCTTCCCTGTCACCACTTTTGTGAAGAGGTATCACATCCGCCCTCCTCCAGTCCTGAGGAACTACTGCTGTTTCCAAGGATCTGTTGAAAACATCCTTTAACGGCCCTGCAAGAACCTCTCTGAGCTCTTTCAGTATCCTGGGATGTATCCCATCCGGTCCCATGGCCTTGTTCACTTTCATTTTTTTGAGTTGTTCTAACACATCATCTTCAGTGAATGGTGTGGTATCTACTTCATTCCCATTGTTATATTTGGGAGTCACAGATGGTCCTTCTCCAGGATTTTCTTTAGTAAAAACAGAGCAGAAGTATTTGTTTAGCAATTTTGCTTTTTCAATGTCACTTTCCGCAAATCCGTTCCCAGCACTTCTGAGCCCTGCAATTCCATCTCTGATTTTTCTCCTCTCCCAAATATACCTGAAGAAAGTTCTGTCGCTACACTTCACATCTTTAGCCATCTTTTCCTCTGTCTTTGATTTTGCTTTCCTTATTTCTCTTTTTGTCTCTTTTAGTTTGATCCTGTATTCCTTACTGTGTTCCTCTGTTTGCAAGCTTTTGAATTTTGTGAAAGCTGTGTTTTTTGCCATAATTTGAGCAGCCACTTCTTTGGAGAACAAAGTAGGTTTCCTTCTCCTCTTGTTTTTATTTACTTTCCTTACATATTTATCTGTTGCCCCTTTTATTGCCACCTTTAGTTTAGCCCATTGCAATTCCATTTCCCTTATCCCCTCCCACCCTGCCAACTCCTCCTTCAGGTAGGTGGCCGTTTTACTGAAGTCATTGTTTCTGAAGTTTAGGACTTTGAGCTTGCTATGATTGGACTGCACCTTGGCTTTTATCTCAAACCACAGCGTGTGATGATCGCTGCTGCTCACAGGGGCACCCATCCAGACATTTGACATGTTCTCACCGTTGGTGAGCACTAAATCCAGCATTGAACTTTCCCTGGTTCCATCATCATTTGTTTAAGTGACGCATCTTGGAAAGCATCCACAATTGTTTTGCTTCTTGCCAGATTCACAGAAGGAGTACTCCAATCCACATCGGGTAGATTAAAGTCACCCAATATGATCACTTCCCCCTTTGTGGCTATCTTGGCAATATCTATAATCAATTCATTATTTATTTCTTCGATTTGAGTCAGAGATCTGTAGACTACAGCAGTATGGATGACAGTGCCATCTCTTCTTTCCAACACAATCCGGAGTGCTTCTTCTTTTCCCCATGCCCCCTGCATTGCAGTAGCTTTAATATTGCTTTTGACATACAAGGCTACTCCTCCTCCTTATCCACTTTCTCTGTATCTTCTGAATAGATTATAGCCAGCTATGGCTATATCCCATTCATGCGATTCATTAAACCATGTTTCTGTAATGGCCACAATGTCCAAGTCCATCTCCACTATTAGGGCTTCCAGGTCTGGAACTTTGTTGGCTAAGCTTCGAGCATTTGTGCTCATTGCTTTCCAGCATTTAACTGGCTTGCATGTATTTAGCATTGATTTTGTTCTGCCCACTTCTTCCCACTTGTCGTTGATTTGTGGTTTAAAAGTGTGGATGTTTCTGATGTTGTTCTGCATTTGCCGGGAGTGACGTCCTGAACTAGTCCTCCTCCATCCGTCACCCCCTTTTTCTAGTTTAAAAGCATATCCACATACTGCCTGAATTTTTCACTTAGGATTCTTTTCTCTGCGACAGAGAGATGTAGTCCATCAGCACAGTATAGTCTCTTGTTAATCCATCTGTTTCCCCATTCACCAATAAATCTGAATCCTTCTAGTTCGCACCAGGTCTGGAGCCATGTATTAAAGATGTTTATGTGATGCAGCCTTTCTGCTCCCTTACCATGAACAGGTAGAACTTCTGAGAATGCTACAGTGTTAACAATGGGCTTGAGTTTCTCTCCCAGAGTCTGGAAGTCCCTTTGAACTGCAGAGGCACTGTTTCTAGCCAAGTCATTTGTACCCAGGTGGATGACAACATCAATTCTGGAGTGCTCACTTTCTGCCCTAAGTATATCAACAATTTGGTTTGTATTCCTGCTGGCTGAAGAGCCTGGGAGGCATTTGACTATCTTCTCTCCTTTGAACTGTGTTCCCAAGTTGGTGCCTCTGATGATGGAATCTCCAAGTAGTAATAGTTTTCTGTTTGGTGAGTTTTACTTCATATTTGGTACTTTAGCAGGAGATTGGGCATTGACTGACTCATTTAAGGGTCCTACAGTTTCTATGGCTTGATGATCCTCATTAACCAAGGCAGAGAAGGCATTATGCAGGGATATCTCTTGATGTATAGGATGTCTCTGCGTTACAGGTCGCAATCTGCCAGAGCCCACTGTGATCCATTTGTTCATGGGATGTTTGATCCTTTGTGGGAGCGGTGGTGAACTTTGCTCCATTTGTATCCTAGAAGAGGTGTGATTCATTGTAGTTAGTTCTTCCCTTAGTAGAGTCAATTCTTTATGCATGGCAGCTATTTCTTCCCTTAGTAGAGTCAATTCTTTATGCATGGCAGCTGACGAGGCACATAGGACAAGCTCTTAGTTTCCAAATGATTTGTCTCAGAATGAAAGGACCACAGTTATTGCACTGAATACACAACATGCTGATTAAGCAGTCCTAGAAGGAGAAGAAGAAGAAAAGGTGTGCTTAAAACCAAATTAAAAAGGATAGATGGCAACGTATGTGACCACTATATAGGCAATGCAGCCCTGGGGTGGGTGGGGTGAGGGGTAAGGTGGGTGGGAACCTAAGTGTCCCTGGCCAGTGGGCCTTACATGAACAGTGGGCACACTCAGATACATGATTTAAGAACTACACAAGGAATGTAGGCAGTCAGAATATTCCCAAAAAGTAAATGTATAACCAACAGTTAAATTCTATATTAGCAACAGGCAAAAAAAATAAATGATAGAAAGCTGAAAACTTAGCTGTGTGGAGGCTCTGGAAGCTGTGAAGCCTGGAGTTGACCAGGTACTTGTAGCAGGCTGTAAGATAATCTAACCAACCCCTCCCTGGGAGCAGGTTTGCAACAGAAAATTCAAACAATGGAAGCAGAAATAGTCAAACAGAAGATTCAAACAATGGATGCAGAAATAGTCAAACTGAACTTTTTCTTTCTTTGTATCTGCCTATTGTGCAAAGGTCCCTATAACTTTAACTGATGATATCTTTGCTTCTAAAGTAAGTGGGAGGTAAAAGACCAAGTCCCTGCAATTTAAGTATTTCTATTCCAAGTAGCTTTATATAGAAACATAGAAAAATGACCACAGAAAAAGACCACATGGCCTATCCAGTCTGTCCCTCCACAACAACAACCACAACAGTCCCCTTTTTCCCCTACAGATCCTCTGTATTTGTCCCATGCTTCTCCGAACTCAAATACCGCCCTCATCTCCACCACCCCCACTGGGAGACTACTCCACGGATCCATCACTCTTTCCTGAATCCATCCCCTTTCACCCCCATCCCATGTCCCCCCAGAGCAGAACTTGCCTTCAATCGAAATAGGCTCTCCCCCCGTGCATCCATGCCACGGAGGAATTTAAACGTCTCAATCATATCACCTCTATTCCTCCCCTCCTCTAAGGTGTACACATTAAGATTCCTAAGTCTGTCCTCATATGCTCCACAATGAAGACCACCAACCACTCTAGTAGCCACCCTCTGCACCGACTCCATCCTGTTCATATCCTTCCGAAGATGTGGTCTCCAGAATTGCACACAACACTCCAAATGAAGTTGCACCAAAGACCTATACAGAGGCACCACCACCTGCCCTTTTCTGCTAGCCATTCCTCTCGCTATGCACCCAAGCATCCTTCCAGCCCTTGCCGTCACCCCTTCCACCTGCTTAGCCACTCCAAGATCACCAGACACAACCACGCCCAGGTCCCGCTCCTCTTTAGTGAACAAAAGTACTTCACCCCCTATACTATACTTGCTATTAAGACCTCCATTCCATCTGAGGGCCACCCAAGGCCAAATCATATGAAGTCTGGGTGATGTGGGATTTTTAGCATGAGGACCCATGCTACCTTTTAGTGCAGCATACAAACCCTTTACTATGTGCATCAGAGCAGTTTACAGGTATATGCTAACAGGCACTTTTTATTCCCTCATCCCCAAAGGGGCTCACAATCTAAGCATACTGAGGCAATGGAGGGTTAAGTGGCTTGCCCAAGGCCACACGAAGTGGCCATGCGATTAGATACCCTAGTTCCTCCAGCCTGAGGTTGCTTGTCCCTTTGTGGAAATTGAACCCCCAGCCCTCCAGCCTGAGGTAACCTGTCCCAACCACTGAGCCACTCCTCCCTCTTTGATCTCCCAATTGATCTAGGTGGGCAACAAAAATAAAATAAAAAATACATTTTGGGGGTTACTTTAGAAGTTTATTCATGCTTTGGTCATCTAAAAATGAGCATAGAAACATCTAAAGCACAGAGACATCCTTGGAGCTATTTTAGAAGCAGTGTCTATGGACATCCCCAGTGCAAGGACACCAAGTCAGGATGGGGGTGTGGTGTAGGCATGGCTAGGGCTTTCCCAAGAACTTGGACATTCTCTCCTAATTTAAGAAACATCCTGGATGTCCTAAGCTGTGTCAAAGGTTATACCTGCTCTAGGCACAAATAGGCATCTGAAAAGTGCTCAGTTTGTTAGGCAAATGTCTGGCGGGTGTGGAGAAGGAGGTACACTCACATTCCCTTCATTTTACAATTTAACAATGAACACTGATGGGAATGGGGGCTCAAGTTTTCAATTTGTGATGCCATTGGACGTTTCTTGCCGGGAGTGACGTCCTGAACTAGTCCTCCTCCATCCATCACCCCCTATCACTAGTGTCCCTGGCGAGTAGGCCTTACATGAACAATGGGCACACTCAGGTATCTGATTTAAGGGCTACACAAGGAATGTAGGCAGTCAGAATATTCCCAAAAAGTAAATGTATAAACCTACAGTTAAATTCTATATTACCAACAGCAAAAAAATGATAGAAATCTGAAAGCTTAGCTGTGTGGAGGCTCTGGAAGCTGTGAAGCCTGAATGAATGGGTAGCTGGAACAAAGACAATGAACTCTAACAGAGCTTTGCCCAATACCACAAGCAAACACAAAATGTCCCCTTTGCAGTATGGATTAAAGTTTTTAAATATGAACACCAAAACCTCTTTGAGAGCTTTCAGGTAGAGTATTACCTTGCTTGCAATAGAGTCCGTCAGAAATGTCAGTACCTGAAAGGCCCTGCAGACCCTTATACAGCACTGCCTAGCTGCTTAGCAACTAATCTAGGGCCACTAACACCTGATGAGGTCAGTGGCTTGAAAGAGTCAGGGCCAGCCCGTCCATTAAGTGAGAATGTTTTTTGCACAGGGCCCCATGTTTCAGGGGGCCCCGCACAAAGAACATTCTGCATTAAAAGTAAATTTAAAAAAAAAAAAGAGGTGGCTGCTGCCACTGCTGCCGCTATGGCAGCAGGAGAATCTAGTGTCCCACGGCCCCCCCCCCCACCCGCCCAGCAGAGTCCTCCCTCCCTGCATCAGTCCCTTCGGCACTGGCTTCAGAGCCGCGAAGGGAGAGTTTCCCTTTAGTGGCTCTGTTCTGATGGGAAACAGGAAATGCCTGAAAAAAAAAGCACAAAAGGTAGAAAGATATCTCTTTATTTTGAAT
Organism: Ichthyophis bannanicus; assembly: GCA_033557465.1. Lineage (NCBI taxonomy): Eukaryota > Metazoa > Chordata > Amphibia > Gymnophiona > Ichthyophiidae > Ichthyophis > Ichthyophis bannanicus. Next base: position 290,124,584 of record CM066037.1, on the reverse strand, counting down.
TTATTAACTGGAATATGTCAGCTCTGGGAAATGTGCATCATTAACGTCTGCAGTTTGTTTAGTACAAGAGGAAATTAATTTATAGTTTTATTTCTACAGTGTTGTTGTACATTCCAAGTTTGGCTTTTGGGGTTCCCAGTTTAATTATTGTCTTCCTGTTTCTAAATTGTGATTCCTTGTTTGGTGATGGTCTATGTTCTGCATGTGTAACTGAGCTGAGGTATTCTGTTTATGTAATTCCTATTTGACATTGCCACTTGTTCTCTTTCCCCAGTAGGTCATGCATTCTTAGTCTCTGAAATGTATTGGTTTAATATTTGCAGTGTTACCTTTTGATAGGTAGAGTATGGTGCTTTGTGAGTTCTGGTAGTGCTGTTACAATATGGCGGGTTTGCTATGGGTTCTAAATGGGCAGTGTTTGTAGTAGTTCCTAATGTGCCTGGTGGTTGGCACTGGATTATAGTAATGTAGAAATCTTTTAGTCTTTCTTTCTCCATACACTCATTAAGAGGCGTGTTTACTAAAAGTTAGTGTATGGTAACATTATGCAAATATTTATGCAAATGAGGTCCCTTATGCAATTGAGGCCTTGCACCGAGTCTCCGCACATGGCCCTGCACCCCCCTTGGGCCGCCTCTGGAAAGAGTTAGCTGTAAATGGATAGCTGGAACAAAGATAATGAAGTCTAACTAACAGAGCTTTGCCCAACACCACAAACAAACAAAAAATTCCCCCTTTGCAGTATGGATAAAAGACTTAGGGCCTGATATTCTTCTGGGCAGGCTATGTATCGCATCAGCACATAGCCCTGCCTGCCAATCCTTAAATCCGGATATTCAATTCCAGGGTCATATGCAGCCCCGGCCTTGAATATCTGGGAATCGCCGCACAACCCAGAAGCCACCGAAGCTAACCGGGCAGCAGCGATATTGCATGCTGCCCGATTAGCACCTGCGCCAGTAAAGATAGGCGAGGGTTTTCCTTGCCTATCTTTTCAGTGGAGAGCACTAACCAGGCAGCATGCAATATCGTTGCTGCCCAATTATCTCACGCCCCTCCTTCCACTCCGCCCCGAAACTCCGACATGCCCCGATGCTAGTTGGATAACATCGGGGCACGTAAGGGACATAGATGGGGATATTCAATGGTACTACCCATGTATGTGCCATCGAATATTCCTATTTAAGGCATTTACACAGTTTACTAGGGTATAAACCATATAAATGCCCTTCAAATATCGGGCCCTTAGCTTTTAAAAATGAGCACCAGAAGGCCTTTAAGAATTAGCTTTTAAAAATGAACATCAAAACCCCTTTGAAAACTTTCAGGCAAAGTATTATTACCTTGCTTGCAATAAAGTCCTGATACACTCATTATCAAGAGTGGCCAAGCATTGGTCAGTATCAAGGCCTTTTGAGTCTCGATGAAGACGCATCCTCTACAGCAGTTTTTGAGTTTCCAAAATCAGCTCTATAGCTTGATGCTGCTACTTGAGAGGCATCGGAGTGAAGAATTCTAGCAAACAGAGCATCTGCATCAGCTTGTCCTCCATTCTCTTAGCCAAGTTCTCTTCAAGGGCTGCTACTAGTGAGGCCATGGGGAGTTCAGTACAATTGGTTGATATCCCCAGAGGTTTTGAGAGTAAATAGGCTGGCTAGTCATGGAACCTTGGAGTCTTATGTGGCCCTTAAGATGTTATAGAAGTTGAGCTAATCTCCCTTTAAGAACATAAGATATGCCATACTGGATCAGACCAAGGTCCATCAAGCCCAGTATCCTGTTTCAAACAGTGGCCAATCTAGGTCATAAGTACCTAGCAGTCTCTGCAAAAGACACAGTGTAACCCCCACAAGGGGTTAAGTTTTTTTTACCTGAGAGGGTGTTTTTGCAGCATTGGCAGTTGTTGAGTGTCTCATTTGAGGGGAGCTGGAGTATGTTTTGATCCGGATTGGATCTGTGATGGGAGAGGAGTTGGTCCGGGACGAAAAGTAAATGCATGAGAAAAGATCCGGAGCGGATCAGGCGGATCCGGGTCTCTCGGATCAAGAGACTGGTATCCCACGCTGTGAAGTAGCGCTTGAGAGTTATTGCAGGTGGAGGTGAAAGCTGAGACTCCAATTTGATTTTAGAAAGGGAGGTTGTGTGGCAGGTGAAGGCCTGTGATCCACAATGTCTGACATAAGCAAGCAGGCCTAACTAGCTTGACCTGTAAATGAAGTCTGTGGAGAGGCTAAAATGAATTGCACATCCCCCAACATGCTGCTATTGTAGAATTAGAACTCAGTAAAAGTATTGAATTAGCTTAGACAAGCAGAACTGAAAGTTGGAAAAATACAGAGAAATATGTTTGAATGCCCCTGATAAGAAAATACAGCTGTAAGGGATTTAATTAAAACTGCTGACAGAAAGGTTACAGAGCCCTGCTTCCCCGCACGTACTAACTAGCCCAATGGCCTTGGAAGTAGGAAAGTAACTAGTTGGTGAACTGGCCATTGTAATTGGGACTAGAAGGGGGGTGAGCAGGTGCTGAGCCCACTCCAAGAACATAATTGGATAATCATATCAGTACCGGGACCAATAGAGGAGGTACGGGAGGTTACCGGGACCAGTGAAATGTTTTCCTATGTCTAGAATGGTGAAAAAATCTATAAAAGTTGTTGTATTGCCAGAGAACATCGCTCAGCCATTTTGAATTTGATTCTGCTTGAGACTTGTGCACAAATAAATGATTTGGACCTTCTGAACAGACTCCTGGTATTATTGGTTTGTCTGCGCTCTGCTGCTACATATTCTTGGTGCGTTGGCCGGAAAGGTGTGGTATTAGAGGGTATATAGGGCAATATACCACGACTTTCCGCCTCTACAGGTTTGGTCCTGCCGGGATCGCGCCCTTCCGACGGGGGCTCGCTCCCTGGCGCCACCGGTCCCTTGCATTGGAGGGAGCTAGTCGGACCTCGGCGGGTGCCGGGCCCGGCTGGAGCCAACACCTTGAACCCGAGTGAGGGGAGTCCGAGGTCCAACTCATGCGCTTGCTTGGGAAGTTTGAGGACCGGATCCGGTGAGTATTGTTTTGATTTTAGCATGTGTCTAGACAGATAAGAAAGAGCAGTACTGCCAATCTAGCATGAACTTAGCATGAACTTGGCATGAACTTAGCACTAGCACTCGCATGAAAGAGAGCTTGATCAACTCTCCAAGACGGACCGACTACCCCTGCGTAAGTAAAGCAGGGCGAAACTCCCGTCTTCTAGCATTTGGAACTCGCATGAGACTAGTCAGAATAGATAGCAATGAATGCATTCTGGGATACGTTGCTAGCATGATTGTGTGAATGGAGTGTGAATGAGAGGTCTGGCAGCACGGACCAAGCGAAGGCGGACCCCTGAGTAACGCAGTTCCTGACCGGGCGACCGCGTTCAGGTCGTAAAAAGGGGGAAGCGATTGTCATCTTGTCTTGTTATTTGTTTCCCTTATACGTTTCTAGGGCCGTGTGGACCCCTTATCCACGGTCCGCCCTCCTTTTCCCTTCTGTCTGTTGTTGCGCGCACACATCGAAATGGGAGGGGCGGGGTCTACGAGGAACACTCCATTAGAATGTATGATCGCACATTTTAAAGAAGGATATTCCGGAGATTATGGTATTAGAATGACTGCAGCCCGTTTACAGATTTTATGTACTAGGGAGTGGCCCGATCTAGATCCTACCTGGCCCCGAGAGGGAACCTTTAATGTAGGAATTATTCAGTTAGTGCACCATAGAGTGCGAATAGCGCACCCCGATCAGTACCCTTATATAGATTCCTGGTTAAGTATTTGTGAAGATCCGCCCCCTTGGGCGAAGCGCTGTTATGAGGAGCAGTGCAGAATAATGTTAGCAAAGACAGATTATAGTCAGAAAATAGAACAGCCTAGAAGAAAAGGGAAAGGTGAGAAGTCCAGGAAGAAACCCATCCTGGTAGATCTTGATTCCCCAGAAGTGATTACCCGACAGCCCCAAACCCAGCGCCCAGTGAGAGTAGCCCCACGTCCTGCCCCAGAACCCCGGAGACAGCGGGAGCGGGACCCAACCCCTGAGCCATCACCCGAAGAGCAGGTAGATGAGCTCCCTTTAAATGAAGAAGATGATTCTACCGAGACTGAAAAAGGAGAATCAGAGACAGAAACAGAACAGGAAGAAATTGAAATTTCCCAGAGTGATACTGACAGTGTAAAAGCGGCTGCCAGTGTTAGCTCACCAGTCAAAAGAAAACCAAGAATAAAGCATGTAGAGAAAAAGATAACCCCTGACAGGAAAGCTACGAAAATATCCCTCAGATCCCAAAAGACATCTACTGCCAAGATGATGCCTTTACGGCAAGTCCCGGGAATACCCGTAAGGAATGAGGATAATGAGGTGGTGGCGGGACCCCTAAGCTATGTGTATGTCCCCTTCTCTACCACTGATTTGTTAAATTGGAGGACACATTATGCCTCCTATACCAATAAGCCCCAGGAACTTACAGAATTAGTGAATACTATTATGGAAACTCACCAACCAACATGGGCAGATTGTCGTCAGCTCCTGTCCACCTTATTCACTACAGAGGAGCGGACACGAATTAGAAAAGCAGCTATTGACTGGCTGGCAGATAACCCGGTAGCTCCAGGAGAAAGGGGGGAGGAAAGAATAGATAATCGGGAAGCGGCCCAGAGGGAATTCCCGAATGAAGACCCCCGATAGGATCCAAATACAGAAAGAGGATCCAGAGCCCTAGCCCGTTTTCGCCAAGGCTTTATACAAGGCCTGAAAAGGGGGGGCCAGAAAGCTATGAACCTTTCCAAAGTTACTGAAGTTACCCAAGGTATAGATGAGAGCCCAGCAGTGTTTTATGAAAGATTAACTGAAGCATATAGAATGTATACTCCCTATGACCCAGATGCCCCAGGAAGCTTATACATGGTGAATTCTGCTTTTGTAAATCAGTCTCAACCAGACATTAGAAGGAAATTACAGAAATTAGAAGGGTTTGCGGGCATGAATGCAACTCAGTTATTGGAAGTCGCTCATAAAGTGTATGTGAATCGTGATAATGAAAGGCAGAAAGAATGTGATCGAAAGATGAAGAAGAAAGCTGATTTTTTGGCTGCGGCCATAGTTGAACAGAAAAGGGGAGGTTTCCCTAGTCGACGGAGCAGAGGAAGGGGGCGGGGCCGAGGCGGAAGCCAGCCCCAGCTAGGCATAAACCAATGTGCCTACTGCAAAGAGGAAGGACATTGGAGAGATGCATGCCCGCAACTCGAAGACGCCCACCAAGATGACGAAAACAATCATCAATGGAGAGAAGGAAGACGAGGCCGTCCCCGAAATCGCGGAGGAGCCAATCGAGAGCAATACCAGCGAGAAAGAGGAGAAGCCGTTCAAGCATTGGCTGCGACAGCCCATGATGAAGATGACGTGGATTAGGACAGACCAGGCTCCGAGTTTGCTTTAGGTCTCCAGGAGCCTATGGTGGGAATACAAATAGGAGACCAAGTTATGAACTTTATGGTTGATACTGGAGCAGAACATTCGGTAGTAGACAAAAAGATAGCCCCATTTTCTACAAAAGCAGTCACCATTGTAGGAGCAACTGGTGCCAAAGCTACAAAACCTTTTCTTCAGAATCGCATATGCAGTCTAGGAGGACAACAAATAACTCATCAATTCCTTTACATGCCTGAATGTCCAGTGCCACTACTGGGACGAGATATGTTAGCCAAGCTACAAGCCCAAATATCCTTTACTGAAAGAGGAGAAATGCAAATGACAGTAAATTCTCAAGCCAAGCCAGCAGGAATAATGCTGCTTACAGTTCCCCGAGAAGAAGAATGGAGATATTACAGTGATGAATCTGCCCAAGACACCTATTTTGAACAAACTTTGAAAAGCATTGATGCGCCACCTGGAGTATGGGCAGAAGGCAATCCTCCAGGCCTAGCCAAGCATATAGCCCCAATAATAGTAACCCTCAAGCCTAGTGCTACACCAGTACATGTCAAGCAGTACCCTCTCCCAAGAGCTGCAATTGAAGGTATCCACCGCCACTTGCTAAGATTACTAGAACATGGCCTACTAAAAATATGTCAATCCCCATGGAACACTCCACTTCTGCCAGTGAAAAAGCCTGGAACAGATGACTATCGCCCAGTGCAAGATCTAAGAAGAGTGAATGAAGCAGTTGAGACCATACATCCAGTTGTACCAAATCCGTACACACTTCTAGGACTGATACCTGCTGAAGCTACCCACTTTACTGTTCTGGATTTAAAAGATGCATTCTTTTGCATAAGATTAGCCCCCATAAGTCAGATATTATTTGCATTTGAATGGCAGGACCCTATCTCTGGAAGAGGGGGCCAGCTTACTTGGACACGATTACCACAAGGATTCAAGAATTTGCCTACCATCTTTAGTGCTGCCCTAAATCAAGACCTTTCAAGCTATCCAGTGGCCCCGGGGAAGAGAGTGCTTCTCCAATACGTGGACGATCTGCTGATAGCTGCTGTATCAGAAAGTGAGTGTATACAAGCCACCAAAGACCTCTTGCGGTTACTAGATGAAGCTGGATACAAAGTTTCCAGAGCAAAAGCACAACTATGCCAAAAAGAAGTGAAATACTTGGGCTTTCGTATAACCAAAGGAAGCCGAAAGTTAGGCAGAGAGAGAAAAGAAGCAGTATGCAGAATTCCAACCCCAACTACCAGAAAGCAAGTCAGAGCCTTTCTGGGAGCAGCAGGATATTGCCGAATCTGGATTCCCAACTTTGCTCAAATCACCAAACCATTGTATGAAGCCACAAAAGGAGAAGAAAAGTCACCACTGGAGTGGGGACCTGAGCAGGATACAGCCTTCAAGACGTTAAAGGAAGAATTGATGTCATCACCAGCCCTTGGACTACCAGATGTTCACAAGCCTTTCCACTTGTTTGTACATGAAGCACAAGGAAATGCCTTAGGCATGTTGACTCAGAAATTGGGAAATTGGGAGCGACCTGTAGCATACCTATCAAAACAATTGGACACTGTGGCCAAAGGATGGCCACCTTGCCTGAGAGCAGTTGCAGCTACAGCATTGTTAGTGAGTGAAGCAGGCAAGCTCACACTAGGACAGAATATACGAGTCACTGTGCCACATGCAGTCCTTGCCCTTATGGAACAAAAAGCAAATCATTGGCTCACCAATTCCCGAATGTTGAAATATCAGAGTATGTTATGTGAGAACCCACAGATACAACTGGAAGTAAGCCATGCCTTGAATCCAGCCACATTGATACCTGTTAGTGAAGAACTCCCAGAACATGACTGTATAGAAGTCATGGACACTGTATTTTCAAGCCGACCTGACCTGACAGATGTGCCCATAGACAATTCTGACCAAATTTATTACGTAGATGGAAGCAGTCTCATCATCAATGGACGACGCTGCGCCGGATATGCAGTAGTCACTCAACATGAAGTCGTTGAGTCATCAGCTCTAGCCTCAGGTACATCAGCCCAGAAAGCAGAATTGATAGCACTTACTCGAGCACTACTGCTAGGTGCAAAGCTTGTGTTAAATGTATATACACACTCTAAGTATGCCTTCACTACTCTGCATGCCCATGGAGCTCTTTATAAAGAACGAGGGCTCATCACGTCTGGAGGAAAATCAGTCAAATACGGCCCAGAGATACTGATGTTACTTGATGCAGTATGGGCCCCAACTCGTGTAGCTGTCATGCACTGTAGAGGACATCAAGCAGGAAAAGGAGAAGTTGCTCGAGGAAATAGGTTCGCAGATGCCTCAGCACGACAAGCAGCCATGACAGGACAAATTGCGCCACAAGCCATGCCAATGCAGGCAGCATTGTTTCCAGTACCCTTGAGCCTATGGACACCACAATATACCACCAAAGAATTAGATTACTACTGTAATAAGGAAGATGGAGTACTGAAAGATGGGTGGATTGAGCTGCCACCAGCAGAGGGCAGCCAACCCCCAGGACGAATAGTAATCCCTGAATTGTTGGGTCCAGCCTTTGTCAAAGCTTTCCACAAAGCCACCCACTATGGAAAAAGTGCTATGGAAAAAGCACTCAGACCACATTTCTGCATTACCATGTTAGCAGCCCTATCAGCTTCAGTGGCACACCAGTGTCTAATTTGTGCCAAAAGTAATGCCAAGCAAGGTCCCACACCAGCACCCCGAGTTCAGTCAGGAGGTGTAACCCCCATGCACCACCTGCAAATTGATTTTACTGAAATGCCAAAAGCCAATGGATATCACTACCTATTAGTATTAGTTTGTACTTTCTCTGGGTGGGTAGAAGCCTTCCCAACCAGAACTGAGAAAGCCCGAGAAGTCACCAAAGCTTTACTGAGAGAGATTGTTCCTAGATTTGGAATTCCAGCAGTAATAGGGTCAGACAATGGGCCCTCATTTGTTTCTCAGATTACTCAGCAGTTAGCAAAAGCCCTACAGATACAGTGGAAACTTCACACTGCATACAGACCCCAGAGTTCAGGGAAAGTTGAGCGAATGAATCGTACCTTAAAAGCCCAAATGTCTAAGCTTTGTCAGGAGACTCGCCTGAAGTGGCCCCAAGTGCTCCCAATAGCTTTACTCAGAATACGCTCAGCTCCTGTAAAGTCAACAGGATTTTCCCCTTTCGAGGTTTTGTATGGTAAACCCCCACCAATAGTGCAGGGAATTAAAGGGAGTTTAGCCCAGATTGGTTCAGAAATAACCAGGCAAGAACTCCTAGCTCTTAGTTTTGTTCTGCAGACTCTCCATGCGTGGATCCAAGACCAGTTGCCTATCAACTTGACGGAACCCTTGCATCCCTACCAGCCTGGTACCTCGGTGTGGATCAAAGATTGGAAGAAGACACCGCTGGAACCTCATTGGAAGGGACCATACACTGTCATCCTGTCTACCCCAACTGCAGTAAAGGTAGCGGAGATCGATTCCTGGATCCACCACAGCAGAGTCAAGCCCGCAGCTGATCCAGAACCCGAGCAGTGGACAACAGAGCAGCATCCTGATGCACCTTTGCGAATCACCTTGAGACGGCAACCGGCATCCTAGACACTCTTTGGGATCATCCCAACAACTACAGTGCTTTGCAGTAGCCAAGTCTTTCGAAGAGGATTGCTGTTTCCCAAACAGCAAGAGTTTGTTTCAACGAACCTCATGTGTGTGATTTTACACACTACTTTGATGCTACATTGATTGACCATATTTCGGAAGCCAACTGAAATTGATAAGTTGGTTAATGTGTGATGGACAACTTGAGGATCTTCAATCAACACTCAGCACCCGTTGAATTGCTTCATTAGCAAACGGGACAAAGAAAAGAACGTCGTGGTCAAGATCTGCAAGCTGAGGATTCAGAAGAACTCCAATCAACATGTATCTTTGTTTTTACTTTGCCCTGGTTGTCTGTTTTGGAGGCTTTGAACTAATTCATGCCTTGCCTCCATGTACTGCTTGCATCACTTCTACTCGGACTGGACTGAAAGTAACTCAGACTTTGATTTATCACTCTTACTATTCCTGCACTGGTAAAGTGACTCGGTGTATTTATAACACCACTGAACTGAATGTTTGTACCAAAGGTAAATCTAAAGTATGCTTTAATCCGCATCAGAATCCATCCTACTACACCTTAGAAATGCGATGGAAAGATGCAGATGGACCTTTGATCAATGCCACACGCCCACTCACAGATCCTAGTAAATATGCTGTTTTGTATTTTGATGCTTGTGAAGTAATCAACAGAGATAGTCGTTCTAAGTGTGGTAATTGGGAAAAAACATACTCAACGAATGACAAATATATGTGTCCAGAAGGGACCACTGGATGGGGAGCATGCACAGGAAAGAAAGTCTTAGCCGATGTGTATAGTACAGCCCCAGAGTCAGATTACTTCTGCCCAAGATGGGAATGTGTCTTTTATGCCACCTGGATTGGTATGGTAAAGAATACCAAAGATAATCGAATGGCTGCATTGCGGAGGCCATATGTCAAAGATCTAGACAAATGCAAGAAAAATGCTTGCAATCCCTTAGAGCTTGTTGTTCTGAGACCTGAAAATTGGAAATGAGGATTCCGATTTGGTCTACGAATTGCAGGGTCTGGATCAGATCCAGGAACCATAATATATATAAGATTACATACCCAAGCCCATAAATCATCTAAGTACCATATCCACGACACATTCTATGAAGCCATGCATGTAAATAAGTTTGAAATTCCCCATCCCTCTCAGAACTTATTTCTAGAATTAGCTGGAGCAGTAGTATCCAGTCTAAAAATCTCAGATTGTTACTTTTGTGGGGGGACACAAATGGGTGACCAGTGGCCATGGGAAGCCCAAGAATTGAATTACTCTATGACTTACAATCAAACTGAATTACATAAGACTACCAGCGAATGGGTGTTAGCGCACTCAATAGTTGGACGTCTTTGCTATGCACGAACTGGACCCCAGTTCAAACAACAGGTAGGACAGCTGGTCTGTCTTAGCCAGAAGTTCTATAATGACACCACCAAAAAGACGTCTTGGTGGACAGGAATTAAAGAAACTGAACCCACTAACCCATTAGCCAGATTCCCTGAGCTTGCTCATTTATGGACTAATCTTGCCAAACCTCAGGCCTGGCAAGCCCCACCTGGCCTATACTGGATCTGTGGAAACCGAGCATATGCCCGACTCCCTACACACTGGGGAGGGGCGTGTGTCTTAGGGACCATCAGACCTTCTTTCTTCCTTTTAAATACAGAACATGGGGAACAATTAGGATACCCAGTGTACACTACTAATCATAGACACAAAAGAGCACTGAGACAGAAGAGAGCACCCCTCCAGGTAGGCAAGTGGGAGAAGTGGAAGGGTGATGATTGGCCACCAGAGAGAATCATTGAATATTATGGGCCTGCCACTTGGAATGATGATGGTATGTGGGGATATCGGACCCCAATCTATATGATTAATCGTATTATTCACTTACAAGCAGTAGTTGAAATAATAACCAATGAAACTAGCCAAGCTCTTACACTTCTAGCAAGACAGAGTACCCAAATGCGCACTGCTATATATCAGAACCGTTTAGCATTAGATTATTTGTTGGCAGCTGAAGGAGGAGTATGTGGTAAGCTGAATTTAACTAATTGTTGTTTAAAAATAGATGATAAAGGTCAAGTAGTTGAAGAAATTGCTGAAACTATGCGAAAGCAAGCTTATGTGCCGGTACAAACTTGGCATTCACTAAAGTTTCCTAACTGGTTTGCTGGTCTTTTCGCATGGCTAGGAGGACTTAAGACTTTCCTTATACTAGTACTGATAGTTGTTGCTGTAATTTTCTTATTGCCATGCATAATCCCATGTTGTATGCGTTCTATTCATAGTACTATTGAAAGTACAGTTGAGCGGAAGACCGCAACTAAGATTATGGCCTTATACCAACCTAAACCTCCTGCATATAGTCGGAATCCTCCGGCCATGGTGTAACCAAAGATAAGTGATTTAACTCTCACACCTTATTAAGTAATAGGATGAGACTAATCAAAGGGGGGAATGTGGCAGGTGAAGGCCTGTGATCCACAATGTCTGACATAAGCAAGCAGGCCTAACTAGCTTGACCTGTAAATGAAGTCTGTGGAGAGGCTAAAAGGAATTGCACATCCCCCAACATGCTGCTATTGTAGAATTAGAACTCAGTAAAAGTATTGAATTAGCTTAGACAAGCAGAACTGAAAGTTGGAAAAATACAGAGAAATATGTTTGAATGCCCCTGATAAGAAAATACAGCTGTAAGGGATTTAATTAAAACTGCTGACAGAAAGGTTACAGAGCCCTGCTTCCCCGCACGTACTAACTAGCCCAATGGCCTTGGAAGTAGGAAAGTAACTAGTTGGTGAACTGGCCATTGTAATTGGGACTAGAAGGGGGGTAAGCAGGTGCTGAGCCCACTCCAAGAACATAATTGGATAATCATATCAGTACCGGGACCAATAGAGGAGGTACGGGAGGTTACCGGGACCAATGAAATGTTTTCCTATGTCTAGAATGGTGAAAAAATCTATAAAAGTTGTTGTATTGCCAGAGAACATCGCTCAGCCATTTTGAATTTGATTCTGCTTGAGACTTGTGCACAAATAAATGATTTGGACCTTCTGAACAGACTCCTGGTATTATTGGTTTGTCTGCGCTCTGCTGCTACAGTTGGATTTCAGAGGTTTTTTTGGGTGAGGTTAAACTGGTGAAATGTCATAGGGGAGTGCTGTTTTGAGTTAGAAACCTGAGAAAACAGGGTTTAATAGTCAGTCGATGATTGTTGGGAAAGGGATAATTTATTTTGGAATTTATGTTATTTTTCCTGTTTAAATTCAACATAGAATTTTGATACCATTATTTCTTATGGGAGTTTTAAAAGATAAAAATGGAGATTGTAGCTGCAAAATAGAATTTGTGGCAATTGTTGTTATTAGAATACTGGTGCAAACATGCTTTTTATTGGCTGTAGGTTTTCTGATGATGTCATTTTTTGAGTTAGTGTTGCCTGGGGTTACGGCTGAGAAGATGGAGAAGTGAAGAACTGTTTGTGAGAGTGAGCAGTTGGTTGTTATAGGATTTCTTATAAAGGTTGAAGATTTGCTTTCAAAGTAGGAAAATATGGTTGAGTACTACTGAAATTGGTCAGGTATTTTAAAAAAGAAGGAAAGCTGCTTGTGGAAGTGAGAGCAGAGATGTGTTAAGCAGAGCTCCTGACTGAGTTTTGTGACAGAGTGACCGGTTTTGAATGTGCTTAGGAATTGCACATTTAATTACAAAGAGCTGTGAATATATTTAATTACTGTATACTTGACTTGGCTGAAAACTTTACTTTTTTTTTTTAAGGTGATGCTAGTAAAAGAGCTCCCTAAAAATAGGTTTCCTGTTTTGAATGGTCTAAAGGTGACCAGAGTATTGGAATGACTCTGAAGTGAGGATAAGTGTAAAGTAACCTGTTCTAAAGGAAAAGAAAACTGTTGTTTACTTTATTGCATGTGGAGTAGCACTACTGAAATTGCATAGTGTACTACAAGTTAATTGTACAAAGCATGCTGTAAGGTAGAATGAATCTAGTTATTGTGGAATAGACACATAGTATTTGAGCACTGAGTGCAAGTTTGAGTAAATGTGGTGCAAGTATGTGTATAAGGAAACAAGGAGTTTAGTAAGCTCTTCAGCATAGGGAAATAAGTTTAGATAGGTACTTTTAGATAGGGACTTTGTTTAATTTTATTTATTTAGTTAGGGAACATAACAAAGTTTGTGACAAAGGAATAATTTAGGTTGTCTCATACCTAAACTAGAAAGAAGTTAGGGTTTTGTCTCCCTTTTTATTTAATTAAGTTAGGGAGCCAGGTATCCCAGACTCCGTGGATTCAGACGTACGGCGGTTCCTGCGCTAATCTTGGGCCCCTACACTTCAATTCTCGCAGCTGTGTGGACAATAATAAAAAAAAAGAAGTTAGTCTTACATCTCAGCTGAATGAACAAAGAAAGCTAAGTGAAGTACTTAATATAAGCTGTGTGTTAAAAAGAAGGAAAAGGAGAGCAAGGGGAAAAGAGTGGACAATCCCCACTTGTTACTGATGAAATATGTCTCCGTCACAAAGAAAAATAAAATATCACAAAACATCAGGACTTGCAAATTAACAACTGAAGTTGACAGAAAAGTATTTTTTTTGTGCTACATTAGTCAGAGAAGAAACTTATCTGATTAGAATAGTTAGGATTTCCCTTATTAGAGTTGTGATAGGTTGCTATTGATTTTTCTGTTAAAGAAAATACTGTGTTGTTTATTTAAGAAACTAAGTTACAGGAGTAGCTAGTAGTATAAAATTGTTTAGTAAAAAGAGAAAATATGTGCAACTTTTTGAGTGCAATAAAAGAAGAGATGTATAATGGGTTGTTCTTACATGTTTTACTGAGAATCTGGAAAGATTATTTCAACCAAATATACACAGTAAATAACAACAAAAGTGTCAGAACCTGTGTAGAAAAAAAATTAAGACACTTTGCAATAATTCTATTTGTAAACTTTATTTATACCACCTAAGTTTACTTATTTAATTTATTTCCCCAGTTCCTTTTGAAGAAACTGGTGTGTACTATACTTTTCTCATTTGTAAGCTGGTGACAGCGCCTTTCCTTACGGCACCGTGACACACAATTTAAATAAGGAAGCTACATCAGGGCTGGTTTGCAAATCACTGGTTTGCAAATAGGGGTGGGTTACACACAGGTTCCTCAATGCTTGTATTGGGTCAAGCAGTGATATCCTGTGTCCCTTTTAATAATGGTTTATGGACCTTTCCTCCAGGAACTTGTCCAAATCTTTTTTTTAAACCCAGCTACACTAACAGCTTTTACTACATCCTCCAGTAACAAATTCTAGAGTTTGATTACACGATGAGTGAAAAAATATTTTCTCTTATTTGTCTTAAATAGGTTTCCCTGTAGCTTCATTGCATGTCCCCTAGTTTTTTTATATTTTGATGACGTAAACTATCGATCTACGTTTACACGTTCCACTCCATTCATTAATTTATAGACCTCTATCGTATCTCCCCTCAGCCGTCTCTTTTCCAGGTTGAAGAGCCCTAACCTCTTTAGCCTCTCTTCACAGGAGTATCCTTCCATCCCCTTTACCATTTTGGTGGCTCTTCTCTGTACCTTTTCTAATACCTCTATATCCTTTTTAAGAGATGGCGACCAGAATTGCACACAATATTCAAGGTGCAGTCGCACCATGGAACAATACAGAGGCATTATAATATTCTTTGTTTTATTCTCCATTCCTTTCCTTATGATACCTAACATTCTATTTGCTCTCTTTGCCGCCGCTGCACACTGGGTGGAGGGTTTTAACATGTTATCCACAATGACGCCAAAATCATTTTCCTGGGTAGTGGTTCCCAATGTGGAACCTTGCATCGTGTAACCATAGTTTGGGTTGTTCTTTCCTAGGTGCATAACTTTGCACTTGCCCACATTAAATTTCATCTGCCATTTGGATGCCCAGTCTTCGAAGTTATCAAGATCCTCTCGCAATTTTCCACAATCCTCTTGGGTTTTAACAACTTTAAATAATTTTGTGTCATCTGCAAATTTGATAACCTCACTTGTTATTCCCTTTTCCAGGTCATTTATGAATATGTCAAAAAGCAGCAGACCCAGCACAGATCCCTGCGGTATTCCACTATTCACCTTTTTCCATTGGAAAAATTGGCCATTTAGCCCTACCCTTTGCTTTCTATCTTTTAACCAGTTCCTGATCCACAATAGTACACTGACTATTTCGTTTTGTCAAAAGTCTCTGATGAGGGACCTTGTCAAAGGCTTTCTGAAAGTCCAGATACACTATATCAACCGATTCACCTTTGTCTATCTGTTTATTCATACCTTCAAAAAAACATAACAGATTAGTAAGACAAGATTTTCCTTGTCTAAAGCCATGTTGGCTGTCTCCCATTAAGCCATGACTATCTGTATGATGAGTAATTTTGTTCTTTATGATGGTTTCTACCATTTTTCCTGGTACTGATATCAGGCTCACCAGTCTGTAGTTTCCCGGATCACCCCTGGAACCCTTTTTAAAAATTGGCATTACACTGGTGATCCTCCAATCTTCAGGTATTACAGGTGATTTTAATGACAGTTTACAGATTACTAATAGCAGGTCTGTAATCTCATATTTCAGTTCTTTCAACAGCGTTGGATATATACCATGCAATCCAGGTGATTTGCTACTCTTCAGTTTATCAAATAGTTGTAATATATCTTCCTGGTGTATCGATATTTCTTTCAATTCTTCCACAGTATCACCTTTAAATACCACTTCAGTCATGGGTAACATCCCTATATCTTCCTCAGTAAAGACTGAAGCAAAGAACTGTCATGGCGCAAGGCAGATTGAGCCGATGGAAGTAGAGGAAAACACACAGGGCAGTTTTAAAAACAGCAGTGCAGAGCACATGGCTAGGGGTTGTCAGGGGCAACTAAGCAAAACAAGAGCACAGGCTGTAGAGAAACGCCCAGAGATACCATTACATCATAGCTCATCAGCAAAGCAGAGACAGCTGCAGAGAGTTGAGCTATCTCAAGTCTCAAGGAATGACGCAGATAAAAAAAGGTCAGTCTTGAGCAGAGCAGAGACACGTGCAGATTCATGCACAGATTCACGTACAGGCACACGTGGAGAAAGAAGGAAACACAGAGACGCAAGCCAGGAGTCAGACTCGGTCTCTGTGGCAGAGAGAGAAGGAGACATTGAGAGGACTCGAGGGAAAGGAAAGTACAGCGCTCAGAAAAGCCAGGAGCCATACCTGGAAGGTTCAGACGTGGAATCAATCTGCACCTCAGAGGGGTTTATCCAAGAGGAGTTCATGAAGGTTAGTGCTGGGAAGTTAGGCTGCACTAAGTGTAACAGTGCAGACCCCGAACAACACGAGAAAACGCAGTTCAGCATAAAGGAGCACAGGAAAAGTGACAGGGTAAACAAGGAAATGTCAGATGGTTACCGTGAGCAACCTAGAAACACATGCAAAAGCCCAATGAGGACACACCCAGCCAGCAAAGGAAGGGAATTCACTTTACCTGACAGGGTTCAGCTGGGTGGGGGTGGAGCAAGGAAACACTGGGATAAAATAGGCTCCCAGACAATCAGAGAGAGAGAGAGAGAAAGAGAGAGGAGCTGAAGCAGCCACGGACACACTCTGAGGGAATACAGCAAAGGCAGCTAAAACCCTGGGAAGCATGGAGCAGGTATGAGAATGTAAGAGAGAGTGACAATGAGGCTTTGGAGCAACTAGAGAGCCAGCGTGAAGGTCAGAGGGGAACCGAAGACCTGAGTGAAGCTGAGAGATATCAACAGCCAGATAGTGTGTTTGAGCCAGAGAGACGTAAGAAGACTGCAGTTGCAGGTTCCAGTGCACAGAGTGAATGCAAGAGTGATTTGCCATATGAAAGAAGACAACCCTGGAGGTATGGAAATAGGCATACAAGGTCCCACTATCTAGAGGCTGAAAATATCCCTTCTTCTGGTTTTAAAAACCCTAGAAGAAAAAGGTTTTACTTACCAGATAAAGCTGAAGAGTTTTGTAGTCATTGTAAGCTCACAGCTCCCTGTGAAACTCCGTCACGAGCTCTCCAATCTAGCTCAGCTGGGTTACAAAAGGGAAGCCTGAACCGGCAGAGAAATTCCCTTAATTATCCCACTAGCAGAGCAAACCAAGAGTTGAGCTATATTCTAAAATACCAGCAGGGGCAGAGCCCTGAAAAGCTCAACTCTAGAATACATGGTAATTCCCAGAGAGACACTAGCTCTAAGGAAGAGAGGAACTTCCTGTCTGACGAGGTTAACCAGCCATTCTCCCACGTTACTGCTGAGGTCCAGAATGAACCTTCCAGTCAGCCGGAGTTAATGGAATATGAAAATGCAGAAGAATATGATATGCCAGAATTGATGGACTGCTCTTTGACCTTGATTGAACCTGAGTTCTCTCTCAGATAAGTAATTAGTTTGTGTCCTAGCTTTAGTGTTATAAGCAACAGGCTGCAGCTCTCTCTAAGTGAAGCAGATATAAGCTGTGCTGTCAGCTACAGGAGAAAGAACCATATTGAAATATTTAAGCTGTTTTGTTCTTTTCATTTATTTGTTGTTTTGGAAGCTGAAGGAAGCAAGTTCTGTTTGCTTTTATTTACTTTATGTTATATGTCCAAGCAAGGCATTTGATTTATGTTCCTGAAGATAAAGTACCCTCAAGGGACAGGGAATAAAACCCTTTAATTTGGAAAGAAGTGTTTTGTGGTTTATATCAGTGAAGGCACAACTACCACCCTCCAGAGCCTTGCAATACCAGTGGCTACCGCTTGGCCAGAGAGGGCACGACATAAGCCAAGGTCCGTGTGGGGCCAGAGGGAGACTCCAGGATATAAACCACAAGGAGCAGGGAGAAGAGATAACCACAATAGCAGGAACCTGGGGAGCAAGAATACTTGTCCAAGAGATAATTCCCATGCTTTAGAAAGACGTCCTGTGAAAGGAAGAGAGGGGAAGAAAAGTTTCCACTTCCCGTTTACACATCAGCCAGGCAGAGCTCAGCCTGAAAGCCAAAGTACCTGGACTAGAGGAGCACTGAGTTTTACCCCCAGTGGTCAGGAAGTGTGTAGCCCACTAAGGAAAGATTCCATAGTGTGTGGTAAAGAACCTTTCTGCAGTGATAGGGGGGAGTGGTGCTCTGACCCAGCCGAGAGGAGAGAAACAAGCACTAATCCACAATACAGCCCTGCAAGTTATAATTATCAAGAAGCACCTGAAGATATGGATTGTGACTTTGGTGATGATAATTCTGATATGTGCAAAATGGACTGTACGCTTGTTTTCTCTGATAGCAAAAACCTCTTTTTGTTAGGGGCCTAAGAAAGCCTGCTGGAGTGAAATCTGTGGGAGAGCACAGATTTCACAGTTAAAAGTGTGTGATTGAAAACCTGTTTTTCCCTCTTTTTGTTCAGTTAAAGCTGACAATAAGCATTTTTGTTCCCATTTGTAGTCCCTCACTTGTGTTATACCAGCTGTATGGTTTATTTGCTTTTTGATATTTGTTGCAAGAATTCTCCCGGGATGGGAAATAAAACCTCTTTAAGCATAGCTACTCGACCACAACTACCTCCTTATTTCGATTAGCTATTGGGACCCAAAATCCCTGAGGGCAACATAAAGTCCTTGCTGTTAGAAGAGGAGCAACACCGAAGCCCCAGGCTCCCACCTTGTGGGCCAGCAAGGTGTTTGACAGAATTCATTCAGTCTCTCCACTATAGCCTTGTCATCTAATGGTCCAACTGACTCTCTCACAGGTTTTTTGCTACAAATGTACTTGAAAAAGTCTTTATTATGCGTTTTTGCTTCCACAACAAGTTTCTTCTCAAATTCTCTTTGCCTGCCTTATCAATGCCTTGCATTTAACTTGCCAGTGCTTGTGCCGTTTCCAGTTTTCATCATTTGGCTCTTTTTTCCATTTCCTGAAAGATGCTTTTTTGGCAACAACAGCCTCTCTGACCTCATCTTTAAACCATGCTGGCAGTTTTTTGGACTTCCTTCCACTTTTCTTAAAGCATGGAACACAGCTGGTCTGGGCTTCCAAAATAGTATTTTTAAACAACACCAAAGCTTGAAGTAAGTCTTTGACCTTTGCAACTGCTCCTTTTAGTTTTTTCTTAACTATTTTCCTCATTTTATCATAGTCTCCCTTTTGAAAGTTAATTAAATCAAATCATTAATTAAATCAAACACAATCATGCTATGATCACTGCTGACAAGTGGCCCCAACACCCTTATCTCTTGCACCAGTTCTGGTGTTTCACTAAGGACTAAGTCCAAAATGGCTTCCCCTCTGGTCGGTTCATGAACCTGCTGCTCCAAGAAGCAGTCATTTATTTCATCTAGAAACTTTATTTCCCTACCATGTCCTGCTATGACATTGACCCAGTCAATATTGGGGTAATAGAAATCACTCATTATTATTACTGTTCTGTAACTTTCGTTAGCTTCACTGATTTCTTTGAACATTTCATCATCCATTTGTTCATTCTGGCCAGGCAGTCGATAGTACAACCCCACTGCCATCGCCTTCCCCTTTTTATATGGAATTTCAATCCATAGAGATTCTACAGCGAATTGTTTTTCCTGCAAAACTTAAATCCTTTGTGACTCAATGCCCTCTCTGACATAGAGCGCAACCCCTCCACCAATTTGATCAGCTCTATCATTACGATATAGTTTGTACCCAGGTATCACAGTGTCCCACTGGTTGTCCTCCTTCCACTATGTCTCTGAGATACCAATCATATCTAACTTCTCTTTTAGTGCTATATAGTCTAACTCTCCTATCTTATTTCTTAAACTTCTAGTATTTGCATACAAGCATTTTAAGACTGTATTTTATTCATATTAATCTGGTTATCGGTAGGCAGGAGCAATTTGGAATCTTTAAGCTCTGTCTGCTCTGTTCTTGAGGGCATTTGGGCTACCTTTGTCTTTACTGGAACCTCTCTGCTGATGTGCTCTAACTTGATTTTTTTGTTAGTATCCTTCAAGAATACATTGTTCCGAACCATGCGCTCTTTGGCGACTGTCGGCTCTCCCCTATTATCTAGTTTAAAAGCTGCTCTATCTGCTTTTTAAAGGTTAACGCCAGCAACCTGGTTCCATCCCAGTTAAGGTGAAGCCCATACCTTCAGAAGAGCCCTTCCTTTCCCCAGAATGTTCCCCAGTTCCTAACAAATCCAAAACCCTCACTCTTGCACCATTCTCTCATCCACTGTGACCCAGTAGCTCCCCAGGAACCGATGGACACAGATAAGCATCCGGTGGTAGAAGCCGGTACTGCGGGAGAAAGCAGGGATTTCTCTGCAGAAAGAAAAAAACTCAGAACTAATCAAGCAGAACAGCTCCCCTTGGGGGAAGGGAGTAGTAAAGCTCTTGATTGGGCATGCCCCAAGAGGAGGCGGGCAGTGCAAGCTAGAAGCACCTGGTTAAATAGTCTGAAACCAGGAAGTGAAAGGGAGCAAAGGAAACTAGGAGAGCCACAGAGGTTAAGAGAGAAGCCAAGAGAACAACAGGGACGGAGAGAATTTCCAGAAGGAGAAACAAGAGTTTCAGAGGGAAAGTCTGGAAGGAAATATCTTTGCTGCTGTGATTCCTCCAATAGTCTGCAACTAGCAGGTAGCGTGGTGGAAGACTCAGAGGAGGAAAGGAACTGCTGGAGGCAGAATACTTTCAGAACGCTGAGAGATCCAAGGCTACAGGACCAGGCAGAGCTATGGAATAAAAGGCAGAAGGACAAAGAATTCTCCAAGGGAAAGCTTCTATACAAGGTACCCAGTGGGGGAGAAGTAGTGGATAAGTGTTATGCTCCAAAGCCAGAGAGAGTGTGCCCTAGTTTTAAAAGCCAAGTCAGACAAAATGGTGGCAGCTGTTTTCAGCAAGGAGAAGCTTTGAATAAAAGTGAATATTCTTACAAGCTAGCTGAAGAACCTAGCCAGGAAAGGGCTGACATCAGTGCTTTTAAATATCTCTTTAAAGACTTTCCGATTACTGCTAAGTATCTAAGCACAGCACCCGCATGTAGAGAAAGGTGGGGAGATAACGTTAGCAGCACATTGAATGTTTGTTTTCCTGACACAAACAAATATGCTAATCAGCCTGAGATAGAGAGGCTCAGCAAACAATTGCTCACGGGAGAAAAGGAACGCCAGCTAAGTGAAGGGAAGTCACCAGCTGAATCACTTCTCCACGAGTTCAGAGAGTTTTTAGAACATAAGGCAAGTTTTAACTACAGTGCTCCAGAACCAGTTACTGGCTGTAAAGAAGGAATGCCTATTTCTAATTCTCTGCCTTCCTCAGAAGAGGATATGTTAATGGACTGTTCTACATGCTTAATTGAGAAAGACAATTAAGGGGAAAAGTTTACCTGTTATATGAAGCAATATAGCAGAGGCACTTAACTCGTCCTATACAAGAAGCTGGTAGAAAGTGAATGAGTCAATGTACCAGTGATTGCTATAACAGGAGCACTACTGTTGTAGGAACTTTTCTGTCTCACCCTTTTTGATTGGATCACATGAAGGGAATGTGAATTCCTGAATATAGCACAGCATTGCAAGTCTGTTTAGCAAGTTTCTTTACTCTTGTTTTGGATTTATACTTCTGCACCGTCTGTACCATTTGAACTGCACAACTGGCAAATAAACCTCATGAAAAATAAATTTCTCTTTGCCATGCCTTACTGCTTGAAGCACTAAACACAACTACAACTAATTGCCTCCAGGGCATCACAAGGCAACCCCTCCTTAAACCCCCAAGGTTAGGGAGCGGGCGGCGTGATAAGAGTGGCGTAGTATTGAGGATTTCTGCAGACGCAAGAAGTGACCATAGCAGGAGCTGCAGAGGCCAGACTTCCAGAGGAGCCCAGCAGAGGTGCTGCCGAGCCCAGCAGTGGAAGGGGACTGCAGGAAGCTGCTGAACTTCGTTGCTGACGTGCTTGTATAACTCCTGAGCCAGGTAAAGGGTATCCACCCAGGGTGCCGAGGATACCAGGGCCAGGGGGGTCTCCTAGTGGTGACTGGGGGAAGGAAAAAAAAAATATATATATATATTCCAAAGAGAATAGAAAACTCAGTATCCAGTGGTATCGCACTTTGGTCTGTGTTTCTCTTTTGTTGCAGGTTCCAAGATGACGCTGGAAGCCAAAGAGGTCTTTGGATGGATGGCGACGCAGTTGGAACGCCAGAGAGACATGTCTCTAGAGGCACAGGCAAGAGCTAATGCTAGCTTCCATGAGCAGCAAAAACCCCTGCTAGCGGTGATGGAGGAGTTGTTGCGAGAAAAGAGGCCAGCGCCTGTTCCAGCCTCAACAACAGGTTCCACACTAACAGACAATGTACATCCTGTTAGCATACAGATGGGAACTTTGTTCAATTTTGGACAGCTTACAGATAAGGATGATGTGGATGATTATTTAGAAAGTTTTGAAAGAGTTGCACATCTTAGCTTGTGGCCTAAAGAGCACTGGCCGCTAAGACTGGCTGCATCCCTCACAGGGGAGGCGCTGGCCGCTTACCGTGCCATGCCAGCTGATTTAGCAGGAAGCTATGATGAGATTAAAAGAGCAATCAGGGAGAGATTGGGGCTCACTCCGGTGGTTTATCGCGCGCTCGCCTGAGGAGTGTGAAATTGAAGCCCAGTGAGACTCCAAAATCTCTATGTCATCGCATACGCAGCTTGCTTAACAAATGGTTAAATCCAGAAGGGAGAGCTGTGGAGTCTATCTTGAATGACCTAGTATTAGAGCAGTACATGGACGCTCTTCCAAACAGTATCCATACTTTTCTGATCTTGCAGAATTGCAAAACCCCTCAGGAGGCAGTAGCACTCTCGGAAAGATACATTGAGGCCGAGATTACAGGCCAGAGAGGTGGCTCTACTTCCCAGGAATCTGGTTATTGCAGATCAGAAAGGGCACGAAGGGAGGAGAGCGGTCCTGTAAAAATGTGCATGCCTTTATGGAAAGGTGGAAAAGGTAGACAAAAATGTTACAAATGTGGCCAGGAAGGGCATTTGCAAAGACAATGTCATGTGAAAACTGCATTAATAGCAGGTAGTGCTATGAGAGATAGGCAAGGTTTCCTTCTTTCTATAGAAGTACAGGGAATCACCGCCCAGGCTTTGCTGGACTCCGGGGCGGAGTTGAGTATGCTCTCCGAGGAGTTGTGGCATGAAATAGAGGCCAAGCAAGGCGGAGAAGTGATTCAGCCCGTTACTTCAGTGAAGATAAGGTGCGTACATGGTGGAACTTCCACTTACCCAGTGTACAAACTACACATAAAAGGGTTAGGTACACGTAGGACTATCCCACTAGCAGTTATCCCAGGTCTTCCTCATGCTGTCATTCTAGGTAGGGATTGGCCTCAGTTTTATCAAGAGATGAAGCGAGAGTTGCATGAGAAAGGCGTGATGGTCTCCACGAGGGCCCAATCTGCAGCCTCAGAGGATAAGGAGGGACCCTTAGAAAGGGAGGAAGACCACACAGAGGATCTTGGAGAAATTCTTCCTTTTGAGGATGCTTTAATAGAAACTCCAGATCCTAAAGATAAAAAGGAAAAGGCTGAAAAGCGTAAAGAGAAGCAATTACGCTCTAGAAACAAGGCGGAGGTACAGGCCGGGCAAGAGCTGCCATGGGTGCCCGAGGAACTGATGAACAAGTTTCCCTCGTTTCCGCATGAGCAGCAGGCAGACCCTGCCCTTACTCAGGCATTTAAGTGGGCCCAGAGCACTAGGGATACCCTGCCTAGGTTTCTGCTCACCGCTGGCCTACTCTATAGGGAGAGTAAAAATCCTTTTACAGGAGATACTAGGCAGCAGTTAGTGGTGCCGACCACTTTCAAAAACATAGTGTTACGGCTGGCACACGACCATCCTGTTGGGGGACATAAGGGCAGTCAGGGGACCCTTGACCAGATCCTCGCTAGATTTTACTGGCCAGGTATATTTAAGGAGACGGCCAAGTTTTGCGAGGCTTGTCCCACTTGTCAAAGAGTCTCTGCAGCCCATCCCAGGGAGGTCCTAATGATCCCATCTCCTGTGATTAAAGAGCCCGTCCAAAGGATAGGGATAGACATAGTTGGACCTCTAATTAAGACTCCGAGAGGATTCCGCTATATTCTAGTGGTAGTAGATCACGCTACAAGATTTCCGTGGGCGATGCCACTACGGAGCACATCAGCCAAAGTAATAGCTATGGAACTTATTAAGCTATTTTGTGAAATAGGTTTCCCGAAGGAAGTTCTCACTGACAGGGGGAGCAATTTCCTCTCAAAGTACTTAGGGCAAGTGTGGGATGCCTTTGGCATTACCCACATCAAAACAGCAGCATACCATCCCCAGACTAACGGTTTAGTCGAAAGACAAAATCAAACGATTAAGAGGATGTTACGTAGGAGTTTGGAGGGGGACATTGACAATTGGGATACCATGCTTCCCTTTATCCTTTATGCATGCCGAGAAAGGAAACAAGCCTCATTAGGAACGGCACCATATGAGTTACTATATGGCCGGTCACCCCGCGGCATTCTGGACATCCTAAAAGAACAATGGGTGGAGCCAGATCCAAGGGAAGTAGAGGTGCCCGAATTCCTTAAAGATTTAAAGAAACGGCTACGCCGAACTTCACAGGCAGCGGAAGAAAACTTAAAACGTAGTCAGGCTAAACAAAAATCCTACTACGATAGGAACACAAAACAGCGTCAGTTAAATATAGGAGAGAAAGTCATTGTGAGGGTGTCGGGTACAGAACCCAAATTCGAAAGCCATTGGAAGGGCCCTTGTCGGGTGGTGCATCCTGTGGGACCTGTTTCATATTTAGTGGAAAGTAGGAAAGGCCGCAGGCAAGTCTACCACGTTAACCTCCTAAAGCCATGGCATGACAGGGTAGCCTTAGCCCAGATAGCCACAATAGACTCCCCAAGACAACAGCCTCAAGTACAGCTTAACATCCCAGAGTCCATAAGTGGTATCACGTGCTGTGCTGTTAAGATAAAGCCAGCCCGTGATATCTTAAGGGGGGGGATCTGTGACCCAGTAGCTCCCCAGGAACCGATGGACACAGATAAGCATCCGGTGGTAGAAGCCGGTACTGCGGGAGAAAGCAGGGATTTCTCTGCAGAAAGAAAAAAACTCAGAACTAATCAAGCAGAACAGCTCACCTCGGGGGAAGGGAGTAGTAAAGCTCTTGATTGGGCATGCCCCAAGAGGAGGCGGGCAGTGCAAGCTAGAAGCACCTGGTTAAATAGTCTGAAACCAGGAAGTGAAAGAGAGCAAAGGAAACTAGGAGAGCCACAGAGGCTAAGAGAGAAGCCAAGAGAACAACAGGGACGGAGAGAATTTCCAGAAGGAGAAACAAGAGTTTCAGAGGGAAAGTCTGGAAGGAAATATCTTTGCTGCTGTGATTCCTCCAATAGTCTGCAACTAGCAGGTAGCGTGGTGGAAGACTCAGAGGAGGAAAGGAACTGCTGGAGGCAGAATACTTTCAGAATGCTGAGAGATCCAAGGCTACAGGACCAGGCAGAGCTATGGAATAAAAGGCAGAAGGACAAAGAATTCTCCAAGGGAAAGCTTCTATACAAGGTACCCAGTGGGGGAGAAGTAGTGGATAAGTGTTATGCTCCAAAGCCAGAGAGAGTGTGCCCTAGTTTTAAAAGCCAAGTCAGACAAAATGGTGGCAGCTGTTTTCAGCAAGGAGAAGCTTTGAATAAAAGTGAATATTCTTACAAGCTAGCTGAAGAACCTAGCCAGGAAAAGGCTGACGTCAGTGCTTTTAAATATCTCTTTAAAGACTTTCCCATTACTGCTAAGTATCTAAGCACAGCACCCACATGTAGAGAAAGGTGGGGAGATAACGTTAGCAGCACATTGAATGTTTGTTTTCCTGACACAAACAAATATGCTAATCAGCCTGAGATAGAGAGGCTCAGCAAACAATTGCTCACGGGAGAAAAGGAACGCCAGCTAAGTGAAGGGAAGTCACCAGCTGAATCACTTCTCCACGAGTTCAGAGAGTTTTTAGAACATAAGGCAAGTTTTAACTACAGTGCTCCAGAACCAGTTACTGGCTGTAAAGAAGGAATGCCTATTTCTAATTCTCTGCCTTCCTCAGAAGAGGATATGTTAATGGACTGTTCTACATGCTTAATTGAGAAAGACAATTAAGGGGAAAAGTTTACCTGTTATATGAAGCAATATAGCAGAGGCACTTAACTCGTCCTATACAAGAAGCTGGTAGAAAGTGAATGAGTCAATGTACCAGTGATTGCTATAACAGGAGCACTACTGTTGTAGGAACTTTTCTGCCTCACCCTTTTTGATTGGATCACATGAAGGGAATGTGAATTCCTGAATATAGCACAGCATTGCAAGTCTGTTTAGCAAGTTTCTTTACTCTTGTTTTGGATTTATACTTCTGCACCGTCTGTACCATTTGAACTGCACAACTGGCAAATAAACCTCATGAAAAATAAATTTCTCTTTGCCATGCCTTACTGCTCGAAACACTAAACACAACTACAACTAATTGCCTCCAGGGCATCACAAGGCAACCCCTCCTTAAACCCCCAAGGTTAGGGAGCGGGCGGCGTGATACCACACATTGAGACTCTGGAGCTCTGCCTGTCTTTTGGGTCCTGCACGCGGAAAGGGAAGCATTTTGGAGAATGCTACCCTGGAAGTTCTGGATTTCAACTTCCTACCTAAAAACCTAATTTTATCCTCCAGAACCTCCCTACCACATTTTCCTATGTCACTGGTACTGACATGTAACAAGACAGCAGACTCCTCCCCAGCACTATCTAAGACCTTGTCTAGGTGGCGCATGAGGTCCACTACCTTCGCACTAGGCAGGTATGTTACCAGGTGATCCTTATGTCCACTAGCCACCCAGCTATCTACATGCCTAATGATTGAATCACCAACTATAAAGGCTGTCCTAACCCTTCCCTCATGGGCACATGGCCAGGAACGTCCTCGGTGCGAGAAGGTTTTACATCACCTGGAGGACAGGTCCTAGCTATAGGATCACTTCCTGCCACACCAGGGTGATGCTCTCCTGTCACATGGCCTCTCTCCTCCATGGCAACAGGGATGCTGCCAGACTGGAGGTGGGACTTCAGGATTATATCCCTGTAGGTCTCGTCTATGTACCTCTCTGTCTTCCTTATGTCTTCCAAGTCTGCTACTCTTGCCTCCAGAGATCAAACTCGTTTCCTGAGAGCAAAGAGCTCCTTGCACCTTGTGCACACGTAAGACTCCTCACCAACTGGGAGAAAATCATATGTGACACTCAATGCAAAAGACTGGAATTCCCCCATCTCACTGCTGGACTGCTGTCTGCATCTTTGTTTTAAGGTTGTGTTTAGATATTTAAGTTCTTTACTTATTAAGGGTTGCTAGGGATACTTATACTAATAAAACTATACCCAATACGTTTAGTCTACTTTGTTCACCTAAAGTTTAATTAATCTCAGGTCCTTAATGTATGCTGATGAGAATAAACAGCTGTACCTGAGAGTGAATATGACACCTCCTTTCCTTTAAGCGGTTTAAGCATCTTTGTGGCTGCTTTGGAGTGTCAGGTATCACCTGAATCCCTGGTACTCTTGGCATTGTGCTCTGACAAACTGTGATAATGATGCACCACAGCCTCTGCCAGATGTTCGACATCAGAAATTCTCCTTGCCCATGAAATTAAAGATGAATCCTTCCTCTTCTTTAAGGACGAATCAGTAGGTTACCTTGCTGGTGCTCAGTTCTGAGTGAACTCTAGCACTCTCCTAATGCCAGTGCACCACCAGCATGCAATGCAGCTCTTAGATCCATGATGACCGATGTTACCGTGCCAGTCTTTTTAGCAGCAAAAATTTGTGTGCACTTTCTCTCATGACCTTTAGAATCCTTCTTTGTCATCTGTAAGCAGAATACACAAATAGAGGTATTATGGTTGGGCCCCAGACACTTTAGGCACCATTTGTAGGTGTTCATGATGGACATAGTCCTAAGGCACTGGGTGAACCGCTTACTTTTACTACTATTTATCATTTGTATAACACTACAAGGCACATGCAGCGCTGTACATATACACCTGAGACAAAGTCCCTGCTCAATAGAGATTACAATCTATGCAAGACAAGAGATGATTTTAAAATACTTGGGTGATAAACAGGAGAATACAGGGTCAAGATCCAAAAGCATCCTTGAAAAGGTGGCGTTTTAGCCTGGATTTAAATAGGACCAGAGACGGAGCCTAACACACTGACTCAGGTAGTCTGTTCCTGGGATACAGTGCAGTTGTTCCCGAGGAGGGATGTAGGGAGAGACAAGAAAGGAGAGGTAATGAGGTGCAGCAGAATGAGTGCCTTTTTAGGTTAGTAGGAGAACTTTGAACTGGATGCAGAAACAGATAGAGAGGTAATGAAGTGAGTTGAGGACAGTGGTTACGTGAGCATAGTGACACTGGCAGAAGATTAGCCATATGGCTGACTTCTGAATGGATTGAAGAGGAGAGAGATGATTCAGGGGGAAACCAATGAGAAGCAGGTTGCAATAGTCTAAGGGGAGATGACTAGAGACTGGATAAGTATCTTAATAGTGTGTTCATAAAGAAAAGGACACATTTTGCTTATGCTATAGAGAAAGAAACAACAGGATTTAGCTATATATATGCTCCAGGTAAATAGCAACAGTCTAGATCAATTTACCACTTAATTCTAGGCTTAAAACACCTTTTCATAGTGCTCTTATTGTGCAGGTTGAGAGCAAGTGCCCTAAGCTAACATTTGGTCAGCTGATGTCACGTCCTCCTGAAATTAGTATTTTTCTAATAGTGCATATAAACACGTGGAGGCTGATGCAAGAATATGGACATCTGGATGCCAGAGACATCC
This sequence comes from Ichthyophis bannanicus, assembly GCA_033557465.1. Lineage (NCBI taxonomy): Eukaryota > Metazoa > Chordata > Amphibia > Gymnophiona > Ichthyophiidae > Ichthyophis > Ichthyophis bannanicus. Next base: position 290,095,545 of record CM066037.1, on the reverse strand, counting down.
CCATCGAGGATGTCCCCAGCCAGGGCCAATTCCGTTCTCGCGATTGTAGATGTTTACATTGCTCTGGAATGGAGATGTCTTGTCGGCTGCACGTCAAATCTTCCACCATTAGATGGCCAGTGTGTATGTGCACACTATGAGAACATCCCCGTAGGAGCCACAAAGCCAAAGACATCCCTACCCCCATGTACACAGGTCCACGTGCAACAGGAAACAGAATGGAGGAAACTCCTCCCATCGAGGAACAGTAATAACTCACATCAGAGAATATGGAACCCACCTGCCAAATTTCTCTGAGAAGGAAACCAGGCTCCTCTGCAGACTGGTCCTCCTGGAGGAGATGTTCCTCCCAATTGGGCACTGCAGGCCTGCACTAGCTACAGTGAGCAGGGTATGGGAGAGGATCCGCATCACCCTAGCACAGTATGTACAGACATACCAAGAGAAATATGGGAAAAGGCAGCAGTGGCCAGGAAGCACAAGCACAGAAAGATAGATAGGAAGAGGTAACCTAAATGAGGGAGAGGGTGCAGATATTGCAAGGATCTATTATGTGCAGAAAGCATGCATGTGCACAGCCTCAGAAGGTTGGACACCCAGGCTAGCAGTGCCAATGAACCAACTGAATTGGAACTACAGGAAGCAAGGATTCACAATATGAAAATGCAAGAGGTACCACACCGTAGGTGACAATATGTTCAGTGGTCCTAAACCCTCTGCCCTGTGTGCACAGGTGTCCAAGATAACAGCTGGCTTGCTAGGCAGCAATAGGAAATGACTGGAGATGGAAAACATGCATGTTAGCACTGATAGATGTAGCAGGATGGCCACATCACATCATCATGTCCCCACAATGGAGCACAATGTCCCCCTAAATCAGTGAAGTCTCTGTAGCAGGGACCCTAACAACAGTTATCATACATGAGCTGGCCGGCACCATACTGCAGTGTCAGGCCAGGACCATTGGAACATATCATACTGAGCCCAGCCCCAATATCAGCTGCACTGCCCGCAATCTAGTCCAAATACAGCAGTGTGAGTCCTGTCACATGCCTTCAAACCAGACCGTGGCACCCCGTGCTGAACCATCACCATTGTTCCCTGATCAGTGTTGGGAATGATATCAAAGGGCTGTACATGGATTGTGAAATCAATCCACGCTAAGGGCACGAGCACAGCTCATCCCTGTCACCCTCAATGGCCATGCTAAGGCACCGCACTCATTGCATGGGTAGTCTCCACATTCTCCCACCATCATGAAGTGAGGGAGATGCATAAATGAAAGATGAAGGCCATGGATCATGTGCCATGTCCCGCCCAACTTTCACACAGAGTCATGCTACCTCTGAGAGAAAGACAGGAGCAATGCACACAACATATAGTATGCAAAGTGGAATGTACATGCTGCACAGACTCCAGAAAGCCAACCCACAGCAATGAACGGCAATATAACACATCCAATTAACCAAAGGAAAGAAAATCCCAGGATGAGCAGACAAACATTCACCCACAGGGCAACACCATGCATAATGTGTCCTCTCACACTGAGGTCAGTGTGCCATCAATTAGTGGTGTGTGTTGAAATGTCTCAATTTGAAGTGGGTAAGGTCTCTGGAGTTCTGTGTAGCAGGTGCAGCATGCGGAGCAGACAATATAGTGTGAGCCCTGCCCCCTCATGCTATAAGATGTGACATAACTGTATTAGCTAGTTAGGCTGTACATGGAATGTTGTCCAGGGGTGGTCCCTGTCATGCATGAATATTGACATCTGTAGTATGTTTGTGATGGCACTGTAAACCAGAAGGCAAAATGACTGCCGCCCTTTGTGCGTCATCCCCTACATTGCTGTGTAGCTCACAGGCCCACCTAAGCACAGAACATAATTGCACGATGTTGAAAAATGCCCCTTTACCCACTGGGTCTGTTGAGGCTGCTGGTCCCCTTAGCCCTGTGGTAGAGGATGCAAATGATGTGTCCAGTCAGACTGGCCCCTCCCACATTCCAAACTATCTCCTCCTATCCCCCTCATCCTCCCCTTGTAGCAGTACCTAATTTGGCCCCCAATGTCAAGAATTGCAATAAGTCCATACATATCTTGTAGTTTACAGCAAACTGCTATGTTGGATTATAACCTCTGGCAGTTCAATTAAACCAAAACAACCACAGAAACATAAATAAATTACCAGCAAATGCCAATAAAAGTAGGCCCCAGTCGGAACTTGGCTGGGAAGTGCGTCGGAGGCACTTGGGGTCTTTTGCTTGGCCCCTGGGACTGCTGCCTTGTGCAGCGTTCAGCTCGGACGCTTGTGGCTTCCCCGGAACAGCGGACAGGCATTGGGGAGAGAGCCCGCAGCTGTGAGAGGACCACCTGAGTGGATAAAAGCTGCCAGTTTATCTGTGTCCAACTGAACTTGGCTGGGAAGTGCGTCGGAGGCACTCGGGGTCTTTTGCTTGGCCCCTGGAACTGCTGCCTTGTGCAGCGTTCAGCTCGGACGCTTGTGGCTTCCCCGGAACAGCGGACAGGCATTGGGGAGAGAGCCCGCAGCTGTGAGAGGACCACCTGAGTGGATAAAAGCTGCCAGTTTATCTGTGTCCAACTGAACTTGGCTGGGAAGTGCATCGGAGGCACTCGGGGTCTTTTGCTTGGCCCCTGGGACTGCTGCCTTGTGCAGCGTTCAGTTTGGACGCTTGTGGCTTCCCCAGAACAGTGGACAGGCATCGGGGAGAGAGCCTGCAGCTGTGAGAGGACCCCCTGAGTGGATAAAAGCTGCCAGTTTATTTGTGTCCAACTGAACTTGGCTGGGAAGTGCGTCAGAGGCACTCAGGGTCTTTTGCTTGGCCCCTGGGACTGCTGCCTTCTGCAGCGTTCAGCTCGGACGCTTGTGGCTTCCCTGGAACAGCGGACAGGCATCGGGGAGAGAGCCCGCAGCTGTGAGAGGACCCCCTGAGTGGATAAAAGCTGCCAGTTTATCTGTGTCCAACTGAACTTGGCTGGGAAGTGGGTCGGAGGCACTCGGGGTCTTTTGCTTGGCCCCTGGGACTGCTGCCTTGTGCAGCGTTCAGCTCGGACGCTTGTGGCTTCCCCGTAACAGCGGACAGGCATCGGGGAGAGAGCCCGCAGCTGTGAGAGGACCCCCTGAGTGGTTTTCCATTTGAGTTTTATAATTTCCATCTTTCTTTGCCACGGAGCGTGTTTCGAAGGGGCGTGTTCAAAGGGGCAGGTCCTGCCCCTTTGACGCCCCTTCAACGCCACTGCGATGTCACAGTAGTTATTCTGGTGACTACATGCTCCTGTTTGGCGAAGAGAGGGATGTTGTAATTGTGGTGGTTTTGTTTTCTTTTCTGTATCCTATTTTGCTTGTATGGGGAAACAGAAAGCAAAGGGCGTGGGTGCTTCTGGGGGTGATCCTGCCGGTGCTGTGAAGCCAACGGGCCCCCTAGATAAGCACTTCTCTCCCTTGCCGATTGCTCAATCGTCTCCCGAGGGCGCTTCCTTAAGTTCAGGGGGAAGATCTCCCCCACCGTGTCCTCTTCTGTCAGTGCTTCCCGCTCCTGCTGGGGAGTCCTCTGATAAGGTAAGGGCTATAAATGTTTCCTTTTCTTTACCTCAGTCGGTTGTTTCAGGTAAGTCGAGTAGTGTTGCTGCACTCTCGACTTTGTCTCCCGATATTGAGATTACACTGAAGGATGTCTGGGGAGTTTTGAAGTCCATTGATGATAAGATTTTGGGTACTTTAGGTTCTTTATCTAAATTTTCTCAAGAGACTGTAGTCTCTTTACAGCAATTAGATGGTAAGACGGTTTTGCTTGATACTGCTGTTTCTAAATTGGAGAGCCAGATTGTGTCTATGCATGCAGCTCAGGCTGCGAGTATTAAAGACTCACTAGTTCTTCATAACAAAATTGAAGCGATGGAGAATTCTGCACGTTCCTGCAATCTTCGTTTCTTGAATTTCCCTAATTCTAAACTCCTCGCTCCAAAACTCTTATTAGACAAGTACCTTAAAGAAGTGCTTTTATTCACTGATTCCATAGAAGTTTCTCAGCTTTATTATATTTCCCCCAGCTCTAAGAGGGTTAATCCTATTGAGGGGGAGTTTGACGCAATTGAGCCTACTATTTCTAACCTCACTGCCTTCTTAGAGGACTCCCTGGATATAACTGACACTCGATCTACTTTGTTAGTGACTTTTCTCTCTAGGGATGTTAAGCAACGTGTACTTCGTGCGTTTTTCAAGCATAAGACTACTAAGTTTTGTGGTCATCTTGTTAATGTTTTTCCCGACGTATCACGTAACACCCAGCTCAGGCAAAGGCTTTTTTTGGCCTTAAAGCCTCAGGTATTATCTCTGGGAGACTCTTCCTTTTTTCTTCGTTTCCCATGTAAATGTATTATTACTTTAAAGGGTGTCTCTTATGTTTTCACTGATGTTACTCATTTGGAAAGTTTTTTGATAGAGAAGCGGAAAACACTGAGTCATGTATGCAGTACTATGGGGAAATGTTAAGTGATGCTATCAAATCTGATTCAGCAGTGTAATGGGAAAGCCTGACCAGAGCGAAGTCAGCACTCCTGTCACACTGATGAAATGAAGGGTCAAGTGCTGTGTCCAAGGACAGAAGGAGTGCTAGTGGGACCTGGTGTCATGGTCTATTTATTTTAGTTCTCTATGTCTCCTACCCTACGGTGGAGGATGCAAATGTTGTGTCAGGCCAGACAGGCCCTCTCAAATCACAAACTCAAATCCCCCCATTCCCCTCATCCTCTCCCGTAGCAGTACCTAATTTGGCTCCCAATATCAGGATATGCAGTAAGTCCATACATATCTTGTAGCTTACATCAAACCACAATGTGGGGTCATGACGTGTGGCAATCCAATTAAATTGAAACCACAGAAACGTAAACATAAACCACCAGCATATGCTAACAAAAATAAGTAGCATGATCATGGAGGGTGACAGGGGATGGGCTGTACTCATGCCCTTAGCATGGATTGATTCTCCCTGAGAGTGCCCTAACCAAGAGGCTAATCCATCATCCCAGGTGATGGCAGTGGAACATAAATAGTTGAGCGTCTGTCATGCCATAGACTGGTTACATGGCCTGTGGGGAAGATGCTGGTCACCCACATATAGAGAGAGCAAGGGGGAACACCCTTCCTGTAGCAGGATAGAAAAAGCAGGACAAGAGACCAACCATGGAAAGAGATCTTTATTGAAGCCTATGGGGGGGAGGGGGTGAATACAGGGCAATACAACGGAACAGGCCAACGTTTCTAGCGAGAATTCGCCACCAGCTTCTGTGCGAGCAAGGTAAGTGATGATGAACACAGAAAGATATATCACATGCACAAAACCACCATCCCCACAGGTCCACCATGACAACTACCACACCGACTACTCTGTGAAGGCCCACATGGCACTTGCTTTGCTGTACCCCGAGAAGCCGGTCATGGCAGCCTACCAAGCAACCAACCCAGAACTGATACTCATGATGTGCCTCACAACATGTCAAACATGGATGCATATCCATACACTCCACCCCCAGACATTGGCACATGCCTGGTCTCCATGGGTGTATCAAAACAGCACCACTGGGGCGCAGGGATGGAACACAGGACAGGCCCGGCTGGCATGAACCTTCCAGCTGTGGTCTGCCCCAGTCCTGATTGTGGGAAGATTGCAGAGGGAGGCATGTCAACAAGGTACCTGGTGGACTTGTCCACCCTCTCCACTCCCTCCCTCCTGGAAGAAACAGGGTTAATTGTCAGCCCAGCTAGACACCGGTCCAGACTGCCAGACCAAATACAGACCCAGGCAAGCAATGCAATGTCATGTGGACCTCAGCAGTGATGCATCCAATCATGTATCATGCATTGGAAACTACCTCTGGCAGCACATTGTTAGCAAGGACACAGATGTAGCTGATGTGCTGTTAATGTATACTGTCACCCCTTTGTGCTGAACCCTGCTGGTGGAGTAGGGCACTACGCTGGGGGTTTGTGTTAAACTGACTTAATTCTGTTATGGAGGCCTTGCTTGGCCTTCTGGGAGTTGTAGTTGTTGATAGCCAGTTAAAGAATTAGTTGTGAAACTGTGGTAAGGTTTTAACAAGGGATTTATTTCCCCTTCCAAGAGGACTTTTTGCTGTGGTGTGAACAAAGGAAAACACAACCCTTCTTGGGCATATAAAAGGAACAAAATATGAACAAAAATAGCTTCTCTTCAGCTTATTAACAAGGAAAGTAAAGGTATATCAAACAGTCATTCGTAAGCATACAAAAACCACTTCTTTACTGTTTTTGGCTTACTCAGCTCTTCCTTTTATCGCAGAGAGGAAATGCTGTCTGCTATTGAAATCGTACAGTCCATGTATTCAGTGCTTGACTCAGCTTCTGATGTCTCACACTGCATATCCTCAACACATGCTTTCAATATATCTTCCCTTTCAGTATTAGGGACGTCTGTTAACAGTCTCTCTCTATTCTGCCGGGATTCTCTTCCTCCCTCTGTGAGAGTATGTGGAACAGAATTACCAACTTCACTGTAATGCTTCTGTTGAGAGCCTCTCCACTGCTGGTAGCTATTAGGTGAATTATAACATTCCCTTGCACCTCTATTAGGGTAAATTGGCTTACCTCTCGGCTCTGACTGGCTTAGGTTCCTGTGAGCAGCTGTAGTATGAAACAGCAGTTTTGCAGGGACTCTGCTTCTTAAATCCTCTCCAGAGATACAAACTTCTTCTGGTAAAAAGCCTTTAACCCTACCATGCCTGGTATAAGGGTAAGTAAACTTATCTGTACCTCTCAAACTGGCTTCATAAGGCTTTAGCGTTTCTGTGCATTGCCTTCCACTGCCAACCCCTGGGTTTTCCCTTTCAGGGTAAAAGTAAAACTTCTTGGCTTTTACCGTTCTCCCCACGGCTCTGTTCCAACCTGGGTCTTTCTCAGTATACTCTGGGCTCCTCTGATATCTGAAGCTTCCTGTCCTGGCTTTGCTACCTCCTCTGTAGCTCCTTCCACGTTTGCCGTTGCTTTCACTCTCAAACTCTGATTCCAGCTGTCTCAGACTCTCTCCCAAACACTCGTGGTAATCAGTCAGGCTTTCATTCAAACTTTCATCATTATCCTCATGCAGGCTCTCTTCATGGCTCTGTTCCCAGCTCTCTCCATGACTCCTCTGTCTAACTGCTTGTGAGCTGTGCTTATCTACGTACCCACGAGCTCCACCTCCCCCCCCCCCCCCCAGCTGGCTTGCATCAGGTGATGACCTCCTAGCTTTTCTCCTGGCTGGGTGCGTCTCTCTGGCTCGTGACCACATTTGTTTCTGTTGCCCATAGCAACTTCCTGACCTGTGTTTACTAAAAACGTCAGTGTCAGCCTGATTCACTGCTTCTTCATCTATCTGCATGGGCTCTGCTGGATCTGCTCTGTGACAATACATGTAAGGAAACCCAGCGCCATACAAGTGGGATATGGGCCTATTGGGCAGCATGGCTTTCACCAGTAGTGGAAGCTAATGAGAACACCTTGCTCTCCCATGTACTGCTGTTACAGAGGTTGACTCACCTCTCGAGCATTGAGGCACAAGAGGAGAATGAAGCCGGTGCACCCAGTGGCGAGGGGTGCAGTAGTCCAGTAGCAGCCACCACAAAAGCCACCAACAGCCCCACTGTCCTTTCAAACCCCTCCCCCTTGGAGAAGGTCTATGAGGAAGAGGAGGTGGTAGTGGTCCTAACCCTCACAGAGGTCCCAAGATCTCCCAAGGGGGAGGATCTTCCTAGTATCCAGCTGGGAGCCAGTGGGCCCCAGGAGGGGGATCCCCAGATTGAGGAGGACAAGGCAGGTGGAGAGCTCTAGGGTGGAGGATATGAAGGCCTGGAGGAAGGAGAGGTGGCATGGGAGGGCAAGCCCCTGGAAGAGCCCCTGAGGGGGTGTTTGGGGCCTGCAAGGTCGGAGGGAGTAGATGCAGGGGATGGGCAGAGGTGGGGGTACATGTATGAGTGAGACGTGTAGGAGACCTGCTGCACCAGTGTGAGCATTCAGGGGATGATGCACAATGTTATAACCGGTAAACAAAACATATACATGGCAACAACTGTGAAAGACCAATGTGAACTGAGGCTGCCAATGGCTACACATGCCAATGACTATGTCATGCACACCTCCAACAGATGGCCATACAGTCTCACCATACACACCATATGGCTGCATGCCTCTATGGAGGGTGCTGCTGTGCCACTACCTGGTGTCCTGCTGCCCCCTTGGATTCAACACCTAATACTGTTCATAGGTTGTTCGTCAGGCCCGTCTCCATGATAGATTATGGATACTGGGTCCTGCCCAGGATCACAAGGAGTGCTTGTGGGGATCAAACCCAGATCTTGGAGATGGGGCTGTGCTGCTAACCCCTGGGCCCAGCCTCCACACAGTGGTGACTGCGTGAGTATGATGCATGTGTTTGCCACAGCACGAAATGGCTATGCTTACATGTGAGACAATATGATGATAGGTCCACACAGAGGTGCTGCTCCAAAAATGGGCTGCAAGATGTCTGGAGGGGGTAACTGAGGAATGTCCCTGACATTATGATTGCTGTACTCAAGGTAAAGTGATTGGTAGATTCCCATTGCACAAATGCACATGTTGACCCTGTAGATCCCTGGTAAGCCACAGATATGGCCTGACCACTTTGCCACATCCGCAAGGTGTGTGCACTTACCATTTGAGAAGGGGACCAACAGGTGGGGTGCAGAGAATGCTCATCTCAACACATGCAATGTGTTACACAGTGTTGGTGGTCAGCAAATCTCTCACAGCAGACCTGGAACCCCGAGGGTGGGTGACGATGACCATGTACCTCTGTGACATGTGATGCTTACCAAGGATGGCGTTTCAGCCATTCCCTGGCAGCAGCGCTGTCAGCAGCAATGGTAACATGACAAGGCAGTGTGGGTGTAGTGCAGTAGTTGGGGCACATTCCTGCCCATTGACACCTTGCACACATAACTATGTCCTGCCTAGTCAAAAGTGGTCTGAAGAACATCACTGCACATGTGCTGTGGCAACCTTACTGGCTTATGTGGCGAGCGATCTTGTGCAATGGGTACAAGTTTTGTGTGCCACTTCACAGGTCAGTTATTAAGGGCATGTTGTTCCATAATTAGTGTGCTTATCCCTCAGTCCACATAGGCACCAGGCAATTCCCCCTGCCAGGGCATGTGGAACGCTTGGCACATAACGGACATGTAATGTATAATTTGCATCTTCATGCAAACTGTGCCTGGACAAGGTTGTCGCGTGCTGCAACTCCCCTCTGGAATGCTTGTCTCAGGGGCACATGTGGCCCGACATCTTCATCATCTCCATTCTCCAGAGGATGGTCCGGCTCTGCTGGCAGGGGATGCCTGCACCTTATTGCATAGTTGTGGAGCATGCAGCAGGCCACAAATATTTTGCAGACCTTGGCTGGGTGGTAGAGCAGCTCACCTCCTGACTTATCCAGACATCAGATTCTGCTCTTCAATAGTCCAAATGTCCACTCAAGAATGCCCCGGGTGCTTCGGTGTGCCCGATTGTATCTCTGCTGGGTCAGGGTGCTGGGATTGTAGAGAGAAGGGTTATATCTCACAGGACCAGGAAATGTGTCATGGTGGAAAGGAGAGGAGCAATGTACATTACACATGCAGGATCAATATATGTGTGGCTATGGTCTGCTGTAGCAGCCAGTGACACGGGGCACCCACTCTCGAGCGAGATATGTGTCTCCGTCGAAGGTGCATGTGCCTTGTCACAGTCACCTGCAGTAGTGTAGATGCAGAATGTATGCCAAGGTGGGATAGTTGGTTATTGGACCGGTGATACACTCCCACCACCCCCATGTGGGGACTATGTAACCAGTGCTCTATATATACCATTTGTAGCACTGGGCGTGTGTCTCAGCAGTATCCCCATTGCAGATGTGCATTGTGGAAACTATAGGCTTAGTATGTGGTGTATGCCTTCTGACCATCAGAAGTTCCCATGGGCATCTGCTTATGTTGCCATATCATTCCATGGCACTGCCATGCACACATGTGGATATGGATATGCTCTAAGAGAATCCCTCGAGCCCTCACCCATGTTCTGCACAATGACTTCTCAAGGCCTAGTTGTCCTCTGCACTGTACACATGTGCAAGCTGTGGGAAAAGGGCAAATGCCCTCTCACCGTATGGCCATTGGATGTTGGCCCATGTTTTGACCTGTAGGTCATGGGTATGGCGGTATCAGTGTGATACCTAGTAGCCATTCAACGATCGTGTCCCTCTCAAAGCTGCTGTGTATTCCAGACTGGCTCAGGATGTGTGAGTCATGGCAGGATCCAGGGTATATGTCCACAACATCTGTGATTTCCCCATGGGCATTGCACATAACTTGCATGTTCATGGAGTGGTATGCCTTATGATTGAGGTACATAGCCTCACAGCATCTTGGCGGTCAGAGAGCCACATGTGTTCTGTCAACAACACCCAGCACTGTTGGGAAGAAAGCCATATTAAGGAATTCCAGCATCATCTGGTGCCTCTGCTGCTGTGTTTATGGGAAGGCTATGTATTGTGCCATGAACATCAGGAGCACTCTCAGGAACTGGCTGAGACATCGGGAGACTGCTGCCTGGCTCAGATCTCCTGCAGTGACTAGTACTGTCTGGAAAGACCCAGTGCCCAGGAAGGCGAGGGCTGTTATGACCTTCACATGTACAGGTATTGCCAGTCCCCTGTGAGTCATGGGGGCAAGGTGGGGGCTCCAGCTGCTGGCACAGGTCATATACCACTGCCCTGTCAAACCTGAGCCTGGACATTGATAGATCATCAGTCATGTCCAGGTAATTGCACCTCAGCCTTGGAACCCTTGAGTATATGGGTGTCTTTTGGCTTTGCTCCTCCTTTCCTGGTCTGTGCAATGCATATTTTCTTGCCCACAGCAGACGCTCCAATGGGGTCCCCCAAATGCACTCATACCTGCAGGGCGATGATGGGATGTGTCAAACACACTGTCAGACTTCCACACACACTGACATATTGCCACATCTTATCTTGTGGATGTGCATGATAACACCCTTGCAGAGCAAAGGTTAGGCCCCGAGCATGCAAATGATAAATGCATGCCCATGTTTGCCATGAATGGGATTGTAGACTTGAATGGGATGTAGACGTGAATGTTATACCCCTGCATGTGCATGGCAAAATGCTCTTCACAGTATAGCTTTTCCTTGGGGGCTATAGAATAGTGACATGTGAGGACAAGGCAGACCTCCATTATGTGACACTTCCACTGTCATTCCTCTAATGTGTGGGTGAGATTGGGTAACATGGCCATGGAGACACAGGATGGACATGGGACTCAAACCTACATCCCTAGGTTTATGTGGCAGTACTGTAACCATTACACTAATGCACTGCCACACTGACTGCCATTGTCTGTTTTGGCACTGCATTTCTTGCTATTGGCTACAGAGCTCCTTGGGGCCACAGCTCCTGCAAGTGATGTTGGCTATGCTGTGGCAATGTTTCCATCTGCCAATGGGTCTTTCCAGAGGCGTCCATGGGCTGACATATTTCAAATGTTCGGATGTACCCGATTATTGTCATTTCTGCTACATATATGCACATGTATATCTACAGAAAACACCTGGGATCGCACTGCTCCATGTTTGGAACGTACCGTTCTACAGGCAGCACTAATCCACAGTCATGGCACCTAAAGTGACTAGTCACAAGGCAAAGTTCTTCAAGGGTGAGGTGACACTTATGCTGGAGTGAATCCTTGCATACCTGCCTGTGTTGGTTGATGTCAGCTCATCATGGATGGTGGCATATGAAAGGAGAGGCAATGGCTGGACATCTGCTGGCAGATCAATGCGGTCTACCATTGAAGATGTCAAGCATAAGTGGCAGCAGGTGTGGCACAACACTGTGAAGAAGGCATGACACGTGGGCGTTGATGGCCAGGCAGAGCAGCTAACCAAACTGAAGCAGCGGGTCCTGGCCACAGTTCATCCAGCCATAGAGGATGGGGTGGGACCACTGGACACATTGCAGCCCTCCCAGAAGCCAAGTACGTGGGAGTATGTCGTCTCATGCCTTGGCACCCAGGCTTGGCTCACCTCCTTTGTGTGCAGCTGCTGCTGTGTACCATTCCATCTGTTGCTACTGCGAGGTATTCCATACAGTGGTTCCACTGCATGCCATACATTATCTAAGTTTTCTTGGTATGTTGTGTGGTCCACATACACAGCTACTTAGTCACAGGCTTCTGGTCACAGGGCTGCCTACACGACGCACATGTGTGGTGACATGCGCTCAAGGCCACTTTTACCCATTTCCTCTGCAATGGGCATTGTGACAGTGAACACCATCAGAGACTGTCACTCTGTTCCAATGTGGACAACTAGGCCATCTGCATAGCTGTCACAGAATCATCTCTGATGGGGTTGTGGTCAGGGGATACAATGTGGATGGTATATTCTGTCTGTGTCTCCATTGGTGTTGCGAATGGTGCTCAACAGGATACCGTGCCTGTTGACAACACCATGCCTGGAGATGCTGCATCAGGTCAAGTGGCCACTGTACAGGACACTGAACAGTGGGCGGACCTGGTTAAGGGGGGCCAAGCTGCAAGCAGAGGCCAAGAGTGTTCCAACTGATCTGGAGATTCTGGTTCCCTCCCCACCAGCACAGCAGCACACAAGGGCAAAATGTAATATGGCCCCCTTGTGCACAGGGATCCCAACCCCCATCACACCACAGCAAACTCCTGCAGCAATCCATATGAGAAATGATATAGGGTTAGACATCCAACAGAGACCAGCCAGTACACATAGACTTTGGGCTGTGCACAGCACCACAATCCCACACCCCTCACAGCCATACACACTGTAGTCAAGTGCATGAACACCCATCCCACTCCTCCATGACCCTTAAACCAACTTACCAGTGATTCCCCAACACAGACTGTATATCCCCACTCACAGGAATACATTGCCACAGCCACAGCCACACACAGAGTTACATGGCCCTACAATGGCCCTAGCCCCTGGTCCACCCCTTGCCTCCCCCCTCTCAGGAGGCTCATGCACCTGTGCTTGTGTCACCAAAGTCATGGAGGTAGACGGCAGTGATCTCTCTACAGTGTATTATTTTTCTTCTCAGTGACAGAGCACCATGCTGAGGGATCACTATATCCTACAGATATGATATGTGCATGTAGCTTCCTCACAGGGATAAGAACATAAGAACATAAGATATGCCATACTGGGTCAGACCAAGGTCCATCAAGCCCAGTATTCTGTTTCCAACAGTGGCCAATCTAGGTCATATGTACCTAGCAGTTTCCCCAAGAGACACAAGTTCCACAATGCTTGTACTGGGTCAAGCATTGATATCTTCGGTCACTTCTTAATAATGGTTTATGGACCTTTCCTCCAGGAACTTGTCCAAACCTTTTTTAAACCCAGCTACACTAACAGCCTTTACTACATCCTCCGGTAACAAATTCCAGAGTTTGATTACACGTTGAGTGAAAAAATATTTTCTTTTATTAGTCTTAAATAGTTTACCTTGTAGCTTCATTGCATGTCCCCTAGTCTTTCTATATTCTGATAAGGTAAACAATCGATCTACGTTTACCCGTTCCACTCCGTTCATTAATCTATAGACTTCTATCATATCTCCCCTCAGCCGTCTCTTTTCCAGGTTAAAGAGCCCTAACCTTTTTAGCCTTTCTTCATAGGAGTATCCTTCCATCCCCTTTACCATTTTGGTGGCTCTTCTCTGTACCTTTTCTAAAATCGCTATATCCTTTTTAAGATACGGCGACCAGAATTGCACACAATATTCAAGGTGCGGTCTCACCATGGAACGATATAGAGGCATTATAATATCCTTTGTTTTATTTTCCATTCCTTTCCTTATCATACCTAGCATTCTATTTGCTCTCTTGGCCGCCGCTGCACACTGGGCCGAGGGTTTTAACATGGTATCCACAATGACGCCTAAATCTTTTTCCTGGGTGGTGGTTCCTAATGTGGAACCTTGCATCGTGTAACCATAGTTTGGGTTGTTCTTCCCTAGGTGCATAACCTTGCACTTGTCCACATTAAATTTCATCTGCCATTTTGATGCCCAGTCTTCCAATTTATCAAGATCCTCTTGCAATTTTTCACAATCCTCTTGGGTTTTAACAACTTTAAATAGTTTTGTGTCATCTGCAAATTTGATAACCTCACTCGTTATTCCACTTTCCAGGTCATTTATGAATATGTCAAAAAGCAGCGGACCCAGCACAGATCCCTGGGGTACACCACTATTCACCTTTCTCCATTGGGAAAATTGGCCATTTAGCCCTACCCTCTGCTTTCTATCTTTTAACCAGTTCCTGATCCACAATAGTACACTGCCTCCTATCCCATGACTCTTTAGTTTTGCCAAAAGTCTCTGATGAGGGACCTTGTCAAAGGCTTTCTGAAAGTCCAGATACACAATATCAACCGACTCACCTTTGTCCACCTGTTTATTCACTCCTTCATAAAAACATAACAGATTAGTAAGACAAGATCTTCCTTGTCTAAAGCCATGTTGGCTGTCTCCCATTAGGTTGTGACTATCTACATGCTGAGTAATTTTATTCTTTATGATGGTGTCTACCATTTTTCCCGGTACTGACGTCAGGCTCACCGGTCTGTAGTTTCCCGGATCACCCCTGGAACCCTTTTTAAAAATTGGTGTTACATTGGCAATCCTCCAATCTTCAGGTATTAGAGATGATTTTAATGAATATTCACAGATTACTGAAAGCAGTTCTGAAATCTCATATTTCAGTTCTTTCAACACCCTTGGATGTATACCATCCGGCCCAGGTGATTTGCTACTCTTCAGTTTATCTAATAGTTGTAAGACATCTTCCTGATGTATCGATATTTCCTTCAATTCTTCCACACCTTTAAATACCACTTCAGTCATGGGTAACATCCCTACATCTTCCTCAGTAAAGACCGAAGCAAAGAATTCATTCAGTCTCTCCGCTATCGCCTTGTCGCCTCTTAGTGCTCCTTTAACCCCTTTATCATCTAATGGACCAACTGACTCTCTCACAGGTTTTTTGCTACGAATGTACTTGAAAAGGTCTTTATTTCGCGTTTTTGCTTCCGCAGCAAGCTTCTTCTCAAATTCTCTCTTTGCCTGCCTTATCAATGCCTTGCATTTGACTTGCCAGTGCTTGTGCTGTTTCCAGGTTTCGTCGTTTGGCTCTTTTTTCCATTTCCTGAAAGATGCTTTTTTGGCAACAACAGCCTCTCTGACCTCACCTTTAAACCATGCTGGCAGTTTTTTGGACTTCCTTCCACTTTTCTTAAAGCATGGAATACAGCTGGTCTGGGCTTCCAAGATAGTATTTTTCAACAACACCCAAGCTTGATGTACGTCTTTAACCTTCGCAACTGCTCCTTTTAGTTTTTTCTTAACTGTTTTCCTCATTTTATCATAGTCTCCTTTTCGAAAGTTAAAAGGTAGTACTGTGGATTTCCTTACTATCCCTCCTCCACTAATTAAATCAAAGGCGATCATGTTATGATCACTATTACCAAGTGGCCCCAACACCCGTATCTCTTGCACTAGATCTGGTGTTCCACTAAGGACTAGGTCTAATATGGCTTCCCCTCTGGTCGGTTCATAAACCAGCTGCTCCAAGAAGCAGTCATTTATTTCATCTAGGAACTTTATCTCCCTAGCATGTCCTGACGTGACACTGACCCAGTCGATACCGGGGTAATTGAAATCACCCATTATTATTACTGCGCTGTAACTTTTGTTAGCTTCCTTGATTTCTTTGAGCATTTCATCATCCATTTGTTCATTCTGGCCAGGTGCTCGATAGTACACCCCCACTGCCATCGCCTTCCCCCTTTTATATGGAATTTCAATCCATATAGATTCTACAGCAGATTTTGTTTCCTGCAAAACTTTAATCCTTTCTGACTCAATGCCCTCTCTAACATAGAGCACAACCCCTCCACCAATTTGATCAGTTCTATCATTACGATATAGTTTGTATCCAGGTATCACAGTGTCCCACTGGTTGTCCTCCTTCCACCATGTCTCTGATATTCCAATCATATCTAACCTTTCATTTAGTGCTATATATTCTAACTCTCCCATCTTATTCTTTAGACTTCTAGCATTTGCATACAAGCATTTTAGAGAATGTATTTTATTCATGTTAATTTGGCTATTGTTAGACATGGGTAAATTGGGATCTTTAAGCTCTGTCTGCTCCATACTTGAGGGCATTTGGGCTACTTTACTCTTTTGTGGAACCTCTCTGCTTTTGGTAGTATCCTTCAAGGATACATTCTTACGAACCATCCGCTCTTGGGCGACTGTCGGCTTTCCCCTAATATCTAGTTTAAAAGCTGCTCTATCTCCTTTTTAAAGGTTAATGCCAGCAGCCTGGTTCCATCCCGGTTAAGGTGAAGCCCATCCCTTCGGAAGAGCCCCTCCTTTCCCCAGAATGTTCCCCAGTTCCTAACAAATCCAAAACCCTCATCTCTGCACCATTGTCTCATCCACGCATTGAGACTCCGGAGCTCTGCCTGCCTTTTGGGTCCTGCGCGTGGAACAGGAAGCATTTCGGAGAATGCTACCCTGGAAGTTCTGGATTTCAACTTTCTACCTAAAAGCCTAAATTTTGCCTCCAGAACCTCCCTACCACATTTTCCTATGTCATTGGTACCGACATGTACCAAGACAGCAGACTCCTCCCCAGCACTATCTAAGACCTTATCTAGGTGGCGCATGAGGTCCGCTACCTTCGCACCAGGCAGGCATGTTACCAGGCGATCCTCACGTCCACCAGCCACCCAGCTATCTACATGCCTAATGATCGAATCACCAACTATAACGGCTGTCCTAACCCTTCCCTCTTGGGCACATGGCCCTGGAGAAACTTCCTCGGTGCGAGAGGGTTTTACATCACCTGGAGGACAGGTCCTAGTTACAGGATCACTTCCTGCCACACCAGAGTGATGCTCTCCTGTCACGTGACCTCTCTCCTCCATGGCAACAGGGGTGCTGCCAGACTGGAGGTGGGACTTCAGGACTATATCCCTGTAGGTCTCGTCTATGTACCTCTCTGTCTGTCTTATGTTTTCCAAGTCTGCTACTTTAGCCTCTAGAGAACTGACTTGTTCCCTGAGAGAAAAGAGCTCCTTGCACCTAGTGCACACGTAAGACCTCTCACCAACTGGGAGAAAATCATACATGTGACACTCAATGCAAAAGACTGGAAAGCCCCCATCCCGCTGCTGGACTGCTGTCTGCATCTTAGTTTTAAGTTTGTGTCTAGATCTTTAAGTTCTTACTTACTAGGGGTTGCTATGGGTATTTATACCAATAAAACTGTACCTAATACGTTTAATATACCTTGTTCACCTGAAGCTTAATTAATCTCAGGTCCTTAGTGTATGACTGATTTGGGTAATGAGTTTCACCTGAAAGCACCTCCTGTCTTTTAAGATGTGTAAGTACCTATAAAGCTGTGATTATCCCAGGGGAGGGTGGGTGTGGGGAGGGAGGGAGGGAAATAACACTTATTAAAAGAGGGCTGCTACACAGTACCCTGTCTTGTGCTGCTGAGGTAAGCTAAATTCTGATTTGATTTAAATGATAGCTCTTAGCTGCTGCTAGGCTCTAACTTCTTATGAAATTTAAACTACAAGCTCTCTGCTGGGTACTAAATTTAACCAGAAAGCTCTCTTCTGTGTGTTAAATTTAAACTAAAAGTACTTTGCTGTTACTTGGCCCTGAGTGACTATTAAATTTAAACTACAAGCTCTCTGCTGGGTATGAAATGTAACCAGAAAGCTCTCCTCTGTGTTTTAAATTCAAACTTTAATTGCTGCTACTAGGCCCTAACTGATCCAACAAAAAACAGTGGGTTCACAGATTAAGTAGCTTTAATACAAAGAATTCTTTTTAGAAAATTACCAGAAGTATATACTCACAGTTGCAGATTTTTCTCCAGAAGTAACAGTCCCCCTTTCTAGTCCTTCAAGACAGGGACATATCCACCCTCTTTAGTACCCTTGATATCTCCTGTGCCATCTACCAGGCTTCTGCAGCTTGCCAGGACAATCCAGGGGCTCCTGGATCAACAAATGTCAGTGCAGTGTTGTCAGGATGTGTCAGGGGCATTTATCTAAAAGATAAACTCTTTATTAGGAATACCCTCTTAACATGACAGCCACTGCCTCCCTCACCACACATATATATCAATCATATCCTGTCCTTGGGGGAGGTGGTTGCTTGGAACATTTCACATGTTGTTATTCAGCTGAGGCTTGTATGGGTTTTGTGGCTTGCACATTGGGTGCTGCTAGGAATTGAACACATGCCTCTCAGCTTCTAAGGCAGTGCTGTTGCCATTGCGCTATAGCTCTGCTCCATGATGTGTGGATATAGCCAGCAATAGCTCATAGTGCAATGGTGGCACATAGATCATGGGAGTGCCACATCACAACAGGGAGACAGATGTGCCTTTGCAGGGGGTGCCATCCCTCACCACTCATATGCGGTTTGTCATTTCATGGGGTGCATGGTATCATTTTCTGTTGAGCATCTTACACATTCCACTATACCCTTTGGTGAGCAGTTGCATCCTGTGCTCTGACTCTTCCTGCTTGGCCCTGGATTCTTGCTTAGGGGGTCCACAGTGTGGCATTGAAGGGGGCTAGTGAATTCAGGCCTATGTTGGTGTCTTGTCATCTTGCATGGCTTGACTAGGATCCTTGGAGTTGTCACATCACAGTGGACCCTTTGTTGACCTCATTGCTCCTTACATTTGTCCGTCAGGTACTCTGTGGCACTCAGTGCACATTCTGATTTCAGACACATGGGTTTGGATGTGCCCACAAATGTGAAATTGGGATCATTGATGGCTAGACAGTGATCAGCCTTCTGGACGTGGCTGCATTTTTGGATCAGGATCATAGACGTCCAGATGGTGATTGGCTCTTTTGGAAGTTCCCATGCTCAACATATTCTGTGGAGCTGCATGTGCTCGATCATGCCTGTCCTCAGCATCACCATGCCTTCATTGCCATTACATGCATCTCCTCCATTCCACAATGGGGATATGTCCAATGCCACAACTGCAGTGCTGAGTGTCAGTATGTTGACAATCATTGACAACAAATAGACCCTACTGATGCGTGCACAATACACAGCACAAACATTACATTCACTCACTGCATGTTTCTTCTTGCTAGTGCAGAATGATGGTTTTTGGATGTGCTGACACACACTACACATGCATACCTGACAGATTTCTCAGGCATGTATGATGGGATTTGTGTGCGCGCACATACCTTGCATATCAACATACATGTCAGTTGAGGCACTCCTTAGTTATTCGTGCATTGGTTAGGTCAGTAAGCAGTCATGGCATTACTACATATGGACCAGTGGTCATCAGATGCAGTCTCCCATAGCTATCTGCCTCAATATATCTCTATCTAGTGTAGGGACCATCATATTAAGAGCATGCATTAGTGCAAATAGCATATATATATATATACCCCAATGCACCATTACCAGTGGTACAGGTGTGATCTGCATTTCTCAGCCACAAGGGGAGCACTGTCATACACACTGTGATAAGGAAGCTTATCATAGTTCAGGAGGGAGCTATAAAAGAGGTGAATTGGCTTTGAACAAGCAACCTGTCTTTGCTGGTAGAAATACTAAAACAGAATGTTTTCATAAAAGACTACCAGTCCCAGAATGCACCAGGTTTCAAACAGCCTCTAGAAGGGCTGAAGTGGGGAAACGTGTGTTCAATCAGGAGAGCTATGAGGTAATCCCCAATCACTCATCTCCAAGGGCAGGGCTTGATTCAGCACACCTGGGCTGTGCTAGGGTGGAGTGTCCCTCTAAGCACTTTAAAAGTAAAAGATATTCTACACAGAGACAGAACAGGGAGAACGGTGAGCACAGGGAGAAGCAGAAGCTGCAGATCCAGAAACAGAAGCCATTGGAGAAAGAAGAGAGAGAACTACAACAGCCGAAGCAACGTGGAAGGAAGAACAGAAAGACATCTTGGAGGTCTAAAGAAGGAGCCCACAGCAGTACGTGTGTTAGGAGTGCTTCCAGAGGCAAGCATACTCCATTGGGCAGGAGGAAGCCAGAGGATTGGGATTATAGAGCCAGGAACTTCCAAACGGCACCTTTGAGGGGGACGGCTGCATTTGGAAGGGGCCCTAAGACCGGTGCAAGAAGGTATGTGAAGAGAGACCCAGTGTCCAGGGATCTTGATTGGAAGGCTGGACATAAAAGCTGGACTACTTACTGGCCAGGATACCTGGAGAGGAAATCTAACAGCAAGGGGATCACAGGTATGAACTTTGATCTATGCCCTAGCTCTTCACCTGGAAGACAGCAGGGAAACAAGTATTATCCTGAGAGTGATCAATTAAGGAATTCCTCTGAGCCAGACCATGATATTGATTCCATGATATTTGAGGAAGAAGGAGATATATCAAATGATCAGTTGGAATACATGGATTGCTCCTTGTCTAGGCTGCTGTTTTAAAGTAGTTTCTCACTAATACAACAACCACCAAAAGGAACTGTAACTTGTTCTTTTATCTACCCAGAAAAGTCTCTGCAAGAAAGCTTTCGGGTAGGATTGAGCCACGTAGAGAGAGTGAACCAGCAAAGGGGTTTGCAGCTGGCTAATTTGTAATTGAGCCAGGCACAAGTGCACGTGAGCTCTAGAAGAAAACTTCTTCCTTGTGTGTGTGAATAGAAGAAAGTTATCCTTGATAAAGAACAGTTTTTTTTCTACTTTTGGGTTTGTTTTTGCCTTTTGGAGCACTGCTAAGAAGGTCATTAGCAGGAGCCATCAAAAAGACCTTTTCTGTTTCCCATCAAGGTCTTTATTGATTTATTGCTTAAGAAGTTCAGTTACCTTATATCATGTTTTGTTTTTCCTGAGCACAATACTTGAAGCAAGTGTCCTTTTGTGTTACCAAGTAAATCTGTGTGGGAGAATTAACCCCATGAATAAAATCTGTTTTTCTTTGCTTACACTCGAGCATCACAACTCATTATTTTGTGAACGGCTGATTCTGATATGAATGAACTACAACTCCCACACTCCTTTGCAAGTCATACTAGTGCCAGCCTTTTCGGAATATGGCACTGGATATTTTCATTTGATAGCCATCTGAACTTGCAGTCTGGATGTGTTATTCGTGCTCTGGAATGACCTCCATAGGCTATTGGGCAGAAGGAAAATATCTAGAACAAAGCTTTTCATTATTGGGGAAAAATATTGAGACACACAGGGCTTGAATTAATAACAGGATGCCTAGGTGAAAAGTCTAAAAAGACATCTATTTTGAAAGGCAACATAGGTGGTCTATGTGTCTTTATAAAAAAGGCACACAGAACAAGCCCCAAATACCAATGGACACATTTACACCTACTCCAAAAAAGGTATAAATTTATGTGTGCACTCCTTAAGTGTACATGTGTATTTTATAAAATAAGTGCACACATCACAACTCTTCCTCTGCTCTACCCAAATTACACCCGTGGGAATGCCTGAACACAGATTGCATAGCAGCAGGCACATACTTTTTAACGTGTGTATACCATCATGCAATTTTATAAAAGCCCTTTTTTTCATGTAAACTGGGCTTTTCAGAAAAAGCTTTATAAAATTACCACCCTCCACAGAAGGCAATGCCTTTTATAAAATTACTCTATGTATTTATAGGCAACTCTGGTGTAGGCCTGGTCAGGCTGAATTTTGGGCAGAGCGAAGGTTGAGTCATGATTTACATGCGGAGTTTATAAAATACAGACATTCATATTTTTACTAGCTCCCAAGCTAGTTCACAGGTTTACTACAGCCACGATTTCTGCATGATTTGTGCTAGTATTTTATAAAGACAGACACCCGTGTGTCTAGAAAATGGGCCCCAAATAGGTGCCAACATGGCATTTCCACCTAGATGGTGATGGCTCTACATAGCAACAGCCTAGTGGTTAAAGCAGCAGCCTGGGAGCCAGAGAGACCAGGGTTTAAATTCCACTCACACTCCTTGTGGCCTTGGGCAAGTCACTTAACTTTCCATGGCTTCATGTACAAACTTGGATTGTAAGCTCTCTGGGCACAGGGAGATATTGTATTGTATCTGAATGCAACTTGCCTTGAACTACTCATCCTTGTTCACAAGACTATACATTCAGGCAGCCCTGCTTATCTTTCATCTCATTTTTATTCCACATGCACCTTCTCGGGTTCTCCGGTCTATTCATGCAAATTGTCTTTACATTCCCTCCCCATCACAGGCTCATCTTGAATGCACATGGCACTCGGTGTTCTTCTTAGGTCCCAGCCTTTGGAATCCCACCCCCTCCCCTTGATCTCAGTCTTAAATCCTCCTTCCTAAAGTTCAAGACTTCTTTGAAAATCCACTTACTTCAGCTTGCATAAGGTCTTCCCCCTTAGGCCATTCTGGATTCTGCTTCCCTCCGTTTTACACCACCCCTTCTTGCTCTTATCTCTCTTTCCTTTCCTATTAGTTTTAAAGGCATTCTTTTCTCTTTTCTAATTTAATTATTTTATTGTACACCATCCTAACATTACAAAGGGCAATATATCAAGTTTTTAATAAACCATACTGGAAATGTGTGAGCTAAATACAAATAAAGCATAGTTACTCACCTGTAACAGGTGATCTCCGGGAAAAGCAGGAATTTAGTCTTCACATATCGGTATCGTCGGTACCGACGGAGCCTGTGCGGGAACGCTCCCCAGCGTCCAATTAGAAAGCTTTTGGGAGCATCCCACAGTACCTGCGTGCTGCCTTCCTGCCTTTCCCAACTGCCTCTCTCCAGTTGAGTTTAAAGCTGAGACAAAGAGAGAGAGAGATACAACTCCTAGGGGAGGTGGGTGGGTTGTGAAGACTAAATTTCTGCTGTTCCCGGAGATCACCTGTTACAGGTGAGTAACTATGGTATCTCCAGGAACAAGCAGGAATGTAGTCTTCACATATGGGGACTCCCTAGCTTTAGATGCCAGGGAGAGACCCCAGAAGTTGTGTGTCCCTGTGAAAGGGCTCCACTTCCCCCCATGGATCTCTGGCATCCAACCAGGGATGGTGGGTAGGAGTTGATTAGGTATGGAACAGGTGTTGAAGAACAGCCTGACCAAACAAGGCATCCCGGCAGGAGTCCTTGTCCAAGTAGTAATGGGCTGTGAAGGTATGAACCGAGGCCCAAGTGGCTGCTCGACAGATGTCGTCGATAGACACAGAGTGCAGATGAGCCATTGAAGCTGCCATGGCTCTCACATTGTGAGCTGTGACATGGCCCTCCAGAGGAAGATTCTTACTCTGATAGGCAAAGGAAATACACTGAGCAATCCAGTTGGACAGGGTTCTCTTGGAGACTGGAAGTCCCAAATGAGAAGGATCAAAAGCAACAAAGAGTTGAGAGGACTTTCTATGTTGCTGTGTTCTTTGCAAGTAAAAGGCTAAAGCTCTTTTACAGTCCAAAGTATGAAGATTCCTTTCTGCACTAGATGCATGAGGCCTTGGAAAAAACATAGGCAGGTAGACCGCTTGGTTTAGATGAAAAGGCGAGACCACCTTTGGCATAAAATGTGGATGAGTTCTAAGGACTACCTTGTCATGATGGAACCTTGTATAAGGTGGATCAGCTACTAGTGCCTGCAACTCAATGATGCGGCGTGCTGATGTGATTGCAATGAGAAAGATAATCTTCCAAGAAAGGAATTTCAATGAGGTAGTTGCTAAGGGTTCGAAAGGTGGCTTCATAAGCTGACCAAGAACCAGGTTTAAGTCTCATGCCACTGGTGGTGGCCTAATGGGAGGCTTAGTTAGAAGAAGCCCTCTCATAAATCTTGCTATAAGAGGATGGGAGGAAATAGGTTGTCCATTTAGAGGCTTGAAAGAAGCTGCAATAGCACTCAAATGGACTCTTATTGAGTTAGTTTTAAGTCCTGCATTGGATAAATGAAGGAGATACTCCAATAATGATTCCAGAGGTATTGCAAGGGGGTTAAGACCCTTCTGCGAACACCATATGGTAAACCTTTTCCACCTGAAAGTATAAGAGCATCTTGTGGAAGGCTTCCTGGAAGCATGAAGGACATCCTTTACTTGCTGAGAGAGGTTATGATCTTGAAGATCTAGGCCTTCAGCAACCAAGCTCTGAGGTGCAGAGATTGGGGATTTGGATGCCATAGCATTCCATCCTCCTGAGACAGGAGATCTGGAGCAGATCCTAACTCCAGGGAGGGGGCTTGAGAGAGATGTAGAAGCAGAGGGTACCACACTTGCCGTGGCCAATGTGGAGCTATGAGAATCATACGCCCTCTGTCTCTCTGAAGCTTGAATAGGATTTGGGGAATTAGGGGAATGGGTGGAAAGGCATAAAGGAAGTCTTGATCCCAGTGAAGGAGGAAAGCACCCCTGGCCTGAGAGCACTGAGCCATAATTCTGGAACAGAACCGGGGAAGTTTAGCATTCCACGGACTTGCAAAGAGGTCTGTGTCCGGGGCTCCCCAAATTTGAAAGATCTTGGCCACCTGGTCTGCATGTAGAGACCATTCGTGTGGAAGCAGAACTCGGCTGAGTCTGTCTGCCCAAGAGTTTTCTATGCCTGGGAGGTACACTGCCAGGAGATGAATCTGATGCTCTCTGGTGAGGGCCCATAGTCGCAAAGCTTCATTGCAAAGCAACAGAGAGCCTGTTCCCCCCTGCTTGTTCACATAGAACATCGCTACCTGATTGTCCGTATGAATGAGGACTGTCTTGTAGCTGAGCAGGGTATGGAACACTCGAAGAGCAAGGAAGATTTCTCTGAGCTCTGAGACTGATATGCAGATGAGTCTCCTGTGGAGTCTAGATGCCTTGGGTGGAGAGGTCCTGTAGATGAGCTCCCCAACCCATTGATGAAGTATCTGTTGTGAGAGTTGCCTGGGGTAAGGGTTGTTGAAAAGGGGACCCCAGCAACAGGTTTTGAGTGGACTGCATGCTCAAGAAATGAAGCTTGTACCCCTCTTTTATGATGGAGAGTGTCCAATGCTCTGCTGTTATCTGCCCCCATCTTGGGGCAAAGTGACATAACCTTCCTGGAATGGTGGAAGGCTCTGGTCCATTTAGAGCCAAGAAGGCTAAGTTCTCTAGATGCAAGTCAAAGGCCTTGTGGAGGCTGAGACTGCTGAGGCGGTTGAGGCTTAGCAGTCTTTGCTTTTCTTTGCTTGGCAGGTTGCTGACCCTTCCAGACAGGTTGACCTGCAGGGCGTCCCTGCTGGGAATAAGCAGGATAAAACCTTTTCTTTTTAGAAAAGAATGGTTTCTTGAAAGATTTCTTTCTTGCAGGATCAGCTGTACCCTTGGATAGTCTCTCCAAGGTGGAGTTATCAGCATCCAACTCATTGGCCTTTTCTTGCCAATCTTTGCCAAACAGGTTCTCGCCAGTACAAGGAATATTGTCTAATTTGTCTTGTACCCAGAGCTCCAAATCAGATGCCTGGAGCCAGGCAATTCTACATGCACCTATGGCAATGGCAGAGGTTCTGCTTATGCACTCAAAACAGTCAAAAGCTGCACGACTGACAAATTTGGAAACATCTTGAGCATGTTTGACCAATGTGAGAAAATCTTGTCTCCTATCCTTAGGAAGAAGAGGACTCAAAACCTCTAAATCTCCTGTGATTTCCTTCAGGAACATTCCCATATATAAAATATAGGAACTGATCTTGGTAGAAAGCATGGAAGCTTGGAAGGTATGACGTCCAAAAGCATCCAAAGTTCTGCATTCACGTCTTGGGGGATTAGAGGCATGCCTCTTTGCACTTCTGATCCTTCTCATAGCTGACTCCACCACAATGGAGTGGTGAGGGAGCTGAGTTTTCTGGAAACCAGGACAAGGAGGGACTCGATACATAGTGTCAAGTCTACGAGAATGAGGAGAGGTGGTAAGAGGGGTCTCCCACATTCTGAGCATGAGATCATGCAAGATCTCATGGATGGGCAAAGTAGCTGCCTCCTTAGGAGCTTTGGGCTATTGCAAAATTTCCAGCTCCTTTGCTCTGGGCTCTGTTTCAGGAGCCACAGTAATGGAGAGACCCCGAGCCACCTCCCTGATGAAATCCTGGAAGGAGATATCCTCTGGAGGAGACATCCTGCGTTTAGAGGAGGAGGGCTCCTCTGGAAGAAGTGCTCTGGTATCGACAGAACTATCGGAATCCTCAGATTCCTCTGAGGACTCGAAGTACCTTCTGTCCGGATGCTCCTGTAGAGCCCAATACCCGTACCGACCGAAGTAGTTACCGGGGGGAATCGGTACCGGTGTATCGGTACTGGAGGGCATCGGGTGACTGGGTGCCAGTAATGCGGTCACCGATGTCGATGCTATCGGTACCGGTACCGATACCGGTTCCGGAGTCGGTGCCTGTACCAGCTGAACTGTCTGATGCGGTTCCAAGGGTGTCGATGCCACAAGGAGAGCCGCCAGACTGCATTCAATAGCCAGGAACCTCTGGTCTATCGACGCTGCCGATGCCTGGATGTCGGTACCGGAGAAGACAGCCGGTACCCCAGAGCATGGCACCAGTAGTTCTGCCGAGGTCGAGGCCTCGAGAACGTCCTGGAGCCCCGATAATGCTTTAGAAGCCGAGGCCTCCCACCGGGGCAATTTTGACGGTGCAGAATCCTCAAGGGCAATGCCAGAGGCATCTCGGTGCTTAGAGGGAGATCTACCCTTTGAGGACCGGCTATGTTTAGTTACCTGAGATCCACGGGAGGAAGAGGAAGCCCTGGAAGATGCCAACGAAGCTGCATCAGAGGGAAACAGACTACTGAGCTTAGCAGCTCGGTTCTGCTGACCTCTTTTAGACATCATGGCACAGGACCTACAATTTGTGATAGAGTGGTCAGGACCTAAACATTTCAGACACCATTCATGGGTGTCGGTGACGGAGATGGTACCGCCACACTTGGTGCACTTTTTGAAACCTGAAGCAGGTTTCTCCATCGTAGGAAAGGTTTTTGGGCCTAAGGCCCAAAATGGCGTGTGCACCTGGGAAAAATACTAGATATATATATATTGTGATGGGGCCCGTGGTTAGAGCCCTTATTGCCCTGTATAGGCGGTTGCCTAGGGCCTATGAACAAGTAATTGCTCTGGCTTGATAAACAAAAGAGTCTTTCAGAGCAATTTTGAATGAAACTTAAAGTGGGTTTTATTCCCCGTCCCGCTCGGACTTGTCAAGAAAACAGAAACTTAAAGATGAACAGAGCAACAAATTAATGACAAACAAATAATCCTTGTTTCCTGTACCCAGTTCTCTTTGCATTCATTCACATAGCAAGGCTGCGTTTGTAACACATGCTGCATTCCATGGGAATGGGCTCCGGAAGATTGCTAGCGTCTTCCCATATCATATTCTCTTCAGCAGTGCCCAAACTCCCTGTGTCAGACTCCTCATACAAATGGCGCTCAGACACAGTGTCCTGTGATAAATCACTGTAATACTCAAAAGAGGCTCTTCTCCCTTCTGGACTATACCTCTCTGGCCTGTGGTATCTTCTGCCTGGGCTCTCCTCCCAGAATAACAGTTCTGAACCACCTTGCTGCTTGTAGTTATATTCAGGACGACGCCCTTGGCACTTAGGGGTTTTAAACTTCTCCCTATAATCATATGGAGGATTCCTTCTCTCTGCAGGGACTGCCTTAATACTTGGCTCCCTATACCTTATGGCTTTTGCCTTCCAGGCTGGTTGTGCAGGAGTATAATGAGACTTAGTTTTACACCTACTTCTTAGGCTGCAGACGTGCTTGGAGTTCCCATCCCCCAACACTTTCCTCTCACAGTGACCTCTGCCCTGAACTGGCACATACCGGTCTCTAGTGTAGTGGGATCTTCCTAGCTTCTCTTTCAGGTTATTTCTGGTAGCAGGTTTACTCTTGGAACAGCTTGCCTTGAACCTCTCTTCTCGAGAGCTGGAGTCAGACTCACTTCCTGGTTCTCCGTGAGAAGAGTTTCCTCCCAGCAATCCCCTGGGGTTTCTGCTCAGCTGATGAGAGCCACACCTCCTGCTATTCTCTGCAACCCGTCCTGCAGTCCTACTCTCTGCAGTTCCCTTTGGTGTTCGTGTTCTTGCTCCTCCTCTTGCCACTCCCAATCTACTCCACTGACTGGAACCTTGCCTTAAGTAATCCCTAGCTCTGCACGTGACCTGGGGATTTTCACTCAGGTGTTCCTGATGGGATTTTTGTTTGCTACGTAGCAAGAATTTCCCTTGCTCCGGTGAATCAGAGTGTCTAGTGCTGCTTTCTAAAGCTGACTCTGAGGTAAGTCTTTCTTTTACCTGAATTTGCATAGGCTGTGTACCCCTTGCTGCATCACAATATATATATATTTTTTAAGAACAGAAATAAAGAAAGAAAAACCGGCGGTACCGGTAAAGCGTTGAGGAAGGCAGACGCGACCACAAAAAAAAAAAAAAAATAGTAAAAGGGAAGAATTTTCTGCGGTGACAGGAACAACGACCTGCTGGCTCCGTGG
Source organism: Ichthyophis bannanicus (assembly GCA_033557465.1). NCBI lineage: Eukaryota > Metazoa > Chordata > Amphibia > Gymnophiona > Ichthyophiidae > Ichthyophis > Ichthyophis bannanicus. The sequence goes on along the minus strand of CM066037.1, from coordinate 290,066,903 downwards.
AAAACGAAGAACTGGAGAGAGGCAGTTGGGAAAGGCGGGAAGGCAGCACGCAGGCACTGTGGGATGCTCCCAAAAGCTTTCTAATTGGATGCTGGGGAGCGTTCCCCCGCAGGCTCCGTCGGTACCGACGATACCCATATGTGAAGACTACATTCCTGCTTGTTCCTGGAGATATAACAAAATACTCTCCACAAGTCTAAAACCTAATGACACTTCAGATCTTACCAGCAGAGATGACAGAACCTGGAGCTGTTTATTTAGAGGGTAATTTTCAAAAGTGTGTCTAAAAGTGTGCATATCCCTGGAAATGGGTACACCTAAACTAGAAATTAAAACCAAATTACTGCAAAAAGGGGTATACAACTAATACAAAAAACAACCACCCTTATTTACTCCTTACTTCTCACAATATCAACCAATTCAGCAAACTACATCTATCATATTTCTTAAATAAGGTAAAATGACCTCAGAGAAACCTACCCCTACATTTGGCGAAACAAATCACCATAGGGTTAGATGGTATATTTCACATCACGGGTCAAAAACCTTTAATTTTATAATTCACCTTTAATACTTACAAAATTTATATTACCCAAATAATTACATCTCCAAAAAGTACTTTTTGGGATTCGAAACCTTAATTAACCTCGAAATTCTTAATAAATTTACCTATATTTTTAACTACTTATAAGGAATACATTCTTAAAATCATACATGAATTATACAGCCGCAGGCGCCTGCATTGATCCCAACCGTCCTGCAAAAAAAGAGCACACAGGCTTCAGGTATACAGCTGATATTCAATAGCAGGTAATAACTGCATACTTATCTGGGCAATGCCGAAACCGCAGGCTACTCTGTTAGCTGAATCACGCACGTTAAAATTCGGCGTTAAAGACACCGACGAAATTTCCAATATTTTCATCAAAGCAGTCCAACAAAAGCTTTCGTTTCACCTTTCCGGCTTCTTCAGGGACTCTTTAATTTAACCCACTCCACACCAATACATTATTTTCTAAATTTCATCCACGGGCACCAAAAGTGCCTCCACTTTTACATCTAAACTAGAACCATATTTTGTAACAGCACTGGTTGGAGGCTATTTTAAAAATACATGTATTGCTTCCCACTAATCTACACATGCATCTTTGCCAGGTGTGCATATATGCCATATGTATGTACTAGTCACACATACTATTTCAGGATCCAGGAACTTTCATGAAACCATCAAGAAAAGTGGCTCAAATGGGCAAAAACCTCTAAGTTCAGGCATGGATGTGGCAGGGGGAACCCGACGCCTCCTGGCTGCTTGTTCTCTATTTCTAGTACCTAGAGGAACAAATTACTAGGTCTTGCACCTCAGGATGTAGAGGGCTTAAAAGAAAGGTCAGATAATTGTGCCTCCATGAGGAGAGTGGCTGCAGTAGCTCCTTGCAAATATGGAATTGCTACCATTAAGAACACAAAAGTCTTATCTAAGAGGTTTTACATTTGTTTCTCTAAGTGCAGCTTTTATGCTATAGCCACTATGGCTCATCTATGCTTTCCACCTCTATGGAAGCAGTCTCTCCAGGTCTCACTCCAGCATTACTATTATACTGACATCTGATCAAAGTCCAAGCATTAAGATTTACTGATATAAATACATAATGTGAAGGCACATTTTAGAAAGGCTGCACAGGTGAAATCTGGGACACCCAAGTCAAAACGTCTGAAATTCCATGGGAGGGGCATGTGAAGTTAGGCATGTGTAAGTTCCTTTTAAAATTGACCTATTATTGAATAGGCCGACACATGCATAGCAGATGCCTGTTATAATTGTTTTGTTCTTGGCTTATTTTGAATGGTTCTTTTTAATCCATGTGTTGCTTCCCCCTCCCATCTTTTCTTCTCCTGTAGTGAATGATATCTTTCCTGTCAATAATTGGAGTACTTTTCCTTTTCCTGTTTCTTTTGTTTTTAATTGTTAACCACTTTGCTTCCCCTTAGAGTGGTGTGTGCGCGTGCTATATCAAATTTCAATAAAATAAAGTTGTTGCTCGATTTTAGAAACTTGCACACGTCTGATATGGACGGCAGTGGTCTAGACAACACAGATGTACCACCGATGGTATTTCAGAACAGGCACATCTATCCGATGCCACATGCATGTCCTGGCTTGCCATTTCACAAGCAGAGAACTGCAGTGGTGAGGCAACCAGTTTTCTTATGAAGAGAAAAGAGTATTGGGAGAATGAGAAGACTTTCTCCTTTTCTGTTGACAGATATTATATTGCCAAAATGAGCAATTTTTAGGTGCCTATTCATGTCCAGGAGCAGGCATAGCCTTGGACGTGTCCTCTGGAAATTTCAGACGTGCAGTGCGGTTCTAAAATTGGGCGCAAAAGTTTATATTTGTAGGAATACGCCAGGCATGCCTCCACTACACCCCCATGTGATCGGGAAGTGATTGTGCTAGACATGTGTAAATTGGGGCCTTTCAATAACTCCAGGGATGTCCATGTGATTTCCACGTTTGAATGGGCATTTTTGGATGTGAAATTCACAGATAGGGCTTCTAAATTGACCCCCTTTGTTTTTATTGATTATATTCTATTTAACTATAGGCACTGTGCAAAATACAGTTGTGGGAGTGGAAGGCCTCACAGTTGTAGTAGCTCCCTTCTAGGAAGTTTTCTAATCACTACAGAGTGCAATCAATTGTCCACAAATTGAAGAAAACTGAGCAAGGCCATGCTCTGAGACAAATGTATATGTGTGTGTGTGTGTATGCACTTACATCTCCATTCCTGCTCTGTCTGAATTATGCCCTCAGGAACACACATGTGTGATCTTTTCAGCATGCATCATTATATGCACAACAGGCTCTACACATGAAACAATCTTTATAAAATTAGCCACCAAATTACTGTAATTCTATTTATATAGGATTACTGTTAAAAACTAGGTAAATTGCAGGTAGGTCAGAATCTGTAGCTTGTATTATTATGGAGTAGGAAGAACGGCAATGCCCTTGCTGAAGGTTTTAACACTGGTTACCTTTAAAGTTGAAAATTCAGTTTAAAATCATTATTCTCAGTTATCAAGCATTGGCTGGAGGAGGTATGTTTTGTATGATCAGCAAATTACATAGGTATACTCCTTTGAGGATCTTCCAGTCAAAGAGGTGATTAATGATTCTGTCACAAAAAGAAATGCACTTAGTATGAACAAAGGCAATATCTTTTTCAGGCACAGCACCACAGCTATGGAATCTCATTCCAATAAAATTAAAGAACACAGATGGGGGTAATTTTATAAAATGTTTTTCCATGTGTAAAGAAAGTCTTTCCTGTTGAAAAGGGCTATTGTAAACGTGCACTTAGATATTCATACACAAAATGCATACATGGAAAGAATGTGCCTACTTTTATGCAATTTGAATGCATACTTGTGATGTATGAGCATATTTTATAAAATACACAAATATACGCACACATGTACAGCTTTTTTGGAACAGATTTAAATTTGTGCATGAGCACTTTAGCGCTATTGAAAGTGTTTCTGGGTATCTATTTTATAAAGGCACATAGGTGCTTAAAGTGACATTTTACTTACCAGATAATGTCCTTTCCTTGAGTCCTACTAGACCAGTCCAGGCAAGTGGGTTTTGTTCCCCTACCAGCAGATTGGTGGAGACAAAAAACCAATGAAAAGCCCAGGTTCCAATGACATCACTCCCATGCCTCTATCCATCTTATCCACGAGAGGTCTTTTCTGATTTCATCCTAAAGCATATGAGAGAACATGGCAAGCCTCACACACCATCAATGTGGGCAACAATGAGTAACCAAACAGTAGAGAACTATGTACAGGAAAGCTGACAAGATGGACCTGTAGAGCCAAGTATATAAATCATAGTGGACCCAAGGGTTCCATTGCAAAAGAACAGAGCAAACATATTTCCAAGGGATGGGCCCTGGACTGGTCTAGCAAGACTCAAGGAAAGGAAACTATCTGGTAAATAAAATGTCACCTTCTACATCATCCTGCTATGAAAGGACTTTATCTGGTAAATAAAATGTCACCTTCTATATCGTCCTGCTAGACCAGTCCAGACAAGCGGGACGTACTAAAGCTACATCTCCGCTGGGCGGGAAGAAGACACAGAAGCTTGCAAAACCTTAGCGTCAAAGCTGTTTCCACCTGAGCATGGACATCCAAGCGGAAATGCTTGACAAAAGTGAAAAGTGATGTCAAATGTTTGCAGGGGCTACCAAACTCCACTTCGCCCATGAGGATGCTTGTGCTCAGGTAGAATGGGCACACAAACCCTCCAGAACCAGCCGGTTCCACAATAGATCTGCCAAGGCAATAACCTTCTTAATCCAGCACCCCAATGCAGATTTAGCCACTGCGTCACCTTGCATGGACCAGCAAACAGCACAAAACTATGGTCTGACTTACAAAAAAATTCATAACCTCCAAGAACCAGAAAAGTACCTTCCAGACATCCACAAGGTGAAGATCCTTACTATTCCCCTGACACTGCTCCATAGAGGAGGGCAAGCAAACCACCTGGTTCACATGAAAGGGAGAAAACATCTCAGGGAAGAAGGAAGACACAGATCGAATGAAAATGGCCACCTCAGAGAAAGATAAGTAAGGATCTTGGCAAGATAAAGCCAGCAGATCAGAATCCTCCTTACGGTACAAATCACAACCAAGAAGGCCATCTTGAGCATCAAATCCTTCAGAGCAGCATGCTTCAATGACTCAAAGGGCTCCGACATCATTGCCCCAAGCACCAAACACAGATCCCAGGAAGGGATCACAGACCAGAGGGGAGGACGCAGACGACGAACCCTCTGAAGTACCACCTCAGATCATTATCAGAGCCTATCAATAATACTCCATCAAAAATTATGTATGTCTGGCTCAACTCATTAACCACACTGTAATACCATTCAATAAGCAAATAATAATCAGGGAGAAAGGCAAATCTCAGAATCAACAAGTCCACCAATCAACCATAAAATGTCCATAGGTGTCTTCCTTGATAATACATCAATGATTTGCTCAATCTTTCTCCCTTTAGTAAACACAATGATGGAATCAACAACAATACCATACAAACAAAAACACATCAAAATGAAATATAACTTCACAAATCTTCTTCATGTCATCTTTATATAACAATTCTTCAATATTTTTTCATTAATTCATCCTTGTATAGCATTTAGATTCACCAATTGATCCAGGTGAGCTAACCCCAACGCCCACTTGGACATCCCTTCAGCATTTCGCATCCAGCTGCTTCAGGGGGATCTTACTAAAAATAAAAAACAACTGCTTAACTTCCGTACTACAGACTAAAAGCCACCACCTTAGATATCTAATATTAATTATTCATATTGTGACGCTCGCGCCCCTACCAGGCGGCTGCCTAGTAGGGACGGCTGGCCATCTTATATCCCTTCTAGGATTTTTGTGTAGTTGTGTCCGAAAGGAAGAGCCAAGTGGTTATTAAAGCGCACAGGGAATTTTATTCGGTTTCCAGGCTGGTAAGTGGTGAACATAAAATTCTTCAAGCTTAACTTTTTTCCAGACAAAAGAAAATACAGGATAACTTCTCCAGAAATCAAAATGTCCAAAATATTGTAACCTGGAACAAAACTCACAGCAGTTTCTGTTCCTCACTGCAAATTGCTTAACATTATAAAACAAAAGCATTTGTAAAACTCTTCACACAGTGAATGGGTCATCAGCTTCAAGCCTGCTGTTGCCACACACACACACAAACAGTTTCAGCTGTTTGGGCCTTCACTGAGCTCCTGCAGTTTCAGGTTCTTTAGGAGAGATTCTTAACCCTTTTCCTTCAGGCTTACTCCTCTCTTTCAGCTTCTGAAACTGTCTTTAAATTGCAACAGCCTCTTTTTATATTCCACTGTTTCTAGCTCACATTACTCGTGTACCTTAGTGCACAGCTCGCATTCCATCTCAGAGACCTCAGACTCAATAACACTTTCCTCAGGGCCTACCTCCATGCTCTCTATTGAGCTACAGCTGGGTGCTTTCTGAAAGTGCTCTGGTGTCTTTTCCTTAAGAGTCTTCACAAGATTAAACAGTCTCTCTCACTGCCTGGCCTTGCCTTCTCCAAGCCGGTCTCTTGGGGGTCTCTCCTGTTTAACCTCCCTGGTGAGATATTTCTTGCTGTGCTGAGCCTTCAGGGGTATGAAAGTCTCCTCTGAGTCAGAGCAAGAACTGTCCTGCTGGCAATGCTTGTTCCCTGCGTACCATTCTTGGTTGCCTTTATATTGGTTCCTCCTTTTGCTGCTCTCCTTGGCTGCAAAGGTTCTCCTCAGCTTGGCCCCAGATCTTTCCTGTCTTTGCCTTCTGGGAACTGGACTCGAACCTGGGCTAGGCCTTGAACTGCAGCTGCCACTTGTGCTTGCTCTTGCACTCCTCCTGGACCTTCTTCTCCAAGCCCCTTCCAAACTCAAACTGGCTCTCCTGTTTGTGTTTGTTTTTTCCCTGTTAACTGCTGAGCAGGGCAACTCCCTTCCTGGCTCCTCCCACTTGGACCTCCTACTCCTATGCAGGGTTGTCCTGTGGTCTGGGATTGGTTTATCCTTAGCTCTGCCCCCTAGGTTCCTTTCATGGCTTCTAGTATGGAGTATATGGTTTTGTGCACCCATCCCCCACAAAGAAGAAAAATCCTTCTTTTTTTCAGTTTTCCCTTGCTGGGCTGCACCCTCCTTACCACAATATCCTACTAAACAACGTTACTTAACTTCATTTCCGTACGTCACCATCAGCTCGACCAGAAACGTACCAACCAACATTCTAAAAATGCCATGCAGGCACATAAATGTCCAAAGGAACCCCCTCTTCCTCAACTACCACAATCCCCCTGAAGCAGCTGGATTCGAAATGCTGAAGGGACGTCCAAGCGGGCATTGGGGTTAGCTCATCTGGATAAATTGGTGGATCTAAATGCTATACAAGGATGAATTAATGAAGAAATATTGAAGAATTTTATATAAGGATGACAAGAAGAAGATTTGTGAAGTTATATTTCATGTTGTGTTTTTGATTGTATGGTATTGTTGTTGATTCCATCATTGTGTTTACTAAAGTGAGAAGATTGAGCAAATCATTGATGTATTATCAAGGAAGACACCTATGGCCATTTGATGGTTGATTGGTGGCTTTGTTGATTCTGAGATTTGCCTTTCTCCCTGATTATTATTTGCTTATTGAATGGTAATACAGTGTGGTTAATGAGTGGAGCCAGACATACATAATTTTTGATGAAGAACCCTCTGAAGAAGCCAAAACATTGAGGTGTAAGGCTAGAGACTTACCAGCCAATGGACCCTGAAACAGGCCAAAGCTACCACCTGAACATTCAGGAATCTAAGAGAAAGGCCCTTCTCCAGACCATCCTGTAGAAAAGGCCAACAAAGATGTACATTGGCTGCCTCAAGAGCCAGCTGTCATGCGCTGCACCAGCATTCAAAGCATCAGACACACATTTAGGCCAGGTTGATAGACCTCCTCGGCTCTGAGCAGAGTGGAAAACCACCACAAGAGAGTAGCCTGAATATACTAACCATTTTCTTTCAGGAGCCAAGCCATAAGTGAGAAGGGAGCTGCGTCCTCAAGGACAACAGACCTGACCCAACAGGCCCCATGATGGAGGCAAATGAAGAGCCACATCAGATCTCCATATCATGCTCTCCTTGGCCAACCCGGCACCACAGAATAATCCTTTTCGGGTGGCGCTCCATACGTCGAATCACATACCCCACCAGGGGCCACAGATGAAACATATACAGCAGGTGTTGACTTGGTCAGGGTTGACATAATCAGAAAACAAGGGGTTACCTCAAACAAGCAGGTAAATGCAGACAATATCCTAAAGAGACCTACTCAAACCAGACACTGACCCAAACAATTCTAAAATGATATAAGGAAAAAGAAAGTATTACAAATGCAGAAGATTCAGATAATTTTTTTACAGTTACAAGTACAAGCACAGATGGATAATTTTTGAGTGGAAATGAAGAAATTCAGGTTATCAAAATTGAATCATTACGTACTGTATATGCTTGGATGAACCTGGATCGTAAAAAGCCTAAAATGGTATCATTTGATGAATCTGAAGAATTTGGTCATTCATATTTTTATGTTTAAGGGGTCAAGGATTTTTTAGATCAAGGCAAAAAAGTCCGAAGGCGCAAGGGCAGAGGCCGTGGCAAGATGTCTGATGGCATGGTTCTGCCGTCTCGTCGCCCCTGGACCAGATCTCAACCGATGATGGACCCGGATGGTGAGGTGAACCCATCTTCGAAAGTATTATCTCCTCTTCAATTGAATGTATTGGATAAGAGGTTATCTTTTGTACCTCATGTTACACATAATTCATTTCAAGTACGACCTGATTTAGAGCAGTTTATCCACGAGATTCAGAATAAGAAATAGAAATTGCACTTACCTGGTAATTGTTGTTCCTTGAGGAACTCCAGTTCAGTCCTCCACCTCTGGGTTGTGCTCCTCCTCCTGCAGCTTGGAGACTGGACAAGTCAAACTCTTGATGTCACTGGATATATACTATCGGTCTTCTCCCATCATTCCCCAGTGAACTATTGTCAAAGCAGACTCAAAGGAGCAAGAAATAAGTAGCTAACTCATTAACTATCACTCTAAATTTAAAATTTAAAACTTAACTCTTAATACTAAATTCCCTTAATGAAGGGAAAGGCAACAACCTCGTCCTTGCCTCTGCCCTCCACCCCACCAGAACAGAGAAAGAGGGTCAGAAAGGAGGAAGGAGAACAAGGAGGACAGAAAAAGAAAGATACCACCTTGACTCTGATATATCGAACATACCATACTCTTAGTGCCCGAAAGTCCCCCTCCACACTGAAGACTCACACACACTGCCTCGCTCATCTCCGGGTGGGATTGAGGACTGAACTGGAGTTCCTCAAGGAACAACAATTACCAGGTAAGTGTAATTTTTATTTCCTTATCGTTCCTCCAGTTCAGTCCTCCACCTCTGGGATGTAACAGAGCAGTAATCATTGGGAGGGACAGCACAGTTACTTACCTGTAATAGGTGATCTCCGGAACAGCAGGAATTAGTCTTCACACGTGGGAGACGTCGCCGACGGAGCCCGCATGGGAATGCTCCCCAGCATCCAATCAGAAGGCCTTTGGGAGCATACCCCGCGCCTGTGCGGTGGCTTCCCGCCCTTCCTACTGCCTCTCCCCAGTTGAGTTTCATAGCTGAGCCAGAAGGAGAGGAGAGGAAGGAATAGATACAAAAAAGAGATACAACTCCTAGGGGAGGTGGGCGGGTTGTGAAGACTAATTCCTGCTGTTCCGGAGATCACCTGTTACAGGTAAGTAACTGTGCTATCTCCAGGAACAAGCAGGAATGAGTCTTCACACGTGGGGACTCCCTAGCTTAGGATGCCCGGGGAGGTCCCATAAGCGCAGCCCAGGACGGGATGGCATTCGCCCAGCCTAAATCCCCGGCATCCCCTGAGGGATGGAGGGCAGGAGTTGAATAGAGGAACAGTGAATCTACAGACTACAGAGGGAGTCTTTAGAGTGCAGAACAGGTAACATTAAGATACAGCAAAAAAAAAAAACAGGCTACGGGAAGAGTACCCAGAGGGATGCACAAATAGTATCAGTAAGCATTTAATGAGTAAATGCCCTAGTACCATGTAGAGCTTACCGGCCACTAAGTTTTAATGAAGTAATGGTGTGGAACCCAGTAGGGCTCACCTACCGGGTTGCCGGAAGCAGACCTGTGGTGAAGGCACCGTAGACGCAGTAGCGAAGTCATCAAGGAAACTTCGCCGCAGCGAGGAGGAAGCTCCAAATCCGGAAGGCTAGGAGATCCAGGCGTCAGCTGGGTCAGGAGAAAGACGGCAGGTCTTCCAGGAGGCTTAGTGCAAGCTAAGCACTCCCTTAGGAGTAGAGTCCAGAACTCAGAGGACTAACAGTAGAAGACTGGCCGAACCAGAGAGCCCATTCCAGAGAAGAGTAGGGGTGCACCCCAGAGCAGAAGGAGTACACAGGCTACCCTAGCGAGAGATAGGGAGACAAGGGTCCGAACCCCCAGGAGGAGGACCTAACTGAAAAGGAGCTGTAGACTCCACAGCGGTAGAGTACCACCAGTCCACGGCCCGATCGAGGAATAGGCAGGCGGACTGGCAGGACCCCGGGGGGGGGGGGGGCGTGAGTACCGGCCATAGGGAAAAAGGCGGTATAGCACAGGTACTGCGGGCATCCCCCCAATATGCGCCTATCGCGCAGGAGATATCTAGTATATCTAAGCCGGTGGGCATGAGGGCGCCCACTCCGGTACTAATGCAGGTATGTCGAGGGGCCTACCTCCCTGCGCATCACCCTGGTAAGGCGGATCTGCCATCGATCCACAGAGCGTCCACCTGGAAGGTGGCAGCAAGATCCGTCAGTAGAGGGATCTATTCCAGAGGACAAGGGCAGATCGGCGAACCAACAGCGCGGTAGCGTAGGGGACAGGGGATAGCATCAGTCTGGTAGAACGCCACAGGGGCTGGAGGCCCTATATGTGTCCCCAGGACCTGCACGCAGAAACTCACCCCCCCCCCCCCCGCACAGACGGGGGAGAGGAAGGTAATTCCGGTACGGAAGCAATCAGCAGGGGGATACCGGCTGAGAAGGGTTCGGAGACGTACCGAAGGTTAATAAGTTGGCCGTTGGCCATAGCTATCACGGAATAGAGGTGGTCTCCCTACCAACGGAAGGAGAATACCCGAACCCCTAGATAAGCCTCCGAACCATTTGCAACTGAACGAGCACCCGAGCAGAGCTCAATTTTTAAATGTCCGATAAGAGGGTTAAGTGCAGGCAGCCGCCTGCCTGAGCCTAAAAATGCTTAGAAGGAGAGTCCTGGCGCGGGCCCGGGGGCATCAACCCGGGGTGAGAGGCCCCTTGCCTGGGCACGCCTGGAGGGTGGGCGGAGGTCTGATATTTCCTCTTCCTAGAGAGGCGTTTACCGCCGCCGTGGGGCCGGGCCCTAGGCTGGCTGCTAACCCTGGGAAGGTTAGCGAAGCACTGTGCGACCTGACGCAAGGCTTCGCTGTTGAAGAGGTGATCTCCGTCGCAGGGAGAATTACCCAGGTTGTGCTGTGCCCGTCTACACAACTCGGACGCCTGCAGCCATGCTGTACGGCGTGCTCTAATGGCAACAGCAGAAGCTCTGCTGACCTACTGGAAGGAGTCCAGCGAAGCACGAGAAAGGAACCCGGAGATATTCCTGCAGTGATAAAGGAGCAGGGAATATTCAAAGGCCTTGGTCGCTGATACGAAGAGGGATAACCGAGACAACCTCTCGGTGACCTCCCGAAGTGACAGACTCATATAAAATATATATGAGATAATTCTGGCCGTCAGCATAGACGTCTGGAAAGCTTGACGTCCTAGAGTATCTAGCGTCTTTGAGGCGCGGCCTGGGGGGCGAGAAGCATGCTTCTCCTTGCTTCCGGTCTTCCTCAGCGCCGATTCCACCACAATGGACCGATGTGGAAGCTGGTGCTGCCGAAAACCCGGGGACGGAGGCACCCAGTATAGAGCCTGCATCGCAGTCGACGGTGCCGGAACCCTCAAAGGCGACCGCCAAGCCCCCAGCAGGAGATCCTGCAGGGAGGGATGCAGAGGAAGCATCACGGCTGCCTGTTCCTCAGGGACCGGGCTCGGGCCCGGGGTAGGGATGGCCAGCAAGTCCGCCATGTCAAGGAGGAAATCCTGAAAAGGTGGCTCTGCCGGAGGAGTTATGGTGGGGGAGGCTGCCGGGGCACACAGAGGCCGCCCGGCCCGATGCCCGCTAGGCATAGGAGGGGACCAACCGCCCCGGATCGGGGCAGTCCCCATGGCGTCGTCGGCTCCTGGGATTGATTCCAAACTAGGCATCGAAGGGGTCGATGGCACCGACAGCGCCACAGGAATCGGCCTCGGCCCCGAACCCGGGGGTGGCGCTGCTCCCTGCGATCGAAGCGGTTCCGCGGCCGCTGGAGGGCAGGGGCCAGCGGTCTCCGCTCTGCATCGCGGGAGGGGACAGGGACCGATCCCGAGACATGTAGTGTCCAAGCTTTCAAGGCTGGATACCGACTCCAGGCTGGGCATCGAACCGAGTGAGGAGATCAACTCCCTTCCAGAGGGCCCCGGTGGGGGCGACTGCGCCGGTGGTGGAAAACCCGAAGCGCGGATCGGAACCGCGCCGATCGGTGCTGCGAGCATCATGGGTCCCCGAGGGCGGAGCTCGGTGGAGAGGGGGTCATCTGACGCCGGCGCCGATGTCGATCGGCGGGCACTGCCCGAAGCCGGGCTCCCTCTCGCACCCGTTCGAACCAGAGAGAAACCCTCCCGGGGCATACGGCCCGTCCCTGAGGGGACCCCGGTCACCCGACGATGAGTCCCTGCGGGGGTGCAAAGCCCCTGCGCCGACGTTGGTGTACTGCTGCGGGGCGGCGCAGATCCAGATCGGATCGAAGCGGTCGAAGTCCCCGAGGCCCCTTCTCTAGGAAAAAACGGGGCCCTTGACGGCCGCGTCAATGCCGGGGAGTCGTCCGAGCGCTGGCCGACATACCCCGAGGTCCCCGGGGAAGGTTGATGGCGGCACCTCGTGCTCGACGCCCCTGCCGTCGCCGGCGGAGCGGCGCCGCTCGAACCCGGTACCACCCTTACGCAGGGCTGGGAAAACGGCGACCCGGCACGGGTCGAAGCGAGCAGCCCCGAGGGGAGGGAGGCCAGACGACCATCCCCGGCGCGGGGCGGAACCACCGACGCCCGCGCTCTAAGCGGGTACTACCCCCGCGCATGACCTGAACGTAGGGCCGTCAGACCGTGTCGAGTCGATCGGCCCCCGAGGTAGAGAGGACAGCGGCCGGCGATCCCCGGTGGGGAGTGGGTCACTCGACGCCAATGGGTCGGCACCGCCCAAGGCGGATACCGGCCCCCTAGGAAGGCCATACCGGCGCGAGTCAGTCGGCCCCGGAGGCACCGAGGACCTCAGCCGCCAATCCCCGGTGAGGAGCGGAACGCTCGATGCCGACGCCGAGGGGTCGGTACCGCCCGAAGCGGGCACCGCCCACGCGCATGGCAGGGATGGAGGAACGCCAGACTGGACCGAGTTGATCGGCCCTGGAGGCGCCGAGGACAGCAGCCGACGATCCTCGGTGAGGAGTGGAGCGCTCGACACCGACGCCGATGCCGGGGGCTCAGTACCGCCCGAAGCGGCTACCACGCCCAAGCGTGGCTTGGATGTAGGGATGTCAGACCCGGTCGAGCCAGTCGGCCCTGAAGGTGCCGAGGACACCGGCTGACGATCCCTGGCGAAGAGTGGAACACTCGACGCCGACGCCGATGCCGGGGAATCGGCACCGCTCGAGGCGGGTACCTCCCTCGGGCATGGCTCGGGAATGTTCTGTGAGGAACGTACCTCAGGAACATCCCGAAACCCCGTAAATGCTTTGGAGCCCGAGGACTCCCGCCGGGGTATATCACCCAAGGAGGACTTGAGGGGTTGGCCGGAGCCGTCGCCATGCCTCGCATGAGACTTGCCCCTCAAGACTCGGCTAGTCTTAACAGACTGTTGTGTGGTTACCTGATCCTGGAGAGAAGAACAACCCGACAACCGCGCCCTGGGCGCGAAGACGTCGTCGAGGGATACCCGAAAGAGGGAGGGTCTTCTGCCGACACTGCAGCCCGGGGAATCCGGGAAAGAGGGGTCAGGCCCCACACAGGAGAGGCACCAGGCATTGGAATCCATGTGGAAAATGGAGTCCCCGCCATGAGGCCGGGGGGAAGAAGGCTCCATGCCCCGGTCCTCAGCGCCTGGAGGGGGCGATGAAAATTAAAGGAAAGAAGAAAAAAAAAAAAGAAAGGGGGGGGCACGGAGGTGCCACCGTCGGCGGGAAAGCCGCGACTACAGAAAAACGGAAAAAAATTTCTGCGGTGGCAGGAGGGACGTCCTGCCTGCTCCGCGGAAAACGAAAAACTGGGGAGAGGCAGTAGGAAGGGCGGGAAGCCACCGTGCAGGCGCGGGGTATGCTCCCAAAGGCCTTCTGATTGGATGCTGGGGAGCATTCCCGTGCGGGCTCCGTCGGCGACGTCTCCCACGTGTGAAGACTCATTCCTGCTTGTTCCTGGAGATCTTTCCACCCGGATCGCAACACTGCTGACCCGAAAGAGGCATCACTTGCCGCCGAAACATCCAGACGATAGTGCTTGCTGAAGGTATGGAGAGACAACCACGTCGCCGCTCTGCAAATCTCCACCGGCGGAACCAAACTGTGCTCTGCTCAAGACATAGCCTGAGCTCTGGTGGAATGTGCCCGCAGGCCTTCTGGTACCTGCCGGCCTTGCAAGATATATGCTGACACTATCGCCTCTCGGACCCTCCTGGAGATGGAGGCTTTGGCTGCCTCCTCATCCTTACATGGACCGCCAAAGAGGATAAATAGATGTTCCGACTTACGAAAGACCTCTGAAACCTTCAAGTATTGACACAGAACTCTCTTTATGTCCAGGCGCCGAAGACTCCGGTCTGAACCGCCCACCTCCGACACCCCTAACACTGGCAACGAGACCGATTGATTAGGTAGAAAGGACGGCACCGGACGCAAAACCACTTTTTCCCTCGAAAAGGACAAAAAGGGCTCCCGGCAAGAGAGCACCTGCAACTCCGAAACACGCCAGACTGAACAAATGGCCACTAAAAACACTGTCTTTAGGGTCAAGTTGTTGATAGAAGCCTGAGATAAAGGCTCAAAAGGTTCCCTGGTCAACGCTCCTAACACCAGGTTGAGATCCCACGGAGGCACTATCATCCTGTGAGAGGGCCGCATCCTAGACACCGCCCTCAAGAAACGCACCACATCAGAATGAGAGCCCAAGGCAACACCCTGGACTTTACCTCTATAGCAGGCTAGAGCTGCCAGCTGGACTCTTAACGAGCTGGACGCCAAACGTTTCTCAAAACCATCCTGAAGGAAGCTTAACACCACGGGCACTAACACCATAGCAGCCCAGACCTGACGCCGAGAACACCAATCCTCAAATATACACCATATTCGTACATATGCCAGGGAAGTGGACCACTTTCTGGCCCGCAGTAAGGTCATAATGACGGCCGATGAGTAGCCTTTCTTCCTTAACCTCGCCCTCTCAATGGCCAAACCGTAAGCGAGAACCGATCCACCTGGGGCATCCGCAGCGGACGCTGTATCAACAGCTTCTCCGATGTCGGCAATCTCCAGGCCACCCTGTCAAGAAGTCGGATGAGGTCGGCATACCATGGTCGTCTCGGCCAATCTGGAGCCACTAGAAGCACCCTTCCCCGATGGGCCTCGATGCGCTGAACCACCCACCCTATGAGCACCCAGGCAGGGAAGATATAGAGGAGCCCGGATGACGGCCACCGTTGTATCAGTGCGTCGATGCCTTCTGACATTCTCTCTCGCCTGCGGCTGAAGAAGCGATTCACATTGGCCGAGTGAAAGGTCGCCATGAGATCCATGACCGGCGGACCCAATCTGTGAACTATCTGAGCGAACACGTCTGGATGGAGTTCCTATTCCCCGGCATCCACCCGAACTCTGCTGAGAAAATCTGCCATTGCATTGTCTGTTCCTGTGATGTGCATCGCCGAGATTGCCTGTATCCGGAGTTCCACCCAGGCAAACAGCGCCTCTGCTTCCGCTTCCATGGCAGCACTTCCCGTTCCTCCCTGCCGATTGATGTAGGCCACCGTCACGGAATTGTCGGACGGTACTCTCACCGCCCGACCTCTTACCCTGG
Organism: Ichthyophis bannanicus; assembly: GCA_033557465.1. Taxonomy (NCBI): domain Eukaryota; kingdom Metazoa; phylum Chordata; class Amphibia; order Gymnophiona; family Ichthyophiidae; genus Ichthyophis; species Ichthyophis bannanicus. The sequence goes on along the minus strand of CM066037.1, from coordinate 290,051,063 downwards.
TTTGAATGCCTGAAGAGCGAGCGCCACTGCCCGTAGCTCCAGCCGATTGATCGACCAGTGGGTCTTCTGCCTACTCCAAGTCCCCTGCGTGAAGAGCTCCTTGCTACGTGCTCCCCAACTGCTGAGACTCGCATCCGTCAACACCGGTAGCCATAACGGTTGCTCCAGGGGTAAGCCCACCTCCAGCTTTCCTGGGCAAAGCCACCACTGGAGCGACCGTCTGACTCGAAGAGGGCAGGGAAGACGTTTGCTTAGAGCATCATTCTGTTGAGACCAGCGTCGCAGGAGCGCCTTCTGCAATGGATGCATGTGTGCTCTCGCCCAAGGTACCACCTCCAGAGTTGCCGCCATAGTTCCCAGCAGTTGAAGATAGTTCCATGCTGATGGGGCCGGGGTCGCTAAGAACCTGCGCACTAATCGACGAAGGGCCTGAGCCCGCCGATCCAGCAAGAACACCACTCCCAGCCGGGTGTTGAAGCGGACTCCCAAGTACTCTAATATCTGCGTCGGGATTAAGCGGCTCTTGGTAAAGATGACTACCCAGCCAAGCAACAACTTCACCACCTTGTCTGTGACTTGCTCGCTCTCGACTTTGGACTTCGCCCGAATCAGCCAGTCGTCCAGGTAAGGGTGGACCAAGATGCCGTCTTTCCGCAGAGCAGCCGCCACTACCACCATAATCTTGGTGAAGGTGCACGGGGCCGTCCCTAGGCTGAAGGGTAGTGCCTGAAACTGGTAATGCCCCCACGGAAGGGTGAACCTTAACAGCTTTTGATGAGCTGGTCTGATTGGAATGTGTAAATATGCTTCGGTAAGATCTAAGGAGGTCAAGAACTCCCCCTGCCGAACCGCCACTATTACCGAACGTAAGGTTTCCATCCGAAAGTGCGGTACTCGAAGACAACGGTTCACTCCTTTTAGGTCCAGAATAGGCCAGAAGGATCCTTCCTTCTTTGGGACTACAAAATAAATGGACTAACGACTGGCGCCAAACTCCTCTAAAGGCACCGGTACCACCGCTCCCAGCTGCAAGAGCCGTTCCAACGTTTGTTGAACTGCTAAGGTTTTCTGTAGACCTCTGCAAGGAGAAAGGACGAACAAATCCAGTACTGGACGAGTCAATTCCAGCACATAACCTTCGCAAATGATTTCCAGGACCCATTGGTCGGAGATTATTTGGACCCAGGCAGAAAGGAACTCCAGAAGATGACCTCCTATCCACTGTCCCCCTGCCTGGGCCCGCCTCGCTTCCTTGAGATTTTCGAGTAGAGGTTGCAGAGGATGCTGCAAAACCCCTTCCTTCTCCTCGAAACCCATGAAACCCCTGGGCCCTAGAAGCAAACCTTCCTCTTTGAAAACCTCCCAGCCGAGAGGTGCGAAATATCCTGAAATCTCGAAACTGGCCCCGCACCGAAGGCTGCGACTTCCCCTGCTTCCAGCAGCCTCCCGCCTTTGGATTCTCCCAGGTCCTTAAGCTTGCTGAGGCGTGCCTTAGAAGAACCATCAGCTGCCCAATTTCTTAGCCACAGGTACCGCCGGGCGGCTACCAGAGAAGACATACTTTTTGCTAATGCTCTGATCAAATCGTAACGAACAGCCGCTAAATATGCCGACCCTGATTCTAGCCTTGTCACGTCCAGCAATTGCTCCTATTCCGACTGGACGGACTGCCATAAGCGCTGTGATCACCGGAGGCAAGCTCTTGCTACCCAAGCCCCACAAATGGAGGCTTGGAGAGAGAGTGCATTGGCATCAAAAGCTTGCTTCAACAGGCCATCCACCTTCCTGTCCTGTGCATCCTTCAAGGCTGCGCTGCCTTCCACCGGGATAGTTGTTTTCTTTCTGACCGCCGATACCGCTGCATCTATCCTTGGGGACTGAAACCTTTCCTTCTCCTTATCTGCCAAGGGGTAGAGCCTGTTCATTGTCCTAACCCCTCTTAGCCCCGCTTCTGGGAGATCCCATTCATCTTGGATCATGTGATCAACCACCCAGTGAACTGGGAAAACCACTTGAGACTGCCTCACTGCTTGAATGAGGGGATCCTCCAACCCCTCTTCCTCCGCCGGTTGGACCGATGCCAGATTAAGCGCTTGGAGAGACTTCATAATGAGCGCCGTAAGCTCGTCCCTCCGGAACACCCGGATGATTCTCGTCTGATCCTCCGGCCCAGGGATCTCTCCTTCTTCCAGTTCATCCATTCCAAAATCCAACTCCATCCCGGTCTCCTCCATCTCGGGCCACTCCCCATCCGAGAGCGGAGCCTCAAGAGGTCTCGCCCTCTTAGTGGGCCTTACGAGCTCGCTATTAGCCCGCTCTGGCCCGGGCAGTCGGGGAGGTACTGACAAGGTATCCGACACCTTCCCCTGCCGCCTCAAGCAAAAGGCTTGATGCATTATTAAGAAAAAATCCAGGGAAAAATCTCCCAGTGCCGGTCCCGCAACCAGCGACGGTCCGGCACTAGATGGTCCTGCTGGTGTTTCCTGCGAAAGAGAAGGACCCTGCATCAGGGTCTCGCCATCTGACCCTGCCGATGGACTGGGGTTCCCTTGAGAAAACTTATCCTCCAACTGCTGCTCCATATTGGAAGAAACCGCAGTGCAGGCCCGACAAATCCCTGCGTCCGACTCTGCACCCCTGCGGGAGCCACACACCAGACACTGGGGTCGCAAGGGCATTAGTTATGAATTCCCAGCTCCCAACTAGAAGAAGCAAAGGGGAAAACAAAAATGTTTTTTCAAAACAATAAAGAAATTACCACCGAACTAAGCCCCCCAACTTAAGAAATTAAAAATAGTGGGTCCCCCGAGTCTCAGCCGTCCGGCGAACCCGCTCTTTCTGCCGACGTGCTGAGCTGCGCTGCCTCTGCCATGTGGACAGAGAGAGCGGGAAAATCAGGCGGCCTGCTGCTTAGAGGCCTCTCTGGCAGCCTATGTTGCCACGTGCCTCAGCAGCCCATCGGAGCCGCTACCGCCGCCGACGACACACGGGCAAATAATTGCCTGCCTAAATTTTCAGCTTCCTGTGCTGAGGGCTCGTCGGTACCACGGGAAGAACGGTCCGACGCTATTGCTTCTCACTCACCTCTAGCGGCAGAGTAAAAAGGACGCGTGTCTCCACGACTGCTCCGGCCCACCTGCAAGCCCTGAAAACCGCTATGCTGTGCAACCAAGACACCAGTAGCATTTGCGGTGAGGGCGAGGCGTTCAATTCTGCTGTCTCTCCTTTGGCTCCCGCGGCGTGCTGAAGAAGCCGCGGAGCAGCCGAGCTCTCGTTCTTCCGCCAGGCTCCCCCCCGTACAGTCTAGGAGGGGAGAGCTGACAGGAAGGCTGGAGGCAGACAGATAAGGACCCCAAGACACAGAGGCACAGGATCAAGGCTTAGATTGCCCTTTTTTTTTAAAGTAACTAACATAATAAAGAAAGCAAGGAAGTCCAAATAAAATTGTAAACTCTAATCTAATCTAACTAACAGATGCTCCTTATTTGTTCCTCAAGTGAGCCTTCACTTAGGCTCACTAAGTCCTCCTGCTGCATGGAGACGGGACACACTGGGGAATAATGGGAGAAGACCGATAGTATATATCCAGTGACATCAAGAGTTTGACCTGTCCAGTCTCCAACCTGCAGGAGGAGGAGCACAACCCAGAGGTGGAGGACTGAACTGGAGGAACAATAAGGGATAAGACTTTTTTTGCTTCATCTCAATTAGCTTCTCGTTGGATTTATCAGATGATTCAATTTCAAATTCTGTCTCTACAACTTCACTACTACCATCCTTGAATCGGGTCAAGTTACCTCTCCAGTCGGTTTGGTGTTCTCCAGGGCAGTTATATCCACTCACATTAGCTTTTAAAGAGTCAGTTCTGAAAGCATAGTTACTCACCTGTAACAGGTGATCTCCGGGAACAGCAGGAATTTAGTCTTCACATATGGGTATCGTCGGTACTGACGGAGCCTGCGCGGGAACGCTCCCCAGCGTCCAATTAGAAAGCTTTTGGGAGCATCCCACAGCGCCTGCGTGCTGCCTTCCCGCCTTTCCCAACTGCCTCTCTCCAGTTGAGTTTTAAAGCTGAGACAAAGAGAGAGAGAGAGGGAAAGAAAAGAAAAGAGAGCTACAACTCCTAGGGGAGGTGGGTGGGTTGTGAAGACTAAATTCCTGCTGTTCCCGGAGATCACCTGTTACAGGTGATTAACTATGCTATCTCCAGGAACAAGCAGGAATGTAGTCTTCGCATATGGGGACTCCCTAGCTACAGATGCCAGGGAGAGACCCCAGAAGTTGTGTGCCCCTGTGAAAGGGCTCCACTTCCCCCCATGGATCTCTGGCATCCTACCGGGAATGGTGGGTAGGAGTTGATTAAGTATGGAACAGGTGTTGTAGAACAGCCTGACCAAACAAGGCATCCTGGCGGGAGTCCTTGTCCAAACAGTAGTGGGCTGTGAAGGTATGAACCGAGGCCCAAGTAGCTGCTTCACAGATGTTGTCACTAGATATAGAGTGAAGATGAGCCATTGAGGCTGCCATGGCCCTCACATTGTGACATGGCCTTCCAGAGAAAGGTTCTTACTCTGATAGGTAAAGGAAATACATTGTGCAATCCAACTGGACAATGTTCTCTTGGAGACTGGAAGTCCCAAATGAGAAGGATCAAAAGCAACAAAGAGTTGAGAGGACTTTCTATGTTGCTGTGTTCTCTGTAAGTAAAAGGCAAGTGCTCTTTTACAGTCCAAAGTATGAAGATTCCTTTCTGCATTTGAAGCATGAGGCCTTGGAAAAAATACAGGCAGATAAATTGCTTGGTTCAAATGAAAAGGTGAGACCACCTTTGGCATAAAGTGTGGATGAGTCCTAAGGACTACCTTATCATGATGGAACCTCGTATAAGGAGGATCAGCAACCAATGCTTGCAATTCACTGATGCGACGTGCTGATGTGATTGCAATGAGAAATATAACTTTCCAGGAAAGGAATTTCAAGGAGGTAGTAGTAGCTAAAGGTTCAAAAGGCGGCTTCATGAGCTGGCCAAGAACCAGATTCAGGTCCCATGCCACTGGTGGTGGCCTAATGGGAGGCTTAGTAAGAAGGCCCCTCATAAATCTCGCTATGAGAGGATGAAAGAAAATAGGCTGCCCATTTAAAGGCTTTAAAGAAGCTGAAATAGCATTTAAATGGACTCTACTGAATTAGTCTTAAGTCCTGCATTAGATAAATGAAGGAGATATTCCAGTAATGATTGCAGAGGTATCGCAAGGGGGTCAAGACCACTGTTCCCTCTAAGCTGTGCGCGTGTGCAGTGTTAGTCAAACACTGCAGTCTATTACAACACTCTTTTTCTGATTTACAATACTTGGCTATCAACAAGGGGATTTGGATAAATTTCAAGGGGATTCGGATAAATTTCTTATCCATAAGACAAGCCAGTGGATTTTTTCTTTGCAACTGCTGGAACCTTTGGGAATGAATGAGTCCATCGACTGGAGAGCTTGTATTTGATTAGTCGGTCTTTATTGGTCAACACGTTGACATTCTTTTTCATTGGTCAATGTTTTGACATTTGTGAAGATGTTGCCATTCATTGGCTGTCCCTCATTTAATGTCATTCTTTTCACTATATAAGGTGCATGCTCAGCATTTTTGGCTGACTGATGAACGGGCTAAGCGAAATGTTACTATTTTGTTATCTGCCTACTTTTTGTTTCCACTGAACTGTGTGAGTATTACCATTAAACATTTCAACTTAATTCCTGTGGCTTTTTTGTATTAACCTGAATTTGAGAGGTTATCATCATGATTTTTATGGTGCTTTATTTTTCAGAATCAAAGACTGGGCTATGTTATCCACTCCCTGATGAAGCCCCTATGCGAAACACCTGGTGTTGGAGTTTTGATCTTGGATCAAGCCCTATCTGGTTCTGGATTATATATTACAAGTTTTTTGAGCACTGGAATTTGTTCTGGATTGTCATGAGCTATTACATCTTTAAACTAAGTTAAAGCTTTTTTATGCCTATTCTTGATTCTGAATTGTTTTCATATATTTTGGCACTCTTATGATGAGAGGATTTTTATGACCGCTGATGTTCAGGCTACCTCCTCCTATTTGTTTTTGGGAGGATGCTAATATTTACTATTGAGTTTGTGTTATGTTTGAACTATGGGAATTTTGACGGAGGTCTTTTTCCTCTTATCATTTTAGAATTGTTTGTGTCAGTGTCTGGTTTGAGTAGGTCTCTTTAGGATATTGGTCAAGGTTGAGCAAAAAATCAAATATACAACAAAAAAATTAAAACAAGAAGTGGAAAATCTTAGACAGTAAGTCTTATTATGATAGGTGAAGGTAGATACTTCCAAAATTACTGAACAAAAACGAGCAATGACTATATTTCTGATATCCTATAACTGGGACTTCAGATGGATCCCAACTCCATACGGCAACTGAAGAAGCGGCACATTTTAGCATTAGAATGGGTTGCCATCAGATTCCTCTCAGGGCGACCTCAGCAGCACAGAAATAACTGAAACACCACCTGTCTTAAACTTCCTCTCTTCTGGAACCAGAGAGTGCTGGCTGAGAAACCCATTTCCACAGTATCCACTCTGGCAATGTGCAGAGCCAATACACTAGGAGGTTCTTCGCTGCCTAGGCAAACAGGAGAGCCATCTCCAGGGCTACCCCAGCACTCCTCATGCTGCCTTGCAGATTGACATAAGACTCTACCGTGGCATTGTCCAAGAACACTCAAACTACCTAGCCATCCAGACCACATTGACTCCCTGCGGTTCCAATGGCCCTGGGCTGTTTGGCCTTCGCAATGTGCTCCCCCAGCCTGAGAGACCAGTATCTGTCGTTAGAAGAATCCGTGAGCAATCGTCCATCAGCACGCCCTTCCTCAGAAGACTGAGATGCTTCCATCATTGCAGACTGCCCATTAGCATTAATGGAAGTGGGAGCCTGATCTGGAACCGCTGAGAAATTGGGGACCACTGAGTCAGTAAGGACAGTTGGAGGGGCCACAAATGAGCATGTGCACAGAGCACCACTCTTTCCCCAACTGATTACCCAGCTGAGACTTATCAGAAAGCACATTATTCAGGGAGCTACCCAAGATACCTCTGAAAGAGAATGGGCTTGAATGAGCCAGAAGTCCAGATATGAGTGCCGTAGCACTGCAACCACTATCACCATGACCTTGGAGAATATCCTTGCGGCAGTGGAGAGTCTGAATGGGAGGCCGGCAAACTGAAGGTGAGAGCCAAGCATGGCAAAATACAGATACAGTTGGTGAGAGGTCTTATGTGTGCACTAAGTGTGAAGAGCTCTTTGCTCTCAGGGAACAATTCCAATCTCTGGAGGCTAGAGTACTGTGCGTGGAGGATCTGAGGCAGACACAGAGGTATATAGATGAGACCTACAAGGATATAGTAGTACTCAACGCATAATCAAACTCTGGACTTAACTGAATTATAGGATGTCGTTAAAGCTGTTAGTTTAGCTGGATTTAAAAGAGTTTTGGACAAATTCATGGAGAAAAAGTCCATAAACTACTATTAAAGAAGACCAGGGAAATCCATTGTTTACCCAATGGACAAATACTGTAGCATTGAATCTGGATACCTTTAGGGAACCCGAAAGATACTTGTGACCTGGATTGGCCACTGTTGAAAACAAGCTACCCCTCAGGCATATCTTATGTTTTTATTTTGCAGATCCCCAGCATTGGGATATGCCTCAGCCAAATAAAGAGATGCCAGGAACTCCCCTCGGTACACTGTCTGAATCATGGATCGTGACATTCTATCCAGAGGCGCGTGACACGCAAGCGCTCATTGACACACTTAAGGTCCAGAATGGGTCATAATGTTCCTTCCATGTCGACACCATGAAACAGATGGAATACCTGCCCTTGTCCCGATCATCCAGGGAAAAGGGTACCACTATCTTCAGGAGAAGCAACTTGTCCCACAAGGGAGAAGACAAAAGTGGCCAGGATTGGCTCTTTGCATTCCAGCACATAGCCATACTGAAAGGGGACTAGCACCCAGTGATCCTTCATGCCAGCACATAGCCATACTGAATGGGAACTAGCACCCAGTGATCCTTGGTGGCCCATGCCCATTCCTGAAGAAGAGGCAAAGCCTGCTCCCAACTGAAGGAACCAGTGAATGGCCCCCAAACCTTCAATGTGCAGCCCAGGAGGGTCCTCCTCTGGATGGGACCGGGTCCCTGGGCCCAAACATTCCATGAAAGGACTGAGAACGAGCCCAAAGTCCATAGGTAGAGGGGAAGAAAGGCTTTCCAGGCTGGTAGCATTGGGAGCCCCGAGACCCTTGGGAGCCCGACCAGTGCACCTACAAGGAATGGGCGAAGGCTGATATAAAAAAGGCTTCTTCCTGCTTCAAAGGCCCCTTGGACCTGTCTTCAAGAACGCAGAAAGATTTTGTCTCGCCCAGGTCCTTTCCCAGCTTCTCTATATCGGACTCAACAGAAGCATCCCTCTAAGGCCAGATGGGCAACTGAGCTTTCGAAGATGAGCCCGCTGCCCCGTATCACAGCCAAGTCAATGCCATGCCACCATCGACAGGGCACAATCCTTGGCCACTAGATGTACCAGGCCATACATGGCATTAGAAAAGAAGGCCATAGCAGACTCCAAATGAAGGGTAGAATCATCCAGCGAAAGAGAATGAATCTACTGGAGCAAGGCTCATAATGTCAGACCTGCACATACCGCCAACTAAAGAATAGCAGCCGCTGCAGAGCACTTGTTCTTCAACATGAATCCACCTTTCGGTCCATGCTTAAGGCTTACTTCTTTGAGGCCACTTTAAGATACTAATCTCTCGTTCCCCATGTGTCTCCTCTCCCTATTGAACCCCTTATTTCTCTTGTATTGTGCTGTCTGTCTTAACTAGATTGTAAGTTCTATGAGCAGGGACTGTCTTCTATATGTTCTTCTACAGCACTGTGTATGTCTTGTAGCGCTATATTAATTATTAGTAGTAATAGTAGAGTATCCTTTATGGGTGATCCACCATCCACAGGATTAGTGGTCCGTCTGGTAACCGTCGTGACCTGTGCATCCACCTTGGAAATATCAAACCACACAAAAGACTCCTTCTCAGGGAGAGCATGCATCTTCTTATATACCCTTAGCCTCTTAGGCAGGGGAGTCAAGGGACGAACAGGCCCTTGAGCACTTCGGGGAACGGGAAGACAGCAGTGGATTTCTGCACCCCTTGCAGGAAAGAGTAGTTACTCACCTGTAACAGGTGTTCTCCAGGAGCAGAAGGAATCAGTCCTCACATATGGGTGACATCGACGTCGATGAAGCCCTTGCGGAGCATTTCCCCAGCTTTCCAAAAAAGCCTTTGGGAATGCAGGCACGCATGCGCGGTTCCCTTCCCGCCTAAAGGTGCCATCTTGCTCAGTCACATGACATAGCTAAAAACAGCACACAAAATTGTTAAATAAACTATGTACAACTGCAACTCCCAGGGGAGGAGGGAGGGTTGTGAGGACTGATTCCTGCTGCTCAAGGAGAACACCTGTTACAGGTGAGTAACTACTCTTTCTCCAGGACCAAGCAGGAAGTCAGTCCTCACATATGGGTGACTCCCTAGCTCTGGGCTACCAAGGAACCCAGGCTGAACAAGAGAACTCCCTCTAGTCCCAGCATCAAAGAAAGGCTTTACACTGACAGAACCTCCACCGGTAGCCCAACGGAGGGCTGGAGGGCAGGAGTTGCCTAAACCTCAAAGAGATTCCGGAGTACTGCCTGGCCAAAAGTACTGTCCCTACGGGACTCCCTTTCCAGACAGTAATGGGCCGCAAAAGTCTGGCTTGAGGACCAAGTTGCAGCCCTGCAGATGTCCACCAATGGTACAGAGCGGAGATGAGCCACTGAGGCAGCCATTGCCCTGACACGATGGGCTGTGACCCAGCCCTGCAAAGGAAGGTCAGCCGCCCTGTAAGCCCAGGTGATACAGTCAGCTACCCAGGTGGACAAGGTATGCTTGGACACAACTAACCCCAAATTATTAGGGTCAAAAGATATGAAGAGCTGAGTAGCCCTTCTATGCCACTGCGTACGGTCAAGGTAGAAGGATAAGGCCCTCCTACAGTCCAGGGTATGCAGAACTGCTTCAGCCTGGCTTGCATGAGGCCTAGGGAAGAATGTTGGAAGAACCACCTCTTGGTTAAGGTGGAAGGAGGAGACAACTTTTGGGAGGAACTTAGGATGAGTCCTAAGGACTACCCTGTTCCTACAGAAGCGAGTGTAAGGCCTGTCACAGATCAGGGCCTGAAGCTCACTCACTCGCCTGGCCGAGGTTAGGGCTACCAAGAAGAGTGTCTTCCAGGACAGGAAGCGTAGAGGGCAAGTAGCCATTGGCTCAAAAGGTGGGCGAGTCAGTTGCTGCAAGACCACATTCAACTCCCACTCAGGAGCAGGAGGACGGATTGGAGGCTTGAGTAAAAGCAAGCCTCTGAGAAACCGGGACACCAAGGGGTGAACCGACAGAGAATGTCCTTCCACCAGTGAGTGGTGAGCTGCTAGAGCGGAGAGGTGGACCCGAACAGAATTGGACTTAAGTCCCTGATTTGATAAGTGCAGTAAGTACTGAAGCACTACTGGTACGGTACAGGAGAAAGGATCCTCTGTATGTAGCTGACACCACACGGAAAACCTTTTCCATTTGAGAGCATAGGTTTTCCTAGTGGACTGTTTCCTAGAGGCTAGGACAACCTCCTCAACTTCCTGAGGTAGGCCCCAGGGAGCCAAAACTACCCTTGCAGCCTCCAGGCCATCAAATTGAGAGCTCTGAGATTGGGGTGCAGAAGAGAACCCTGATCTTGAGAGAGAAGGTCGGGTTGCAACCCCAGAGGCAGTGGGGGATCCACTGCCAGCTGAAGCAGAAGTGGAAACCAAGGCTGTCTCGGCCACCTGGGAGCCACCAGCAGGACAGAGGCCTTGTCCTGAAGAATCTTGAGCAGGGTTCGGGCCACCAAGGGCGTGGGAGGAAACGCATACAGGAGGCCCTGAGACCATGGAATTACAAATGCATCTGCTGCTATCCGCAGAGGATGTGTTTGCCTGGAGCAGAACTTTGGCAGCTGTTTGTTCAGTGGACTGGCAAATAGATCTATGGATGGAAGTCCCCACTTCAGGAAATTCTTCTGAACCACCAAAGGATGTAGCTTCCACTCGTGGGGCTGCAGAATCCTGCTCAACCTGTCGGCCAGGTAGTTTTCCTGGCCAGGGAGATACACAGCCTTGAGGAGCATGTTGTGTCTGAGAGCAAACAAGCAAAGGTCCTGCGCCTCCTGACAAAGGAGCCTGGACCCAGTTCCGCCCTGCTTGTTTACATAAAACATGGCTACCTGGTTGTCTGTTTGAACTAGGACAGACTGATGAGCCAGGGTTGGAGAGAAAGTTTTGAGGGCTAACCGAATAGCCCTGAGTTCCAGTAGATTGATCTGCTGTGCGGCTTCCCAGGGAGACCACAGGCCCTGGGTGCACTTGCCGAGACAATGAGCTCCCCAGCCGTGCAGGGAGGCATCCGAGGTCAACACCACTGTGAACCCAGGAATCTGGAAAGGTACCCTTTGCAGCAGATTGAGTGGGTGCAGCCACCAGCTGAGGGAGTTCAGAAATTGTCTGGACACCCTTATCCTGTCTCTGAGGCTGCCTGTGGCCTGTGACCACTGAGTCCGAAGGCACCACTGTGCAGGCCTCATATGGAGCCTGGCATTGGGGGTCACATGTACTATCGAAGCCATGTGGCCAAGAAGCCTCAGGCAGAATCTGGCGGAGACCAGTGGCCTGCTGAGAAACTGGTTTGCCAAGTTTATCAGCCTTTGGGCTCTGTCTTCTGGCAAGAATGCCTTTGCCAGCAGAGAGTCCAACCTTGCCCCTATGAACCCAAGTTCTGGGAGGGGAGCAAAGTGGACTTTGCGAAGTTTATTACAAACCCCAGGCTTTGAAGAAGAGCTATAGTTCTGAGGATGGCTTGTCTGGCCTCCTGGCACGTCTGACCCCTGATGAGCCAGTCGTCCAGATAGGGGAAGACAAAGATACCCTGATTCCTCAGGTAGGCCGCTACCACTGCCAGGCATTTGGTAAAGACCCTGGGAGAGGAGGTGAGGCCAAAAGGCAGTACTCTGTACTGATAATGTTTTCCTCCCACAATGAACCTGAGGTACTTTCGGTGGTCTGGATGGATGAGGATGTGAGCGTATGCATCCTTTAGATCCAAGGAGCATAGCCAATCTCCCTGCTGGAGGTAGGGCAGAAGTGTTCCAAGAGTAAGCATCTTGAACTTTTCCTTCTCCAGGAATTTGTTGAGATTTCTGAGGTCTAGTATAGGCCGAAGGCCACCGGTTCTTTTGGGTACCAGGAAATACCTGGAGTAGAACCCTTGACCTTGTAAGTGGGGAGGCACAGGCTCCACTGCCCTGTCTAATATCCTAGAATGTAAATACCCAGCCTAAACCTGTATATAGTTTACCCAGTTCAACCCAAGTTTACCATCCCTGTTCTCTGTAAGTCCAGTACGGGCCTCCACGACTGGACAAAGTTAATGTTTCTTGTAAACCAAGCTGAATTTGTAAAAGCGCGGTATAGAAAAGACTTTAAATAAATAAATAAATAAATAAATACAACAAAATAAATAAATACCAACAGACCTTGGAGCTCCTGAAGGAGAAGATCTGTGTGCAGGGGAGGCCTTGGAGGTTCCCCTGGAAAGTATGGAGGAGGCAGCTGTTGGAAGTGTAGCAGATAGCCCTTGTGGACTATGCTTAACACCCAACTGTCTCCAGTGATGAGTGGCCACTTGTGGGCAAACAAGGCGAGGCGACCTCCTGTACAGGGTTGGGAGAGCAGGGACGGAGAAGCTATGCCTAAGGAGTCATAAACCCCCACCCCGCTGAGTTGGAGCAGGGGTCGGAGGCTTGGGAGTCCTCTGCCTACGGGGCCCATTACCCTGCCCCTTGGCTTGCTGACCCTGAGGGGTAGCTTGGGCAGCCTGGTACTGTGGGTACTGTTTGTAGGCAGTTCCCTTCCTCAGGTAAAAGGGCTTTTTACCCGAGCCCTTCTTTTTGTGAGAAGAGGCAGAAGTCTTTCTAGACAGCCTTGTCCTCGTGAGGTGCTTGGGTTCGAGCTGTGCGGCCTTCTCGGTCATGGGCTTGCCAAAAAGGTTCTCACCTCGGCAAGGGACATCGACCAACTTGTCCTGAACCCATGGCTCGAGGTCCGATGACTGCAGCCATGCCTGGTGTCGAGCCGCAATGCTGGCTGCTGCAACACAGGCCGAAGCCTCAAAGCCATCGTAGGCAGTGCGGGACATAAATTTGGAGCATTCACAGATACCCGAGGACAAGGACTTGAACCTCTGCAAGGATTCCCCGGAGAGACCAGCAGAGAACCCGGCCATCTCCTTGGCCAGGTCTCGAAAGTACATGCCCATGTACAGCTGGTAAGACTGGATATGGCAAGCAAGCATCGAGCCCTGGAAGCACTTTCTACCAAAACCATCGAGGTTCCGGGCCTCCCTGCCAGGGGGCACCACAGAGTGCATCTTCTGACTTTTCAGGCGATGCATGGTCGATTCCACCACCATGGAACGGTGTGGTAGCTGCGCCTTCTGAAAGCCAGGACTCTTCCGGAGTCGATAGATAGAATCGACCCACTTGCTTAGAACCGGCGCCGTGGCCGGTGCCTCCCACATCCGGAAGAGGAGCAGTTCCAGCATCGGAGGAACCGGAACAGTAAAGGCCTCCTTCGGAGGAGAGTCGTACTGTAGGGCCTCGAGCTCCTCGGCTCGAGGCTCCTCCTCAGGGTCCGCAGGGATAGCCAACACGGTGGCCATATCCCGGACGAACTCCAAGAACCGGGTATCCTCCGGGGGGGGATCTACTCCGGGGCTCAGACTGCAGTGAGTCTGATGGGACGCACCGAGTCCGGAAGGTGTCGGGGGACTCCTCGTCCTCCGTCTCCCAGGCGGACTTGTCCGATGAGGAATCAGGGTCCGACCGCGCGGGGCCTGTGAGCACCCGCCCCGACGCCGAAGGCACCGGCATCAACGCCCTCGGTCCCGAACGGGAGGTCGAGGGAGACCGTGACTGAGGTGGTCGACCTCGAGGCTTTACGGTCTCGAGTATCGTCTCGGTCTCCAGGGTCGACTTCGATGTCAATGTCCCGGTGGTCGGGGCAGATGCGCCAGACAGGCTGGCCATCAGTTCCCGCTGCTGTTCCATGAAGGCAGACAGTCTGCTCTCCAAGGCTGTCAGCCTGAGACCCAGCTCAGGAGACTCAGCAGCCCCCGACTCGGGCCCTGGCAGTGCCGGGCCCGACATCGGCTTTCTGGGAGGAGAGTCCATGAGGACTACAGGACTTACGTGTCCAGCAGACTCCGGCTCCACTCAAGGTACTTTGGGAGGCTTCTCCTGTTCCATGGACCCGGGGCAACGGTTGGGGGTCTGAGACCTAGCTCTCGAGGAGCCAGGGACCTCTTCTGATGACGCCCTCGTGAGCCGCTTCTTCCTCTTTCGTTCCCGGTCGGGGGACCCCTGTCCGAGGAGCCCCGACGGTGCTCGGGATCCGATTCCCAAGATGTCGAGGCCTCAGACGAGGTCCGGGCCCGGCCGGAGGCCGAGTCAGAGAAAAGCCTTTCCTTTTGGTGCTGACGACTTTGAAGCGCCTTGGAAGACATTTTTCCACATGGTCCACACGTCTTAGGATCGTGGTCAAGACCGAGGCACCGAAGGCAGCAGTCGTGTGTGTCGGTGAGAGACATTAACTTCTTGCACCGATCACACTTTTTGAACCCACTGGAAGCCATCAGGGAATAAAGAGTCCCCGCGAGGTCAAAGGACCGGCCTTCCAGGGGAAAAGAAAAAAAGGGCGCGAACGCCAGCCACGAAGGGCAAAAACCGAAAAAAGAAGATCGGGCTCGATACCGGTGTACCGAACCCGGCGGGAGGGGAACCGGCGTCGAACCGGAGAAAAAATAGCGAAGGAATCGTGAAAAAATCTAACTATTTTCCGGGAGGACTAGGACACACGTCCGGTGGGCTTCATGGAAAAAGAGAGACTGAGCAAGATGGCACCTTTAGGCGGGAAGGGAACCGCGCATGCGTGCCTGCATTCCCAAAGGCTTTCTTGGAAAGCTGGGAAAATGCTCCGCAAGGGCTTCATCGACGTCGATGTCACCCATATGTGAGGACTGACTTCCTGCTTGTTCCTGGAGAATGGATGCATCTTCAGTTCCTGCTCCATGCCTGGAGATTCTGCCAAGCTCAAGGTAGATAAGATCCTGGGAATCAACACCTCCAGCTCCTCCTCCCAGAACAGGCGGATAACCGTCCTCCTCACAATCCTTTGAAGGCGAGGGTATTTCTTCATCCACATCAGAGATCTGAATTTAAGCCACAGTCCAAATCTCTAACAGATCCAAGCTGATGCCCATCTCCAGGGGGTGATCTCGGCCAGGGATGCTTAGCCATGGAGCCCGATCTAGGAAGGGGCACGTCTGGGCCATCCAGATGTCCCATACCAGGACGGACCCCATTGTACCTGATTCTGCACTGTGGGAGCAAGACACTCCCACATTAGCAGGATTGGGCAACGGGATGGCCTGGCATGCCCCTTCAGCAGCTTCGAGGGATGTACAGCTGGCAGGATGACCAGGCCTCCCTCTGCTCCTGCACTTGTGCTGGACACCCCCATGACCAGCTCTCCTGCTGCCCAACACCCAGCAGGTCTGCCAGGGCCGGGATCAGGCGGTGGGGCATTACCCTCTGTGGCTCCATTGCATTCAGGGGGGACTGATGGGCCGGGGCGCACTGGCACCCAGCGCTTATTGTATCTCCGAGGTGGGATAAGCTGTACAACTCCTGGTGCCCCCGGACATACAGGGCCATGACCTGAATCGGCTCTGTATGTCTGGGTGCCCGGCCAACCCACGGTCTCTCCGATGCCCCGCCCACATCCTGCTCTCCCCGCACGCAGTTCTGTACATGTGGGGAGAAAGTCTGTCAAAAGTCAGGCAGGATGGCAAGTGGGGCTGCCCGTCCCACTGGGATGTACAGCCCCACTAGTTACCTTCCAGAATTGGGCCTATAGGCAATCAAACAGCTTGCCTAGGCCCATAGGCTTCCTCTTTCAGCTTGCCCCTCATGAGACTGTGCTTGGGGGAACTCAAGAGGCCACAGGATCTGAATTTCAATGCCAGAATGACCAGGCCTTTTGTAAAAAGGAAACAAATTCTGGGGAAGACAATCAGGACTCTGGAACCTCTCCTCATGGAAATGACCTCCCTACACCAGGGATATAACTGCTGTTGAACCCCTAGAGATCACAAAGTAGTGCATAGCATGACTGCTGGAACCTCTGGCCAACTGGTTATCCTTACCCTCAGCATCATCCACCATCTCCTGCCCTAAGGCAAGCAAGACCAGACTAACCACATCTCCAAGTGTAGAGAGGGGAAGCAATCCCTCCAGGGTTGTCTCAGAAGCTGCCATTCAAGAAGAGCAGAGTCCAGAAGCCGGAGATGAGGCACCTTGTTTGCCACAGGTCAAACAACGTTTCCTGGAAGAGTTAAGACAAATAACACAACAGCATGCGCTAATGCTGCGGTGCCCCGAAAGGTCCATGTTAACTGCGCTTACACAGCAATGTGCTTGGGTAGCAACGTGTGTTGAAGGCTTTTTGGCAGAACGCATGCAAGGACCATGCGACCCCCAGGTGCACAATAGTAAAATTGCTACTGAAGCATACAGGAAAAGGTGGGAAACCCCCACATTGTGCCAACAGTCACCAGAGGTTCACCCTGAATTGCACCCCAGTCAGAACCAGGCCCCCAACAAGGTCAATGACGAAGTCAAGCCTTGGTACGCACTCTCTGACAGCCTTAGGCAGAAATCCATGTCGGCTCAACTCTACTCCTCTAAAATTGCTTCTTTGGCTTTGCAGACACTGCGTTTAAGATGGCTGGCAGGGAGATTCTTCTGAGAGCCTTCTGCAATCTTCGGGAGTGAACAGGGGGGACAGAGGAGGAGGGAGGTGGTGTTGAGGTTGTATGAGGCTGCTGAATTCTTCCAATTCCTTCCAATTTTCTGGCTGCTAAACATGCTCTTATCATGATAACAGCACAGAGCTGAACCAATTTTCCTCCTCCTATGGCTACTGAAAAGACTGCAGTCTGGTGGAGTCTCCCATGTCATGCTCAAGTGAGAAAGTCACTCTAAAGGTGGTTGTTCACAAGCGTTTAAATCAATCTTTTCCTCTCAATTATTCAGAATTTCTTCAGAATGGAGAAAATCCATCTACCATCTGCTGGAGACAAAGAAATAGAGAGGAGACCTCTGGTGTCTAAAGCGGATAGAGACATGGGAGTGATGTCACTGGAACCTGGACCTTTCATTGATTTTTTGTCTCCACCAATCTGCTGGTAGGGGAACACAACCCACTTGTCTGGACTGCTCTAGCAGGACAATATGGAAGTAGTCCTTATAAAATAGGCATAAAATTGACACCAGTTTTGATATTCCACATTGTTAAAAACTTGCTAGCTGATATTTAGCAGCAGTTATGTGTTGTCTGTTGAGTGGCCAATGCATAACTCCCTTATCTGTAAATTTTTAAAAAACGTTATGGGGTTGAAATCCAATGATGGAGGCCAGAGCTTGTAGAATGGCTGGTCATTGTTGTTTAAATTAGACCTAGATATTCAGGGTCATATCCGGCCACTGTCACTGAATATTCAGTTTGCCCAGTTAGCATTTTAACTAACCAGGCAGCGGTAGCATTCAACTGCTGACTGAATAACTAAACCAACTAACGTTAAGCCAGCCTTTTATGTGCCTAACCTTCACAATTTATGTTAACCAGCCAGCAGCTGAATATTGCTGCTGGCCGGTTAACTCAAGCACTGCTCCCAGAATGTCCCAATCCTACATGGTTAGCATCAGGGCATGCAGTGGTTTTAGGAGGGGATATTCAGTGGCACAAAACAGCTATGTACTGCTGAAAGAGTAGTTACTCACCTGTAACAGGTGTTCTCCAGGAGCAGCAGGAATCAGTCCTCACATATGGGTGTCAACGACGCCGATGAAGCCACAGCGGAGCATTTCCCCAGCTTTCTATGAAAGCCTTTGGGAATGCAGGCACGCATGCGCGGTTCCCTTCCCGCCCAAAGGTGCCATCTTACCTCAGTCAAATGACATAGCAAAGAAGAGCACATAAAAAATGGAAAAATAAACTATGTACAACTGCAACTCCCAGGGGAGGAGGGAGGGTTGTGAGGACTGATTCCTGCTGCTCCTGGAGAACACCTGTTAAAGGTGAGTAACTACTCTTTCTCCAGGACCAAGCAGGAAGTCAGTCCTCACATATGGGTGACTCCCTAGCTCTGGGCTACCGAGGAACCCAGGCTGAACAAGAGAACTCCCTCTAGTCCCAGGAGCAAAGAAAGGCTTTTCACTGACACAACCTCCACCGGTAGCCCAACAAAGGGCAGGAGTTGCCTAAATCTCAAAGAGATTCCGGAGTACTGCTTGGCCAAAAGCACTGTCCCTACGGGATTCCCTTTCCAGACAGTAATGGGCCGCAAAAGTCTGGCTTGAAGACCAAGTTGCAGCCCTGCAGATGTCTACCAAGGGTACAGAGCGGAGATGAGCCACTGAGGCCGCCATTGCCCTGACACGGTGGGCCGTGACCCTACCCTGCAAAGGGAGGTCAGCCGCCTTGTAAGCCCAGGTGATACAGTCAGCCACCCAGATGGACAAGGTATGCTTGGACACAGCCAACCCCAACTTATTAGGGTCAAAGGAAACAAAGAGCTGAGTAGCCCTTCTATGTCCTTGCGTACGGTCAAGGTAGAAGGATAAGGCCCTCCTACAGTCCAGGGTATGCAGAACTTCTTCAGCCTGGCTTGCATGAGGCCTAGGGAAGAATGTTGGAAGAACCACCTCTTGGTTAAGGTGGAAGGAGGAGACAACCTTTGGGAGGAACTTTGGATGAGTCCTAAGGACTACCCTGTTCCTATAGAAGCGAGTGTAAGGCCTATCACAGACCAGGGCCTGAAGCTCACTCACTCGCCTAGCCGAGGTAAGGGCTATCAAGAAGAGCATCTTCCAGGACAGGAAGCGGAGAGGGCAAGTAGCCATCGGCTCAAAGGGGGGGAGAGTCAGTTGCTGCAAGACCACATTCAACTCCCACTCAGGAGCAGGAGGACGGATTGGAGGCTTGAGCAAAAGCAAGCCCCTGAGAAAGTGGGACACCAAGGGGTGAACCAACAGAGAATGTCCTTCCACCAGTGAGTGGTGAGCTGCTAGAGCGGAGAGGTGGACCCGAACAGAATTGGACTTAAGTCCCTGATTGGACAAGTGCAGTAAGTACTGAAGCACCACTGGTACAGTACAGGAGAAAGGATCCGCTGTACGTAGCTGACACCACACAGAAAACCTTTTCCACTTGATAGCATAGGTTTTCCTAGTGGACTGTTTCCTAGAGGCTAGGACAACCTCCTCAACTTCCTGAGGTAGTCCCCAGGGAGCCAAAACTACCCTTGCAGCCTCCAGGCCATCAATTTGAGAGCTTTGAGATTGGGGTGCAGAAGGGAACCCTACTCCTGAGAGAGAAGGTCGGGTTGCAACCCCAGAGGCAGTGGGGGATCCACCACCAGCTGAAGCAGAAGTGGAAACCAAGGCTGTCTCGGCCACCTGGGAGCCACCAGCAGGACCGAGGCCTTGTCCTGAAGAATCTTGAACAGAGTTCGGGCCACCAAGGGCGTGGGAGGAAACGCATACAGGAGGCCCTTTGACCAGGGAATCAGAAAAGCATCTGCTGCTATCCGCAGAGGATGCGGTTGCCTGGAGCAGAACTTTGGCAGTTGCTTGTTCAGTGGACTGGCAAACAGATCTATCAAAGGAAGACCCCATTTCAGGAAGATCTTCTGAACCACCAATGGATGCAGCTGCCACTCGTGTGGCTGCAAAATTCTGCTCAACCTGTCCGCCAGGTAGTTGTCCTGGTCGGGAAGGTACACATCCTTGAGGAGCATGTTGTGCTTGAGGGCGAATGAGCAAAGGTCCTGTGCCTCCCGACAAAGGAGTCTAGACCCATTTCTGCCTTATTTGTTCACATAAAACATGGCTACCTGGTTGTCTGTCTGAACCAGGACAGATTGATGAGCTAGGGCAGGAGAGAAAGCTTTGAGTGCTAATCGAATAGCCCTGAGTTCTAGAAGATTGATCTGCTGTGCAGCCTCCCAAGAAGACCACAGGCCCTGGGTGCACTTGTTCAGACAATGAGCTCCCCAGCCCTGCAGGGAGGCGTCTGTGGTCAGTACCACTGTGTACCCGGGAATTTGAAAGGGCACCCCTTTTAGTAGATTGGGTGGGTGCAGCCACCAGCTGAGGGAGTCCAGAAATGGTCTGGACACCCTTATCCTGTCTCTGAGGCTGCCTGTGGCCTGTGACCACTGACTCTGAAGGCACCACTGTGCAGGCCGCATATGGAGCCTGGCATTGGGGGTTACATGAACTGTCGAAGCCATGTGGCCAAGCAGCCTCAGGCAGAGTCTGGCAGAGACCACTGACCCGCTGAGAAACTGATTTGCTAAGTCCATCAGTCTTTGGGCCCTGTTTGTTGGCAAGAATGCCTTTGCCAGGACAGAGTCTAGCCTTGCCCCTATGAACTCCAGTTCTGGGAGGGGAGCAAAGTGGACTTTGCGAAGTTTATTACAAATCCCAAGCTTTGAAGAAGAGCAATTGTTCTGAGGGTGGCCTGTGCCAGTCGTCCAGATAGGGGAAGACAAAGATGCCTTGATATCTCAGGTAGGCCGCCACCACTGCCAAGCATTTGGTGAAGACTCTGGGAGCGGAGGTTAGGCCAAAAGGCAGGATCTGTACTGATAATGGTTTCCTCCCACAATGAACCTGAGGTACTTTCTGTGGTCTGGATGAATGAGGATGTGAGTGTACGCATCCTTCAGATCTAAGGAGCATAGCCAATCTCCCTGCTGGAGGTAGGGCAGAAGTGTTCCAAGAGTAAGCATCTTGAACTTTTCTTTCTCTAGGAACTTGTTTAGGTTCCTGAGATCCAGAATAGGTCGAAGGCCACCGGTTCTTTTGGGTACCAGGAAATACCTGGAGTAGAACCCTTGACCTTGCACAGGCTCCACCGCCCTGTCCACCAACAGACCTTGGAGCTCTTGGAGGAGAAGATCTGTGTACAGGGGAGGCCTTGGAGGCTCCCCTGGAAAGTATGGCGGAGGCAGTTGGTGAAAATGTAGTGCATAGCCCCTGTGGACTATGTTCAACACCCAACTGTCCCCAGTTATGTGGGGCCACTGGTGGGCAAAGAGGGCGAGGCGATCTCTTGTGCAGGGTTGGGAGAGCAGGGACTGAGAGGCTACGCTCAAGGAGTCAAAAACCCCCACCCTGCTGAGTGGGAGCAAGGGCCGGAGGCTTGGGGGTCCTCTGCCTACGGGGCCCATTACCCTGTCCCTTGGCTTGCTGACCCTGGGGTGCAGCTTGGGCAGCCTGATACTGAGGGTACTGTTTGTAGGCAGTGCCCTTCCTCGGGTAAAAGGGCTTCTTACCCGAGGCCTTCTTCTTGTGAGAAGGGGCAGAGGTCTTCCTAGACAGCCTTGTCCTTGTAAGGTGCTCAGTCTCGAGCTGTGCGGCCTTCTCGGCCATGGGCTTGCCAAAAAGGTTCTCACCTCGGCAAGGGACATCAACCAACTTGTCCTGAACCCATGGCTCGAGGACCAATGACTGCAGCCATGCCTGGCGTCGAGCCGCGATGCCGGCTGCCGCAACTCGGGCCGAAGCCTTGAAGCGATCGTAGGCGGCGCGGGACATAAGCTTCGAGCAGTCCCGAATCCCCGAGGACAAGGACTTGAATCTCTGCAAGGGCTCCCCGGAGAGACCAGCGGAGAACCCGGCTAGCTCCTTGGCCAGGTCTCGCAAGTACATGCCCATGTACAGCTGGTAAGACTGGACATGGCAAGGAAGCATCGAGCCCTGGAAGCACTTTCTACCTACACCATCGAGATTCCGGGCCTCCCTGCCAGGGGGCACCGTGGAGTGCATCTTCTGACTTTTTAGGCGATGCATGGCCGATTCCACCACCATGGAATGGTGTGGTAGCTGCGCCTTTTGAAAGCCAGGGCTCTTCCGGAGCCGATAAATCGAATTGACCCGCTTGCTTAGAACCGGTGCCGAGGCCGGTGCCTCCCACATCCGGAAGAGGAGCCGTTCCAGCATCGGAGGAACTGGGCCAGAAAAGGCCTCCTTTGGAGGAGAGTCGTACTGCAGGGCCTCGAGCTCTTCGGCTCGATGCTCTTCCTCGGGGTCCACCGGGATAGCCAACGCGGTGGCCATATCCCGGACAAACTCCGAGAACCGGGTATCCTCCGGAGGGGATCTACTCCAGGGCTCAGACTGCGGTGAGTCTGAGGGGACGCACCGAGTCTTGAATGTGTCGGGGGACTCCTCATCCTCCGTCTCCCAGGCGGACTCGTCCGACGAGGAGTCAGGATCTGACCCCGCGGGGCCCTGGAGCACCCGCCCCGACGCCGGAGGCACCGGCATCGACGCCTCGGTCCCGAATGGGAAGTCGAGGGAGACCGCGACCGAGGTCGACCTTGAGCCATCATGGACTCGTGTATCGGCTCGGTCTCCGGGGTCGACTTCGAAGTCGATGTCCCGGTGGTCAGGGCAGATGCACCAGACAGGCTGGCCATCAGTGCCCGCTGCTGCTCCATGAAGGCAGACAGTCTGCACTCCAAGGCTGTCATCCTGAGACTCAGCTTGGGAGACGTAGTAGCCACCGACTCGGGCCCCGGCGGCGCCGGGCTCGACGTCGGCTCTCTGGGAGGAGAGTCCTCGAGGACCACAGGGCTTACATGTCCAGCAGACTCCGGCTCCATGCGAGGAAGTTTGGCAGGCTTCTCTTGTTCCACGTGCCCGGGGCGACGGTCGGGGGTCTTAGACCTGGCCCTTGAGGAGCCAGGGACCTCCTCCGATGACGCCCTCATGAGCCGCTTCTTCCTCTTGCGTTCCCGGTCGGGGGACTCCCTGTCCGAGGAGCCCCGACGGCACTCGGGATCCGAATCCCGAGATGTCGAGGTCTCAGACGAGGTCCGGGCCTGGCCAGAGGCTGAGTCTGAGAAAAGCCTTTCTTTCTGCTGCTGGCGACTTCACAGTGCCTTGGAACACATCTTCCCACATGGTCCACACGTCTTAGGGTCGTGATCAGGATCGAGGCACCGCAGGCAGCAGTCGTGTGTGTCGGTGAGAGACATCAACTTCTTACATCGATCACACTTTTTCAAACCGCTGGAAGCCATCGGGGAAAAAAGAGTCCCCGCGAGGTCAAAGGACCAGCCTTCCAGGGAAAAGCAAAAAAAGGGCGCGAATGCCAGTCACGAAGGGCAAAAACCGAAAAAGAAGAATCGGGCTCGATACCGGTGTACCGAACCCGGCTGGAGGGGAACTGGCGTCGAACAGGGAAGAAAAAATAGCGAGAATCGCCGAAAAATCAAACTTTTATCCGGGATGAAAGGACACATGTCCGGTGGGCTTCTTGGAAAAAGAGAGACTGAGGTAAGATGGCACCTTTGGGTGGGAAGGGAACCGCGCATGCGTGCCTGCATTCCCAAAGGCTTTCATAGAAAGCTTGGGAAATGCTCCGCTGGGGCTTCATCGGTGTCGATGACACCCATATGTGAGGACTGATTTCCTGCTTGGTCCTGGAGAATATCGTATTCACCAGGATTAAAGCGGTTAGCAGGTCTGCTAACCTTCTCAATCCTTTTGAACACGCCCCTCTATAATATTAAATTGTTTAAATTGTTAAATGGTCAGATACCATTTATATAATTATAGGTCATTTTAAGGGCAGAAAAGCCCTAGAATGTATAGATTTAGTGGTGATAGTTGCAAAGGGGGTAATTATAGAAATAGCATTTTGCACATCAAAATACCTTTATAAAATTACCACAGGATTATATTCAGGGGTGAAATTTGAGTGAAGTAAAGACAAAGTCATGATGTACGTGCATACTTTACAAGCTAACATTTATGCTCGCTCCTAAGCGAGCAAGCAAGCAAGGCTCTTCAACCTGGAAAAGAGATGGCTGAGAGGAGATATGATAGAGGTCTATAAATTAATGAATGGAGTGGAACGGGTAAACATAGATCGATTGTTTACATCATCAGAATATAAAAGGACTAGTGGACACGCAATGAAGCTACAGGGTAACCTATATAAGACTAAGAAGAGAACATTTTTTTTCACTCAGCGTGTAATCAAACTCTGGAATTTGTTACCGGAGAATGTAGTAAGAGCTGTTAGTGTAGCTGGGTTTAAAAAATGTTTGGACAAGTTCCTGGAGGAAAGGTCCATAAACCATTATTAAAAGGTACTATTCAGGCAATTGGTAACAGACCCCACACGTGAAGGGGCCATACTGGACTTGGTGCTTACCAATGGTGAAAGTGTTTCTGATGTTGTAGTGGGAGATCATTTTGCATCCAGTGATCACCAGATGGTGTGGTTCAGTATTAGGACTAGGGCTGTTAGAATCCATTCCAAGGTAAAGATCTTAGACTTTAGGAAGACTAACTTTGCAAAGATGGGCCAATACCTCAGGGAGTCGTTAGTGGGATGGGAACAGCTGGGGGATGTAGAAAAACAGTGGGCAATACTGAAAGGGGGTATTTTAAAGGCAACCAACCTTTTTGTTAAAATGGTAAATAAAGGCAAAAGGAACAGGAGACCGCTATGGTTTTCGAAGGAAGTAGCTGAAAAAGTGAAGAAAAAGAGGGAGGCCTTCATGAAATACAAGAGATCACAGAGAGAGGAAGACAGGCATCTGTATTTGGAAAAACTTAGAGAAGCTAGCAAAGTAGTCAAGAAGGCAAAGATTCAAAAGGAGGAGGAAATAGCCAATGCAATAAAATGGGGGCATAAGACATTTTTCAGATATATTAGTGAGAAGAGGAAGGGCAAAAGTGGTATTGTCAGACTCAAGGGTGCAGGGGGGAAATATGTAGAAGCTGATAAGGATAAAGCGGAATTGCTTAACACATATTTTTGTTCTGTGTTCACAGATGAAGAACCAGGAGCAGGACCTCAGAAAACACCCACAAATAGGAACAGAAGCGAGGGACATCTTGAACAATTTTCAAAAGACTGTGTTCGTGAGAAACTAGCTCAACTTAAAGTAGACAAAGCGATGGGACCGGATGGGATACACCCTAGAATACTGAGGGAACTTAGGGACGTTCTAGCAACTCCACTGACTGACCTTTTCAATGCCTCGTTGGAGTCGGGAGTGGTGCCAAAGGAATGGAGAGAGGCTCATGTGGTGCCTTTACACAAAAGCAGAAGTAAGGATGTGGTTGAAAACTACAGGCCGGTTAGTTTAACTTCGGTGGTGAGTAAATTATTGGAAACGCTGCTGAAAGAGAAAATAGTGAGGTTTCTGGAGTCCGACGGATTACAGGATCCGAGGCAGCATGGATTCACCAGAGGCAGGTCTTGTCAGACAAATCTGATTGATTTCTTTGACTGGGTGACCAGGGAGTTGGACCGAGGGAGAGCTCTAGATGTGGTGTATTTAGATTTCAGTAAAACCTTTGACACTGTTCCTCACAGGCGACTTATAAACAAACTGAGCACCCTAGGGATGGACCGTAAAGTTACTGCTTGGGTTAGAAATTGGTTGGGTGGGAGGCGACAAAAAGTACAAGTAAATGGAGCTCACTCTGAGGAGAAGGATGTTACCAGTGGTGTGTCCCAGGGATCTGTCCTTGGTCCGATTCTTTTTAACATCTTTGTTAGTGATATAGCGGAAGGGCTGTCGGGTAAGGTTTGCCTCTTTGTGGATGATACCAAAATCTGCAATAGAGTAGACACCCAGGAAGGTGTAGATAACATGAGGAGGGATCTAGCTAAGCTTGAAGAATGGTCTAGAATTTGGCAGCTGGGATTTAATGTTAAAAAATGTAAGGTCATGCATTTGGGCTGCAGCAATCCAAGGGAGCAATACAGTATAGGAGGTTAAGTACTTTTGTCCACTAATGAAGAGCGGGACCTAGGCGTGGTTGTGTCTGATGATCTTAAAGTAGCTAAACAGGTAGAAAAGGCGACGGCAAAAGCTAGAAGGATGCTTGGGTGCATATGGAGAGGAATGGCTAGCAGAAAAAAGGAGGTGATAATGCCTCTGTATAAGTCTTTTGTGCGACCTCATTTGGAGTATGGTGTGCAATTCTGGAGACCGCACCTTCAAAAGGATGTGAACAGGATGGAGTCGGTGCAGAGGGTTGCTACTAAAATGATTAATGGGCTTCATTATAAAGCATATGAGGACAGACTTAAGGATCTTAATATGTACACCTTAGAGGAAAGGCGGGATAGAGGTGATATGATTGAGATGTTTAAATACCTCCGTGGCATAAATGTTCAGGGAGAGAGCCTCTTTCAATTGAAAGCAAGTTCTGCTACGAGGGGACATGGGATGAGGGTGAAGGGAGATAGATTCAGGAGTGATATGCGGAAATATTTCTTTACGGAAAGAGTAGTGGATCCATGGAATAGTCTCCCAGTGGAGGTGGTAGAGATGAGGACAGTAACTGAATTCAAAAAAGCATGGGGCCAACACAGAGGATCTCTAAAGGTAAAAAGTGGACTGTTGTAGTTATGGAAGGACAGACTAGATGGGCCTTGTGGTCTTTTTCTGTCATCATGTTTCTATGTTTCTAAAAGGGACTCGGGATATCACTGCTTGACCCAATACAAGCATTGAGGAACCTGTGTCTTTTGGGAAAACTGCTAGGTACTTATGATCTAGACTGGCCACTGTTGGAAACAGAAATCAAAAATACAAAGTCAAAACATAATACCCGTGAATTCGTTTACAGGAGAGACAATATTCTCACAGTTATCATTGTTCTGTCGGGATCCGCCGACCTGAGATGGGGAGAGGAAAAACTCCCCTCTCTACGTCGGCAGAAGCCTTTTCTTTATTTTCAAAAATAATAATTAAATAAAAATTGAATAGTAGTGTTAAAGACACTTATCTGCAAAGTAGGCAACATCCTTTCAGCAAAAGGGCATCAAAATTCCAAGCAACACATTAGATATATTAGAATAACGTTGTGTGAAAGACTCCTCACGCTCCGATAGCTCATGTAACACCAAAGACTGGTAGACTAATATAGCTGGGTCTAATGTGCCCGCAGGGACCCAGCGAGAAGTAGAATGTACAATTGAACCGTCTGAATTAGCTTGACCAGAAAAATAGCAAAGAATCCGCAATTTCCGAAAAAATCGAAATAATGCTACCCGCATATCAAATGGATCTTAGAGAACTGTAGGAATAAAGGAGAGGCCAAGATCCAACACTTCCAATTGTGCTGGAGTTAATACCACCCCGGAGAGGTTGAGGACTGCTGTTGTTGTTGACGTGTTTGTTGCCTGGTGTTCGGAAGTTCCCAGCGGTCGTCGGAATAAGGCCGGCGGGTGCGACCTCCCCCACGCCGGCCCCCCCGAAAACCCCTCGAGGAGTATGCTGATCCTGTAGGTTTAGTACCACTCTTTGAGCCTTCGCTAGAATCAGTATCTTCAGAGGAATCAGCAAAAGTGACCCGTTTTTCCGGGAATGACTCAGAACCCCCAGTGTCCTCTGCACCCGACTTTTCATACATCCATCGACAAACCTGGTCAGCCTCATAGTCATTCTTAACTCTCTGAAACTTGTTGGACTTAAAAGCCCGCAAATTATCAAAAAAACTTTGAAGTTGACGATCCATATCTTCCAGTTTAGTGGAAAAAAGCTCCTCACCCAAGGATTTCTGAAGGGAAGTCTTCATTTCAGACACCTCTTGAGAAATGGCCGATTCTTCCAATGTAGTACGGTCAATGAGTGCTATTAAGTCAAAACTGCATTTGTTTAAAATGCAGTTCCACTTAGAGACGAATTCTGTGTCCGATGAAAATAGCTTTGGAGCCCGCGGCATCCGGAGACCCCGAGGAATAATACATGCTTTCAAATATTGGAGCATGGCTGACCCATGAAGCTGAGCTCGTATGCCCCGTTTCCGCAAGGATTTCAACTGGGAAAGCATAGACTGATGTTTGTCGGACTCAGTAACAGCCGAGTCAAAAATGGATTTCCTTTGTCGCAACTTATCCAAATATTCTTCAGTGAATGGAAACGTGTCAGCAGCCATAATGAATTAAGAGGTCGTGAGTAATAATATATCTAATGTGTTGCTTGTAATTTTGATGCCCTTTTGCTAAAAGGATATTGCCTACTTTTGCAGATAAGTGTCTTTAACACTACTATTCAATTTTTATTTAATTATTATTTTTGAAAATAAAGAAAAGGCTTCTGCCGATGTAGAGAGGGGAGTTTTTCCTCTCCCCATCTCAGGTCGGCGGATCCCGACAGAAAAATGATAACTGTGAGAATATTGTCTCTCCTGTAAACGAATTCATGGGTATTATGTTTTGACTTTGTTTTTTTGATTTATTGTGTGTCATTACATTTTCTGGAGATTTTTTCTTTCACTGTTGGAAACAGGACACTGGGCTTGATGGACCTTGGTCTAACCCAGTATGGCATATCTTATGTTCTTATGTGTTTGTAGCTTCAATCTAGCTTTGATGTCTGTAAGTTTACTCCTAGTATTATATAAGGACATGTGGAGGCCAATTCAAACTTGTGTGTCCCCAGGCTGTCCGGACATCCAGGGATCTGGACGGCCCAGGGATGCACCTGATTCTGCTCCCGCGGGGGCTAGATGGCCCCTCGGGAGCAGAATAGTGGCATAGTGGCTGGACATCCGGGACATACCCTGATTCAGGCACCCCAGATGTCCAGTCACATCCCTGGCTAGCTCAGCCTGGTTCCTGCATGGAGCTGCAGTGCCATTGGGTCATGTTGCCATGGCACTTCAGCTCCATGCAGGAGCAGCTTTCCCGGCAGTAACAGCAGGCTTTTTGTTCCCCGCAGCCCAACCCTCGATTGGGCCTTCCATAGCCAGGGTCTGGCTGCAGGTCACCCCCTTCACCTCTCACCTATCTTTTGTGCCCCGGCTCCAGCAACCCCCGTTTAAATGGCCGACACCGGATGTACAGGGCTGATCAATGTAATCGGCCCTGTACGTCCAGGGTCATGGTGCCACCCACACTGCCCGCCCCCCTCCCGCCCATGAACAGAGCTCCCCACACAACTCTTTTCTACGTGCAGGGAGCCCTGTTTCCTGAATAGCGATCCAGGTGTTTAGCAAGTCTGGACATCCGGATCGGACGTCCAGACCCGCTAAACGCGGTTCAGAATCTACCCCATATGCATCTTTATAAAATAGGAACCTATGTGACATAGCAAGTCTGATCTCAATAACTAATGCCGGCAGATTTCCAAAGAGGCACACAGCTTCCACAATGCCTGTCCTGGGGCAAGCAGTTGATTTCCCGGGTCCTCTTTAATAATGGTTTATGGACCTTTCCTCCAGGAACTTGTCCGAACCTTTTTTAAACCCAGCTACACTAACAGCTTTTACTACATTTTTCAGTAACGAATTCAAGATTTTGATTACGCGTTGAGTAAAAAAATATTTTCTCTTATTAGTGTTAAATGGGTTGCATTGTAGCTTCATTGTCTGTCATTTAGTCTTTCTACTTTTTGATGGTGGAAATAACCGGTTTTGAGAGAAGTGCAGAGCTCTCCTGGAGAGTCTGCCTTTATCAACCAGTCATCTAAGTAATGGAAGACAAAATCCCCTTGCTTTGCTGGTAGGCTGCTACTACTGACATGCATTTTGTGAACGAACACCCTGGGAGCAGATGGTAGTCTAAAGGGGAGGACTCTGTACTGGTAGTGAGTCCCCTGAAAGACAAAGTGAAGATATTTTTGGTGTCTTGGATGTATCAGGATATGGGTATGCATCTTTGAGATCTAGGGAACATAGTCAATCTTGTTCTTGCAAGTAGGGTAGAAGGGTTCTGAGGGAATTTGTTGAGATTTCAGAGGTCGAGGATAGGCCTGTATCCTTTTGACTTCTTCGGTATGAGGAAGTAAGGAGAGTAGAAGCCTTCATGAAATGTTTGTTTTGGAACCTCCTCTATGGCACCCTGGGAGAGCAGATTGGAGATTTGTTCTTTGAGTAGGGCTCCTAGCATAGGTTGGAAAGGATATTCCCCTCTGAAGTGAGGTGGAGGGGGTTGCATGAAGTTCATTTGGTACCCCTCTTGAATGATGCTTAGGGTCCACTGCTCTGTGGTAATCATCTGCCAGTGGGTGACAAAGAAACAAAGCCGACCTGCTATCTTGGTTGAATTGGGTGCTTCAGGGATAAGATGACTCTGTTCCCCAGGACTGAGTCAAAAGCTGGGTGGAGACCGCACTTTCAATTGAAAGCAAGTTCTGCTACGAGGGGACATGGGATGAGGGAAATATGGCTGAGCTGCTGGCTGTTGCTTAGCAGTTCTGAGCTTTTTAGCAGGTTTAGGCCCCTGCTGTTTGCCTTGCTGGTAAGCAGGTTGTGTATAAGAAAAGTAGAACCTTTTCTTTTTGGGAAAGAAGGGTTTCTTTATTGTTGGCTTCTGTTTTAAAGGGTCAGGCATCTTTCTAGAGAGTCTCTTCAGAGTGGTATCGTGAGTTTCAAACTCTCCAGCTTTTTCTCTCCAGTTTTTACTGAACAGATTCTTCCCAGTGCAAGGGATGTTACCAAGTTTATGTTGGTCTCATTGTACCAGGTCTGAGGCCTGTAACCATGCTAGCCTTCGAGCCCCGATGGCAATAGCTGATGCTCTGCTGGTAGATTCAAATGCATCAAAGGCTGCCCTGTTTACAAATTTGGAGACATTCTGGCTGTTTTTGAGTACTGTCTCAAAAGCTGGCCTTTTTTCTTCTGGGATAAAGGGAAGGAAGGCTCCCCAATCTTTATTAATTTCCTTAAGGAACCTTCCCATATATAAGAAACATAGAAATATGATGACAAAAAAAGACCACATGGCCTCTCTAGTCTGTCCTTCCATATCAACTACAACAGTCCCCTTTTTACCTTTAGAGATCCTCTGTGTTTGTCCCATGCTTTTTTGAATTCAGTTACTGTCCTCATCTCTACCACCTCCACTGGGAGACTATTCAATGGATCCACTACTCTTTCCGTAAAGAAATATTTCCCTCATCCCATGTCCCCTCGTAGCAGAACTTGCTTTCAATTTAAAGTCTCTCTCTCCCTGAACATTTATGCCACGGAAGTATTTAAATATCTCAATCATATCACCTCTATCCCGCCTTTCCTCTAAGGTGTACATATTAAGATCCTTAAGTCTGTCCTCATATGCTTTATAATGAAGACCACTAATCATTTTAGTAGCCACCCTCTGCACCGACTCCATCCTGTTCACATCCTTTTGAAGGTGCGGTCTCCAGAATTGCACACTATACTCCAAATGAGGTCACACCAAAGACTTATACAGAGGCATTATCACCTCCTTTTTTCTGCTAGCCATTCCTCTCCGTAAGCACCCAAGCATCCTTCTAGCTTTTGCAGTCGTCTTTTCTACCTGTTTAGCTACTTTAAGATCATCAGACACAACCACGCCTAGGTCCCGCTCTTCTTTAGTGGACAAAAGTACTTCACCCCCTATACTATATTGCTCCCTTGGATTGCTGCAGCCCAAATGCATGACCTTACATCTTTTAACATTAAATTCCAGCTGCCAAATTCTAGACCATTCTTCAAGCATCCCTCCTCATGTTATCTACACCTTCCTGGGTGTCTACTCTATTGCAGATTTTGGTATCATCCGCAAAGAGGCAAACCTTACCCGACAGCACTTCCGCTATATCACTAACAAAGATGTTAAAAAGAATCGGACCAAGGATAGACCCCTGGGGCACACAATTGGTAACATCCTTCTCCTCAGAGTGAGCTCCATTTACCTGTACTCTTTGTTGCCTCCCACCCAACCAATTTCTAACCCAAGCAGTAACTTTGGTGGTATAGGAATTGATCCTACTAGCCAGGGTGGAGGTCTGGAAGGACTGTCGAGAAAAAGTATTGATGTTTCTCGATTCCCTGCCAGGGGGTATCGATGCATGAGTCTTATCATTCGATGCAGTGCATCATTGATTCAACTACCATTGAGTGATGAGGTAGCTGTGCCTTTTGAAAACCAGTACTCCGGTACTTGATACACTGTATTGAGGCGTCTGCTGATGTAAGCGGGGTCTCCCACATTCAAAGCATTAGGTTATGTAGAATTTTATGTACCGGTAAAATTGTTGCCTCCTTTGAAGCCATGAGGTACTGAAGAATTTCCAGTTGCTCGGCCCGGGGCTCCGGTTCCACCGCAACTGGTATTGAGAGCCCTGCTGCCATGTCAGATAAATTCTTTGAAGGACATGTCCTCCGGTGGTGACTTTCGATGGGAGATGCTGCTGAGAGATGACGGCTCCGACACTGATGCCATATCCAGCAGCTCTTCTGAGTCGAGGGACCGATGATCTGAATCGGAGGCCTCAGACTGAGTTAGGTGAGCCTTGTCGGTATCGATGACCATGTGAATGGTGCTATTGGTACCGATCATGCTTGATGTTCTACCCTTGCTGCCTGGGCAATGGTGCCAAACCTGGAATCAACCAATTTGATGGGGCTCTGAACACCGGTTCCTGTTTGAAGGAAAAATTAAAAAAAGGAAAAGATATATGAGGTAAAAAGAAATTAGAAAAGAGAACTGGAATTGGGGGCAATGCCAGTGAAAAAAAATGGGAAGGCAGAAGGGCTATACCGGTTTATTTTCTGTGTTAACAGGAAAAGCAAAAAACGCATCCTATTGGCTCCGCAGAAAAAGAAGAACTGAGGAGAGGGAGTCAGAAGAGCGGGAAGGCAGTCATGCAGGCACAGTGGAGTACTCCCAAAGGCTTTCCTACAGGACTCTGGGGAATGTTCCCACGCGGGCTCCATCTGTGCCGACGTCACTCATATGTGAAGACTACATTCCTGCTTGTTATTGGAGATCTAGCATTTATCACAGATTCAAAAAATGTCCAGACTTTTTAACCCTCTCCCCCACCAAATATTCAATAAAATATTCATTTCCACAAAAAAGCACAATTACTAAGGATCACTGCAGAGTAGTGCAGCACCCTGTCAACAGTTGGTATCGGCACTTAAACTATCTTCCTCTGCAATATACTTATCCTGCTCCCTTACTGGCTGTGTAGCTCCTGCACCCATGTTGGGGGTAGGCTGGGCTGCTATTAGCCAGCCTGGAGAGCATGTACAGATGTCCAGGAGTGACAGGGTGGAGGAAAAATAATGCTTCTCTGGATGGCTGTGTGGTTCCTGTCCCCATGTTGGGACAGGCTGGGTCCCAAGGAGTATAAATACACAATATCATGGGCAGAGAGAAATGAGACTGGAGGGGGGCCATCAATATGCAGCTGCTCTGCTTTTTTATCTTTGGTTTTCTTTGAAATAGCAATTCCAGGCTGATTGGGGCAAAAAGAAACAAAAAGCTGGGTGAACTTTCTATAGGCTTTGGTCCATGCCAAATAGCTTTTTCATAGTCTCAACTGAGGTGGGCTTGTTCACTTTTGGAGGCATGCAGCCTAGAGAGAAATCTTGGAGGACAACTTATCAATGAAAGTGTAAGTCTGACACCATCCTAGGCAGAAACGTTGAGTGCATACACAGCACAACCCCATTACGATGAAATGTAGAATAAAATGGATGAGCTTACAGAAGCTCTCTAACTCTTCCGTTGAAATGACCACAGGTAAAAAAGCTTTGGCTCACAGGAGGTTAGAGGCTTGAAGGTAGCTCTGATTAGCTGATTGAAGTTCAATGACATAGCAAGTGGCCTGACTGGAAGCTTAAGATGAAGCAAGCTCTGCATGAATCTTTCAATTAGAGGCGTATAGAGATTGGCTTCCCTGCTACGTAATAATGGTATATACCAATTGCACTAACGTGTATCTTAACAGATTCTAAGATATGTAGAAAGTATCTAAGCAATTTCTGTGTGGGACAGGCATTACAGATTTCACTGTCTAGCCAGACTACAAACCACCTCCATTTGCAGTCATAAGATTTTCTAGTAGATTCTTTCCTAAAAGCTAGAAAATCTGAGTTCAAGAATCAATAGATCAAGACTTGCCTATGTATGTGATAGCTTAGTGTGGTGTAACTCATATAGAACACTAAGATATAGAAACAGTTATCATCTAGAGCAGGCATGTCCAACAGGTAGATCGCAATCTACCTGCAGATCGCAGAGGGGTCAGAGGTAGATCGCCAGCCCCACTTGGCTCCATTTCTCCAGCAGCTCGCCCTGTCGCTAGGAGAGAGCTCGTGCCGGCAGGTCATCTGCTGAGGGCTTGCCGCCGCTGCTGATCCTTTGCCTGTCTTTTTTCCCTGCCTGCGGGAAACTTGCCTGCAGGTATATTGGGGGCGCTTGTTGTTTTCGACGAGATGCCACAGGCCTGGCGTCATACCTGGTCTCCTGCCTCTCAGAATCATCCATTCCTGCCCCCGCCCCAACACCCCTTAGAAGTGTGTTATATACTGGGCGATATCCATTTGCCCGGGCTTTACCTGAATACACTTACCGTATTAGTTGTGTCGTGTGCTGGTCGTTGGTCGCTTTATAGTTCGCTTTCATTAAACGTCTTCGGGCAGACACAACAAAGTGTCAAGAATTTGGTGATTTTGGTGGGCTTTTCCAATTTTGTTCTTACTTGCATATGCCTTGCCTTCGAATTGGTTCAAACCACTGTGACTTTTGCTTGCAGTGAAACTACACTCCTGTTTCGGTTCAACTTATTTGTGTGAATCTGCGTTTTCCCATTTGAAAATAACGAAGAGTACACAACATTAACATAAGAACATAAGATATGCCATACTGGGTCAGACCAAGGTCCATCAAGCCCAGTATCCTGTTTCCAACAGTGGTCAATCTAGGTCAACATGACAGATGAACATCTCCAGGATTCCCTGAGACTGGCCCTCACGCAATATTCACCCAACTTCAAAAAGCTGGTGGAAGAAATGCAGGCTCAGACGTCTCACTAATGAGCAAGAGCAAAATATTAAAGATTGTGCAAGATCAGCCTGGATCAATACTCGGCCTAAATTTAACACAAATTACTCAATAAAAGTTAAAGAAAGTTATTAAGACAGTTAAAGAAAGTTATTACTCAATAAAACGTTAAGAAAGAATGTACTTTCCATTTCCCCTTGCAGTTCTTACTGGATCTTCGTCTCTCTGTTTTGTTTTTGCTTAATTTGCTTAACAGCTGATCACATCCAAGTAAATGACAGAAGGTTCATTAAAAATGGGGGGGGGGGAATCCTCCAACTTTATTGGGTTAAAATTTAATTTGAAACTTAATTTTCATGGTGGTAGATCACCGGCACTTTTGGCAGGCAGGAAAAAGTAGATCACGACCTGTTCGAAGTTGGACATGCCTGATCTAGAGTCATCTAGATTGTTGATTCACAGAGTACGATGGAGGGATGAGACTTTACGATAGTTGCCCCACAGTTGTGGAAGCATCTATCGATTGAATTACATTAAGAAACAAACTTGCTGACCTTTGGAAAAAAATAAAGGCTTTTTATTCCCCTCCTAATGATTCTGTCAGCTTCTATCCAGTTTTAGATGTAGTTGAATATATTTTTTTTTTTTTTTTTTATTCTAAATTAAGGGGCCTGTTTACTAAAGTACAGGAAGCTCCTTGTGTGGAAAATGCCCTGCACTTACCACACAAGGAAGACACTTATTACATAGGCCCACATTACATGCCTTGGAAAAAATAAATAAAAATGCCAGCAGTGGCCATGGTGCTGCAACTACATCTCTCTCCATGAGATCCAATCCCACCCCAGATCAGCAACCCCCAGAAGCAGAGGGGGATAGCTCCTGCCCAGCTTCACTACAGACCAGAGAAACTCTTGGGTGAGTCCGAGGGAAGAGGGGGGAAGGTCTGAGTATGTTATTAGGGGACTGCTCTTCAGGGAAGCCTTCACTTCTGCAGATGCTCCTTTTTGGGGGGACTGCTATCTTTTGGGGGGGGGGTGGTCTGCCTGTTGGTGAGCTGCTGATCTGAAGTAGGGAGCTGATCAAGCAGGGGTCTGATGAAGCGGGAGGGGAGACTGGTGCAGGGGATGGATCGGGGGGTAGGAGGATTGGGTTGGGTGGCGGATCAGACTAATTGCAAAGATGGAATCTTTTTATTTTTAATGGACATGGGCAATAGCTGCATTATCTGACGCCCTAATTCACTTAAGGCCACTTCTTGAAGTGGCATTAAATGCAGTTGTGATGGCTAGCACATGGTAACGTCTTGCACTTGCCCCATCCTGAGCTAAACACAGAAGGTAATTTTATAAGGGCATATTTCAAATCTAATCTATAGAGTAAGACACACACATACTTTGCTTATAAAATAGGGGCATAAGTGGTCAAAAACCAGTGTAAAACTACGCACAAGTCTTACACCTGCCTTATTGTAGGTGTAAATGCTCGTGCCTAGAGTTTTCAAGAATGCACTGTTATAGTATTTTATAAGTGTGAAAAAATGTTATCTGCCCAAACTCTTTCCCTATCCATGCCCACAGTGAAAGTATATAGCATCAGTCCAACACACATACTTAACAGAATAGTGACCATATTATGTATGGAAACCACTAAAATACCTCATAAATTACCCTCATAGCACTATTTTTATTTTTACTGTGATGCTATTTTTAGTGCATGGTAGCTGTTAGTGTGGACCCGCGCTAATGGTTAGTGTGTAGTAAACACATGTTAAGTGCTAGCCACACTTTAGTAGCCATGTCCCTATGTTTTAATGCATGTTCTGCTGTTTATGCTGTTATTTTTGTTATTGTATATAATGACTATTTGTTCCTGAAAAATAGGGGACTGGAACAGTTTTATAATTTTCCTCAAATTTTTAACCTATCTTTATATAAATTATGAATGAGGACAAGTCTTCAGTATGCCCACTATCTATCAATAAGTGGGAAATACAAGCTGGCTCCATCATGGCTGCAAGGTGAGCAATTAGAGCGGGTGTATTTACCTCTGTAGGTGGAAGTGCACCCATGCCATTTCCATGCCACATTAGGGGGGTGGATGCACTACGTTAACTGCCAGAAACATGCTTTCCATGCCCCCAACAATTAATGCCATGGTGTTGCACCTAACCTGCTATAGCTTAAGCATTATCGGCATGTTAGGTGCAACACCATAGCGCCCTTTAGTAAAAGAGCCCCTATGTGTTGTTATGGGTGAATATCATAATCCTCTATAATGTGAACTCAGACGGTTTTACTCATAGGAATGGCTTTTAATATTACCATTGAACAATATAAATTGCAAAGGCTTTTTCCAGAAGTCATTTGCTAGTATTGTGACATATCAGAACAACAGGGGCTACTTAAGGTAACATACTGAAAATCAGAAAATTTTGACAATAGCTAAGCATTAATTACAATTACCAGCTTCTATAGCTGCTGTTGCCTGGCTACAGAGAAAGGTGGTTGTAGGGAATAAACCCAAGGACATCAATTTTACTTTTGCTTAAAGCTGCAGTAATCTCAAATTATCAACCAGCTTGTTTCTAGGTTGGTTTCCTCTCACTGTTATTCCTAAATCATGTTTCTTTTTTCCTTGTTCTATGTTTATCTTATTTTGTTTTAGTATATATGTTTCAAATAAGAGCTTTTCAGCTTTCTTTAAAGGCAACGGTTCCCAAACCTGTTTCCCAGCTAGTCGGGTTTTCCGGATATCAACAATGAGTATGCACGAGAGAGATTTGCATGCACTGCCTCCATTATATGCAAATCTCTCTCATGTATATTCACTGTGGAGATCCAGAAAACCCGACTGGCTGGGGAGGCCCCATGGCAGTTTTGGGAACCCCTGTGTTAAGGTCAATTTCTCTGTACTTAAAAACTCTTCAAGTCCACTCTTCAGCTGCTCATACTGTATTCTAGATTTACTTAAATGTATAAAAGTGGCAACAGCAGAAGAGGGTCTTCAGAAACTTTCAACACTGGTACCAAAACTAAACAGGGAACTTTAACAATTTCTTATTCTAAACTGCCAGTTTAATCATCTTAGAAATGTTTTGCTACTACTGCTCCTATAAAACCACCATGGTAGTAAGTGCTGCCCAACACTGAAACCCCGACTTGAAAAACGTATGCAGCAACTGCATAGTATAACTGTAAATATCAGTATATAATTGGATGGAGATATACCTTAGGGCTTGAACTGCTAAACATACAGTAGGTGATCTACCTAGGAAAGAGCTTGTGGCACTATCAACTTATTCGCACAGTTTAGCACTTGATGCTTTATCCTGGTCATTGATTCGCCTCTCCTGCTCCCCCCCATTTCTAATTAAAATCTAAACAATGTCTTGTCAACTTTATTTTTATGGATACACCTATGCCTAATAGGAAACCTTCCCTAATCTCAGCCATTTCAGAGGCATTAAGCTATACCAATTACAATAGGAAAACAAAAAAAAAATGTTAATCAAATAGTGCGGCTTTCTTTTAATATAATTAGCCATTTACAGTCTTTTTCAGTCTTGCAGTTGAGATGATACAGCATATGTGAGATTGACTCTGTTGATGAAGGATAATCTTTATGAATTGGGATTTTTGTTCTGATATATCCAGAGATTACCTGTGTTCTGGGCTTTGGTTTTACATTTTCATGCAAAGAATATTTTTCAGTCTCTCACTGAAGCAAGAAATTGCAGCCACTGCTTCAATGGTTGTGCTTTAAACCCTGTCCAGTTAAGCATATTCCATAAGGACTGCTCTCAACTCCGTCTACTGCTGCTTGTTTTGCAGGGTATTGGAGTCTTCCCATGGTCGGGGTCCTCGGATATTTTTCCAGTCATTCAGGCTTGCATCTTTAATCTTCTGTAAACAGACAAGAATACGAGATGTGCATAAACATGAAATCTCAGTGGTCAAGACTGAGCTTTTTTTGTACAGTGAGCTCAATTTCACCATCTAGATAAGTGGCCCTTAAATCAAGGCTCAATAAATACATATCTGAAGAGCTCAAATGTATTTACAGAACACCATGTGAAACATTACACGAAGCGGAGCATATCCAGTATACAAGGCAAACATTAAGAGCGCAATATTCAAAGGCATTTGTGTAGGTAAAACAGCTTTTACACAAGGAATTGGGATGCTTGAAAACAGCCCATTCCATTTCACTGCTGACACTGTGAACACTTTTATCAGCGGGGAAGAAAGGGAAGGCGATGGACAGTATGTGAGGAATTTGTTTTGAAAGCCCCATGTGTATTTTCCTGCAGCAGCCTGAATTTTCAAAGGAAAACTCCACAGGGCATTTCTGTTTGAAAATTAGCTTACAGATTTGAGGGTACAATATATCTGCTGACCTGCAAGTCCCATAAGCACTTTGATAATTGCCCCCCCCCCCCCCATATCATTTCTATTGTAATGTCAAACCAAACATATTTTGCAAAATTTTCTATCTGATAGTTTTGAGGACACAGAGAGGATAATTTTATAATCGAGAACCTAGCTTAAGGCAGCCAAAATGCACCTAATTTAGGCCTATTTTATAAAGTAAAATGGATGCCTATTTTTCTTTAGAAAATACTAGTGTAAGCGGCCGAAAACAAGCCTTAATTTAAGAAGCAATCATTTACACCAGCCTTAGAATCTACATTTTACAAATATGCCTGTAAATTATAGTATTTTATAATCTACACACCTACTTGCATGCTCCCCCCCAAAATTCACCCAGTGAAAGTATGCACCATGAAATTACCACATGTATTTTTATGATGGGCACAATTTTATGAGGCCATTTATGTATATAAACTGCCATTTATGCACCTAAGGGGGACTCCTTTTGAAAGTGTGGTCTCCAAAATTGCAGTATTGTGTACAGTTCTGGAGACCACACCTTCAAAAGGATATAAATAGGATGAATTGATGCAGAGGGTGGCTACTAAAATGGCTAGTGGTCTTCGTTATAAAGCATATGGAGATAGACTTAAAGATCTTAATATGTATACATTAAAGGAAAAGTGGGATAGAGGAGATATGATAGGGATGTTTAAGTACCTCCATGGCATA
Source organism: Ichthyophis bannanicus (assembly GCA_033557465.1). Taxonomy (NCBI): domain Eukaryota; kingdom Metazoa; phylum Chordata; class Amphibia; order Gymnophiona; family Ichthyophiidae; genus Ichthyophis; species Ichthyophis bannanicus. The sequence goes on along the minus strand of CM066037.1, from coordinate 290,010,880 downwards.
AATGCACAAGAGAAGAGCTTCTTTTGATTGAAAGCAAGCTCTGCAATGAGGGGATATAGAATGAGGGTGAAAGGGAACAGACTCAGAAGTAATTTGAAGAAATATTTCTTTACAAAAAGAGTGATAAATGTGTGGAATAATCTCCCAGTGGAAGAAGTAGAGACGAGGACAGTATCTGAATTCAAGAAAGCATAGGAAAAGCACAGAAGATTTCTAAAGGAAAAAAGGGACTATAGGAGTTGATATGGAAGGGCAGACTAGATAGGCCATATGGTCTTTTTCTGCTGTCATGTGTCTATGTTTCTATGACATATTAGAAGCCTTATTTGCAATGTGGCTGTCCATAAATGTGCACACAGACATCCAAATCATGGAGACTTTGATGGAGTAATTTTACTAGATGGTCTAAAGATGTCCGTGGCATGTACACATCTAAATACGATGGTGGACTTGGTGGGAACATGCCAAGGGCAGTCCGCAGAATTTAGATGTCTATGCCCCATTTAGAAACGGCTGGCACGTCTAGGCCCCTGTCCAAATCTGTACGTTCTCCAGGTAAGGCTAAGCTTTGGAAAAGTGCTTGTTTTGCCAATATATCAACCAGAGGAGACAGTACTCTGGTATTCCCAGTACTATCCACAACAACAATGAGCTATAATAGGAACTGTGGACACCTGTCTGGAATACTGCTGTGTAGATGTCTATTTAGATATCTCTGAAGACGTCCATATTGGGTGCATCCACATTTCTGAAATCATGCTGAAACGTAGATGTGATTGGACTTTTTTGGGCACATTTTCACATGGATGACCCCCAACTGCACCTGGATGTCATTTCTAAACTGTGCCTTCATATGACTAAAATACCTCTTTAAGCTGTCTACTTTCACAAGTAAAAGTAGGTGCCCCCTTATAAAATTATTGGCAGAATGTGGGCAATAGCTAAGTAGTCCAAGTGCAATACGAATGGAAAGCACAGTTACTTACCTGTAACAGGTGATCTCTGGGAACAGCAGGAATAAGTCTTCACATATGGGTACGTCGGTACCGACGGAGCCTGCACGGGAACGCTCCCCAGCGTCCAATCAGAAAGCTTTTGGGAGCATCCCTCAGCGCCTGCATGCTGCCTTCCCGCCTTTCCAACTGTCTCTCCTCAGTTGAGTTTCATAGCTGAGACAAAGAGAGAGAAAGAGGAAAGGAAAGATAGATATAAAAATACAACTCCTAGGGGAGGTGGGCGGGTTGTGAAGACTTATTCCTGCTGTTCCCAGAGATCACCTGTTACAGGTAAGTAACTGTGCTATCTCCAGGAACAAGCAGGAATGAGTCTTCACATATGGGGACTCCCAAGCTAAGATGCCTGGAGCCCTAACATGTTGAAGATTGAAAACATGCTACACCTCATATGGCCAGGCAGCCTGAGGATGGAGGGCAGGAGTTGAAAAGAGAGGAGCTGCAGAAAAAAACAGCTAACCTAAGAAAGGACTACTCTGAAGAAGTCCTTGTATGTATGATCATTATCAAAAGATATATTGAAATGAACAATCACCATAATATTGAAATGAACAATCACCATAATATTGGAATGAACAATCACCATATGACGCTCAGCTACTGGATTGCAGGAAGCAGAGAGGCTGATGGAGTCTACTGGGAATCCAGTAGAATAATGTTCAAGGTGACCTCACTGGAGTGAAGGTGGAGGTCAACATCTGGAAGTGAGAGGTGACCCCAGGATTCAATTGGGGTAGCACAAACACGGCAGGTCTTCAGTGGGAAGCTTCAAGGAAAGCTGAAAACTCTTTTGGCTACAAAAATATTCAGAGGTAGGAGCAAAAGAGGAAGACTGACCGATCTGGACAAATAGACCTAGTCCTTGAGGGAGGAAAGGTATGAGAAGAACCCTATACTCCCAGGAAAGGACAAATGTTTGAGGAATTGAATCTGAAATCCACTGAAGATCCACCATGTCTTTCCTAACTGGTGAGAGGTGGGAAGACATTGGGGCATGGAGCTTCAGGGATACGTAAACCTAGGATACGGCAGGGCTGTCAGTTCCACAGCAGTGGTTGTGTGTGTAATATTCGAAACATACTGTGGAACAGTATGAAGCTGTGCAAGCCCACTGTCAGAAACATACAGGAAGGTAAAACCTTCATGAGCATAGACAGTCAGAGAAATAAGTATGGAAATATATATCTACCTATAACAAGTATCTGGAGAGATACACACATATATGTAGAGATATGTGTGTATATATATATATATATATATATATATATACGGGTATATATATATATATATATCTCTATGATGAGATTTAAAGGGCATAGCATATGCACACTTAGCTGACAGACAGATACATCTATAGAGATGTATATATATATAGATAGATAGATAGATATACCTGAATATATAGGTCTAAAGATAGATGCCTGCAATAAGCAGACAGAGCTATGCATTTCAGGACATTCACATGGAGATGTGAAAGGAAAGATTCATCTAAGAACAAGGAGGTGGAACCTACTTGAGAAGATATATAGAGAATCTATTCCGCCAGAGATGATGGTAAAGGAATGCTATCCCGTGAATTACCAGGATGGTTATGTGAAAAAACAGAGGATAATATCAGTCTGTAAACAGCAAGTCCGGAGTCCTGTGGAACTCCAGCATGGTAAAAGGACAGAAACGCATAGAATGAGATACCAGGTTGACCTACGTGAGGGACAAAAGAGGTATCAGGCGTTTTTCAGATTAATATGTGCTGTCCTTGAAGTATGAGGATACCATGAGGACAAGCTGCAAGAAAAAAAGAGTATATTCCCTAAGGAATGGGATAACTCTTAGAATTTCACGTGGAGAAGGCTTATGTCCTTATCCCTCTTCTTTTTTTTTTTTTTTAAAAGAAGATAGTAGGGTATGAAGAACCCTCACAGTCATAGGGGATGACTGAGGAAGCCTTTTTCAACCATGATGGATAGCCATTAGAGAAACTCTATGCTCTCTAGTAGGATTGCAGAGAGCATTATGCAGGAGAACTGGGATGTAGAACTGGCTGATGGAGAAAACTGACAGCCACGTCTACTACGTTGCCAAACCCAGAGATTGGAGATGGCAAGGGTAAAAGATAGTGTAAGGAGCCTGTAGTGAAAAGGAGTATCCAAGAAAGATGTAGAAAAACTGTCTTGGAATCACTACTAAGGCCATACAGGAGTGGTGGAAAAGTACCAGTAGTAAAGTACTGGAACTCCTACATGGGCAGCTACTGAATAGGACAACAGAGAGAGTCGGTCTGTGTCAAACAGAGAGAACAGACTGAACAAAGAGAGCAAGCTGTCTCTGTCTGCAGAGCTGCCCAGATAAAGAAGGGAGTTTACTCAGGAGAAGAAACTCTACAGTGAAAAGAAAGACAAGAAAAGTCTTTCAATGGTATGGTACCACTCTTACAGGGGAAACCCTGGCAAAGAGGGTAGATAAAAGCTGAAGAAGGACTTACCACATGGTAAGTTCCTGGAAGGAAAAAATTCATGCTGGTACAGAGAAACTATCATGTGATAGTTGCTAAACCTCTCTTCTAGTCAGGAAGAGGTGGAAAACTCTGTAACTGATAGACATGAATATCCTGACAGTTCAGCATACTGAAGAGTAAATGGATTTCCTGAGAATAGGAATCCCTGAGCAGAGTTTTGAATGGAAAAACAGTGAAAAACCTCTGCTGAAAAGAAATTAACTGTAGTTATAAAAAGATTAATCAGAAACCTATGGTTACTGTGTTTATTCAGCCTGGCTAGAATTTGGATTCTTCAGACCAGGGCGAGACTTCCCCTCCTTGGGAACATCCGAATGATGGGCAGGAGAAGAGGAAAACCTCTTTCTTTTAGGGAAAGAAGGTTTGGTAGGGCATTTCCTACCTGCTGAGGAAGGAGAGGGCTTAGGATGGCCCTCAGAAACAGGAAAGTCAGTGGAGCAATGAGCAACCTGACGTAAGGACTCCTTATTGAAGAGATTTTCTCCAGTACAAGGAGTATTACTCAGTCTTTGTTGTGCCCATCTGCTCAAGTCTGATGCTTGGAGCCAGGCTTTACGACGTGCTCCTATGGCTATAGCAGAAGTTCTGCTAACAGACTCAAAGGAGTCTAGGGAAGCACGAGAAAGAAACCAAGAGATATTTTGGCTATGACTAAGAAGTAAGGCATAGTCTGCAGCCTTCGGCTCTGATAGAAAAGGAGTCAAAAGAGATAATTTATTTGTGACCTCCTGAAGGGATAGACTCGTATAGAAAATATATGAGAGAATCCTTGCTGCCAGCATAGATGTTTGGAAGGTTTGATGTCCAAAGGCATCCAGTGGTCTAGATGCATGCCCTGGCGGAAAAGAAGAATGTTTTTTCTTACTTTTTACCTTCCTCAGTGCTGATTCCACTAGAATGGAATGATGGGGAAGTTGAGGCTTTTGAAATCCTGGAGAGGGGGGCACCTGATACAGAAGATCAGTTGCTGTAGGAGGTGAAGAAACCTTTAAAGGCTTTTCCCATACCCTCAGAAGAAGATTCTGCAAAGAGTGATGTAAAGGAAGCATTATATTTTCCTTTTCTGCAGAAAAACCCTGAGAAGACTCATAGCCAGGGATAGGAATATTAAGGAAGGTTGCCATGTCAAGGAGAAATTTCTGAAAAGAAGGATCTCCGATGGGAACCATCCCTGGACAGGCTAAATTTGAATAGGTAGCCTGGGCACCGGAGGAAGTACCTGTCCGGTGCAGAACAGGATTTGTAATGGATGGACACTGGAACTAGCAGTTATGAGTTGAGACAGTCAGTAGTGCATCATCCATGCCAGGTATCGACTCCAAACTAGGTATAGAGAGGAGCGATCCAGGTGAAAAAAGCATGGAAGGAGCTGGTTCCGATGATACTGCAGGTACCGGCATCGATACCGATACCGGTAGTTGTGCCAGAATCAAAGGGGAAACCGACACCGAAGCAGTCATCGGAGGCTGCTCAAGCAGTACCGAGGTAACTAAAAACCCTTGGTGATTATCCTCGGTACCGTGCATGCGGAATCGGTGAACATCGGTTCCGAGACACGCCGGTACCCAGTCCTCTAGACTAGAAATCGATTCTAGACTCGGCATCGAAGCAAGCGAGTCTATCGATGCATGCCTAGAGGGTACCGACGCCGGTGGTGGTATCGGCGGTACTGCCGATACTGGAAAGTCAATCTGGGACGTATCGGTCGGTCCCAAAGGTACCGAGAACGCCAGATGATGATCCCTGGTGAAGAGCGGATCACTCAACACCGGTGCTGATGCCGGGGTATCGGTACCGCTCGAAGCGGGTGCCACCACCAAGCATGGCTCAGGTATGTTCTGTGAGGGGTGAGCCCCAGGAACAACCTGAAACCCCTGAAATGCTTTGGAGCCCGAAGACTCCCGCCGGGGTTTTAATGCCAATGGGGTCTTGAGGGCAAGGCCGGAGCCGTCAGCATGCTTAGCATGAGACTTACCACTCAAGAATTGGCTAGTCTTGACAGACTGTTTGTGGGTTACCTGATCCTGTAGAGAAAAAATGGCCGGTGCCCTGCCATAGGGAGGGAAAACGGTATCGAGGGAAACTCGAAAGAGAGAATCTCTTCTCACAGCATTGTAGCCTGATGGTTCAGGGGAAAAAGGGTCAGGACCCAAACAGGTTAGACACCAGTCATTGGAGTCTAAAAAGAAAACTGTATTTCCACAGTGAAGACACTTCTTAGGAGAAGAAGGCTCCATGATGGAGAGGCCTTACAGGCCCAAAAAATTTTAAGACAGAAACTGAGGGAAATCTCTCCCTCAGTTTGAGAAAAAGAAAGAAAAAAACCCCACCGGCGGTACCGGTGGCGGCGGGAAAACAGCCGCGACCACAAGAAAACAAGAATGAAAAAAGTAAAGAAAAAAGTTTCTGCGGTGACAGGAGGACGTCCTGCCGGCTCCGCAGAAAAACAAAAACTGAGGAGAGACAGTTGGAAAGGCGGGAAGGCAGCACGCAGGCGCTGAGGGATGCTCCCAAAAGCTTTCTGATTGGACGCTGGGGAGCGTTCCCGCGCAGGCTCCGTCGGTACCGACGTACCCATATGTGAAGACTCATTCCTGCTTGTTCCTGGAGATAAATCCTTACTAGAGGGTTTCATGATTTTATTACAAAACACATTTTTCAATAAACGTTTCCCTTTCCCTTCCCAAGTCCTGTAAAAGAGGCAAGAAAGCTCTATATAATTATTTCCTCTCATACCTGAAACGTTGTCTATAACCACCACTAAATAAATGTAATACCTGACATGACTATGAAAAGTTCAAGCACTATGACTTGTCAAGAATATTATAAACTTGTGCCTGCCTACTGTATTGTTACAGATCATATCTAATTTCTAGTCTTTTCCCTCCCTTCGCCACCATATATCTGCCCTATTCTATTACATTCCTTCTGAGCTTCTTTCCCCCTTCAGCTTCATTTGATGACCCCTTGGTTCTCAAACTTTCCATTTTATGGAAAATGCGTTCTTCTGCTACTTAACTGAAGCCTTCTTCTAGAATCTTTAGCTCCCTTAGTTTCTTTGTGTATGGTTAGACAGCAGCCCAGAAGGCATTTTGGTGGCCTTTAGTCAACCAATAAAACTGACATCATATGATGAGCACAGCTGAAATAACTCCATGCAATGCTAAGGTCAGGAAAGAGACAGTCCTTGCCTGCAGAAATAAACCAAGAGGCATAAGAGGAAGGGGACGTGTAGAACAACAATTTAGAAACCTTTGACAATGTACAGATTACATAGGGAGGGTAAGCAAAGGATGCCCATCAAGAAGAAAACATGGATTTATGCCGTCAAGATGACTGGGATTATCATGTGTGTCTCTCGTTTTTGACATTGTGTAAGGAATATTATTGTTGTGCTAAGCATTCCCTTGCATCTTGTGTCATTCTTGTGTTTTGTTTTTTATTTTTGTTTTCTGGATATTTGTGAACTATAAACTGATGTGCGCAGACTCAATGAAATCTGTTGAAATAAATAAATAAAATAAAATCACTTAGAGACTCAGAGCCGGTGAACATGGTGCGGAATAACCTAACATTTTGCTCCTTTTTTAAATGTATGAAATGATTATTCCATATGGACATCCATGGGTAAAGAGTTTCATAGCAATGAAGCAAAAACACTAAAGGCTGCAGTATGAGTAGCCTCTACTAAGTTTTGATGGGGGGAAGGGAGTAAATGAACAGAAGTTCAGACAGTAATGTTTACACTGAGGGCAGTAGGGAATGACTAAAGGGATCAGAAAAAAAGGCAACCCTGGGTAGAAAACCCATTAGGCTAAAATCATGAGTTCTGAGACCTCCTATTGCCACCATTAGTGAAATATTCTACGAGATATACTCGATGAAGTGTTTCAAGAACAATATGTAAGTTATACAGTTACACTTTCAGAACAGAATTGAGAGTATTCTATTTTTACTTTGGGGCTTACTTTACTCTCGTGAACATTAGACCATTTAGTTATTTGTATTCTAAAATCATGATTTTACATATTATTCTGCAAGTGATTAGGAGCCAGGGTTGCTCAATTAATAGGGGTGAAACATGTTTGGTTCTATACAATAGCTTCACTGCTGTGTTCTGAAGTAAATGTAAATGTTTTAAACTATAGAGAGGAAGCCCGGTAAGAGATTTTTAATGGAATCAAGCCAGTTTAATATTAGGGCATGAAATAAGGGCCCGATTTTCGAAGGCCATTACACAGGTAACTTCCCCCTGTAAAGGCCTTATTCGGGATTTTTGAAGGGCACCTACATGGGTTGTGCTCTTCGAAAATCCCGGATATGTCCATAATGCACCCAGATGCTATATATCCGCATATCATCGGGGCGTGTTGGAGGCGTTCCAGGGTGGAACGGCTCCTCCGGCACAACCCATGTAGCACTGATTTTTGATGCTACACGGTTAGCACTCTGTGCCTTAAAGATAGGCGTGGGAAAACATCACCTATCTTTAAGGCACTAGGTATAACTGTCTAGTATCGAAATCAGTGCTACACGGGAAGCTCCTGTGGCTTCTTGTCTGTGCGGCGACAACTGAATTTTTGATGTGGGGCCGCATATGACCCCGGCATTGAAAATCCGGGTTAGGCGGGAGGTGGGTGGGCTATGCGCTGACGTGGCACATAGCAGTGCCCAACTGAAATTCGGGCCCTAAGATTTTAAGCACTTTGGTATCAAGAAAAGGCCTAAGTGATCTAATCATCTGAACTGCCTCTTTATTCCCAATATTAATAGTCAATATTTATTTGATATACAGCATATGTCATGAAAATCTAAGCAGTTCACAATAAACAAAAAGGGTAAACAAGTATTAACAGCAAACTAATGATCCAAAAAAACAAATAAAACAGTTCTCAAGGTGGGTGTCTCACCTGAAAAGTAACATTACTCCCCTCTTTCTATTAGTGATATCTCCTTTTATGGATCCAAGTATACTATTAGTTTTCCCAGCTCAGGGCATGACAAATCCCAGGTGTCAGGTCACCATGGTAAGTAGAAATTTCTCTCTGGCACCTGGGCTTTTTTTTTGCCCCCCCTTAAAAAAAATGTTGCAGCAGTTGCCACCGCCACAACCACCACCAGAGAGGGCAGTAACAGCTTGGCGCAAGCCTGCAGAGTTGGCTGGTGGCACCTGCATGCACACAGTTCCTCCGTCCTTGGCCCCATGGTCTTACAGCAAGGATGGAAAAGGAATGCAGACATTTTCTACAGCCTATGAGTGGGAAGGAGGCAGTGGAGGCTGCTTGCTTGTTCTTCCAGGATCTTTCCACCCTGCGCTTGGAAGCACAGTGCCTCCAGTCTTCTTCTGCCCTCATGTCCTGTGGTGATCAGGCTCTGGCAACTGATGACGGATGAATAGTGTTCTGGGGAGTCTGGAGGGAATGTGGTAGATTCCTTGTCAGAGTTGGGAGAGAAAAGAAGTGAAACTGAAGGATTCCCCCTTTCCCCTTAGAAGCAAGTGCACTGCATTGGAAGCCAGGGCCAGGATCTGATGCAAGTCACTACGCAGCTTCTTTGCAAGGGTTGGAGGAAAGGAGAAAGAACTAAAAAGACTATAAAAGATGCCTCTCAAGCTCCCCCCCCCCTCAACCTGAGTGAAGAAAATGAAGAGGGTCTCAGTTGCTGGCTTTAAATCCAAAGAAACTTTTTTGAGGCCTGTCCCAATTACACTGTCACACTGACAGACCACCCCGAGGTCATCAGAGATGATAGCCCTCCACTTCTAAGTCTCTTTCCTGTTCTGGTCCTACACCTCTAAAAGTTATTTAGTCCTTGGATTTCTGTATCCTAAATACATGTTTTTTAAATTTACTTTGGATTAAAGGCTATTGCGAAACTGTTGGCAACTCTGTTGAAAGATTTTATGCTATCTGCTTTCCCCTTCTACCTTGTCCCTGATGTTACTTGCAAAGACCTGGATGATGTCAAAATCCTTCCATATACACTCAGTACAACTTGCAGGTCGTTTTCTAACAAGACACATACTTAAGCGAGCAGAAAGATGCTTATTTTGGCACTATATTATAAAGACCCATAGGTACCTATATGACTTTATAAAATACTAGAGCAAATCCATCAGCAAAAGTGCCTATATTTAAGGTGCAAACATCATGTCTATTCAACAGCAGGTGTAAATGTTAGCATGTACTTTACACATGTAAACTGCAATTCCGCCCCTGCATATGCCTACTTTGTTTAAATATGTTTATGTTTATGCAAAATATGCACCAGTTTGTACTTTTAGGTATAACCTAGTTTTGTAAGAGTTCATTTCAGAATATAAAACTGTTTTATGCAGGAAAATGGTTTATAAAATGAACCTCCTTATGTCAACAATCAAAAAACCTGACAGCTTTAGGGCAAAACATTTTTTTCAGAATATTTTTTTTGGCAAATTACTATTTCATGTAGTTTTAAACCCTATTCATATTCTGAAAAGAAAACTATAACTGCATCTGAGAACCTCAGCTGTCTGAAAGGAAGATCTAAAACAGTGCTTGTCAAACTTTTATCCCATATGACCTCATTTTAACAACTGAAAAATTCTCGTGACTCCAGATGAAGATGAAATCAAACTGGTAGATCTCCAGCCTCCTTCCTCTAAAGCAGGAAGACAACAGCAATAGTAGTGGCAACAGGAGCAGCAGCCAACACAGGGCCCTTTTTGGTAGAGTGCAGTGTGTGCTTACGGACCCCAGTACTCAGCATGGCTTTCCAGCCTAATAGGAAGCTTACCCAGGAGGGGGCAAGGGCCCTTGAATGTTCCCTGGTTCACAGGCCACATGTGGCCTAGCAACTGCCACTACTTGACATAGGTCACAGTGAATGTCCAGAGAGAAGGAAAAATAGCCATGTTTCTCTGACCCCATCCACTGTTGATGTGACCATATTTGGGGTCCTGACCCCAAGTTTGGGAACCACCTGCATGTTTCTAAGATTGCCCATTTCTCTACACATCTGGGGCTTTATTCTGTATGTTCCCATTTCCTTTAATCTTGACAGATATGTTTATCCTTTGGGGCGGGGAAAGTGTGTCCACCTTTTCTGCTCTCCTTCCCATAAAATTTCAGATGTTTTGACTTGGACATCCCATGGGGCAACTAGACGGTCTTTCTTAAATTTCTTTCACTTGTATAATGCTGACTATCACTGCTATTCATATAGGGATAGATTCCAAGCAGTGTTTAGCGGGTCTGGGGCACCGGTGCAACCGACAGAGCAAGATGTGCGGGGAGCTCTGTTCATGGGCGGGAGGGGGCAGGCCGGAGATGGATTGAGGGCGGACAGTGGGTGGGAATTTGACCCCAGACATACAGGGCCGATTCCAAGGTCGGCCATTTGCATGGGGGACTTATTCCATCTTGGATGTGGAATAAGTCCCCCTAGACGGAAGAAGATGGAAGACCCGGGTCCGCAAAACGAGGTGAGGGGGCGCAGGGGGTACCACGGTAGGCCAAATCAGGGGTCAGGCTGCGGAGAAAGCATCTTTTCTGTGTCTACTGGGGATTGTGGCTCTTGCATGGAGCTGCGGTGTCATGGGAACATGATGCCATGGCACTGCTTCTCCATGCAGGAGCCTGGCTGGGCTAGCCAGGTAAGTGTCAGGATGTCCAGGGTGCCTGAATCTAGACATGTCCTGGACGCCCTGGCCATATAAGCGAAAACAGCACACTGCCACACAAAATAGCAGGAAAAACCAGTCCAAAAATGAAGGCAGGAAACTCACACAAAAAAACGTTTATTAATCTTTAACAGAGGTGGCCAAACCCAACACAGGCCGTGTTTCGTATAATACTTCATCAGGGGTTGTGGAGGCTCACTACAAAATCATAAAGGCATAATAATAAGGGGGCGGAGCCTGATGTCCAACGGGGTAGACGCCTGGTGCTGAAGCTCCCGAGAGGCCTACACAGAATCCTGACTAAACTCCTGCAAAACTTCACTATTTTGCTTTAAAATCGCCGGGGCGCATCGGAGGGATGGCGGGACCTAAACCACAGCGCCTAGATTTCGGCTCCCCCACTTCGTCGCACGGCAAACGCTCCAAAACGGAACTGCCTTCCCCGCATAAGATGGCGCCGCTCTGTGAGAGCCCTGAAATGCAGCGGGTGATACTCGAGGAGATTCGTGGTGTAAAGGAACTGGTACAATCCAACGGAGAGAAGCGATCCGCGCCATGCGTGAGGACCTTACCATGATGCAGGAAAGGCTCGAGGGCCTCTCGTTGCGCCAAGATAAAATGGCGGAGACTCTTGAATCGCACGCGGTGCGAATGGGGAAGATCGATAAAGCTGAACGCCAGATTTTGCTCCTTCAAAAGGAACTTGAAGATAGCAATAATAGAGCTCGTCGCAATAACATTCGACTCATTGGAGCTCCAGAGGGCGTAGAAGCAGGAGATCTGCGGGAATATTTGGGCAATATTCTACCCTCTCTATTGAAGACGACGTTTCTTAAGGACCTGGAGATAGACCGGGCACATCGTGTCCCCACTAATATGGCGCTCAACCGGACGACTCCCAGGCCCATCATTTTTCGGCTACTGCGCTATCAACAAGCTGAGCAAATTCTGGCTGCTGCCCGGGCTAATCATCACCTCGAGATAGATGGGCATAAAGTGTCTTTCTTCCCTGATCTCTCTAAGCCCACGATGGACCGCCGAAAGAAGCTTCTTGCTTATCGCCCTCGCCTTCAGCAACTGCAGGCCCGATTTGGTCTCCTGTATCCGGCAAAGCTACGCGTTACGCTGCATAACCATACCAGGACCTTCGAGGATCCTGACCTCCTCGCTGCATTTTTGGACTCTAAAGAAGCTGAACTGATGCGTTGATGTTACCATCAAGCTGTGTTGCTGTTCAAAGCTCTCTTCAATCTCTATCTCATTGGGGCCTATCGCAGTGATTTCGCTGCGGACGCGGTTGGACTGCTCTCCTGACCTACTTCTTTGAACCGCCATCCTGCTTCTCTGCACCCTTCGGTGGCTCCCGGGACTTGTTCCTGCTGCAGGGAGTATGGCCAGTATCGGGCCTTCTCTGGGGCTTCCCCCCGCAGACTCATGGTCGCCAGTAATAGTTGGGGTTTTGCTTCTTCTCTAGTGCACTTCGGTGCCTGTCTCTTTTTTTTTGGGGTTATTTATGCTTTCTACCAAAAGTTTATTATTTCATGTCGTGTGTACAGTCATTTGCTACCAATATGCATAGTTTAGGGAATAATGTGCAACTTCATGTTCTCTCAGAATTTTGTATATTACTAGATGGCTTTCTGTAAGCTCTTATCATTGAATGTCAAAGGTATCAATAGTCCAATCAAAAGGAAGAAAATTCTTAGCTATTTGAATACTGAGCATGCTGATTTAGTACTGCTTCAAGAAACGCATTTAAATGCTAAAGAAACACTAAAGCTTAATGTCAAGCCTTATGCTGTTGTGGCGTATTCTCCCGCTGTTGCTAAACGCTGTGGTGTTGCCATACTTGTTAAGAAATCCCTGCAGGCCACCGTGCTAGATATTAGCTCAGATAATGAGGGTAGATGGGCTCGCGCTCATCTCAAAGTGGGGGATCTAGAATTCACGTGTATTTGTATTTATGCTCCAAATGTTGACAATCCTGGTTTTTTTGCTAAAATTGCACAAGCTGCGCAAGCCTCCGCTCATACCCCACTAATACTGGGAGGAGACTTTAATCAGGTCCTCGACCCTTTGGTGGATCGGCAGCCGCCTAGAACCTGTGGTCCACCCAAGAGTCTCTCCATACTTACAGCTATGATCGCTGATTTGGCTTTGGTGGACATATGGAGGTTATTGAATCCTTCTGATTTGGATTTTACCTTTTTCTCCGCTCCTCACCAATCACAATCCCGAATAGATTTTTTTCTTTTATCTAAAACATTGGTATCGCAGATTGGTATGGCTAAGATTCACCCCTTGCACATTTCAGACCATGCTGCCATATCTTTTACGATACACACTGCTGCGCAAAATGCAAGTCCCCGAGCATGGTCTTTTGATAGGTCTCTCCTAGACCAACAGGATTTTCAAACTGTAATACGGGCTGCCATACAAGAGTACTTTCATTTTAACTCTCCCCTTGACACAACGAACTGGGCCTGGTGGGAGGGTTTTAAGGCGTCTATTCGAGCCACGGTGACTAGTTATCAAATCCGTCTTGGGAAACAAAGAAGGCAACAATTGGTGATCCTTGAACAACAGATACAGGCTGGTGAACGTATTTTTACATCCCGAACAGACCCATGTGTTCTGCTTCGTTTGCAACGTCTCCGTTTTCAGTACAACAAGATTTTGCATAATGCCGCTGTTAGAAATATAGCATCCCAGCAGGGATTGTATTACCGGGAAAATAATCGCGCTGGTAAACTACTAGCTAATGCTTTGAAGGGGAAAAAAGAAGCCAAACGGGTAGCAGCTCTCCGAAGCCCATCTGGGAATGGCCTTGTCACAAAAGATCATGAGATTTTAGAGCTTTTTCGCGATTTTTATGCTAGCTTGTATAAATCTGAATGTGAGTTTGTTCCTGAACATTTCGACCGCTTGTTAGCTGGTGTACAGCGTCCTACTCTCTCGGCTGAGGAATGCACGGCCCTTGATCATTCGTTTACTCTTGTGGAAATACAGGATGCAATTAAAAGATGTGCCTCCGGCCGTGCTGCGGGTCCAGACAGCCTTCCGGCTGAGTTCTTCAAAACTTTCAGCTCTGATCTGGCCCCGTTTTTGCAGCAATACTTTACTACCCTAGTAGCCGACGGATCCTCCCTTGGTTCCTTTTCAGAGGCCAACATAGTGGTCTTTGAGAAGGAGGGGAGAGACCCACACCTGACAGCCAATTACCGACCCATCTCCCTGCTTAACGCAGATTATAAAATCTTCGCCACTATTCTTTCTACTCGGCTCTCTCACAAAATGACCACTTTAATACATCCAGATCAATGTGGATTTATTCCCGGCAGATCAACTGCTGATAATGCCAGGACTCTTTGTCATGTACTAACTAATATGGCCTCCCACGATCGTCCATTGGTTGGCCTTTCCCTAGATGCCGAAAAAGCCTTTGACCGGCTAGAATGGCCATTCCTATTTGCGACCCTCCGTTGGTTTGGTTTCGGCGATAATTTTCTCCGTTGCCTTCAAGTGCTATACTCTCAACCAACTGCTAGTGTCTGTGCCAACACATTGAAGTCCCAGCCATTTTTACTGCAAAGAGGCACCCGTCAGGGGTGCCCACTTTCCCCCTTACTTTTTGATCTTGCGTTAGAACCCCTAATCCTGTTAATCCGTCAGTCTCCACATATCCACGGCGCTCCCTTTCCCCGTCGGGATATAAAAGTCTCAGCGTATGCAGATGATCTTATGCTTTTTGTTTCCTTAGACTCCGTATCTGTTGTTCTGGATCTAATTGACCGCTATTCTCAACTTTCAGGTTACAAAATTAATTGGACCAAATCAGTCGCCTTTCCCCTAAACCACCAGGTTCACCAAGCAGACTTGCAAACCTTTCCTTTTGTATGGCAGCCCCGTATGGTAAAATATTTAGGGGTACATTACTGTTATCCTCTCGAAGAAACCGTCGCTTTTAATGTCAAAAATTTAATCACCAAGGTCCGTGAGCTCACCCAACGTTGGTCTCCACTTACTCTTACGTGGTGGGGCCGTATGGATACCATAAAGATGATGATTGTTCCCAAGGTTAATTATGTCTTAGAAATGTTACCGTGCCTTCTCCCTCGACATACCTACAAAGATATCGAGGGCCTGTTGATCAGATTTTTGTGGCAGAACAAACCGCCTAGAATAGCGAAACATAAACTTCAGTCAGATAAGGAACATGGTGGGATAAGATTTCCTGATTTTTTCAACTATCACCTCTCTTTTCTTCTCAAACAGGGTGCCCGTTGGTTGGACGCTTCTTTCCCGTCCAGACCAATATGGCTAGATATAGAAGAAGACCTCTGTAAGCCCATTCCACTTAGCTATCTCCCTGGAATGACTTTCCCACTGGATGCCCACTATCCACCAATGCTCCTGGATACACTTCGCTCCTTCAATGTTCTCATCAGCTCCCTAGACTCCCTAACTTGCCCACTAGATAGGCTTCCAATTTGGCATAATGCTCGATTCCAAATTCAACATAAGCCGGTGGCCTGGAGTCCCTGGTATTCCAGAGGCATCTGGACTCCCAATCAACTGTTTCACAATGCTCGCTGGAAGTCCATTAATGAACTCCATTGTGAGTTTGGCCTTCCTTCTAAATACTATTTTCAACTGCTTCAGTTGCAGCACTGTCTCAAGAGTGCTGGGGTTTTTCCCCCACTAACTCCTCATGACCAAGGGATAACTGAGGTGGTCTCCTTTATTGGGGCTCAGTCCGGTGTTGCTTCCACCTTTTATAAAACTCTTTGTGCTCCTCAGAATGCTGTCCTCCCTTCTGCACAGCAGACTTGGGAGCGAGAATTGGGTGTAACTCTAACCCCTGAACATTGGAACCTCTTCTGGAGCAAAGTGGTTCGTGTTTCCCGCTCGGCTTCCTTAACCCAGACGCTTTTCTTCTTTGCCCATCGCTGTTTCTATACCCCTGATAGACTGGCCAAATGGACTTCCACTCTGAGTAATCAATGTTGGACTTGCCATGCAGCTACAGGCACCCTCACTCATGTCATGTACGAATGCCCCGCACTACAACACTACTGGAGCCGGGTCTGGGGTCGTATTCAATCTATCTTACACTTTACTGAACCACTCTCCTGGAAAATAGTGGGACTCCGTTCTGCAGCGGGCATCCCCTCTCTCCCGAAGTCTGCTTACTTCCTCCTTGACTTTCTAATGGGTATTGCCATATCGTTAATCATGAAATATTGGAAAAATAGCTCTTCACTGAGTCCTCTAGAATGGTGGAATTGTGTCTGTCTATATAGTAAGTTTGAACAAATTCCTCGTAGGGCTACCCCTTCCCTTCAGGCCCGCTACCAGGTGTCTAAATGGAAATTACTCACAGATTTCGTGCAGTCGGCCAAATGCTCGCACTTGACTGTCTAGTTATATCTCTCTCTTGATCCATAGTATATCATGACTGTTATGTTTATGTTCTAACATAATTGCTATGGACCCCATGCCTGGGTTAATATCTTTTCTTTTCTTTTTTTTTTTATTATCTAGAGAAGAAGCATAGGGGGGGAGGGTTGATGGGGTTATTTTCCGGTTTATTCCATTTTATTTTGATGCAATCATCCTTGTTTTATTACTGTGTGTATTGTTATTGTTATAAAATGAAAATAAAAGTTTAAAAAAAAAAAAAATAAAGGCATAATAAATACCATAAAATCATAAATAAATAAAAATAAAATATTGAAACATCTTAAATTAATTAAAAACATGTATAAATAACCAATAAAAAGAAGCTATTACAAAAGTGTTCATAAATGGAGATTAATAGATAAAATATAATAAAAAAACTGCATAAAATAAACAAACATGTAAATTAAAAAATATGTGCATAAAAACAAGCATTCAAAAGTTAAAAAATGTGCCATGAATGAAAAAGACTAAAACTAGGAAAAAACATATTCAAAACAAGGAAGAAGAAGAGAGATAAGGAAATAAACAAGCAGGAGTGAATCAGAGAGTTACCTTGAAAACTGTGTGATGGCATCACAACCAGAACGCCGTGGTAAAGAAAACCTTAGCAAGGCTCTTAAGCCATAAATGTTTCACAAAGTGAAAGTCATACCATGCACTGTTAAAAAAGGAAAAGGATTACACTGATATTGTTTGAAACAAACCAATTGAAGCCTACATTTTTGGACTGGTTCGCCCTGGCCATATGCCACGATTCTGCTTCTGCAGGGTCATCTAGCCCCCATGGGAGCAGAATCGTGTGCATCTCTGAGCTATCCGGATGTCGGCCCGGAGACACACATTACTGAATTAGCCTCATAGATAGTAGTGGTAGCGCTGCTGCCTCACATATAATGATGCTAAATATAAATATTTTTTTTAAATGCCATGGCCAGTATTTAATAAAATAGGCTCACTACCATGATCACTGAAAAATAACCAGACAGAAAACTATGGCATCAGTAGCTTTGTAACAGTTTGCTATTCTTTCCCCTCGCGTTTTCTTATCTCTTGCAAACTACCTTTCTCAGCATGGGTTTTATTCATAAGGGGAAAATCTTTATCAAAAGCCCAAAGTGCGTCAGACTTGCCTTTCCAATTACTAAATACATCATGAAAGATTTCAAAGAAAATTTTGAAAAAAAGGAGAGACTTCACTTATAATCTTAAAACAGTTGAAGAAAATGTATGCATACATTTTGAATCCTTTATTATCACGGGCAACAAATTGGGTGAATGTATTCCTTGGGAGAGGGTAAAACCTTGTTAGTTTAAAGGTATTTTTAATTTGAAAAATAAATGTTTAGCTTACTATAAATTCTATGTTCATAAAATTACATTGTGAAATCTTTTAAAATAGGTGATATATAGCTGCAGGTCAGTGAACTGCTGCAGTTAAACTAAAGATGAGATTACGATACTAATTTTTACAATATATAAAGTCAGGAAGGTGATTTTAGAAGGGTAAGGTATTATTTATACATGTAAAAAGATGACTTGCCCATATAAATCACTATATATTGTGACATGGAAACCTATACAGAGCCTATGATAGAGGAAAAAGAGAAATTTACCTTAAAACCTGTTAGGCAGCCAGCACACAGAGCTCAGAAGGAGCAAAGAAACAGTGGAATAGGATTACCACACCCAAGTCATGACGTAGCAAGAAGTTTAGGATCTGATTATTATCACCTGTCCAGGAAAGCACAGGGAAGGTGTAGTGGAGAGGGAGATAAAAGCTACTGGGTAGATCCAGCAGAGGTCAGTGTGAGCAGCAGCAGTGCAGGAAGCAGAGAGGGAAGCCTGCTGAATCCAGGAAGCAGTGGGGGTAGCCCTGGAACAGGAAGCAGCAAGGGAAAGGCTTCAGAAGAACGTGGCCGTCTAAGTGCTCAGAGTGCTAGCAACTGAAGGTCCGAGGTGGAGCCTGCTTACAGCCAAGAGGTAGAAGCTATAACTCCAGAGAGAAGGAGAGACCAAGCTGAGGTCAGAAAGCTGTCCAGACTGGGAGAGCAGGGGAGTCCACAGTCCTCATTACCAGAGAGAAGACCTCACCATTTATACAGGTGGGAACTAGGTTTACCAACTTTTTCACCGAGAAAAACCCGACACCTGTGGCTCGCCATGCTACACCCATTCTCCGCCCCTAGTCCCACCCCTGCCCCGCCCCCAGCCCCACCCACAAAAATTACCAAGGATACGTGTAGGCTAACTTCCTTGGTCATATAATAATTAAACTGGGAACCCCAAAATCCAAACATGAAATGTACAACACTGGAGAAATAAAACTATAAAGTAATTTCCTCTTGCACTAAACAAAAACGCAAAGATGTTATCAATACACACTTCCCAGACCAAACATATTCCAGCTAATAAATTCAAAATAAAAAGTATTTTTCTACCTTCTGTTTGGGCGTTTTATTTCAGTTGCAATTGCTCCAGTCACTTTCTTCTGGTTTCTTCGTGTCTTCTGCGAGCTATCCATTTGTCCTTTCTTCTCTTTTAGATGTTTTCCATTCTCTCTCTATTTCTGCTTTAACATACTGATTGTTTCCCTTTTGCTCTTTCCCCCAATTCTTTCCTTATTCCTTTATCATCCATTTAAATTTCACCCTTCCATTCTCAAGCCCCTCACTCTCCCAATACCCAGCCCATCATAGACTTTTCTTCCACACAAAAGATTTTTTCCCCCCCTCCATTCTCATTCCCCATCTATTCTAGTCCTCCCCCAAAATCAGTTCCCTTATAGTTCTAGACCAGTGATGGCTAACCTTTTTGAGCCCGAGTGCCCAAACTGCCGCACAAAACCAAAGAATTTCCTCAAAGTGCCAGCACGTCAATTAAAGCCCCATTTGCATAAGGTGCTTCATTTGCATAAATATTTGCATAATGTTACCATACACTAACTTTTAGTAAACATGCCTCTTAATGAGTATATGGATAAAGAAAGACTAAAAGGTTTCTACATTACTATAATCCAGTACCAACCGCCAGGCACATTAGGAACTACTACAAACGCTGCCCATTTAGAACCCATAGTAAACCCGCCGTATCCTAACAGCACTACCAGGACTCACAAAGCACCATACTCTACCTATCAAAAGGCAACACTGCAAATATTAAACCAATACATCTCAGAGAACAACAATACATGACCTACTGGGGAAAGAACAAGTGGCAATTTCAAATAGGAATTATATAAACAGAATACCTCAGCTCAGTTACACATGCAGAACAGACCATCACCAAACAAGGAATCACAATTTAGAAACAGGAAGACAATAATTAAACTGGGAACCCCAAAAGCCAAACTTGGAATATACAACAACACTGTAGAAATAAAAACTATATATTAATTTCCTCTTGTACTAAACAAAGCGCAAAAATTAATGATGCACATTTCCCAGAGCTGACATATTCCAGTTAATAAATTCAAAATAAAGAGATATTTTTCTACCTTTTGTGCATTTTTTTTCAGTTGCAATTGTTCCAGCCACTTTCTTCTGGTTTCTTCGTGTCTTCTGCTAACTCTCCATCTGCTGTCCATTTGTCCTTTCTTCTGTCTTCTTGTTTTTTTTTTTCCATTCTCTCTCTACATCTGCTTTAACATACTAATCTTTCTCCTTTGGCTCTTTCCTCATTCCTATTTCATCTACTCAAAATTTACCCCTCCATCCTCAATCCCCACTTACTCTCCCAATACCCGGCCAATTGTAGATTTTTTATCCCTCCCACACAAATATTTTTCCCCTCTCCATTTTACTCTCCCAGCCCCATCCCATTCTAATCCTCCCCCAACACCAGCTCCCTTCTAGTTCCAGCCTCACCCAGCATCCATTCCCTTCTAGTCCCTGCATCAGCCCATTTCCAGTCCTAGCAGCCCCCCAACCCAATACCAGTCCTATCCCCCCCTCATCAACCCACTTCCAGTCCTAACCCCCCATCACCCCATTTTCAGTTTAAGCCCCCCCCTATAACCCATTACCAGTCCTAACCCCCCACTTCCAGTCAGCCCCCCCATAGCCCATTGCCAGTCCTAACCCCCCCATCAGCCCACAGTCCATTACCAGTCCTAACCCCATCAGCCCACCTCAAGTCCTAACCCCTCCCCATCAGCCCATTTCTTGTCCCAGCCCCCCCATAGCCCATTATCAGTCCTAAACCCCCCCATAGCCCATTACCAGTCCTAACCCCATCAGACCACCTCCAGTGTTAACCCCCCATCAGCCCATTTCCTGTCCTAACCCCACCCAACAGCCCACCTCAAGTCCTAACCCCTCCCCATCAGCCCATTAGCAGTCCTAACCCCCCCCTAGCCCATTAGCAGTCCTAACCCCCCCTCTCTAGCCCATTAGCAGTCCTAACCCCCCCCATAGCCCATTACCAGTCCTAACCCCCATCACCCCATTTCCAGACAGCCCCCATCAGCCCACAGCCCATTAGCAGTCCTAACCCCCCCTAGCCCATTAGCAGTCCTAACCCCCCCCCCCTCCTAGCCCATTAGCAGTCCTAACCCCCCCCTAGCCCATTAGCAGTCCTAACCCCCCCCTCCTAGCCCATTAGCAGTCCTAACCCCCCCCCCTTGCCCATTAGCAGTCCTAACCCCCCCCCTAGCCCATTAGCAGTCCTAACCCCCCCCTCTCTAGCCCATTAGCAGTCCTAACCCCCCCATAGCCCATTACCAGTCCTAACCCCCCATCACCCCATTTCCAGACAGCCCCCATCAGCCCACAGCCCATTAGCAGTCCTAACCCCCCCTAGCCCATTAGCAGTCCTAACCCCCCTCCTAGCCCATTAGCAGTCCTAACCCCCCCCAGCCCATTAGCAGTCCAAACCCCCCCAGCCCATTAGCAGTCCTAACCCCCCCCCTGCCCATTAGCAGTCCTAACCCCCCATCACCCCATTTCCAGACAGCCCCCATCAGCCCACAGCCCATTAGCAGTCCTTACCCCCCCTATACCATTATCAGTCCTTTCCACCCCCCTCCTAGCCCATTATCATTCCTAACCCCCCCCCCTCCTAGCCCATTAGCAGTCCAAACCCCCCCCCCCAGCCCATTAGCAGTCCTAACCCCCCCCCCTCCTAGCCCATTAGCAGTCCTAACCCCCCCTCCTAGCCCATTAGCAGTCCTAACCCCCCCCCAGCCCATTAGCAGTCCTAACCCCCCCCCATTAGCAGTCCTAACACCCCCCCCCGGCAAATTTAAAAACAGAAAAAGCGGGCTCTGGCTGCTGCCGCGGACGCGGCAGCATGCAGTGTCCCGCGGGGCCCCCTCCGCCCGCTAAGCCCCTCTGCAAGGGCTTTCAGATTCGCGAGGGAGACAGCGTCTCCCTCGCGTCTCTTGTTAAGCCCGCAGGGGCTAATGGGAAATTTCCCATCAGTCCCTCGCGTCTAAAGGGGCTGATGGGAAATTTCCCATTAACCCCTACGGGCTTAACAGAGACGCGAGGGAGACGCTGTCTCCCTCGCGAATCTGAAAGCCCTTGCAGAGGGGCTTAGCGGGCGGAGGGGGCCCCGCGGGACACTGCATGCTGCCGCGTCCGCGGCAGCAGCCAGAGCCCGCTTTTTCTTTTTTTGCGGACCTTCACGCGTGCCAGCTGCAAGGCCTTCGCGTGCCACAGCTGGCACGCGTGCCATAGGTTCGCCATCGCTGTTCTAGACCCACCCAGCATCCACTCCCTTCTAATCCCATTCTCCCATGCCCCACATCAGCCCATTTCCAGTCCTATTCCAGCTCTTCATCAGCCCATTTCCAGTGCTAGCCCTCACATCACAGACCATTTCCAGTGCTAGCCCCCCCCCCATCACAGCCCATTTCCAGTCCAAGTCCCCCATCACAGCCTATTTCCAGTCCTAGGCCCCCCCCCATCACATCCCATTTGCAGTCCGAGTCCCCCCGCACCATCACAGCCCATTTGCAGTCCTATCCCCCCCCCCACCATCACAGTCCATTTGCAGTCCTAGCCCCCCTAATCACAGCCTATTTCCAGTCCAAGTTCCCCCTCCCTCCACCATAGCCCATTTCCAGTCCAAGTTCCCCCCCATAGCCTTTTTCCAGTCCAGGTCCCCCTCCCCATCACAACCCATTTCCAGTCCTTTCCCCCCCCCCCACATAGCCCTTTTACAGTCCAGGTCCCCCTCCCCATCAAAACCCTTTTCTTTCCTGTCCAATGCCCCCCATAGCCCTTTTCCAGTCCAGGTCCCCCCCCCCCTTCACAACCCATTTCCAGTCCATGTCCCCCTAATCACAGCCTATTTCCAGTCCAAGTTCCCCCTCCCTCCACCTTAGCCCATTTCCAGTCCAAGGTCCCCCCCATAGCCCTTTTCCGGTCCAGGTCCCCCTCCCCATCACAACCCATTTCCAGTCCATGTCCCCCCCCCCAGCCCTTTTCCAGTCCAGGTCCCCCTCCCCAACA
The DNA here is from genome assembly GCA_033557465.1 of Ichthyophis bannanicus. Taxonomy (NCBI): domain Eukaryota; kingdom Metazoa; phylum Chordata; class Amphibia; order Gymnophiona; family Ichthyophiidae; genus Ichthyophis; species Ichthyophis bannanicus. The sequence goes on along the minus strand of CM066037.1, from coordinate 289,987,777 downwards.
AAACCCATTTCCAGTCCATGTCCCCCCCCCCCCATAGCCCTTTTACAGTCCAGGTCCCCTCCCATCACAGCCCATTTCTTTCCTGTCCAAGTCCCCCCCCCCCCATAGCCCTTTTCCGGTCCAGGTCCCCCCCCCCCATCACAACCCATTTCCAGTCAAATTCCCCCTCCTAGCCCTTTTCCAGTCCAGGCCCCCTCCCCCCATCACAGCCCAGGCAGTCCTTGGCCTCCCCCCCCCCAAAACCGCGGCTGTCTGAGGCTTTAGAGGGAGCCGGGGAAGCCCGCGCGAGGCCCCGGCTCCCTCTGAACAGCTGCCAGCATGAAGAGCCTTTTCCTTCACGCTGGCGGCTGTTCCTGTGAAGCCGCAAATGCTGGGAAAGGTTAAAGGGCATTGCCTTTAACCTTTCCCACCAATCGCGGCTTCACAGGAACAGCCGCCAGCGTGAAGGAAAAGGCTCTTCACGCTGGCAGCTGTTCAGAGGGAGCCGGGGCCTCGCGCGGGCTTCCCCGGCTCCCTCTGAAGCCCTCCGGGTTGGGAGAAAAGCCGGTTTTTTTGCTCTGGTCACTCCCGATATTGCGGCCAGAGCAAAAAAACCGGCTTTTCAAGGGCCGGTTTTGCCTCTGCGCCGGCAGCCGGCCTGGCCATGGAAAAACCGGCCAGGCCGGCTGAAAACCGGCCAGTTGGCAACCCTAGTGGGAACCAAGCTTTATCAAAGGGAAAGCTAAAAAGTCTGTTTGTACCAGAGGGTCAGAGCAGTGCACAGAGCATGAATTAACTACAGGAAGATATAAAACAATTCCTAGCCGTTGGAGGTTAGAGGAGGAGAGCCAGAGAGGACATACTGCAGTAACAGGTATTCCAAAGCCTACTTGCTTAGAACTGTACCCTTGTAGTCCAACTGAATCCTCAGAGAGAGGCTTGTATAGAAACAGCTATGAGCTTTTAAGCCCAAGTGTAACACCGGGTGAATGCGAGCTGATGCAGTGGGAAAGTAATAACAATATTCCTGAATGTGCTCCCATGGACTGTACATTATGCATGTCGGATGATGTTGAATCCTTGCACTGAAGACCTGTAAGCTACAAAGGAAAAGAGCATATTTTTCTTTGGAAGTACTGTTTTGTTTCCATGTTTTTGTTGTACAAAAAGATATCCTTGAGGGAAGGGGAATAAAGCCCTTATCTTTGTTTTGCCTTAACACTCGACTGAAGACTATTGTGTTCTGCAAGATAGGAGGCAACTATAACCCCGGGGCCCTAGGCGAAGGCCTATACGGGACCTGTGGGGTCACAATATGCATACGTAACAATTTTAGAAAAGATGCTACGTACACACTGAAGCGGTTTATGCTCTTGGTGCAGTTCGTTGATCTTTGAAAGTATTTAAATATTCTGCGTGTTACAATGGCAGTACTCATTTACTATGGTGTGATGCACTGGACATCATGTCATTGATTATAAATTAGTTTGACACTAAAGGAAGCTCAAGAGGATATAGGAGAACTCCAAAATAAAATGAGTTCCAGGGAATGCTGAGAAATACAGTCTGAGAGATTCATAACTCACAGAGGTGCGCTCACATTAGAGCTGTCAGCCTGCATATTTAGTAAGAAAGCAGTATGGACTCAGAAAATAGGGAGAGGTAACTGAGCACTTGCACAATTGGAAGACTACAAATGGCTGACAGATTGATAGTAAAGAAGAAGCGCTCAGAACAGGCTGGGTTGCAAAGCCACAAAAAGGTTTCAGGAAGGGAAGCATGAAGGTGGGAAATGCTGGCTTAGTTGTCAGACCCCGAATGCTGTTAAAGACTGTGGATTTGAATAAAGAAAATGACTTGGTTTCCTCCCCCACCCCTCTCCCCCCACTGACCTCCTATTGTCTCCACTATTCTTACATCATGATCGGATGTAAATGGTTGTGCTAAGTTTACCTCTACATTCTGTCTCATCACACATATTTTGTTACTGGTTAAATTCTTGTTCTATGCATCCCTACCTATTGTTTCATTTGTTCGGATTCTGTGGTTTTTTATATGCCTTACTGGTAATGTATAGGGTTTTACACTGCCAAGATGTTATTTCACAAATGGCGGTATACCAAATCTTTGAATAAATAAATAAATAAAATCCCATCCCTGACCCTTTTGCTTTTCTCCTGTGAACAGTGTATTTTGTTTGTCTTTGTTTGGTTTATATGGTATTTATTATCATAAATGGTTGTATTCTCTTTTGGCACTTACTATCTTTTTGGAGCCTGCCTTGCTGTTCACAGCAGTGTTTGAATGGCAGTATACCAAATGCCCATAAATAACTAAAGGAATTACAACGCTGTTAGGGTTTTAGGTAGTGAGTACTGTGTTTGTTGTGTGAAGGATTCTTATTAGAAGCTACAAGGGAGGGAAGAAAAATAATCTTTGGGAGTTAAGATGGCGGCCATTTGAGGTTGGCTATCGAACTGCTGCTTTTGCATTTTTCCTTGTTGCCTATTATGCCTACTAAAAGTAAAGGAAAAGGGTCGGCCAAATCCCCTAAGGCCGTTCCCCAAGACTCCAAAGCAGCTAAAGCTTGACAGGCACCTCCAATGTGGACCAAAAAAAGGAATAGGAAACACAAGGAGAGCAGCAAGGCCCTCACAGATGAAGGCAGACCAGACACAAAGGGCGAGAGTGTAGATGGTCACTGTAGTGCTTCATTAAAAAAAAAAATACCCCATCGCGTTTCGGCAAATTGCCTTCTTCAGGGGGCACACATCTTTAAAATTAAAAGATATACATAAAGGTACATTTTATATTCGTAATAATGATAATAACAACGAAGAAGATGTTACTCACAAAGGGCACAGTATAATCTGCTGTAGTCTTTAAAAAGACTTCATCTGTTTGTACTTGAAGAAACTGCAACGTCACCTAGCTGGTCAAAAACAAGGCCCATCCAAATTTTGGATCACTCTCATTTTTTACCCTCTGGTTTGTAGCAATTTGCTGAGTATTCTGGTTTTGTACTGAGGTTTGAATCACTCCCAATTTTTCGATCCTCCGGTTTGCAGCGATTTGCTTACTATATTGGTTTTGCACCATTTTTTATCTTTAAAATATAATCGGTCTTGATCCCTTCCTTTAAAAGTCAATGTTTTTATACTTGTTTTTTCCTTAGATGGTCTTAAAATTTTTTTAGGATTTGTATGGTGCCCCAAAACGGTCTCCTAATATGTCCTTTAACATGGTTTTAAGATGCTGTGTCTTTCTCGATTTCGAAGCCCTTGTTGGAGCTTGGTCACAATTTTACCTATCTGCCACCTCTGCATCTAGCACATATAGAACTAAGTCCTTATGAACATGTTTAAAATAATGGAACTAATAATTGTATATGTTCTTTGTCTTCCTGCTTGATCATAATCCCTCTGGCTCTGGGATTGTTTGGCCTTGTTTTTGACCAGCGAGCTGACGTTGCAGTTTCTTCAAGTACAAACAGATGAAGTCTTTTTAAAGACTGTTGTTGTTAAGTGCCGTCGAGTCGGAGTCGACTCATGGCGACCTTCTGGATAGCTATCCTAAATTGTGTTCGGTCTTCAGTCAGGCGGCTCATTGTTGACAGACTGGTACCCGTAGCTGCTGTTATTGTAGCAATCCATCTCATTGCTGGCCTTCCTCTTTTGCGTTGACCTTCTATCTTGCCAAGCATGATGTCTTTCTCTAATGATCTCTCTCTTCGCATGATGTGTCCGAAGTATGAAAGTCGAAGTCTTGTCATCTGAGCTTCTAAAGAAAGCTTAGGTTTGATCTCTTCTAGTACCGACTGGTTTGTTCTTCGGGCAGTCCATGGTATACACAGTATTCGCCGCCAGCACCATAATTCAAAGGCATCAATTTTCTTCCTGTCTGTCTTTTTCACTGTCCAGCTTTCACATCCATATGATGTTATTGAAAATACCATGGCTTGAACAAGTCGAATCTTTGTATGGAGAGAGACATCTCTGCTCTTGAGAATCTTATCTAGGTCTTTCATAGCCATTCTGCCAAGAGCAATGCGTCGTCTGATTTCTTGACTGCTTGTTGCTTCTTTATTGATAGTTGATCCAAGTAGGTTAAAGTTGTTCACGATTTCAATTTCTTCTCCTTCAACGATGAACCTGTTGATTATGCCAGTTGTCATGATCTTTGTCTTCTTTACATTAAGGTGCAGGCCCATTTTGAGACTATGTTCTTTGATTGTGAGAAGCAAATGTTTCAGATCATCTTCACTTTCAGCCAGTAATGTGGTATCATCAGCATAGCGAAGGTTGTTGATGAGTCTTCCACCAATCTTCACACCTCTGTTGTCTTCATACAGTCCTGCTTCTCTGATGATTTGTTCTGCATATAAATTAAACAGGTAGGGGGAAAGTATGCAGCCTTGTCTTACACCTTTGCTTATTTTAAACCATTCTGTTTCTCCTTGTTCCGTTCGAACTGTTGCTTCTTGATCAATGTACAGATTACGCAAGAGAACAATCAGGTGTTCTGGTATACCCATGCTTCTTAATGTGGCCCAGAGTTTCTCATGGTTTACACAGTCAAAAGCCTTGCTATAGTCGATAAAGCACAAATAGATATCCTTTTGGTATTCTTTAGTCTTTTCAAGGATCCATCTCACATCCGCAATGATGTCTCTCGTTCCTCGCCCTTTCCTGAACCCTGCTTGCACTTCAGGTAGTTCTTGTTCTAGGTATGGCTGTAGTCTCTTTTGAATAATCTTCAGTAGAATCTTGCTGGCATGTGGGATCAGAGCGATTGTGCGATAATTTCCACAGTCAGTTGGATCACCTTTCTTTAGTATTGGTATAAACACAGATCTTTTCAAGTCAGTTGGCCATGATGTTGTCTTCCATATTTCTTGGCAGAGCCTTGTAAGTACGGTAACAGCTGCATCAGATTGCTGCAATACTTCTATGGGAATGCTATCAATGCCTGGTGCTTTGTTCTTTGATAAGGCTTTCAATGCTGCTTCAACTTCTTCTTTCATCACCAATGGTTCCTGATCATAAGGTATAGGTTGAAACGGCTGTTGGTCCACTTGATCTTTATCATATAAAAACTCTGTATATTCCTTCCACCTTTTCTTGATCTTCTCAGCATCATTCAACATAGAACCTTGAGCATCTTGTAACATTCCAATTCGAGGCTGGAACTTTTTCTTTAACTCTCGCAGCTTTAGGAAAGCCGATCTTGTTCTTCCTCTAATAGTTTCTGCTTCTATTTCCTTGCAAGTGTCATTGTAGTACTTTTCCTTGTCCTGTCTTGCTGCACGTTGGAAATCTCTGTTGAGTTCTGCGATTGTCTTTCTTTCTCCTTTGGCTTTAGCTTCTCTGCGTTTCTGGGCAATTTTCAGTGTTTCTTCCGTCATCCATTTTGGCCGTTTTTGCTTTTTCACCTTTTGTAGAGACTTCTCGCTTTCTTCCAGCACAACCTTCTTGATGTCATTCCATAACTCTTCCGGAGCTCTGTCATTTGTATCTAAGGCAGCAAATCGATTTTGCAGGCAGTCTTTAAATTCCAGTGGTATATTCTCAAGGTCATATTTTGGTGCATTCATGAGTGGTTTGCTCTTTTTCAACTTTAGCTTGAGTTTGCATACTAGTAGTTGATGATCTGTACCACAGTCAGCTCCAGGTTTTGTCTTTGTTGATGTTACAGAGCTTTTCCATCGTTGACTTCCACAGATGTAGTCAATTTGATTTTTATACAATCCATTGGGTGAAGTCCATGTGTACAGTCGTCGCTTGTGTTGCTGAAAGAAGGTGTTTGAGATGAATAGATCATTGGTCTTGCAGAATTCTATCAATCTTTCTCCAGCTTCATTTCTGTTGCCAAGTCCATATTTTCCAACTACTTTGCCTTCTTCTTTGTTGCCAACTTTTGCGTTCCAGTCACCCATGACTATCAGGATATCCTGTTTGCATGTTCTGTCAATTTCAGCTTGTACTTGTTCATAGAACTCTTCAATTTCATTCTCTTCTGCAGCTGTTGTTGGGGCATATACTTGAATTATAGTTGTGTTGATAGGCAATCCTCGTAGACGAATAGAGATTAAGCGTTCGCTGACTGCATTGTATTTCATTACAGTTCTTGCAAGTTTCTTCTTTATTATAAATGCAACACCATTTCTTCTTTGTCTTTCATTTCCAGCATAGTAGACCATGTGATCATCTGATGCAAAGTGCCCGATGCCAGTCCATTTCAGTTCGCTGACACCCAACAGATCAAGTTGTACACGTTCCATTTCATTCTTGACCACTTCCAACTTCCCTTGGTTCATGCTTCGTACGTTCCATGTTCCAATGTGTAAGACATCTTTACAGCTTCTGACTCTCATTTCATGCGCAGCTACATCAGCAGTCAGACTTCCCGAAGGCTTTGATCCAACCACATCATAAATGCTGGCTTTACTCTGAAAAGTCTTCAGCTCTTCCCCAGTAGCTAGTTGAGTGCCTTCCGACCTGGGAGTCTCATCTTCCAGCACCATAGCACAATTTGTTTTGTTGTAACTATCCATTGGGTTTTCATGGCAAGATACAGAAGTAGATTGCCGGGCCTTCCTTCTGCGCAGTTTAAGTTTGGTGTTGTTGCCGTTGTCACAGAAATGTGATCCTCCGCCGTCAACACTATCCCATTCTGCTGCTGCCCAGATGGGTGGTTTGTCTTCGTCTGGCACCTCAGCTGAGATCTGTCCATCTTGGGAGACCCTGCCAGTAGTTAAACTACCGATAGTTTAGCTCTCAGCATCACTGATGCACACAAGCCCTCACAGCACGACAAGCTGCAAACCAAGACTACAGCAGATTATACTGTGCCCTTTGTGAGTAACATCTTCTTCGTCCCTTATACAGTTTTAGTATATGGCATATTTATGGTTTTATGTTTTTACTATTCTTTTTACTATTATTCCATTTTTACATGTATTATTTATTATTGCTTTTTAGATGAATGCTTTTTAACATATTTATGTTTTAACTTATTTATGTATGAATAGCTTTACATATTCACATTTCTTGTTACGTTTTACTTGTGGTTTTATTGGTCTAATGTTTTTTATATTATTATTATGATTATTATTACCGTTCCCTTTACTTTTATTTTGTTATTATCATTATTACGATTACAAAATGTACATTTATGTATGTCTTTTAATTTTAAAGATGTGTGCCCCCTGAAGAAGGCAATTTTGCCGAAACGCATTGGGGTATTTTTTAATAAAGCACTACAGTGACCATCTACACCCTTGCCCTTTGTGTCTGCCCAAAAAAGGAATAGCCACTGCTATAATTCCTTTTGCAGGCGATGTGAGAGGAGATGTTGGCCCACTTGGGAATGAAGTATTGACACCACGGCGGCTTGATTTAGGTTTTCCCTCTTCTTGGCTGGCAGAGATGGATGTGAGTTGTGAGGGACCCAAGGAAAGCAGTTCCCTCCTAGGGATGGCAATAATGTCCACGCCCAGATCAGATAGATCCCAGTCTATTTCATCCTTGATGGACGTGCCGGTGACTAAGTCAGGGTTTGGTTCTGTGGTAAGCTCCATGAAAAGAGAAGGAGATGGTAATGGAAAGAGAATGCAAACTGAGAACGTTCTTGTAACTGTTAAGATTGCTGTTGAAACTCTTACTCTAGTTGGTTCCTTGGGGGAGATAACTTTACAAAATATTTGGGCCATGCTGGTTAAGTTGGATGCCACTGTACCTCAATCTTCTAAAGATGTAAATGTGTTGGTACAGAAAGTGGATATGGTGTCTCAATAGCATGAGTCCTTTGTGAAAGATACTAGAGAGAAGACTGGGGCTCTTGAATTGGATGTAAAGAATTCTAGATCAAAAATTGACGCCCTGGTTAAAGATAAGATGGTTATCGATCAAAAAAAGGAAAACTTTGAGAATTCTCTGAGACATTTAAATATTCGTGTTTTGAATTTTCCTAAAATTTCTGCAATGTTACCAACTGAAATCTTCAAGAAATATCTACTGAAAGGAAAGGACTCTGTTCCCTTGGACTCAGTCCCTTTGAATGTGTCAACGTTGCTAGAAACATCTTTTTAGGATATACAGGACTGCAACACTGTTAGCTTTGTTTTTGAGCTTGATATTTCTAGAATTTTGAAACTTTATTTTAAAAAGATTAATGTTCCATTCTCTGATTGCCTGATGTGAATGTTTCCTGATGTGGCACGTGCCACCCAGGAGAAAAGAAAACTTTTTTTGGCTTTGCGTTCTGAGGTCGTGGCCCTATGGGCCACTTTTCAACTTAGATATTCTTGTAAATGTATTACTAGATTCATGAATCTTTGTTAAATGTTTTTTGCACTGGAGCAATTTAGGTCTTTTTTGGATGTTAAGAAGTTGACAGCCTTGCCTTCTGCATCAATTCCACAGGGCAGTCAAGAACCTGTGGTATAAGTATTATTTGGTCCTTATCATGGCCTGTTTTTCTTTGTTTCCTTATGTTTTCTAAGTGCTCCACTATATTTTTCTCCTTCCACGCCTTTATTTGAGGTCTAAGAGGAAAAGCTGAAGTGCATTGTTTTCCTTTATTAACCTTATTTCCTATGTCATGTATTCCTAATGTCTCAATGTTTCTTAAGCAAGTGGATACTTGTGTATATTTTGAAAATTTATTAAATAAAAAAATTTAAAAAAAGAAGCTAAAGGGAAGTATTTGCCTAATGTTAAAAGGCCCGGGCACGTAGATAGACAGACAAGCTGGAAGAAGTAACTGCAGCACCATTAGAAATAAATCCTGGTTTAGAGACTTCTGAGAGGGTTGTATGTGGGCTGTAATTTTGCTGACCAGATGCCCATGGGAAAATAGCTTCCTGATTAGAATAATGTAAAGGACAAGACCTTTGTTATCCTTGACATTAAAGCAGACAAGGCAGCTGTAAGTTTGAAAGGTCAGAACAGCTGGGTCTAGGGCAGTAGTCACCAATGCGTGCCCTTGAAGTCATTAGTTGCAGCACTTTAAAAGTTGGCTGACATGCTAATTTCTGCATATGTGAATGCCTCAAAATTCCTACTGACCCAATTAGTACGCATGCTAAATTTCCAAAAAATGGATTTAAAATGACCATTCTAACATAAATAAAATGTTAATCGACAGACCAATGCCATCGGCATATGATTAGTTATTCTGATGCATCACCTATGACACTGTCAGTAGTTTCCAGTTGTAATGCTTGTCTATTGCATCATGTTGTATTGTAAAGGCTATAGGGGCGTAGTTTTATTGTTCTTAGCAAATCTATCTTATTCAATTTCATAATTTGGGAACCCATAAAATGATTGTGAAGGTTTTGAGAAAATATAGAACACTGCAAGGGGAAAATCGAGCCTTTAATGGATGGGAACACAAGTACTTCTTCGTTCTTAGCCACCACACCAAGCAGTATGTCTATTCTGCCAGGAAAATGTTTTGGTTTTCAAATCATGCAATTTGAGCTAGTATTACACATCAAGACATCCAAATCATTCAAAAGACTTTCCATTGTGTAGTGAATTACAGAAAGAAGAGTTATTGGCATTTAAGAGGAATTTAACTACTAAGCTAAATATTTTGAAGGCACCCCAAAAATGTTTTATTGGAGATACTAAAGTATCGTTTAGAATTTCATGAATTCTTCTTTCAAACATAAAACCTTTCACTGATAGTTTGGTTGTTAATGAATGTTTGCAGACAGCTGTTCTTTTTCTTAAAAGTTCTGAGCAGAAATACAGTTCAACAGAAATAAAGAATGTCATTGATGAAATTCAGTTGACTCAAAGCACTGTTGCCAGATGGTGTGAAAGCCTTAATAAAGATCTTTTTCAGCAACTCATGTCAGATTTGCATGTATGTGATTGGTTTTCATTGGCTTTAGATGAGTCCCTGGACATTGCCAACTTCTCTCAGTTGATTGTCTTTGCATTTTAGGAAAAGTTTTGTTGCCAAAGATAATATATTGACACTCTTAAACACAACTGTAGGCATAGACTGCTTTAATGCTCTGAAGGTTTAGACTGAAAAAATGTGGCACTATCAAAGTTATGTTGTGTTACAACTGATAGTGCAACTGCTAAGACTGGAATGCATTCAGGACTGGTGGGGTTGAAGAGGAATGACCAGGATTTTGGGAATTCATATTATTTCAATGCATAATCAAGAGTCCTTATGCGGTAAGCATCTGTAGCTCGATTCAGTGATGAGTGTTCTCATAAAAATAATTAACTTTATTCATACAAGGGCATTATATCATCACCAGTTTCATGATCTTCAAGATGCTCTGGATGCAAGAGTATGGCGATCCTGTTCTTCATAATGATGTCAGATGGCTTAGCAAAAGAAAAGTTTTGGAACATTTCCTTCTGCTGCTGAATATTAGAGAATTTCTTGCTGAAAAAAAACAATGGTTTGATGAACTATCTAGTTCTGGGCGACTATGTGATTGTGTCCTTTTCAATTGACATTAAAGATCATTTCAAATAACTCAATTTGAAAATAGGGTTTTCATTTCATTACTATAGTTCTTTAAGGGTATTTGCTAAAAAGTTGGATTTGTTTCAGTGGCTTTAGGTAAAGAAGAAATTAAGTAATTTCCCATTTAAAGCAAATTGCCTCTGATCTATCACTTTCTTTGAAGGAAGATGAAGCAAAGGATGCTCCTGAATGATTCTCTGCCATGCTTGGAAAATTACAACAGGGATTTAAAGACAAATGTATAGATTTTGCACAATCTGAACCCATGCTGGACATTGTCCTGAATCCACTTGTTGGAGATTCTAAGTTAATTTCTAAAACAGTGGTTGACTATGTGTTGGCATACACTCACTTTGAGCTGGAAATCACTGAACTTCAAGAACATATGGAATTTAAGCAACACCATAAAAGTTATGAGGCCTTCTGTGATTTTTGGAAGATTATTCCTAATCAGAACTGTCCAGTATGTTTGATAATATCAGGCAAAGTTTCCTCATTTTTTGGCTCCACTTACTTGTGTGAACAGACTTTAACAACTATGAACATTTTAAATTCAACATAGAGGAAAAGACTAACTACAGACAGTCTCAAGCCAGTTAAGAATGTGCACAACAAATTATGAGCCACGATATGCTACAGTGCAAGTAATGTGCATAACCAGGTTTCTCATTAGTAAAGCGTAGCTACTCACCTGTAACAGATGTTCTCCGGGGATAGCAGGAATCAGTCCTCCAATATGGGTGGTGTCGGCACCGATGGAGCCCTCATGGAAGCATCCCCCCCAGCTTTCAAAGAAAGCCTTTGGGAGATGCCACCACGCATGCATGGTTCCCTTCCCGCCTAAGGGTGCCATCTTGCTCACGCAGATGACATCGCTAAAAGACGGAGGGTTGTAAGGACTGATTCCTGCTGTCCCCCAGAGAATACCTGTTACAGGTGAGTAACAACGCTTTCTCCAGGAACAAGCAGGAAGTCAGTCTTCACAAATGGGACTCCTCAGCTACAGGCTACCGAAAGCTCATAGCAAAAATAGGAGCTCCCTCACGAGGAGCTGCAAGCAGCAGCAATTTAGTCCGTGTGCACAGACCACAGTAGGACCCCTGTGTCCGATGAAACCAGTACTCCAGTAGCCTGAACACAGAAGGGTCGGAGAGTAGCCTAGATCCCAAAAAGGTTACGGAGCACAGCCTGGCCGAAGGCACTATCCTGTCGGGACTCTCTTTCCAGGCAGTAATGGGCTGCAAAGGTATGGATTGAAGACCAGGTGGCGGACGGCATCCACCATCGGGACAGAGCGCAAGTTTGCTGCCGAGGTTGCCATGGCCTTGACACAGTGCGCCGTGACGCGGCCTTCCAGCGGGAGCCTCACCTGCTCATAAGTGAGGGCGATACATTCTGCCACCCATAGTAACATAGCAACATAGTAAATGACGGCAGATAAAGACCAGTATGGTCCATCTAGTCTGCCCAGTAATCTATCTATGTTTACTCGTTCCACTCCATTCATTAATTTATAGACCTCTGTTATATATCCCTCAGCCATCTCTTTTCCAGGTTGAAGAGCCCTAACTCTCTTAACTTCCCTTCATAGGGGTATCCTTCCAACCCCTTTACCATGTTGGTTGCTCTTCTCGGTACCTTTTCTAGTAACGCTAGATGACACAAAATTATTCAAAGTTGTTTAAACCCAAGAGGATTGTGAAAAATTGCAAAAGGATCTTGATAAATTGGAAGATTGGGCATCCAAATGGCAGATGAAATTTATTTATTTTGGGCAAGTGCAAAATTATGAACCTAGGAAAGAACAACCCAAACTATAGTTACACAATGCAAGGTTCCACATTAGGAACCACCACCTGAAAAAGATTCAGGAGTCATCGTGGATAACATGTCGAAACTCTCCACCTAGTGTGCGTCGGCGGCCAAGAAAGCAAACAGAATGCTAGGAATCATAAGGAAAGGAACTGAGAATAAAACAAAGGATATTATAATGCCTCTGTATCATTCCATGGTGTGACCGCACCTTGAATATTGTGTACATGTGAACAGTGTACGCTTGGTCATTGCCTCCCCCAGTCTACTGGGGTCACAGGAAATGAAAAGCTGAGAAGCTCTGCGGTGACCCTGAATGCGTTGGATATAGAAGGACAAAGTCCTCTTACAGTCCAAGGGGTGAAGGACCGTCTACACCCAACTGGAGTGAGGTCTTGGAAGGAAGGTAGAGACCACCACTTCCTGGTTGAGGTGGAAGGGTGATACTACCTTCGGCAGGAATTTGGGGTGCGTGCAAAGCACCACTGTGCTCTTGTAGAACCTGGTATAAGGCACCTCCGCCACAAGGGCCTGAAGCTAGCTAACTCTGTGAGCGGAGGTGAGCGCAACCAGGAAAGCCACCTTCCAAGCGAGGTAGCGAAGGTGGCAGGTAGCCAGAGGCTTAAAGGGTGGGCAAGTGAGCTGCCCCAACACTATGTTGAGGTCCCATTCGGTTGCCGGAGGGTGAACCGGGGGCTTCGATAAGAGCAGGACCCGAAGAAAATGGGTCACCAAAGGCTGGACTGAGAGGGGCTTGCCATCCACCAGATGGTGGTGCACCGCCAGGGCTCTAAGGTGCACTTGGACGGAGTTAGACTGGAGCTCGGATTGAGAGAGGTGGAGAAGGTACTGTAACACCACTGCTACTGGGCAGGAGAAAGGGTCAGCCCCATGCTCAGTGCACCAAACCGAGAACCTGTGCCATTTGAGGGCGTAAGCCTTCCTAGTAGAAGCCTTGCGAGAGGCCAGCAGAATGTCTTCCACTTCAACTGGAAGGTTGAAAGGGGCCAGAGTCACCCTCTCAGCAGCTATGCTGTCAGCGATAGGGACCCCAGGTTGGAGTGCAGGAGAGAGCCCCCTTCCCGAGATAGGAGTCCTGCGGCGGTCCCCAAAGGGATGGGGGTCTCCACCATCAACTGTAGAAGCAGCGGGAACCACGGGGTTGCCTGCGCCACCGAGGAGCTACAGGATGAGCGAGGCCCTGTCGTGGAAGGTCCTGAACAAGGTCTTGGCAGCGGCATAGGAGGGAAGGCATACATGAGGCCTTCCGACCATGAGATCAGGAATGCATCTGCTGCCACCCTGGAAGGGTGGGCCTGCCAGGAGTAGAAGCACAGCAACTGAAAGTTGTCCGGGCTAGTGAACAGATCCATCACGGGTTCCCCCCAGAGCCAGAAAAGCCGAATGACTACCCTGGGGTCCAGCTGCCACTCATGCGACTGAAGAACTCTGCTGAGCCTGTTGGCCAGCAGGTTGTCCTAGGCTGACAGGTACCCTGCCCACAGGAGGATACCCTATTGGACTGCATACAAGCAGAGGACCAGTGCCTCCTGACAAAGGGTATGAGACCCTGTGCTCCCTTGTTTGTTCATGTAGAACATTGCTACCTGGTTGTCTGTCTGAATCAGCACCGGCTGATGACACAGGTGGTGACAGAAGATCTTCAGGGCTAGGTGTATGGCCCGGAGCTCCAGAAGGTTGATCTGCTGGGTGCTCTCGCTTGGAGACCAGTTGCCCTGAGTGCGGAGATCTCCGCAGTGGGCTCACCAGCTGAGCAGGGAGGCATCCGTGGTAAGGACCCTTGAGGGGCTTGTGGCCTGAAAGAGCATGCCCACCTTGAGATGCTGGGGAGACTGCCACCAGACCAGAGAATCCGCCAATTGGCAGGCTACAGAAACTCTGTCTCGGAGGCGGCCTGTGGCCTGGGACCACTGGTTCCAGAGATACCACTGCGCTGCCCTCGTGTGTGTGTGTGTGTGTGGGGGGGGGGGGGGCTGATGTGGACTGTGGAGGCCATGTGCCCAAGGAGGCACAGGAGAAGTCGAGTGGGCACTGAGGGACGGTGCTGTACCTCCTGAGCCAATGTCCTGAGACGAGTGGCCCAGTCCCTGGGCATGAAAGCTTTCAACTGGAGAGTGTCGATCTCTGCCCCAATGAATTCCAAACACTGTGTAGGGAGGAGGTGAGACTTGGAGAAGTTTATGACGAAGCCCAATTGCTGCAGAACTTGGATGGTGCGTGCGGTGGCCTGCTGCACCTGTGAGGCCACGCCTCCCTTTATGAGCCAGTCCTCCAGGTAGGGAAAGATGAAGACCTCTGGAGCCGGAGGAAGGTGGCCACGACTGCCAAGCATTTTGTGAAAACTCTTAGGTCAGAGGCTAGGCTAAAGGGGAGCACCCTGTACTGAAAATGCTTGCCCCACACTATGAACCGCAGGTACTGCCTGTGGTTGGGATGGATGAGGATATGGGTATAAGCATCCTTGAGGTCTAAGGAACATAGCCACTCTACCTGCTAGAGGTATGGCAGCAATGTTCCAAGGGAGAGCATCTTGAACTTTTCCCTCATGAGGAATTTGTTGAGATTGCGCAGGTCGAGGATGGGCCTTAGGCCCCCTGTTCTTTTTGGCATAAGGAAGTACATGGAGTAGAACCCCTTGCCCTTAAGATGGTGGGGGCACCGGTTCCACTGTTTTGTCCTCGACAAGACCTGCCAGCTCCTTCAGAAGAAGATTCCAGTGGAGGGGAGACCTGAGGGGCTCTCCCGGGAAATAAGGGGAGGTGCTTGAGTCAGGTGGAGACAGTAATCCTCCCTGACTACCCGAAGTGCCCAGGAATCGGTGGTGATGGACACCCACCTCTGGGCATAGTTGTCCTCCTGTGGGCTGCTGCCCTCCTTGGGGTACATAGGCTATGCTCAAGAAGTCAAAAACTCCCCCATGGCTGGGCCGGAGCTGGTGCCTGGGGTTTTGGAGCCTTCTGCTTACACGGGCCATGCCCACGTCCCTCGGCCTGCTGACCCTGTTGGGGAGCCGAGGAGGCCTGATAAGGTGGGTAGTTTCGGTAAGCAGCTCCCTTTCTCAGGTAAAAGGACTTTTTACCCGAGCCCTTCCATCGAGGAGGGGCAGCGGTCTTTTTGGATAGCCTGGTCCTCATCATGAACTCGGTCTCCAGCTCAGCAGCCTTGTTGGTAATGGGTTTGCCAAAGAGGTTCTCTCCTTGGCAAGTGATGGATGACTGTAGCCAAGCTTGGCGGCGGGCACTGATGCCTGCTGCTGCTACTCGAGCCGCTGACTTGAACCCGTCATAGGCCGCTCGAGACATGAATTTGGAGCATTCACAGACTGCTTTGGCGAGGTTCTTGAATCGCTGCAAGGGTTCCTCGGAGAGACCAGCTGAGAACCCGGTGAGTTCCTTCACGAGGTCTCTCAGGTACATGCCCATATACAGCTGGTAGGCTTGGCTGCGACTGATGAGCATTGAGCTCTGGTAGCACTTTATGCCGAGGGCATCCAGGGTGCAGGCTTCCCTGCGAGGAGGCACTGATGAGTGCGTCTTCTGGCTTTTCAGACGATGCATGGCCGACTCCACCACCATGAAGTTATGCAGCAGCTGTGACTTTTGAAAGCCTGAACTCCAGCGGACTCGAGAAATCGAGTCGAGCCATTTGATCACCATCGGCACTGAGGCCAGTGTCTCCCACATTCGGAGCATCAGCCATTCCAAGATGGGAGGAATGGGCACCGTGATGATTCCCGCGGAGGAGCCTCGTATTGGAGGATTTCTAACTCATTCGCCCGAGGGTCCTCCTCCGACTCGGTCGGGAACACCAGGGCCTTAGACATGTCCTTGACAAAATCAAGGAAGCCCATATCCTCGGGCGGGGACTGCTGTCGAGGCTCCGAGATGGGAGAGTCAGATGGGACATCATGGTGGCGACAGGTATCGGGGGACTCCTCATCCTTCTTCTCCCACTCAGAGTAGTCCGTCGAGGACTCATAGGAGCGCTGTTCCACGATCCTCAGGTCCCCCGATGCTCTGCGGCGAGTGTCCGGCAAACCTGCCAGGGATGATCGCGATCTCGGCTAAGGATCGACTTGAGGCCGAAGGACTTTGAGGATCGGCTCGGCCTCCGAGGACGTCGATGGCCTGGTGGTTGGGGCAGATGAACTGATTGTGCTGGACAACAGCGCCCGCTGCTGGTCCATGGAGGCAGACAAACTGCGTTCCAGGGCCACCATTCTGGACTCCAGATCAGAAGGCTCCGCAGCCTTTGGCGTGGGCACGGAGGGACTCGGGCTCGACGCCGGCTCCCCCAAAGGGGAATCCTCAATGAGGATAGTTTCTGGGGACCGAGGCCAGTCCACAGTCAGATCCTTCCGCTCATTCTCCGACAACTCAGACGAGCATCTCGGACTGTGGGACTGGGCCCGGGAAGCACCCAGCCGGTCAGAACTGTCCAAGGATGTTGCCTTCAAGGGTTTCCTCTTCTTCCTGGGTTCCTTCAAGGGAGACCCCCTTTCTGAGGACCCACGATGAGGCTCGGATTCAGAGGGTTTCGCCAGAGATGTTGGGGCCTCAGATGAGGCCCTGGCCTTCGGAGCCACCAGGGACTCGGGAAAAACGTATCATGTTGCTGCTGGTGGCTCTTGAGAGCTTTACTGGACATCCTCTTGCAGAGACCACAGGCTGCTGGGTCATGGTCTGGCCCAAGGCAGCGGAGACAGCAATCATGTGTGTTGGTCAAAGACATAATTTTAAAGCACCAATCACACTTCTTAAAGCCACTGGTAGCCATGGGGGAAAAAAGTACTCCTGCGAGGTCAAAGACTCTTCGGGCTGCCAGTGGGAGAAAAAAGGTGCGGAGATGCCAGAAAAAGAAAAGGAACGAAAGACTACAAAAAAGAGACCGAACTCGACGCCGAGGCAATGAGGTCGGTCAGCAAGAAGAGTACTGGTGCAATACCGGAGGTGAGTATGAGACTCGGAGAGAAAAATCAACTTTTTACGGGGACAAGCCAGATAGACAGAGACTGAGCAAGATGGCACCCTTGGGTGGGAAGGGGACCACGCATGCATAGTGGCATTTCCCAAAGACTTTCTTTGAAAGCTGGGGGGATGCTTCCGCGAGGGCTCTGTTAGTGCCAACGTCACCCATATGTGAGGACTGACTTCCTGCTTGTTCCCGGATAACATTTGCTACTGTTGAAAAAGGCCACAATAAAGTGAGTTTAATTAACTATATTGCAAAATTAATATTTATATTTTAAAAACTTTACACACGGGCTTATTATGAAGAGTTAAACTGACCTTAATGTGGTACTCCCACAGCTATTAAAGAGGCCACTTGGACCGCTGTTCCTAATGGCCCAATATGCCATTGTGCTCCTCCAATCTGATTATGGTTCATCTAGAAAACACAGATGTCTTGGAAACAGAGTCAAGAAGAATCTTTTCTCTCTCAAATACCGTCTCCCTGATATCCTCAGAGATACCTTTCTGTGGTTTCACTGCACTTCTTCCACATGGGACTAATGACAAAACTACTGGCAAGGGAGCCCTGGTCAAAGATGGAGTAAATTCACCAACCTGATTGATGAAAACAACACATTCCTTTCTGCTCCGAGGAGCCTAGAGAATATCTTAGTACACTTTCCTCCACAAAAGACTCTTCTGAGCCTGTTGTTCTTCCAGCTTCTGAATTTGGCCTGCTCCCAGCGCCTCATTACAGGCATTCTCTGAGTGCGACTCTCCTATTGGGACACTAACATTTCGTGCAACTACAAGGGGAAGAGGATCTATACAGTATTCAGCTTGTCCAAGGAGAATTCTTCCCCTTGTTCAGCAACTCCAGGATGTAGCAGAGTTGCCACTGCATGGGCGGCAATTGCCCAAAATCACTAGATTAAGTCTTAATTTTAGCTTTCCTTTTACCCGTATCACAAAGCAGGAAACAAGAAAATAATGTCAAAAACTGGACCTTCCAGCATTCACGATCGCTCATAGCGCCATCTTTACATGCTCCCTAATAAATGAATTTAAAAATTACCTGTTTAGAATAAAATACATACAAACCTCTAAAACAAGAAAATATGATTCATTAAAACTGAGCAGCAAAAGACACATGGCCCAAAGTATTTGTCCTGAAGCCTGGTCCATCACACCCCGAAAAAGGTCTGATTTTTAGAAAATCTATGGGATATGCTACACATACATGTTTTAATTCCCTGGAAGTGACACCTTTTCTAGTAGAGAAGATTTAAGAACCCCTTCTCCAAAGGTTTAATTGAAGATGGTTACCTCAAGCCTTTCAGAGGAGTATGAAAAAAATTAAGATACTGCAAGAGACCCAAATCTGTAGGTGGTAGCTTGTCCCTCCTCCCATCCTCTCCTCCCTTTTCCCAAAACCCTTTGTCCCTTCCCTACCCCTTCCCATCTTTTGCCCCACTGCTTGCCACTCACCCGCTGCGTTTCTCGATGACTGAACAAAAAGGCACTACGTGCAATCTTCACTAACAAAATAATGTAATTTCTTATATGGCTGCAGCATAGCATTAAAAAACAATGAACAAAATATTACAATTTAAATATGGTTAACACACACATGTACAACTCACGATTAAATCTAGCTTGTCGGGCCTCCTGAGTCACACAGCACTCAACAATGAGGTGGGCTATAGAAGCCCCACCTGCCAACACTCATCATATACAGCAACATATATTTAAAGGGAGGGTGAAGTTGCCGTTGAAGCACCACTCACCCCCTCCCCATCCAAAGTTAGCAGCAATCCCTACTTAATCAAATACTGATTGTGAACCTGGCCCATAAAAGGTCAGAACTCCTGTTCAGTCATGATTACAACAGCACAGTCTTTAGCACTGCCCCCCCACCCCCTGCCGTCAAAGCAGGTGTGGGGTATACAGGGTATACTAGCCTTGCTGCGAATGTGATTGCTCAGATGGTGGAGGATAGTTGTTTTAAGGTCACAAACATCTCTTGCTTAAGCTTATGGCCGTCTGCTCCGTCTCTGGCCACCAATTACTGCCACAGTCCTCAACAGTGAATCCTTGCTTGTCATGGGCTCCCCACCATTACTCAATGCTGTGGCCATCCTTGACCAACAGGATCTCAATAAGGTCTTGTATCGTGCAGAGGAAGATACCCAGGCCTATCTTGGACAAATGCAAGCCATCTGCATAGTATATTCCCGGGCAACTCTCAGTAATAAGCTCATGTATGATACTGTGCCCCCCTAATGAGCATAGCAGACCCAATATGTAAATAGCAGTGCCAGTATGTAAATATTAGAGATGTTCCATATCATATTTCAGAGTGATTTTGTTTAGTTTACCCTGTTTAAAACCTGTACATAATCCCCTGTTTACTGTACGTCCAGTGTAGGTCGCCTACACTGCACAAAACATGTTTTATGTAAACCACACTGATATTAAAAAGCGCGGTATAGAAGAAAGTTAAATAAATAAATAATAAAAAATAAATAATGGATTACATAAACCGTTAAATTTATTTGTTTATCTTTTTCCTTGTTGTGTCCACCGCCTGGTGCAACCTCTCATCCTTCCAACCCTTCTTGGTATGATGCAGGACCAGACAAACTGCGTGGACGGGAAATATTTCTGCTAGTGATAGGAAATCCTTTTGGATTTTTTTTTTGTTAGTTCGACATTGCGCATGAACGCCAAATCACTGCCCTCCAGGTGTATGATGAGGGTCCATGGGAAGGAATGGGTTCTCCTCTTGTGTAACAAAGCCAGAACTAGCGGATCCCACCTCATACCTTGAATACCCATCCATACCACAGAAACCTTAGCCCTGGACAGCCCCAAGTTTTAATTTTATATTTATTTATTTAACACTCATTTATATACCGCATCTTCCAGAGTTCAGTTGCGGTTTACAATAAACAACAATCAACAAAGCAGGTTTGTTTTACATGGAACATCTTCTAACAACAAACAATGTATTAACTAAACAGTGTAGGTGAATACAGAACAGAGTAATTAGCTAAGCAGAAAGGATTATCTAAAACAGCGTATGATAATACAGAACAGGATCAACTATATACAACTATATACAAGTATGTGGGCATTCGAGATTAGATCCTCATGTATTTTCTGCTATGTGTGTAGTCTGTTTAAGTGAAAGGGTTTTTTATTTGATACGGTCAGGTACTTAGTTAGCCTAGTCTAAATTGAGTGGGGGGATATCCATGTTGTTGTAGTGTTTGGTAAATAGATAAGTTTTCAGTTTTTTACGGAATTCCATGATCTCAGTTATTGCTCGAAGATCCTCTGGGAGGGAATTCCAGATGGTTGGGGCTGCATGTGAAAAGGTTCTATTGTTTGTTATTTTATTTGCTTTTATGAAGTCTTTCGGGATCTTTAGTTTGTTTAATTGTCCTTTTCTGTGAGTGGACTTAAAAGTTTCTTTGCAGATTAGTTTGCATAGGGTGGTTGGAGCCATATCATTTAATGCTTTGAATGAGGTTAATATTGTTTTATATATTATCCTGCTTTGTATTGGTAACCAATGAAGGGATTCTAGTATTGGTGTTATGTGTTGGATCGAGTGTACTTTCAGTATAATTCTGGCTGCTGCATTTTGTGCTAATTGTATTCTTTTGATGATTTGTTTTGATATACCTAATAATATTAGGTTGGCAAAATCAAAGTGAGGGGTTATTGTAGCCTGGATTATATTAATAAAGTCTTGTAAAAATACTAGGGGGCGTAGTTGTTTAAGGATTTTGAGCTTGAAATAAATTTTCTTTATAGTATTTCTGATGTGGGTATCCATTGTAAGGTGTGTGTCTAAAATAACACCTAGATATCTAACTTCATTTTTTATTTTGATTTCTTGGTTTTGTAGTGTTATGTGGGTTGGAGGGATATAAGATTGGTTTTTTGTTACGATTAGTACTTCCGTTTTTGCATGATTTATGTGGAGGTTTTGATCTTTTAGCCAGGTTGTGATTTCATTAAAGCAGTCTGATAGGAGTTGTAACGGGAGATTAGGGATCGTGAATGGAATGTACATCATGATATCATCCGCGTAAAGATGATAGTGTACTCTAAATTTTTTAAAGATATTGCAGACCGGTTTTATGTAAATATTAAAAAGAAGGGCTGATAATGCTGAGCCTTGAGGTAAGCCAAATTCTTGTTTATATGTAGTGGAAGTTTGATTACCTATTCTTACATTTTGTGTTCTATTATTTAAGTAAGAGGTGAACCATTTATGTACTGTAAAGTTTATGCCTATTTGTCTCAGGTTATTAAGCATTATGGTGTGGTGAACACTATCAAAAGCTGCTGATATATCAATAAATAGGAGGATGAATGCTTGTTTATGATTGTCAATCCCTCTTAGAAGAGTATCCGTAGAAGAGTATCCGTAATTTTGTGTTCTAACCAGCAGCCTTCTCTGCGCCCAGTGCACATATGAGTGGTCGCATATCCACACTTCTGAGTTGTTGCATATTAGTCACCGGCTACTCAGAATACAATCGCGGGATGGGTGGGAGCGGGTGAGCATGTGTGTGTGGGAGGGTGGGGTCACACCCTGTGCCCGGGCCTGATTTATGTATAACCTGTAAAGGTTAGAGCACCATCTGCCCACAAATATGATCTGCTCCTGCGTCAGGCCAGTCTCCGCTGCAGTGGTGGTTGCTCATCCTAAATGAATGCGTTCCATTGCAGCTCGCATCGAGATCCAAATTAGAGGCCCAACTTCATTATTCTGGCAAACTGGAATTGTGATAAGGGCGTGTCGTCTGTATGGATCTATAGCGGAGTGAATCACTGAAGACGGATTAGTAAATATTCCTTGAAATTCTGTACCAGGCAAGAGGGGTCCCCCCTCAGCAGGGCCAAAGTTATCCAGGACCTCTTGCCCATAGGATCAGTTTTGGATCTGCGAACATAGATTACTAGGGAGTTATTGCACAGAGAAATATCCTCCGCCCATAGGCCAGAGATACTATGAGGGCATTTAGATGTGGCCACAAGACCCCCCACCCTCAAGACTCCAAAGAAGGCAAATGACAAGGCACCTTTAAATAAGCAAGTTTCATATACATTATAAGAGATCTCCCCTGTGACACCCAATAACAATCTCAAGCAGTCTTGAGCAATGGAGTATCTCTAATCAAAGGGTTGCTTGGAAAGGGCTGCCCAACCCTTCAATATTTTGCTAATGATTAAATTATTGGCTGGATCTGCCTTCCTAAGGCCTTAGCAAAAAACCTGAAGCCAGCCAGTTGCGCCAACACTGCCGATTTATACATGCCCTTGACTTTGCATCTCCTGATAAACTGCACTGTGGTGTCAATGTTAAACCATGCACTGTCACACTGATGGCTTTCTCTGTACAATATTCTTGAAAACCTTCCCAAGCTCTCCAATATTATCTTCTGGTGTTCTCAGTTAAAGAACTCATCATCAGGCTCCAAACTTTGGTGGATCAGAGGTCCAAAGTGTTGTGGAAATGAGGGTCCTGTCTATGTCTGCCCCGGGAGTGATGGATCAGAAGATGGACTTCTTAAAATGAGAAAGTGAATCAGCTATTGCATTGCGGGCACATGGAAGGCCTTAAAGGCTATATTATGGATCAAACAACCTAACACAATCTCCCTCAGGATTGCAATAACACGTGGAGGCCCACTTCAATCCCTCCATATATGGCCGCACTGCCCGTTCAAAATCTGTACGTGCTGGAGATGGATGGACCTGATTCTGCTGCCACAGGGCCTGGAAATACCCGCAACGGCAAAATCAGGCACATAGATGTCCAGGTACTCCCCATATGCTGAGCAGAGCAACATATGGGGAGCTGCCCGTCCCAATGCCAGAATGCCATTGCTGGAGTGAAGGAGTAGTGGCGTCCTGGAACCATAGCAATGAGCCATATATCTGATGGCTCGGAATGCCATAGCCCATGTCCGTCCATGCAGACCGTGATCCTGCCTACACTAGAGGCCCTCATGGCCTGGATCGTGGCTGCAGGGGCTCAGCGTCGCCAGACATCTGTATTGCAGGGGAGAGCAGTGCGCATTGTGGGGGGCACCTGAGACTTATTCCACCTTCAGGTGGAATAAGCTGGGTGTGCAGCTGTGTGCTGGAATAGATCCTGTTTGTCCCAGAAGCTTGCCACGACCCTGCTCTGCCTCCAATCCGCCTCCATTCCATCCCCGTCCAGCTCTCCCCACACAAACGCTGTGTACATGTGGGGCGCATTGGGAACAGAATCGTGTTCCGGGGCTGAGCGCGGGTTGGATGTCCACACCGAATGTCCAAACCCGCTATTCGAGTTTCAGAATGCTTGCCCTGTATGGCCACACAACACTGCCATGTTGTCGGTTCAGAAAATGATCACCTTGTTGGTCAGTTGTGAGCCTCAAATGAATATCGCTGTCATGATAGGGAATAGTTCCAGGAAGGTGATATTCCTTGAAGCACCTATATGCCACTCCATGGGCCATGGTTTCACTCACCATACGCTTCTGAAGTAAGTGCCAAAACCTTTTCTTCCTGAGACATCTGTGAAAAGCTCCAGCTACTGGTTAGATACTGGGGGGTCCTGCCAGAATGTCAGGTCATTAAAAAACTGCAGCAATATCTCCCATATTCTGAGTCATCCTTGATTGCATTGCTGTTTCTAATGTGATGGTATCATTTTCTGATTCCCCTAATAGCCATGGCTAAACACCCGCAGATCACTCTTCCCTTAGGGATCATCCTGGAAGCAAAATACAACAAGCCTAACAAGGGACTGGACTTGCTCCAGCATTGCATTTTTTGTTCATCTCATCCCCTTTATGGCCTTAGTTTTTCTAGCTTGTTCCTTGGCAATCTCAACATACAGGCCTGCACATCCAGTTCAACACCTAGGAATCTCAGAGTTGACAAGGGACTCACTGTTTTTTTTGCTGCCAATGGGATACCAAAGCTATGAACAATTCTCATAAAGGACTCCAGGACTAGCTTGCATTCCTCAAACTCCATGCTAATGAAGAGGAAATCATCAAGACAGTGAATAACAGAGCCCGCTCCTGCAATTTCCTCTACAACCCACTGCACAAAGAAATAAACAGCTTGAAATAGGCACATGAGATCAAACACCCCGTTGGGATGCATTTGTCATAATAGAAAGCTGCATTGAAGGAAAAGCCCAGAAGGGGAAAAGAGTCTGGATGCATTGGTAACAATCTGAAAGCTGACTCGATGTAGGCCTTTGCCAGCAGGGCATGGGGGCCTTACTTCCGGACCAAATGTATAGCTTGGTCAGTGGATGCATACTGCACCGTACATAGTGAGGGTCGATGTGATCATTGACAGACCTACCCTAGGGTATGACAGGTTATGTATCAGACAAAATTTGCCTGGCTCCTTCTTAGGGACTATGCCTAGCGGTGACAAGATCATCTCAGGGAGAGGAGACATAGAAAGGTCCAGCCACCCTTCCCGAACCAATTTCCTTTTGAATCTTCTCTTTGCCTACATGGAAATGCTGTTGTATAGATGGGGAATTGCAGGCAAGCCACATGGAATGGATCTTTGGGCCAATGAAAGGAATATGAAAACCTGTGAGAACCACTCAAAGATACTACATGCCCAGTCTTGATATTGGTATAATCTGAGCCAAGGCAACATGTTTTTAAGGTTAATGGGAGATGGAGCTAATCTCATCTGTCGTGCGGTGGGCCTGCTGTCTGGGCTGCTACCTGTCTCTCAGAGATTTGCACATAGTGACTGGGTGACCTGCTCTGCATGAAGCACAGGCATGCCAGAATCTACAAGGGTTCCATGTGCATTGGCCATTGTTATACTGGCAACAGTATCGTCACCCAGATGCCTGCCCGAAGGTTCAGAGGGTGTATGCTTGAAAGGACTGGTTGGAACTGTCAGGGTTGAATGGCTTGTTAGATGACATCTCATCAAGCCAGAGATCAACCACTCTATGCCACCACATGATTGCTGGGTCCTCAGCCATGCTCTTCCTAAATTTTATATTATAATTGAGTCATGCCCACCTGCCATAGTGCTTGTGAGCACGCATTATGGTATCTAGGTATCTAATAAGGTATAAGCTCAACTCCGGTTACTTTTCCACCATGACGCTCATGAAAATATAGAAAGCTGAGACCCAATTGGATGTAGAATTAAATATCTTAGCCTTTCTATCCTGCTCACTGGCAGATCTATCCCTATCCTTTGTATATTTGTCTTTCCTCTCCTGGTTTCTCACTAACAGTGAAAAAAATATCAATGAACTCCCTCTTCCATATCATCATCTTCATTTGTTTTGATACTGCCTTTGACAATGAGGTGATGCCACAGTGGATATCCTTGCCAGCGGAGCCACTCCAGCACCTCACATTGTAGTGGCACCCATCACATTAGCATCACCCGAGTTGCTATTACCTCTGGATTTGTGCAGCCATACCCGGATGCCGAGCTCTTCTGCTGTGGCTTTTTCTTTTTAAACTTCTTTAACACATTTTCAATGACACTTGCCATGGCTAACTCATTATCACTACCCTCAGATACTGAGCTCTCAGATATTGAAAGAGCTTTGTCCTGAGCATTGGTGGCTCTATCTGACTTACCATGAGGAAGTGTTGCTGTATTGCTCACCATGGTGTCCAACTGCAACTGCTGTGATCTTTCGTTTGCCGTGGGTATTGCCCATGATGTGGCCTCGAGGCGTTGTCTGATGGCACTCCATCCATGTTATCTGACCTGCTCCCATAGTATTCTGATGAGATCCTCCATATTGTCCAGTGTCTCTGCATTCCTTGTTGGTGTGGAGCGCTTGCAGCTTCGCGAAGGTGGCTGAGCTGACTTGCTCACCACTCTTCTCTTTCCGGCTACTGAAGCATCTGATGTCTTGGCCAGAGCCTTCCTCATTCTCGCTGTCACCACCGTCTGTGGGGTGCTATTCCTTCTGCGAGGATGGACAGGTAGCAGAATACCAAAAATCTCCAGGATGTAACTGAAAAGGCCTATGAATTTCTTGACAAAGGCCTCTAATATATGCTGAGCAGATGAACTTTGGAGATAGTCAGACAGTTATGTGTAAACAGTTGCTGCTGTGACCTTCAAACAGTTTGTAGAAAAGCAGACAGCGTGAGCAAAAATATCATGGGAATTGTAAGCAGAGTACTAAATTAGATGAATGGAACAAAAAGGCTATGGAGATTGGGCAAAGGAAGGGAAGCCCTAATTATGAGATGCGCTGTAAATATGATAATGTTTGTATTAGAAGAGAAAGTCTATAATGATTCATTTGTTTGCTTTTCTTATGTCATGTTTTAAAAGGATAAACATTTTCTGGCTGCAAAAGATTTAAACAGCCTGGTGTTAATTTGATAATTAGTTAACAGCTAAATAAACAGCTAAATAAATAAATAAATAGTTTGTGCTGATCTTCTTATTTAGTGAGTCGGAGCTGATTTTGTCAGTCTTGCAAGTTGATATTAGAAATGTCTGTTTTCTTATCAGTGTTAGTCAGTATGGGTTTCGTTCTTGGGTCTTAAGGTAATTTCAGTTGTTTTTCTGTATTTGAGTTATGTGTTTTGGCTTTCAGATAGAAAGTGCACTTTGTTTTGAAAGCTTTTCTGATTTTAGTCTAAGTGGAAAAAAATAGAGATATATAGTATCACTGTGAGGTTTGTACATGCTGATTTTTGTTTTGGTTTTAGCAAGCCTTAAGTAATCATTCTAGTACTGTGATTTTCCTTATGTAGCAGATTCAAATTGGATTCTTTCCAGCTCAGGTAAAAAATAATTTTCATGTCATAAGGACTTTAGCTATATTGAATATTTGGAATGAGCAGAAATAAATTTATATCTTCTCCATGCAGTTCACTTAAAAAATAGGCATGTCTAGTGACATTAAAATGCATTGCTGTTCACCACTGGAGACTCAGCTGGTCAGCCAGGGATTGTGCCTGCCATTCAATCAGCATGCCCATGGCTGCTGCATGTGGAAATACACCTGTGGTTGGCAGGACCCAGATGGAAGCTTCAGTGAAATCTTTGGGAGTGCTGGCACTGCTCTAAACCACATGTCACAGGTAAACCAAGCCAGAGAGGACAAAATGGCTGGGCATGGGTCCAGCCTGCTTCTAAACAGCCACTCTTGACTCAGCCTCCTGCCCCCGGCCCCTCCGTTCCCTAATAACCCTTCCTGAGTCAGCCTCCACTGCCCATTTGTGCCCGACAGCCATTAGATTCTAATTTACCATACAGTGAAGTGCAGTAAAACAAAACTACGAAGTATAACAACTCATTTAGTAACAACAGCCTACACAAAAGGACAAAATAATCTATTTTTCATTATCCTTTATAGCAATACCATATTTTAATCAAGCAACCTCTTATGTAGGTGCTATTTTATAAAGACAAGTAGGCACCTTGTTTATATGAAATGCTAGCATATTTGGCAGGGAACATGCCTTGAAAATAGGCACAATTATTGCACGTACATGTGTAGATTAAAGGTATATTTTGCCAAATCCTGTTTGCTGGTTAACGAGCATTTTAAGGTCTGGCTACAGGCAATAAGGAACACTAATGCCCAATAGTGTCTGTCTTCACATGTTAAGACACACATTAGTTGGTGAAGGGATGGGATGGGATGGGGCATGGGCGGAGAGGGGGCATGGAGAACCCATCGCCACTAGTCCCAGGGCAATTACATGCTCGGCAGCAAGGTGGGTGGTTATAAAGTGGGCTAGCCTAACGACTACTCTATAGAAGTCAAGTGAACCTCACTTAGTGGAGCTGGTGACATACTGAACATGTATCCAACAGCTAACATTGCGGCCTCTGCCATTACTGTATTTATAAAATGCTAGCATAAATTTTGCAGAAATCATGCCTATCTTGAGATATAGACATTACACCTGCTCAAAAGCATGCGTAACTGTATGCACATAGATTTTTTAAAAATACACACATAAATTAAAGTATTTGATAATCTATGTGCCTTTATAAAATAGGCTCTCAGACCCAGCCACAGTAGCACACAAATACTGAGGCACACATTCACACCTATTACTAATTTGTTGTAGGGTGCGGCTTTTCTAAGATGGCGCTGTGAGAGCGTGCTCTGTCTTCATGCCTAAACGTAACAGGAAAGCTAGAGCATACCCCGCTGAGCCTCAGCAGTCTGCTACCGATCTGATGGATTGATTCATTGGAGTTCCCCAGGAGGCTATATGGTAGATCTGTTTGGGCTTGTCTGCAGGGGATTTAGAGGAGTCTCGGCAGTCTTCTGACCTTGATATCATCTGGTCTCCTGATGCACGGACCCTGCCACCCCGCCCAAGTGGCTTGGATCTGTTGGAAGCTGGGTTGGAGTCAACTGCTTCGGAAGTCAGAGGTGCGATGATCTCCAATACTGTGGCTTTGGTGCCAATGGACCAGACGGTACCCCCTGGAAGGGCTTTGGGCAGTTTTGCAGCAGTGGGAAGACTTCAGGTCAGTGGCTCTGGTGTAGAACTGATATCTGCTGCAACCCGGAATGTATCTACCCCTATTTCCTGGTTTCTCCAGCAGCCTGAGAGGGGTAACATTGGACTCCATATGGGAAGCAATTACTTTTCTTTCTAACAATATTGCTGGTCAGTTTGCAGATATTTTGGAAAGGGTGCAGGTGAATTCTGATCAACTATCAGCGTGTATATCTACTTCAGAACAGTTGAAATTAAGAGCAGTAGACTGTGAACACAAATTGGTATCTGTGTCTGACTAATGCTGAATTGTTAAAGAAAATAGTGGTACAATGTGAACCTAGTGTGGACCCTGTTTCAGGAGAATTAAATGTTTGGGACATTTTAAATGTGTCTTCTGAAGAAGCATGTCAGCTGGCTACATTATTACATAGAAACATAGAAATATGACAACCGAAAAAGACCACATGGCCTATCTAGTCTACCCTTCCATATCAACCACTACAACAGTCCCCTTTTTTCCTTTAGAGATCCTCTGTGTTTGTCCCATGCTTCTTTGAATTCATATACTGTCCTCATCTCTACCACCTCCACTGGGAGACTATTCCACGGATCCACCTCTCTTTCCATAAAGAAATATTTCCGCATATCACTCCTGAATCTATTCCCTTTCACCCTCGTCCCATGTCCCCTTGTAGCAGAGCTTGTTTTCAATCGAAAGAGGCTCTCCTCCCGTGCATTTATGCCATGAAGGTATTTAAACGTCTCAATCATATCACCTCTATCCTGTCTTTCCTCTAAGGTGTACATATTAAGATCCTTAAGTCTGTCCTCATATGCTTTATAATGAAGACCACTAACCATTTTAGTAGCCACCCTCTGTACCGACTCCATCCTATTTATATCCTTTTGAAGGTGCGGTCTCCAGAATTGCACACAATACTCTAAATGAGGTTGCATCAAAGACTTATTCAGAGGCATTATCACCTCCTTTCTTCTGCTGGCCATTCCTTTCCCTATGCACCCAAAAATCTTTCTAGCTATTGCTGTCGCCTTTTCTAACTGTTTAGCTAATTTAAGAACATCAGACAATCACTCCTAGGTCCCGCTCTTCTTTAGTGGACAAAAGCACTTCACACCCTATACTATATTGCTCCCATGGATTGCTGTAGCCCAAATGCATGACCTTGCATTTTTTAACATTAAATCTCAGCTGCCAAATTCTAAACCATTCTTCAAGCTTAGCTAGATCCCTCCTCATGTTATCTACACCTTCCTGGGTATCTTCTCTATTGCTGATTTTCGTATCATCCTCAAAGAGGCAAACCTTACCCGACAGCCCTTCCGCTATATCACTAACAAAGATATTAAAATGAATCGGACCAAAGACAGCTCCCTAGGTCACACCACCAGTAACCTCCTTCTCCTCAGAGTGAGCTCCATTTACCTGTACCCTTTTTCGCCTCCCACTTAACCCATTTCTAACCCAAGCAGTAACTTTAGGGTCCATCTCTAGGGTGCTCAGTTTATTTATAAGTCGCCTGTGAGAAACGGTATCAAAGGCTTTACTGAAATCTAAATACACCACATCTAGGGCTCTCCCTCGGTCCAACTCCCTGGGTCACCCAATCAAAGAAATCAATCAGATTTGTCTGACAAGACCTGCCTCTGGTGAATCCATGCTGCCTCGGATCCTGTAATCCGCTGGACTCCAGAAACCTCACTATTTTCTCTTTCAGTAGTGCTTCCAATAATTTACCCACCACCAAAGCTAAACTAACCTTCCTGTAGTTTTCAACCACATCCTTACTTCCGCTTTTGTGTAAAGGGACCACATGTGCCTCTCTCCAGTACTTTGGCACCACTCCTGACTCCAATGAGGCATTGAAAAGGTCATTCAATGGAGCTGCTAGAACATCCCCAAGTTCCCTCATTATTCTAGGGTGTATCCCATCCAGTCCCATTGCTTTGTCTACTTTACGTTTAGCTAGTTTCTCACGAACACAGCCTTCTGAAAATTGTTCAAGATGCCCCTCACTTCTGTTCCTGTTTGTGGGTGTTTTCTGAGGTCCTGCTCCTGGTTCTTCATCTCTGAACACAGAACAGAATTATTTGTTAAGCAATTCCTCTTTATCCTCATCAGCTTCTGCATATTCCCCCCCCTTCACCCTTAAGTCTGACAATACCATTTTTGCCCTTCCTCTTCTCACTAAGATATCTGAAAAATGTCTTATCTCCCCATTTTACTGCACTGGCTATTTCCTCCTCTTTTTGAATCTTTGCTTTCCTGACTAATTTGCTAGCTTCTCTAAGTTTTTCCAAATATAGATGCCTGGCTCCTGTATTTCATGAAGGCCTCCCTCTTTTTCTTCACCTTTTCAGCTACTTCTGTTGAAAACCATAGTGGTCTCCTTTTCCTTTTACCTTTATTTACCATTTTAACAAAAAGGTTGGTTGCCCTTAAAATATCCCCTTTCAGTTTTGCCCACTGTTTTTCAACATCTCCCAGTTGTTCCCATCCCACTAACGACTCTCTGAGGTATTGGCCCATCTTGGCAAAGTTAGTTTTCCTAAAGTCTAAGACCCTCGCTTTTGAATGGATTTTAACAGCCCTAGTCCTAATACTGAACCACACAATCTGGTGATCACTGGATGCAAAATGATCTCCCACTATAACATCAGAAACACTTTCACCATTGGTAAGCACCAAGTCCAGTATTGCCCTTTCATGTGTGGGTTCTGTTACCACTTGCCGGAATAGTTCTCCCTGTAGAGAGTCCAGGATCTCCTTACTTCGGGATGATACTGCAGCAGGAAGTGCCAAGCAACATCTGACATATTGACATCCCCTATCAGTAGCACTTCCCCTTTCCTAGCAATACTGTGAATGTCTTCAATTAGCTCTCTGTCCACCTCTTCCTCCTGTGAGGGAGGTCTGAATATCACGCCAATGCAAATAGATTTCTCTTTCCTTCTTTCTAGTTTAACCCACAGTGCCTCCTCTCTCCCTTTTAAGCTTTGTAGTTCCAAAGATGTAATAATATTTTTTACATATAGTGACACTTCTCCTCCCCTTCTTCCTACCCTGTCTTTTCTGAATAAAGTATAGCTTGGTATAGTTATATCCCAGTCATGGTTTTTTGTGAACCATGTTTCTATAACTGCCACTAAATCCAAGTCAGCCTATCCCATTAAAGCTTCAACATCTGTGATCTTATTTCCCATGCTAGGGGCATTTATACACACCGCTTTCCATATGTTGTTCCTTTTACCCATTTCCATAAAGGTATTTAATGTTTCACTTACCTGGGGGCTTTCTTCACCATCCCCAATGAATCTAGTTTAAAGCCCTCTTCAGTAGATTAGGCAGTCTGCTACTGAAGACATGTCAACCTTTCTTGGATAGATGGACGCGATCTCTGCTCTGCAACCCTTGGAACAGTATCCAGTGGTTCAGGAAACCAAAACGCTCTTACCTCTGATAGGGAATGGATACTTAAACTGTTTTTTAAGAAGCGTTCTGTGCCTTTTTATGGGCTTCAAATTTCTATCTTCCAGACATTGCCAAGGAGACACAGAAATATAAAAAAAAAATTTTGTTGCTTAAACCGGGGGTTATACAATTGGTGGGCATCTTTTTACTTTTGTTTCCCCTGTACGTATCTGATTGTATACCATTCTGTAAGATATGTTTTCTTTAATCCAGGGGATTTAACTGCTTTCCTTAAATGCCAGACTTCCTATACAACTTGAACCCAAACTGATAGATACTGAATAACTGTGTGCTAAAATTTGTCCTAGCCTGACTAGCCTGAGGAAGAGCTGAAGAGTGGCGCGGCTTGAAACACTATTAGTGTCCATTACATCAGTGGAGCTAAGTACTTAATCTCTCTGTTGCTTCATTTATTACAGGGAGTTGGACTGAGTATTCTAAATAATTTTTGTGCACATAGGTTCTTGTTTCATCAATGAGACCTTTGACTAACTAATAGTTTGGTTCTGACGGCGACGGGTGTTGCTTTGTCAGGTTTTAACTGCCGATGGGAGGCTGTTATAAAATGATTAAAATGGAGGGCTCACTTCGAGAACAGGAAAGTTCCTTTTCACGGTGAGCGATCCGACAAAAAATTGGGGTTTAGAGTCTGGAGGTAGTCGGATGGTTTCAGGAGCACTGTTTCACAATTGGTATATGAGGAGTTAGTGTTCAGTTCCAGTGATAGACAGAGTGAAATCAAGATTTATTTTGATGCTTTGGGGGTTGATTTCTGTGGGTGTAGAGTATTGGAAAATTTGTCCTAGGGCTCTACGGCGTCTTCTTATATCATTGTTAAATTTTCCTCGTTATACTCGGGTTTTTCTTTTGCCTGTGTATGTTTTTTCATTGTTTTCACCCCAACATTGTGGACTATAGGAGTTTCACCTATTAGAGTTTCTTTTTTGATTATTACCTTATGATTATCTGTGAGAACCCTTTTCTGTACAAGCTTTGCCTTGGTTCTATGTAAAATTTAATAAATATATACATTTAAAAAAATTCTGGTAAATGCACATCTGTACTTTACAAGTAAACTCATTTATTTGTGCGCCCCCAAGAACAACTATATACCAAACATGTAAACATGTAAGGAGGCACACACCTTCATGTGCATACTTTTTATGTGCATGCATGTTCATACAATTTTACAGTATAAAATGGATTTTCTGCTTTACATGTGACTTAAGCTTTGTAAAATGACTGGCAGACAAGGCCTTTTACAAAACTGCATGGCTGTTTACACATGTTAAATGTGCGCAGATGTACACTAAATATGTACATTCTGGAGGAGAGGAGGGACAGGGGAAATATGATTCAGATCTTTAAATACTTAGAGTATTTATGAACAAACAAACCTCTTCCAAAGACGGGGAAGCTGTAAAACTAGAGGGCATAACATGAAGCTGTAAGGGGGTAAAAACTGAAAGGCAATGTCAGGAAAGCACAGTTACTTACCTGTAACAGGTGATCTCTGGGAACAGCAGGAATTAGTCTTCACATATGGGTACGTCGGTACCGACGGAGCCTGCACGGGAATGCTCCCCAGCATCCAATCAGAAAGCTTTTGGGAGCACCCCTTGCGCCTGCGCGGTGACTTCCCGCCTTTCCCACTGCCTCTCCTCAGTTGAGTTTCATAGCTGAGACAGAAGGAGAGAAAGAGGAAAGGAGATAGATAGATACAACTCCTAGGGGAGGTGGGTGGGTTGTGAAGACTAATTCCTGCTGTTCCCAGAGATCACCTGTTACAGGTAAGTAACTGTGCTATCTCCAGGAACAAGCAGGAATGAGTCTTCACATATGGGGACTCCCTAGCTGTGGGTGCCAGGGGAGATCCCATAAAATGCGTATTCCTGGACAGGACGGCATTTTCCTAACCTGGATCCCTGGCATCCCCTGAGGGATGGGGGGTAGGAGTTGAATAGAGAAGAGCTGCAAGGAACAGCAAATCTAAAGACTACAGGAGAGAGGAGTCTTTAGAATGTATGTCAAGTATCATTAAAATATTTAATGAACTAGTACAATATAGAGCTTACCTACTGGATTGTAGGAAGTAGAACTGTGATGGAGTGTACTGTAGATGCAGTAGCGGAATCTTCAAGGTAACTTCACAGCAGTGAGGATGAAGTTCCAAACCTGGAATGGGAAGGTGACCCAGGTGTCAACTGGGGCAGGAGAAGAACGGCAGGTCTTCAATGGAAAGCTTTATGGGAAAAAGCTGAAAACTCTTTTAGGTACAGAGTTATTAACATTGAGGACTAAAAGAAGAAGACTGACCGATCTGGAGAAGTAGCCCAGTCCGGAAGGGAAGAGGGGGTATGGAAAAAAGCCCCTATTCCCAAGGAGAACAGAAGTGTACTCAGAAATACTGAAGATGTACACTGTCATTCCTAGCTGGTAAGAGATAGGAAGACAATGAAGTTTGATACTTCATGGATAGGGAGATCTATAACAAAAATAGAAGCTGTTGACGTCACAGCAGTAATTGTGTGTATAACCGCTCCCACTTACTGAGCCGTATGAGAATAGGCAAGTTGACTGTCTGGACCCCTTAAGAAGGTAAAAACTTTATAGCACAGACAGTTAGGGAGATAGTAGGTAATACCTAGTGTCCTATGGACATCTCCCAAAGGGCACATATATATATATATATATATATATATATATATGGAGATACATACATGTCAATATATATGTGCATATATGTCCAGATATGTGTGATATATATTGTGATGAGGTGAGTGCAGCCCAGCTAGGGAAAACTAAAAAAAAGAAGGATTTTTTTTCATTGCGGGGGATGGGAGCACAAAATCCTAGGCTCCATACTAGAAGCACTGAAAGAAACCTAGAGGGCAGAGCCAAAGGCTAAGCCAATCACAGACCACAGGACAACCCTGCAGAGGAGTAGGAGGTCCAAGTGGGAGGAGCTAGGAAGGGAGTTGCCCAGCTCAACAGTTAGCAGAGGAAGAACAAACAAAAGAGAGAGGCACAGTTTGAGTTGGAGGCAGGAGGAGGAAGGAGCTGTGAGCAGAAGGTACAGGAGGAGTGCAGAAGCAAGCACCAGTGGCAGCTGCAGTTCAAGCCCTAGCCCAGGTTCAAGTCCAATTCCCAGGAGGCACAGACAGGAGAGATCTGGGGCCAAGCTGTGGAAAACCCTTGCAGCCAAGGAGAGCAGCAAATGGAGGAACCATTACAAAGGCAGCAAAGAAAGGTACGCAGGGAATGAGCAGTGCCACCAGAATAGTTCTTGCTCTGACTCAGAGGAGACTTTCAGACACCTGAAGCCTCAGCACAGCAAGAAGTATCTCAGGAGGGAGGTTAAGCAGGAGAGACACACAAGAGACCGGCTTGGAGGAGCCAAGGCCAGGCAGTGTGAGAGACTGTTTAACATTGCAAAGACTCTTAAGGAAAAGTTACCAGAGCACTTTCAAAGAGCACCTAGCTGTAGCTCAATTGAGAGCATGGAGGTAGGCCCTGAAGAAAGTGTCATTGAGTCAGAAGCCTCTGAGATGGAATGTGAGCTGTGCACTAAAATACAATAGTAATGTGTGTTAGAAAACAGTGAAATACAGAAGGAAGCTGTTGCAAGTTAAAGCAGTTTTAAGAGTTGAAAGAGAAGAGTAACCCTGAAGACAAGAGGTTAGGAATCTCTCTTAAGAAGTAAAACTGCAAAACTGTAGTGAAGGCCCAAACAGTGAGAACTGTTTGTATGGGGCATGGCAACAGCGGGTTGGAAGCTGTGAAGAGTTTTACAAATGCTTTTGTGTTTTGAAATGGCAAGCAATTGCAGTGAAGAATAGAAACTGCTGTGAGTTTTGTTTGGACATTTTGATTTGGAGAAATTATCCTGTATTTCTTTTGTCTGGAAAAAGTGCTTAAAGAATTTTTATGTTCATCACTTGCCAACTTTGGAAACCGAATAAAAATTTCCTGTGCGCTTTAAATAACCACTTGGCTTTCCTTATTGACACAACTACAACCCTCGAAGGGATACAGATGGCCAGCCGTCCCTACTAGGCAACCGCCTGGTAGGGGCGCGAGCGTCACAGGTGGCGTAGTTCTTGGATGCGGTGTTCCAGTGGTCAAGAAGAGCGTCTTTGAGCCATACATCTGGACGGAGAACTCCAGGAAAGGCGGTGACCGATCGAGGAAACGGAGGAAAAACCGGAGCGGATTCAGATCGGGAGCGCTGTGACTGGTGGAAGTGCTGAGACCTGCATCAGAATCAGGTAACCCGTAAACTGGAAGGGGTAGGCCTGGATTCTGGTGTAAGGGGGCCACCAGCTGCTCACTTGGGGAAGTGAGAGAAAAAAAAAAAAAGTGCTGCACTTTGTGTGTGTCTTGTCTGTTTTGTTGCAGAGACTACAATCCGAGATGGAAGTAGCGGACGTATTGGCGTGGGTAGCGGACCAATTCGCGAAGCAGCAGGAGATGGCAGCGTTGAGCCAGGAGCAGGCGACCTCCATGTTGCGAGCCCAACAGCAACCCCTGCTGGAAATGATGGCCAAATGGATCCGGACTCAGGAAGAAGCAACCAAGCAAGCACAGGCTGTTCCAAAGACTCAACCTGTTGGTACAGGGGGGGAAGGATTAGCCTTCGGACCTTTTGCATGTGGTCGCTTAAGCAAGGATGATAACCTTGACGACCATATAGAAGCGTTTGAGAGAATAGCTGGTCTAGCTCAGTGGCCTAAAGAACAGCTAGCTGTAAGGTTTGCCACTACTCTAAGCGGTGAGGCATTAGCTGCTTACAGGGAAATGCCAGTTGATTCTATTCATGATTATGAGCATGTTAAAGAAGCTATAAGAGAACGGATGGGTTTAAGTTCCTCCACTTATAGGAGACTTCTAAGAGCATCTGTCTTAAAAGAAGGTGAAACACCACAAGCTCTGTATTATAGAGTTAAGAGCTTAGTCTTTAAATGGCTACTGCCAGAAAAGAAAGATATAGTCTATTATTGATGCAATAATTCTAGAACAATTTATTGAAGCTGTTCCTATAGACATGCAAAGCTTTTTGATAAAACAAAACTGTAAGAACACCCGAGAAGCCATAGTCTTGGCAGACTGCTTTCTGGAGGCCCAGAAACTGAGCCTAAAGAAAGGGGGAGTTTTTCAGGGTACAGGTGTGCAGGAAAAGAATGCAGCCTTGAGTAAATATAGGACAGAGAGAGATAAGCCCATGGAAAAATTCAACCTGCAAAGAAAGTGTTTTTCTTGTGGTGAGCCTGGTCACCTCAAGAAAAATTGTAAGACAAAGAAAGCCTTTGTGATAACACACCCCAAGGAGATAGGTGAAGGATTCCTCCTATCAGTAGAGGTAGAGGGAATAAAGACAGAAGCATTGTTAGATTCAGGGGCAAGTCAGTCCATGATCTCCAGAAAGTTATGGAAAGTGATAGAAGCCCAGAAGCAGTGCGCCCAAGAGTCCTCAAGGGGGCAGGTTAAAATTAAGTGTGTGCATGGGGCTGCCTCTACCTACCCACTTCAAGCCGTTAAGATAAAGGGCTTAGGCAGGGGAAGGGAGGTAGCAGTAGCAGTAATACCAAGACTCCCTCATGAGATTATACTGGGCCGAGATTGGTCCCCGTTCAGGAAGGGAGTGGAGAAAAAGCTGCAAGAAAAGGCAGGCCTGGTAAACACAGGCCTAGAGGTAAAATCTCCAGGGAAAGGGAAAAGGGAAGCTGGCCACCCCAGAGCTGCTACAGGGGGAATAATACCTGCTCCCCTGTTTGGAAAAAGAGTAGACCCGGGGAGGTCAATAGTCCCTAAGGAAAAAGTACAGAGCACCCTGGATCAGGTCCTTGATAGGTTTTACTGGCCAGGTGTATATGCAGAAACGGCGAGGTTCTGTGCTTCTTGCCCAGCTTGCCAAAGGGTTTCCAGTAACCGTCCACCAGAGGTGCCTTTAATTCCCCTACCAGTTATAAAGGAGCCGGTGCATAGGTTGGGGGTGGACATTGTGGGGCCCTTACTAAAAACTCCTAGAGGTCACCAATATATTCTGGTCATAATGGACCATGCCACTCGCTTTCCGTGGGCCATCCCTTTGAGAAATACCTCAGCACGAGTGATAGCTCTAGAGCTCATACGTTTGTTTTGTGAGACAGGGTTTCCTCGGGAGGTCTTATCAGACCAAGGAACAAATTTTATGTCCCGACATCTAGCTCAGGTATGGGATGCGTTCGGTATTCGGCATATCCGTACCGCAGCTTACCATCCCCAAACCAATGGGTTAGTGGAGAGGTTTAACCAAACTTTAAAGAACCTCTTAAGAAGGAGCTTGGAGGGCAGGTTTAGTGAATGGGATACGATGTTGCCTTTTGTGCTCTACACATGCAGGGAGGGGAGACAGTCCTCTACTGGCACATCACCTTATGTATGGGAGGACGCCGCGGGGAATATTAGATATATTAAGGGAACAATGGGTAGCACCGGTAGAGGAGGTACAGGAGGTTCCCAGGTTTTTAACAGACCTGAAGAATCGCCTACAGCGGATAGCTACAGTAGCGGAGGAAAACTTGAAAAGGAGTCAAACGAGACAGAAAACCTATCACGATCGGCGGGCAAAGCCCAGACTTTTAAAAGTCGGAGATAGAGTCATGGTTATGATAGCCGCAGCGAATTCTCGCTTTGAGAACTCGTGGAAGGGCCCTTATAAAATAATAACACAACTTGGGCCAGTGTCTTATGTTGTGGATACTGGACGGGGGAAGTCCCAAGTGTATCACGCTAATCTGTTGCGACAGTGGCAAGAACGTACTGGAAGTACTCAACTAGCCCCACAGTTGAATGAAGATTCTCAGCCCATAGTTTGTATTTCATGCTGTTCGCGGGATACAGCGACAGCCCGAAATAGTCTAAGGGGGGGGGGGGGGGATATGTGATGAGGTGAGTGCAGCCCAGCTAGGGAAAACTAAAAAAAAAGAAGGATTTTTTTTCATTGCGGGGGATGGGAGCACAAAATCCTAGGCTCCATACTAGAAGCACTGAAAGAAACCTAGAGGGCAGAGCCAAAGGCTAAGCCAATCACAGACCACAGGACAACCCTGCAGAGGAGTAGAAGGTCCAAGTGGGAGGAGCTAGGAAGGGAGTTGCCCAGCTCAACAGTTAGCAGAGGAAGAACAAACAAAAGAGAGAGGCACAGTTTGAGTTGGAGGCAGGAGGAGGAAGGAGCTGTGAGCAGAAGGTCCAGGAGGAGTGCAGAAGCAAGCACCAGTGGCAGCTGCAGTTCAAGCCCTAGCCCAGGTTCAAGTCCAATTCCCAGGAGGCACAGACAGGAGAGATCTGGGGCCAAGCTGTGGAAAACCCTTGCAGCCAAGGAGAGCAGCAAATGGAGGAACCATTACAAAGGCAGCCAAGAAAGGTACGCAGGGAATGAGCAGTGCCACCAGAATAGTTCTTGCTCTGACTCAGAGGAGACTTTCAGACACCTGAAGCCTCAGCACAGCAAGAAGTATCTCAGGAGGGAGGTTAAGCAGGAGAGACACACAAGAGACCGGCTTGGAGGAGCCAAGGCCAGGCAGTGTGAGAGATTGTTTAACATTGCAAAGACTCTTAAGGAAAAGTTACCAGAGCACTTTCAAAGAGCACCTAGCTGTAGCTCAATTGAGAGCATGGAGGTAGGCCCTGAAGAAAGTGTCATTGAGTCAGAAGCCTCTGAGATGGAATGTGAGCTGTGCACTAAAATACAATAGTAATGTGTGTTAGAAAACAGTGAAATACAGAAGGAAGCTGTTGCAAGTTAAAGCAGTTTTAAGAGTTGAAAGAGAAGAGTAACCCTGAAGACAAGAGGTTAGGAATCTCTCTTAAGAAGTAAAACTGCAAAACTGTA
Organism: Ichthyophis bannanicus; assembly: GCA_033557465.1. Taxonomy (NCBI): domain Eukaryota; kingdom Metazoa; phylum Chordata; class Amphibia; order Gymnophiona; family Ichthyophiidae; genus Ichthyophis; species Ichthyophis bannanicus. The sequence goes on along the minus strand of CM066037.1, from coordinate 289,947,643 downwards.
GTGAAGGCCCAAACAGTGAGAACTGTTTGTATGGGGCGTGGCAACAGCGGGTTGGAAGCTGTGAAGAGTTTTACAAATGCTTTTGTGTTTTGAAATGGCAAGCAATTGCAGTGAAGAATAGAAACTGCTGTGAGTTTTGTTTGGACATTTTGATTTGGAGAAATTATCCTGTATTTCTTTTGTCTGGAAAAAGTGCTTAAAGAATTTTTATGTTCATCACTTGCCAACTTTGGAAACCGAATAAAAATTTCCTGTGCGCTTTAAATAACCACTTGGCTTTCCTTATTGACACAACTACAACCCTCGAAGGGATACAGATGGCCAGCCGTCCCTACTAGGCAACCGCCTGGTAGGGGCGCGAGCGTCACTATATATATATATATATATATATATAGAGATAGAGAGATAGAGATAGAGATAGATAGATATAGATGGGCATGGCTTATGCCCATACAGATTACAAAAATATGTATGTATAGGACATATACAGACATGAATATAAGTCTGAGGATACATGTCTGCAACTGAGCCCCACAAAAACATTCACATGGGGAATGTGATGGGAAAAGATTCATCTAATAATAAGGGGGTGAAAACCACCTGAAGATATATAGAGGATCTATTTCCGTGGTGCAGGAATGTATTTCAGTGGATAACCAGTATGGTTGCGTGAAAAACAGAGGATAATAGCAGTCTGGTAAGAGCATGTCAGGAGTACTTGAGGACTCTGACATGTCCAAAGGACAAGAAAACGCATAGACTAAGACACCTGGATGACCAGCAGGGGAAACCCTGGAAGAGAGGGGCTTGGAAGGTGACGTACCATATGGTAAGTCAGCTGAAGGAAAAAATGTCCCTGTGGGGACAGAAACTATCATGGGATAATTGTAATCTCCCTTTATAATAAAAAGAAAGGGAGAATTCTGTAACCCATGGACAAAAATATCTTAACAGCTTAGCATACTGAAAAGAAAAACCAGTGTAGGGTTTGAAGAATAACTTCTGGTAAGAAGAAGTTAACTGTAGATTGCAACATACAGGAACCTATGGTTGCTGGCTATGATTAGCCTGGTTAGAGTCTGGAGACTTCAGACGAGGATGAGATGTCCCTTGCTTGGGTACATCTGGAGGATGGGCAGAAGAATGAAATTTTCTTTTCCTAGGGAAAGAAGGTTTGGTAGGACATTTCCTACGCCCTGGGGAAAAAGAAGGCTTAGGACGGTTTCCAGAACTAGGAAAGTCAGTGGAGCAATGAGCAACCTGACGTAAAGCCTCTCTATTGAAGAGATTTTCTCCAGTACAAGGAGAATTATTTTTATTTATTTATTTAACAGTTTCTTATATTACCCAGTGTATGTTGTGCCCATCTGCTCAAGTCTGAAGCCTGCCGCCAGGCTGTACGACGTGCTCCAATGGCAATAGCAGAGAATCTGCTAACAGACTCAAAAGAGTCTAGAGAAGCACGAGAAAGGAACCAAGAGATATTCCTGCTATGATTAAGAAGCAAGGAATAGTCAGAGGCCTTAGGTTCTGACAAAAAAGGAGACAAAAGAGATAATTTCTCTGTGACCTCCTGAAGTGTCAGACTCATATAAAAAATATATGAAATAATTCTTGAAGCCAGCATAGAAGTTTGGAAGGTTTGACGTCCAAAGGCATCAAGTGCTTTAGATGCACGACCTGGCGGATAAGAAGAATGCTTCTTCTTGCTTCTTACCTTCCTCATTGCTGATTCCACTACAATGGAATGATGTGGAAGTTGGTTTTTCTGGAATCCTGGAGAGGGAGGTACTTGATACAGAACGTTAATGGCTGTAGAAGGCAAAGGAACCTTTAAGGGTGATTCCCATATCCTCAGAAGAAGATCCTGTAAAGAATGATGTAAAGGAAGCATTATATTTTCCTTTTCTGCAGGATCTTGGTCAAGAGAAAAACCAGGAATAGGAATGGCAAGAAAGGTTGCCATGTCAAGGAGAAACTTCTGAAAAGAAGGAATTGCAATAGGAACTAATCCTGGGCAAGCTGAGGTTGAAGGAGCAGCTTGAGCACCAGAAGATATACTGGACTGGTGCAGAAAAAGAATCCTGCTCGATGGACAGTGATACTGACAGTTCTGATTTGAGGCAGTTAGTACTGCATCGTCAGTACCTGGTATCGATTCCAAACTAGGCATAGAAAGGATCGATGGCACCGATGGAACTGCAGGAATCGACCCCGACACCGGTACCGGTATCGGAGACGATAATGTCATCGAAGCAGTAATCGAGGGCTGCTGAAGCGGTACCGAGGTAAAAAGAGAGCCTTGGTGAATATCCTCGGTACTGTGTAGCCGGAAACGATATGGATCGGTTCCGAAACGCGTCGGTACCAAGTCATCTAGACTGGATATCGATTCTAGACTCGGCATCGAAGCGAGCGAGTCTATTGATGCATGTCTAGAAGGCACCGACGTTGGTGGTGGTATCAGTGATGCCGATACATGAAAGTCAATTGGAATCTCATCGAACGGCACTGAAGGTACCGAGGATGTTCGAAGACGATGCCCGGTGAAGAGAGGAACACTCGACACCGGCACCAATGTCGGGGTATCGGTACCGCTCGAAGCCGGTACCAACCCCGAGCATGGTGAAGATATAGGAAAGTCAATCTGGGTCATATCGATCGGCCCCGAAGGTACAGAGGATTCCAGATGACGATCCCAGGTAAAGAGTGGAACACTCGATACCGATACCGATGCCGATATCGGGGTATCGGTACCGCTCGAAGCCGGTACCAACCCCGAGCATGGCTGGGATACAGGAAAGCCAATCTGGGTTGTATTGATCGGCCCCGAAGGTACCGAGGACAGCAGATGACGATCCCTGGTGAAGAGTGCAGCACTCGACACCGATGCCGGTGCCGGGTTATCGGTACCGCTCGAAGCGGATACCACCCCCTGGCACGGCTCAGGTATGTTCTGTGAGGAGTGAGCCCCAGGAACAACCTGAACCCCCGTGAATGCTTTGGAGCCCGAAGACTCCCGCCGGGGTTTTATTGCCAATGGGATCTTGAGGGCAAGGCCGGAGCCGTCATCATGCTGTGCATAAGACTTACCCTTCAAGAATTGGCTAGTCTTAACAGACTGTTTGTGGGTTACCTGATCCTGGAGAGAAGAATAAACCAGTGTCCTCACCTCAGGAGGAAAAACGGTATCGAGGGAAACTCGAAAAAGGGAAGGTCTTCTCCCAATCATATAGCCTGAAGTATCAGGGGAAAAAGGGTCAGGACCCAAACAGGTTAGACACCAAGCATTGGAGTCTAAAAAGAAAACTAAGTTTCCACAGTGAAGGCACTTCTTAGGGGAAGAAGGCTCCATCTTGGAAAGGCCTGGTAGGCCCAAAAAAGTTAAAACAAAAAACTGAGGAGAAATATTTCTCTAAGTTTGAAAAGGAAAAGAATAAAGCACCGGCGGTACCGGTATCGGCGGGAAAGACAGCCGCGACCACAAGAAAACAAGAAAATAAGGATTTTAAAGTAAAAAGTTTCTGTGGTGTAAGAGGACGTCCTGTTGGCTCCGCGGAAAAACAAAAACTGAGGAGAGGCAGTGGGAAAGGCGGGAAGTCACCGCACAGGCGCGAGGGATGCTCCCAAAAGCTTTCTGATTGGATGCTGGGGAGCATTCCCGTGCAGGCTCCGTCGGTACCGACATACCCATATGTGAAGACTCATTCCTGCTTGTTCCTGGAGATATACTTTTTCACTGAAAGGGTGGTGGATGCTTGGAATGCCCTCCCGATGGAAGTGTTGGGGGCAAACACAGTGGCAGAGTTCAAAATGGCATGGGACAGACATAGTGGATCCCTTTATAGCAAAAGGATAAAATCAAAATAAGCATAACTATCTCTATATCTGAACAAATAGGGGTGACCTACACGGAGCGGTGGGTACACCCCTAAACAAAGGCATGGGGAGAGGTGACCTGCACAGAGCGGCAGATGCACCTAGTCTTGCTGCCTTGCTGGGCAGACTGGATGGACCGTGCTGGTCTTTATCTGCCGTCATATACTATGTTACTATGTGATCTGCATGTAGATATTCTCGGAGGTGTAGTTTGGGCAAAGTGGAGGTACAGGTGCAAAGGACATACAGGTTGGATAAAATACTGAAGATCATGTGTAGAATACAGACCGGTCTAAATGTGTGCATCAGCATTTGTACACTACTACCGGTATAGCAGAATCTAGGAGCCTATTTTATAAAGGCGCATAGGTGCTTATGTTGTCTTTGTAAAATAGGTGATTTTTTGGACTTCTAACATAGGTGTGCTGTTATAAAAAGAGTCCCATAAGCAGCAATTTTGTTGATTCTGTTACTTACACATGTAAATGTTGTAATGAGCAAAACTGCATATCCAAGGGGAGCCAATTATAGACCTGCCCTCCAAAACTCATCCCATATACTTTAATGCAAGGAGTAATTTTATAAACAGTATTTAACATAGATAGACTAGCATATATGCATGAAAAAGATTTTATGAAATACCTCCTTGTGTGTACTTTTGAGTATTGCTGTTCCCAAGACTATTTTTGTTCTGCGTAGTCAAGTAAAATTATAAAAATATCTAATTACAAAGTTCTTTCTTTTTTTTAATCAAAGAAATATATTTCAACTTAATGCATTTTGGGACCTATTTACTGTTTACTAAGCTGTTCTAAGCAATTATTATAGGAATTTAGCATATACTAACAGCTAAGTGGGTTGACAGGGGGTAATTTTATAAGGGTGCATGTACTTTAAGCAGTAAAGCATGCCACTACGTTGGAAGTATTTTAGAAACGCTTGTATGTGGTCACAAATGTGTGTTAATGACCTCTTATAAAATGCTGACAAGTGTAAACTACATTTGTTGATATGATGGCGTACACTTTGCCATTGGGAGGGTGCAAAGTGCAGGTGGCGTGCACAAGTATGTGTGAAATTATAAAATACTATAGTGGGTATTTATACCTGCTTTATGGCTTACTTAATGCACGTCGTCTGCTACTTATGCTAATATTTTATAAAGCCAAGTGGATGCCACCTTGAAAAATGCTTTAAGTAAGTACCCCCTTAAAAAATTATCCTCTTAAAGCAGCCTATCTTCCTAATACAGAATGGAATAGGAAATGGGTGTGGGCTGAACCTCACTGTTAAGATGCATTAACATTAACTGTTAACACAGCAGAACATGTGGGACATTACATCACATTATCTGCAATGCAGTTAACACGTGGTAAGACGTTTTCTATGCAGGAACACTCTCAACAGTTAGCATGGAGCTTTTGCAGTCACTGTATGATAATTCTGGTAATTAACATGCAGCATCTGCAGAACCTTATTGCACTTTAATAAATAGGCCCCTTTATGATTTGATACAATTTGCTACATAGATTCTATTTATCATTATTTTCAAATGAAAATTAGTTAGCAGTAACAGCACATCAAGAACTATGCGCTCAAAAAGCCACACAGAGTAAAGCTCTAACTTTCAAGGTCATCACATTTCACCCCTTCAGAATCTCTTCTGAATAAGGCTCTACACATGGTGCTTTACATTGCTGTCAATGACTCAACAGATGTAAAATTTTTCTTACACATCATCCAGAGCAATCATGAAGAGAAGCAGCATATCACTGACCTTGAAATTTCTATCTAATGACAGCAAGTACCTAGTGATCTTGTCATATAAATCCAAGTAAGTATATATTTTAACTCCACTACATGCAGTATTCACAGACTAGACTTTTATCTATGAAAGGTCTTACTTTTTTCTATTTTTTCTAGTTTTGCTTAAAATGGATGGATTTCTGCATTACTTCCCATATTTTGCTATTCTGCTTGGATCATTTTTTTAAAAAGGTTTGACTCTATATCAGGTAAATCTACAGTCAAATGAGTGTAATCCAGTCTATTTTGGCATTAAATCCTGTCAACCATGTAAATGATTGAAGGTCCTGAGTGGACAGACCTGGAAGTATCAAGAATTCTCTCTTCCAAATATCATACAAAGTGCACTTCAAGTCATGTTGTACATGCATTAATTTGCGATTGCCCTAAGGTATATATTAAGTTACACTAGTTGACCATATAAAGTCAGGATTGGGGAACATATATCAAAATTGAAGAATCTTGTTTGATCGGCTCTAATAATGTCTCATTGTGAAGAAAAGAATCATTCATTTGCTTCCCTTGAATGGCACATTATAGATCATATACTGATGTCTCCTTTGGGAGATGATCGTCAGCGCTATTTGAATTACTTGGAATAATGGTGGATCTTCACTATGAAAACCTTGGATCCCAATGGCATGAATGCTGAAATAGACTGGATTACACTTATTTGACTGTCTTCTGGTTTTATTAGTGGATTGGCAAAGGATCCTATATGACCCTTTCTTTTTCCTATATAAACTGGAACCAGAATGGTAGTAGTGATGACAGAATCTGAGCAATGTTTGCTGAAGACTGTGAAAAGGGCTCAGATGGAAAAAGACTTTGCTTAAGTGAACTACTGGCACTAAGGGATTTTTGTGACAATTAAAGGAGAGTTATTGGACCCGATTTGAATTGTTTTAATAGAACAAAATGAACTTGAGCTATAAGTGTTCCGGTTAGAAACCCCGGAATATTGCTAAGTCTGACAAAAATAATTGTTTTTGGGAGGCCTTAATTAGATTGGGATTTTCTTTTTATTCATTAATTGATGTGATCTATCCCACTTAATACTACTGTTTGGACTCCACCAAGTATGCATTTAACTGGGGATTATATTAGTAATTAATGCACGTATGTGATGACATACGTGAGTTAATGACCTCTTATAAAATGCCAACCAGCATAAAAGTATGTATGTGTGCGAAGCATATAAGTACACACGTAGATTATAAAATATTATAATTTATGCACACTCTTGTAAACATCTAGGCATGCAAATTTACACCAGCTCTAGAGCTGGTGCAAAATTCGTACCTTAAGAAGTATGTCTGCCACTTATTCTTATAAAGACAAGCAGGCTCATACTTTTCTTTATAAAATAGTACCTAAATAGGTCCCTCCTTGTAAAACTGAGCTCATAAACAGCAACATACAGAGATTTAAAGGGGGCATGTTCTGGACAGTCCTTCGTAGTCTGAGGGTAATCTTATAACATGTAGCCTAGGTGGAGAGGCCAAGTGGGTGCCTATTTTATTGAGAGACGTGGAGCCCGATTCCCAGAGGGGTACGTCTGGGCCATCCAGACATCCCTGATGATGACAGGCCTGTTAAGACCCAATTCCGGACCATGGGAATGTTCCCACGGTACACAGAATTGAGACATAGGACGGCCCCAGCATTCCCCATGCCTGCCTGCGGGGACATCTTCCCCGCAGGCTCCCCTGGTTGCCATGGCTCGGCCCCCCTCTTCCCTGCCAGGGTATGGATCAGGCAGCGGGGACCCCCCCCCCCCCCCGGGAGGATCCCTGGGCCCAATCGCCAAATTAATGCTGCTTATTCCACCTTCGACCCTGTACATCCTGCCGGGCTGGCCCGCCCCCCTCCTGCTGCTCAGGACATGTGGAGAGAGCTGGAGAGGGAATCGGGCCAGGACGGCTTGTGGGGCTGCACGTCCCACAGGGACGTGCTGCCCCACAACCCATGACATAGGCACCTTTATGTCTTCATAGAATTGCCCTGCTAAAACAGTCAAAATCGTGGCTGAACTTGCATGCATTCACCCAGCTCAAGATATATATATACATATGTATAATATGCATGACTGTGCATCTTTCATAAAGAATGTGTAGATCTCAATTCTGTCTATGCTCTGCCCAAACTCTACCCCCGAATATGCCTGCATCAGAATCATCTAAGTATGTGTAGATTATTTTTATAAGCAGCATTTTATGAACATATTCTGGCATATACTCACAAAAAAAGCCTTTCAAAATTACCCAATGTGTAATTCCATATTTTCTAACAGCTAATATGCATATAGCAGCACTTTTGCCCACTTGCATTTACAGATGCTTTGATCGACTCCTCTAGTGTTCAAAACTACCCCCCCACCCCCCGGCAAAACGTTTGAGTTTCAAATGATGGCTAATCACTTCCTCATGGACATGCATGTTTACAAAATCCACTATGTAATATATGTAAATTGTACCATTTAAAGTTGCAAAATTGCATCTTATGTGTGTTTTGTAGCATTATTTATTTGTACAAACTTTCTGCTAACACCACTCATTTATTGATCATCTTCCTTTACAAAATGGGCTTTTCTGTTCTGCATGGTGCCAAATAGAAATTACACTTACCTGGTAATTGTGTAGGGTCCAGTTTAGTCCTCCACATCTGGGTAGTGCACCTCCTCCCGCAGCTAGGAGACTGGACCAATCAGAGTCTTTTCCATGTCTGGATGTATGCTGCTGGAGCTCCCATCAGCCCCCCAGTGATCTATTAACAAAGCAGACTCATAGAAGCAACACATGAGAGAAAAAGCTTATCTAAAACATTCCCGATAAAGAAAGACCCCCTCCCACAAACAGCCGACCCCCTCCCCAAACGAGGGGGCCGGAAACCTGTACATCGCCTTTGCCTCGCGAAGGACGAGACACAGTCGCGGCTACAAGAACAAACCGCCAAAGGAGAGTGGAAGATCCCTCCAAATGAGAGGATCACAGACCTATACTTAGCACACTCTCGCAACCCGCGTAGAAATGCGCCGCGCCGAAAAAAAGGCAGTCAATCGGGAGGGAAGGAGGACTAAATTGGACCCTACAGGAACTACAATTACCAGGTAAGTGTAATTTCTATTTCCTGAGCGGTCCTCCAGTTTAGTCCTCCACATCTGGGAAGTACCAGAGCAGTACTCAACGGGAGGGACCCTGCCAACCGGCGCGCAAAACGGCAGAACCAAAACAAGAATCCTTAGAGGCCATCACATGCAACCGGTAATGCTTACTGAAAGCATGGAGCGACGACCAAGTAGCCGCCCTGCAAATCTCCAGAGGCGGAACCAAACTGTGCTCCGCCCATGACACCGCCTGCGCTCTGGTAGAATGGGCCCGGAGACCCAAGGGAACCGCCCGGCCCTGCAATATATACGCTGATGCAATAGCTTCTTTAAGCCACCGGGCAATCGAAGCTTTCGCCGCAGCCTCCCCCTTTCGCTTACCACCAAAAAGGATGAAGAGACGATCCGTTTTAGGGTAAGGCTCCGAAACTGTCAAGTATCGTCGGAGCACCCGACGAACATCGAGAAGATGCAAGCCACTATCAGTCACGTCTGTCCCGACAGAGTGAAAAACGGGAAGAAAAACGGACTGATTCAAATGAAACAGAGAGACCACCTTGGGAAGGAAGGAGGGAACAGGCCTCAAAACTACTCTATCCTTAAGAGAAGGACAAGAATGGTTCCCTACACGATAGCGCCTGCAACTCAGAAATGCGCCGAGCCGAACAAATGGCCACCAAAAACACTGTCTTCAGTGTCAAATCTTTAAGGGACGCCAGGTGAAGCAGCTCAAAGGGCTTCCGAACCAAACCCTGTAACACGAGATTCAAATCCCAGTACAAACATTGTGGAACTTGTGTCTCTTGGGGAAACTGCTAGGTACATGTGACCTAGATTGGCCACTGTTGGAAACAGAATACTGGGCTTGATGGACCTTGGTCTGACCCAGTATGGCATATTTTATCCCACGGAGGAACCGTCGCCCTGCAAACAGGCCGCAGCCGAAACACCGCTCTCAAAAAACGCTGTACATCCGAGTGCGCTCCCAGGGGAACCCCCAAGACCTTACCCCGGAAGCATGCGAGAGCTGCTAATTGCACTTTCAGGGAACTGGCCACAAGACCTTTGTCAAAACCGTCCTGCAAGAAACTGAGGATGGCTGGCACTGAAGCCTTTGCCGCCCGAATATCGTGTCGTGAACACCAATCTTCAAAAATGCACCAGATCCGCACATACGTGAGAGACATAGAGGACTTCCTCGCCCGAAGGAGCGTGGCAATGACCGAAGCGGAATAACCTTTCTTCCTTAACCGAGCCCTCTCAATGGCCATACCGTAAGCGAGAATCGATCCACCTGTGGCATCCGGAGTGGCCCCTGAAGCAAGAGATCTGGCAACAGAGGAAGACGCCACGCCACCCCGTCCAGAAGCCGAACCAGATCCGCATACCAAGGACGTCTGGGCCAATCGGGCGCCACCAGCAGGACCTTTCCGCGGTGCGCTTCGATGCATTGAATCACCCGACCGATCAACGCCCACGGAGGGAAGACGTAGAGGAGACCGGAGACCGGCCAAGGCCGAATGAGTGTGTCGATGCCTTCGGACATCCGCTCCCGCCGCCTGCTGAAGAAGCGACTTGTTTTCGCAGACTGATAGGTCGCCATGAGGTCCATGACCGGAGCCCCCCACCGACGCACAAGTTGAGCGTAGATCTGCGGGTGAAGCTCCCACTCCCCCGCATCCACCTGCACTCTGCTGAGGAAATCCGCCATCACGTTGTCTTTTCCTGCAATATGCGCTGCTGAAAGAGCTAGGAGCCGGGACTCCACCCACTGAAACAGAAGATCTGACTCCTCTTCCAGGGCTCTGCTGCCCATGCCGCCCTGTCGATTGAAATAGGCCACCGCCGCTGAATTGTCCGAGAGAACTCTCACTGCGTGCCCCGTCACCGCAGATTCGAACGCTTGCAGCGCCCGCATTACTGCCCGCAGCTCGAGACGGTTGATCGACCAAGAGGCTTCCAGGGCTGACCAAGTCCCCTGCGCGAAACGATCCGCACAGTGTGCTCCCCAGCCGTCCAGGCTGGCATCCGTCAGCACCGGCAACCAGACCGGTTGCTCCAGAGACACCCCCAACTGCAGTGACTTCGCGCTCAGCCACCAGCGCAAGGACAGGCGGACCCCCCCGTGGGCAAGGTAGACGCTTGCTGAGCGAATCCGTTTGATTCGACCAACGTCGCAAGAGGGACCTCTGAAGCGGGCGCATATGGAACCTGGCCCATGGCACCACCTCCAGCGTCGCCGCCATCGTCCCTAAGACACGCAGGTACCACCAAGCCGACGGCGCTGGGAAGCTCAAGAACTGACGAATCAGAGAACGCAGGCCTCGTGCCCGGCGATCCGGCAGGAACACTAGCCCTTCCGCAGTGTCGAAGCATACCCCGAGGTATTCGAGGGATTGAGTCGGCACTAAGTGACTCTTTTTCTCGTTTATCACCCAACCGAGGCTCCGAAGAAGCTCCATCACCCGGCTGGTGGCTTGCCGACTCTTGCTCTCGGACTTTGCCCGAATCAACCAAACGTCGAGGTAAGGATGAACCAGAATGCCTTCCATCCGCAATGCCGCCGCAACCACCACCATGACCTTGGTGAAGACGCGAGGCGCCGTGGCCAAACCGAACGGCAACGCCCGGAACTGATAATGTCCCCAAGGAAGCGCAAACCGCAGGAATCTTTGATGAGCCGCCCGGATGGGAATGTGCAGATAGGCCTCCGAAAGGTCCAAGGACGTCAAGAACTCGCCCTTGCGGACCGCCACTATGACGGATCGCAGAGTCTCCATGCGAAAATGGGGCACCCGCAGACAATGATTTACGCCTTTGAGGTCTAAAATGGGACGAAGTGAGCCGTCCTTCTTTGGCACCACGAAATAAATGGAATATCGCCCCACACCGAGTTCGGACTCTGGGACCGGCACTATCGCCCCCAAGGTAACCAGGCGGTCCAACGTCAAACGTATTGTGAGCACTTTCTGCAGACCCTTGCATGGAGACAGGACAAAGGAATTCTGGAGAGGACATGCAAACTCCAAAGCGTAGCCCTCCCGCACTATCTCGAGCACCCACTTGTCCGAGGTGATCTGGACCCAGGAGGGAAGAAAGTGTCGAAGGCGAGCTCCGATCACCTGACTTCCCCCCAGGGCCCCCCTCGCTTCATTGCGGCTTGCGACTAAAGGAAGAGGAGGAAGCCGAGAACCCTCTCCCTGCCCCTCGAAAGCCCCGAAACCCCGGGGACCTAGTCGTTGATCTGCCACGCTGGAAACCCCCGAGAAGGGAAGAACGGAACCTGCGAAAGTCCCTAAACTGACCGCGAGAAGCCGACCCGCTCCTACCCTGTCTGGGCTTATCCTCCGGAAGGCGACCACCTTTGGACTCCCCAAGGTCCTTAACCAACTTATCCAGGTCATCCCCGAACAACAGCTCGCCCTTAAAGGGGAGCTTGCTGAGACGCAACTTAGAAGACCCATCAGCCGCCCAATTGCGGAGCCAAATGGTCCTGCGCGCAGCCACTAGGGAAGCCATACTGTTCGCCAAGGTTCTGATCAAATCATAATGAACATCCGCCAAATAAACTGAACCAGATTCCAATCTGGTCACCTCCAACAACTCCTGCTGGTCAAGACGAGAGTCCTGCTGCAAGTGTTGAGCCCAGCGCAAACAGGCCCTGGAGACCCAGGCTCCACAAATAGACGCCTGCAACGATAAGGCATTGGCCTCAAAGGCCTGCTTCAGTAAACCGTCCACCTTTCTATCCTGAGTGTCTTTCAAGGCAGCAGCGCCCTCAACGGGGATCGTGGTCTTCTTGGTCACCGCCGACACCGCAGCGTCGACCCGGGGAAAGTGAAACTTTTCCTTGTCCTTGTCCGCCAAAGGATAGAGAGGATTCATCGTCCGAATACCTTTTAAACCGGACTCAGGCTGGTCCCATTCGGCCTGAATCATCTGATCTACCACTCTATGGACCGGAAACACCACCTGAGAATCGCGCACCGCCTGAATCAGAGGATCCTCTAAACCCTCCACATCCATAGGCCGCGCCGCAGCCAAATTAAGCGCTTGGAGGGATTCCGTAACCAGGGGTACCAATTCCTCCTTGCGAAACACACGGATAATCCGAGCCTGGTCCTCGGGCTCTGGAATTTCCCCCTCCTCTAAGTCTGCAACTCCGTCTTCGGGATCGACATCCGACCATTCTGTTTCCTGCCAGTCCACATCATCCGAGGGACGGAGCTGCTTGGCCGCCTTAGAGGCGTCCCCTCTCGCCTCCTCACCTTTGAGAGATGGAGGAGCAGGCGGCCGTGAACACAGCTCGGGCAACTTACCCAAACGTCCTTTCTGGAAAGCCTGATGCATGAGAAGCACAAAATCCGGGGAAAAATCCCCCAAAAACCACTCGCCAACCCCCCTTGTCGGCACACCCCCTGGTGCAGAAGTAGGAGAAGGAGAAGAGGGCCCGAGAAGTCCTGGAGAAGGGTCTTCCCCAGCCGAGACTGGAGGGACTACAGACTCCAAAGACCCTCCGACCTCCATCGGAGGTTCCAGGACCGAGGAAACAAGAGCGCAGCCCTTGCACACCCCGGCGTCATACACCGGACCCTTGCAGGATCCGCAGATTACGCACTGCGGACGCCCCGGCATGAGGAAAAACCCCCCAATCAAAAGGCAAGGCGCTGAAAGTGAAAAAAGAAGGGGAGAGAGAGGACCACTGCCCAGAACTGAACAGCAAGGAAAGAGCAGCCCCCACAAATCTACTGGACCTCCCCAGGGGCTGGGGAAATGCCCACAAGTCCTGAAATTTAGGCTTTGTTCAACGCGTGCCCACTATATGTCCCTGAGCCAAAGCACCTCCTTCAGTCAGACATGCCGGCCCAGAAATGCCGCAGCAGGGGCCGCCGAAAAAAACGCAGGAGAAAATGAAAGCAAAATGGCCGCCGCTCCCGCGGCCGGAAAAAAGGCGCAAAACACGAAAATAAAGTAAAACAAATTAAAGGAAAAGAAATTAAAGATATCCCCACTGAAAAACGCAACGGCGCGCCAAGCAATGCAGCAAAAAAGAAAAGCAACGTTCCCTGGAGACAAGCTCCGCTTACCAGACCGAACAGGAATCGTGAGCCACGCTGACAGGAACTGCAGACTCTACAGAGACACGCTGAAAATACATCCCCAGCAAGCGTTTGTGCGGAGAAGTGCTAAATCTCTCCCCCGTGCAAGTCTAGGGGGAGAGATCTCACACAGGGACGGCGCCCGTACAGCCTCCACCAAGGAGGAAGCAGAAGGGCAGTACAAGCTCGGCTCCCCCGTGGACACAGCTTTTTTTTTTTTTTTTTTTTTAAGTGACAGGCCCCCTGAATAAGGCAAATAAAAAGAAAGCAGAGAGAAAGGCAAAACAACCCAAAAAACCTAAACCAGTGTTGCATAAAAGATCCTGAAGTGAGCCCAAGAACAGGCTCACACGTCCACCTGCTGCAAGGAGACTGGACACACTGGGGGGGGCTGATGGGAGCTCCAGCAGCATACATCCAGACATGGAAAAGACTCTGATTGGTCCAGTCTCCTAGCTGCGGGAGGAGGTGCACTACCCAGATGTTGAGGACTAAACTGGAGGACCGCTCAGGAAATAGATGTGCTTCTTTGGCAGTGCTCTATGTATTTTATAATACTCTGTGCTCGCTGAACTTTTTCTAACATACCAGTGTAGTTTTAACTAGGTGACTTTGGATATCCATTTCCTTATCTAGATGATCTATACAAAGTTATCCTTTATTTTTATGCTTTGCAATTTACGGGATCTTTCTTCTCAACATCAAACAAGTCGGTTATAAAAGATACAACATTTATAGCTTTGCCTACATCCATCTCAAAATAAACAAGGATCGTTCTCTACCACTAGACTCAAAACTGACAAACTGCTCTTTCACATAGGAAACAGCATCTTGTACCTCGTCTGCATCCAGCATATTATGAGATTTCGTATGATCCCCTGATTTGCATACTTCATTACCAGTACAGCTGTGCTGCTCACCTAAACAGACTGCTTTTCCATCACAGATTTTCTGATTATATTTCAAGATCTCTGTTTCACTGTTATCATTAACAGTATCTAATTTTCACTTGGTCCAAGCATGGCAATCCATACTAAACAGTGCACATACTGAAGTGGGTTTCAGAATCCTAGGGATTAGTTTGCATTTTAAAACCAAATTGCCAGTTTCTAATCAAGGGGAAAAAAAATCTTATCATCAGACAGAGGAAACTGGTCAAAACACCTCCCTAAAATAATTAATAAATATGTGGATAAAACAAATTCAAATGCCATTCTTAGGCATGTTTCGCTTTAATGATTGTGCTTATGATGGTGAGTCAGTCCATCTGTCTGTGTATGTCATCAAGGAGCGCAGCAAAGATCAAGCATGCTGTGGACAATCTAAGTCCTGTGGTTCTGGAAAAGGAGGCCTACCACAGATGGACTCATTGCAAAGATTAGAGAAGTATGCCATAGGGAGCCCAAGCCTTGTGGCATTGAGGAAGTGACCTGCCACAGCTCCAGCTACACGACGATGAGAGACTATGGAGAGTTGGCCTGCTGTGGTTGCAGAGCTATGAAGACTGGGGCTGTGGCCTGAAAAAAGGAACAAGAAGGCTTAAAAGGCAGTGGAATAGCATGAGGAGGAAGGGGAGGAGGAGAGTATGCCTACGTATCTTTATGCATTTACCACCTTACCAAACATTCCTCCATTATTATTTGGCTGAAACATGATGTATGTGTTTTACACACATCAAAGTGTCCCATGACAAACTACCTTACTGTGTAACACAAAAGAGTGCTTCTCCTTCCTTCATTCACAGACTCAGACGTTTGTAAGGGGACTCCTCCTGCTGATCCCTCTGTGGGAAGAAGCATGGCAAAGTGTCTCAGTAGGGTGGGAAGTAGATGAACATGTGGGATGGAACTGGTATGAACTGAGTATGTCTATCAGTATGCATACATAGGTATGTGTCGGTGGGGATGTCTTGCAGCCATGTGGATAAGTATGGGAGATAGGGAGTGTTAGAAGTTGAGTCTGATGGTAGGACAGGGGCAGATGTGGGTGGGAGAATGCATAAAGGGCAGTATTTCTGAGGTGCTTTATGGGAGTACAATGTATGGGCGAGGCAGGTTGTTTAAGGGCCGGGGAGTTATAGTGGGGTTTGGAGTGTGTTTCATAGTGTTCTCATTTCTCTACTGCCTCTCCCTTCCTCTTGTTCTCTGCTGCTCCCTCTTTTCCTCGCACATTTACCCATTCCCCCTCTTTCCCCTGCTTTTCCTCTTCACACTCCATTCATGTTTCCTATCCCTTTCTCTCCTTCTTTCCCAGGATGTTTAATCTTTTTCAGCAGCCAGCCAGCTAGCTTCTCTTCTTGTGCCATGGGGTTAGAGATTGCTGCAGATCATCTGCATATTTTCTCCGTGGTTGCAGCAGCTGCTCTTCTCTTCCCTGCCACTGTGGCAGAGCTCCTTTTTTAGCACAGCTAGGTTTGAAATCCCTATGGCACTGAGGCCTTGAAGCACCAAAATGCACTATGCTCTAGGCACAGCAATTGCTTGAGATTTTTTCACTTTATTCTTGCTCCCTGATGCAGAAAGCAAGCTAGAGCAGGAAAATCCCAAGCAAAATCACTGCACTAAAACACAGCGTAGTGGGCATGCTAAGTAAATGGAAATTAATTAATTGCTCCTAATATAAAAGATGCACTGAAACTTAGCACAGATTTTTACTCTTAAGGCTGGATCTTTACACCAGCTTTGGGCAAGTGTAAAGATGCAATGGGCAGCAAAACGATCCTCTGAAGTGAAGTTGAAATAAACCCAAATGGTTCATCCTGGGATGCACTGCATCGGGTTAGTGCTGCTATTTTCATGTTCACAAACTAACAATATAAAACAATACAAAAAAACTAAATATTACAAAACTAAATATTACAAAGCATAACAAAAACAAAGCCAAACCCTACCCGGCCTGGGAGAAATACAATACAAAAGGGAAGGCGAATAAATGAATCATAAAATACAGCAAGCATGAAAAACATGACTTAAGGAAGGCAAGCAAAACACCTCAAATCCAATCAGGAGGATGGGGAATCTTTAGCCTGAAGGACATGCAGAGAAAGAAATGTCTCCAGGGGTTCCCATTTCTTCTTTAGAGCAACTACAGCCCTGGTTTTCATCACTAAGGCTTTCTCATAGCAGTGAGCCAGACACACCAGGTGAAAAGTAACAAGGGAGGCATCTTTCCAGATCTTGAGAATGATTTACTGATAGGAACAGGGTTACAAACCAAACAGTTTCCTATGGGGACCGGTAATACATCAGTTAACACGATGGAATGAAAAAGAACACGCTCCACAGAAAGCAGTTTAGAGAAATGAAAGATTTCCTGCAGTCTCTTCCAAATTGCCTGCCAAAAGTGTAGAATACCACCACAATCCAGCAAACATGAATCTCGGTCAACCTTGCTCTCCATTTTTTCCATAGGGTTCACAACACTCGGTGCATCAGAAAAAATATGATTGCACCAAGCTGGCTGACTGAGGGATGATTAACTGTTGATCAGAACTGGGCCAAGGTCAATATTACGTTAGAATCACAGGGCCAAACATCAGCCAGGCCACTCCTAAGTAGATAAGAGGCCACCTGCAACCACTTATAGATAATATAAACCATGTGGCCCTGCTCCAGTATCCAGGTGCCAAAAGCTCGCAAACCTGGATCCACTGCCAATGAGGTCAGATTAAACATCGAGTGTTGAATACAATGGCGCAGTTGCAGCCATTGATAAGCTTAGGAATGAGGAAGATTATATCTTTCCTGCAATTTGGCAAAGGAGAGAAGCCGTCCCTCTTTTAAAACATCCCCCATCTTATGGAGTTCCCTAGAATGCCATAATGGCCTAAGAACCATTTAACTACCTTTGAAGTTTGGATTACACCACAACGGCATCAGATGTGAATAGTGCCACAGAGTATCAAAACCTTTGTCCAATTCCTTGAGAGCTGTGTGGGTGGCCCATAATGGGGTGTAAGGAGGAATACTAGTACTCAGCGACATTCCCACTAGCTCAAGCAAGAAAAAGGGTCTCACTATGGCTCTACCAGAGCAAGCCAAGAAGGGAGATCACGGGATGATTCTTCCAAACTCAACCAAAACATACCATATCGTGCTAAATATGCCAAATGATATAAGTAAAAGTCAGGGAGATTTACTCCCCCCACTCCCCGCATTCCTAGCAACATGAAGCACCTTTTGTGCAATATGGAGCCTATGAGTCCCCAAATGAATTTGAGCAATAACTGTTTGATACATTTGTAATAAGGCAAAGGGCAGATGCCCGGCATGGCACTGAGTAAATATGAAATCTGTAGAGCCAGGATTATTTGAACTGCTTCTATCCAACTCCACCAGGAAACTGTCAGGGGCGACCAACAGTAGATTCAATTATTTCAACAATTCTTTCCATATTAAGCACTTGCATTTGCTCCAGATCCCAATGGTATAAGGCACCCGAGTATTTTATACTATGAGGTATCCATTTCACACTGCAGTCCACCACATCAGCTTGCATGGTGAATGCATTAAGGGACATAATCTCTGACTTCTCACGATTAATCTTATAACCAGAAAAAACAGCAAAGGCATCAATAGTATCAAACAAAGCCAGGACAGAAGATGAAGGATCCCGAAGGAAGAGAAACAGATCGCCAGGTATGCCACCAACTTGCAAGTGAAAGCTTTATAAAGAAACCCTCTGATAGAAGGGTTCTGTTGAATGGTAAGTAATAGGGGCTCTATAGCAATATTAAAAAGAAGAGGGGAGAAGGGGCAGAGATGAGAGCTGACTGTTGACTGAAATCCGAGAAGAAGGTGAGGAGTACAAATTCTCAATCCATCTCTGGCTTTCTCAGTGTCCAGAGAGAGCATCACCAGGGCTTCATTCCTCTCCATGAATGTCACTAGCACAGAAGAAAAGAGTCTCGCATTGTCCCCAATGAAGTGACTGTCCATAAAGCCGGTTTGATCATTATGAATAAGAGATCCCAGAACCTTTTGCAAACAAAGTACCATTGGAGGGACGAAATAAGATGGTCTGAGTTTGTTATTTTGTCCAACAGGCAACCTGAGGCCTGTCTCCACTGAGTGGATAAAGTCCACTGGGCTGCTCGCATGTGGAGACGAGCATAAGGAACCACATGCACGGTGGATGCCATGTGGCCCAGCAGTTGTAGCATTGCTCGAGCAGTGAGATAAGGTTTGAGCACTGCTTGGGAAGCTAGCTGTATTATGCGAAGACAGCAGGGCTGTGGAAGAAAAGCCCTTGTCTGTCTGGTATCCAGATGAGCTCCTATGAACTCTAGGGATTGAGTAGGAGCAAGATTGGATTTTGGGAGGTTTTTGACTAGTCTCAAATACTGAAGGACTCACATTGTGTGAAACAGAGCAGAGCTGGCTTCTGGCATTGTAGGAGCTCGAATGAGTCAGTCGTCTAAGTAGGGGAAGATGAATATTCCCAGAGTGCGGAGAAATGCGGCTACCACAGCCATGCATTTTGTGAATACTCTTGGTGCAGAAGCCAGGCCAAAGGGAAGAACCCTGTACTGGAAGTGCTTTCCTTGAAACAGGAATTGGAGAAATCTTTTGTGATTTGTATGGATGAGAATATGAGTATATGCATCCTTGAGATCTAGAGAACAAAGCCAATCCTGACTTTGAAGGTATAGCAGCAGAGTTCCTAGAGAGACCATTTTGAACTTCTCTCGGAACAGATATTTGTTCAATTCTCTGAGGTCTAAAATGGGCCTGTATCCTCCTGTTTTCTTTGGAATAAGAAAATAGGGGGAGTAGAACCTGTACCCTGTTATGGAATGGGTACTTCCTCTATTGCTCGTTGCGCAAGGAGTGTTGTGACTTCTTGACCTAAGACATTGTCAAGAGAGGTCTGAGAATTGAACTGTCTTACCATTATAGGAGGGGGCATGCTGTGAAAATAAAGCTTGCACCCCTCTCGTACAATGGAGAGAGTCCAATTTTCTGCTGTTATTTGGTGCCATCTGTGGGCAAAATGACATAACCTGCCTGGGATGTCCAAGGGTTCTGGACCCTTCAGGGGCAGGAAGGCGAAGTTCTCTAGAGGAGTCACAGCCCCTGAGGAGGCTGAGCCTGCTGAGCTGGCTGAGGTTTTACAACTTTTGGCTTCTTTTATTGTCTAGGTTGTTGCTGTTGTCCCTTTTGGGCAGACTGACCTGGACGGTGTCCCTGTTGGGTATAGGATAAAATTTCTTTTTCTTATTGAAAAATGTTTTTTTAGAGGATCTTTTCCTTGTTTATGTTTATTTAATTTGATATACCGCCCTTAAATAAAAAGAGCGGTTTACAAAGTACAAAAATTAACAGAGGGTGGCGCCAGGCCAGAAAAAGGAAAAGAAGTTACAACTCATGATAGATAGGCAGTAAAAGAAAAGAAGAGTGCACAAGACTCAGGGGTTAGGTCACACAAAGGGGGAGGGAAAATCAAAGGTGAGGGAGAAGGATCGGCTGTAGATTTGGACAATCTATCCAAATTGTTATTGTCTGCATCTATTTCATTAGCCTTCTGCTGCCAATTCTTGCCAAAGAGATTTTCTCCTGTGCAAGGAATGTTTCCTAATTTATCCTGTACCCAAATTTCCAAGTCGGATGCCTGAAGCCAGGCAATCCAATGTGCACCAATGGCAATAGCTGAGGTTCTGCTTATGCACTCAAAACAGTCAAAGGCTGCACGATTTACAAACTTGGAAACATCCTGGGCATGTTTGACAAATGTAAGATAGTCCTGTCTTTTGTCATCAGGAAGAAGGGGGCTCATAAGCTCCAAGTCTCCTGTGACCTCTTTAAGGAACATTCCCATATACAAGATATAGGAGCTGATCCTAGCTGAGAGCATGGAAGCTTGGAAGCATCGACGCCCAAAGGCATTGAGAGTCCTGCATTCACGACCTGGAGGATTGGATGCATGTCTCTTTGCACTTTTCATCCTACGCATGGCTGATTCCACTACCATTGAATGGTGTGGTAATTGAGTTTTTTGAAAGCCAGGACAAAGTGGAACTCAATACATAGTATCGAGTCTCCGAGAATGAGGAGATGTGGTTAGAGGTGTTTCCCACATTCTCAGCATAAGATCATGTAAAATCTCATGGATAGGCAGAGTAGCTGCCTCTTTGGAAGCCTTAGGGTATTGGAGAATCTCCAACTCCTTTGCCCTAGGCTCTTTTTCAGGAGCTATTGTGATGGAAAGGCCTCGGGCCACATCACGGATAAAATCCTGAAAGGACATATCCTCTGTCAGAGACATCCTGCGCTGAGGGGAAGAGGAATCCTCTGGGAGAAGTACTCTTGTATCGGCAGATTCTTCTGAGCCGTCAGACTCAGAGGATTCAAAATACCTCCGATCCCGGTAATCGTGCAGGGCACGGTACTGGTATCGATCAAAGTCGATCGGGTTGCTCTGGTACCGATCTGTCGATGCCAGAGACAGACACATGACTCAGTATGGGTGGCATACCCATCGACGTCGATGCCGTCGGTTGAGGTGTCTGAAGCAGTTTCAACGGTACCGAAGCCGTGAAAAGAGCCGTTAGACTGCATTCGATAGCAAGAAATCTCTGGTCCATCGACGCTGCCGATGCTTGGGTGTCGGTACCGGTAGAAGCGGCCAGAACCCCAGAGCATGGCACCAGTAGTTCTGCCGAGGTTGAGGCCTCGAGAACATTCTGGAACCCCGTTGATGCTTTGGAAGCCGAAGCCTCCCGCCGGGGAAGTTTTGCCGGTGAAAATTCCCCAAGGGCAACGCCAGTGGCATCTCAATACTTAGAAGGAGATCTACCCTTTGAGGACTGGCTTGATTTATGTTTAGTTACCTGAGATCCATGGAAGGAAGATGAGGCCCTGGAGGACATCGAAGCAACAGACGCCGCGTCTGAGGGAAAAAGGATGCTAGGTTTTGCAGCTCGATTCTGCCGACCCCTTTTTGACATCATTCCACAGGAGAGGCACTCCAAAGTGGAGTGGTCAGGACCTAAACATTTGAGACACCAATCATGGGTGTCAGTGACGGAGATGGTACCACCACACTTAGAACATTTTTTAAAAACAGATGTTGGCTTTTCCATTTTTAAGGAAAAATTGGGTCTAGTGCCCAAAATGGTGCCTAGCACCAAGGAAAAAAGTTTCTGAAGTAAAATAGCTCAGAAACTATAGGGTTTTTTTTTTTTTTTTTTTTTTTAAGAAAGAAGAATGAACCAGCGGTATCGATATAGCGTCGAGGGAAGGCAGACGTGACCACAAAAAACAAAGATTGAAGACGAAATTTTTCTGCGGTGACAAGGTATGGGACCTGTCGGCTCCGCGGAAAATGAAGAACTGGAGAGGGACAGTTGGAAAGGTGGGAAGGCAGCACGCAGGCGCTGTGGGATGCTCCCAAAAGCTTTCCTATTGGACGCTGGGGAGCATTCCTGCGTAGGCTCCGTCGGTACTGACGATACCCCATATGTGAAGACTACATTCCTGCTTGTTCCTGGAGATTCCTGAAAACAGAGCATGGGTCAGATGGAGCTCCTACAACATGCGACCGATCTGCTCAGGCTCCACAGCACTGCTATTTTAAAAGATGGCAGCATGAAGGCAGAAGCGTGTGGGCAGTGTTCCTGTCTTCCCATTACATTAAAGGGAAGGGAAAGGGTGTGGGAAGGAGTCCGAGGGGCCACGCTGGTTGAGCAATATCAAGCTATTTTGGGGGGGGGGGGGGGGGTAAGGAGATCGACGTGGGGGTTAGGGGCTACCAGGCCATCAATGTTTCTGGAGAAAGGAGAATGGGGAGAGTGTTTGATACTGGGGCCACCAATTATTTTGTTTGAGGGGATCTAGGAATAGGAATGTGTAGTGTTTTGGATGGGGCCAGTGGTGGATCAGAGGTCTGGGCCTGATTAAGCCATCTGAGATGAAGTGTTGCTTCACCGCAGATGACTTATTTGTTCATGCTAGCAATAGCATGAACCCATGTGGGCATGCATCTACATTTATTTGCACAAATGTTTGCACAAAACCGATTGATATTTTTTAATGTTATCTGTGAGCAAACAATTTATGTTTTCCTTGCATTAGAAAACCATTTGCTTAGCTATAATACACAGCTTTAATGTTAGTTTTCTACATTGACCTGTGAGTTTTTCTGCCACAATCCCAACTCATCTTTGGGTGGCGGGGCCTGATCACTTCTTCAGCTAACACCTGCTCCTATTCATGTAGATATTCTGTCTGGGTGTCTGAATATAGCTGATTGAAGATAGCTGGATAACTTTATATGCTTATATTGGGATTGCAATAACTATGGCAGACTTATCCAGCTAAAATTAACTTGATGGTTCTGAATATTGACCCTATCCAGTTAACATTTTAGGCAAGCTTCTGATCCCTTCCATTTCTAAATGGAGAAATTTTGGACAGACATGAATTGTGTCTTTGGTAGGAGGAAGGGGGAAATGTCTTAAAATGAATCATATAGTTAACCGGCTAAATGCTTTTGAATAATGATCCCTTTAATGCTCTTCTGCAAATTAATTACTGTCCTTGCCAGTGTCAACATGACATTGGCATTAATTACATTACTGGGGCATGTTGTAACATATGGTGACAGACGGCCCTCACCTGATTAAATTGCTACTGACTGCACATGGATGCATGGCAAAAAGTACAGCGGCAACAAAAATCATCATTTCATTCACCACTTTACAATGCTTTTATCAAACGCACCAGCATATTAATGGCAAGTTAAAACTGCAGTTCATTTATGCCAAAATGCTTTTGGCTTAGTGGGGGCTCTGCTCACTTAAGTGAGTGTGCACAGCTTCAGGAAAGCTGCAATCCTATGCTCAATTACTGTCAACATGAACTTGGCAATGGATCAGCTGTATAGCACAAGTTGCATTAAGATTTTAGTGTTTGCTGTCCAAAACTTAAGGTTCGGCATATTTTTAAGTCCGTCTTACCTCCTGGGAGTGGAGTAGCCGCCTAGTGGTTAGAACATTGGCTTCGTAACCAAGCAACCAGGGTTTGATTCCCACTAGCACTCCTTGTGGCTTTGGGAAAGTCACTTAACACTCCATTGCCTCAGAAGAAAGGCCTGGCAATCTACTTCTGGTCACACTGCCAAGAAAACCCAGGAGCTTCAGGGTCGCCAGGAGTCAGCACTGACTCGAAGGCACATATTGCATTTTGCTTACCTCCTATTTTCCACTGATATTTTTATATTCAGTCAAAATGGGTGTGCTGCCTTTTTGAGGATCTCTCAAATTCCTCCAGGATTTATCTGCCAGGACAAAATGTAATTGCTCTGTCCTCCGGCCTTTACCCTCCAACCAAATAATTTTTTGGGGGAAAGAGAGGGGTATATGACGAGGGTAATTTTATAAAGCTCTACCTGTGTGTAAGGCCCCATTTTACAAGCCTGAAAAGCGCATGCCTATTTTTATGCAATCTGTGCACAGGCATTCCAAGGCAGGTGTTTAGGCGGAGCAGAGGTGGAGTTGCAACGTACATACATATTTTATAAAACAGGCATGTACATGCTTAGAGTACATACATACAAATCTACATTTTCTTCACAGAAGATGTCAATTTTTTTTGCGTCATCATTTGTGTGCTATTGAGCTACATCTGGGAGCATATATTATAAAACATTTTTAAAATACATTCAGAACAGGTATGCAGTTTGCTTTCTTATATAGGCATCCTCCCCCACCAGTGAGTGCATTTCTTCCTTGGCAAATACAACCCCTATCCTATCCCAGAGAAGTCAGTACTGCTACTTATCGTTTCTATAGCACTCGTAGACAAATGCATGTAAGAGGCAGTCCCTTCTCCACAGGGCTTAAAATCTATTCAAGTCAAATAAACAAGAGAATTAGAGAGCTCCATTTATTATGGGAAATAGTTAAAAACATCACGTTCTCCATGCAAGCCTGCCTTCCTCCTGCACCCACCAACCCAGATGCAGTTCTATCTTTCTTCCTCCATTCTCTAGACCTTCAGCTTTCTCACTTTTTCTTCCTCTCTGCCCTTATTCTTCTTTCTCTCATCCCCTGCTGCCACAGACTTCAGTTACTTCTCCCTCTCTCGCAACTGATGGGGGTGGGGCATATCTTCTCATCTAACCCACCCCCATCATGGTCAAAGATGGGTTTTTTTTCTCCTTCTGGAGTCACCCCTACCTCCTCCTGTGTCTCTGACTGTGGACAAATATGCCCTTGCTGCTGTCTTCTTCCAAGGCCCAATAAGGGTTTAATGAAGCCATTGCCTACTGCTCCTGGCCTCCAGTCAGGGCAAGAGGATGTTTGAAACATTGGCCCTTTGCTGTTATTGTGCCAGTGCAGAATGTCTGTGACTTTTGTATCGATGAGGCACCCAGTTACTAGAAGCAACATGATAGACACATTACAATGAGGGACTACAAAAAAGCTAGGGCTGGAAAGAACATTAAGGAAGTCCTTTAATCCATCTGTCTGTCCCCAAGCAGGATAGCGTAGCTACTCACCTGTAACAGGTGTTCTCCAGGAGCAGCAGGAATCAGTCCTCACATATGGGTGACGTCAGCGCCGACGGAGCCCTCGCGGAGCAATTTTCCCCAGCTTTCAAAGAAAGCCTTTGGGAATTGCAGCGCGCATGCGCGGTCCCCTTCCCGCCCAAGGGTGCCATCTTAGCCAGTCAAATGACATAGCTAAAAGACAGCATAAAAATGTGCAAAAGCTAAAGCAGATGATTGCAACTCCAAGGGGAGGAGGGAGGGTTGTGAGGACTGATTCCTGCTGCTCCTGGAGAACACCTGTTACAGGTGAGTAACTACGCTTTCTCCAGGACCAAGCAGGAAGTCAGTCCTCACATATGGGACTCCCAAGCTTAAGGCTACCGGAGACCCTAAGCACAAAAATGAGCTCCCTCTAGCTCAGCAGCACAGAAGGAAGGAATCTTCACTGAATTAGTACCCACCGGTAGCCCAACATCCGGGATGGAGGGTAGGAGTTGCTCAAACCTCGAAGAGATTTCGGAGGACTGCCTGTCCGAAAGCACTGTCCCTGCGGGACTCCCTCTCGAGGCAGTAATGGACCGCAAAAGTCTGGCTCGAAGACCAAGTAGCGGCCCGGCAGATGTCTGCCAATGGAACAGAGCGGAGGTAAGCCACTGACGTAGCCTTTGCCCGAACACAATGAGCCGTGACCCGACTTTCTAACGAGAGTCCGGCTGCTCCATAAGCCCAAGCGATACAGTCAGCAACCCAGATGGACAGAGTACGCTTGGAGACAGGGAGCCACAATTTATTGGGGTCAAAAGACACGAAGAGCTGAGCAGCTTTGCGGTGCTCCCGCGTACGGTCAAGGTAGAAGTTCAACGCCCTTCTACAGTCCAGGGTATGCAGGACCATTTCAGCTCGGCTGGAGTGTGGCCTGGGAAAGAAGGTCGGAAGTACCACCTCCTGATTGATGTGAAAAGGGGAGACCACGTTTGGAAGAAATTTAGGGTGAGTCCGTAGGACTACCCTATTTTTGTAGAACCGAGTGTAAGGGGGATCAGACACGAGGGCCTGTAGTTCACTTACGCGTCTAGCGGAAGTGAGGGCTATCAAGAATAAGGTTTTCCAAGAAAGAAAACGGAGAGGACAGGTAGCCATAGGTTCAAAAGGCGGACAGGTGATCCGCTGCAAAACCACATTCAGATCCCAGTCAGGCGCTGGCGGGCGCAGAGGTGGTTTAAGGAGAAGGAGACCTCGGAGAAACCTTGCCACGAGAGGGTCGTTGGAAAGAGGTCTGCCGTCCACCAGCACATGATGTGCTGAAAGAGCACTGAGGTGAACCTTGACGGAGTTGGACTTAAGTCCAAGATTAGAGAGGTAGAGCAAGTACTGCAAGACCACCGACACCGAGCAGGAGAAGGGATCCAGAGACTGCTGGGTACACCAAACGGAAAAACGACGCCATTTAAGGGCGTAGCATTTGCGGGTAGAAGGTCACCGGGAAGCTAGGACGACCTCTTCCATCTCTGCCGGCAGTAGAAGGGGAGCAAGGACTACCCTTTCAGCAGCCAGGCCATCAGATGTAGAGATCTGAGGTTGGGGTGTAGCAGGGACCCCTGATCCTGTGTTAGGAGATCTGGTTGAAACCCCAGAGGGAACGGAGCCTCCACCGCCAGTTGCAGCAGGAGTGGAAACCACGGCTGTCTGGGCCACCGAGGAGCTATCAGGATCATGGAAGCTTTGTCTCGGAGAACCTTGAAAAGAGTTCGAGAGATTAGCGGTATGGGAGGAAAAGCATACAGAAGGCTTTTCGACCATGAGAGCAGAAAAGCATCCGCCGCTACTCGGAGGGATGCGGCTGCCGAGAGCAGAAACGAGGAAGTTGCCGGTTGAGAGGACTGGCAAAAAGATCCAGCGTGGGGAGGCCCCACTTCAGAAAAAGTTTCTGAACTACCAAGGGATCCAGTCGCCACTCGTGCGGCTGGAGGATTCTGCTGAGTTTGTCCGCCAGGCAATTTTCTTGGCCTGGGAGATAAACTGCCTTGAGAAGAATGCCGCGGCTGACGGCCCAAGAGCAGAGCCTCTGCGCTTCCCGACAGAGAAGGAAGGAGCCCGTGCCCCCCTGTTTGTTCACGTAGAACATGGCAACTTGATTGTCCGTCTGGACAAGGACGGACCGGCGAGAAGTCAGGTGGGAGAAAGCCTTGAAAGCGAGACGGATTGCTCTGAGCTCCAGGAAGTTGATCTGCTGCGCAGACTCCCACGAGGTCCAGAGACCTTGAGTACATGCCCCTTGGCAATGCGCTCCCCATCCCAGGAGAGAAGCATCGGTCGTCAGCACTTGAGCAGGCGGAGGAGATTGAAAAGGCATTCCGAGTACCAGGTTCGGCTGATGAAGCCACCACTGCAGAGAAGAGGCCAGCGGGCCGGAGATCTGCACTAAGTCGGCGAGGCCGCCCGTGGCCTGTTGCCACTGCTTGCGAAGGCACCACTGAGCAGGCCGCATATTCAGGCGGGCGTTGGGGGTCACGTGGACGGTGGAAGCCATATGGCCGAGTAAGTAGTCTCAGAAAGCGCCTGGCCGAGACCAGGGACTGGCTGCGAAAACGGCCGGCTAGGTCCATGAGCCGCTGAGCTCTGTCGAGAGGCAGGAAAGCTCGCGCCTGAAGAGTGTGCAATCTTGCGCCGATGAACTCGAGATCTTGCGAGGGGAGCAAAGTGGACTTTGCAAAGTTTACGACAAAGCCCAAGTACTGGAGAAGAGTCACAGTGCGGTGCGTGGCTTGTGTGACCTCTTGAGAGGACGATGCTCTGATGAGCCAGTCGTCTAGGTAAGGAAAGACATAGAGGCCCTGAAGCCGGAGATAAGCCGCCACCACCGCGAGACATTTTGTGAAGACTCGTGGTGCGGAGGATAGGCCAAAGGGCAGTACTCTGTACTGGTAATGATTTCCTGCCACCACAAACCTTAGGTATTGGCGGTGGCTTGGGTGGATGAGGATGTGCGTGTAGGCATCCTTTAGATCCAAGGAGCATAGCCAATCTCCCTGTTGGAGGTAGGGCAGAAGGATTCCAAGGGTAAGCATCTTGAACTTCTCCCTCACGAGGAACTTGTTGAGGTTGCGCAAGTCCAGGATGGGTCTGAGGCCTCCTGTTCTTTTTGGTATTAGGAAATACCTGGAATAAAAGCCTTGACCTCTCAGGTGGTGGGGCACCGGTTCCACAGCCTGTTCCTGAAGAAGACTTGCTAACTCCTGAAGGAGTAAGTCCCTGTGCAGAGGGAGTTGAGGAGGCTCTCCCGGAAAATAGGAGGGAGGGACCTGGTGGAAGTGGAGAAGATAGCCTTCTCGCACAACATGAAGCACCCAGGCATCTGATGTGATGTTGGACCACCTGTGGGCAAAGTGGACCAGCCGGCCTCCTGTGCTGGGAGAAACCAGCTGAGGGGGAGAGGCTATGTCGATGAAGTCAAAAACCCCCACCCTGCTGAGCAGGGGCCGGTGGTGCAGGCTTGGGGGCTTGCTGCCTACGGGACCCGTTACCCCGTCCCTTGGCCTGCTGACCCTGTTGGGGAGCTGAGGAGGCCCGATACTGAGGGTAGTGTTTATAGGCAGCCGCTTTCCTCGGGTAAAAGGACTTTTTTCCCGAGCCCTTCTTCTTTTGGGAAGGGGCAGAGGTCTTTCTAGAGAGCCTTGTTCTGGTGAGAGTTTCCGTCTCGATTTGCGCAGCCTTCTCAGTCATGGGCTTGCCAAATAGGTTCTCACCTCGGCAGGGGACATCAACCAACTTGTCCTGCACCCAGGGTTCAAGGTCAGACGACTGAAGCCAAGCCTGTCGGCGGGCACCGATGCTGGCTGCGGCCACTCGAGCCGATGCTTCAAAGCCATCATAGGCTGCTCGAGAAATGAACTTGGAGCATTCTCAAATTCCAGTGGACAAGGCTAGGAACCTCCGCAAAGGTTCCTCGGAAAGTCCAGCAGAGAATCCGGCTATCTCCTTATCCAGGTCTCTAAGGTACATGCCCATGTAGAGCTGGTAGGTCTGGACCCGACAAGCAAGCATAGAGCCTTGGAAACACTTCTTACCGAGGCCATCCAGGTTGCGGGCCTCCCTGCCGGGAGGTACCGAGGAGTGCATCTTCTGGCTCTTGAGCCTATGCATGGCCGATTCCACCACCATGGAATGGTGCGGTAGCTGTGCTTTCTGGAAGCCAGGGCTCTTGCGGACTCGATAGATGGAATCGACCCGCTTGCTTAATACCGGCGACGATGCCGGACTCTCCCACATGCGGAAGAGTAGTCGTTCCAGCATGGGAGGAACCGGTACAGTAAAGTGCTCCTTCGCTGGAGAGTCATACTGGAGGGCGTCGAGCTCTTCGGCTCGAGGCTCCTCCTCGGGATCCGCAGGGAAGGCCAAAGCCTTGGCCATATCCCTGACGAAGTCCGAGAACCGGGCATCCTCCGGGGGGGACTGCTTCCGAGGTTCGGACTCAGGGGAGTCCGAGGGGACACACCGAGTCTGAAAGGAATCAGGTGACTCTTCCTCTTCAGATTCCCAGGCCGACTCCGAGGAGGAATCGGTGGGGTCGGGTCGGGCGGGCGTAGGCGTCGACGACCTCGGTCCCGAACGGGAGGCCGAGGGAGACCTCGACCGAGGATCGACTCGAGCCCGCATGGACTCGAGGATCGGCTCGGTCTCCGGGGTCGACTTAGACGTCGACATACCGGCGGTCAGGGCAGAGGCGCCAGCGAGGCTAGCGATCAGTGCCTGCTGCTGGTCCATGAAGGCAGACAGTCTGCTCTCCAAGGCCGTCAACCTGAGTCCAACCTCAGGTGACCCAGCGGAGTCCGACCTCAGGTGACCCAGCGGGCCCCGACGGCGTCGGGCCCGACGTCGGACCCCTCGGAGGCGAGTCCACGAGGACTACAGGACTTACCCGAGCAGGCGATTCCGATTCCAGACGAGGTCGCTTCGTGAGATGATCCTGCTCCAAAGACCCGGGACGGCTATCGGGGCTATGCGACCTGGCCCTCGCGGAACCAGGAGCGTCCACCAACGCCGTCCTCGCGGGTTTCGTCTTCCGATGATGATCCCCCGAGGGAGAACCTCTGTCGGAGGAACTCCGGCGATGCTCAGAGCTGGAGCCTCTGGATGCCGAGGCCTCCGACGAGGTCCGGGTACGGGTGGGATCTGTGAAGATTCTTTCCCGCTGATGCCGCCGACTCCGTAAGGCTTTGGAGGACATTTTGCTGCAGGCCCCACAGATCAGTTCCTCGTGATCTGGGCCGAGGTAGCGGAGGCAATGATCATGTGTGTCAGTGAGAGACATGTTTCTGTCACACTGAACACACCTTTTGAAGCCACTGGCAGCCATCGGGGGAAAAAGGGCCCCTGCAAGGTCAAAGGACCGGGCTGCCAGCGAAAAACCGAAAACGAAACTGACAAGAAAAATCAGAAAAACCGAAAAATAAGAGAAGGACTCGCAACGGCGTCGCGAGTCCGGGCACCGAAGAAAAAATTGGAAAATAAATGAAGAAAATCAACTTTTCTGCGGGGACTGTAAGACCACGTCTGTAGGGCTCCGCGGAAAAAAGAAGACTGGCTAAGATGGCACCCTTGGGCGGGAAGGGGACCGCGCATGCGCGCTGCAATTCTCAAAGGCTTTCTTTGAAAGCTGGGGAAAATTGCTCCGCGAGGGCTCCGTCGGCGCCGACGTCACCCATATGTGAGGACTGACTTCCTGCTTGGTCCTGGAGAATTACCTATATCATCCCAGAAAGTTTGCCAAATTTATTCTTAAAAATCTCCAGATGGAGATTTAACTACCTTCGAAATAACTTCTAGTTCTTGATTACTCACAAGAAGAAAGTTATTTTTATATCTAATCTAAATCTCCCTTACCACAATTTAATTCCATTACTTTTAGTTTTTTTTTCAACAGAGATGGAGAACAAATGATTGCAACCTTTGCAGTAACTACCCCTTTTATTCCGACACTGCTGAGTCTTCTCTTAAATTAAATAATTTCCCTGTTTATACAACCTATTCTCAAAGGTATCTAGACTTAAACAATTTGTTGTTCTCCTCTAAATATGTTCCAATTTTCCATACCTTTCTTGAAGCGTGAAACCTAAAACAGCAGAAAACTCCAATCCTGGTCTTATCTAGGATGCGTAAGCAGAGAGGCATACTTTTTCACTCATAAAAAGACAGAGTTGATCCGCCAGAAAGTATGCATGCACTTTCATAATATGAGAATTTTTGGTCATATAAAAATATCAAAAAAATCCCATACAATAAAGGTAATAATCCCAAAACGTAGACAAACAAAACTGTACCCAATAGAACACCTTCAAATAAATAAGTTTAGATTTGCTGGACCATTTATCATGAGGCCAAAATTTCCCCTTGTAACAACCAGGTCCTTTAAATTTTTAGTTTTCATTTGAGACATCACCCAGCATTCTTAAAAAGTTCAAAATAAATTAATAAATCACAAAAATTCCAAACAGTCCACTCAAAAAATAAATCAGCTGAAGCAGGGTTCAGTATAATCCACTACGGGTTGCCATTGATTTCATTCCTTTGATCCATCCTGGATTTTCACTCATTGAACTTTAGCCCATTGATTGATGCAGTACCACGTTTCAAACCGTATAATTTATATATGGTTCTGCGTCAGGAACTCTTCAATCCACTATCACTGGATCCCATGCACTCCATGTTTGTCACATTGTGGGCTTGTTGGGAACTATCAATATGGCATTCTTTTCTATTGTGGTGGCGAAGCAGGTTTAGAGTGGAAGGAAAAGGGGAAAAAACAGTCTTTTTTCCCTGAGCCCAACAGAACTGCAGGCACAGCAGGGGTTAAAACACTAAACAAAGCTAAAAACTCCCTGCACAGAAGTGTAGAACCAGAGACACACCCAGTCCCCATGGAAACCGAGGGAGGTAATGGGAGTGGTTTGGGGGCAGAGTCTAGAGCCATAGGACAGCCCCAAACATTTAAGCAGGGAAGTTTCAGTCACAAGAAGCAGCGTGGCAGAGAGGAGAAGCAGTGTGGCAGAGAGGAGAAGCAGCGTGGCAGAGAGAAGCACTATCTCCAACAATGTGGCAGAGACGAGAAGCAGTGTGGTAAAGAGGAGAGATCCAGGAGGAGGTCTGAGAGAAAGCTGGAGAAAAGGGCAGAGGCAAGCTCTGGGGAGGAATCTTCTGAGGAGGAGATATTCTCTAGAAGCTGGTGGACTGGCCATACAAAAAGGGATTCCTCTTGCAAACAGTACAGAGACAGCTCAAGCCTAGAACGCAGTTCAGCTGACAGGAAGTCTGCAGCTAACGTGGAGCCTTGGAGAGCCTGTTTTAAACACGGTACTGTTGGGGAGCAGGAGAAAGGAATATTCCTGGGAGGACCAGAAAGCAAGTGTACATCTGTGGCAGGGTCTGAAAGGAGACACACTACTGCTAGCAAGGTGAGCCCATTTCAAGCTCTTAAAAAGCTTCTGAATAAGAAAGCTCTTTCATGCCCTTCCCCCACAACCTCATGTAGTGAAGGATCTCAATGGGAACAGCTGAAAACAGTGTTGCAGCAGTTGAAGCCTTCCCATGCAGACGCTGTGGATAGCAAGTCACTGAGGGAAGCCAGTGAAGAGGAAATGGAAATAGGAGACAATTATATAGAGAATGATTATTCAGATATGGAAATAGAATGTTCTTTCTGTGCCAGTCAGAAGTAAGAAACTGAGGGGTTTAAAGTAATTGGGAAAACCCAGAAGTTTTAAATGGAGAACATTCTCTGCTGAAGCTCATGACTTTAATTAGGCCATTAATGAGAGCTGGTTGAATAAGCTTCAAGAGTTAATGGATGCCTGTGAAAACTAAAGTCTGAAAGCATCTTTGGAAAAAAGAAAATGTCATAAGTTTTAAACTGTTGGTAGACCAGGAAGGTAAAGTGCGGCTAAAACCTGTGAAAGAAACAGTTAGGTGCTGTGCTGCATCCTGGAGACCTGAGAACAGATTTCTGCTTGTAAAGGAATGATTTTGGAGACGTGTTTAAACTAAGCCGCAGAAACAAAGCTAAGGCTTGGACTGTGTATCAAGGCTTATGTTTTTGTGAATGGAGAAGCATCCTGATGTTTTGTTTGTAGTAGCTGAATTCCTAACCAAAGAATTCAATTTGGTTATGTAGAACTTTATTTTCCAAATAAAAGAAATTTTCCTTTGACCTTCAATCTCGGCTATAATCTGTAAGACACAACTACATGCGAAAAGGCCAGTTTCATTAAGAAGGACGATCGGGGCACCCTCTTACACCAAGGCAACTGCCTGGCCACAAGGGGGAGCGCCGACACTATCACGATGTTTACCCACACTGCTTAGCAGTTACTTCCAATCTGTCACAAAGCAGTCCACCCAGGAGGAGGAACTGACCCCATCACCACAAAATAACCTCATAATAATGCATGACAATCAAGTTCTAAGTTTAAACCATGAGGGGTCACATTATTGGGAGTAAAGATCCAATGATGCTCATATCACTGAAGCCTTGCTGTTCAATCCCACCCTTGCCTAGGTGGTGCAACAAAGTCAATGACCCTCCACTTTAACTGGTCAAAAGAATGACCATAATTCACACAATGCTGAACTATTGGAGCAGTCAGAGTTTGGGGGTGAGGGAGGATCATACAGCAAAGGCTTCAGTAGTGTGAGCAACAATTTCTTTTCTTTTTTGAATCTAAACAACCTCCTTGATTTTCTTTCAGCTAAGAAGAAATCAAACGAAGTTGAATGTGCTGTTCCCTAATCCGGCTATAGTGCTTAATTGTATTTAATTCTCCTGAGGATATCTGATGTCTTGTCCCCAAACATGTGTGTGAATTGTTTTTTATTGTTTGCCTATTGATATTATGGGGGTTATTTTAGAAGCCCTATTCATGCTTTGAACTTCTGAAAATGGGCATGGAGACGTCCCCAGAGCCATTTTGGAAGCCGGCTCTGTGGACATCCCCAGGATGAGGACATCCAAAGCTGAAGAGGGGCATGGAGTGTGTCCAGGGTGTTCCCAGGACTTGGACATCCTCGCCTGATTTTAGAAATGCCCTAGACATTCCAAGTTGCATCCAAGCTTATACCGGTCCACTCATATCTCCTATATTTTCCATGCTGATAATGAACACTGACAGGGAATAAAGGGCCATGTTTTCGTTTTGCTATGCTGCTGGACATTCCCTTATGCTAGTTTAGATGAGATGGACAACCCCACCTAATACTTTCCTGAAGGGGACATCTATGTGACCATCCATGTCAGGGATGTCTATGTTACTAAAATCAGGTGGAGCCATAGATGTCCCTGACATTTCTTGGCACATTCTGCCCTGGACATCCCCGATTTGACATGGATGTCCTTTTTAAAATACCACTTTATATTTCTTTTCATTTTCTCTTTTTTTCATTGTTCTTTCATTCACTGATTATTTGATATACTTTGAAATTATTAAATAATATGTTGTGTTAAAAATAAATAAATCTACCTGCAAACATAGCATAGTTAATCACTTGTAACAGGTGATCTCCGGGAACAGCAGGAATTTAGTCTTCACATGTGGGGTATCGTCGGTACCGACGGAGCCTGCGCGGGAACGCTCCCCAGCGTCCAATAGGAAAGCTTTTGAGAGCATCCCACAGCGCCTGTGTGCTGCCTTCCCGTCTTTCCCAACTGTCCCTCTCCAGTTCTTCGTTTTCCACGGAGCCGACAGGTCGCACATCCTGTCACCGCAGAAAAAAATCCCTTCTATTCTTCTTTTTTGTGGTCTCGTCTGCCTTCCCTCGACACTACACTGGTACTGCCAGTTCTTCTTTCTTTTTCTCTAAAAAACCCCAAAAAACAAAACTTTCTGGAGCCTTTCCAGTAAATTACTCTTCAGGTGCCACTCGCCATTTTGGGCACTAGGCCCAACTTTTTCCTTCAAAATGGAAAAACCCGCTTCGGGTTTTAAAAAGTGTTACAACTGTGGCGGTAGTATCTCTGTCACAGACACCCATGAGTGGTGCCTCAAATGTTTAGGTCCTGACCACTCTATTTCAGAGTGTGTTGCCTGTGGGATGATGTTGAAAAGGGGACGGCAAAACCGAGCTGCTAAACTTAGCACCCTTTTTTCCTCCGATGCAGCCTCCGTGGCATCAACGTCTTCCAGGGCTTCATCTTCCTCCCATGGAACTCAGGTAACTAAACATAAATCTAGCTGCTCCTCAAAAGGTAGATCTCCTTCTAGACATTGAGATGCCTCTGGTGTTGCCCTTGAGGGAATTTCACCAGCAAAATTGCCCCGGCGGGAGGCTTCGACTTCCAAAGCACAAACGGGGCTCCAGTATGTTCTCAATACTGGTGCCATGCTCTGGGGTTCCGGCCGCTCCTTCTGGTACCGATACCCAAGCATCGGCAGCATCGATAGACCAGAGATTCTTGGCTATTGAACACAGTCTGGTGGCTCTTCTCACAGCCTCGATGCCCTTGAAACCACTTCAGACAACTCAACCGGTACCGGCACTGACTCCGGTGCCGGCACCGACTGCATCGACATCGGCAGGTTTTCTACCAGGACCGAGTCATGCGTGTCTATCTGGCATTGACAGGTCGGTACCGGACCACTCCGATGCCGACTTCAATTGGTACCGGTATCGTGCCTTGCACGACCACCCGGATCGGAGATACTTCGAATGCTCGGATGAGTCTGAAGACTCTGAAAGCTGTGCCGATACCAGAGTACTTCTTCCTGAGGATTCTTCTTCTCCTCAATGTAGGATGTCTCCACCATAGGATATGTCCTTTCAGGACTTTATCCGAGATGTGACCCGAGGTCTTTCCATCTGTGGCAAGGAGGCCTATCCGGAGTCTGGGGGAGGACAAAGAGACAGGGAATTCACCCTAGTAAAGGGCCCCCTTTCACCAAATCAGGGTAGGAAAGCCATAAACACCTCCAGGAATCAGAAAACTTCCACGTGGACCACATTTCATGCTCCCCCTAGTGGAATGAAGGGGAGAGGATACAAGGCTCAGAACCCTTTAGGCAGTGAATGCTTCAAGCACTCAAGTGCCCAGAGTCAGGCTGATTGCCGTCACCTGAGTAGGATAGGGTCAGAGCTAGAGCCCTGGAAGTATAAACCCAGAGCAGAGTATGACTTAGGGAGGAGAGGAGAAGCAGGCAGCCAGACTGAGCAGAGCAGAGGAACGGACCTTCCAGCTGGAGAGAGTGCTATTTGGCATATAGCATGGCTGCAGGAGAGTTTGGAGCCAGGAACAAGAGAGATTCCAAGATCCCCCGGGAGGTTGTTAGCCGAGCATGCTGAGCAGGAAGGGGAGACAGAGCCTATGCAGCTGGGAGAGCCCCATGGACTGTTCCTTGTGCCAAGCTATAAACCGGGGCACGTAGAAAAAGCAAGCCAGTCCTGAAAGAAGGTCTCCTAGGAAAAAGGTACCCTTATATCACAAGCAGGGTGGCTATGTTTCCCTGGTGTTTATAGAGGGGAAGTTTACCACAGACTGTAAATGAAGCTGATCTTGTGGAGAATTGGAGTGTAATCTTGTGGACTTTGTCATGGAAATATCTAGTGCCTAACAAGTGTTCTGGTATATCCATTTTTCTTAATGTGGCCCAGAGATTTTTATGATATATGCAATCAAAGACCTTGTTGTAGTCAAACACAAGTAGATATCCTGGTTATTTGCCCTGTTATTTGTAAACTCATTACAGCTTGTTGCTTATGTGAGTACCTTCGTTTACTGTAAACCGCACTGACGACAAATTGCGCGGTATAAAAGAACTGTAAATAAAATAAAAATAAAATAAAATATCCCTTTTGTATACTTTTGTCTTTTCAAGGATCCATTTCACATCTACAATGATGTCTTTTATTCTTCACCCTTTCCTGAATCCTGCTTGCACTTCAGACAGTTCTTGTTCCTGTTATGGTTATGGTCTCCAATGAATGATCTTGAGTAGAATCTTGCTGGTGTGTGGGATCAGAACAATCATGCGATAATTTCCAGTCAGATTAACTTTCTTCACTATTGGTATGAACACAGATCTTTTCCAGTCAGTTGGCTATGATGATATCTTCTAGATTTCCTCTCAGAACCTTGTAAGTATTATATCGGCTGGATCTGATTGCTGTAATACTTCAGTGGAAATGCAGTCAATGTCTAGTGCCTTATTCTTTGATAATGCTTTTAAAGCTGCTTCAATTTTTCCTCCAATAGTTCATGATTTTATACAGTTGGGTGCTAAGAAATGAACCACATGTTTTGTGAAGAACAACTCATGCAAAACACGCTTAGTTTTGTTTATGGCAGATTAACAGGCTGTCTAGATAATCTGGGGGGGGGGGGGGAGAGGTTCATAGATGTTGTTATATTTATTATTTTTTATATTTTTTTTTAATAACGTTTTTTAGTAGCTCAAATGAGTTGTTCATAAACTAAGCCTTTAATGTAGACCATTAATACTGTTAGGAGTAAAAAAAAAAAAGTAGACAACAAGGAAGGTACTCCAAGATTTATGTGCATTTTTATGTACATATATGACATCTAATTTATAATGTAAGATATGTGGTAACTTATAAATTAGTGGTATAAGTGGTCAAAAATGCATATTAATTTAAAGCTCGAGCAGCTACACCAGCCCTAGAGCTGCTGCAAATGCCCATTCCTAAATTTGCTAGGAAGGCAGATAAATTATAGTATTTTATAATTTATGCAGATAATTTGTTGTCCAGCCACAATCCTCCTAAACCCTGGCCCTGTACATACCTATTATGAATGATCTGATATGTGCACGTTCAGAATAGCAACTGTATCACATATGCACATAAATGCTGATTTAAAGACGTATATGACTAAAATCCCTAGATTTACGTTTGTTCATTCATAAATCTAATTGGCAGTTTATAAAATTACCCCAAAGAGGGTAATTTTTATAACAGGGCATTTAGGATAAGAGTAAGGAGGCTCCTATTCTATAAAGATTCATAGGCACCTGTGTCTCTTTATAAAATACTAGCATAAGTGTCAGAAATCACATCTTGAAAGCAAGTGCAGACAATTACACCTGTATAGAATAGATGTAAATCTCCAGGAACAAGCAGGAATGTAGTCTTCACATATGGGGTATCGTCGGTACTGACGCAGCCTGCGCGGGAACGCTCCCCAGCGTCCAATAGGAAAGCTTTTGGGAGCATCCCACAGCGCCTGCGTGCTGCCTTCCCGCCTTTCCCAACTGTCCCTCTCCAGTTTTTCGTTTTCCATGGAGCCGACAGGTCGCACATCCTGTCACCGCAGAAAAAAATCCCTTCTATTCTTTTTTTTGTGGTCGCGTCTGCCTTCCCTCGACGCTACACTGGTACCCGCGTACCACTCGCGTATATTTCCTTTGGATTTCTGCTACCCAAGTGCATGGCACTGCACGTCTTTGCATTAAATCTTAATTACCAAGAATTAGACCATTCTTCCAGCTTTTGTAGATCTTTCCTCATGTTAACCACTCCCTCTGAGGGTCTGGTAAAGGAGAGGTTGCACCGGCTCTCCTGGAAAACCTAGGTGGTACCTGTTGTAGGTGGAGGAGATACCACCTGCAGTACCCATTGGTCTGCGGTAACCCTGGTCCACCTGTGGGCAAAGAGTGCCAGGCGACTCCCTGTGGGCTGGAGGGCCTCCCAGGGGAAGAGAGGTCCTGCCCTGGGAGTCAAACGTTCTCCCCAGCCTGGGCAAGAGCTGGGGCCTGGGCCTTCTGTGCCTTTGGCTTTCGGGCTTCATGGTTCTGGCTTTTGGGGTGAGAACCCTGCTGCTGGTCCGAGAAGGGTTGGTAGTGGTGACTCTGATAAAAGGGCCTCTTGGGGCCTCTGGGGAGTCGACTCTGCTGGAAATTTTCATTCATTCGTTCTTTCTTTCATTCATTCATTTTTTTTTATTCATTTTTTTGTTTATTCGTTCTTTTGTTCATTCATTCTCTTTCATTCGTTCTTTCATTTATTCATTTTTCATTGATTCGTTCTTTATTCATTTATTTTGTTGATTCTTTTTTTTATTCGTTCATTTGTTCTTTATTTCATTCATTCATTTTTTTGTTATTTTTTCCATTCTTTCTTTCGTTCTTTTATTTGTTCTTTTTCATTCATTCGTTCTTTCTTTTATTCGTCCGTTCATTCATTCTTTCTTTTGTTCTTTATTTCTTTCATTCATTCTTTGTCGTTCGTTCATTCATTCTTTCGTTCTTTCATACGTTCTCTCATTCTTTCATTTTTTTGTTCATTCGTTCTTTCATTCATTCGTTCTTTCCCATTCATTCATTTTTTGTTCTCTTTCTTTCATTCGTTCATTTTTTCGTTCGTCCATTTTTTTGTTTTCTTTTATTCGTTCTTTTTTTCGTTCGTTCTTTCATTTGTTCAATTTTTCATTCATTCGTTCTTTTATTCCCATTTTTTGTTCATTCGTGCTTTCTTTCGTTCATTCGTTTTTATTCATTCTTTTTCGTTCATTTGTTCATTCTTTCATTCATTCGTTCTTTCATTCTTTTTTTTGTCAATTCATTCTTTTTTTCGTTCATTTGTTCTTTCTTTCTTTCATTCGTTTGTTCTTTTTTTTCATTCATTCTTTCGTTCATTTGTTCTTTTATTCATTCGTTCCTCCTTACTTTCATTTGTTCATTTTTTCATTCATTCTTTTTTTCGTTCATTTGTTCTTTTATTCATTTTTTTGTTCTTTCATTCATTCGTTCTTTCTTTCATTTGTTTATTCATTTTTTCATTCATTCGTTCGTTCTTTCTTTCATTTGTTCATTTTTTTGTTTATTCATTTTTTGGTTCTTTCATTCGTTCTTTTCATTTTTTGTTCATTCGTGCTTTTTCTTTCATTCGTTTTTATTTGTTCTTTTTCGTTCATTTGTTCATTCTTTCATTCATTTGTTCTTTCATTCATTTATTCGTTCATTCTTTCTTTCATTCATTCATTCTTTTTTTCGTTCATTTGTTCATTCTTTCTTTCATTCTTTCTTTCGTTTATTCATTTATTCATTCTTTCATTCGTTCATTTTTTCGTTCATTCTTTCACTTGTTTTTTTTCGTTCTTTCATTCTTTTTCATTTGTTCATTCGTTCTTTCTTTCATTCTTTCGTTTGTTCTTTTTTTCCATTATTCGTTCGTTTTTTTATTCATTCATTCCTCCTTACTTTCATTTTTTCGTTCATTCGTTTGTTCTTTCACTTTCATTTATTTGTTCTTTGTTTCATTCTCTTTCATTTGTTCTTTTTTTCATTCATTCATTCTTTTTTTCATTCATTCGTTCCTCCTTACTTTCATTTTTTCGCTCATTCATTCGTTTGTTCTTTCTTTCATTCATTGATTTTTTTCGTTCTTTTTCTTTCATTCATTCTTTTGCTCATTTTTCTTTCATTTGTTCTCTTTCATTTGTTCATTTTTTTGTTTGTTCATTTTTTGTTTTCTTTTATTCGTACTGCTTTTCATTCATTCTTTCATTCGTTCATTCATTCATGCTTTCTTTCTTTTTAATTCGTTTTTATTCATTCTTTGTTTGTTCATTTGTTCAATCTTTCATTCATTCGTTCTCTTTCATTCGTTCATTTTTTCCTTCATTTGTTCATTCCTTCATTCATTTGTTCTTTCATTCGTTCTTTCTTTCATTTTTTCATTCATTCTTTTTCATTCGTTCTCTTTTATTCATTCATTTGTTCTTTCATTCATTTATTCGTTCATTTTTTCCGTTGAGTTGTTCACTCTTTCATTCTTTTATTTGTTCATTTTTTTCATTTTATTTCATTCGTTCATTCGTTCTTTTTCATTTTTCGTTCTTTCTTTCATTCTTTCGTTCATTTGTTCATTCATTCTTCTTCTTTTTTTCATTCATTCTTTCGTTCATTTGTTCATTTTTTCATTCATGTGCTCCTCCTTACTTTCATTCGTTTGTTCATTTTTTCTTTCGTTCATTCATTCTTTTCGTTCTTTATTCATTTGTTCATTTTTTTCTTTTATTTGTTCATTCTTTCTTTTGTTCAGTTTCTCATACATTCATCCTTTCGTACATTTTTTCATTCATTCATTCTTTTTCGTTCTTTTGTTCATTCGTATATGAGATAAAGTGATATGTTCTTGTTCCCTATTTCAAGGAAATCCATTCCATCTAAATTGCTTGATGTGTAGGGGTAAGGTTGAGTTCTTTTTTGCTTAGTACGAGTACCCTCTCCTCTTTTTGATTCCCGGTGGCAGTTAAATAGGTCATATTCCTGAATTTGTAATTGGTTTATTAAAATGTTGTCAGCAGGTGAGAGCCATGTCTCAGTGGCACATAGGATGTGTGGTTTTTTTGTCCTTGAGTAGATCAGTAATTATTGGTATCTTATTTCTTATAGATTTTACATTGAAAAAATATGCATTTTAATTGAGTGTAGGTTTGTCTATTGTTGTATCCGTATAGTTTGGATCTGTATTTGATGTGTTTCTGATGTGGCCCATTATTGGGTGGATAGTAGTTTATTTGGTAGTTTGAATTGTATTTATTTTTTATTTATTTATTACAAATTTCTATACCATGTTTTCCAAAAGATCAAGCACAGTTACAATTAACAACAATTTGAATAGTACAAAGAACAAGTACATACTCAGTTAAACTATATACATCAGCATGGCTGACATAGCTCAACGGTGACGAAAATAAGAACTATATATAGCTCTGGACGGGGTGTAGAGTGGTGTTTTCTCTTGGTAGGTTTTGGAAGGAAGGGGGTGTTATATCAGGAGCATTGTATTCTACTTGTGTACCAAAATGGAGGGTAAATAGGTGAGTTTTCAGTTTTTTGCAGAACATTTGGAGGTCATTTAATCCTCTAAAGTTGTCTGGTAGAGCGTTCCAGAGGTTAGGGACAACATGTGAGAATGTTTTGTTATTTGTTAACTTTCTGGATTTCCTGAAGTCCAAGTTTGTTTTTTTTCCGGTTGCGTTGATTACGATTGAGGGTTTCCTTTGAGTGTGGATAGATATGAAGGGGCAATGTTGTTGATTAATTTGAAAGTTGATACAAGGATTTTGTAATTAATGTGGCTTTGAATGGATAGCCAGTGAAGAGCATACAGTGTTGGAGTGATGTGTTCCATTGAGTTAACATTCATAGTTATTCTAGCTGCCACATTTTGGACTAGTTTTGTATCTTGTGGGGTTATGTATGATGGGGATTGGGTTGTAGGAGTTTGTATCATGATTATGAATGAAAGCGTTTGTTAGCAGAGTTGATAGGAGGATGAGGTGAAGGAAGCAAACACAGATTTTTCTGGAGTCCATCGTGGAAGTGTATTGAAGGAAGGCAATTTTCAGACAGCTGATGCATGTATATAAATTATTATTTATTCATGCATGTGCTTTTAAAAATAGTTCTCAAGAGTTGCAGATGAAATCCAAGACACAGCAGGGAAAAGATGACAATTAAGTACAGAAAGCATGGAAAGACTAAGGGGCCCTTTTACTAAAGAGCTTTAGGCTTTAGCAACTAATGTGTAGTTAGTGCTAAAAATACTATGCGGTAGTTGCAATCCCTGTGTGCTAACTGCTGGGGACATGGTATCTTCCTAGCAGTTGCCGCAAAGAACAGTGCTCTAACGTGCCGTGACAGTGTGCACTATTTTCATGGGAACCCTGAATAGCACCTATATTAATAGCATGAGGCACAGGTAGCACAAAGTGTTTACCCATGCACTAACTGCGTTGTGCTCACCACGCCCCCACTCCTCCCTAACCGCCCCTTCCCAATCCTAACATGCGACATACTGTCAGTGTTGTAATCGGCACACGCTCGCTGTCCTGGCCCCTTGCTGTCAGTCACTGTGGGCTTCAGTATGCTCTTAACATTCACCAAAATCCACGCTGACTGCACAACACACTTTATTATAAGGGCCCCTTTGAGAAAAGTGAACAAACCATCTGAAATGAAATAAAAAGCTAAAAGCATAGGTAGTAGGTGACTCGGCTCTTTGAAGAGGCTAAAGTGAGGTGTGGCTAGGGTGGGATGGGGCGGGGCAAGGCAAGGCAAGTTAAAATCCTTGGGTTAGTGGGCAACACCTATGCCATTAGTAAAGGGACAGTGGCGGCACTTTTGAATACAGCAGGGAAGCACCCTTCACTCAGTGGCTCAAGTGCAGCTGTACCTGTTGCTTCCACAAGTAGCCCCGTTACTGATAGCAGTATGCATACTGAGTCCATTCCAAAAAAACTCAAAATAATGCATCAAAATATTACAGTATATTTAAAAAGAACAGTATCTGCCATATTCTGGAAAAATATACCGCTACTTTAACACTTGGCTACCAGTCTGCCCTAGTTCCCCAGTCTAGCATCTTCTTGTTGGCCATCAGCCTGATTCCCGCATGTACATCCCCTTTGTATGTCCGGTCTGAGCTGGATGTACAAAGGGTATCGCGATTCTGATCCCATGGGGAATGTCTAGGCCCACAGAATCAGAATTTAAAAGCCGTGACGTCGGCCGCCAGAAATTAAGGTTTATTTCCAACCACCTGACCCCCGATTGGCCTCCTAAGGCCAGGGTCGGGCTGTGGGGAATAAACCCTGCCCCCCCCCCCCCCCCAGCCCCTTCTGCGCTCTGGAGCAAACAGAAAAAAACATCCAGGGAAGTTATTCCACCTCGGAGGTGGAATAACCTCCCCGACCATTTTGCCAGCTCTGGACATACAGGGCCGACATTAGAATCGGACGTGTACGTCCAGGGC
The DNA here is from genome assembly GCA_033557465.1 of Ichthyophis bannanicus. NCBI lineage: Eukaryota > Metazoa > Chordata > Amphibia > Gymnophiona > Ichthyophiidae > Ichthyophis > Ichthyophis bannanicus. Next base: position 289,903,504 of record CM066037.1, on the reverse strand, counting down.
TGGCGACCTCCCACTGCCCGCCCACTCTCCACCCCCAGGCTGCCTCTTCCCCGCTGCCGACTAACTTCCCCACAACCGTCGGGGAAGTTAGTCGGGTGGGGGGGGGGGGGGTGGAGCCGCCATAAATTAGGCCCCATATAAAGAGTCGTGCTCATCAGCAGTGTAATAGGAATCCTGTGGTTACTGCTAACCGTAAAATAATCTGCCTATCAGGTTTTTTTGGTAGGTTGCCAAATGGCCCCTAGGCTTCATATCTGCTGGCTTTTAATTTACTGATGAGTTATCAAAGATGGCTGGAATAAGTATTATCTGTATTAACTCTACGAATGCTTATTAAGTTTCAATGTAAACCGCTTTGATTGAAATGGTAAAGCGTATATAAAACCTGTCAAATAAATAAATAATGATCACATCCAAGTCTCAAGGGGACGAGGAGGAGGCATGGCCTGTGTGATGCTACGGAGATGTATGTTGTGAAGGTTAAAACAAACTCAAACATCAAAAAAATTAATAAGCTGCAATTACATACAAATTCATGCTTAGCAGTTCATTAATATTAAAATAAGGTTAACACAAATTGGAATAGGCAATATGATCTACATTAACTCATGATCAATGTGAACATTTAACACATTCCTGAGGTGAAGTTCAATTTTTATGCTTGTTTTAATCTCTGAAAGCTAGCACAGGTAGCAATTGTATTTGAATTTAGCTTATACCTTTCCAGTGATACTTCAAGAAGAGTTACAGTCAAGTACAGCAGGTATTTCTATGTCCCTAGCAAACTTACAATCCAAGTTTTGTATCTGAGGCAATGGAGAGTTAAGTGACTTGCCCAAGGCCACAAGAAGCAGAAGTGAGATTTGAACCCTGGCTTTCCTGGTTCCAGCCCTTTAGACTACACCTCCAATGCTTTCACTGTATGAGGTCAGTTGGTGGAGCAGGAGGGAGAAAACTGTTTTCTCCTGCTCCCCATGCTATATTGACACTATTAGAATGGGTAGATACAGCACAGTTACTTACCTGTACAGGTGATCTCTGGGAACAGCAGGAATTAGTCCTCACATATGGGTACGTCGGTACCGACGGAGCCCGAGCGGGAAAGCTCCCCAGCTTCCCAGAAGGAAAGCTTTTGGGACCTCCCACTGCGCATGCGCGCTGCCTTCCCGCCTTCCTGACCAACTCTCCTCAGTTCGAGTTTATAGCTGAGACAATAAAGAGAGGAAAGGAAGAGAGAGAGATACAACTCCTAGGGGAGGTGGGTGGGTTGTGAGGACTAATTCCTGTTGTTCCCAGAGATCACCTGTTACAGGTAAGTAACTGTGCTATCTCCAGGAACAAGCAGGAATAAGTCCTCACATATGGGGACTCCCTAGCTAAGATGCCCGGGAGATCCCCTAAAGGGTATGAGACCCTGAAAGGTTCTTCATCTTCCTATGGATCTCAGGTATCCATTCAGGGAAGGTGGACTGGAGTTGTTCAAGAATGGAACAGGTGTCTGAGGACAGCCTGACCAAACAAGGCATCCCGGCGGGAGTCCTTGTCCAAACAGTAATGGGCTGTAAAGCGTAGTTACTCACCTGTAACAGGTGTTCTCCAGGAGCAGCAGGAATCAGTCCTCACATATGGGTGACGTCGGCGCCGACGGAGCCCTCGCGGAGCAATTTTCCCCAGCTTTCAAAGAAAGCCTTTGGGAATTGCAGCGCGCATGCGCGGTCGCCTTCCCGCCCAAGGGTGCCATCTTAGCCAGTCAGATGACATAGCTAAAAAAGACAGCATAAAAATTTGCAAAAAAACTTAAGCAGATGATTGCAACTCCAAGGGGAGGAGGGAGGGTTGTGAGGACTGATTCCTGCTGCTCCTGGAGAACACCTGTTACAGGTGAGTAACTACGCTTTCTCCAGGACCAAGCAGGAAGTCAGTCCTCACATATGGGACTCCCAAGCTTAAGGCTACCGGAGACCCGAAGCACAAAAATGAGCTCCCTCTAGCTCAGCAGCACAGAAGGAAGGAATCTTCGCTGAATTATTACCCACCGGTAGCCCACATCCGGGATGGAGGGTAGGAGTTGCTCAAACCTCAAAGAGATTACGGAGGACTGCCTGTCCGAAAGCACTGTCCCTGCGGGACTCCCTCTCGAGACAGTAATGGACCGCAAAAGTCTGGCTCGAAGACCAAGTAGCGGCCCGGCAGATGTCTGCCAGCGGAACAGAGCGGAGGTAAGCCACTGACGTAGCCTTTGCCCGAACACAATGAGCCGTGACTCGACCATCCAAGGAGAGTCCGGCTGCCCCATAAGCCCAAGCGATACAGTCCGCAACCCAGATGGACAGAGTACGCTTGGAGAACGGGAGTCCCAATTTATTGGGATCAAAAGACACAAAAAGCTGAGCAGCTTTACGGTGCTCCCGCGTACGGTCAAGGTAGAAGTTCAATGCCCTTTTACAGTCCAGGGTATGGAGGACCATTTCAGCTCGGCTGGAGTGTGGTCTGGGAAAGAAGGTCGGAAGTACCACCTCCTGATTGATGTGAAAAGGGGAGACCACTTTTGGAAGAAATTTTGGGTGAGTCCGTAGGACTACCCTATTTTTGTAGAACCGAGTGTAAGGGGGATCAGACACGAGGGCCTGCAATTCACTTATGCGTCTAGCGGAAGTGAGGGCTATCAAGAACAATGTTTTCCAAGAAAGAAAACGGAGAGAACAGGTAGCCATAGGTTCAAAAGGCGGACAGGTGATCCGCTGTAAAACCACATTCAGATCCCAGTCAGGCGCTGGCGGGCGCAGAGGTGGTTTAAGTAGAAGGAGACCTCGGAGAAACCTCGCTACGAGAGGGTCGCTTGAAAGAGGTCTGCCGTCCATCGGCACATGATGTGCTGAAAGAGCACTGAGGTGAACTTTGACGGAGTTGGACTTAAGTCCCAGATTAGAGAGGTATAGCAAGTACTGCAAGATCACCGACACCGAGCAGGAGAAGGGATCCTGAGACTGTTGGGTACACCAAACGGAAAAGCGACGCCATTTAAGGGCGTAGCATTTGCGGGTAGAAGGTCGCCGAGAAGCTAGGACGACCTCTTCCACCTCTGCCGGCAGGAGAAGGGGAGCAAGGACTACCCTCTCAGCAGCCAGGCCATTAGATTGAGAGATCTGAGGTTGGGGTGTAGCAGAGACCCCTGATCCTGAGTGAGGAGATCCGGTTGAAACCCCAGAGGGAATGGATCCTCTACCGCTAATTGCAGCAGGAGTGGAAACCACGGCTGTCTGGGCCAGCGAGGGGCCACCAGGATCATGGAAGCTTTGTCTCGGAGAACCTTGAAAAGAGTTCGAGAGACTAGCGGGATGGGAGGAAAAGCATACAGGAGGCTCTCCGACCATGAGAGTAGAAAAGCGTCTGCCGCAACTCGAAGGGGATGTGGCTGACGAGAGCAGAAGCGAGGAAGTTGCCGGTTGAGAGGACTGGCAAAGAGATCCATCGTGGGGAGGCCCCACTTTAGAAAGAGCTTCTGAACAACCAAGGGATCCAGGCGCCACTCGTGCGGCTGGAGGATCCTGCTGAGTTTGTCCGCCAGGCAATTTTCTTGGCCTGGGAGATAAACTGCCTTGAGAAGAACGCCGTGACTGACGGCCCAAGAGCAGAGCTTCTGTGCTTCCCGACAGAGAAGGAAGGAGCCCGTGCCCCCCTGCTTGTTCACGTAGAACATGGCAACTTGATTGTCCGTCTGGACAAGGACGGACTGGTGAGAGGTCAGGTGGGAGAAAGCTTTGAGAGCCAGGCGGATCGCTCTGAGCTCCAGGAAGTTGATCTGCTGAGCAGACTCCCACGTGGTCCAGAGGCCCTGAGTACGTGCCCCTTGGCAATCTGCTCCCCAACCCAGGAGGGACGCATCTGTCGTCAGCACCTGGGCCGGCTGAGGTGACTGAAAAGGCATACCGAGTACCAGGTTCGGCCGATGAAGCCACCACTGGAGAGACGAGGCCAGCGGCTCGGAGACGCGCACTAGGTCTGCTAGGCCGCCTGTGGCTTGTTGCCACTGCTTGCGAAGACACCATTGAGCAGGCCGCATATTCAGGCGGGCATTGGGGGTCACATGGACGGTGGAAGCCATATGGCCGAGCAGTCTCAGGAAGCGCCTGGCGGAGACCAGGGGCTGGCTGCGAAAATGGTCGGCTAGGTCCATGAGCCGTTGAGCCCTGTCGAGAGGCAGGAAAGCTCGTGCCTGAGGAGTGTGCAGTATTGCGCCGATGAACTCGAGATCCTGTGAGGGGAGCAAAGTGGACTTTGCGAAGTTTATGACAAAGCCCAAGTACTGCAGAAGAGTCATCGTGCGGTGTGTGGCGTTGGTGACCTCCGGAGCGGACGCTGCTCTGATGAGCCAGTCGTCGAGGTACGGAAAGACATAGAGGCCATAAAGCCGGAGATGGGCCGCCACCACCGCGAGACATTTTGTGAAGACTCGCGGTGCGCAGGACAGGCCAAAGGGCAGTACTCTGTACTGGTAATGATTTCCTGCCACCACAAACCTTAGGTATTGGCGGTGGCTTGGGTGGATGAGGATGTGCATGTAGGCATCCTTTAGATCCAAGGAGCATAGCCAATCTCCCTGCTGGAGGTAGGGCAGAAGGATTCCAAGGGTAAGCATTTTGAACTTTTCCCGCACGAGGAACCTGTTGAGGTTGCGCAAGTCCAGGATGGGTCTGAGGCCTCCTGTCCTTTTTGGTACTAGAAAATACCTGGAATAAAAGCCTTGACCTCTCAGGTGGTGGGGCACCGGTTCCACCGCCTGTTCCTGTAGAAGACCTGCTAACTCCTGAAGGAGTAAGTCCCTGTGCAGAGGGAGTCGTGGAGGTTCTCCCGGAAAATAGGAGGGAGGGACCTGGTGGAAGTGGAGAAGATAGCCTTCTCTTACGAGTTGAAGCACCCAGGCATCTGAAGTGATGTTGGACCACCTGTGGGCGAAGTGAACCAGCCGGCCTCCGGTGCTGGGAGGAGCCAGCGGAGGGGGAGAGGCTATGCTGAAGGAGTCAAAAGCCCCCACCCTGCTGAGCAGGGGCTGGTGGTGCAGGCTTGGGGGCTTGCTGCCTACGGGACCCGTTACCCCGTCCCTTGGTCTGCTGGCGAGCTGCGGGGGCCTGATATTGGGGGTAGTGTTTATAGGCAGCTGCCTTTCTCGGGTAAAAGGACTTCTTTCTCGAGCCCTTCTTTTTCTGGGAAGGGGCGGAGGTCTTCCTAGAAAGCCTAGTCCTGGTGAGAGTCTCTGTCTCTAGTTGTGCAGCCTTCTCGTCCATAGGTTTGCCAAAGAGGTTTTCACCTCGGCAGGGGACATCGACCAACTTGTCCTGCACCCAGGGCTCAAGGTCAGACGACTGAAGCCAAGCCTGTCGGCGGGCACCGATGCCGGCTGCGGCCACTCGAGCCGATGCTTCAAAGCCATCATAGGCTGCTCGGGATATGAATTTTGAGCATTCCCGAATGCCAGTGGACAAGGCTAGGAACCTCCGCAAAGGTTCCTCGGACAACCCAGCGGAGAATCCGGCTAGCTCTTTAGCCAGGTCTCGGAGATACATGCCCATGTATAGCTGGTAGGTCTGGACACGACACGCAAGCATAGAGCCCTGGAAACACTTCTTACCAAGGCCATCCAGGTTACGGGCCTCCCTGCCAGGAGGCACCGAGGAGTGCATCTTCTGGCTCTTAAGACGATGCATGGCCGATTCCACTACCATGGAATGGTGTGGTAGCTGTGCTTTTTGGAAGCCAGGGCTCTTGCGGACTCGATAGATAGAATCGACCCGCTTGCTCAGGACCGGCGAGGAGGCCGGACTCTCCCACATGCGGAAGAGTAGTCGTTCCAGCATGGGAGGAACCGGTACGGTAAAGTGTTCCCTGGCGGGAGAGTCATACTGGAGGGTGTCGAGCTCTTCGGCTCGAGGCTCCTCCTCGGGATCCGCAGGGAAGGCCAAAGCCTTGGCCATATCCCTGACGAAGTCCGAGAACCGGGCATCCTCCGGAGGGGACTGCTTCCGAGGTTCGGACTCAGGCAAGTCCGAGGGGACACACCGAGTCCGAAAAGAATCAGGTGACTCTTCCTCTTCAAACTCCCAGACCGACTCCGAGGAGGAATCGGTGGGGTCGGCCCGGGCAGGCAGCGGCGCCGGCCGCCCCGACGCCGAGGGAGTCGGCGTCGACGACCTCGGTCCCGAACGGGAGGCCGAGGGTGACCTCGACCGAGGATCGACTCGAGTTTGCATGGACTCGAGGATCGGCTCGGTCTCCGGGGTCGACTTAGACGTCGACGTCCCGGCGGTCGGGGCAGCGGCGCCAGCGAGGCTAGCGAGCAGTGCCCGCTGCTGGTCCATGAAGGCAGACAGTCTGCTCTCCATGGCCGTCAACCTGAGTCCGACCTCAGGTGACCCAGCAGCCCCCGACTCGGGCCCCGACGATGTCGGCGGTCTCGGAGGCGAGTCCAGGAGGACCACAGGACTTACCCGAGCAGGCAGCTCCGACTCCATGCGAGGTCGCTTCGAGAGGTGCTCCTTCTCCAAGGACCCGGGACGGCTATCGGGGCTATGCGACCTGGCCCTCGCGGAGCCAGGAGCGTCCACCGACGCCGCCCTCGCGGGTTTCACCTTCCGTCGATGGTCCCCGGAGGGAGAACCCCTGTCGGAGGAACTCCGGCGACGGTCAGAGCTGGAACCTCTGGACGCCGAGGCCTCCGACGAGGTCCGGGTACGGCTGGGGTCAGCGAAGATCCTATCCCGCTGATGCCGCCGACTTCTCAACGCTTTGGAGGACATTTTGCCACAGGCCCCACAGATCATTTCTTCATGATACGGGCCCAGGCAGCGGAGGCAATTATCGTGTGTGTCAGTTAGTGACATATTTCGGTCACACTGACCACACCGCTTGAAACCACTGGCAGCCATCGGGGGAAAAAGGGCCCCTGCGAGGTCAAAAGACCGGGCTGCCAGTGAAAAAACCGAAAACGAAACTGACTAAATCAGAAAAACCAAAAAAGAAGAAGAGGACTCGTGACCGGCGTCGCGAGTCCGGGCGGGAAGAAAACCGGCGTCGAACCGAAGGAAAAAAGAGAATATTACGAATAAAATCAACTTTTTCGCGGGGACACGACGGGTACGTCTGTAGGGCTCCGCGGAAAAAAGAAGACTGGCTAAGATGGCACCCTTGGGCGGGAAGGCGACCGCGCATGCGCGCTGCAATTCCCAAAGGCTTTCTTTGAAAGCTGGGGAAAATTGCTCCGCGAGGGCTCCGTCGGCGCCGACGTCACCCATATGTGAGGACTGACTTCCTGCTTGGTCCTGGAGAAAGGTATGAACCGAGGCCCAGGTGGCTGCTTGACAGATCTGGTCAATGGACACAGAGTTTAGATGAGCCATAGAGGTGGCCATGGCCCTCACGTTGTGAGCGGTGACATGGCCTTCCAGAGAAAGGTTGTTACTCTGGTAAGCAAAAGAGATACACTGAGCAATTCAATTGGAGAGTGTTCTTTTGGAGACTGGAAGTCCTAAATGAGAAGGATCAAAAGCAACAAAAAGCTGAGAAGACTTTCGATGTTGCTGTGTCCTGTGGAGGTAAAAAGCAAGAGCTCTTTTACAGTCCAGAGTATGAAGGTTCCTCTCTGCATTGGATGCATGAGGAGCTGGAAAAAAGACAGGTAAATAAACCTCTTGATTAAGATGAAAAGGTGAGACCATTTTAGGCATAAAGTGAGGATTTGTCCTAAGGACTACCTTATCATGATGGAACCTTGTATAAGGCGGATTAGCCACTAAGGCCTGCAGTTCACTGATGCGGCGAGCTGAAGTGACTGCAATGAGGAAAATAACCTTCCAGGAAAGAAATTTCAAGGAGGTAGTGGCTAAGGGTTCAAAAGGTGGCTTCATAAGCTGACCAAGAACCAAGTTTAAGTCCCATGCCACCGGAGGAGGTCGAATGGGAGGTTTAAAGTTAAGCCTCTCATGAATCTTGCAATAAGAGGATGAAAGGAAACAGGTTGTCCATTGATGGGCTTAAGTGATGCCGCAATAGCACTCAAATGGACTCTTACTGAATTCGTTTTGAGTCCTGCATTGGAGAGATGCAGGAGATATTCCAAAAGAGAATTCAATGGGAGTGCCAGAGGGTTAAGACCCTTTTGAGCACACCAAATGGAAAATCTTTTCCATTTAAAAGCGTAAGAACGCCTAGTGGAAGGTTTCCTAGAGGCATGTAGGATATCCTTCACTTGCTGCGAAAGATTGAAGTGTTGAAGGTCTAGGCCTTCAGTAACCAAGCTCTGAGGTGAAGGGACTTGGGGTTTGGGTGCCACAAAGTCCCCTCCTCTTGAGACAGAAGGCCTGGAGCCGCTCCCAAGTCCAGGGAGGGGGCTTGGGAGAGATGCAGAAGTAAAGGGTACCACACTTGGCGTGGCCAGCGTGGAGCTATGAGGATCATGGACCCTTGATCCCTTTGAAGTTTGAACAGAGTCTTGGGAATCAAAGGAATGGGTGGAAAGGCATACAGGAAACCCTGACCCCAATGCAGGAGGAAGGCATCCTTGGTCTGAACTCCCTGACACGGAATTCTGGAACAGAACCGGGGAAGTTTGGCATTCCACGGACTTGCAAAGAGGTCTATGTCCGGGGTTCCCCATTTCTGGAAGATTCTGAGTACCTGATCCATGTGCAGGGACCATTCGTGTGGAAGCAGAACTCGACTGAGTCTGTCTGCCCAAGAGTTTTGGATTCCTGGAAGATATACTGCCAGGAGATGGATTTGATGCTCTCTGGCAAAGGCCCATAATCTTAGAGCTTCGTTGCAAAGCGACAGAGAGCCAGTCCCTCCTTGTTTGTTTATGTAAAACATGGCTACTTGATTGTCCGTGTGAATAAGGACTGTCATGTTGCTGAGGAGGGTATGAAAAACTTTGAGAGCTAGAAAGATTGCTCATAGTTCCAAGTGGTTGATATGAAGGGTGGTCTCCTGTGGAGACCAAGTGCCCTGAGTGGAGAGATCTTGGAGATGAGCCCCCCAACCTGTTTGGGAGGCATCTGTTGTGAGAGTTGCTTGGGGCAACAATGGTTGAAAGGGGGCCCCCAACAACAGATTTTGAGTGGATATCCACCATTGGAGAGACCAAAAAAGACTATTGGAGTTTGCTATTTGGTCTGAGAGAGCTCCTGATGCTTGAGTCCACTGGGTGGATAAAGTCCATTGAGCTGCTCTCATATGTAGGCGAGCATAAGGCACCACATGCACTGTGGAGGCCATGTGGCCTAATAGTTGTAGCATCTCTCTGGCAGTCAAGTGGCTTCCGGACTGAGTCTGAGAGGCTAAGTGCACCAGACGTTGGCAACGGGCCTGAGGTAGATAGGCCCTTGCGGTGGTGGTATCCAACCAGGCCCCTATGAATTCTAGGGATTGAGTAGGGGTGAGTTGGGACTTTGGCAGATTGATCACAAGTCCCAGATACAGTAGAATTCGCCTGGTGCGATCCAGGGAAGTCTGAGCCTCGGACTGAGACGGAGCTCGGATGAGCCAGTCGTCCAGGTATGGGAAGACAAAAATTCCCAGGGTGCGTAGGAATGCAGCTACTAATGCCATGCATTTGGTAAATACCCTTGGAGCAGAGGCTAGACCGAAGGGAAGTACTCTGTATTGGAAGTGTTTTCCCTGGAACAGAAACCGTAGGAATTTTCTGTGGGATGGATGGATGAGTATATGTGTGTACGCATCCTTGAGATCTAGAGAACAAGCCAGTCCTGACTCTGTAGGTATGGAAGGAGAGTGCCTAGAGAAAGCATCTTGAATTTCTCCCTGTATAGAAATTTGTTCAATTCTCCAAGATCCAAAATGGGTCTGTACCCCCCTGTTTTCTTGGGAATGAGAAAATAAGGGGAGTAAAAACCTGACCCTTGTTGAGGAAGAGGAACCTCTTCTATTGCTTTTTGGGCGAGAAGAGTGGTCACCTCCTGACCCAACAGGTCTAGGAGAGATGGGGGAGAATTGAAACTTCTCACCATGGTATGGGGAGGAAGGTTGGAGAAATGTAGTTTGTAGCCCTCTCTGATGATAGAGAGGGTCCATTGCTCTGATGTGATTTGCTCCCATCTGGGAGCAAAATGAGTTAACCTTTCTGACTCTAAAACATCCAGAACCTCTCACCATTCCAGGAAGGTTAGGTTCTCTAGTTTTAAGTCAAAAACTCTGAGGGGGTTGGGACTGTTGGGCTGTAGCAGCCCCTGCAGGTTTTGCCCTGGCCTGTTTAGGCTGCTGACGCTTAGGAGCAAAGCGAGCTGCAGAAGATTGTTGGCCAGTATTTGTGGCAAATCTGGCCTTCTTGTAGAAAGGCTTTTTGAAAGATTTCTTCTTGACAGGGGTAGAGGTAGACTTAGAAAGTCTATCCAAAGCAGCATTTTCTGCATCCATTTGAGTGGCTTTGATTTGCCACTCCTTACCAAACAGATTCTCACCTGTACAGGGCAAATTTCCCAACCCATCCTGGACCCAGGGTTCAAGGTTAGAGGCCTGGAGCCAAGCAATTCTGCGAGCCGCTATGGCAATACCTGAGGCTCTGCTAGCACCTTCAAAGGAGTCAAAGGCTGCTCTGTTGGAGAACTTTGAAATATCTTGAGTATGCTTAAGCAGAAGAAGGAACTCCTCCTTTCTATCCTCTGGGATAAAGGGGAGAAAATGGCGTATTTTTAATGCAATTTCCTTCAGAAACATGCCCATATAGAGGCTGTATGAGTTGATTCTGGCAATAAGCATACTTGCTTGGAAGATTTTCCTTCCAGCATCCAGAGTCCTACATTCTCTTCCTGGGGGAGTAGAAGAGTGTCTTTTAGTACTCTTGATCCTTTTCATAGCTGACTGCACCACAATGGAGTGGTGCGGGAGCTGAGTTTTTTGAAACCCAGGAGAAGGGGGGACACGATACATGGTGTCCAGACGACGAGAATGTGGAGATAGGGTGAGAGGAGTCTCCCATAAGTCCATCATGTGATCTTGAAGAATTTCATGGATGGGCAGGGTGACTGCCTCTTTGGGAACCTTAGAGTATCCTAAAATGTCTAACTTTTTTGCTCTAGGTTCTTTTTCAGAGGATACAGAAATAGAAAGACCTTTAGCTACTTCAATGATGAAGTCTTGAAAGGATAAATCCTCTGGAGGAGACATTCTCCTCTTTGGAGAAGAGGGCTCCTCAGGTAGAGTAAGGGATACTTCAGCAGAGTCATCTGATGAATCAGGATCATCAGAAGACTCAAAGTATCGTCTGTTTGCTTCCAGGGATCGATAAGCGTATCGACCGGTATCGACATCGGGGGTACCCGGAACCGGATCGGTATCGGGAAAAACCCCGGAACCAGGAACCGGAATCGGTATCCTGGTCGATGTGGAAGGCATGGGTACCGGTATCGGTTGTGGTACCGGAACCGGAGTCGGTACCGCAGGGTGCAGTACCGAGGGCGTCGCAGCCTTAATAAAAGCCAGAATGGCCTGCTGCATGGATTGAACTGTATGATCCATGGACGCCACGACTGTCTGGATGTCGGTACCGGATGATTGAGCCGGTACCCCAGAACAGTCTAACAGGTGATCGGTCGAGGCCGTGCCATCGATGTCAACCTGTAACCCCATAGGAGGAGCTTTGGAAGCCGGAGCTTCCCGCCGGGGTTGTTTGGCTGGGGCAGGGTCCTCAGGGTCAAGCCCAGGGGTATCTCGATACTTAGAGGGAGATTTGCCCTTTGAGGACCTGCCAGAGGAATGTTTGGTTACCTGAGATCCATCAGGAGAGGAAGACCTGGAAGATGTCGATGCTGGAGTATCTGTAGAAAACAGCATGTGAAACTTGGCTGCCCGGTTCTGTAAGCCACGTTTAGACATCAAAGAACAGGATGGGCAATCCGGAATGGAATGGTCAGGCCCCAAACATTTAAGACACCATTCATGGGTGTCTGTGACTGAAATAGTACCGCTGCACTTGGTGCATTTTTTAAACCCAGAGGCTTGTTTCTCCATGAGGGAGAATTAGTGAAGGCCTAAAGGCCTCACAGAAGTAACACACCAAGTGAGGAAAAGAAAAGAGATTTTTTTTTTTTTTTTTTTTAAATAAAGGAAAAAAGACCGGCGGTACCGGTCTGGAATCGGGGAAGGCAGACACGCGGCCAAAGAAATAAACTAAAATAACAACTTCTTCAGCGGTGACAGGAACACGACCTGCTGGCTCCGCGGAAAAAGAAGAACTGAGGAGAGTTGGTCAGGAAGGCGGGAAGGCAGCGCGCATGCGCAGTGGGAGGTCCCAAAAGCTTTCCTTCTGGGAAGCTGGGGAGCTTTCCCGCTCGGGCTCCGTCGGTACCGACGTACCCATATGTGAGGACCTATTCCTGCTTGTTCCTGGAGATAAAAGTTCACCTGGGGTAGAATGTGTGTGTGTGGGGGGGGGGGGGGGAGACAATAAAGGAGTGTTCCTCTCACTCATGGGAGTCTTTGGTCTGGTAATTCTGCTAGTTATGTAAATAAAGTAACACACAAAAGTGTCAGTTTACTCTGGCTAATGAACTTCATCTTGCTTTTGAATGTCATTTTCAGTACTCTATCACCTTATTACATTTTCATGCAATCTCCATGCCTGAATGTCAGACTGCAATAAATGTCACCAGAAAAACATCATAAATAATGGCAAAGAAGCAGGAAAGTGCTTAGGATTCTGATTTGTCTCACGTTATCCAAAACTGGATCAAGTGAGATTAAAAAAAGGCTCTGCCATTCTCCTCTGTCCTTTCCCCTACTCCGTCTGCTATACACAAGGTCAAAAGCAATGCTGCTCACGATCACTATCTATATTCTCACATTTTTACACATTTTCTTCTTGGACAAAATGTTTATTCTCATTCACTACATCTTGCCAGTCTTCAGATTTGTAATCTTTCTTACAATGGTTCCCTATTATTGTCTAAAGGAAAACCTTTTACTTCTTTCTAAATATAATAAGTTTGCATTTCAACTTCAAGAAAATCTTTTCATTTTTTTTCCATTTTTTATTTATAAGAATTTAACAAATTCGACAAGAATACACTTGCACAAGAAACAAGAGTATAAAACAAAGATACAAAGGAAAAAAGGTAACAATAAAAAAAAGAAAATTAATACAAAGGTTATGCCCTCAAATTAAACCCTAATAACAAGAGGAGCGGAGAAAATACAAATGGAGATATTTACAAAGGAAAATTTAATAAGATAAAAGCATAGGCACAAGATGTAGAGATACCTCCTATAGCATCTACCGCCCCACCACCACCCCATAAACCCATGCTCACTGAAGAAAAACCTTCTTCACATCCAGAAAAGCCCCAAGCTATTCTGAGGAAAAGAAAATATCCTTCATATTTACATAGGTAATGAAGCATTTACAGGGATATTTTAATAGAAAATGAGCTCCCAAAGATATTGTCTCCTGGCGCATTGATAGGAAAAACAGTCTCCTCTCTTGAGTGGAGCAGCTAATATCTGGATATATCCAAACAGTTTGCCCCATAAAGGGGACTTCTATTTTCTTAAAAAATAAAGCCAAAATTTGAGATAAATCAGACTCAAACACATAACTAACTAAGATATCCCTTTCAGTAATTTGGCTAAGAGTGTGATTCTAAAACAGCCATGTCTGACTGGCAGAAACAACTATCCTGAAAACAAGCATGTAAAAAACCTGATTCCGTTACCATGGGTATAGACGCACTCACGGTTCCGGAATCATGGAGATATATGTCCCCGGCGTGGCAAACGTCACTGTGCCCACCATATTCTGACAAGATAGATGTCTTAGATGCTTCCTGTCTCCTTGCAGATACGCCCCCGCTGGCAAAATGTACATCTCGTAAGTTGATGCTCACACTAACAGTGGTGTGCTCATGCAAACAATACATCAATACGGATGAAACAGATATGGTCATATAAACCAGACTATATATACTAGTCTGTTGCATGCCCATAACACTACAAGCTTATGTACACGCACCAAAACTATTGTATAAGCAAGTGGAAAGAGATGTTTGTCCAGACAGACCCTGCAGCAAAACAAACATGGCATTTGAAGAACACCTTAGTAATTGCAGTCACAAATAGCATGGTGCAGTCAGATATGTATTAGTGCAGTATGCCCCCACTCCGAGGGGCCCCCACCATTGACAGGGACATGCCGTATGTTGATGCAGAGCAGCTTTCCAGAATATACTGCCCATTCACACGGGTTCCTGGTGATGCTGTGATCAGCTCCATGGTCCAGGGACTGGCCAGGCATCCATGTCCCCCCCCAGGGTTGTGGATCAGCACACCAGGGCCTCCCCTGTAGTCTCATACCACACACAAACACTCTTGCTTGCAGTCACAAATAACATACCTCTGCAAAATCTATGCCCTGTACCTATAAACAACTGTTGGTAAGACATAATGGCACGGTGTCTCAGGACAATACATCTGCTCTGCATTTCTCAACCAAAGACAATTCTGCTCCATACAACCTAATATACCATCCCTACATCTACAGTCCCATTTTTACAAACATTGGAATTGTTAGGGAAGCCTAGAATAGCCCCTTTAGCACAAACAGCAAATGTCAGCATAGCCAGAATAAAGACTATTGCAGTGCTTTATATGTCTTTAGGGGTGTTTTTTTTATTGTTCCCTAATTTTACAAACATCCCTCACCTGTGCATTATATTCTTTACAACTGCATCTTGTGCCCTCCCAGACAGCAGACACACCAGTTCAATCTAGACGTGTCACAACCATTCATCTCTAAGGGACGTGTTGAAGATCAGAGCCTAAATTTTTCTAAGTCCTAGCCTTATTCCATGTTGGTATAACGTAGGTGTCCATGGCAAACACTCGGGACCTACAAGGGCCTTTCCTGAATATGCTTTCTACGTCTCTGCAGCATTTCACGCCCCAGTTCCGCCCCCTCCTGCCCACGTTCTGAGATAGCGTAGTTACTCACCTGTAACAGGTGATCTCCAGGAACAGCAGGAATTTAGTCTCCACATATGGGTATTGTTGGTACCGACGGAGCCTGCGCGGGAACACTCCCCAGCGTCCAATAGGAAAGCTTTTGGGAACATCCCACAGCGCCTGCGTGCTGCCTTCCCGCCTTTCCAACTATCCCTCTCCAGTTGAGTTTATAGCTGAGACAAAAGAGAGAGAGAGAGATACAACTCCTAGGGGAGGTGGGCGGGTTGTGAAGACTAAATTCCTGTTGTTCCCGGAGATCACCTGTTACAGATGAGTAACTACGCTATCTCCAGGAACAAGCAGGAATGTAGTCTTCACATATGGGGACTTCCTAGATGCAGATGCCAGGGAGATGGCCCCAGGAAGTTGTTAGGCCTTGTGAAAGGGCTCCACTTCCCCCCATGGATCTCTGGCATCCTACCAGAGATTTGATTAATTTATTTATTTACATTCTCTTATATACCGCGCTATTCTGCATCAGATTAAGTCTGAAAAAGGTGTTGAAGAACAGCCTGGCCAAACAAGGCATCCCAGCGGGAGTCCTTGTCTAAGCAGTAGTGGGCTGTGAAGGTATGTACCGAAGCCCAAGTAGCTGCTCGACAGATGTCATCGATAGACACAGAGTGAAGATGAGCCATTGAGGCTGCCATGGCTCTCACATCATGAGCTGTGACATGGCCTCCAAGAGGAAGGTTCTTACTCTAACAGGCAAAGGATATGCACTGAGCAATCCAGTTAGATAGAGTTCTTTTGGAAACTGGAAGTCCCAAATGACTAGGATCAAAAGCAACAAAGAGTTGAGAAGATTTTCTATGTTGCTGTGAGCTTTGCAAGTAAAAGGCCAAAGCTCTTTTACAGTCCAAGGTATGAAGGTTCCTTTCTGCACTGGAGGCATGAGGTCTCGGAAAGAATACAGGAAGGTAAACCGCTTGGTTTAAATGGAAAGGCGAAACCACCTTTGGCATAAAGTGTAGATGAGTCCTAAGAACTACCTTATCATGGTGGAACCTTGTATAAGGAGGATCAGCCACTAACGCTTGTAATTCACTGATGTGACATGCTTATGTGATTGCAATGAGGAAGACGACTTACCAAGAAAGGAATTTCAAAGATGTAGTGGCTAATGGTTCAAAGGGCAGTTTCATGAGCTGCCCGAGCACCAGATTTAAGTCCCATGCCACCGGTGGTGGCTTAATGGGAGGCTTTGTTAAAAGAAAGCCTCTCATAAATCTCGCTATGACAGGATGAGAGGAAATAGGTTGTTCACTTAGAGGCTTGTAAGAAGCTGCAAAAGCGCTAAGATGGACTCTTACTGAATTTGTCTTGAGACCCGCATTTGACAAATGAAGGAGATACTCCAGTATCGATTCCAGAGGTATCGCAAGAGGGTTAAAACCCTTCTGCGAGCACCATATGGTAACCTTTTCCACTTAAAGGCATACGAGCATCTTGTGGAGGGTTTCCTAGAAGCATGAAGGATATCCTTTACCTGCTGGGAAAGGTTAAGATCCTGAAGTTCTAGGCTTTCAGCAACCAGGCCCTGAGATGCAGAGACTGGAGATTCGGATGCCAGAGCATCCTGTCCTCTTGGGAGAGAAGATCTGGAGCGGATCCCAACTCCAGAGGAGGAACTTGAGAGAGATGTAGGAGCAGAGGGTACCACGTTTGTCGTGGCCAACGTGGAGCTATGAGGATCATATGACCTCTGTCTCTCTGAAGCTTAAATAGGGTTTTGGGGATGAGGGGAATGGGTGGGAAGGCATATAGGAAGTCCTGACCCCAGTGGAGGAGCAGGCGTCCCTTGCCTGACAACATCAAACCGGAATTCTGGAACAGAACCGGGGAAGTTTGGCATTCAGCGGACTTGCAAAGAGGTCTATGTCCGGGGTTCCCCAAATCTGAAATATTTGGGCAACCTGGTCTGCATGGAGAGACCAGTCGTGTGGGAGCCGAACTCGATTGAGTTTGTCTGCCCAAGAGTTTTGAATTCCTGGAAGATACACCGCAAAGAGATGAATCTGATGCTCTCTGGCGAGGGCCCATAGTTGCAAACCTTCGTTGCATAGCGACAAAGAGCCTGTTCCGCCCTGCTTGTTCACATAGAACATAGCTACTTGATTGTCCGTTTGAACTAGGACTGTCCTGTAGCTGAGCTGGGTGTGAAATACTCGAAGAGCAAAGAAGATTGCTCTGAGCTCCAGGAGGTTGATGTGAAGACAGGCCTCCTGTGGAGTCCAGGTACCCTGGGTAGAGAGATCGTGCAGGTGGGCTCCAGAACCCACCTGTGATGCATCTGTTAGGGTGGCTTGGGATAGGAGTTGCTGGAAAGGAGACACCACCAGAAGGTTTCTGGGTGATTGCCATCATTGGAGGGACGAAATAAGACGATCTGAGTTTGTTATTTTGTCCAACAGGTAGCCTGAGGCCTGTGTCCACTGAGTGGATAAAGTCCACTGGGCTGCGAGCATATGGAGGCGAGTATAAGGAACCACATGCACGGTGGATGCCATGTGGCCTAGCAATTGTAGCATTTCCCAAGCTGTGAGACAAGGTTTGAGCACTGCTTGGGAAGCTAGCTGTGCTATGCGAAGACAGGGGGCTGCGGAAGGAAAGCCATCTGTTTGGTATCCAGATGAGCTCCTATGAACTCTAGGGACTGAGTGGGAGCAAGACTGGATTTTGGGAGGTTTATGATCAGTCCCAAATACTGAAGGATTCGCATTGTGCGAAACAGAGCAGAGCTGGCTTCTGGCACTGTAGGGGCTCGAATGAGCCAGTTGTCTAAGTAAGGGAAGACGAATATTTCCAGAGTGCGGAGAAATGCTGCTACCACAGCCATGCATTTTGTGAACACTCTTGGCGCAGAAGCCAGGCCAAAGGGAAGAACCTTGTATTGGTAGTGCTTTCCTTAAAACAGGAATCGGAGGAATCTCTTGTGATTTGGATGGATGAGAATATGAGTATACGCATCCTTGAGATCTAGAGAACAAAGCCAATCCTGACTTTGAAGGTATGGCAGCAGAGTTCCTAGAGCGACCATTTTGAACTTCTCTTGGAACAAATATTTGTTCAATTCTCTTTGGTCTAAAATGGGTCTGTGTCCCCCTGTTTTCTTTGGAATAAGGAAATAGGGGGAGTAAAACCCTGCCCCCTGATGGGGAATGGGTACTTCCTCTATTGCTCCTTGAGCAAGGAGCATTGTGACTTCTTCACCCAAAAGACTGTCGAGAGAGGTCTGAGAATTGAACTGTCTTACAATTGTAGGAGGGGGCATGCTGTGAAAATGAAGCTTGTACCCCTCTCGTACAATGGACAGAGTCCAATTGGTACCATCGGTGGGCAAAATGACATAACCTGCCTGGGATGGTCGAGGGTTATGGACCGTTCAGGGGCAGGAAGGCAAAGGTCTCTAGAAAGAAGTCAAAGCCCCTGAGGAGGCTGAGCCGGCTGAAGTTTTGCAGCTTTTGGGTTTTTTGTTGTCTAGGTTGTTGCTGTTGTCCCTTTTGGGCAGTCTGACCTGGACGGTGTCCCTGTTGGGTACAGGAAGGATAAAACTTATTTTTCTTATTGAAAAACAGTTTCTTAGAGGATTTTTTCCTTGCAGGATCGGCTGTAGATTTGGACAATCTATCCAAGGTGATATTGTCAGCATCTATCTCATTAGCCTTCGCCTGCCAATTCTTGCCAAAGAGATTTTCTCCTGTGCAAGGAATGTTTCCTAATTTATCCTGTACCCAAATTTCCAAGTCAGATGCCTGAAGCCACCAATCCGACGTGCACCAATGGCAATAACAGAGGTTCTGATTATGCACTCAAAGCAGTCAAAGGCTGCACGATTTACAAGCTTGGAAACATCCTGAGCATGTTTGACTAGAGTAAGATAGTCTTGCCATTTGTCATCAGGAAGGAGGGGGCTCATAAGCTCCAAGTCTCCTGTGACCTCTTTAAGGAACATTCCCATATACAAGATAGAGGAACTGATCCTAGCTGAGAGCATGTAAGCTTGGAAGCATTGACGCCCAAAAGCATCGAGAGTCCTACATTCACGACCTGGGGGACTGGCTGCATGTCTCTTTACACTTTTCATCCTTCTCATGGCTGATTCCACCACCATTGAATGGTGTGGTAACTGAGTTTTTTGAAAGCCAGGACAAGGTGGAACGTGATACATGGTATTGAGTCTTTGAGAATAAGGAGATGTGGTTAAAGGTGTTTCCCACATCCTTAGCATAAGATCATGTAAAATCTCATGAATAGGTAGAGTAGCTGCCTCCTTGGGAGTCTTAGGGTATTGGAGAACTTACAACTCCTTTGCCCTATGCTCTTTTTCAGGAGCTACTGTGATGGAAAGGCCTCAGGCCACATCACGGATAAATTCCTGAAAGGACATATCCTCTGGCGGAGACATTCTGCACTGAGGAGAAGAGGAATCCTCAGGGAGAAGTACTCTTGTATCAGCAGAGTCTTCGGAGTCTTCAGACTCATCAGAGGATTCAAAATACCTCCGATCCCGGTGATCGTGCAAAGCACGGTACCGGTATCGATCAAAGTCGGTATCGGGTTGTTCCAGTACCGATCTGTCGATGCTGGAAACAGACGCATGACTCGGTATGGGTGGCATACCCGCCGATGCTAAGGCAGTTGGTACCGGTTCCGGTTGAGATGTCTGAAGCGGTTTCAACGGTACTGAAGCCGTGAGAAGAGACGCTAGACTGCATTCAATAGCAAGGGATCTCTGGTCTATCGATGCTGCCGATGCTTGGGTGTCAGTACCGGTAGAAGCGGCCGGAACCCCAGAGCATGGCGCCAGTAGTTCTGCCGAGGTTGAGGCCTTGAGAACATCCCAGAGCCCCGTTAGTGCTTTGGAAGCCGAAGCCTCCCGCTGGGGCAGTTTTGCCGGTGAAAATTCCTCAAGGGCAACGCCAGGGGCATCTCGATACTCTACCCTTTGAGGACCAGCTAGATTTATGTTTAGTTACCTGAGATCCATGGGAGGAAGATGAGGCCCTGGAGGACGTCGATGCAACAGACGCCACGTCTGAGGGAAAAAGGGTGCTAAGTTTAGCAGCTCGGTTCTGCCGGCCCCTTTTTGACATCATTCCACAGGAGAGGCACTCTGAAATAGAGTGGTCAGGGCCTAAACATTTGAGACACCAATCATGGGTGTCGGTGACGGAAATAGTACCGCCACATTTAGAACATTTCTTAAAACCTGAAGTAGGTTTTTCCATTTTTAAGGAAAAAAATTGGGCCTAGTGCCCAAAATGGCGCCTAGCACCAAGGAAAAAAGTTTCTAAAGTAAAACACCTCAGAAACTATAATTTTTTTTTTTAAAGAAAGAAGAAAGAACCGGCGGTACTGGTATGGCATCGAAGGAAGGTAGACGCGACCAGAAAAACAAAGATTAAAGACAAAACTTTTCTGTGGTGACAGGGTATGTGACCTGTCGGCTCCGTGGAAACGAAGAACTGGAGAGGGACAGTCGGAAAGGTGGGAAGGCAGCACGCAGGCGCTGTGGGATGCTCCCAAAAGCTTTCCTATTGGACGCTGGGGAGCGTTCCCGCGCAGGCTCCGTCGGTATCAACGATACCCATATGTGAAGACTACATTCCTGCTTGTTCCTGGAGATCCTTGTTTTCATGCTGTGTATGTGCATGGCTGCATGGTTAGGAATACAGGTCTAGACGTTTTTGCGTGTAAAACATCTATGCTGCACGTCCAGGCGGCCTATTTACATTTCAGAATGATCTCCTAAATGAGGATTCCATAATGTTACTCAAATTCTGTTCATCACAAGATTCAGCAGATTTAGCCTATGAAGTCTTCGGATGGGGAAAAAGTAAACTTTATTCAGTGGTTACAGGAATCTGGAGCACCTCTCATAGATCATTTTTAAATGTTTCTAGCGGATAGATATTAGAAACCTTTCGAAAGTTTAAAATTCTCAAATTTATACAACAATTTATTTTCAAATTGCTCTAGTTTTTGATGAATCAAAGTTTTATCTTTAATCAGTTACCGGAGGATGTAGTAAAGGCTGTTAGTGTAGTTGGGTTTAAAAAAGGTTTGGACAAGTTCCTGGAGGAAAGGTCCATAAACCATTATTAAGAAGTGATCGAAGATATCAATGCTTGACCCAGTACAAGCATTGTGGAACTTGTGTCTCTTGGGGAAACTGCTAGGTACATATGACCTAGATTGGCCACTTTTGGAAACAGAATACTGGGCTTGATGGACCTTGGTCTGACCCAGTATGGCATATCTTATGTTCTTATGTTCAGTTGATCGATAACACCTTTAGAATCATTCACTTCCTTGCTCAGTTCGGCAAACCTTTCTTGCATCTCCTTGACAAATGACTTGTGTTGAGAAAGCGTAGCTACTCACCTGTAACAGGTGTTCTCTGGGGACAGCAGGAATCAGTCCTCACATATGGGTGACGATGGCGCCGATGGAGCCCTTGCGGAAGCATCCCTCCAGCTTTCAAAGAAAGCCTTTGGAAAATGCCACCAAGCATGCGTGGTACCCTTCCCGCCCAAGGCTGCCATCTTACTCAGTCAAATGACATAGCTGAAGATGGCAAAGAAAATATTTTTAAGTAAAAGAGCAACTCCAAGGGGAGGAGGGAGGGTTGTAAGGACTGATTCCTGCTGTCCCCGGAAAAAACCTGTTACAGGTGAGTAACTACGCTTTCTCTGGGAACAAGCAGAAAGTCAGGTCTTACATACTGGACTCCCTAGCTTCAGGCTACTGCAAGCCTGTAGGGAAAAACCTCAAGGGGAGCCATGAGCAACAGCAATTGAGTCCACAGATACAGACTACAGTAGGACACGTGTCCGATGGGAACCAACAATCTGGTAACCTGAACACAGAAGGGTCGGAGGTAGGAGTTACCTAGACCCCAAAAAGATTACGGAGCATGGTTTGGCCGAAGGTGCTGTCCCGTCGGGACTCCCTTTCCAGGCAGTAATGGGCTGCAAAGGTATGGACCCAAGACCAGCTGGCAGCCCGATAAATGTCCAGCATCGGGACAGAGTGCAGGTTTGCCACAGAGGCTGGCATGGCCTTGACACAGTGTGCCGTGACCCAGCCATCCAGCTGGAGCCCAGCCTGCTCATAGGCTAGAGCGATGCAGTCTGCCACCCAGGTGGACAGTGTCTACTTTGTCACCACTTCCCCCAGCTGACTGGGGTCATAGGAAATAAAAAACTGAGAAGCTTTCCGGTGGCCCCGAGTATGATGAATGTAAAAATACAGGGCCCTCTTACAGTCCAAGGTGTGAAGGACTGTCTCTGCCCTACTGGAGTGAGGCCTTGGAAAGAAGGTGGGCAGCACCAACTCCTGATTGAGGTGGAAAGAAGATACCACCTTCGGGAGGCATTAGGGGTGTGTGCAAAGCACGACACTGTTCTTATAAAATCTGGTATACGGCGCTTGGAGCTCGCTGACCCTGCATGCGGAGGTGAGCGCTACCAGGAACATAACCTTCCACGAAAGATATCGCAGATGGCAGGTCACCAGAGGCTCAAAGGGCGGGCGAGTGAGCTGTGCCAGTACCACATAGAGATCCCACTCGGTCGCTGGCAGGCGGATGGGGGGTTTGGATAGCAGAAGACCCCTCAAGAAGTGGGTCACTAGCGGCTGAACCAAGAAGGGTTTGCCTTCCACCGGGTGGTGATGCGCCACCAGGGCGTTGAGGTGCACTCTGATGGATTTTGATTTGAGCCCAGATTGCGAGAGATGGAGTAGATACTGTAGCACTAGCTGCACTTGGCAGGAGAAGGGGTTCAATCCCTGCTCCATGCACCAGACTGAGAATCTTCGCCATTTGAAAGCATTCGCTTTCCTGGTGGAGGTCTTGCGGGAGGCCAGCAGAATCTCCTTCATTTCCCCCAAGAGGTTGAAAGGGGCTAGGGTCACCCTTTCAGCAGCCAGGCCATCAGTGACAGGGATCCCAGGTTGGGGTGCAGGAGAGAGCCCCCTCCTGAGACAGGAGCCCTGAGGAAATCCCCAGTGGGATGGGAGTCTCCACTGCCAGCCTGAGGAGCAGTGAGAACCATGGCTACCTGGGTCACAGAGGGGCCACCAGGATCAGTGAGAGCCTGTCGTGGAGGACTTTGAAAAGCATTTTGGCAATTAGCGGCGTGGGTGGGACGGCATACATGAGACCTTCCGACCACAGGATGAGGAATGCATCTGCCGCCACCCGTGATGGGTGGGCTTGCTGGGAGCAGAAGCGGGACAACTGATAGTTGTCTGGGCTGGTGAAAAGATCCATCCATGGTGTCCCCCAAAGGCGGAAGAGATGGTTGGCCACTCTGGGGTCCAGCTGTCACTTGTTCGGCTGGAGGACCCTGCTCAATCTGTCTGCAAGAGAGTTGTCCTGGCCAGAAGCTATT
Organism: Ichthyophis bannanicus; assembly: GCA_033557465.1. Lineage (NCBI taxonomy): Eukaryota > Metazoa > Chordata > Amphibia > Gymnophiona > Ichthyophiidae > Ichthyophis > Ichthyophis bannanicus. Next base: position 289,880,102 of record CM066037.1, on the reverse strand, counting down.
CTGCCTGTACGAGTATGCCCTGCTGGATTGTGTAGGAGCAGAGCACAATCGCCTCGTGGAAAAGGGTGCGAGACCCTGTGCCCGCCTACTTGTTCTCCTAGAACATCGCCACCTTATGGATCAGAACCAGCTGGTGCTTCAGGCGGAGATTGATCTGCTGGTTGCTCTCATCCTGTGACCAGCTGCCCTGGGTGTGGAGTTCTTCGCAGTGGGCTCCCCATCCAAGCAGGGAGGTGTCTGTCGTGAGGACCCTCTGGGGGCTTGGGGATTGGAAGGGCATCCCAGCTTCAAGATGATGGGGCTTTTGCCACCAAGTCAAAGATTCTGCCAACTGGTGCGTCACTAAAACCCTGTCCTGGAGATGGCCTTTGGCCTGTGTCCACTGGTCTCAAAGGCACTACTATGTGGCCCTCATGTGCAGGCGGGCATTTGGGGTGACATGGACCGTGGAGGCCATGTGCCCAAGAAGGGGCAGCAGGAGCCGAGCTGACACCGAGGGATGGTGCTGTACATCTGCAGCTAGCGTCCTTAGATGGTTGGCTCAGTCTGAAGAGAGAAAGGCCTTCGCCTGGAGGGCATCTCTTGCCCCTATGAACTCCAGACATTGGGTCGGGAGTAGGTAGGACTTGGGGTAGTTTATCACAAACCCCAAGTGCTGCAAAACTTGGATGGTGTGTGCGGTGGCCTGTTGCACCTTTATGAGCCAATTGTCCAGGTATAGGAAGACAAATATCCCCTGGAGGAAGGTGGCCACTACTGCCAAGCACTTGGTGAAGACCGTTGGGGTGGAGGCCAAGCCAAACGTTAGAACCCTATACTGGTAGTGTCCGCCCCCCACCATGAACCGCAGGTACTGCCTGTGGCTGGGGTGAATGAGGATGTGGGTATAAGCATCCTTCAGATCCAAGGTGCATAGCCAATCTCTCTGCTGGAGGTAAGGTAGCAATGTTCCAAGGGAGAGCATCTTGAACTTCTCACTCACCAGGAACTTGTTCAGGCTGCACAGATTGAGTAGGGCCTTAGGCCTCCTGTTCTTTTTGGTACGAGGAAGTATCTGGAGTAGAATCTTTTGCCCCTGAGGTGGTGGGGCACTGGTTCTACTGCCCTGTCCTCGAGAAGACCTGTGAGTTCCTTCATTAGAAGGTCCCGGTGAGGGGAGACCTGGGAGGCTCTCCTGGGAAGAAGAGAAGGGGTGTCTGAGCCAGAAGGAGGTAGCCCTCCCTGACCACCTTCTTTTTACCTGAGCCCTTTCATCTGGGAGGTCTTTTTAGAGAGCCTGGTCTTCGTCATGAATTCGGACTCCAGGTCAGCAGCCTTTTCAGTTATGGGTTTGCCGAAGAGATTCTCTCCTTGGCATGGGACATCGACCAATTTGTCCTGAACCCACTGCTTGAGGTTGGATGACTATAGCCAGGCCTGACGTTGGGCACCAATGCCTGCCGCCACCACTCGAGCCGCCGACTTGAAGCAGTCATAGGCTGCTCGAGATATAAATTTGGAGCACTTATGGATTGCTTTGAACAGGTTTTTGAACCGCTGCAGGGGTTTCTCGGAGAGACCAGCTGAGAACCCAGCAAGCTCCTTCGCCAGGTCTCTCAGATATATGTCCATGTACAGCTGGTAAGTCTGGATCTGGCCGATGAGCATCGAGTCTTTGTAACACTTTCTGCTGAGGGCATTCAAGATGCAGGCCTCCCTACCAGGGGGCACCAAGGAGTGCGTCTTTTGGCTCTTCAGCCGACGAATGGCCAACTCTACCACCATGGAGTTGTGCAGCAGCTGTGATTTCTAGAAGCCCGGGCTCCAGCAGACTCGGTACATCGAGTTGAGCTGCTTGCTCACCACCGGCACTGATGCCAGTGTCTCCCACATATGGAGCATTAGCCGTTCCAGGATCAGTGGGATGGGCACCGTAAGCAATTCCCTCGGCGGGGCCTCGAATATTGGAGGATTTCTAGCTCCTCCATCCGAGGGTCCTCCTCCGACTCCGTAGGGAATGCCAGGGCCTTGGACATGTCCCTCACGAAGTTGAGGAAAGCCATATCTTCGGGTGGGGACTGACGCTGGGGCTCCGAAGGAGGGGAGTCCGAGGGGATGTCACGGTGGTGACGGGTGTCCAGCGACTTCTCATCCTCAGTCTCCCATTTAGAATAATCTGTAGAAGACTAGAAGGAAGGATGGCTCGCAGGCTCTGGGCCTGAGTCCCGCCCACGTCCCTCTGAGGCTCCGCGGCTGGCACCGGGTGCAATAGCTGGGGAGGACCTCGGTCCTGTGGAATGGGAACTGGATCAAGACCTCAGCAGAGGATCGACTCAAGGCCAAATGGCTTTGCAGGATCAGCTCGGCCTCCGGGGATGTCTTTGATGTTGGCAATGGACTGGAGGTTTGGGTGAAGGAACCGGTGGTACTGGACAACAGCGCCCACTACTGGTCCATGAAGGCAGAAAGACTGTGCGCTCCAGGACCACCATTCTGGATTCGAGTCCAGAAGGCTCCACAGCCATCAGTGCGGGTGCCGAGGAACATGGGCCCAACCTCGGTTCCCCCGAAGGGGAGTTCGACAAGGATAGGTTTTGGCAACCGAAGCCAGTCTGAAGTAGAGTCCTTGTGAGGGACCTTGGTACGCCGTTCCCTCGGATGAGCGTCTAGGATTGTGGGACCTGGCTCAGAGTTTACCTAACCTGTCGAAGCCATCCAGGGATGTTGCTTTTGAGACTTTCTTCTTCTTTTTATGTTCCCTCGAGGGAGACACCCTTTCTGAAGAGCTGCGACGTAGTTTGTGGTCCGTGAGGCTGCCCCAAGATTCCGCAGCTTCAAAGGAGGCCTTGGCTTTTGGAGGTACTGGGTACTCCGGGAAAAACTTATTGTGCTGCTGCAGATTGCTCTTGAGCGCCTTGGTGGATATCTTTTTACAGAGGCCACATGCCGCGGGGTCATGGTCCGGCCCCAGGCAATGAAGGTAGCAGTCGTGTGTGTCAGTAAGGGACATGATTTTAGAACATTGATCACACTTCTTGAACCCACTGGTAGCCATGGGGAAAAAATAACCCCAGTGAGGTTGAAGACCTGCGGTGCTGCCAGTTAGGCAAAAAGGGCATAAACGCACCAAAGGGAAAAAAGGACCCGAGGCTCGATGTCGAAAGCAACAAGCTTGGGTGGTGGGAAGAGTACTGGTGCACAACCGGAGAGAGTGGAAAACTCAGGTCGAGAAAAATCAACTTTTTTCTGGGGGGAAACCAGACAGATGTCTGAAGGGCTCCATGGAAAAAAGGAGACTGAGCAAGATAGCACCCTTGAGTGGGAAGGGTACCATGCATGCGTGGTGGCATCTCCCAAAGGCTTTCTTTGAAAGCTGGGGGATGCTTCCGCAAGGGCTCCATCGATGCTGACATCACCCATATGTGAGGACTGACTTCCTGCTTGTTCCTGGAGAAGAGAGATGTTCTACAGCTTGCACTAAGGTTGAATTTGGGAGCATTTAGCAACGGTTCCATCAAGCTTAACAAGCATAGCCCCTATAATTTGCAAAGTAATTTCTGATGAGGCTTGACTCACAGGTGTAGTTGAAGACCCTCCTGGATGATTCTTTTCCTCCATGAGCAGGGCCTATGGCCCAGAGCCTGCTCCAGATCCTGGGTTCTCTGGACATGAATCAACCACCTCCATTCGCAGAGGAACTGTGGTAAGTGGTATTGAGGCTGAGGCGGGGTCCCCGACATTACTACCAACTCCATCAGCAATGGACAGTGCCAGCATTTCAGTAGAAACAAGATTCCGAGGGCTCAGAGTCAGACGAGGATCTGAAAAGACACTGCCGCAGGGCTTCAGATGGCTTACGCTCAAGAGTAGGTGACTCCCCATCTGCATCCTATGCAGTTGAGCTTTCCTTCGTGGCTTTCTCGACCACTAGGGCCTTGAGGAGGAGTGCTTCAATCTTTTGCTGACCCGCTATAAAGGAAGCCACCTTGGCAGCTTTAGCTGGGGCTTTCCCCTTGCGTTTTGGAGTCATAGCAGGTAATAGTACAGGAAAGAGGGAAACGCTCAAGCACTGACCACCTATGGTGCTACTATCTTCATCAACGTCAAGAAAATCTTGAGAAGCAAATGAACAAAACTAAAGGAAAGACTGTACGAACCAACTAGAACCTGACATATCAAAGTTTTGTCATAAGTGGTGTACTCATACTATGCAAGTCAGAACACAAAGCCACACCCTCCCTAACTATTAATATAGATGGAATGGAGATCCTCAAGGTCCAAAATAAGAACTTCTCCATCTGTCTTATTTATAGACCGTCAGCACTTGACCACAACAGTCTAACTCACATCCTTGAATCAGCTTGCACGGCCACCCCCAGGAAACTACACATCATTCTAGAAAACCTGAACTTTCCCTCACTCGACTCCTTCCAGGCAACCTCCCTCCTGGACTCAATGACCGACATGGGTTTTCAACAAATTATAACTGCACCCACCCACAATAGGGTTAACACCCTGGACCTCATTTTCCTCCCTGCCATAAATGCGCAACATACTCGCAACACCCCCCTCCCCCATCCATATCAGCAGTCCCCTGGTATGACCATCACCTTATAACCTTCAAGATCCTACTAATGAGCGCTACTGTCAACACACAGAGTAGCTCACCACTCACCAAACGCTTCACCCGGTTCAACAATGATGCCTTCCTCAGCTCTCAAATGACACCACAGACCTAACCATCTCACTAAGCACCTGGAATAGCACTATACAGAAAGCAGCATCCCCCCCTAACAACCACGCAAGTCACTCCTCCAAGCGCTCGGAAAAATGGAACACCCCAGAACTCCTAAAACTCAAGAGACAATTGAGAAAACTTGAAAAGAAATGGCGCATATCAAAAACACAGCAAAACAAACTCCAATACCTCAATTTACTCACTGCCTACAAGGACACAATAACCAAAGTCAAAAAAGAACACCACACCAGAATCATAAATTGTGCCCTAAATCAACCAAGAGAACTGTTTGCCATTGTCCGGTACCTATTTATTTTTATTTATTTATTTATTTTATTTAACAATTCTTTTATACCGCGCTATTACAATCAGTGCGGTGTACATTGAACAAGAACATACTACAATGCAAACAAGTAACATTGAGTTTTACATTGAACAGGGAACTTCAACAATAGGACAACTGGGGGAACTATGTACAGAATAACTTAATGGTATATACAGTAGTAGTAGTAGTATAAAAAACCAAAACCAACCAAAATGACTCAGACATAAGCAGCATAGAATCCTGCATCCTCGCCAACTACTTTGCCGAAAAACTGAAAAGCAAAAACCACAACCTCACCCCCTCCTCACATGAACCCCCAACAAATCCCAACGTCTGGACTACATTCTGCACACTAGACCAAAAGCACCTGATAAAGATAATAGCTAACATCAATACAATCACCCCCCCCCCACCTGGATCCGTGTCCTGTATCATGGATCAAACCCACAAAAACTAAACTCACCCCATACCTCCTCCAAATAATAAACCAATACCTACTCCAAGGCATCATGCCTGCCAACCTAAAAACGTCCTCTGTTCGCCCCATACTAAAGAATAAGGCACTAAACAGAAATGAACCAAACTCATACAGACCAATAGCAAGTATCTCATTTGTTGCTAAAATAATCGAAAAAAATGTCCTTAACCAACTCCAAGACTACCTAGATACCAACGTCCCCCTAGACATGCACCAGTATGGTTTTTGCCCATTTCATGGGGTCTAAACCCTGCTCCTAGCCCTAACTGATAACCTTATCTGAGGTGTAGATAACCCCAACCATGCATTCCTCTTAGTTTTCTTAGACATTGCATCAGCTTTTGACAACATTAACCACAAAACTCTCATTTCAAAACTGGAATACCTCGGCCTGGGTGGAATGGTTCTATTCTGGTTTAAATCCTACATCACAAACCGCAAGCTCCGGATCCAAATAGGAGAGGAACCCCCAAATACCTTTCCACAAGACCAAGGTATACTGCAAGACTCCGCCCTCTCTGCCCTCCTATTCAAGCTCTACATACAGTCCATCATCCACATATTCAGAAAGCACAACATTCAATACTATATCTACGTGGATGACTTTATGCTGTCACTCCCAATAGATGTAAACAACCCCACCTACAATAACCTAGCTGATTGCACTAATGAAACCGACTCCTGGTTGAAATCCAACCATTTCAGCTTAAATTTCAACAAGACAGAAGAACTCCACATCACAAGGAACCAAAACATAACTCTACCCCAAATTATCACCATTAACACCACCACAATTCCAGTCAAGCAAGAGGTTAAATACCTTGGCATAATCCTTGACATATCACTCAGCATGATACCCCACCCGAAGCAAACAGCCAGAACAATTCTATACAAACTAAAGACCATACAACACTTGAGACCCTTCCTTGAAGCAAACGATTTTAGATCAGTTATGCAAGCCATCATCACCCCACATTTTGACTACTGCAACAGCCAGCAAAAAACCTATACATACTCCAACGAGCGCAAAACATTGCAGCTAGAATCACCTGCAAAGCTCGACTAATCGACCATGTCACACCCCTCCTATACGACCTACGCTGGCTCCCAATAGAAAGCCGGATAAAATACAAACTACTCGTGACAACATTCAAACTCATCAACAATGTTGCACCATCCTTTCTCTCAATTCTCCTCCTTACTCCTGCAAACACCAGATCCCAAAGGGAGAATGCTCTTCACTTCCCAACAATCCCACTCTCTATCCATAAAACAAAACAAATCACCAGCTCCAGAGCTTTTACATACATTGCCCCCAGCCTTTGGAACTCCCACCCATTAGACATCCGTGAAATCAAAGACCTCAAAGAGTTCAAAAAGCAGCTCAAATCTCACCTCTTCACCATACACTATGGAGAAGACAACTCATACCCAAGCTCACATGCATCACTGAGACACTAGCCTATCAACTAACACAACTGGGGATAAGGACTACACAAGGCCATGCAGAACTAAATCATGCGCACCCAAACCAAAGAACACCTGTATATAGTGTCATCGACCCCTTTGCCTTCCGGTGCTTATCTCCTCACGCACAGGCAGGGTGTTAAGCCTAGGCCCCGCCCAGAGCCTTGCTGGGCCCTCTGGGATATGTAGTATTTTTATAGGCCAGTTCAAAGAATCAGTTGTGGCAACGAGGTAAGGCTTAAATAGGTTTTATTCCCCTTTCAAGAGGATTCTTTTGGTGGGTGAAACAAAAAGTATACAGCCCCACTTGGGCACAAACAAAGTGACAAAAATGAGAACAGAAATTGCTTAATCTTCAGCTTTTAACAGGTAAATGAAAAGTATTCAAAACAGTTCTTTCCAGCATACAAAGACCTTTTCCTTTGTGGCTTTCAAGCTTGGTAAATCACAACTTGTTTATCTCAAAGAAAATACATTATCCGAAACTGTGAGTGTGCAGTCCATGTAATCATTACATACAGTGTCTCCTTGCGCCTCACATTGCATCTCTTCGGGTTCTGCCGTTAAGGATTCTTCCCTTGCACAATACGGTACATTACTGAACAGTCCTTACTATTCAGGAACTCTCTCTCTCTCTCTGTGAGAATGTTTGCTATGCTGCTACCATATTCATTAGAGTATTTACTTTGGGAGCCTCTTAAATGCGGTGGAAGATAGGGGAAATTACCAGTTTCACTTTTCCCTCTATTAGAAACAATTGGGCTACCTTTAAGCAGTCTTTGACTCGGGCTTCTCTCTGCTGCTACAGACGCCGGAGTAAAATCCAGTAAAAGCTTTTCACGGCTCTTGCCTTTGAATCTTCTTCTAGACATAGGATTATCCTCAGGTATAACAGCTTTACTCTTTCTATGCTAATTGTTTGTATAAAGACTTTCTTCAGGCTTCCTCCAGCTAGCTTCCCAATTAAATGCTTTGTTACCTTTCTGATAACTTCTGCTGAGCTCTGACGCTTCCGTGCTCTGCCTTTCACCACAGGCACCTGGGTTCTCACTCTCTCCTTTGGAATAGGACTTTTTGGCTTTCACAGCTCTGCCCTCAGCTTCCTTCCAACTAGAGTTTCTCTCAGTACGTCCTTGGCTTTCAGAATCACAACTGCCTGCTCCCGTGCTCCTGCTCTTGCTCTTACTCTGTCTAACTCCATGTGCACTGAGCTTTTCTACGTGCGTGTCAGCTCCACCCACTCCCAGCTGGCTTTCATTAGTTCCTGATCTCCTAGCCTTTCTGCTGCTTGGGCGTGTTTCCCTCGCACGTGAGCTGTTTTGTTTGGGTTGCCAATAGCAACATTCTGACCTGTGCTCTTCTGAACTGTCAGAATCTATCCTATTGCCTGCATTTCTGCTTGTTTTCAAGGGCTCTATTAAACCTACTTTGTGACAATAGTTAACCTGCACATAGTTACGTTTGAAAATTGATTCAAGTCAAGTTATCTTGTAAAACATTTGCTCCTGTTCTATGTAACATGTTTTGGTTGTCTGTAAATCGCCCCTGATCTCTGGAAGGGGCAGTATAGAAAAATGTAATAAATAAAATAAATAAATAAGTGTAATTTTCAAAAGCAATTTATATATATATAGCCTATATAATAAAGGCTGTATGTTTAAATAGCCCAAAGTCTGCATGTAAGTGCAACCTGCCCCAACTTCACCTCCCTGATATACACATATGTTCTGAGCAATTTTTAAAGGTCTCGTTTCTAAGAATACAACCCTGTTATGCACAGAAATGCCTTTGAAAATTGCCATCTATATTATCCTTAACCATTCTTCCCGCACCTCCACTCTGTCTCTTCCGCTTAGAATCCAATGTCACTACACAATCTTTACTATCCTTCATTTGAACTTTACATTCCATTTCCTGCCTGTTATACATGTACTCTCTCAAAGTGAAATCTCACCAGTTTAAGACTTGCTCAGCCCTATAATCACCCTCCAGATTTCTTCTAAGCTTATTTCTTCAAGAGTTTTCAGTTCAGATATTGTCAGCTTTGCTGTGTCACATGACTAGCCAAGGGCAAAAAATCTTTCCTGGCTTTAAGAAACACTCCCAGCTATTCCATTTCCATCCTATTCTAGTCTCTTTGGGCAGCAGGGTCCCTACCATCATACCGTTTCTCCACTGTCTGAGATTGCTCTTTTGACTCTCCTTGCTTCTATCTTTCCTCTGCTGAGGTCATCAGCCATCACCAAAGCCAACAGCTTGACTGACAAATCCATCAGGGATTCATTCTGCTCTGCCACGACCTACTCTGATCAAGGGGAAATGGTAGCTCTGTTTCCTTTCCCCTCACCCCAATACCTTCAGAGCTGATGCTGGACATGAACATCTATTGGTCCGTGCATTAAAGTAGGTCTAGCCACTGTAGAGTAGATCTTGGGCTACCTTTTATGCTTGCCCAAAAGAGGACATTAATTTCAGGAAAAGTAAATACTAGCATAGGTGAAACGTTCATCCAGAAACAACTTTTCCTAATGCATCATATCAGATTCCCACTTTCCATTACCAAAGAGGAAGTCCAGAATAGAATACTTGTGATAGAAAACACCACTTTTACAGAACCATTAAGAGCACTGTAAATGTACAAAATAAACAAATAGTCAGTTCCATTTGTTCCATGGATTTTTTTGTTGTCAATTCATTTTACAATGTCATTTTAACCTAACAAACTAAGAGTCATTATAGACACCTTTCCATGTTCTTTTGGTCTGTTTTCCAATGTCAGGAAGTAGAACCACCTTCTTCTCTCCTAAGGGGAAGATGATTACAACCTGCCCGAGCCTTCCCTGCTAAGTGTGAAAGTAGAACAAATGCTTTCATCACGGCAGTCAAATGTCAGTCTTCGAAGTGAAGACTACAAAAGCAATAGCAACATAAACAACTTTTCAGGGTCAAATCATATTTTATATTAGACCTTCACTGTGAATTATGCAGCTCTATTAAGGGTCAACCTACTTCTTTTTCTGTCATCATATTTCTATGTTTCTATAACTGAATTCAAAAAAGCATGGGACAAACACAGAGGATCTCTAAAGGTAAAAAGGGGACTGTTGTAGTTGTTGATATGGAAGGACAGACTAGATAGGCCATGTGGTCTTTTTCTGCCATCATATTTCTATGTTTCTAAATAACAAAGTAATAGGCAGACTGCTGAAAACACTATAGAAAACTCATGCTGCAGTGGCCAGACCCTGTTCTAAGATCTCTGGTTATATGCTACTGACTTCAGAACACCATCTGAAACATAAGCCCCACATTCCACATCCGTAAGGATGTACAAGAAGAGGTGATAGTGTTGATCGACCGATAATAGTTCGATTACTATCAACGTTTGTGAGATATATGGTAAATTCATAGAACCTCTATTTGCATATTGGCCAAACAATATGTTGCCAACAGTTAAGCATCCATCAGAGCTTATTGGAGACTTTAATAGCTGCCATACCACATGAGGGTATGAAAAATCAGGCAGGAATGTAGTTGGCTTATACAAAAGATTGCCACCTGCTACATGATGCCCGGCAGTATGGTGGAGGTGGTCCTACAACCAGGATCTAGGCTTTAATATTATATTTTGCATTTCTAGGCTACCTTTGCAGTTTTAGCTCATTAGTGTACAATATTCTTCTCTGCTTAAAAGAACTTACAATCTAAGTGAACACTTGAGGTAACTGCGATAAAATGGCTTGCCCAAGATTAAAAAGGTTATCAAAAGGGAAAAAGAGTGATTTTGAACCCACTTTATGTGGTTCACAGCCTTTTGGCTCAAACCATTATGCCACTCCTCCCATGAAGAAACTAGCATTCCACTCAAGAAGAAAACAAATTGTCTTTTCTGATGCAGGCCCATTGTTGTGCTCAAATCCAAGCCAAAAAGTTGCTAAAACTTTCAGAACAGAGAACATTGGACCGCTTATATAGTACATATTGAACAAGTATCAATTGTGTCCAAACCATGGCCTCAAATTGCAGCTGTTTTGTTGATCTTGTGACAAATCAGAATGTCATGAAATTTCCAGAAAGAATTTATATTGCATGTTTATTAGAAACCAAAAGCCTTTTTAAACAGTAACAAACAGCCAAAAAAAACCCCAGTCCATGCAACAGCTCTCCTAAATTCACTGAACTTGGACTATCAAAGGTGTAAACATAACATTTTGAGACGTTTCACTTCACAAAGTTATGCTTCGGCAACTAGAAGATTCTTCAACCTCTTAGCATTATATTCCCAGCAACATACCAAACGTTCAAAGTGACTAAGAGAGAAATGGTGTTCATTTAAAAGGGGAACTTTCACGCCGAAACCAGGGTTAAAGTGCAACTCACAAATGAGGTGAACCTTGCCAAGAGGAAAACTAGGACATGTAAATCACAATTTCCTAAAAAGTAAAAAGGAAGAAGGAACATGCACTTAAACCTCGATGGCACCACATGATCTTAATTCATAAATATAGAAACGTGTTCGCTTTTAAATCACTTGGCTCTCATCTGGAGACTACGGAGCACGGTATCAAAAATATATAAAAACAATTTTAAAATGTTTTTTTAAAAAATACTGACAAATAACAGTGCATGAATAAAATCTCTCAAATGAGAATTCCCCTTTTAAATGAACAGTTTCTCTCTTAAGTTTCCCTGTATTTGATTCAGCGTCTTAAGCTGTTGCGTTCTCCTGAAGAGGCAAGTTTTTTTTTTTTTTTTTTTTTTTTTAGAGCATCTTGATGACAGAATGTTTTATCTTCTTATTTCTTCATTCTCTCTCCCCCTCCAATCAGTCCAGGCCATTCTCTGTCTCCTTCTCCCTTCCCCCACCCAGTTCCCTGCAGTCTTTCTCTCCCTAGCCAGTTCCTACCAATCTTGCTCTTCTCCACAGCCAATCCTCAGCAGCCTCTCCCTCTCTTTTGTCTCTTTTCTGTGTCCTGCAGACCCCCAAGGGTCTGTGGACACAGGTTGAGAACCAATGCTATATACATTTTCTATTTTAACCTTCCCTAGATTTACAAAGTAAATTCTCTTCTAGACAATGCTCCCTTCCTGGTTGGCATTAGAAAGGAGCCACACAAAAAGTCACCAACAAAGCTTGGCAAAAAAATTGAAGGGCACTTGGAAGCACATTATCTAAAATTACTAATCAGAACCAAATAACCTTTCCTAAATACTTTCCCCCTGCAGACTGACTAATACTACATAAATAACTTGATCAGCTACACTGTATTAAAATAATGCTTCAAAACAGAGGCAGCTGAACAGCTTTTTGGTTGGAGGGACCAAACAAATCAATCTCCAGCCCTGTCCCCAAATTCTCTAATTGCTGATGGCATGCTGAGCAAAACAGTTTTCGGGCCATGGCCACTGTGGCCCACCCCACTCTGCTGCCTATGCTTCAAAATGATATGCAATGATCTGTATATTCATTTTATCTACTTTTGATATGGTATGATCAGGATTTAAAAGAGGTGGCTCTTGTGAACCTTACCGCTTACTCAAATACTATACTTAGCTGGTACAGCCCACCCTTTACTGTGTAAATATTTACATAAATGAGGCCTTTATCATGCATTCTACCCTCTGCAAGTATGTAAACAAATCTGAAATGTGGTGTAGATAGTAGGTCTCAGTTTTTTCATTGACTAAACACTAGAAGGAGCTTCAGGGTATGTAGCAGAACTCTGAAAGTAAATGACCCCATGGAACACTAGGAGTTGTACTTCCTAGGAGTCCTAATTGATAAAGAGCGAGCTCACAGAGGCAAGCAATCTCAGCATACAAGTAGAAGTAATTAACTATATGCAGCTCATTAGGCAGGCTTCTGATGAATGCAAGATGAATTCATACTATCTGCAGAGTAAAGACAGGCAGAGAATAAGCATCGTGAGCTCAGACTGGGGAGCGCAAGCTGCCAAGCAAGGACAACAATTTTAAGAGAAAACCCTAAGGAAATAATGCTTGAGGTTTAGTTGTCAGAATCTGTAATAAAGATAGGAACTTAAATGCTGTTCTTGGTTTAAGAAAGAGGAATTGCCAGTGTTTGGGAAGAACTACCCAAGCCTATCGTAAAGGTACAGTATCAAACTTAAATAAACCCAACCTCCACGTTATAAACTCAACAAGAGGAGCAATATATCGCTATTGAAAAAAAACAAAACAAGTTCTCAAAATAGCAGGGCTTTAACCGGTCAACACTGACCTACCAGCATAGCAGCCCCTAAAAGCTTGTACTGAAATGCTCTCATATCATCATTGAACTTTGTCATAAGGTAGCGCCATCAGAACCCATGGAAGTAGGGGATTGTGAGCAAAATGTAAGGGAAACTGACAGCTCAGGTTCACACATGGGGGAAGGTTGCTATGAGCAACAGATGAAAACAAAGCCACGTGGTGTTAGGGAACGCCCGAACAGAAAGGGAGCACAGAATTCATTAGAAAATGAAGAGCACCTGCATGGGGGCGGAGCCCAGGCTAACACCAATTTGAACGTACTTAAAAATCACTTACCGGGAGGTAGAGAGAGAACGGAAGGAGAAAGTGGAACTGAGAGAGAAGTAGTAGGAACTACAAGGGCTGTAGTTGGAACTACGGGAGAAGTGTTAGGAACTGCTGAGCTGGAGAGCAGTGTCCGTGGAGCTGTGAGGACGGAGCCAAAGGGATTATCCAGAGCACAGGAGGTTGGTGATTCTCAGAGAAGCTGTTGGGAACAGCAGTGCACAGCCTCTCAATATCCCCAGGAACGTTGCTGTGAGGCAAGCAGAGAGGGCAGTCCAACAGCCAAGGCTTTAAGATATAAATTACCTAACACCAGAAATGCAGAAGGGGAAAACTTTTACCCTGAAGCACATTTGAATGAGTCAGAGAAACACCGTGGAAAAGGGGCTTCAAAGCAGAGCTGTGCTTATCCGAGAGAGCAGGAAACAGCAGTGCCTAAAGGTAGGCGTATTTACCCTAATAAGAGAGGTTTGCAATACCCTGACTTTCTATGCACGTACCAGGAGCTCTGTAGTTCTCAGGAACCCAACTACAGGAAATACGGTAGTTACCCACGGGCCACTAGTATAGTGGGGGAGGAGAGTGTTTTAACTCCCCGACAAGAACCTTATAACTTTAACGGCAGTTGGGAGCCTGAAGTTTACTCTGATGGAGAGGAAATGCAGGTTGAACCTCTTGAAGAATCCTTAGAGGAAAATGAGATGGATTGCACGTACACATTATCTGATTGTATAGCATCTCTATGTTAAAAGCAGCCAGAACTGTTTATGAGAAGAAACAGGTGCAAGAGTTCCGTGAGTAAAAGGAACTGTTTTCTGTTACTTTTTGTTTCCTGGTTTAATGCTGAAGAAAGCTAAGTTGTGTTGAAAGTATTTTTCTTTAATTGTGTTATCAGACGAAGGGTCTGACCTGCTTTAAGTTCCACTGTTATGAATCCACCCCGGATGGGGAATAAAGCCTGAGTTTAAACCTTACCCTCTGCTTCAACTACACTTCTTTGGCTAACGGTGAAAACTACAGGATCCAGAAGGCCTTGCTAAAGCCTTCATAGGAGCTCTAAAGCCATAAAAATACTGCCCCATCAAACGACCCAAGCCCTTTCTAGCCTCTGGGTACGTTAGTGGGTGACAACTTGTAGGGCAAACAGCCATAGTAATGAACAAAATGTTATACAAACATACATATTACAATGTTATACAAAACAATCCCAACACAATATTGCGTTTCGATAAGTATAAATCCACTTATCTGCACCAGGGGAAACATTACTAGACTGACTTGCAACATACAGAAACGCTCCTTCATAAATACGTCATCAAACTTCATGGTCACAAGGTCAGAGCAAAGAAAACCAATTTACCAATTGGTTAAGACCAACAGGCTCAAGAGATTTTAATTTAAACATCCACACATGATCACGATGAATCAGTTTCCTCCTATAATCACCACCCTGCCGTGAATGAGGTACACATTCTAACACTCGCCAACGGATATCATCAACAGAATGCTGGCGCTGTTGCCAGTGCGTTACCAGAGGAGCAGAGGCAACATTATTATTAATACGTCTGTTATGCTCAGAAAGCCGCTGGTGAATTTTCCTGGAAGTGCAAGCAACATAGATCATAGAGCAGGGGCAAACAATTAAATATTCCACCCCAGCGCTATCACAGGAGGTGAAATCAGCCAAATGATATACTTTGCCATCATTGTGTGTTCAACTAGGTCCCACCAATGCCAAAGAGCACCAATTACATTTAGATCATGAATAATGGCCCTTAGTTTGAACAGTCCGAAGGGAAGAACCCCGTATTCATAGTGCCTGCTGCTGAGGATAAAGCATCATGGATTCGAGCTGTGCAAAGTAAAATCTAAAGGGAAGAATCCTATAATGGAAATACTATATTCTGTCTGGAAAATGTACTTGGAAAAGTTAATTGTTTGGGTGGAAAAATGAGCACTTTTCCGATACCTATTTATGCCTGGAGCAGGTATAACCTTTGATGCAGCTTGGAACACGCAAGGGGTTTCTGAAAGCAGGCGAGGATGTCCAAGGTCTTGGGAATGCCCCAGACACACCTCCAACATGTCCCCTTCATGGCTTTGATGTCCTTGCATTGGGGAAGTCTCATGAGCCAGCTTCTAAAATGCCTCTGAAGATGTATCTGTGATTTGGATGTCTGCATACCCATTTGTAGATGTTCAAAGCACGAATAGCAATTATAAAATAACCCTCATAATGTGGTCGGATATGTCTATATATACAGATATAGTTCACTTATTTCTTTGTAAACTTAATATATCTCCAGGATAATAAGGTGGAAAGGGGAAATGGATTTAGTTCATGCCCTTCTCAAAAGTTCAAAGTAAGTTACATTCAGGTACTCTAGGTATTTTCCTGTCCCAGGAGAGCTTATTTATAATCTAAGTCTGCACTTGAGGCAACAGAGGGCTAAGTGACTTGCCCAAAATCGCAACTAGTATGATGAAAGGGTAAACTAAAGAGGTTGAATCTAATTTGAGTAAGCTATTTTCTGGTACCCATTAACTAGACAAATCCACAAGATTTATCAACTTAATGGGAAGGACCACACAATAAGTCTCCAAAGAAAGGATGAATAATGAGAGCTCAAACAGAAATCAATTTGCAATTATTTGTGTGATAGTAAAGCCTACTTCATACTAGCTGTCCTGCAGAATTCATTCAGGCAAAGAATATAGGTATGCGTTTGGGAAAGTATGCACTTGGGAAAATCAGAGGAAAGGCTTGACTAATGATAGAATGGTAACTATCTAGCCATGAAGACTCAGGATCCCCCAAATAAATCTTTTAACAGTAGAAGAACAAGCTTTCTTGACTAGTTAGTTCAAGAACACAAATTTTGTTAATGTGGGAGATTAACATTTTATTTGCCAGTCTTAAAAATCAAACATGCAGGCAATCCAGGATATGTAATAATAAATCTTTGAGCTGAAAGAGGCTGTAACAAAGAACAGATAGGGTTATGAATTATTGGTAAATAGATAAAAAATATAATCTATATAAATGGGAGTTATTTTAGAAGCTTTCTTCTCATTTTGCACATGGATGTACTGGCACATAACCATGCAAACTACATTCACATGCAAACAGCCATTTTAGACGTGCCAAATTTTGCACATCTGCCCCAATCTCATCCAAGTTAGATGGTGGTATGTCTGAGGCATGGTCTGGGGGGATAAAAAGATACATGTGTACTGCCCATTTCATATAGGGGATACACGTTTAAGGCTGAAAGCATAGTTACTCACCTGTAGCAGGTGTTCTCCGGGAACAGCAGGAATCAGTCCTCACATATAGGTAAGGTCATCAATGGAGCCTGCCAAGGAACACTTCTCACTTTCCAAAGGAAGGTGTTGGAATGCACTCTACGCATGCGAGCCGGTCTTCTCGCCCCAGGGAGCCATCGTACCTCAGTATGATAACACAGCTTAATGAAGCCCAAAATGAACACAACTCCATGGGGAGAAGGGAGGGTAGTGAGGACTGATTCCTGCTGTTCTTGGAGAATACCTGCTACAGGTGTGTAACTATGCTTTATCCATGACCAAGCAGGAAGTCATTCTCACATATGGGCCTCCTTAGCTAAAAGCTACCTAAAAAAACTCAGTAGATAGCCGAACGGGGCAACCAGAAAAAACAAACCAAGAAAATAGCGGGAAATGCTGAGGTTCCGAGAGTCAACACCAGCCTCAGGCATAAACCAGCGGTAGACTCTTCAGTAGCGTGGATAGACAGAATGGCCAGAGGGAAGGCGTTGCATTAATTCTCAAAGAGATGCCGGAATATGGCTTGGCCAATGGTGCTGTCACACCAGAAATCTTGTTCCTGGCAGTAGTGGGCTGCAAAGGTGTGGACAGAAGACCACGTAGCAGCCCTACACATCTTCACTGTGGCGATGGAGCGCAAGTGAGCCACTGAGGCTATACGAACATTATGCACCATGATGTGGCGCTCTAAAGCAAACCCAGTCTGGGCATAGGAAAAAGAGATGCAGTCAGCCACATAGATGGAGAGTATGCACTTAGAGATGGCTACCCCCAGTCTGTTGGGGTCATAAGAAACAAAGAGCTGAGCGGAACGGTGATGAGACTTCATCCATTCAAGATAAAATCGATTCAAGACAAAAGGCAAGTGCTCTCTTACAGTCCAGAGTATGAAGAGAGGCCTCTGCCCTGGAGGCGTGAGGCTGTGGGAAAAAGGTGGGCAGTATCAAGGAATGGTTTAGGTGGAATGATGAAACCACTTTAGGGAGAAACTTAGGATGAGTGTGTAGCACCACTCTATTTTTGTAGAACCTGGTATAAGACGAGTGTGCTATGAGCACCTGCAGCTCACTGATTCTTCGTGCTGAAATCAGCGCCATCAAAAAGATGACTTTCCAGGTGAGGAATTTGAGAGGACAGGATGCCAGCGACTTAAAGGGTGCCGAGAGCGGCTGCCCAAGACAACACTGAGATCCCCTGCCACCGATGGTGGTCGAAAATGGTAGAAACCATCATAAAGAACAAAATTACACAGCATGTAGATAGTCATGGCCTAATGGGAGACAGCCAACATGGCTTTAGACAAGGAAGATCTTGTCTTACTAATCTGATATGTTTTTTGAAGGTGTGAATAAACAGGTAGACAAAGGTGAGTTGATTGATATAGTGTATCTGGACTTTCAGAAAGCCCTCGTCAGAGACTCTTGGCAAAACTAAAAAGTCATGGGATAGGAGGCAGTGTACTATTGTGGATCGGGAACTGGTTAAGAGATAGAAAGCAGAGGGTAGGGCTAAATGGCCAATTTTCCCAATGGAAAAAGGTGAATAGTGGAGTACCCCAGGGATCTGTACTGTGTCCGCTACTTTTTGACATATTCATAAATGACCTGGAAAAGGGAATAACGAGTGAGGTTATCAAATTTGCAGACGACACAAAACTGTTTAAAGTTGTTAAAACCCAAGAGGACTGTGGAAAACTGCAGGAGGATCTGGATAAATTGGAAGACTGAGCATCCAAATGGTAGATGAAATTTAATGTGGACAAGTGCAAAGTTATGCACCTAGGAAAGAACAACCCACACTATGGTTACACGATGCAAGGTTCCACATTGGGAACCACCACCAAGGAAAAAGATTTAGGAGTCATCGTGGATAACATGTTAAAACCCTCCGCCCAGTGTGCAGCGGCGGCCAAGAAAGCAAATAGAATGCTAGGTATCATAAGGAAAGGAATGGAAAATAAAACAAAGGATATTATAATGCCTCTGTATCGTTCCATGGTACGACCGCACCTTGAATATTGTGTGCAATTCTGGTCGCCGTATCTTAAAAAGGATATAGCTTTATTAGAAAAGGTACAGAGAAGAGCCACCAAAATGGTAAAGGGGATGGAAGGCTACTCCTATGAAGAGAGGCTACAAAATAAATTAATGAATGGACTGGAACGAGTAAACGCAGATCAACTGTTTACGCTATCAGAATATAGAAAGACTAGGGGACATGCAATGAAGCTACAGGGTAAACTATTTAAGACAAATAAGAGAAAATATTTTTTCACTCAACGTGTAATCAAGCTCTGGAATTTGTTACCGGAGGATGTAGTAAGAGCTGTTAGTGTAGCTGGGTTTAAAAAAGGTTTGGACAAGTTCCTGAAAGAAAGGTCCATAAACCATTATTAAAAAGGATATCGATGCTTGACCCAATACAAGCATTGTGGAGCCTGTGTCTTTTGGGGATACTGCTAGGTACGTATGACCTAGATTGGCCACTGTTGGAAACAGGATACTGGGCTTGATGGACCTTGGTCTGACCCAGTATGGCATATCTTATGTTCTTATGAATAGGGGGACAAGAAAGCAGACGGCCCCTCATAAAGCATTCTATGGGGGGATGAGCAGAAAGGGGCTGATCATCAATGTTGCTGCAAGAGCACTCAGGTGCACCCTGAGAGAGTTAGACTTCAGTCCTGAGTTGGAGAGGTGAAGTAAGTCAGTACTGTCTCCATCAAGCAAGCAAAGGGGTTGACGGCCCATCTGCACACCAGAATGAAAATCTGTGCCACTTAAAGTATTAAGGAAGGCCTATCTGCTTGGACCTTGAAGAGGGTCTTGGCCACTAGGGGAGTAAGTGGGTAAGCGTAGAGGACACCCTCATTCCAATTGAGGAGGAAGGCATTGGATGCCATCCGATTAGGACAGGGCATTCTGGAGCAAAACAGTGGAAGCTGGGCATTAAGAGGAGATGTGAAGAGGTCCATGGTGGGGGTGCCCCACATTTGAAAGATCCGGCAGACCACCTGCGTGTTGAGAGTCCACTCATGTAGTTGCAGGACTCTGCTGAACTTACCTGCTAAGGCACTGTCCTCTCCCAGGAGATACACTGCTTGGAGAAGCATCTGGTGCTTCACAGCGAAACTCCATAGTTGGACTGTCTCCCAACAGAGGAGGTACAAGCCCGAGCCCCCTTGTTTGTTGATGTAGATCATCGCTACTTGGTTGTCTGTATAAGAACCTGACCAGCCAGCTGTGTCCAGAAGGCCTGCAAAGCACTGGTAATGGTTCTGATTTTGAGGAATTTTATCTAGTGGAGCTCTCCAACCAGAGGCCTTGCGTGCAGAGGCTATCGAGATTAGCTCCCCAGCCGAGTTTGGAGGCATCCGTCATCAGAACCTATTGGTGTGGGGAAACCTGAAAGGGCAGCTCCGCTAGCAGATACACCGATTGCTGCCACCATGGGAGGGAAACAAGTAGTGGTGGAGTTATGCACACTCTGCTGGATAGACGGCCTGATGCCACTGAGTGCAGAGTGTCCACTGTGCTTGCCACATATTCAGGCATGCGAATGGAGCAACATGGACTGTGAAAGCCATGTGGCCCAGGAGTCGAAGCATCTGGTGAGCAGACACCATCGAGAAGCACTGAACCTGGTGCATCAGAGAGACGAACTGGTGGGCCCGGTCTGTCAGGAGATATGCCCTGGCCACCAAAGTATTGAGGAAAGCCCCAAAGAATTCAAGGCGCTGAGAGGGTTGCAGGAGGGACATTGGGAAGTTGATTACGAGCCCAGCTGCTCCAAGACCTTGATGGTATGCTGCGAAGAGAGCTGCCCCTCACCAACCAGATGTCCAGGTAAGGGAAGACAAAAATCCCCTGCGCACAGAGAAAAGCTGCTATGATTGCTAGGCACTTTGGGGGGCAGACACGAGTCCGAAGTGAAGAACCCTGTATTCATAGTGCTTGCTGCTGAGGATGAAGCGGAGGTATTGTCGGTGCAGGGGGTGAATGAGGATGAGGATATAGGCATCTTTTAGATACAAGGAGCCCAGCCAATCTCCCTGCTGGAGATAGGGCAACAACGTTCCAAGGGATATCATCTTGAACTTTACCCTGACAAGGAAACAATTTAGATTATGGAGATCTAGAATGGGCCGGAAACCGCTGGTCTTTTTGGGGACCAGGAAGTATCAGGAGTAGAGCCCTCTTTCTGCCTGAGACGGTGGAACCACTTTCAATGCCATGGCTTCCACAAGGTTTGTACTTCCAACTGAAGAAGTTCGCAATGGTTGGGATCCAGAGGATAGTCCCCTGGAAAGAATGAAGGGGGGGAGGATTGCATGAAGTGCAGGAGGTAACCCTCCTTTACTATCTGCAATGCTCAGGTGTCAGTGGTGATGCCCCCCAATATACTGCGGAACTGGGCCTGAAAGGGGAGGAAAGGCCATGGTCTGGGAGTCAAAATCCACCTCTCCTCCCCAGGCTGGGCTGAGCAGCTGGTTGGGGTTTTTGGGGTCATAGGCCTATGCTGTTGTCTTTGGCCTTGGCCCTTGGCCTGCTGCCCCTCCGGGGGTGCCTGGTAGGAGTGATATGGGGGATAGGCACTGAAGGCCTTCTTTGGGTAGAAGGGCTTTTTCCCCAAAGATGTCTGTCGGAAAGGGTCATCAGTCTTCAAGGAAAGCCTGGTCATGGTGAGTTGTTCTGTCTCGAACACAGCAGCCTTTTCCGTCATGGGTTTGCCAAAGAGCTTCTCTCCCCGGCATGGGACATCAGCCAGTTTGTCCTGAACCCATTGCTCCAGGTTCGAGGACTGTAGCCATGCTAGGCAGTGGACACCAATGCTCACTGGAAACCACTCTGGCCATAGACTCGAAGTCATCATAGGCTGCCCGAGTTACGAATTTGGAGCACTCCTTGGTTTTACTGACCAGGCTCCAGAAATGTTCGAAATGGTCACCAGAAGGTCCAACCGATAACCTGGCAAGCTCCCCTGCCAGGTCTCTCAAGTACATGTTCATGTACAGCTGGTATGCCTGTATAGAGGCCACAAGCATTGAGCCCTGGTAACACATCCTGCCAAAGCCATCCATGGTGCAGGCCTCCTAACCCTGGGGCATCGACGACTGCGTCTTATTGCTCTTGATGCGGTGCATGGCTGACCACCACCATGGAGTTGTGAGGCAGTTGTGTTTTCTCAAAGTCCGGGCCTTTGCAGACTTGAAACACAGCACTGAGCTGCTTGCTTACTTTAGGCACCATAAGTGGGGTCTCCCGCATTCTCAGAAGGAGCCGCTCCAGAATGGGTTGGACAGGGACCGTGATGGCCTCCTTTGGCGGGGTGGGATACTGGAGGATCTCAAGCTCCTTTGCTCGAGGCTCCTCCTCTGCCTCCAGGATGAAAAGCAAGGCCTTTCCCATGTCCCTCACAAACTCCAGGAAGGAGAGGTCCTTGGGAGGGGACCTTTGATGCTCCAGAGGAAGGGAGAGATCCAAGGGCATATCCCGGTGCCTCACCATCTCCATAGTAACATAGTAAATGACGGCAGATAAAGACCAGTATGGTCCAGACTCGTCATTAGTCTCTCAGATGGAGTCCGAATCACTGAGGAACTTGAAGTACCGACGGGATTTAGGGCTCCGTCAATGACGGGTTGGGGTCCTCAGATCTTGATGTTTAAAAGTGGAGACACTGAAGGAGACAGGCTACAACAACCAGGATTGGGAGAGGTCTCAGGATCCTGAGGAAACCTCAAAGTTTTTGAGGATCGGCTGCACTTCAGTCGGCAATGCCTCTGCCATCGACGGGACCACACTGGTGCTGAGGAACCGGAGTTGGCTGGTCCTCAGAGGAGGGGGGGGGGGGTTGCGTCATGAAGGCAGTCAGGTTGCACTCAAGAGCTAGCATCCTTTCTGCTAGAAGTGTGAGCTCCACAGCCACCAGTGTCAGCATCAGTGCCGACACTGACAAAGCCAATGCTGGCTCCTTTGACAGGGACTCCAAGAGCGTCATAGCCTTGGGTGCCCTGTGCTGGGTCTCAGGAGGCAACTCCTCCTATTGGGGAAGTTTGGAAGGCTGCTCCCAGCCTTCGCCTCGGAGTCGCATCGAGGGCTCTGATGCCAATGATAGGGGTTTCCCCCTGGTATCGGCATTACCTTTCAATGCAGACTCAGATGGAGTCCGTTCCTTCTGGGGGCACTCCTCATCGAACGAGAGCTGCCAGTCTGATGCCCCATGAACTCGAGGCTCAGAAGTTGCCCAGTCCCCTTTCAGGGCCGAAGCCTCAGATGGGGCCTTCGAGGGTGTCAAAGCTGAGGTCGATGCTGTGGGCAATGAAAAGATCTTGGAACCGAACAATAATTCTTGCTGCTTTTCTTGGTTCTTGAGCCCCTTGTGCATCATCTGCAAGCAGAGAGGGGAAGTAGAAGGCTCATAGCTGACCCTGAGACATTGAAGGCATGAAGTGTGGTGGTCGGCGATCGAGATGGTCCGACCACACTGAGTGCACTTTTTAAAGCCATTGGTTGGGTTTGATATGGTTGGGAAGACGGCTCCCTCCAAGTCAAAGGACACCAATGTCCTCACCAATCAAGGGGGGCATGAGAAAAAACCTGCGCACTTGTCACACCCTCATCGGGCCCCTCCGGTGGAGACTGGTACTACAGGTTAATACCTCCTCCTGGCTCTGTGTATACGGCCGATAGCCTTGCCTGGCCCTTTGTGGGTGGTAGTTGTACCGTCCTTTTATAATCAATTCAAGCACACAGTTCAAACTTCAAATCAAGGGTTTTATTCCCCGTCCAATGAGGGTATTCTTTTCTTGGTAAACAAAATAACAAAGCCACTCAGGCAAACAACAGAAAACAAATGTAGAACAAAAATTGCTTTCCTCAGCTTAAACTTCATCAAAAGAAAAGTACTTAAACAGTTCTCCTTGTGAGCACTTAACCTTTTCTTTTGCTGCCTCAATGCAACCAGGTTTTACTTTTAACCAAGGGAACTTCTGCCAATTAATATGTTTACTGCTTAAACTTCCTGTTGCATATATTTCCCTTATCTGAGTGAGAATTCTTCTTCTTCAGTTACCATTAAAGAGCATTCCATTGGCTCAGGACTTCCTTGCACATTAGGAATATCACATTGCATTAAATGATAATCATTTGTACATACGTTCTCTGTGTCAGTTGTTCTGCTGGCCTCAAACTGGCTGGTCACGTCAGGTATGTGATTACTTCCTGGTTCCGAGCTAAAGCTCTGCTGGGTATTACCATATATTCTTGAAAGCGGTTTATAAGAGCACTTTCCCTGAGGGAAACTATAAGGTAACTGCCCATATACACTGGCTTCAGTATTAGACAGCTTGTGTCCTGCCCTGAACCGGCTAAGGGTTAGTTCTTCTGGCTCAGCTGTAGGAGATTGCAGTGCTGGCAACGGCACTCGGGAGAAATCTGGGAGTTTAAAGTTGCTAGCAGAATTAGGTGCTTCAAAAGGTAAGAACTCTTTCTTTCTCTTGTAGCTGTTAGCACAAGGAAAGAAGTTGTTTCCTTTTCCCTTTATGTCTGCTCTTGGCTGGCTTCTCCTGTTAACCCTGAACTTAGCCCATTCAGGTGTAAAACAGCCCTGTTCAGCTTTGAATGCTTTGTTACCTGCAGTATGATTCCTCCCCCATTTCTTCTGGCTTTCACACACACACTCTGTATTCAGCAGCTGACCTCCACGTGTATTCACAAAGTCCTCAGACTCATTCACGCTGTCCTGTTGTATATTTTGCTGACTCACTCTTTCACTTCCCTCCTTCCACCAACTCGGGTCCTGGAGATGAGATTTGCTCATTATATCTCTTTCTCTTTCCTTTCGTTCCCACGTCTGAGGCTGTTGCTTCCACCTCTGTCCTTGCTCACTCTCCCTCACTACTTGTGAGTGTGCCTTATGTATCTATCCCCGGGTTCCACCCCCTCTCAGCTGATCCCTATCGGGTAATTCTAACTCCATTCCCATGCTGGCTGGGTGTGTCTTTTTACCCTTCTCCCACGTGTGCTGTGGTTGCTTATAGCAACTATTTGACAGCTTTTTGTTTACATCATCAGGTTCTGCCTGATCTTCTCTGCTAATTTCCATTTCTTCCGGCTCCATTGGGTCTACCTTGTGACACACTGAAAAAGAAGAGAGACCAGAACAAAAGCACAGTTACTTACCTGTAACAGGTGATCTCTGGGAACAGCAGGAATAAGTCTTCACATATGGGTACGTCGATACCGACGGAGCCTGCGCGGGAACGCTCCCCAGCGTCCAATCAGAAAGCTTTTGGGAGCATCCCTCAGCGCCTGCGTGCTGCCTTCCCGCCTTTCCAACTGTCTCTCCTCAGTTGAGTTTTATAGCTGAGACAAAGAGAGAGAGAAAGAGGAAAGGAAGATAGATAAAGAGATACAACTCCTAGGGGAGGTGGGTGGGTTGTGAAGACTTATTCCTGCTGTTCCCAGAGATCACCTGTTACAGGTAAGTAACTGTGCTATCTCCAGGAACAAGCAGGAATGAGTCTTCACATATGGGGACTCCCAAGCTAAGATGCCTGGAGCCCTAGCATGGTGGGGATTGGAACATGCTACACCTCATATGGCCAGGCATCCTGAGGATGGAGGGTAGGAGTTGAAAGAGAGGAGCTGTAGAAAAACAGCTAACCTAAAATAGAACTACAGGTAAGGAGTCCTTGTATGTATGATAATTATCATGAAATATTGAAATGAACAATCACAATATGTACCTCACCTACTGGATTGCAGGAAGTAGAGAGGCTGATGGAGTCTACTGGGGATCCAGTAGAGGAATCTTCAAGGTGACCTCACTGAAGTGAAGGTGAAGGTCCAAATCTGGAAGTGACAGGTGACCCAGGTGTCAACTGGGGAGTACAAAAACGGTAGGTCTTTAGTGGAAAGCTTTATGGAAAAAGCTGGGAACTCTTTTGGCTACAGAGTTACTCACAGTTAGGAACAAAAGAGGAAGACTGACCGATTTGGACAAACTAGCCCAGTCCTGGAGGGAAGAAGGGGTATGGGAAAAAAGCCCGTATTCCCAAGAAGAACAGATGTCTGAAGGGTTGAAACCTCAGATCTACTGAAGATCTACCCTGTCTTTCCTAACTGGTGAGAGATAGGAAAGATATTGGAGTATGGAGCTTCAGGGATACCTAAACCTAGGGTTAAGGTAAGAGCTGGCAGTACCACAGTAGTGGTTGTGTGCATAATACCCCAGACATACTGTGGGACAGTATGAACATATGCAAGACCACTGTCTGGAACCTATAGGAAGGTAAAAACCTTTATAAGCATAGACAGTTAGAGAGATAAGTATGTAAATACATATCTACTGTAACACCGAAAATATGCCCTGTAACTTTAAGACACAAAAAGCTGAAGAGTACGGCACAGACACTGACAGAAAGGGAGAGAAAAAGCTTCCTAGTTGCTATAGGCAACCAGAGCAGGCTGAGGCACGAGACCTAAAGGCACGCCCAGCCAACAGACACTCCCCAAACACTGAGGGAAACACTCTGCACATGTGCAGGAAAACGCCCATAACTCTGCATAAGAAAGCAGGCAGGCAAACAGAGTTAGGTGGAGTTGGAGTTCAGGAACGGGCCAGAGCTTGGGAGCAGGCCAGAGAGGAGAATCCTTATTATGCTCGAGTCCAGGAGAGAGAGAATCCAGGAAGAGAGGCTGAATGTGATTCCTGTATGATTACTGACGAAGGTTTTGATGACACAGAAGCTGCAAGTGTTTGTGAAACCTGGCAGGTCAGAGAGAACCTAAAACCCTTCAACAAAAGGTCAGAGTATTGTCAGCCTAACCCTGTGTATTCTGAGGCCTGGAATAAGAAGCCAAGAAGGGCTGGGAGACATAACAGGCAGTCATTCTCCAACCGTGAGTTTAACCACAGAAAACCCTTTGCTAATGAAAGCCAGAAGTTTTTAAGGTATTCACATCCTTATAATAGAGATAGTGAACTGCTTCAGGATATTTGTATGAGAGCAGAGCCTGAATGTTTGTGTGAGAAGCCTGGCAGCAAACTGACAAGAGCAAGGTGTAACAGAAAAGCTGAAAAGCAATTTTATCAAGGCTCAGATAATTATCTCCCTGAACAGGAAGAGAGTTTTGAAGAGAGACCAGTCACTGACTGGAGGAGGTTACAAACTCTCTGCCCGAGGGAAGACGAGTCACTTGAGGAGCCCATGTGTACTGACCAGAATGAAGGTTTATCTTATGAGGAAAAGATGGACTGTTCTCTAGTGATGACTGAAGAGACCTCTCTGCGCTGAGAGCTAATAAGCCTGCTAGAGAGACAGGTCTGCACAGTGGAAACTGCCCAGGTGTTTACCTTGATGATATATTTTGTTTTGTCATTTGATTTGTGAAGCAAGAAGCTACTTTTCTTTATCCATTTGTTTATACCAGAAGTATGGTTATCTTTTGAGTTTGGAAGTGTATTATTTTTGAAAGTCCAGCAAAACCCCGGGAGGGGAATAAATCCTTGTTTAAACCTGACCCTCGACTTGCAACTACACTTTCTTTTTATAGAAAGGTCAGGGCCAGTAGTGCACTAAGCTAAATAACCTTAGTTTAGCCTCTGCTGGTGACACTACCTATAAGGAAGCATCTCGACAGATACACATATATATAGATATAGATATATATATATGTGTATATATATATATATATATGGGTATATATATATATGTCTATAGTGAGATCTGGAGGAGCATAACATATGCACATGCAGCTTACAGACATATGTATCTATAGAGAAGTATATAGAGATATATACATACATGAATATATATGTCTAAAGATAAATGTCTGCAATTAAGCAGATAGAGATATGTCCATAAGAACATTCACATGGGAGATGTGAAGAGGAAAGATTCATCTAATAACAAGAAGGTGGAACCTACTTGAGAAGATATATAGAGAATCTATTCCCCCTGGCTAAGATGGTGCAGGAATGCTATCCAGTGAAATAACCAGGATGGTTGCGTGAAAAAACAGAGGATAATATCAGTCTGTAAACAGCAAGTCCTGAGTCATGTAGAACTCTCGCATGGTAAATGGACAGAAAATGCATAGGATGAGATATCAGGTAGACCACTGGAGGGATACAAAGTGGTATCATGCGTTATGAGTTAAATATGTGCTGTCCATGAAGGAGTAGGATACCATGAGGACAAGCTGCAAGGAAAAAAGAGCATATTCCTTGTAGGAATTGGAGAACTCTTTAGACGTTCACGCAGAAAAGGTTTATGTCCTGTATTATAAAAGGAGATAGTAGGGTGTGGAGAACCCTCACAGTCATGGAAAATGACTGAGGAAGCCTTTTCCAACCATATAGGATAGTCATTAGAGACAAAACCCCATGCTCTCTAGCAAGGGCCCATAGTAGAAAGCTTCTCTGTAAGATTGCAGAGAGCATTATGCAGGAGAATTGGGAAATAAAACTGGCTGTTGGAAAAAAAACAGCTGCCACGTTAACTATGCTGCCAAATCCAAAGGAATTGGGGATGGCAAGAAAAGAAGATAGTGTGATAAGCCTGAAGTGATAAGGATTATCCACGACAGATGAAAGCACTATCTTGGAATCACTACTAAGGCCAGACTGGAAGTAGTGGAAGACAAGACTGGAAACTTGTGGAAAAGTACCAGTAGTCCAATCACTGGAACTCCTGCATGGGCAGCTGCTGAATAAGACAGCAGAGAAAATCTTTCTGTGTAAAACAGAGAGAACAGACAGAATAAGAGGAGAAATTCCTGTCCCTGTCTGATGAGCTGCCCATACAAAAGAAGGGAGTTTATTCAAGAGAAAAAACTCCACACTGGAATGAAAGAAATGACTAGAAAGGCTAAAGAAGCCCTGCAGTGGTATGGTACCACCCTTTCAGGGGAAACCCTGGATAAAAGGGTAGAGACAGGAGCTGAAGGGTGACTTACCATATGGTAAGTCTGTGGAAGGAAAATATTCATGTTGGAACAGAAACTATCATGGGATAGTTGTTAAACCTCTCATCTTGGCAGGAAGAAGAGGAGAAACCTGTGACCCATAGACATGAATATCCTGACAGCTCAGCATACCTAGGAGCAACTGGATGTCCTGAGAAAAGGAATCCATGTGTAGAGTTTTGAATGAAAAACAGTGAAAAAACTTCTACTGGAAAGAAGTCAACTGTAGGTTGTAAACTTCAGGACTCTATGGTTGCTGGGTTTGCTCAGCCTGGCTAGAGTTTGGATTCTTCAGACCAGGGCGAGGTTTCCCCTGCTTGGGAACATCTGTATGATGGGCAGGAGAAGAGTGAAACCTTCTTCTCCTAGGGAAAGAAGGTTTGGTAGGGCATTTCCTACCTACTGGGGAAGGAGAAGGCTTAGAATAGCCTCCAGAAACAGGGAAGTCAGTGGACCACTGAGCAACCTGATGTAAAGACTCCTTATTGAAGAGATTTTCCCCAGTGCAAGGAGTATTACCCAGTCTTTGTTGTGCCCATCTGCTTAAGTCTGAAGCTTGGAGCCAGGCTCTACGTCGTGCCCCTATGGCTATAGCAGAAGTTCTGCTAACAGACTCAAAGGAGTCCAGGGAAGCACGAGTAAGAAACCAAGAGATGCTTTGAATATGACTAAGTAGTAAGGAATAGTTTGCAGTCTTGGGCTCTGAAAGAAAAGGAGTCAAAAGATATAATTTCTTTGTGACCTCCTGAAGTGATAGACTCATATAAAAAATATATGAGAGAATCCTTGTTGACAACATAGATGTCTGGAAGGTTTGACGTCCAAAGGCATCTAGTGTCCTAGACTCACGACCTGGTGGGTAAGAAGAGTGCTTCTTCTTACTTTTCACCTTCCTCATTGCTGATTCCACCACAATGGAATGATGGTGAAGTTGAGTCTTTTGAAATCCTGGAGAGGGGGGCACCTGATACAGAAGATCAGTTGCTCTAGAAGGTGAGGGAACCCTTAAAGGTGTTTCCCACATTCTTAGAAGAAGATCCTGCAAGGAATGATGTAAAGGAAGCATTATATTTTCCTTTTCTCCAGTAGAAAGAGAGCCTTGTGTAGGATCATAGCCAGGGACAGGAATAGCAAGAAATGTTGCCATATTCAGGAGAAAATTCTGAAAAGAAGGATCTCCAAAGGGAACCGTCCCTGGACAGGCTAGACCTGAAGAACTAGCCTGGGCACCGGAGGATCTACTTGAGAATATAGGAATATAAGATCCTGCATGGTGCAAGAAAGGATCCTTAAGGGATGGATGCTGGTACTGGAGGTCATGCCCTGAGACAGTCAGCACTGCATCGTCCATGCCAGGTATCGACTCCAAACTTGGTATAGAAAGGAGCAAACCTGGTGAAAGAAGCATGGAAGGAGCTGGCCCCGATGTTACTGCGGGTACCGGCACCAATACCGATACCGGAAGCTGTGTCGGAATCGAAGGCGACACCGACATCGAAGCAGTCATCGGTGGCTGCTCAATCTGTACCGAGGTAACCGAAGGCTTTTGGTAATCACCCTCGGTACCGAGCATCCGGAACCGGTAAGCGTCGGCACCGAGACGTGTCGGTACCCAGTCTTCTAGACTAGAGATCGATTCTAGACTCGGCATCGAAGGAAGCGAGTCTATCGATGCATGTCTAGAGGGTACCGACGTCGGTGATAGTATCGGCGTAGATGCCGATACTGGAAAGTCAATCTGGGGTATATCGAGCGGTCCAGAAGGTACCGAGAAAGCCAGATAACGATCCCTGGTGAGGAGTGAATCGCTCAACACCAGTGCCAATGCCGGGGTATCGGTACCGCTCAAAGCGGATGCCACCACCGAGCATGGCTCAGGTATGTTCTGTGAGGGGTGAGCCCCAGGAACAACCTGAAACCCCTGATAGGCTTTGGAGGCCGAAGACTCCCGCCAGGGTTTTGAAGCCAATGGACCCTTGAGGGTAAGGCCGGAGCCGTCATCATGCTGTACATGAGACCTACCACTCAAGGGTTGGCTAGTCTTAACAGACTGTTTGTGGGTTACCTGATCCTGTGGAGAAGAAGAAATGGTCGGTGCGCTGACACTGGAAGGCAACGCGGTATCGAGGGAAACTCGAAATGGAAAATCTCTTCTCACAATATTGTAGCCTAATGGCTCCGGAGGAAAATGGTCAGAACCCAAACAGGTTAGACACCAGTTCTTGGAGTCTAGAAACAAAACTGTACCGCCACAGCTTAGGCACTTCTTAGGAAAAGAAGGTGGCGGCTCCATGATGGAGAGACCTAGAAGGCCCAAAACGTTTAAGACAGAAACTGAGGGAAAAAAATTCCCTGAATTTAAGAAAAAGAAAAAGAAAAAACACTGGCGGTACCGGTGGAGTCGGGGAGACAGCCGCGACCACAAGAAAACAAAGAATTAAAGAAAACATTTTCTGCGGTGACAGGACGTCGTCCTGCCGGCTCCGCGGAAAAACGAAAACTGAGGAGAGACAGTTGGAAAGGCGGGAAGGTAGCACGCAGGCGCTGAGGGATGCTCCCAAAAGCTTTCTGATTGGACGCTGGGGAGCGTTCCCGCGCAGGCTCCGTCGGTACCGACGTACCCATATGTGAAGACTCATTCCTGCTTGTTCCTGGAGATAACGCGGCACTGAGGCACCGACAGTCATCGAGATTGACGAAAGCGGGAAGTGCGACGTGAATTGAGATAGAAAAGTACCGGAATGGCAAACAACTAAAGTAAAAAACCGAACTTATTTCTGGGATTCATACAGGTGTCTGAAGGGCTCCGTGGAAAAAAGAAGCTGAGGTAAGATGGCTCTTTCAGGAAGGAAGAACGGCTTGCATGTGTGGAGTACATTCCAAAAGATTCCCTTAGAAGCTGGGAAGTGTTCCAACACGGGCTCCATTGGTGATGTCACCCATATGTGAGGACTCACTTCCTGTTTGGGCCCAAAGAAATTGGCCATGTCTAAATTTAAACTTGCTCCCTAACATGAAAAGGCATTTTAAAAGTGCTTGTTTCGGCCAACCCTCTACAGCAGGCATGTCCAACTTCGAACAGGTTGTGATCTACTTTTTCCGGCCAAAAGTGCTGGTGATCTACCACCATGAAAATTAAGTTTCAAATTAGTTTCAAATTAAATTTTAACCCAATAAAGTTGGAGGATTCCCCCCCCCCCCATTTTTAATAAACCTTCTGTCATTTACTTGGATGTGATCAGCTGTTAAGCAAATTAAGCAAAAACAAAATAGAGAGACGAAGATCCAGTAAGAACTGCGAGGGGAAATGCAAAGTAAATTTTTTCTTAAAGTTTTATTGAGTAATAACTTTCTTTAATTGTCTTAATAACTTTCTTTAACTTTTATTGAGTAATTTGTGTTAAATTTAGGTTGACTATTGATCCAGGCTGATCTTGCACAATCTTTAATATTTCGCTCTTGCTCATTAGTGAGACATCTGAGCCTGCATTTTATCCACCAGCTTTTTGAAGTTGGGTGAATATTGCATAAGGGCCAGTCTCAGGGAATCCTGGAGATGTTCATCTGTCATGTTGGAACGTTGTGTACTCTATGTCATTTTCAGATGGGAAAATGCAGATTCACACAACTAAGTTGAACTGAAACAGGAGTGTACAGCTTCACTGCATCTTCTCAAGTTGGGAAATTTGTCTCTAGGCACTAGCTTCCAAAACGATTCTTGCTGAGCACGAGTCTTGAGAAAAATGTAATTTTTAAGGGTTAATATTTTGTTTTCAAGAGATGGCTTGTTCAATGAGTAATTTTTACTGATAGCAGCTGCAGTTTCTTTAATGTCCACATCTACTTTGAATGGGTATGACAAGTACTCCACAACTGTTTCAATTTTTTGGAAATCACAGAAATCTATTTTCGAATTCCTGGATAACAGAACAGATTTCTGTCACATCTCGTTCTGAAAAACAAAATTTGGATATTGTCCCAGATGGTCCTGCGTCTTAGGAAAATGATCAAAAGTGTTGTTTGCAAGGTCAGTTATCATTAGCTCAAATTTGCTCTTGTAGGATGAAACTGTACTCATCATCTCGCCAGTGCATTTGTTTTTACCTTGTAGTTCAAGGTTCATATCACTTAGTTCGCCTGTAAAGTCAGCGAGAAATGCCAGATCACATAACCACTCCTCATCTTCCAACTCTGCTTGGTCATCTCCTCTCTCCTTCAAAAAACTTCTTATTTCATTGAGCAATTCACGAAATCTTTGCAGAAATTTGTGCCTACTTAGCCACCTTACATTTGTGTGCAAAATGATTTCCGCTGCCCCTTCATCAAGAGTAAGATTGAAAAGCCGTCCTTGACGTGATCTTCCACGAACTGAATTTACAATTTTGAAAGTGATGTCCATGACAGTCTTTGTATTGAGTCTCTTGCTTGCCAAAACTTGCTGGTGAATGATGCAGTGGTAGGAAAGGAAATCTAAGAAGTCGTCATGCTGTCTACACCTGTCATTGCTCTTGCTCCATCAGTAGTGATGGAAACAAGTCTATGCAATGGAAGATTACACTTTGTCACAAAAGAATGGAAAGAACTGAATATTTCCTGACCAGTAGTTCTCCCTTTTGAAGAAATCATTCCAAGTAGTTCTTCTTTAACACTGAAGTCTTCAAAAAACATTCGGATAAAGACTAGTAACTGGGCTATGTCTTTGATGTCTGTAGATTCATCCAGTTGGAGTGAGAAAGCAACACAATTTGAAACATCCTCCAACAATTGTTCAGTTGTGTCTCCACACATCTTTTCTATTCGCCGCACGAGGTGTTTCTTGACAATTGTACATCTTGAATAGCAGCTATGATCTCTTTCTTATTTTTAAATCCTTCAAAAAGATTGTCAGCTGCTTCAAGAAAACAATCTTTTACAAATTCCCCTTCAGTGAAAGGTTTGCATTTCTTTGCGATCAGGTTGCTGACCTTGAAGGATGCTATGGTTGCATTGAGCGAATGTGACCTTGGCTTCGCCATCAACTGTTGCTGAGTAGCCAATTTCGATTTAAGTTCTTTGAGCTTCAGTTTACGAATTTCACTTTTGGGTGGAAAATCAGCATCAAACTTATTGCTATGCAGAGCCTTATAATGACGTTACAGATTACCCTTTTTGGGCAAGGATAGTGGGGCACTACAAATTAGACAACAACACTTGTCTTTCACCATGATGAAGAGGTAGTCCATTTCCCATTCATCATGAAAGTGGTAGGTTTTGCTCTTCTTTTGAATGCTGATCTTCGTTATACTGGGGTGGCCAGATGTAAGAAGGCCAAATCTGCTAAGTTAATATAAACACTGGCTGAATCTGGTCCAAAACTGTCACTGTCCCAAAGTATTAAAGATCAACAGGAACTGAAGACCTCTGAATGATGTGCAATTCAAGGACTGGAGATGCCAAAACCACACACAAAGTTCTAAAAGTAAAAATAAGAATTCATCATGCTGACACTAATAATCAAATACCACCAAATAATTATCAAAAAACTCAAACACCTGTCCAGCAAACCAGATAAAATCAAAAACCGCCAAACAAGTTCAAATACCACCACACGCAATTTAATAAATTCTGCACACAGTGTAGAATCAATGCAAAGGCAAGGCGAAATAAAATTGCAGTGTAGAATCAGCGCAAAGGCTAGGCAAAATAAAATTGCAGAGGCAAGCAAAAGTCAAAGTGGTTATGGTTATGGTTATGGTAATTTTATTTGATAAACCGCCTTTCTGAAACAAGCAAAGCGGTGTACAAGATACAAAATTAAAGAGGACGGCTCGAGGCCATAGAAACGGAAAAGAAGTTACAATGGTTTCAGGAGAAAAGAAACAGAGAGAGAAAACACAGGACAAGACAGAAGAGGATGCATACAAAAGGGGATAAAGTCTAGGAGAAGTCACACAAGGGGGAGGGAAGACCGAATGCTGTAGAGAAGAGGTGAGTTTTTAGGTCCTTCTTGAAGGTGCTATGGTTAGGTTCAAGACGGAGGGATGAGGGAAGTGAATTCCACAAGGCAGGTCCTATGAAAAAGAAGGCAGAGGATCGTGTAAATTGTAGGTGGGCAAGGGAAGGTGAAGGGAGAGTGAGGCGATTGAGATGGAAAGAACGGGGTGTATGCCTGGGGGAGTGGAAAGATATGAGGTCAGCTAGGTACTGTGGAGTATTAGTGTGGTTTGAACCAATTCGAGGGCAAGGCATAGGCAAGTTAGAACAAAATTGGAAAAGCCCGCCAAAATCACCAAATTCTTGACACTTTGCTGTGTCTGCCCGAAAACGTTTAATGAAAGCGAACTATAAAGAGACCAATGATCAGCACATGACACAACTAATACGGTAAGTGTATTCAGGTAAAGCCCGGGCGAATGGATATCGCCCGGTATATAACACACTTCTAAGGGGTGTTGGGGCGGGGGCAGGAATGGGTGATTCTGAGAGGCAGGAGACCAGGTGTGGCGTCTCGTTTCGGGGCGTAGGCAGCAGCCCCCTGGGGTACCCATAAACTATTGGCATGAAAACAACAAGTGCCCCCAATACACCCGCAGGCAAGATTCCTGCAAGCAGGGAAAAAAGACAGGCAAAGGATCAGCAGCGGCGGCAAGCCCTCGGCAGACGACCTGCCGGCACGAGCTCTCTCCTAGCAACGGGGCGAGCTGTTGGAGAGATGGAGCCAAGTGGGGCTGGCGATCTACCTCTGACCCCTCCGCGATCTACAGGTAGATTGCAATCTACCTATCGGACATGTCTGCTCTACGGTATGGATTAAGGGGAATATGTCTTTTAATCCCTAAATGTTTATTTCACCATCTAAACTGAAATGAAGTGAACATTGAATCCTCTGTGATTAAAACCAGCTGCACATCTGAGTTTGCAAAACGGCTCGGCTACACATGTAAGTGGCAGCATATACACATGCATGATGTAAAATGTAGGCACTTATACATATAAGCTGGCAGATTTCCTTCATTGATTTTTCCCATGTGCATGTTTCTGAAATGGCTGCTTCCGTTGTATGTGGATAGCACTTCCTTCTGCCTGGGCCTGTTTTTCGCAGTGACGCCCATCTTCGAAAGCAGAGATATGCTGATTTTAGATTGCACTTACATGTGTACATCCTCTCTTCTAAAGCTGGCATAGATTTTCAGATGTTTTCACTTCTATGTCACTAGAGACACCTAACCAGCCTTTCTAAAATGTGTCTTAAAGTGAGTATGTTATTAAAGGAAGAAGATTATTCAAAGCTAGATTTCATGCAGATATAATGGGCAGGCCTCCATTATTAAGCTTAACTATAATCAGGTATCTCTTTGTTAGGGAAGGATAACAGGATTAAAAGTTAAGGTATGTAGTTATGATTTATTCGATAGGAAGCTCCATTGGTGGCAGTGATGTGATTAGAGACATAGCAAACAGTCAGTGTAAGGAACTGAGGCAAATAAAAAAATGAGTTATTTCAAAAATAAAATAAGAAATAAATGTGTATTTGAGTGGTTATTTAGTTAGGTGTGTTTCTGTGTATACATATAAAAACATAAAAAAGGTGAAATTAGACTTACCTGCTAATTGTTGTTCCTGGAGTAGACCCAGTCTGGTCCCGGACCTCTGAGTTGTCAACCTTAATCAGCAGCTTGGAGACTGAGGAACCTCCTTTTTTTATGATGTCACTCCTATATATCTCTGGAATCCGCCATCCTCCATCAGTACCCTAATGACAAAGCAGACTCACCAGAGCAACAAATAAGTTAAGACCTCACTTACCACCCGCAAGGTCCAACCACCCAGCACTGAAACATCAAAAATAATTACGAACTGTGAACACTGAGGGTGCCTAGACTATCCTCTCACCTGTCCGACCACCCCTCAGAAAGATGACATCCAGACGTCTCTTCTTACCTGTCATCCTGGAAAAACAGTAGACCGTGCTGCAAGCCCCCTTTTTAACCCCGGGTGGGATGCGGGACCAGACTGGGTCTACTCCAGGAACAACAATTAGCAGGTAAGTCTAATTTCACCTTCCTGTTTGTAGCCCCAGTCTGGTCCCGGACCTCTGAGTAAGTACCAGAGCAGTAAAGTTAACGGGAGGGCTTAGCCGCAACCGCTTGCAGCACCGCCGCCCCGAACCCGGCATCCTGTGCGGACTGTACATCCAGACGATAATGCCTAATGAAGGGAGACAAAGAAGACCACGTGGCCGCTCTACAAATCTCCGCCGGCGGCACCGCTTGGAACTCTGCCCAGGACGCCGCCTGAGCCCTGGTGGAATGGGCCTTCAGCCCCTCCGGCACCGGTCTCCCCTTCAGCAAGTAGGCCGACGTAATCGCCTCCCGGATCCATCGGGCGATGGAGGCCTTGGAGGCCGCTTCTCCTCGACGAGGACCCGCGAACAGGATAAACAACCTCTCCGAGCGGCGGAACCCCGCCGTACGCCGAAGATACTTCTTCAGGGCCCGACGGACGTCGAGCGTCCGTGACGCGGAACCCGTTGTGTCCGCCCGGAACACGGGCAAGGAAATTTCCTGATTCAAATGAAACGCCGACACGACCTTGGGTAAGAACGCCGGCACAGGCCGCAAGACCACCTTGGACTCGAAGAAAGACAAGAAGGGTTCCTTACAGGACAACGCCTGCAGCTCCGAGATGCGCCTGGCCGAACAGATAGCCACCAGAAACACGACCTTCAATGTGAGATCCTTCAAAGAAGCCGAGCTCAAGGGCTCGAAGGGCGCCCGCTCCAGCGCCGCTAGCACAAGCGGAAGATGCCACTGTGGTATCAGCTGTCGTCTGGGCGGACGAATTAATGCCACCGCGTGCAAGAAGCGCTTGACATCCCGATGTTCTCCAGTGGATCGACTGGCCACCCGTCCGCGGTAGCAAGACAGGGCCGCGACCTGAACCCTAAGCGAAGCTGCCGCCAGGCCCTTGTCGAAACCGCCCTGCAGGAAATCCAAAATCTGAGAAAGAGATGCCTTGAGCGCCACCGAGTGCCTCTCACTGCACCACGCCTCAAAAACTCTCCAGACCCGGACGTACGCCAAGGACGTTGACCTTTTGCGAGCCTTCAACAGGGTAGAAACCACTGCGGGGGAATAGCCCCTAGTCCTCAACCAAGCCCTTTCAATAGCCAAGCCGTAAGCGAGAACCGATCCACATGAGGCATGAATAGAGGCCCCTGCACCAGCAGATCCGGACGGACCAGGAGCCGCCACGGCCGCGCGACCAGAAGCCTCCGCAGGTCTGCATACCAAGGGCGGCGAGGCCAGTCCGGAGCTATCACGATCACCAGCCCCCCGAAGCTCTCCGCCTGCCGGAGCACCCTGCCGATGAGCACCCACGGCGGAAAGACGTACAATAGCTGGCCCTCCGGCCAGGGCTGAATCAGCGCATCGAGGCCCTCGGACATCCGCTCCCTTCGCCTGCTGAAGAAGCGGCTGGCCTTCGCCGAGCTGAAGGTGGCCATCAGATCCATCACCGGCGTGCCCCATCGCCGCGTGATCATCGCGAACACCTCCGGATGGAGGACCCACTCTCTCCTGGATCCACCCGCACGCGACTGAGGAAGTCTGCTTCTACGTTGTCCACTCCTGCCACGTGCGCCGCCGACACCGCCAGAAGATGCCGCTCGGCCCATGTGAACAGCATCTCGGCTTCCGCCTTGAGATCCGTGCTGCTGGTCCCGCCTTGGCGATTGATATAGGCCACCGCAGTGGCGTTGTCGGAGAAGACTCGTACCGCCGACCCACTGAGGATCGGCTGGAAACACTCCAACGCCAGCGACACCGCACGCAACTCCAGGCGATTGATCGACCACGAGCGCTCCTGAGGGTCCCACTGTCCCTGAGCGAACTGACCCCGACAGTGGCCCCCCCAACCCAGGAGGCTGGCATCTGTCGTCAACGCTATCCACTCGGGCACCGCCAGGGGCCTCCCCCTCTGCAAGGAGCGGGGATCCAACCACCAGCGCAGCCCCGCCCGCGCCTCATCCGGACAAGCGAGCCTTTGGGACAGCGGGTCCCGCTGGTGCGACCAGCGCCGGAGTAGAGCTCTCTGCAAGGGCCGCATATGAGCCCTCACCCACGGTACCAGCTCGATGGTCGCTGCCATGGTGCCCAGCAGTTGCAGATACTGCCACGCCGTGGACTCCCGTCTCTTCAAGAACTTCCGTACCAATGTCCGCAACTTCTGTGCCCTTTGCCGAGGAAGGAACACCTGCCCGGTTCCCGTGTCGAAGTGCGACCCTAAGTATTCCAAGTCTTGGGATGGGACCAACTTGCTCTTCGCCCTGTTGACCACCCAACCGAGGCTTTCCAGGAAACTGACCACCCGGGACGTGGCCATCACGCTCTCATCCCTCGACTTTGCCCTGATCAACCAGTCGTCCAGGTACGGGTGCACCAGGACACCTTCCTTGCGCAAGGCCGCCGCCACCACTACCATAATCTTCGTGAAGGTGCGCGGCGCCGTCGCTAGACCGAATGGCAGCGCTCGGAATTGGAAATGACCGAAGGGCACTGCAAAGCGGAGAAAACGGAAATGCTCCCGCCGAATGGGAATGTGAAGATAGGCCTCGGACAGATCCAGAGCGGTGAGAAACTCTCCCGGCCGCACCGCTGCAATCACGGAAGGGAGAGTCTCCATGCGGAAGTGGGCCACCCGAAGGCACCGGTTCACCCCTTTGAGGTCTAGGATAGGCCGGAAACCTCCGTCCTTCTTTGGGACTACAAAATATATGGAGTATCGACCGCAACCATGTTGGTCTGGCGGTACCGGCTCGATCGCCCGGAGGTCCAGCAGCCTTTGCACGGTCTCCCGCACCGCCGCGCACTTGCTGGGCGCCTTGCAGGGAGACCGCACGAAGGCATCGCGCACCGGACGCTGAAGCTCCAGCGCGTATCCCTCTCTTAAGACCTCCAGCACCCACTGATCTGAAGTTATTTGGACCCAGGCGCCATAGAACTCCCGCAGTCTGCCTCCTACGGGAACTAACGGCCCCTGGGTCCGCCGTATCTCATTGCGCCTTGCGCAGGGCAGAGGCGGTGGAGGAGGAGGCCGAGGCCCCCCCCCAAAACCTCTGCCGGCTCCCCGGAAACCCGGAAACCCCTGGTTTCGGACGGGAAACCTGCCCCTCTGACCGGTAGCGAACCGAGGGAAACGGGAGCGGCGAAAGTCCCGCTGCTGAGATCTGCTGGACGCCGCGCCACGGCTTTGCTTGGGCTTGTCCTCTGGCAGCTTACCACCCTTAGACTCGCCCAAGTCCTTGACCAACTTCTCCAGATCCTCTCCGAACAAGAGGCGCCCCTTGAATGGGAGTTTACTCAGCCTGGTCTTCGACGAAGAATCCGCCGCCCAAGAACGGAGCCACAGGTACCGTCTGGCAGCCACCGCCGACGCCATGCTGCTGGAGAGACCCCGCATGAGGTCATAGTGAAGATCAGACAAATAGGCTGCCCCCGACTCCAGTCGGGCCGCCTCCACGGACCTGTCCTCCGCCGGCGCCGGTCG
Organism: Ichthyophis bannanicus; assembly: GCA_033557465.1. Taxonomy (NCBI): domain Eukaryota; kingdom Metazoa; phylum Chordata; class Amphibia; order Gymnophiona; family Ichthyophiidae; genus Ichthyophis; species Ichthyophis bannanicus. Next base: position 289,839,774 of record CM066037.1, on the reverse strand, counting down.
CACCTGTTGAGACCAGCGAAGACAGGCCCTGGCCACCCAGGCCCCACAAATAGCCGCCTGTAGGGACAGAGCATTAGTGTCAAACACTTGACGTAGAAGGGCATCCAGCTTCCTGTCCTGAGCATCCTTGAGGGCCGCACCGCCCTCCACTGGGATGGTGGTCTTCTTTATCACCGCCGCCACAGCCGCATCCACCTTGGGGGGCGTAAAGAGCTCCCGATCTCGATCCACTAGTGGATATAGCCGTCCCAACACCCGCGACCCCCGTAGGGCCGCTCTCGGGACGTTCCATTCTTCCTGAATCAGCTCCTGGAAGACCCTATGAACCGGGAAGGCTCGCTGAGACTTACGGAAGACTTGCAACAAAGGGTCCCCTAGAGACTCGTCCTCCGACGGTCCCTGCGCCGGCAGTTCTTCCCTCCGGAAGACTCGGACCACCCTGGCTTGCTTCTCCTTGTCATCGAGCTCCCCCTCTTCCAAATCTTCCTCAGGGAGGCCAGTCTCGCCGTCCTCCTCTGACAGGCGCCCCTCCGAGGCCAGGGAGGGCTCAACCGACTCCGCCTCTAACCGAAGCCTCTTGCCGCTAGGTTGATCCTCTGTGAGGAGAGCCGGAGGGCCACGCTTCGCGCAGGCCCCTTCTGAAGCCTCTGACAGTGGAAGGGGCAGACCCCCCACTGCGTGCCGCAGCAGAGCCACAAACTCAGGGGAAAAAATGGACTCAAGTCCCCTTGCCCAGGGCCCCTGGGGTACTGGTCCCGCCGTGGCGGTTGAGGGCCCCGCCACCGGCTCCACACGGGCTAAGCCTGGAAGGGAGCCATCCGAAGGCCCTACCTCGGACCCCGGCAGCTCCCCCACGCTCCCAAACTTTAACTAAACTAAAAATTAGACTAATCACTACACTGACACTAAGCCTTAGTTGTTCCTCCAGTGAGCCTGGACTCCCGGGCTCGACCTAGTCAGCTGCTTGGAGACTGAGGTAACTGATGGAGGATGGCGGATTCCAGAGATATATAGGAGTGACATCATAAAAAAAGGAGGTTCCTCAGTCTCCAAGCTGCTGATTAAGGTTGACAACTCAGAGGTCCGGGACCAGACTGGGGCTACGAACAGGAATACCAAATTGGGTCAAACCAAAAGTCCATCAGACCCAACATCTTGAAACTAGGTCAGACAAAAGATTCATCAACCCAGCATCCTGTCTCTGGAAGAGACAAGAAAACCAGGTCACAGATATCCAACATAATCTAAAACAATAGATAAATAAATAAATAAAATATATCTATTTCCTATTTACATTTCTTATATACCGCGCTATTAAAAATCAGTGCGGTTCAAAGTGAACAGAACAATGCTACAATGCGACAACGACACAATGCGCTTACAGAGAACAGGGTAATAGCTTAGGGGAGAACCTGGGAAAAACTATATACAGTGCATTTTACAGAACTACAGGGTATTCATAGCTGAAACAAGTTTGATGTCATGGAAAAATCTGTACCAGGGGGTGGGCTGATTAACCATTCTCTCGTTGAGTTATATTATTGGAACAGTTAGGAAGGGGGGTCGGAGGGCACCTTCTATGTTTTCCAGGGCTCGATTCAGGATAGTGTATTTGGAACAGATGATATTTTAGCGCTTTTCTGAATAAGGTAAGATTCATGATGGCTCGGATTCCAGTGGGAAGGGCATTCCAGGTTATGGGTGCATATATCGAAAAAGCCCTATTGGCGGTTGCCTTCATGCACTTTACTTTTATATATAAATACAGTACTATATAAACACTTAAAGTAGAAAGAACAGAGTGTAAGTGCATATGTTTAAGGGGGGGTATATTTAGAGAGGTGAAATAATTTAATCATGAAATACACTTACTTTTGATATTTTGTCCACTCTTTACAAATAATGCTGAAGGAAGCATATAGTATTGTTGAACTATGTATATATATATATATATATCTATATATATATACATACAGGGTGGCCCAAAAAAGTGAGAACATCTTGTAAATTAAAAGCTTAAATAGTTTACTTATTTACCTTTTTTAGCTATATAACGTCTTTATTTCAACAATTTCCGGTCGCCATCTTTTATTTTTTAAATTTGTCAATTGTTCACATCTGTCTTTTTGAATTTTTAAATATCTTATATGCTACGAGATGTTCTCACTTTTTTTGGGCCACCCTGTGTGTATGTGTATATACAGTCAAACCTCGGTTTTCATTTGCCCCGGTTTTCATACGCTTCGGTTTTCAACGTCTTTTCTGACTGAGATTTTGTCCCGGTTTTCATGCATTGCTTCGGTTTTCAACGTCTTTTGACTGAGATTTTGTCCCGGTAGCAGGGAAGAAAAGCTGTCAACGTAAGCAGGAGATGTTGCATGAATGTGGGAGGCAGTTCTTTCTCTTGCAGGGTACGTCTGAAGCTATATCATTAAGATTTTCTGCCATTCTGAAGCATTGAGCAGATAATGTAAAGGTATTTTAATGGACTGAATTCAATGTGATTCCGAAGAGAGCTGGGCACAGCAGCTTGTCAGGGGTGGCTAAGGCCAGATGTTAACATACTGTACTGTACAGTACTGTACTTAGCTTGCTTTCAGTGATGTTAAATGTTCATTTATCCATTTCATTAGTCATTTATATTTATTTCTCATTGTTTTCTGTATGTAAAAATATAGTTATTCTCTATAAAATGTATTTTTTGTGAATATTTTTGGGTGTCTGGAACGGATTAATTGGATTTACATTATTTCTTATGGGAAATATTGCTTCAGTTTTCATACGTTTCGGTTTTAGTCAGACTTTTTCGAACGGATTAATCATGAAAACTGAGGTTTGACTGTATATATATACATACACATATACACACACAAAACATACATACATATACACACACATGCAAGATTATACAGATACCCATATGTATGAAGCAGTGTGGGTATTTATTTATTTTATTTATTTAGCAAGCATTTGTATCCCGCTCCTTCCAGCGATCAGAAGCGGGTAAGATTACATCGAGAAACTACCGAATCAAGACAGATACAATTTTTGTTTACATACAGATTGATAGGGTAAGCACATCACACAGAGTTAACAACTTCTTAGCTATGGGGGAGGTCATTTACATATATACATTTATACATTACAGGTTCTCTGGGTTGCTGGGGAAGGGTTGCCCCACATGTGAATTTAGTTCAGGATGAAATGATTTTGAAATATGTGCGTTTTGAGTTTTTTTCTAAAGTCTAGAAGATCATTGTTGGCTCGTAGTTCTGGTGGGAGTTGGTTCCATAGTGTTGGTGCTACATATGCAAAAGCCCTGTTGCTGGTGTTGACTTTGGTAGATCTTATATCGGTTGGAGTGTGGAGGGTGTTGGAGTTGATGGTTCTCCTGTTTCTGTTAGTAGGTTGTAATCTGACTAGTGTGTTGAGGAAGGATGGTGCTATGTTGTGGATGAGTTTGAATGTAGTCGTCAATATTTTGTATTTAGTACGGGCTGTTATGGGTAGCCAGTGCAATTGAATTAGTACTGGTGTGATGTGGTCATTAAGATTTTTCTTCATAATGACCCTGGCAGCTACATTTTGTGCCATTTGTAGAATGTTCAGAGTTTTCTTAGGTAGCCCTTGAAGAATGGCGTTGCAGTAGTCAAAATGTGGCATGATGAGTGCTTGAGCCACGGTTTTGAAATCTTGGGGATCAATGATGCTCCGAATGGGTTGAAGAACTCTCAGTTTGTGGAAAACTGCTCTGTTGGTCTTTCGGAGGTGTTTCTCCATTGTTAGGTCACAGTCAACTGTGACTCTTAGATACTTTATTTCTTTCTTTGTTTGGTAAGTGTTATTGCATAGCGTTATTGTTGAAGGTGGGTATATGTATACTGTGTGTGTGTGTGTCTGTGTATATACACAGACACACACACACACACAGTATACATATACCCACCTTCAACAATAACGCTATGCAATAACACTTACATATATACCTATATATATATACTTATATATATATATATATATATATATATGTAGGTATGTTTATAAGCATGAAATAATTTAATCATCTAATTAAATTTAATGAATTTGTATTTTTAGTCCAAACCTGCAAAAATGTGCAATGCAACATACTGCATTTTTTAATTTTTTGTGCTACTTATAATAAGAGACAAAATATTTATTCTTCCACTTATCCTAAAAATAGACAACATTAACCTAAAGTACAAATGGAAGTCAAATTACTTAGGCATAATCCTGGACCAGCGATTAAACCTGAAGTCACATATAAACAATACGACTAAGACGATTTACTACAAAATAAGTACTCTTCAACACCATTGCCCACTAATCAAACCATCCAATTTTTGCAGTTTTCTCTCTACATTTCGACTATTGTAACATCATATATCATGGACTACCAAAATCCACTCTGCATCCATCACACACAGCACGGCACACAGCTACCCGTATCATACAGGGAGCTACAAGATAACACCACATAACGCCACTTCTAAAACAACTACACTGGCTTCCCATTCTAAGTTGAATCAAGTCCAAATCATGCTTTTAACCTTCAGAACTAACCTCAACCAATCAGGCTCCCACTTGCAAACCTTACTGCACAAGTCCTGAAGTACCAAATCAAGAAGACACAGCACTCAAAACATGCTGGCTATATCTCATGAAAAGGCAAAAAGCAGTCAATATGCCTGCACACGATCTTTTACTCTCTATACTCGAAGCCTGTGGAATGCACTATCTGAGAGAATAAAACATCACAAAACTGGTAACATTTCGCAGACAACTAAAGACCCACCTCTTTATCCAACATTTTGGACCCAACACTTAACAGCCCACTCTACTATTCTACTGATGTCTTCCCCTTGACAATCACTCTCTTTCCCACTCAAAACCACAGTGACTTCAGTGCTCATTAAAAACCTTGCCTAATCCCCCCTTAGTGTATCCACCATGCATATAAGTTATTGTTCATTGTGACACATATTAGTTTTAATTGCAAGCTGTGCACCCTCCTGTGTAAACGCTTTTGTCCATTGAAACATATAAAGTTCTCTTGCTTGTAAACCACTTTGCCCCATTAAAAGCAGTATAGAAAAACTGTTAAATAAATAAATCCCTCCCCAAGAGAGCTTACAGTCTAGATATACTGTAAATACATACAGCATTGTTGAACTTTGTATGCAGCGATCCCTGCCCCAGAATCCTTATGGTCTAGATATTTATTTATTTATTTGGTTTTATACTGCACTATTTATAATCAGCACGGTTTACAATAGAACAGCTATTACATGGAACAGTTTACAATGTTTACAAATATATCCATAGGTATTATATAAATATCTTTAGGTATAAAGAGGTATGGGTATTTGCTTACTGCAGCGGTCCCCAAACTGCATATTGCAACCCCAAATGGGGTCACAAAATCCTCACTTGGGATCACAGTCACATATAGAGCGTAGGTGAAGATAAAGTATACTGTCACCAATCCACCACTACTGCTGCCTTCAACCAACCGCCCCCATCTCCGATCCAACATCAGTCTTCCCTTTCCTTCTGTTGTCAACTGCAATGTATCCCTCCTACTTCCCCTGGAGTAGTAGCCTAGTGGTTGGGGCAAGGTACTTCAGGCCGGAAAGTCGGGGGTTCAAATCCCACTAGAGGACAGCAACCTTGGGCCGGAAGAACTGGGGTTTCTAGTCCCACAGGTGCTCCTTGTGGTCTTGGGCAAGCCACTTAACCCTCCATAGCCCATGTTCCCTGTAAAATAGTTATCTCCAAGTTATAATGCCCTGTTCAATGTAATTTCAGTTTGTTCAATGTAAACCGCACTGATGCAGAATAGCGCGGTATATAAGAGAATGTAAATAAATAAATAAACAAATCTGCAAGCAAGTGCCCATAGCACAGACCCAAAGCACTGGGACCTCAAGCCAGCCTCTGTTTATGCGCAGAAGGCCCAGACTCGGTCACATCCTGTCCACTCCTAGAATTCCTGTTTCCATAGGGCAGGACACAGCTGAGGCCAAGCCTTCTGTACAGGCCCAGGCTCGAGATTCCCACACTTCACATCTGCACTGCGAGCGCCTGCTACTGCAGGTTTGGAGGGGTAGGGGGGCACAATGCAGTCAGTTGTGGCTTGGCTAAGATGACATAGGACTGGGGAAAGATGCTGGAAATGGGAAGATGGGAATGGAAGGTTGTGTGCGCTGCCATGAGAAGAAGGAGAAATAGGGAGGACGCTGGGCATTATTGGGAATGGAATAATCTGGATGGCAGGGAGATGTCTGATAGGGACAAGCAGACAAACAAGATGCTGGACATGGGGGGAGAGGAAACTAGAGAGACAGAAGAGATGCTGGACATGGGCGGGAGGAAGACAGGAGATGCTTGAAATTGGGAGGGTACTGGGGATGCTGGACATGGGGGGGGTCAAAAGAACTGGTGAGTCTGGCAGGAAATGCTGAACATTAGGGGTGGGGCTAGGGAGACATAAAGAGAAGATACTGGACATGGGAGGGAGGAAGACAGGAGAAATGCTGGGCATGGGGGGGGGGACTAGGGAGACAGAATACATGCTGGACTGGGGGGGCACTAGGGAGACAGAAGAGATGCTCAGCATGTGTGGAAGGGATGAGGAAGGCAATGGGAAACATTGGATTACTGTATGTATTTAGGTAGGGAGGAGTGGCCTAGTGGATGGGGCAGTAGCCTCGGTCTGGAGGGACCTGGATTCAAGTTCTACTGGGGGACAGCAGCCTCGGGCTGGAGGGAGTGGGGTTTCAGTCCCACTGGTGCTCCTTGTGGCCTTGGGCAAGCCACTTAGCCCTCCACTGCCTCAGACAAGATCTTAGATTGTGAGCCCTTTAGGGACAGGGAAATACATACAGTACCTGAATGTAACTTCCTTACCGCCTAGCTGCTACCTACTATAGGTGGTATATCAAGTAAAACTATAGGCAGATTTACAAGGGTGAAATAATTTAATCATGCTGGTAGCAAGTAAGTGCCTACATGTTTTTATTTTATAGACTTAACTCAGGTGCCTTAAAAGGTACGTTAACTAGGTGCTTCCTTATAAAATTACCCATGCAGAGTGCAAGCACACGTTTACACCTTCTCTGGAGCAAGTGTTAATTTGTGCACCATTGTGGTTGGATCTGGGAGCCTAGTTTATAGAGACACATAGCACGTATGTTGCCTTTATAAAATAGGCACCTTTCTGAACTTCCCACATAGTCATCTTCTTATAAAATCAAATCAAGGCCTTTAAGTGCACATATTTGGAGGAGTAGCCTAGTGGTTGGGGCAAGGTACTTCGGGCCGGAAGGTCGGGGGTTCAAATCCCACTAGAGGACAGCAACCTTGGGCCGGAAGGACTGGGGTTTCTAGTCCCACAGGTGCTCCTTGTGGTCTTGGGCAAGCCACTTAACCCTCCATTGCCCATGTTCCCTGTAAGTATTAGTGTATGTGTCTCATATCCCCGTGTGTTAAATGTATCCCCCAATTGTGTGTTGTGACCGCTTTGATTGAAGGATAAGGCGGTATACAAAACTGTCTAAATAAATAAATATTTCTCTGCAAAAAGTCAAATGGAAGGGGGATCAGTCTATGCTGATTTTCCCCATGGCAAAGAACAGAATGGTAAAAAAAATTCCTCCAAATTAAGTATCGCCTCAAGTGATTGAAACACACCTATATGTACTTTTTGAATAACGTATGTGATAGATATTTATCTCATGTTTCAAATATAAATCGTAGAATGCTGCTTTTTTGACTAAACTGTGTCACTGTAAACAGGGGGGCTCCCGTTTTCACAATTTTTAAGATATCGTCGGAATTGCTCAAGTCGAGATGACTTTAAGAGAAAATCAAAACAATTGGGAACACATTTCATCCAGAGAGGCTATCCACAAAATGTGGTCACTAGAGCTTACAAGCGTGCCTTATATTATGATCGATCTTGGATATTGAATCCCCAGTCGTCCCGAGTTGAACAAGATACACAATTTGTGCATTTAGTAACAAAATACTCTCCCATTAGTGTGGCCATACAGAAACGTATAAAAAAGAACAGTAGAGTACTACAAATATTGCCAAGCATGCAGCATCGCTCTATCCGTTGCGTATGGCAATGGAGTAAAAACTTAAAGGAATATTTAAGTCCGGCAGTTCTGCGGGTAGGAGAGCCGGCAGAAATGAGCAGAGAGGGACTAGGTCATCATTCCTGTGGCCAATGTACTATTTGCAATATTTCAAAAACAATAGATCAGTTTAGCAACAAGGGAGTGACATATCGGCTAAAAAGTACCACCACCTGTGACTCGACCTTTGTAGTATATGCAATACTTTGCCTGTGTGGCTTAATATATATAGGGAAGACAATCCGTAAATTTAGAACTCGTATGAAAGAGCATGAAAGTAGGATCAAATGTAAGAGGATGGAAGCTCCCTTAGTAATTCACTATACAACTCAGGGGCACAGTTTTGAACACCTGAGCTGTTGGTGTATTGAGCAGGTACAGACAGGGTCACGGGGTAAGACGAGGGAACAGACCCTATTGGTAAGAGAGCAACGCTGGATACACCGGCTGGGGTCGGTTCATCCAGCGGGATTAAATTTAGCGGTTGACTGGGGAGTATGTCTTAAAAAAGTTTTTAAAAAAGAATCAAAAAAAGAAAAATAGCAACAAAGAAAAACAGAGTGATAGCGTAAAGCATAAAAAGGCAGCATTTTTGCACTAGATACGGACATAACCGCCCTGTCACTGATTTTAGTAAAGGATAGGAGGAGCCTATAGGGGGTTTAAATTAACGAGGCTAATTCCCAGGCCCGCATGCGTGGCGTTTTGAGACCAGGAGAAGGGTTCCCTCGAGGAAACAGTGGTCTGTCAATTTTACGTGGGCAGCATCATTTACTAAAGGTAACAGGTTTTGTGTAGCTCACTAAGTGGGGAGTTGGAAGTTAGAGGCTTAGTAAGGGAGTAGATTTTAGAAGTTTTAACTATGGAAGTGTTTCTGTTTTTGTGTTTTATAATACAGCAGCAACAACTAACGGTCCCCTGAAGAACCATAATAGAGAAACGCAGAGGCGCTTCAATAACAGCGTCGGGACTTTCAGTTTCAATAGCATGACTGCAGTATCGTTATAGAACTCCACAACATTGCGAGTTAAGTAGAAAATTAATATAGCATACTAAACATTTTGTTGATGGATTTCTAAGAAAGGTAGGGGTGTACGAGTAGTGTGAAGGGTCATTGATGCTAACAGGCATGTCACTGGGGATTGAAAAAAACCCAGAAAATAATGCCATTGTAAGTCTGAGACCCGTTAATAGCAAACCCCGCAATTAGACCCAGACTCATAGAGAAACCGATCACAAGTAAAGTGATAGAGTGTAGGAATTTTACGATATATAACTGTAAACAATTTGGCTAAAAGCAGTTTCACAGTCTATAAGTGACAGACTTTTCTCCCAATTTAAGCATGCTTCAGGTATTTCTAATCAATAACACAGGTACACTACCAAAAAACTGCCTCCAGTTTTGCAACTGATTCCTATAGATTTTGGGGTGCTGAATCCAGGAAAAATAGCCAAAATGTTCCATCACGTCACGTTTTCTTGCAAAATTAGATTTCTTACCCATATAAGGAATGTTCACATAATTTCTTTTTAGCCGACTGCAGTTTATTTTCTTGGCCCAAAGTAGAGGTTGTAATGGTTAACTAACTAGAAACACTCCCTCATGATATTTTAGAGTGTTTTGTATTCATTTTATACATTAACAGGACAATTGGGAGGCGGGGGGCTAAATCCAGTACTCGCGCTGGCGCATGTTCTTTCCTGTTCGCCTCGCCTCATTCGCTCAAACACGGTGGTTGCGACATGAACGTTCCTGTCAAATTTCAGTTTCTTGCAAGTTCATTATTACCTTTTGTTTGCTCAGTCGTAATCCAGCTTTATTCCGAAGTGGTTCACTACAGTTGTAGTTTGCAGTGCTGTGTATTTGTGATGGCTCACAGAGCCAGAGGTTGCGTCAACTCTCCGGACAGTTTTTGTTTTATTTGTGGGGAATATACCGTGAAAAAGCGGCAGAGGAACATTTCTGCATTTATTAAAAAAGTATATTTCGCCTATTTCGGTTTGAAGTTAGGCGATCAAGACAAACCGTGGGCTCCTCACAAAGTGTGCAAGACATGTGAGGAAGATCTACGCTTATGGATGAAAGGTAAAAAACAAGCATTTCGTTTCGGAATACCTATGATGTGGCGTGAACAAAGAGACCACAGCAGTGACTGCTATTTTTGCTCTTGCATTGTGAAGGGATACAACTTAAAAAATAAGAACGTAATAAGTTACCCCAACCTTCCCTCAGCAATTAGGCCTATGCCTCATAGCAACGAAGTACCTGTGCCTGAACCACCAAAATCTTTGGATCATATTTGTGTGGACGGTTCTGATCATGATGAGACTCATCAGATGGCTTTTCCCGATGAGTCCCGTACTTCCGAGTTTGAAACTGAACCAGATCCGAAACCTGAACTTTTCTCTCAAGCTGAATTGAATGATTTAGTCCGGGATTTAGGACTCCCAAAAGATGCTGCCCAACTGCTAGGTTCTCGGCTTAAACAGAAAAATCTATTGTCACCAGGAACAACTTTTTATTGGTACCGCAACCGCGAGACACAATTTTTGAAGTATTTCAGCAAAGAGGAAGATTTGGTATTTTGCAACGATATATACGGAGTGATGGAAAAGTTTAAACTCAAGTATGATCCTGCTGAATGGCGGCTGTTCATTGATTCGTCAAAAGACAGCATAAAAGGTGTTCTTCTTCATAATGGCAACACATTCGCTTCAGTTCCTATTGCTCACTCTGTTATTCTCCAAGAAAAATACGAGAATTTGGCCCTGATTCTTCAGAAGATTCGTTATGATGAGCATAAGTGGATGATTTGTGGAGACTTTAAAATTCTATCCATGCTATTAGGGCAGCAATCCGGTTTCACCAAATATCCCTGCTTCCTTTGCTTGTGGGATAGCCGGGCCCGCGAACTACATTGGGGGAAAAAGACTGGCCAATTCGGGAGTATTTGAGACCCGGTGAGAAAAATGTTCTTCATGAGAGCTTGGTACCGCGTGATAAAATTCTATTACCACCTCTCCACATTAAGTTGGGTCTCATTAAGCAATTCATCAAGTCCCTTCCAAAAGATGGTGAGTGCTTTCGGTACCTTTGCTCAAAGTTCCCCCGACTTTCTGAAGCAAAGCTAAAGGAAGGAGTGTTTGTTGGCCCTGATATAAGGAAACTCATTTCAGATGGAGCATTCGCTGAAACGATGTCTGAGAAGGAAAAAGAAGCCTGGGATTCCTTCAAGGATGTTGTTCTCAAATTCTTGGGGAACAGGCGGGATGAGAACTATAAGGATATTGTTGCCAGGATGCTCAATGCCTTCAAAGAACAAGGCTGTAACATGAGCCTGAAAGTCCATTTCTTGCACTCCCATGTGAACTACTTTCTCGAAAACTTGGGGGCGTACAGTGAAGAACAAGGTGAAAGGTTTCACCAGGACATCAAGGACGCAGAGAAAAGGTACCAAGGAAGATGGAACACCACTATGATGGCTGATTTCTGCTGGTTGCTGCTGTGGGAAACCCCAGATGAAAAATACGCCAAGCAGCGCACCAAGAGAAGCATTCGGGGGAAGAAGAAACGGGCCCACCAGGAGATTGATTGACCCAAGAATGACTTTAAAATCTAAACTGTGTTGACAAATATCGTGTTTTTACTAAACTTTGAAATAAAAATTTGCTAGTTATTACCACAGTGTCGGATCTCATTTATTAGAATTTTATTTTCACACCATCGGGTGTTTGTCTTCATGTATTGCAATGGTGCGGTTTGCGTTTTCTATTCTTACATACATACCTGTACAACATTTTTTGCACATTTCTTTGCTTTGCTTTGTGTCTAACCTCGCTCTTATATGCTCAATATTTGTGCACATGTATGTGGCTGTTTTAAGTGCAGACAATTTTGCTACCATCACAGTGTGTTTTGTTGACATTACTCTATTCTTATGTGCTGCCTTGTTACAATTTTCTTTATTCTTATTTGAATAACTACTAAACAATTAGTATAAAGAATTCATCCAAGAAACTTTTATCTCGATCGCACTCAATCTGAAACGTTCACCTCAAACTGCTAACCCAATGTAGCAAAAAATCTGTACGTGATGGAGCAAATTGGTTACCAGATTTGGATTCAGCGCACCAAAAAACGTAAAAATCAATCGAAACATTAGAGGCAGTTTAAAAAAAAATTTTTTTAGTGTACCTGTGTAATGTATAGCAAATACTATTTGATTTAGATCTCATTATTTGGTACAGAAAGTCAGTAAATGCCATCTACTGTATTTAAAAATTAATTTCCTTGCAAGAGTCAATATAATTATGGTTCTGAAAATATTGTCCTTCATCTATTTGTGTAATTGGAGAAGAAGCATTGAACAGTTGTTTGCCAGAGTTAAACATAACACATTCTTTATTTCAATATCATTTATAACCTACAAGTATATTTGTACACATTTAACTATAAAAAATCCTAGAAGAGGTAAGGAAGGTTAAGCTCCTGAAACGGTCATGATCAAAGCTCCTAGTGTTCTACAATTCCATAGCAACTGCTGCAGAATTTGCTTTCTACCATATAATTTTCCATTCCTCCTAGAGTCACATAAAGTCCTGCTGATGCTAGTTGCTGTTTCAAACAACCCTATCTCCAGATCATGGGGACTGACTGTCTTTCTCCCCAGTCACCTCTGGGACTGCTGGATTCCTCCCAGCCCCCATTAATGTCTGTTCTTCTTTCCTCCACTGAGCTGCCAAACTCTTCTTCCCACCCATTGCTACAGTTTTCCTTCTCCTCCACCTAACTGTGGCAGCTCTCTCTATTCCATCCCTGCCTTGGCCACCCCACATTGCTGCCTCTTTGCATACCCCCCCGGCTACATCTCTTTTGCATCCCTACGCTAGATGCCATATCACTCTTTCTTACAATAACCTCTCCCCAACCTTTTCTTTTTAAATTGCATTTCAACAAAACTTAACCAGCATGCATTTAAAATAGAAAAATACATTAGAGAAAAAAACAACAACCAGAATACAATCCCATGATCTGGAGACAGGGTTGTTTGAAACAGCAACTAGCACCAGCAAGACTAATGGCTTCCTGCAACTCCAGGAGGAATGGAAAATTATATGGCAAAAAGCAAATCCTGCAGCAGCTGCTGTGGAATGAATGGCAGAACACCAGGAGCTTTGATCATGATAGTTTCAGGAGCTTAATCTTCCCTAACCCTTTTTCCATAAAAATGTCTAGTCTAGTTCAGGATTTTCTGTAGTTACATATATAAGAACATTCCTGTGAGTCATGAACGATATTGAAATAAAGTATGTGTGTTATGTAAGGAAAGTAAATAAAAACAAGAGGAAAAGGAAACGTATATGGTTCTCCAAGAAGTGGCTGCAAAAATAAAGGCAAAAAAGACAGTGTTCACAAAATTCATAAGATCACAAAAAGAGGAACACAGAAGAGAATACCCGATAAAGCTGAAAGAAGCAATGAGAGAAATCAGGATGGCAAAAGCCGGTGCAGGAGAAAAGTGTAGTTACTCACCTGTAGCTGGTGTTCTCTAGGAACAGCAGGAATCAGTCCTCACATATGGATGATGTCACCGATGGAGCCCACGCAGGAAATGCTCTCCAGCTTTCAGAGAAAGCCTTTGGGAGGTTGACCACAGATGCATGCCTGTCCCACCACCAAAGGGAGCCATCCCACCCCAGTATGAAGACATAGCTTAATAAAACTCAAAAATGAAAAACAACTCCACAGGGAGGAGGAAGGGTAGTGAAGACTGATTCTTGCTTTTCTCGGAAAACACCTGCTACAAGTGAGTAACTACACTTTCACCGGGACCAAGCAGGAAATCAGTCCTCATATATGGGACTCCCAAGCTACAGGCTACCAAAAAAACCTCTACATAGCCCAATGGGGCAAACAGAAAAACTGCGCCAGGAAGAACAGTGGAAAAATGCTGAATGGTTCAGAGAGTCAGCATCGAGCAGAGATCAACATCAGTTCGACTCTATGGCAGCCTAGACAGACAGAAAAGACAGTGGGAAGGAGTTGCATATATTCCCAAAGAAGTGCCAGAGTATGGCTTGGCTGAAGGTGCTGTCATGCTGGGAATCCACATCCAGGCAGTAGTGTGCTGTGAAAGTGTGCATAGACGACCACGTAGCAGAGGTTAGTTACAGAAGCTGCCAGAGCACGGACATTGTGCGCTGTGACATGGTGGTCCAAATTGAACCCAGCCTGGGCATAAGCAAAGGAAATGTGGTCCGCCACCCAAATGGAGAAGGTATGCTTGGAGACGGTGACACACAATCAGTTGGGGTCAAAAGAGACGAAGCACTGAGGGGGCGGTGGTGGGCTTTAATGTATTCCAGATAGAAATCTAGCACTCTCCTACAATCCAAAGTGTATAAGGAGTCCTTAGCCCTGTAGGCGTGAGGCTTGGGGGGAAAAAGGTGTGCAAGACCACCGACTGGTTGAGGTGAAAAGTGGAAACCACTTTAGGTAAAAACTTGGGATGAGTGCGGAGGAACACTCTATTCTTGTGAAACCTGATATATGGTGGATGTGCTACCAGCACTTGTAACTCACTGACTCTGCAGGCCAAAGTGAACACTACCAAAAAGATAACCTTCCAGGTAAGAAATTTGAGAGGGCAGGAGGCAAGCTGTCCGATGAGAGGATGGGCGGAAAGAGGCTTACCAGCTGCTAAGCTGCCAGGGCACTGAAGTGCACTCTGTCCGAGTTAGATTTCAATCCAGAGTTAAAGAGACAGAACAAATAACAGAGTACCATCTCCACTGAGCAAAAGGGATCTAAAGCCCTGTCTGTTCACCAGAGTGAAAATCTGCACCACTTAGAAGCGTAGGCGTGTCTGGTGGAGTCCTTGCGGGAGGTAAGAAGAATATCTTCGACATCTCTCGCAGACCACCTGGAGGGCCCAGGTGTCAGAGGTTATGATGGGCCACCTGTGGGCAAAGTATACTAGCCAACCCCCCCTCATTTAAGATGGAATGGAGTCCAGAAAGCGAAAAAGTGCCATGGTTCTCATGCAAGAGTCAAAAACCCCCACCAAGCTGTGGTGTTGGCTAGGGCTTAGGGTTCTTAGGCTTCTGGTACTGCTTCTGGCCATGACCCTTAGGCTGTTGCCCCTGTTGGGGTTGTTGGTATGAATGGTATGGGGTGTATGTACCATAGTACCTTCTCTTTTTTGGGTAAAAAGACTTTTTACCTAAGGCTTTCTTTTTTGCGGGGTCAGCGGTCTTCCTCGAAAGGCGGGTCATGGTGAGTTGTTCCATCTCCAAATTAGCAGCCTTCTCCATCATGGGTTTGCCGAAGAGATTCTCCCCTCAGCAAGGGACATCGGCCAACTTGTCCTGAACCCATTGCTCCAAGTCTGAGGATCGTAGCCATGCCAAGCACCAATGGTCACTGTATTTATTTATTTATTTAACATGTTTCATATACCACCTTTTTTACATTCAAAGCGGTTTACATACAACATTGTAACTTTTAAAACTTTACATTGAAAGGTGATCGAACTTTGAGTTAGGGGGTAGATGCTATACAAGATTTACAACTGGGAGTAACAATTGATGTGGTAGGGGAGGGTACACAGGAACAATGGTGGAAAACATGTCTTTGTGTGTTATGTGTAAGGTGTTGTGGAGGGGAGTACTCTAGTGGTTAGTAAGTGTGTTAGTGGGTGACTGAACGAACTACGACCTGGGAGGAATGATGTTCTGCGAACTGGGAGAGATCAATTACTAGTGTAAGGATTGTTCATTGGTTACTCATAATGCTCCTGGAAAAGACAGGTCTTTGATGGCTCTTAGGTTCACAGGGCGTGCATTCCAGACTACTGGAGCATGAATTGAAAATGCCCGTACATGTTGTTTGCCTTGCTCTGGTTTTTATAGCAGGGGTGAGTAGCTGATTCTGTTGTGTTGTTCTTTTTGCTCTCATAGCTGGATATTTAGTGATCAGTTGCTGAAGTGATTCTGGGTATATCTAATGGGTAATTTTGAAGATAATGAGTAATGATTTGTACTTAGTGCAAGAGCCTATCAGTAACCAGTGGAGCTGCTTTAGACTTGGAATTATATGATAATTTCTTGCCGTTCCTGTAATTATCTGAGCAGTCATGTTCTGTACTAGTTGTAATGAGTACATGGATCGTTTCAGGAGTCCTTGGTATATCATGTTACAATAGTCTAGCATTGACATAATCATGGTCTGACACATTGTGTGAAAGTGGATCTGGTCGAGTAGCTTGAACTTTCGCAGTATATTTAGCTTGAAGTACGTCACTTTTGTGGATTGAGCAATATGGGTTTGAAATGATAGGTTTTGATCCAGGTGCACACCAAGGTATTTTACATGTTCTTTAACTTTTATGTCATGCAGGAATTTCAGGGACCCCGGTGGAATAAAGGAAGTGTTCCTGATCACAAAGAGCGCTTCCGTTATTTTGTAGTTTATATTGAGGTTTTGTTGCTGTAGCCAATCTGCCATTACTTTCAAACATGCCATTTGAATTGAGATATCAGGTTGATTTGCGTTAAAAGACAGAAAGACCATAATGTCATCTGCATAAATTCTGTATTGTATCTTGTAGTGATTGATAATTTTGCATAGTGGCTGAATGTAAATATTAACGAGGACAGTAGAGAGTGCCGATCCTTGTGGGATGCTCTGTGGTTGATCTATAGTGTCTGAAAGGCCATTGTTACATTTTACTTGTATTTTTCTGTGGGATAAAGTAAGAGGTGAACCATTGGAGGGTAATGCCATGGATTGAGTCGAAGGCTGCTGTGATATCGATAAATATGAGTAGAAAGCCCCTTTTAATATTATCTAAACCTAGAAGAATGTTGTCCAAGAGTGATGTGAAAAGTGTTTCCACACTGTCTTGGGGTTTGAAGCCGTGTTGGTTTTGGTCTAGCAGAGAGTGGTTATCAATGTGATCCTGTAGTTGGTATTGAATCACTTTCTCAATCATCTTCATCAGGTTTGGGAGATTTGAGTTTGGGTGATAGGACTTTGGATCCTTGGAGTCAGCATTTAGATTTTTTAATATTGGTTGAACTGTTGAATATTTGAGAGTTGCAGGTACTTGGCCTTGACCAAGTGATAGCTATGTGATGTTCAATAAAGTAGGGCAGAGTTGCTTAATCATGATCTTAATCCAAGAGACCGGGCATTGGTCTAGGGGTGACGTGGTTATGTTTATACTCATTATTATTTTCTCCAGGTGTTCTAGTGATGGTACATGGAAGGAGCACCAAAGGTCCGAGGAAGGGAGCGTGGATGGTGAGTCTATTGTGATGGATGGAGATATTTCTGAGTTGGGCTTGAATTTAAGTTTCAGGGAGTCTGCTATAAGTTGTGAGTCAATCATGTCTCCCTCATTGGGCAAAGGCCGATCTTTGGTGAGGGAGCGAACAATTTCAAACAACTCTCTTGGCTTGTTGAGGGATGTCATTATTAAGTTGGTGTGATATTGCTGCTTGCATGCATTAATCTGTTGGTAATAATTAAGTGTTGTGGTATAGTTTCTGAGGTCTTTGATCCTTGGTAGATCTCCATTTCCTCTCTAGTTTACGCAGAGTCCTCTTCGTGGCACTAATTTCAGCAGAAAGCCATGGTGCAGAGTGGTTCCTATTGTTTGTTACTGACAGTTGTGTTAATATTTGTTGAGGGAAGGTCTCATTATTAAATTTCTTGAATCTTCTGTGCTTCTTAGGTTGACGCTCTTTATTGAATGAGGTGGCGGGTAGTATCAAATTAAAATTTATTAAGAAGTGGTCTGACCATGGGACTGATGACACAGTTGGTTGGCAGTTGCCTTTTTGCTCAAGTAACTCATTTGATATAAAGATAAGATCAAGGATGGCTCCCTTTATGTGTGTTGGTGTGGTTATCATTTGAGTGTATTGCAGGTTTTCCATGGCTGTAGAGAAAGTGTTTGCATCCATGTATGGTAGTGATGGCATATTGAAGTCTCCCAGAAGTATGAGAGGCTTCTGTGGTGAAGTGATGGTCTTCATTTTTGGAGCAGGAAGCACGATATATCAGGCAAAGCGACATGTGCCTGTTGGATATAGTTATTGTATTAAGGCTGTCTTTGTTAAGTGTGGAGTGTGTAATGAACCCTAGGTGAGTTTTCATTAATATAAGAACTCCTCCCCTCTGCTATTGGCTCTTGGACAGTTGTAAATTGAGTACAACTATGATGCAATTTGGTTCATTATGACGTGTTCAGTGTCGGGGAGCCATGTTTCAGTAATGCACATTATGTCTGGTTTGGCTTCTATTAAGTAGTCAGTAATTATGTGGAATTTATTTTGAATGGATCAGAATTGATTAAGGCAATCTTTAACTATGTGGGCAGTAGTTTCTGATTGCTTGGGGTGGTAAGAGGTCTATTCTTCTTAGTCTACTATGTCATGTCTGATTTGTGTGGGGGAATGGCTACATAGTTTGGGTGTGCCTATAGCTTTTTATTATTGGGATCAGTTGTGGTGACAGATGAAACATCTGCTCTAGAGAATGTGCAAACAGGATCTGTAGCATAAGTACTCTAAGACATATACAGGATGGAAACATTGTAACAGAAACTGACACTTCTACCTGCATTAGCCATGGTACCTGTACACACTTAAGAATACTTTCTATAGTACTCACTGTAGACTAGGGAATGCTGTCCCTTTGTATGGTGGATGAACCCTCAGGGGCAGTTTGCTAGGTCAACTCCAGAGGACCATTCGAACTGAAGGTTCTATTTGCATCACTCTGATGGCCTCTGTTGATGAGTTCAATGGGGAAGGAACACCGTTCCTGCTCAACTCCTTGTTAACGGTGGTGGTGGCTCACGTTGGTAGTCCCGACGTTTGAGGCTGGTGTGTTAAAAGAACATAAGATATGCCATACTGGGTCAGACCAAGGTCCATCAAGCCCAGTATTCTGTTTCCAACAGTGGCAAATCTAGGTCATATGTACCTAGCAGTTTCCCCAAGAGACACAGGTTCCACAATGCTTGTATTGGTTCAAGCATTGATATCCTGGATCCCTTCTTAATAATGGGTTAGGACCTTTCCTCCAGGAACTTGTCCAAACCTTTTTTAAACCCAGCTACACTAACAGCCTTTACTACATCCTCCGGTAACAAATTCCAGAGTTTGATTACACGTTGAGTGAAAAAATATTTTCTTTTATTAGTCTTAAATAGTTTACCCTGTAGCTTCATTGCATGTCCCCTAGTCTTTCTATATTCTGATAAGGTAAACAATCGATCTACGTTTACCCGTTCCACTCCGTTCATTAATTTATAGACTTCTATCATATCTCCCCTCAGCCGTCTCTTTTCCAGGTTAAAGAGCCCTAACCTTTTTAGCCTTTCTTCATAGGAGTATCCTTCCATCCCCTTTACCATTTTGGTGGCTCTTCTCTGAACCTTTTCTAATAACGCTATATCCTTTTTAAGATACGGCGACCAGAATTGCACACAATATTCAAGGTGCGGTCTCACCATGGAACGATATAGAGGCATTATAATATCTTTTTTTTATTTTCCATTCCTTTCCTTATTATACCAAGCATTCTATTTGCTCTCTTGGCTTCCGCTGCACACTGGGCTGAGGGTTTTAACATGGTATCCACAATGATGCCTAAAACCTTTCCTGGGTGGTGGTTCCTAATGTGGAACCTTGCATCGTGTAACCATAATTTGGGTTGTTCTTCCCTAGGTGCATAACCTTGCACTTGTCCACATTAAATTTCATCTGCCATTCTGATGCCCAGTCTTCCAATTTATCAAGATCCTCTTGCAATTTTCCACAATCCTCTTGGGTTTTAACAACTTTAAATAGTTTTGTGTCATCTGCAAATTTGATAACCTCACTCGTTATTCCACTTTCCAGGTCATTTATGAATATGTCAAAAAGTAGCGGACGCAGCACAGATCCCTGGGGTACACCACTATTCACCTTTCTCCATTGGGAAAATTGGCCATTTAGCCCTACCCTCTGCTTTCTATCTTTTAACCAGTTCCTGATCCACAATAGTACACTGCCTCCTATCCCATGACTCTTTAGTTTTGCCAAAAGTCTCTGATGAGGGACCTTGTCAAAGGCTTTCTGAAAGTCCAGATACACAACAGACTCACCTTTGTCCACCTGTTTATTCACTCCTTCAAAAAAACATAACAGATTAGTAAGACAAGATCTTCCTTGTCTAAAGCCATGTTGGCTGTCTCCCATTAGGTCATAAAATTACTAAATAGAAAAAAGGTCTGTTTCTGTGGACGATTACTATAGCATAATACAAATAAACTTCATCCAACAATTTCTACAAATTCAGTTTCTCACGACTGCCTCAGAAATAACCATTAGCACTAGAAACACTGGAGCTTGTATTCATTCCAGAAATGTGCTGGTTTAACATCAACGGCAGAAGTTGAATAAAACTGCGATGCATCTACGATTCATACATACTAACAAAAATGCCTTTTTTTTGAAATTGGAGTTGATGTAACTTCACTATCTAAAAATTCCTTATTGTTGGCACTACAAGAACTTAGCTGAATCAATTGTAGAATGCTTCACAGCACATAATTTTTCTTATTTTCTTATTTTTTTCAGATTTTCTGTGTAAATGATATTCTTTCTTCTCAAACGCAGCTTTCAAAATATGTCCCGACGCCAACCTTACAGGCGCCCATGCGTTTCTCCGTGAAGGGTTTTTCAAGGGACTGTTGTATACAGCAAATTTTCTGATAATAGTTGGACATTCGTCTCAAAAAAAAGATTCCTCTCTAACTCGCTGGGGAATCCCTCAAAAGAACGTCGCACAGCGTTCTTTTGAGGGATTCCCCAGCGAATTAGAGGGGAATCTTGTTTTTGAGACGAATGTCCAACTATTATCAGAAAATTTGCTGTATACAACAGTCCCTTGAAAAACCCTTCACGGAGAAACGCATGGGCGCCTGTAAGGTTGGCGTCGGGACATATTTTGAAAGCTGCGTTTGAGAAGAAAGAATATCATTTACACAGAAAATCTGGAAAAAAAATAAGAAAATAAGAAAAATTATGTGCTGTGAAGCATTCTACAATTGATTCAGCTAAGTACTTGTAGTGCCAACAATAAGGAATTTTTACATAGTGAAGTTACATCAACTCCAATTTAAAAAAAAAGGCATTTTTGTTAGTATGTATGAATCGTAGATGCATCGCAGTTTTATTCAACTTCTGCCGTTGATGTTAAACTAGCACATTTCTGGAATGAATACAAGCTCCAGTGTTTCTAGTGCTAATGGTTATTTCTGAGGCAGTCGTTGTGAGAAACTGAATTTGTAGAAATTGTTGGATGAAGTTTATTTGTATTATCCCATTAGGTCATGACTATCTACATGCTGAGTAATTTTATTCTTTATGATGGTTTCTACCATTTTTCCCGGTACTGATGTCAGGCTCACCGGTCTGTAGTTTCCCGGATCACCCCTGGAACCCTTTTTAAAAATTGGTGTTACATTGGCGATCCTCCAATCTTCAGGTATTAGAGATGATTTTAATGATAGTTCACAGATTACTAATAGCAGGTCTGCAATCTCATATTTCAGTTCTTTCAACACCCTTGGATGTATACCATCTGGCCCAGGTGATTTGCTACTCTTCGGTTTATCTAATAGTTGTAATACATCTTCCCGATGTATCGATATTTCCTTCAATTCTTCCGCACCTTTAAATACCACTTCAGTCATGGGTAACATCCCTACATCTTCCTCAGTAAAGACCGAAGCAAAGAATTCATTTAGTCTCTCCGCTATCGCCTTGTCGCCTCTTAGTGCTCCTTTAACCCCTTTATCATCTAATGGACCAACTGACTCTCTCACAGGTTTTTTGCTACGAATGTACTTGAAAAGGTCTTTATTTTGCATTTTTGCTTCCGGAGCAAGCTTCTTCTCAAATTCTCCCTTTGCCTGCCTTATCAATGCCTTGCATTTGACTTGCCAGTGCTTGTGCTGCTTCCAGGTTTCGTCGTTTGGCTCTTTTTTCCATTTTCTGAAAGATGCTTTTTTGGCAACAACAGCCTCTCTGACCTCACCTTTAAACCATGCTGGCAGTTTTTTGGACTTCCTTCCACTTTTCTTAAAGCATGGAATACAGCTGGTCTGGGTTTCCAAGATAGTATTTTTCAACAACACCCAAGCTTGATGTACGTCTTTAACCTTTGCAACTGCTCCTTTTAGTTTTTTCTTAACTGTTTTCCTCATTTTATCATAGTCTCCCTTTCGAAAGTTAAAAGGTAGTACTGTGGATTTCCTTACTATCCCTCCTCCACTAATTAAATCAAAAGCGATCATGCTATGATCACTATTGCCATGTGGCCCCAACAACCTTATCTCTTGCACTAGATCTGGTGTTCCACTAAGGACTAGGTCTAATATGGCTTCCCCTCTGGTCGGTTCATGCACCAGCTGCTCCAAGAAGCAGTCATTTATTTCATCTAGGAACTTTATCTCCCTAGCATGTCCTGACGTGACACTGACCCAGTCGGTACCGGGGTAATTGAAATCATCCATTACACAGGTACACTAAAAAAATTTTTTTTTAAACTGCCTCTAATGTTTCGATTGATTTTTACGTTTTTTGGTGCGCTGAATCCAAATCTGGTATCCAATTTGCTCCATCACGTACAGATTTTTTGCTACATTGGGTTAGCAGTTTGAGGTGAACGTTTCAGATTGAGTGCGATCGAGATAAAAGTTTCTTGGATGAATTCTTTATACTAATTGTTTAGTAGTTATTCAAATAAGAATAAAGAAAATTGTAACAAGGCAGCACATAAGAATAGAGTAATGTCAACAAAACACACTGTGATGGTAGCAAAATTGTCTGCACTTAAAACAGCCACATACATGTGCACAAACATTGAGCATATAAGAGCGAGGTTAGACACAAAGCAAAGCAAAGAAATGTGCAAAAAATGTTGTACAGGTATGTATGTAAGAATAGAAAACGCAAACCGCACCATTGCAATCAATGTTCCCTCTAATTTTCTGTAGGCTGTGTGCGCATAAAATATCAGCCGTGCGGCTTTTGAAGGAATTTACATTTTTTGTGCGCTATATAACGACACTTGGAATTATATACTTTAAAATTTGACTACACATTAGAATACAGTATGTACACCACATTGATGTTAATCAAATTAAATGAAAATAGACGATTACTAAATGAAGCGGAAAATTTCTAGTAATTACAATCACAAATGTGGTATTTCAGTTAATTTTTATTGAAAGCCATTGTTATTCCATGTAAATAATATATGTATGGAAGAAGAGTTTGGTGTCCTACATGGAGTGGTGGGTTCACCCCTAAACAAAGACATGGGGAGAGGTGGCCTGCACAGAGCAACAGGTGCACCTACTCTTGCCATCTTGCTGGGCAAACTAGATGGACCATGCTGGTCTTTATCTGCCGTCACTTACTATGTTTTCAAAATTTCTCTCTTCGATCTTTCAAATGTACCTAGTCTGAATAAATTTTATCAAGGTCTACTGATCCGCAATCTTGAAGATGACTCTTAACACGCATCAGCATTTCCAAATGTTCTAAATGTAAGCGATTCCTTATTTTGGTTTTCAAACTGTTCATCAAGCTGAAACCACGCTCACAATCTGCACTAGAAGCCAAAAATGTTCCACCAATATCGATCAGTTTTGCTAAATCTGCAAACTGAGCATTCTGAAATGCCAAAGTCACCATATCCGGAAAACTGTTTATCAGTTTGCTTTTGATTTTTTCTGCGACTAAAAACTTGAAGTCATTGTACTGCTGAACAACAATATGTTCCTCCATTAGAAATTGTTTGTACTTTAAACAGAGTGATCGGACGTTTTCAATTCCAAATTCATAATCACACTGTGCTATTGCTGTCAAGTCAAAAGCAGACCATTCTTCAATTTCATTTTCAGGAAATCTTTCCCCTAAATGCAGACACAGCATATTAATGAAAGTAAGTGTGGAACCAGTATCCACTGAAACGTCTCCAGGTATCTTGTCGAGAAGATTTTTAACATTATCAGTCCATTTTACTGTGTCACCCAAGTACTGCATTCGGATTTTGTTCAGCTTACCCTGTGCAAGATGATATGCTTCCAGTGGTGTTAGCCCACGTTTCTGAAATGCCATTGTTAATGAAGCTAGTTCAGATAAAACATCATTCAAAATTTGCAGTGTTATATGGAATTGATGGCTGTTTAGCTTTTTATAACAGTACTTTGCAATGGGATCATCATCCTTCTCTTCTTCAAAGTATTTTAATAATGGATCATAATTTCGAATAATTGCTTGAAGAGCAAAATGTCTAGATAACCACCGCACTTCGTTCAGAGGTCTAAAAGCAATTGACTCGCATTCAGAAGCATCTGCTAATTATTTAAATTGTGACCTTTTAGTTGAAGATCGACAAAAGGTTGTGTAAACAGTTCTCATGAAAGTTTCAACTTCTTTCATCAACTTTACTTCCTTCCATGATTCAGAGATCCCCAAATCTACACGATGGGCAACACAATGCTGCTGCACTAAATGTGAAATATTTTGTTTGAGCTGCGCAGCAACACCATTTATTCTGCCTGACATGACAGAGGCACCATCCGAAGTAAACATGACCATTTTGTTAAGGTCAAGCTTGTATTTCCCATAGAATTCCCGGAGTGCACTGACTATTAATGCAGCATCGCATGCTTCCAACTGTAGCATCCCAACAAATGAAGTTTTATACAGACATGAATTTACTGGCCGATATTTGAAGTACAGTATTAAATATTTGTTGACAGAAATGTCTGTGCTTTCATCAATAGTTAATGTATGATACGCTGCTGATGCAACATCTGCCATGAGCTTATCTTGGACATTCATGTTTATAATTTCAAGAAATTCAAACGAATAGTTTTTGCTTCTCCAGCTTTCAGGTATGGTTATGTACTTGGACATGTGTTCATTAATATCTTGAACAGAGAGCATGGAAATATTCATCCGAACAGCCAGCAAAACACTATCAATTAGAATTTTAATTTCTTCTGGTGTAGAACGCTTCCGTTCATTACTAATTTGCCTTTTCTCTTTTTCAGCAGTGCTCTCAAGCAACAAGTTAAATAATCCTCCTCTTAAATTTGGATTTTTAGCTCTAAGTTTCTTAACACTTTCAGTATGAGTCTTACTAGACAGATGTCGTTTCAAAAAGTCCAATTTCCACACACCATCCCAAATTTTGCCATTCGAAAACTCTCCGATGGTTTTTGCATCTCGGCAGTATAAACAGACTACTCCGCCATCCTCGTAAGTGAATATTTCACGCAGTTGAACGCACGTTTTATCCCGAGAATTCGGTGTCTCCGTTTCAATAATTTCTTCAAGCCATTCAGGCTTAAAAGCTTTGGCTGTTCTCTTACGTTTTGCACCTCTCATTGCTATTGGTTTTGACATTTTAAAAGTGGTGTGGTGGTCACAGCAGGTGCTTTATTATTCAAAAGAAATGCCCCAATGCATTTCATCCAAAGCCTGATGGGCTTGGAAGTTGGAACTGCAATCAGATTAATACCAAGTGTGCATTAGAAACATACATAGATCACTAAATTGAGCCAAGTGATTTTATTTATTTATTTATTTATTACAGTTTCTTATATACCGCGCTATTTAGAATCAGCGCGGTTTACATCATAACAAAACGACCATTATGTGATACCCTTATGTCTATGCTAAAATGTATAAATAAATGTAAAACTATATACATACATATTAGACACTGTATATCAGTTATGGGGATCACATAGATATATAATAAGACTACATAGGTGAAATAAAAGAACGCAGGACATGAGGGATTAAAACCATATTAACAGGCAAACATCCTACTAAATTGATGAATTTATACTACCGACTCAAAGAATGTATAAAAGGGATGAGGCTGGTAATCATAAAATTGCGTAGATAAACTTGTAAATAGTGATGCATTATGATGGTGATGTACTTCACCTTTGTCGAATGTAGTTAGAATTAGAATTAGGATTGACATCTCAATTGAATGTTACTGAAAAATCAAAATCAAAATCAAAATACATAAAAATGAAAATAATTATAAAAAATATATTTAATATTAAAATAATGATGAAAAATATATAGAAAAAACTCTTGAGTATTTGTAAAATATATAGTTGATTCTGTATAATGTAAGTGAAATGAAATATGATAGATATTAAGAATATCGACAGGACCACTAACCTGAGTTGATCTACTTAGTTGTATGCATTTCACTCATGAAAAGTCCATTGAACGGTTAGGCTGACCAAAACTAAACCCAAGACAATCAGGGGAAAAAGAGGGATTGAATAGTTAAACAGTCATAATAATATATTTAAAAGTATGATGTACTTGTGAAGTTATTTAATTCATGTCTATACTGGATAAGGCCAGTATGTAGATTTTAAATAAATTAAATTAAAAACATATAGTTATTTGTGTATTCTTGTATTCTTGTAAAGTATGAGACTGTTGACATTCTGGTCTTGTGAAATAAATTATGCTGGAGTACTGTTTCAAACAGGTGCAGCACAGTGTCTATTAATTATCTGCTAAACCTTATGTTTATCGCCTACTATCTGAAAATCAGTTAAATTACAGTGGATAAAATTGTGCCTTGTACTGTAAATGTTAAAAGAGTCAATAAAGGGAATACAAACAGAGGCCACTCGCTTTATTTTATTTTATTTATTTATTTAGACAGTTTTGTATACCACCTTATCCTTCAATCAAAGTGGTCACAACACAATTGGGGGATACATTTTAACACGAGGGGATATGAGACACATACACTAATACTTACAGGGAACATGGGCAATGGAGGGTTAAGTGGCTTGCCCAAGACCACAAGGAGCACCTGTGGGACTAGAAACCCCAGTCCTTCCGGCCCAAGGTTGCTGTCCTCTAGTGGGATTTGAACCACCGACCTTCCGGCCTGTAGTACCTTGCCCCAACCACTAGGCCACTCCTCCCTACTGATATAGTAATGTCAGTCTTTATCCTAATAGTCATGCTATAGTATCAATTTAAAGCGGTGGCCGTTTATAAAAGCATATTGAAATATTTATAAATAAAATGTAATGGTGGTAATCGTAAATTGTACAATAGCTTTTTATATATTTGTACCCATCTATACAATTGCTGATCCGTGCCAGCAGCACTAAATAAAACAAATTTATTCAAGGATTCTAATGATTAAACCATTAAACCATTATGGAACATAAAAACTTGTGGTGTTTGTGAAGCTAACTGGCACATAATATTTAATGTTTGAAAAGTGGCTCTGCCGTAAATTCAGTCTCAGTGAGCGGTGCGTTATAAAAATCGCCAATGAGGACAATATTTTAAAGCAATAAAAATAACCTTATAAAGCATTTGGAAAACTTTGGATACTGAGGAGTGATCATCTGTACCGGACATATGGTATAAAAATGAAAAGTGATTGTGCATTAGAACTAACCCAGTCTTGAATTCCGTGTAGATTGTAACGTCTTGCGATGGGACGAGAAGAACCACGGTTCTGAACATAAAGAGAAATACTATGCAGTATGTAAAGGTGAACTATTTACACAAAACATAACCATGTATGACAAAAGGGGAGTAAAAAGGAAGAAAAAAGAGAAGACTAAGTAATCTTTAATACATAATGGTATCGTTGTTATTTAAAGTCATTCGAAAGACGACGTAAAGTGAAAATTCTCTTTGAAACTTAGGCAACATGAGCCCCGTATAATTGTAATGTTGAGAATTGCGCCGCGGTTCTGTGGTAAGCAGTGCAAACCAAAGGGAAATTTTAATTTTAACTAAATTACTAACATTTGGTGAAGGTAGTCATCACATTTTCGATAAACTGTGAACATGTCTAACTGCATACCTGTGAAGATGAAAGTTCTGCCCGCAGCAGTCTGTAGAGAATTTTTAAAAAACCGCTCGTAAAAGTCGAGCTTTAAAGCCGTCAATGCCCGTCCCCAGGCAGCAGTCCCGGAGCACCAGTCTCCTCTTCTTCGCTGGTGCGTGTGTTGTTCTCAGCCAAGGCAGCACGTGGCACTGAAGGCTGGCTGAGGGAAGGATCCAAGGAGGTGCGTGGCTGGCAGGCAGGCAGGCACAAGAGCAGAAAGAGGCTGGCTTGCTGGCTGCCCCTCCCTTTTATTTCCCTCTAGCCTGCCATGATTCGTCAATCGTCGGTCACGTGAGAGGAGTGAGGGGCAGGGGACTCGGTGCAGACAGATTCGGAAGTGATGAAATTTACAGAATGGCAGTGGTGACCGCGGCCTTAAACCCAAGGTTTGAAAACTCATGAAAAAGGTAATTTTTGTGCGCTCCTTTAAAAGTTGTGTGCGCTCGCTCGGCGAGGTGTGTGCGCGCGCACAGCTTAGAAGGAACAGTGATTGCAATACATGAAGACAAACACCCGATGGTGTGAAAATAAAATTCTAATAAATGAGATCCGAAACTGTGGTAATAACTAGCAAATTTTTATTTCAAAGTTTAGTAAAAACACGATATTTGTCAACACAGTTTAGATTTTAAAGTCATTCATGGGTCAATCAATCTCCTGGTGGGCCCGTTTCTTCTTCCCCCGAATGCTTCTCTTGGTGCGCTGCTTGGCGTATTTTTCATCTGGGGTTTCCCGCAGCAGCAACTAGCAGAAATCAGCCATCATAGTGGTGTTCCATCTTCCTTGGTACCTTCTCTCTGCGTCCTTGATGTCCTGGTGAAACCTTTCACCTTGTTCTTCACTGTACGCCCCCAAGTTTTCGGGAAAGTAGTTCACATGGGAGTGCAAGAAATGGACTTTCAGGCTCATGTTACAGCCTTGTTCTTTGAAGGCATTGAGCATCCTGGCAACAATATCCTTATAGTTCTCATCCCACCTGTTCCCCAAGAATTTGAGAACAACATCCTTGAAGGAATCCCAGGCTTCTTCTTCCTTCTCAGACATCGTTTCAGCGAATGCTCCATCTGAAATGAGTTTCCTTATATCAGGGCCAACAAACACTCCTTCCTTTAGCTTTGCTTCAGAAAGTCGGGGGAACTTTGAGCAAAGGTACCGAAAGCACTCACCATCTTTTGGAAGGGACTTGATGAATTGCTTAATGAGACCCAACTTAATGTGGAGAGGTGGTAATAGAATTTTATCACGAGGTACCAAGCTTTCATGAAGAACATTTTTCTCACCGGGTCTCAAATACTCCCAAATTGGCCAGTCTTTTTTCCCCAAGTGTAGGTCGCGGGCCCGGCTATCCCACAAGCAAAGGAAGCAGGGATATTTGGTGAAACCGGATTGCTGCCCTAATAGCATGGATAGAATTTTAAAGTCTCCACAAATCATCCACTTATGCTCATCATAACGAATCTTCTGAAGAATCAGGGCCAAATTCTCGTATTTTTCTTGGAGAATAACAGAGTGAGCAATAGGAACTGAAGCGAATGTGTTGCCATTATGAAGAAGAACACCTTTTATGCTGTCTTTTGACAAATCAATGAACAGCCGCCAATCAGCAGGATCATACTTGAGTTTAAACTTTTCCATCACTCCGTATATATCGTTGCAAAATACCAAATCTTCCTCTTTGCTGAAATACTTCAAAAATTGTCTCTCGCGGTTGCGGTACCAATAAAAAGTTGTTCCTGGTGACAATAGATTTTTCTGTTTAAGCCGAGAACCTAGCAGTTGGGCAGCATCTTTTGGGAGTCCTAAATCCCAGACTAAATCATTCAATTCAGCTTGAGAGAAAATTTCAGGTTTCGGATCTGGTTCAGTTTCAAACTCGGAAGTACTGGACTCATCGGGAAAAGCCATCTGATGAGTCTCATCATGATCAGAACCATCCACACAAATATGATCCAAAGATTTTGGTGGTTCAGGCACAGGTACTTCGTTGCTATGAGGCATAGGCCTAATTGCTGAGGGAAGGTTGGGGTAACTTATTACGTTCTTATTTTTTAAGTTGTATCCCTTCACAATGCAAGAGCAAAAATAGCAGTCACTGCTGTGGTCTCTTTGTTCACGCCACATCATAGGTATACCGAAACGAAATGCTTGTTTTTTACCTTTCATCCATAAGCGTAGATCTTCCTCACATGTCTTGCACACTTTGTGAGGAGCCCACGGTTTGTCTTGATCGCCTAACTTCAAACCGAAATAGGCGAAATATACTTTTTTAATAAATGCAGAAATGTTCCTCTGCCGCTTTTTCACGGTATATTCCCCACAAATAAAACAAAAACTGTCCGGAGAGTTGACGCAACCTCTGGCTCTGTGAGCCATCACAAATACACAGCACTGCAAACTACAACTGTAGTGAACCACTTCGGAATAAAGCTGGATTACGACTGAGCAAACAAAAGGTAATAATGAACTTGCAAGAAACTGAAATTTGACAGGAACGTTCATGTCGCAACCACCGTGTTTGAGCGAGCGAACGAGGCGAGGCGAACAGGAAAGAACATGCGCCAGCGCGAGTACTGGATTTAGCCCCCCGCCTCCCAATTGTCCTGTTAATGTATAAAATGAATACAAAACACTCTAAAATATCATGAGGGAGTGTTTCTAGTTAGTTAACCATTACAACCTCTATTTTGGGCCAAGAAAATAAACTGCAGTCGGCTAAAAAGAAATTATGTGAACATTCCTTATATGGGTAAGAAATCTAATTTTGCAAGAAAACGTGACGTGATGGAACATTTTGGCTATTTTTCCTGGATTCAGCACCCCAAAATCTATAGGAATCAGTTGCAAAACTGGAGGCAGTTTTTTGGTAGTGTACCTGTGTTATTATTACTGCGCTGTAACTTTTGTTAGCTTCCTTGATTTCTTTGAGCATTTCATCATCCATTTGGTCATTCTGGTCAGGCGCTCGACAGTACACCCCCACTGCCATTGCCTTCCCCCTTTTATATGGAATTTCAATCCATATAGATTCTACAGCAGATTTTGTTTCCTGCAAAACTTCAATCCTTTCTGACTCAATGCCCTCTCTAACATAGAGAGCAACCCCTCCACCAATTTGATCAGCTCTATCATTACGATATAGTTTGTACCCAGGTATCACAGTGTCCCACTGGTTGTCCTCCTTCCACCATGTCTCTGATATTCCAATCATATCCAACCTTTCATTTAGTGCTATATATTCTAACTCTCCTATCTTATTTTTTAGACTTCTAGCATTTGCATACAAGCATTTTAGAGAATGTATTTTATTCATATTAATTTGGCTATTGTTAGACATGGGTAATTTGGGATCTTTAAGCTCTGTCTGCTCCATACTTGAGGGCATTTGGGCTACTTTACTCTTTTGTGGAACCTCTCTGCTTTTGGTAGTATCCTTCAAGGATACATTCTTCCGAATAATCCGCTCTTGGGCGACTGTCGGCTTTCCCCTAATATCTAGTTTAAAAGCTGCTCTATCTCCTTTTTAAAGGTTAATGCCAGCAGCCTGGTTCCATCCCGGTTAAGGTGAAGCCCATCCCTTCGGAAGAGCCCCTCCTTTCCCCAGAATGTTCCCCAGTTCCTAACAAATCCAAAACCCTCATCTCTGCACCATTGTCTCATCCACGCATTGAGACTCCGGAGCTCTGCCTGCCTCTTGGGTCCTGCGCGTGGAACAGGAAGCATTTCGGAGAATGCTACCCTGGAAGTTCTGGATTTCAACTTCCTACCTAAAAGCCTAAATTTTGCCTCCAGAACCTCCCTACCACATTTTCCTATGTCATTGGTACCGACATGTACCAAGACAGCAGACTCCTCCCCAGCACTATCTAAGACCTTATCTAGGGGGCGTGTGAGGTCCGCTACCTTTGCACCAGGCAAGCATGTTACCAGGCGATCCTCACGTCCACCAGCCACCCAGCTATCTACATGCCTAATGATCGAATCACCAAGTATAACGACTGTCCTAACCCTTCCCTCATGGGCACATGGCCCTGGAGAAACGTCCTCGGTGCGAGAGGGTTTTACATCACCTGGAGGACAGGTCCTAGCTACAGGATCACTTCCTGCCACACCAGGGTGATGCTCTCCTGTCACGTGACCTCTCTCCTCCATGGCAACAGGGGTGCTGCCAGCCTGGAGGTGGGACTTCAGGACTATATCCCTGTAGGTCTCATCTATGTACCTCTCTGTCTTTCTTATGCTTTCCAAGTCTGCTACTCTAGCCTCTAGAGAACAGACTCGTTCCCTGAGAGCAAAGAGCTCCTTGCACCTAGTGCACACGTAAGACCTCTCACCAACTGGGAGAAAATCATACATGTGACACTCAATGCAAAAGACTGGAAAGCCCCCATCCCGCTGCTGGACTGCTGTCTGCATCTTAGTTTTAAGTTTGTGTTTAGATCTAAGTTCTTTACTTACTAAGGGTTGCTATGGATATTTATACTAAAACTGTACCTAATATGTGTAATATACCTTGTTCACCTGAAGCTTAAGTAATCTCAGATCCTTAGTGTATGACTGATTTGGGTAATGAGCTTCACCTGAAAGCACCTCCTGTCTTTTAAGATGTGTAAGTACCTATAAAGCTACAATTATCCTAGGGGTGGGTGGGTCTGGGGAGGGAGGGAGGGAAATAACACTTTTTAAAAGAGGGCTGCTACACAGTACCCTGTCTTGTACTGCTGAGGTAAGCTAAATTCTGATTTGATTTAAATTATAGCTCTTAGCTGCTGCTAGGCTCTAACTTCTTATGAAATTTGAACTAGAAGCTCTCTGCTGGGTTCTAAATTTAACCAGAAAGCTCTCTTCTGTGTTTTAAAACTAAAAGTACTTTTCTGATGCTAGGCCCTGAGTGACTATTAAATGTAAACTACAAGCTCTCTGCTGGGTTCCAAATGTAACCAGAAAGCTCTCTTCTGTGTTTTAAATTTAAGCTAAAAGTACTTTGCTGATGCTAGGCCCTGAGTGGCTATTAAATTTAGCCTACAAGCTCTCTGTTGGGTTCCAAATGTAACCAGAAAGCTCTCTTCTGTGTTTTAAATTTAAACTAAAAGTACTTTGCTGTTACTAGGCCCTGAGTGACTATTAAATTTAAACTACAAGCTCTCTGCTGGGTATGAAATGTAACCAGAAAGTTCTCCTCTGTGTTTTAAATTTAAACTTAATCTGCTGCTACTAGGCCCTGACTGATTTAACAAAAAATAGTGGGTTCACAGATTAATTATCTTTAATACAAAGAATTCCTTTTAGAAAATTACCAGAAGTATATACTCACAGTTGCAGATCTCTCTCCAGAAGTAACAGTCCCTTTTTCTAGTCCTTCATATAGGTGTCTCCCAGCGGTAATTCCCTGCTCATTTAGTTGGTGGGGAGGCTGATGTTGAGGTTAGCTGTGTTCTGCAAGTGGCTCCTGGCTGTTTTGGATGGCAAGAGAGCGAGGTGGTAGCATGTTGCTGCTGATGGAGAGTTTCTGCTCCATGGTATGTAGCTTTCCTGGAGAGCCAGGTGTAGGAGAACATTTGAGGAATTTAAGGTAAACTGTATACAAGAGCTGTATTTTCTGCTCAGGTCCATGCTCAAGGGCCACGCCTAAGGGCACTCTGCCAAGGCCCTCAGGCGTGGGCATGGCGTATGGCTCTCAGTTTTAAAGAGTTTTCCTCCTGATGGTGTGCTGGGCCCAAATGGCCATGGGAGGGGGGAGTGGGAGGGGCTTGCTGTCCTGCTTCTTCCACGATGTTGATCTGATGCTGGTGTGGGCCTGCTGCCACGCTGGATGGTGCTCCTTTTTAAAGAGTTCTCTTCCTGGTGGTGTGCTGGCCCGATTGTCCTTGGCGAGGGGAGTGGGGAGCAGGGAGGGGCTTGCTATCCCGCTTCTTCCCCCAACGCTGATCGGGTGCCACCCTGGCCACGGATTCAAAGCCATCATAGGTGGCCCTGGTGACGTATTTGGAGCACTCCTTCGTTTTCCACACCAGGCTCCTGAAGCGCTTGAGGTGTTCTCCAGAAAGACCAGTGGAGAACCCGACAAGCTCCCCTGATATGTCCCACAGGTACATACCCATGTACAGTTGGTATGCCTGGATTCTGGCCACAAGCATCAAGGCCCTGGTAGCACTTTCTGTCAAAGCCATCCATAGTGCTTACCTCCCGACCCAGAGGCAATAAGGAGTGCATTTTAGAACTTTTAATCTGGCGCATGGTCAATTCCACCACCATGGAGTTGTGAGGCAGTTGTGCCTTTTCAACCACAAAGCTCTTGTACACCCAATAGAACGAGTCATGGCGACTGCTGACCATTGGCGCCATAAGCGGCATTCCCACATTCGAAAGAGAAACCTTTCAAGAATAGAGTGCATCTGCACTGTGATGGCCTCCTTCGGGGGAATCGGTTACTGGAGGATCTCCAGTTCCTCCGGTGAGGCTTCTCCTCAGCCTCTATGGTGAAAGGCAGAGCCTGTACCCATGTCTCAAACAAATTCAAGGAAGGAAAGTAGGGGCAAGGGATTGGAGGAAAGGTCATGATGTCAGACCATCTCTGGCGATCCCTCCTCGGTCCTCTATTCAGTGTTGGTGTCAGAGAGGAACTTGAAGTGCCTCTCCGAACGTCGCCTCTGGCGATGCTGCTTGGGCAGAGTCAAGGGAACCCTTGACCCCTGATGGGTTCAGTGGTGATACCCTTGATATTGAGTGTGAGCCAGAGTGCTCACGGGAACTGCCCGAGATGGCAAATGTCTCCAATATGGGCTGAACCTCAGCAGGTGAGGCACCCACTGATGGTAGGACAATCACCGTCACCATTACCGAAGAACGGGAGGTGATTGGTTCTTTGGAAGCTTGCTGAGCCATGAGGCAGCAAGGCTATGCTTCAGTGCCTACATCCTCTCCACAAGGAGCGAGGTCTCCAATGTAAGCGGAACCGGCACCATGCCGATGCTGGCTCTCGCAGTTTGAACTCTTAAATGGTAACAGCCTCGGAGTCCCATGCCAGCTCTCCTGGGCCTCAGGAGGCAATTCCTCCCACTGCAGCTTGGAAAGCTGCTCCTAACCCTCGCCCTCCGAATTGCATTAAGGGCTGCGATGACAATGTCCATGGGGTTTAGCCTTGGACTCAACACTGACTTTCAACGCCAAAGGGGTCGAAGACCATTCCTTCTAGGAGCGCTCCTCTTTGAAGGAGAGCTGCCGTTCTGGTGCCCCGCGACCCTTCTGCTCTGAGTCAGCCCGACCCCTGTGTGAAGCCAAAGCCTTGGTGGGGGCCTTCGAAGATGTCAAAGCCAGGGTTGATGCCAATGCCTCGGAACCGAACAGCGACTCTCGCGGCTGTTCCCGGTTCTTCAGCCCTTTGTCCATTATCTGTAAACAGAGAGCGCAGGTCAAGGGCTTGTGGTCAGGCCCGAGGCATTGGAGGTACCAGTTGTAGTGGTCCATCATGGAGATGGTTTGACCACACCAGGTGCACTTCTTAAAGCCACTGAGCGGCTTTGACATGGTTGGGAAGACGGCTTCCACCAAGTCAAAGGACTCTAACATCCTTGCCAACCAGAGGAGCACAAGAGAAAAAAACAATGCACCAAAAATGAAAAAAAAAGACCCCCCCCCCCAAAAAAAAACCCACAATGCCGAGGCACCAATGCTTCCAGAGTCAGGCAGGAAGACACTGAAACACGCAACCCGAAAAAAGAAAGAAAAAAAATTGAAAACCAGCAAAGAGAAAGCAACTAGATTCTGGGACACAGATAGACATCTGGAGGCTCCACAGAAAGCACAGTTACTTACCTGTAACAGGTGATCTCTGGGAACAGCAGGAATTAGTCTTCACATATGGGTACGTCGGTACCGACGGAGCCTGCACGGGAATGCTGCCCAGCTTCCAATCAGAAAGCTTTTGGCAGCATCCCTCGCGCCTGCGCGCTGACTTCCCGCCCTCTCCAGAGCCTCTCTTCAGTTGAGTTTCAAAGCTGAGACAAAGGTGAGGAGAGAAAGGAAGAAGAAGATAAAGAGATGCAACTCCTAGGGGAGGTGGGAGGGTTGTGAAGACTAATTCCTGCTGTTCCCAGAGATCACCTGTTACAGGTAAGTAACTGTGCTATCTCCAGGAACAAGTAGGAATGAGTCTTCACATATGGGGACTCCCTAGCTGGAGATGCCAGGGGGAGATCCCATAAAAATGCAGCAGCCTGGACCAGGGGTGCATTTTGTCTTCAGGAATCCCCGGCATCCAATGTGGGATGGAGGGTAGGAGTTGACAATAAAGGAGCTGTGAGGAAAGAAACAGCATAGCCAAGGACTAGAGGGCCATACAGACTACAGGAGTCCTTGGTATATATGAGGAGTAACATTAAAACACATTTAATGTACACTTAAATATGCAGCTTACCTACTGTATTGTAGGAAGTAGAAAGCCTGATGTAGTCTACTGGATAAGCAGTGACGGAATCTTGAAAGTGACCTCCCAGCAGTGAGGATGAAGGTCTAGACCTGGAGGTAGTAGACGATCCAGTTGTCAACTGGGTAGGATTAGACGTCAGGTCTTCAATGGAAAGCTTTATGAGAAAAAGCTGAAAAAGTCCTTTAGTCATAAGGTCATTAACAGTGAGGACTAAAGGAAGAAGACTGACGGAGTTGGAGAACTAGCCCAGTCCTGGCGGGAAGAGGGGGAGTGAAAAAAACCCCTATTCCCAAGGAGAAGAGCTGTGTACTCAAAGATAAAGATGTACACTGTTTTTCCTAGCTGGCGAGAGATAGGAAAAAAAATATTGAAGCTTGATGCTTCAAGGGCTTAAGAAAGAATGGAGAAGTTAGCACCACAGTGGTTAGTGGTGTCTAACAGTTTCTGCATGGTAATATGGTATGCGAAGCAGGGCGATAGACTGTCTAAATCCTTTAGGAGGTAAAATATTTAGTATAGACAGTAAGGGTGAGAGTATAGACATATGAACCCTTAAGAAGCCACCCAACAGACACATATATATATAGATATTTATATATATGTGGAGGGAATACATATATAGAGATCTATATATGTATACATATGTCCAGATGCGTATATTGGGACATGGGTCGAGAAATGTAGCAAAATATATATATGCAATTGCAATGTGTGCCTTCGAGTCAGTATATACCTAATTATAGATACCTTTGTGGGGCATGGTTTTGCACCACCAGAGAAATGATATAGGTATGTAGACATATATGGAGATGCTACATACAAGATGACAGGTTGAAGATACATGTCTAGCACCCAGCCCCATGATTGTACATGGGAAATAAAAAAGAAAAAGATTCTGCACTGTACAAGAGGGTGAACCCACTTGGGATATGTATAGAGAATCTATTTCCATGGATTGAGGGATGCAGGAAGGCAATCCAACAAGATAACCGTGGTGTTTGCGTGAGAACAGATGATTATATGAATCTGTAAGGAACAAGGCGGGAGTTCCACGGAACACCGACACGGCAGAAGTGCAAAAATGCAGGGGAAGATACCAGAGGGACCCAATGGAGGGACCCAGAGGTAGCATGCGGAACTATCAGCCTTGGATCTTCACGCAGAAGAAGGCATATCTCGTGTTAACACCCCAGGCTAGAGGGTGCGGAGAACCTTCACAGGCATGGGAAGGGAGGACAAGCTTTTCCCTACTAATAGAGAAGCTTCAGAGACAAGGTCAATGCTCTATAGCAAGGCCCTCATAGTAGAAAGCTGCTCTGAAGACTGTAGAGAGCATTGTGCAGGAGAGATAAACTGACTGAAGTCAGGTGTGTTACCATATCCTAGGAGAGGAGATGGATAGAATAATGTGAGAAAGCCTAAGGGAGTAGGAGGATCCAAGGTAGCTAACGAATAGCTTGGAAACACTACTAAGGCTAGACAGAATTTGAGAAAGGACTGGAACTTGGAAAAAGTACCAGTAATACAATCACTGTAACTCCTGCAGGCACAGCAGCTGACAGAAACAGCAGAGAGATTGTCCTGTGCCCAATAAAGAAAAACAGATAAAGGGAGAGGAGATATTCCTTCTCCCTGTCTGTGGAATAAGCTTGCTAAAAAGCTTTTTAGTATGGTACCCCTCAGTTAGGGAAAAAACCTATTGGAGAGGGTAGAGCAAGCAAATGGAGGGTGACATACCCATAGGGTAAGTCAACTGAAGGAAAGAATGTTCAGTTGGGACAAAACTATCGGGGGATAGGTGCAACTGCTCCTCTAGAGAGTAAGAAGAGGAGAAGTTTGTAGTCCCTGAACACAAAATTTTTCAACAGGCTAGTATACTGAAAAGAAAAGCACAGTGTCTAAACTTCTAATGAATAGAAGTAAACTGTAGAGTATAATCCCCAGCCCCTATGGTTGCTGGGAATGCGGAGACTGGTCAGAGCTGGAGGACTTCAGACTAGGCTGAGGTGTCCCTTGCTTAAGTATAGCCGAATGAAGGGCAGGAGATGAATGAAACTTTCTTTTCTTAGGGAAAGAAGGTTTGGTAGGACATTTCCTACCTCTCGAAGAAGGAGGTGGCTTAGAATGGTCCTTAGTGGAAGGAGAGTCAGCGGAGCATTGAGCAACCCGACGTAAAGCCTCCTTATTGAAGAGACCTTCTCCTGTACAAGGAGAATGAGCCAGTATAGTTTGTGCCCATCTACTCAAGTCTGAAGCTTCAAGCCAGGCTCTGCGACGTGCTGCTATGGCAATAGCAGAGGATCTGCTAACGGACTCAAAAGAGTCTATAGAAGCACGAGACAGGAACCAAGATATATTCCGGCTGTGATTGATGAGCAAGGAATAATCAGTAGCCTTGGGCTCTGGTAAAAAAGGGGTCAAAAGAGACAATTTCTCTGTGACTTCCTGGAGTGTTAGACTCATGTGAAAAATATATGAAAGAACTCTGGAGGCCAGCATAGAGTTTTGGAAGGCCTGACGACCAAAAGCATCGAGTGTTCTTGAAGAACGACCCGGCGGATAAGAAGAATGCTTCTTCTTGCTCTTAACTTTCCTCAGTGCCGATTCCACTACAAGGGAACGATGAGAAAGTTGAGGCTTTTGGAACCCTGGAGAGGGTGGTACCCGGTACCGAACCTCAATGTTTGTAGAAACTGGAGGAAGTCGTAAGGGCGATTTCCAGACCCTGAGAAGGAGATCCTGCAGAGCAGGATGTAAAGGAAATTTTATATTTTCCATTTGTGCCGGTGAGCCATGAGTAGGATCACAACCAGGGATAGACATATTAAGAAAGGTTGCCATGTCCTGGAGAAAAGCCTGAAAAGACTGATCTCCTATGGGAACCATCCCTGGCGAGGCTAAAGAAAGAGCCTGAGCATCAGAGGAGGTACAGGGTACTGCACCAATGCCAGGTATTGGTTCCAAAGTAGGCATGGGTGCAAGAACAGGCATCGATACTGATACAGGAGTAGCAGATGAAGTAGCCATCGGGAACTGCTGCAGTGGTACCGAGATCATGAGGGAGTTATGGTTATGACCTTCGGAACTGCCTATCTGGAAACGACAGGAGTCGGTTCCGGGGCGCGTCAGTACGCAGTCATCGAGACTAGATATCGGCTCAAGACTTGGCATCGAAGTAAGCGATACTATCGATGCATGTCGCGAAGGTGCCGACGGCGATGCCGATACCACTAAGGCAGACTGGGTTACATCGATCGATACCGACGGTACTGAGGATACCCGATGAGCACCTCTTGCAAAGGGTAAGGTGGTCCACCTCGATGCCGATGCTAGGGTATCGGAACCGATCGACGCCAGTACCGTCCCAGAGCATGGCTGAGATTGAGGGAAGTCAATGCGGTGCGTATCGATCGGTCCCGAAGGTACCGAGGATGCCCGATGACGATCCCTGGTGAAGAGTGGAATACTCGACACCGGTGCCGATGCCGGAGGCTCGGTACCGCTCGAAGCGGATACCACCCCCGTGCATGGCTCAGGTATGTTCTGTGAGGGGTGAGCCCCAGGAACATCCTGAAACCCCTTTAACGCTTTGGAGCCCGAAGACTCCCGCAGGGGTAATGCCAATGGATTCTTGAGGGTAAAGCCGGAGCCGTCACCGTGCTGGGCATGGGACATACCACTCAAGCATTGACTAGTCTTAACAGACTGTTTTTGGGTTACCTGATCCTGTGAAGTAGAGAAACCGGGTACCCTCACTGCCGAGGAAAAAACGGTATCGAGGGAAATTCTAAAAATTGAAGGTTTCCTCACAGAAATATCCCCTGACAAGGCAAGGGAAAAAGAGTCAGGACCCACACAGTTGAGACACCAAGCATTGGTGTCTAAAAAGAAACAGGTGTTTCCACATCGAATGCACTTTTTAGGAAAAGAAGGCTCCATAATGAAGAGGCCTGGTAGGCCCAACAAGTTAAGGCAAAAAACTGAGGAAAACGTTTCTCAGAATTTAGTCAAAAATCCACCAGCGATACCGGTGGGAGCGGGAAATACAGCCGCGACCACAAGAAAACAAAAAACTAAAGAATTAAAGTAAGTAAGTAAAGTTTCTGCGGTGACAGGGGGACGTCCTGCCGGCTCTGCGGAAAAACGAAAACTGAAGAGAGGCTCTGGAGAGGGCGGGAAGTCAGCGCGCAGGCGCGAGGGATGCTGCCAAAAGCTTTCTGATTGGAAGCTGGGCAGCATTCCCGTGCAGGCTCCGTCGGTACCGACGTACCCATATGTGAAGACTCATTCCTGCTTGTTCCTGGAGATAAACGAAGTCTGGGGTTGGATGGCTCCTTTGGGCAGGGGGATGGGCGCGTATGCATGGTCAACCTCCAAAAGGCTTTCTCTGAAAGCTGGGGAGTGCTTCCCATGTGGACCCCATCAGTGACATTACCCATATGTGAGGACTGACTTCCTGCTTGGCCCTGGAGAAATATGGACAGAAATGTGAAGCAAGGTCCCAAGACCTTTTTGTTTTTTAGATATATTAGGTAGAGGAGGAAAGCCACATGTAGAATTGTAAAACTCAAAGGTGCCAAGGACCAATTTGTGGAAAGTGACATGGATAAAGTGGAAGTGCTAAACAAATACTTCTGTTCCTTGTTCACAAAAGAAAATCCTAGAGAAGGACCATGCATGACTGACAAAAATACTAATGGGAATGGAGTAGCTACTATACCATTTACGAAAAAAAGGTGTTTACGAACAACGTGCAAAACTGAAAGTGGACAAGGCTATGGGACCATATGAGATGCATCCCAGAATACTGACAGAGCTCAGAGAGGTTCTGGCAGGACCTTTAAAGAATGTATTTAATAGATCCTTGGAGACGGGGAAGGTTCCATTGGATTTGAGAAGGGCTGATGTGGCCCCTCCTCACAAAAGGGGCAACAGAAAGAAATAGCCAACTACAGGTCAGTAAGTCTTACCTTGGTGGGGGGAAAAGTAATGGAGATGCAGTTGAAAGAAAGGATGGTAAACTTTCTGGAAACCAATGGCTTGGATCTGAGGCAACATGGTTTTACCAAGGACATTGCATATATTGGACATTGCATATATTGTACGATGATGGTTGATTCATTATGTTTTGAGCTCAAGTATAAAATTCGTCTTAAACAACCAACGATTCTTCATATGTGGTCTACGCTTTGAGGTGTCCTTGCACCTTGCTTTATATCGGCAAAACCACAAGACCTCTGCGTACACACTTGGCTGAGCATAAATATAATGTAGTGAGAGCACGGATAGAAACTCCCTTGGTTCAACATTGTGTTGCCATGAATCATAAG
The DNA here is from genome assembly GCA_033557465.1 of Ichthyophis bannanicus. Lineage (NCBI taxonomy): Eukaryota > Metazoa > Chordata > Amphibia > Gymnophiona > Ichthyophiidae > Ichthyophis > Ichthyophis bannanicus. Next base: position 289,797,888 of record CM066037.1, on the reverse strand, counting down.
TTTCAAGATCTACAATGTACTGTCATTGAACAAGTTCTTCCTGATATTCGTAGAGGGGATAAGGGTCGCCTACTCCTTCAAAGAGAACAGTATTGGATTCACACTTTACACACTTTAGCCCCTACTGGTCTGAATGATAAGATCAAATGGGCATTGTTTTTCTAATATATTTCCAAGGTATAATCTTTGATGGATTTTTTTGTCCTATAGGTTGGACTAAATGGGAGTTCCAGTTCTGCTTGTTCTTTTGGTTTCTTTTGGTTTTTTAAGGTGGGTACATATGAGTTCTGATATAGGTGTTCGGATATGTGTACATTCCGCATAGGAATAGAGTTATGGTTAGTTATATTTAATATAGCGATTTAAGTGTAGTGAATGTGATGACAGTGTTTGTATGTCTGTGGGTGGTGTTTGTGTTTTTAATAAAGTTGAGTATTGCTTGGAAGGGAGATGACGTAAGATTCTTCCAGCGTATTAGCTTGATGTGTGATTGAATTTAAGGGCAGTGATGTCAGACGCGGTTTTAGTAGCTGAAGCGCTTTAGTCGCTCTATTTTAATGGTGTAATCGTTACTTGGGCATAACGTTGGATCCCTGAGGAAGCCCGGCAGGGTGAAACAGAAGCTCTTGTCGGATCTGGAACGTTTCTGCTGCCCAGTTTAAGCTCGTGGTGTTGCTTGACCAGCGGTTTTGCTTGCCAGCGGCGGCGAACCATGAGGCGTTTTGTGTATCTTTGAAGGAACTACGTTGGGAGCTGATTGTTCAGATAAGTGGAGTATTATTACATGATTAAGAGATTGAAACTAGTTGTTTATAACGTTTCTTTTCTCTTTAATTTTTCAGATGTTTGCTGGTCTTTGTAAGAGACTCAATTATATTTCTCCATATGAAAGAGGTGTTTACCCCTCTGATTTAATTTTGATTCCAAGTAACTGATACGCTTTAGTTATTGAATTGATTTATAAGAACGATTGTTTGAGTGAATCCTCTAAAAGTACTTTTTTAGGATAAAAATTTTATGGCTTATTGTCAATTAAAGGTGTAGGTAGGGAGGGTAAGGCCTATGATGTGGAAGTTCTTCAGCTCTGTCCTATGGTGACCCTGTTCACCAATGATTGGTATGAGCGATAACTGAGGCCTTTCAACCTTGATTGAATTTAATTTGGTTATAGTGTTGAGATATAGTTTATCGAAGAAAAGGGTGAGATAGGAGGCGATAAAGGGTGGTTCTGTTTATGTGTTTACCAAGGGAAGACCATGCCAAACAAATCTGATTTGTTTGACTGGGTGACCAGAGAACTAGATCAAGGGCATGCAATAGATATGATCTACTTGATTTTAGGAAAGCCTTTTATACTATTATGAATAAACTGCGTAGCCTAGGGATGAGTCCCAACTTTTTGAAATGGATCAGAAAATAGTTGATGGATAGACAACATAGGGTGCTGATAAATGGAATTTATTCAGAAGAAAGGGAAGTGAGTACTGGAGTACTTCAAGGATTGGTCCTGGGACCGGTACTGTTCAAAGTCTTCATGAGCGATACTGTATTGGCAAAGGCTTAAAAGGAAAGGTTTGCAACAGAGTGGACACCGCGGAGGAAATAGAAAACATGAGAAAAGATCTAAAAAAATAGAAGAATGGTCTAATATTTGGCAGTTAATATTTAATGCGAAGAAGTGCAGAGTGATGCACTTGGGATACAGAATTCTAAAGGAGCAGTATGTTAGAGGGGGAGAGAGGCTAGTGTGCATGGGCCAGAGAGGGATCTTGGGGTGATAGAATCCAAGGATCTCAAGGATGCAAAACAATATGACATGGCAGTTGCCAAAGCCAGAAGGATGCTAGGCTGCATACTGCAGAAGGTAGTTGGTATTAAGTCCCTGTACAAGTCACTAGTGAGGCCTCACTTGGAGTATTTTGTTTAGTTTTGGAGAACCGTACCTCTCAAAAAATTAACACATTTGAAATGGTTCAGAAGGTGGCAATCAAAATGATATAGACAAGAGCCTGCAGCAGAAGATGTATGAGGAAAGACTTAAAGGGCCCGATATACAAAAGGCATTTACATGGTTAACAGCCAGTAAACAATGTAAATGCCTGCTAACCGGATATTCAATGGCACATTCATTGGTAGTGCTGTTGAATATCCCCCAACTAAGTCCCCTTCGTTCCCTGATGCTAGCCGGCTAGCATCAGGGCATGCCAGGGGCGTTCTGGAGAGGAGCAGAGGTGGGGATCGGCGCTAACCATTGTCACCAGTAACCTCCCCCAGAGCCCTGAGGCATGCAGAGAAAGGTCAGCCTGGGAAAATCCTGACTCAGGAAGTAGGGCAGTGCACTGATTATGCACAGCCTTCTGGGTGTTGTAGTCCCCTTCCACTCCCCAAGCAAGGAATAACTGTAGTCGAGTGGTTCAGGCAATATATGACAAGGTTTTACTTCCCCTCCGGGTGGATTAATTGCCAATAAAATACAAAACAAAAAGGGCCATGCTTCTGGCATAAGAAAACAAAACTCAGGAACTAAACAAAACAGCTTCTTCCTCTTCAGCTTTAACCAATGCAGTGCTTCAACAAACTCAAAGAAACATTTCCTTTTAAACCCAAAAGAATCACTTTGCTTCTTTGCTGCTGTTCAACAGCTCTGGTAACAGATATCAGCACAGGGATATGATATCATCTGCAAATGATAGCGTACAGTCCATTTGTTCCTCAGAGTCTTCTACAACAGACCCTGTCTGCATTTCCTCATCACTTTCAGCTGAGCAGGTTTGTACAAAATCATACGGAGTTTTAAAACACAGACCCTCTCTATCTCCCAGAGGTTTCTCTTTAGAATGCTCTATAGAGCAGGGCTGCTAACTGCCGTATACTTGGGAACTAGCACATGGAGAGTCTAACAGAGCTTGGCAATCACAGAGAAAACTTTTCTGTTTAGTTTTCTCTTTTAATGCTTTACACAGCCTACCTTCTGGCTTTTTCCTAGAAGACTTTCTCAGCACTGCTTCCTCAGTCATGCAAACGTCCTCTGGCCAACAGCCTCCTCTCCCAAGAGTTTCCAAGCTCTCCCACACTGGCCTCTCAGGCAGTCTCTCTCTCCAACTGCCTTCACGATAGGGCTCTAATTGAGAGTAGCTCCCACCTGGCTTTTGGGCTTGGGCTCTCCGGGACTTTGTAGCTTTGAATTCTTGTGCTTTATTCTCCTGTTTCTCTCTCTGCTGCTCTTGGAACTCCTACAGCTCCACCAGCTCCTCTTATTCCGCCATCTCTGCTCTCCTGGTTCCTCTCCTTGCTCTCTGGGTTCCCCACCTTGCTCTGCTCCGGGTTCCTCCCCTTGCTCTGCTCCCTGAATCTTAGTGAGCAATTCTTATATCCCTGTCTTCTAGGGCTTAACTCTGCCCCGCCTCCCACCAGGTGTTTCCCCTTAAGACCTGGGCTCAGGGATACTCTGCAGCTTGGGCGTGTTTGCTGCACTCGTGATTCATACTGTTTACGTTTCCCATGGCAACCATGGGCCATGTGCTTTGCTTGCCTGTCAGAAATTGAAACAGAATCTCCTGTTTCACCCAGCTCCATAGCCTCGGAAGGACCTTCTACATTACACCATTCAGCACCAATATTGGAAACTGCACGGTTAGCACAGAGGCTAACCGTGCAGCATCCAATATTAATGCTGCACAGTTAGCCTCAGCAGCTTCCAGGCAGCGCGGCCGACCCATATATTCGCTTCCATTGCCGCAGAAGTGAATATCCGGGGTTTGGGGGGTCGGAAGGCAGGACTAAGCAACTATGGCACTTAGCCCTGCCCAGATGAATATTGGACCCAAAGACCTAAATATGTATACCCTAGAGGAGAGGAGGGACAGGAGAAATATGATACAGACATAATGAACAAATAAAACATTTTCAAAAATGAGGAAGCTGTAGAAATAGAGGACATCAAATGAAGCTGCAAGGAGGTAAATTCAAAACCAATGTCAGAAAATTATTTTTCACAGAAAGGGTGGGATGCCTGGAATGCCCTCCCAGTGAAGGTGGTGGAGGTAAAAACAGAGACAGAATTCAAAAAGGCATGGAACAGACACAGAGGATCCCTTTATAGCATGAAGATGGAATTAAAGCAAACTTAAATAACTTTTACATTTAAAAAAACAGAGATGAGTAATCTGCATGCAGCAGCAAGTACAATCCTAAACAAAGACATGAGGGGAGTAACTTGCACAGAGCAATAAGTACAACCCTAAACAAAGGCACGAGTGGGAGGGGGGGGGGGGTAACTTGCATAGAGCAGCAGGTACAACTCTCGCCACCTCGCTGGTCTTTCTCTGCCGTCATTTACTATGTTAGAATATATAAACCAAAGTCTAACAACTAGAAACAAATGGACCAATATTCAGCTGCAGTGATCAATTTATGTTTAAACACCAGCTGCAGTGCTTAAAACATACATGTGTACAGTGGCACTAAATATACATGTAACATGCTGACCGCCGATAGTATAAATACAGCAGTGCTATTCAGCTTCTATACACATAGATAGGCAAGTAGGCAGTTTACTATAGAGTCCAACAGAGAACAAGGAGGCACGTGCAGGCAAATCGAAGAAACAAAAGAGCAGGTGCAATAGATGGCAGTCAACAGACTTTATTAAAACCCCAACGTGTTTCAGCCAAACACGGCCTTCCTCGGGGGGTGCGAGCCTCAAAATAAATCATAGAAAATAAATAATAAAACAATGGTTAAAAACTTAAATGAAACAGAAGAGCCAACCATTCTATACATAAAAAGGAGAAGATAACATAATATACGTATATAACATGAGCTGATGCCATAAAAACAAATAAACTAATTTATGCATTAAGTTCAGTGTATTTATTTATTTTATTTATTTAAAAGGATTTATATATCACTTTATCCTGAAATCAAAGCGGTTTACACATCAAACAAATCATGTGGGCGTGTGCGTGGGAGTGGGCATGCAGTGATGGAATCAACAGCATATGTGAGTGTGTAATGTCTCAAATGATTTCATGGAGAGCTATATACATTGTGAGCTATTTACAAGGAACTATATACAAGGAACTAAATACAAGTTGCAGGGGGGAGGGGAAGGGGGGAGTCTGAGGGGGTCGGTAAGGGGGGAGCAGACTGAGTGGCCATTGGTCAGGTCACGTGATGTCCTTATAATGTTCTATGAAGAGCGTTGTTTTGAGCATCTTCCTGAAGTCCTTGAGATCTACAGTTGATCTCAGGTCGTCAGGGAGTGAGTTCCAGAGCACGGATGTAGCCAGGGACAGTGCTCTTCTTGAAGTATCTTGTCCAATGTTCCCTCTAATTTTCTGTAGGCTGTGTGCGCATAAAATATCAGCTGTGTGCAGCTTTTGAAGGAAGGTTAAATTTTTGTGCACCACATAACGACACTCGGAGTTATATACTTTAAAATTTGACTACACGTCAGAATACAGTATGTACACCACATTGATTTTAATCAAATTAAATTAAAATAGATGATTACTAAATGAAGTGGGAAATTTCTAGTAATTACAACATTTTAAGACGTCTGTGTTGTTTTCTATCAGAATCAGAGCCGTAATTTTTGTGCGCTCTGTTGTAAAGTATGTGCGCTCGCTTGGCAAGGTGTGTGCGCGCGCACACGCGCACAGCTTAGAGGGAACAGTGATCTTGTCTTGTTTTAACGAATGCTCTGGGGGTATTGATGATGTCTGAGGTGCCTCTCCTTCTGGGTCTGGTGCCTGGGTAAGCGCTGATGAGGGTTTGCAGACTATTCGCTGAGAGGTTCTGTTTGATTTTGAATATGTTTAGTAGAGCCTTATATCGGATGCGGGAGCTGACTGGGAGCCAGTGGAGGTGGTTGAGAATGGGGGTGATGTGATCGTGCCTTGAGGAACCAGTTATTATGTGGGCGGCAGTGTTATGCGCCATCTGTAATGGCCGGAGTGCTTGTTTTGAGATTGCAGTGGTCTAAAATGGGAGTGATTAGTGCTTGACAGATGGTACGGAAGTGATCCTGTGAGAGAATAGGCTTGAGGCGTCTGATATGTCTCATTTTGAGGTATGCGTTCCTGGTGGTTCTGGCGATGTGTGACTGTAGGTTCAGGTCTTTGTCAAGAGTCACTTCGAGGGACTTTACTTTGGGCTTTATTGGTATTGTAATGTCATTCAGCTTGATAGTGGGGGGGGGGGGGGGGGTGTGAAGGTGGAGTTTCTGGTGATGATTAGCGCTTCTGTCTTGTTGTAATTTATGGTCAGGTTGTTTTCTAGGAGCCAGCTTGTCATTTGTTGAAGACAGTTGGCTATGCTGGAGTAGTCTGGGCTGTCAAGTTTGATAGGGGTGTATATCATGATGTCATCTGCGTAGATGGTGTATTGTATCTTGTGGTTCTTGATGATGGAGCAGATAGGTTGTATGTACAGGTTGAATAACAGGGCAGAGAGGGAGGAGCCTTGCGGAACGCCCTGGGTGGCTCTCAGTAGCCGGGAGATGGCTGAGCCGCATTTGACTTGGAGGTGTCTGTGAGGTATAATGTGAACCAATTCAAGGTGGGGCCTTGTAGGCCAATATCCTGTAGTCTTGACTGAAGAGTTCTGTGTTCGACAGTGTCAAAAGCTGAGATGATGTCTATAAAAATCTTGACGCCGCCCCTTTTGATATTGTCAATAACTTGGATCAGATTGTCAAAGAGGTATATCAGTAGGGTTTCGACGCTGTGGTTTGGGTGGAAGCCGTGTTGATTAGGGTCCAGAGGGGCATGGTTGTCGATGTGATCTTGGAGTTGATGTTGTACCACCTTTTCAATAACCTTGGACACGAGGGGGAGGCTTGAGATAGGTCTGTAGGTGGCAGGATTGGTTTTACTTAGTGGGGATTTTTTCGGGATTGGGTGTATTGTCGCTAGCTTTAGTGTGCTAGGCATGATTCCTAGGATAAGAGTTGTGCACCAAGTTGTGGATGATTTGGATAAGATCCTCGTTTACTGCTTTGATCCAGACCACGGGGCATGGATCTGTGGGGGCAGTGCTGGTGTTGAGCGATGCGATGCTGTGTGAGATCTGATCTGTCGACGGGATGCTGAACTTGTCCCAGATTCGGTTGGGTGGTGGTAGCTTGTGGGTATTGCTCACGGTCATCGTGGGGGGGGGGGGGGATGAATTTGGCCTGGAGGTAGTCTGCGAAGGTCTGTGGATCTATTTGATCAGATTTGTCAGGATTAGGTTCGTTGGTGAGGGTTTTTACTATTTCAAATAGCTCTCTGGGTTTATTGAAGGATTTGAGAATCAGGTTTGTGTAGTATTCCCTCTTCTTTTGATTGATGAGGTTGTTGTACTCCCTTTGCTTTGACTGGTATAAGTCCTGTGTGGTGGCTGATTTGGTACGTCTCCAGTGTCGTTCTAGTTGTCTTAGGGTTCTATTTGCGTTTCGGATTTCCTTTGAGTACCAGGTGTTGGAAATGGTTTTAGCGCTGTGTGCTTTGTGGGTCCTGGAAACAGTGGCTTTGGCAGCAGACGTGATGGTACTGTTCCAGTTGTCGATTTGTTCATTTATGTCCTCTGTTTTTATTTTCAGGTGGGGTAGAATGTCCTGAAGGAATTGGTCCTTGTCGAAGTTTCTAAATCTCCTTGGTGTGGATGGCTTGTCTTGATGATCATTAAGGCCTGTCAACTGTAACTCGATTTTTATTAAGTGATAGTCCGATCAGGGCACTGGTGTGATCTAGGGTCTTGTGATGATGTCTCTTTCAGTGAGTGTTGGGGATGAAGATGAGATTGGGAGATGATCCGTGTCTGTGTGTGGGGGCGTTGATCATTTGGGTGTATTGAAGGGAGTCCATAGCTGTCAGAAAGGCTTCTGCATCCTTGCTCGTGGCAGATTTAAGGCCGAAGTCCCCAAGTACAAGCAGAGGTTTGTGGAGGTTGTTGACTGCACAGACCAATTCCAGTATTGATGATAGTTCGTCTGGGGGAGCATGTGGAGCTCTATAGGTGAGGCATAGGGCTAGATTCCTGTTCTCTATGATGATTGTATTGCATTGATTTGTATTAGTGGTGGCTCGGGACTTGAGCTTTAGGATGTTCCTTGTGATGATCAAGACTCCTCCACCTTTCCTGTGTGTGCGTGGGCAGTTGAAAGCAGCATGAGTGGGGGGAACTAATTGGTTGAGGAGCACGTTGTTGGTGGGGATGAGCCATGTTTCGGTGATGCAGAGAATGTCTGATTGCTGGGTTTCTATGTGGTCTGCTAGGGTATTGATCTTGTTTCTTATCGACCTGGCGTTAATGAGTTCTATGGAGATGGGCGGAGGCTCATTTGGTGTTTCTGGTGCGTTATGTGGGTGGATGCGGGTGATAGGTTTAGTTTTTGTGCGCCCACTCTGTTTGGGATTCTTGTGAGAGAGTTGGGTGGTGTTGTGGGAGGATAGAGTTTGTGTGGCAGAGAAGGTAACCACAGGGTGTTAGTGGGAATGTAGCGTGTTGTGGGGAGGAGTTTGGTGAGGAGGAGGACTATGGGCAGGTAAAGTGCCACAGCCATGATAGTGTTACCTGGAGCGGTCTTTTGGTTGTTGTCCTTCGTTGCTGTTGTATTCCTGCTTCTGGTGTTAGGGTTTTGGGAGCTTGCTGTCTTGACGGCTGGAATATTTAGTGTTTTGATGGTCTCGGCATACCCGCCTCTGTGCCCCGCTTAAGGGCCACGCCAAAGAGCCCTCTTGGCGAGGCCCTCAGGTATGGACGCGCCCAACGGAGGAACTGCTTTTGATGTCCCTCTCACTACCCCGATTGGGCAGGAGCTTCTGAGTGGGAGGAGTCTGTTCCCGCTCAGGCGCTCTACCCCGATTGGGGAAGCTTCGCCGCTGCTGGATGGCTGCTTGTTGTGGGTTTTTCTCCCAACCGAGGAGCTGTTTTTGATGTCCCTCTTACTGCCCCGATTGGGCAGGAGCTTCTGAGTGGGAGGAGGCTAGAAAAGATGGAATCCTAAAAGAACCCGAAGGTGTGCAGAGCAGGTCATACTCGTGATACTTTTAAATAAATACCATCAGGGGTTTGTTAAGCCCGACATACAGAGGGCATTATTATTATTATTATTATTATTATTATTAACCAACTCATCATGTAACATAGTATGGTTATCAAACCAGAAGAGGAGAATTTCCATAAAGGGATGAGGGAGATGTGAAACTGAAGAAGGAACCTGTAAAGACACCACATATATAGTGTAGTTGTGTGTTGTGGGAGTCATTACTGTCAGTGGGGAGACAGAAAATAACTGTGAGGTACACGTTTTCTACAGCCTAATTAATGACGCTACAGTGGCAGCTTTAAAAGAAACTAATACACTCCTGTAGAAGAAAAAGCAATTGTCAAAATATTAACGCTTATACTGTGTGTAAATAATAGAAGAGACAAGAGAAAGCTGAGAAAGAGACTCGCCTTCAAAAAGCACATTCACACAAGGGCTTCAAACACTGAAAGAAAACCACGGGGGAATGAAGAGCCCTTTTAAACCAGCACTGGTCTTCATGCCAAAATTTCACCTCAAGTGAGCCATTATATCTTCAGTGAACTATTTATAATAAAACCATAGTATTCTCAAAGCAGGTAAATAAAACCATAGAAAAACAGCACTTATATCTTCGCGAAATGTGTTGTCTCACAGCGGCTAACAGAACATCGTTCCTAAGCCTAGATGTATATAATAAATTTCAAAACCGGCAGTCATGCCGCAAATAAGTTTGGTTCTCGAATGCCCACATTAAAGGTAATAGGGGATATATTTAAATGATGTTACCTCAATGGATAATCATTTGTTTGGGATCAACTTAAAGAGTAAATAAGTGTAAAACATATAGGGTGTGGTTCCGACATCCACATCCTGGTCCTTTCTGCGTCCGGTCAGAACCAGATGCACAGAGGTAGCCAGGATTCTGATCCCGCAGGGCACGTCTAGCCCCGCGGAACAGAATCGCGACAAGGCCTGTATGTGCATGACGGGACCCCAATTCAGTCTTGCCTGCACATACAGGCCTTGCCTGGATAGCTCAGTCAGGGCTTTCCAATGGAGCCATGGCGCCATGGCACTGTGGCTCCACTGAAAAGTTGCAGTCATCGGCTGTTGTCACAGAAGGTGCATTCCCCGCAGCCCAACCACCGATCTGGCCTCCCAAGGCCAGGGTCGGACTGCGGGGAATATCCTCTGCCCCTTCCTGCCCTGTCTGCATCCCGGCCCACCGCTCCCCGTTCAAGCCACGGCCTCTAACGTACAGGGCCAATATTGGAATCGGCCCTGTACATCTGGGGCCAACAACTGCTAACTGCCTGCCCTAACGCTGCCCCCGATCCACCCCTTTCCTGCCCCTGTCTAACGTCCCCATACAACAAGCAGGGAAGTCAGCTGGGGTCGGGAAGGGACCCGAATAGCAGGGATGGATGTCCATCCCCACTATTCATGCCTCGGAATGACCCCTATAGTAAAAGACATATTCATCCTAAAAAAACTCCCACATGTGAAGGGCTTAAGAAGCAAATAAAACCTACATGCATAAGGAATGGCTTAGTGTGATTCTAAACCTTAAAGGCAAAAACATAACCTCCTTAGTAAAATTAAGGAAAACACTATATAGTGCTGCCCAGTACTAAGTTGCACTGGAGCTGCGGGAACCACCCGATATCACCTTGGTTACATATATAAAACCGTGCAGTGATTAAAGACTAATTCAAAACATATGGAAAATGGCAATCCTCTTCTTTAGAATATCCATACTCAAAAACGATCTGAGAATGACTGCTGACCGAAGATCACAGAACAAGAGTCCAAATGAGTACAAACGTGAAACTGGGAGTTGGCATGTATCGTACGAAGAAGAAATCCTGCGCAAAAAAAAATTACCCCATTCGCAGGCATCAACATAAAAAAAGAATGAAAACTATGATCATAAAAGAGGGGTGAATAAAAAGGGGGGCTGCACTTACATTAATCTTGGTTAAAAACAAACATATGTATAAAAAGAACTCTACCATGAAACAGATGGAATGCATATATGGGCCATAAAGAATTGGATAACAGAGCCCAAAATAAATAATAAAACCATGTTCTTCCATAAAAAAGTACTCATGTAAAAAGTTAATAATAATAAAATCAAAACATATAGGGGACAAAAACGTCAGATATCAGGACACAAAATAAAAGGTGAAACCATATTGTGGGAAAAGGTGTATCTTAAACCACTAAAACCAAACATACGGGGAACACTAAAAACAGAAGACCAGGTCCGGGAGAGAACAAATAAAAAATAATAAATAATAAGCAATGTAAAAACATGATTAATAACATACCATAGGACTAGAAATATATAAAGTACCTGTACGAACACCTAAAACCAACTAAAAATATGCACGCACGGAAAAATAAAAAGAATAAAACAATGAAACAAAAAAGAAGGAATAAAAAGAGAGGGCCAGGACTGTAAGGATTAAAATCAAACAAATACAACAAATAAAACTGGTCCTACAGAGAAATGTAAATGAGGAAAATGGGTATGCGTCACTGGTGTTGGAGCTAAACCCAGCCACGAGCGAAATTCGACTGGAGGGGCATCCTGTGACAGTGACGTAGTGCCTAAAGGAAAGATGTATATAGTATTATGTTATGCTAGTGAGCCAAATCTAAAAAGGTAGTTACATGAGATAATAAACAAATAATAACACAGCATAAAAAACATAAAACATGCCAGAGGCCACATTCACCAATGTCAATGAAAACAGAAAACACCATAAAAAAAGAGTAGACAATGTTAAGGTAAAAAAGAATGAAAAGTTAAAAAATAATAAAAATGAGTTGCCATGAGTTCTCTCTAAGTTAAAAAGATATGAGAGGAACACAGAGAGATCAAAGTCCTGGTTCATCCCCAAAGGGTGTAAAGTCTTCAGATCATAAATAAATCTCTGTTCGAGTTGGAGAAGGAGTCTATCCACATCACCTCCTCTCCAATGTGTTCGAAATACTTTCAAAACAACAAAATGCAAATCTGAAACTTTATGAATCTCTTTGATCCAATGGTCAATGAGAGGTTTATCCACAACCTTCTCTTTAAACAGCTTTTGTGTTCACTGATCCGTGTTTTGATCCTCCTCTTGGTCTTGGCCAATATAACAGAGTTCGCACGGGCACATTATAAGACACATTACCTGCTGTGTTTCACATTTGGAGAAATCCTGTAGGAAGACCTTTTGAGAAATGACTGGATGGATAAAACTTTCCTTTGTAACAAGAGAATTCTTGCAGATGGAGCAACGTCCACATCGAAAGTGACCTCGTACTTTTGGAACAGCAAGAGGTTTGATAAGTGCTGAGGGCACTAAGATATAACTAAGATTCGGATTTCTTTTGTATGCAATTGTCAACCTCTTGTCTTTTAATGTTGATATAGATGCCTAAAGATGCCATGCTTCCTGAATAATGCGTGCAATATCACCAAACATGTCAGAAAATGTTAGGGCACAGACAATACAGTCTTCATCCTGACGAAAGCGACCTTGAAACAGTGTGGCATGGTCGGACCACTTAGCTCTGGAATAAGCTTTCTGAATACATCCTGGTGGATAGCCTCGGTCTGCGACCTACACAGAAGTCAAGCATCTTATTTTCACAAACAGAATTTCACACGGTATGATTGAAATACTTAAGAGGGCTGAATTTTAGCTGACTTTGGAATGTTACATTCTTACGTGCAAATATAATGGGAAAAAATATATATAGGGAATAAAATACTTCCCAAGTACCAATACTATCATCATCGAGCCAGAACTGCCTGGCATTTTCATTGTACTTGTCAATTAAATTCATGCTGATTTTATCATTTCATTTCATTTCAAGACATTTATAGCCTGCTTCTATCCAACCTTAGGTTCGAGGTGGGTTGAGTCATTATGCAATGCAATGTGTGCCTTTGAGTCAACGGTTACTTCTGGCAACCCAGCAGCTCCTGGTTTTTCTTGGCAATGTGACTGGAAGTAGATTATTAGGCTTTTCTTCCAAGACAATAAGTGACTTACCCAAGGCTACAAGGCGTGCTAGTGGGCATTGAACCCTGGTCTCTTAGTTACCAAGCCAGTGCTCTATAATCTTTAGGCTACTCTCCATTCCTATAATGAAATTATAATACAATCCTAAAAATAAATACAAAAATCATTAATTTACACACCTCACTAATACATTTAATTTACTATCTTACCTGCTGTAATTGAGTGAATCAGTATAAACACATATTACAGAATTCGGATGAATTTACATCAACCATTCAATTGCTCCATTGAGTAAAAAGCTATTTATAGCCAGGCCATGGACTATATATGTCAAATACTCAGTTGCTACATCTAAACTTTCCAGAATGAATGTATATGACTCAATTTGAATGCTGGTGAGTAAAATCAGAAAGTTTCTTGCTTGTTCTCCCCTGACCTCAAGTTTTGAAAACAATATCTGTAATGAAGCTCCAAAATGTTACTCTGTATTATTTAAAACAATAATGTTTAGAGCCTTTTCCTAACTTGTAAGGTGTATTTGAAGTTATGTACTAGGAGGACTGGCTTATGTATCCCATCACCACCAATAAGTGTTCTTTCCTTGTGTTTTGGAGGTAACTACAGAAAGCCCTGTATTTGGGGAACAGGAGGTTTTCCAGCAAGAGAAGTTACCCACGATGAGGTAGAGTGGCGGGAACCCTTGGAGTTCCAGGCTGCTAAAGAACAGCAGGGAGCTGTGTCTTCCTACTGGTCAGTTAGGCCTTATGCAAAGAGAGGTGTTCCTTGAAAGATTGGTGGGACCTGGATGGTTCATGCCAATTGATATCTTAAGAAGACAGACTGCAATGTGAGAGACCGAAATCTGCTGTATCACAAGCGCTTAGTAAGGAGACATCCAAATATTTTTTCCGTTTTATTTTTATTTCCCTTCCCTAATTTCCCCTGGTGCCTTTCCTCAAAGGGTATCTACTTTTTACTATATGATTTGGGGAATTTTCTAGTATATCCATGGTACAGACACAGAAGCTTAACTCAAGTACTTGAGAGACTCTGTGTTTTATGGATTGCATATTGCAAGTGTCTTTCAAAGAAAGATTGATTCTGGGATACCCAGCCTGGGACCTGCAAAGAAAAGGATGAGAAGAACCAATCCTGAGGAAGTAGCCCAGCAAAGTAAAGGAGTTAGTTTAGTAGAGGAATTGTTTTCTTCTGATTTTACAAGACTTCTGAATCTTTTCTTTGTACGCACTTTTAAACTGGGGATTTCACCAAAATAAAGATTTCTTTTTCTTTTAAAAGCACACATTAGAGTGGACACTTCTTTTTAAGTAAAGTGAAGTTTTTCAGTATTTCTTTAGAGTCATCCAGTGAAGGCCAGAGGGCACTTTACCTTCCGCTATCCATCAGAACACAATTTCTGAATTATACAAATTCTTTTGTGTATCTCTTGGGTTTGGCAAGCACAAACCACCACTCAAGTGGACCCAGGTTACACATGTTTTGCTGTCTCACTCAATGGAGGATGTTATGCATGTGTGCACTTGAAAACAGTTGAAAGCTCTATATTTGAGTACATAAGAAAAAGCATGATCAGTAAGTAAAAGATAATACTGTTGCTCCTGAAAGGACACTGGTGACAACCCAACTCAAGTACATAATTCAGATCTGGAGGCAACGCCTTTGTAAAGATATTGAAAGGATAGAAGAAGTTCAGAAACGGGCTACCAACATGGCACAACCTCTGCAGCACAAGCCCTACACAAAGAACTCAAAATGCACTCACTAGAGGACAGAATGGAAAGGATAAGATGGAAACATTCTATTCCCTAGCAGATTTCAGTAAAGGAAACGGATAGCATTTTCACTAGAAAGAGATCCTCAAGGGCAACGGGTTATGAAGTTAGGAGGATGGAAGAAAGGGGATGTGAGAAAATCATATTTATTGAGAGGATTGAGAGGAATAGTCTGGAAAAATCTCACAAGATGCAGTTATAAAGAAAAGAAATCAGAGATGAGGGACTCTTGTAAGCTAAAGAGTCATTAATATCTACCCTTAAAGAAATATTAAGAACAGCAATAATGTTTATTCTGGCTATGCTGAAATTTGCTGTTTGTGTTAAAAGAGCTAATCTAGGGGACCCAAACAAGTTCTGTGTTATGAAAAATGGGAATGTTGATGTAAGAATTGTTTGTGAGTGAATCTGGAAAAGAATCTTGTTTGAGTGAGAAGGGGAGATCATATTTGTAGTCCTGGGACTTCATACTATTATGGTACACCAGCTTTTCTTTATACATTCTAAGCATCTTTTTCACAGAATTATGTCTTTTGTGACTGCCAGTGAGAGAGTGTGTGTATGTGTGTGGTTTGAGGGTTGCACGAGAGGATATGGTGTCCTGATCTACAATTCAGGGGAGACATGAATGCCTTGCCAGTACCTGGACTTTATGGATGACCACATTGTCACCAGGTACCAGTGTGATAGGGCAGCCATACATCAGCTCTGGCAGGCACTGGGAGACATGAATGATGTTGTGCCAACATTCCCCAGATTGTGCCATGAGGCCTACATCTTTACCCAGTCCAGGATTTATGCAAGCTGCGAGAGTGGTGATATATCTGTAGGCTGATTACTTGGTATGATGGCACAGGGATCCCCCCTCCCATGCCTACACAGGCCTGGCCAGGGGAGCATTGCCACAATGCAGACTGTGGGAAGGCAGGCAGGGTTGCCCCACAGATAGCAGATGTATACCTCTGCCAGACACCTCTGCTGCCAACACCTCCAGCACTCCCGATTGGAATCGGGGAAAGGAGCAGGAAGAGCAGCCCCTCCTGCTCCCTACCACAAGGCCAATCAGGGCCGTGCTGGGACTTTTAAAATAGAGACATCTCCAGGTGCCGAATACCTCTGCTGCCAACACCTCCAGCAGCCCCGACTGGCATTGGGGAAGGGTATGCGAAGGAGATTTCCTCCCCACTTCCCACCACAAGGCCAATCAGGGCCATGCCAGGACTTTTAAAATAGAGGCGCTTCCTGGTGTGCCTGCACCTGGTGGGCCCACGCCTGAAGGCCTCACCAGAGGACTCTTTAGTGCAGCCCTTACAAAGGACTGCAATGAGAAACAATCTTTGGCGTCGCCTCATTCCCTCCAATTGCAACAAATGGAAGACTGCTGCATTTACCACAGCACCACAGTCTCCATAATATTCCCAACCCAGCTGAAACAACAACTGATACGCCTTGCATGACAAAGATGGAAGGAACAACAATAAGGTACTCAACCTTACTCACTCGTATTGTTCAACTCTTGCTCTTATCAACACTCAAACTCTATGCATCTGGAACATAATGCATACATTCCCATAATCCACATCTTCAGGTCTACATCTAGCATTCACCAGCTTTCTCATCTGCACTTCTACAAACACAAATAGAAGTGCTCCTTAACAAAATCTAGTCACCACATGAAGCCAGTTTCCTTACCCAAACATGAGTCTGCCTCTAAAATGTGCACTCATCAGTGTACGCTCGGACAGAAACAAGATCCCATTATTAGTTGACTTTATGTTGGACCATGAGCTAAACATGCTGTGCATTACCGAAACTTGGTTTAACGAAACTGACTCTGTCCTCATCAACCAGTTGTGCCCACCATCATACGCCATTTACAAATGCAACAGATCAGCAAGTAGAGGAGGTGGGGTTTGCATCATAGCAAGAGGCGGCCTAGAATTCAACACTCTTGACTTTAGCTCCACCGCTAACATGGATACTCTTACAATTTCCAATAGAAGTATCTCGCTATGCTTGGTATACAGAGCCTCTCATGGTGACACCGCAGACCTATCCACATTATTTGAAATGTCCTGCTCCCCACCTAACATCAATTACCCCCTCATCCTCCTTGGCGACTTGAACTTATCTTTTGTCCACCACAAGCAGTCTTCTGCTTTCCCGGAAGGCTTACACTTTACCCAAATCATTACCGCCCCAACTCACTACAAAGGAAACATCCTGGACCTGATTTTCATGCCTCAGACCCTCACAGAAGATATAAAACACATTTTCCACTCAATACTTCCAGTACCATGGTCAGACCATACAGCCATCCTCTTCACCACGCCTCGCACAAATCATAGTATAACACTCTCATGACCCCTCCCATAAAGCAAAGATTCCGACAGTTTGAAAATGAGTCCTTCCTCAAAGCAGTCACCTCTCACTAGAGCTTCTCACACAAGAAAATGTAGACTTTTATTCTCAAATAGAACGATGGAACAAGATCCTTGCAACTGCAGTTCAAAAGCACCTCCTAAAGAAACCCCATACAAACGCCTCAAAAGAGCCCCAAGGTTCTCGATACCTCTCCTGTTACAAAAACAAGAACTACATTGACTTGAAGGCAGCTAGAGATGCTTGAGAGACCCCATCACTCACGCTGACTTCCTTGAAAAGCAATGCACATACTGTGAAGAGTAGTTACTCACCTGTAACAGGTGTTCTCCAGGAGCAGCAGGAATCGGTCCTCACATATGGGTGACGTCGGCGCCGACGGAGCCCCCGTGCGGAGCATTTCCCCAGCTTTTAAAGAAAGCCTTTGGAAATGCAGGGCGCCTGCGCGGTCCCCTTCCCGCCCAAGGGTGCCATCTTGCTCAGTCTGATGACATAGCTAAAAGACAGCAAAAACCCCCAAAATAAAGTATATGACTGCAACTCCAGGGGAAGAGGGAGGGTCGTGAGGACTGATTCCTGCTGCTCCTGGAGAACACCTGTTACAGGTGAGTAACTACTCTTTCTCCAGGACCAAGCAGGAAGTCAGTCCTCACATATGGGACTCCCCAGCTCTAGGCTACCGGGAACCCCAAACTGAAAAAATGGCTCCCTCTGAAGATCCTCAGCATCCATGATAAGAATGTCCTCTGAGCACGCCCCCGTACGGTAGCTCAACACAAGGGCCGGAGGGTAGGAGTTGCCTAAACCTCAAAGAGATTATGGTGTACCGCCTGTCCGAAAGCACTGTCCCTTCGGGATTCCTTCTCGAGGCAGTAGTGAGCTGCAAAAGTCTGGCTTGAAGACCAAGAAGCGGCCCAGCAGATGTCTGCCAACGGAATAGAGCGGAGATGAGCTACTGACACGGCTTTTGCCCTGACACGGTGGGCCGTGACTCGACCCTGCAAGGAGAGGCCGGCTGCCTTGAACGCCCAGGCGATACAATCTGCTACCCAAGTGGACAAAGTACGCTTGGAGACAGGCAACCCCAATTTATTAGGGTCAAAGGAGACGAAGAGCTGAGTAGCCCTTCGGTGCCCCCGCGTACGTTCTATGTAAAAGAACAACGCCCTCTTACAGTCCAGGGTATGCAAGACTGTCTCAGCCCGGCTGGTATGCGGCCTGTCGGAAGAACCACCTCCTGGTTAAGGTGGAAGGAGGAGACAACTTATGGAAGGAACTTAGGACGGGTCCGTAGGACCACCCTGTTCCTATAGAACCATGTGTACGGTCTATCAGAAACCAGAGCTTGTAGTTCACTCACACGTCTGGCCAAAGTAAGAGCTACCAGGAAGAGTGCCTTCTAAGAAAGGTAGCGCAAATGGGAAGTAGCCATCGGCTCAAATGGTGGGCGAGTAAGTTGTTGCAAGACCACGTTCAAATCCCACTCAGTGGCCGGTGGACGAATCGGAGGCTTGAGCAAAAGCAGGCCTCTGAGGAAGCGGGACACCAAGGGGTGAACCAACAGAGACTGCCCCTCCACCGGTGAGTGGTGTGCTGATAGAGCACTGAGGTGGATCCGAACAGAATTGGACTTAAGGCCTAGGTCTGACAGGTGAAGTAGATATTGTAGTACTACTGGCACAAGGCAAGAGAAAGGATCTTCATTGCATTGAGCACACCATATTGAGAACCTACGCCACTTGAGGGCATAGGACTTCCTGGTGGACTGCCTCCTAGAGGCCAAGACCACCTCCTCAACTTCCCTAGGTAGAAGTAAGGGAGCTAGCACTATCCTTTCAGCAGCCAGGCCATCGGATTGAGGGATCTGAGATAGGGGTGCAGAAGGGAACCCTGATCCTGAGTCAGGAGATCGGGTTGCAACCCCAGAGGGAATGGAGTTTCCACTGCCAACTGCAGAAGGAGTGGAAACCACGGTTGCCTTGGCCATCTGGGGGCTACCAGAATCACTGAGGCCTTGTCCCGTAGAATCTTGAACAAAGTTCGGGCCACCAGGGGCGTGGGAGGAAACACATACAGGAGGCCCGTAGATCAAGAGATCAGAAATGCATCCGCTGCCATTCTCAGGGGATGCGGCTGTCTGGAGCAAAACCTGGGCAGCTGACCATTCAGTGGACTTGCAAAGAGATCAATGGATGGCAGTCCCCATCATAGAAAGATCTGCTGGACCACCAGTGGATTCAACTGCCTTTCGTGAGGCTGGAGAATCCTGCTTAGTTTGTCTGCCAAGAAGTTCTCCTGACCAGGTAGATAAACTGCTTTGAGAAACATGCCTTGTTTGATTGCAAAGGAGCAAAGGGCCTGCGCCTCCTGACATAGGAGTCTGGACCCTGTGCCCCCTTGCTTGTTCACATAGAACATTGCTACCTGATTGTCTGTCTGAACTAAGACAGACTGGTGAGAGAGGACATGAGAAAAAACCTGTAGAGCCAAGCGGATTGCTCGCAGCTCCAAAAGATTGATCTGCTGTGTGGCCTCCCGAGGGGGCCAGAGACCTTGAGTGCACATGCCCTGGCAATGTGCCCCCCCAGCCCTTTAAGGAAGCATCGGTCGTCAGCACCCTTGTGTGTGCTGGGGCCTGACAAGGTACCCCCTGAGAAGGTTTGGGAGATGTAGCCACCACTGCAAGGAGTCCAAAAGTGGTTTGGACACCTTTACTCTGTCTCAGAGGTCGCCTGTGGCCTGCGCCCACTGAGCTCTGAGGCACCACTGAGCCGCACGCATTTGCAGACGGGCATTTGGGGTCACATGTACCGTGGATGCCATGTGGCCCAGGAGCCGCAGGACGTGTCTGGCGGAGACCTGAGAATTGCTGTGGAACTGGTTGGCCAAGTCCATCAGTCTGTGGGTCCTGTCCTCGGGCAAGTAAGCTCTTGCCTGCAGGGTGTCCAATCTCGCTCCTATAAACTCTAGGTTTTGTGAGGGGAGCAAAGGGGACTTTGCATAGTTTATGACAAAATCCAGATGCTGAAGAAGAGAGACAGTTCGAAGAGTGGCTTGTCTGACCTCCTGGAAAGACTGACCCCGGTTGAGCCAGTCGTCCAGGTATGGGAAGACAAAAATTCCCTGACTTCTGAGATAGGCCGCCACCACCACCAGGCATTTGGTGAAAACCCTGGGGGCGGAAGTTAGGCCAAAGGGAAGTACTCTGTGCTGAAAATGGTTTCCTCCCACCACAAATCTGAGATATTGTCTGTGGTCTGGATGGATGAGAATGTGAGTATAAGCATCCTTTAGGTCTAAGGAGCATAGCCAATCTCCCTGCTGGAGGTAGGGCAGCAGTATCCCAAGGGTAAGCATCTTGAACTTTTCCCTTTCCAGAAACTTGTTTAGGTTTCGCAAGTCTAGGACAGGCCGGAGACCTCCTGTCCTTTTTGGTACCAGAAAGTACCTGGAGTAGAAACCTTGCCCTTCCAGGTGGTGAGGCACCAGTTCCACCGCCTGTTCCTTTAGAAGACTTGCCAACTCCTGAAGGAGGAGGTTTCTGTGTAAAGGGAGTCTTGGAGGCTCCCCTGGAAAGTAGGAGGGGGGTATCTGGTGAAAGTGGAGCATGTAGCCCTTTTGGACTATGCTGAGGACCCAGGTATCCTCTGTGATGGCTGGCCACCTGAAGGCGTACAGGGTCAGCCGACCTCCTGTGCTGAGTGGAGCCAGCTGTGGAGAAGAAGCTATGCTGTGGGAGTCAAAACCCCGCTCCCTGCTGTGCAGGAGCCAGAGCTGGCGGCTTGGGGGTCTTCTGCCTACGGGGCCCATGCCCATGCCCCTGCCCCTTGGCCTGCTGGCCCTGTTGGGGAGCTGGAGAGGCCTGATATTGAGGGTAGGATTTGTAGGCAGCACCCTTCCTCGGGAAAAAGGGCTTCTTTCCAGAGCCCTTCTTTTTCTGAGAAGGGGCAGAAGTCTTCCTGGACAGCCTTGCCCTGGTGAGAGTCTCAGTCTCGATTTCCGCAGCCTTTTCAGTCATGGGCTTACCAAAAAGGTTTTCACCTTGGCAAGGGACATCGACCAACTTGTCCTGCACCCATAGCTCCAGGTCTGATGACTGTATCCAGGCCTGACGGCATGCACCGATGCCGGCCGTGGCTACCCAGGCCGAAGCCTCGAAGCCATCATAGGTTGCTCGAGAAATAAACTTTGAGCACTCTCGAATCCCTGTTGACAAAGCCTTGAACCTCTGCAAAGGTTCCTCGGAGAGGCAGCTGAGAACCCGGCAAAATCCTTTGCCAGGTCTCGTAGGTACATGTCTATGTACAGCTGGTAGGTCTGGACACGGCAAGATAGCATAGAACCCTGGAAGCACCTTCTACCTAGGGCATCCAGGTTCCGGGCTTCCCGGCCGGGGGGCACCAAGGACTGCATCTTCTGACTTTTCAGACAGTGCAGGGCCGATTCCACAACCATGGAGTGGTGCAGTAGCTGCGCCTTTTGGAACCCAAGGCTCTTAAGGACTCGATAAATAGAATCGACCCGTTTGCTAAGAACCAGCATCGAGGCCCGTGCCTCCCACATACGGAAGAGCAGCCGTTCCAGCATCAGAGGAACCGGTACAGTAAAGGCTTCCTTCGGAGGAAAATCATATTGGAGGGCATCGAGCTCCTCGGCTCAAGGCTCCTCCTCGGCGTCCGCAGGGAACAGGGAAAGCCAAGGCCTTGGCCATATCCCTCACGAAGTCCAAGAACTGGGTATCCTCTGGGGGGGGGGGGGACCGTCTTCGAGGCTCGTACTCTGGTGAGTCCAAAGGGACGCACTGGGTCCAGAAGGTGTCCGGGGACTCCTCGTCCTCCGTCTCCCACTCCGACTCCTCCGAGGAGGAATCGAGTGGTTACGGCCATGTGGGCCTTGGTGCCACCCGCCCCGACGCCGAGGGTTTCAGCATCGACGACCTCGGCCCCGCACGGGAGGTCGAGGGGGACCTCGACCGAGGATCGACTCGAGACTTCATCGACTCGAGGATCGGCTCGGTCTCCGGGGTCGATTTAGACGTCAAGGTCCCGGTGGTCGGGGCAGATGCACCAGTCAGACCAGCGATCAGCACCTGCTGCTGTTCCATAAAGGCAGCCAAGCTGCTCTCCAAGGCCGTCAACCTGAGTCCAAGCTCAGGAGGCTCAGCAGTCCCCGACTCGGGCCCCGACGGTGTAGGACCTGACATCAGCTCCCCCGGAGGAGAGTCCATGAGGACAACTTCACTTACGTGACTCGGGGACTCCGGCTCCACACGA
Source organism: Ichthyophis bannanicus (assembly GCA_033557465.1). NCBI lineage: Eukaryota > Metazoa > Chordata > Amphibia > Gymnophiona > Ichthyophiidae > Ichthyophis > Ichthyophis bannanicus. Next base: position 289,775,405 of record CM066037.1, on the reverse strand, counting down.
GGTAGCTTGGATGGTCTCTCAGACTCCGAGAGCCCAGGGCGGCGGTCAGGGTTACGCGACCTGGCCCTCGAGGAACCAGGAGCCTCCACCGACGCCACCCTCACAAGCTTTTTCTTCCTCCTGTGCTCCCGGGAGGGAGACTCCCTTTCAGAGGAACCCTGATGGCGCTCAGGGTCGGACTCCCGAGATGTCGAGGCCTCTGACGAAGTCCGGGCACAGCCAGACGCTGAGTCAGAGAAAATTCTCTCACGTTGATGCTGACGGCTCCGAAGCACCTTCGACGACATTTTGCCGCATGGGCCACAGGCCAGTCGGTCATGGTCGGGCCCGAGGCATTGGAGGCAGCAGTCATGTGTGTCAGTGAGAGACATAAGTTTCTTGCACCAATCACACTTTTTGAACCCACTGGCAGCCATCAGGGGAAAAAGGGCGCCTGCTAGGTCAAAAAACCGGGCTGCCAGTGAAAACACAAAAAGAGCGCGAACGCTAGTCACGAAGGACAAAAACCGAAAATCAAAACTCCGGACTCGATACTGGTGTACCGAGCCCATGCGGGAAGGGGAACCGGCGTCGAACTGGATAAGACAATGCGAAAATCGCTGAAAAAAAAAATCAACTTTTCCCGAGTGACACGAACTCACATTCGTCGGGCTCCGTGGAAAAAGAAAGACTGAGTAAGATGGCACCCTTGGGCGGGAAGGGGACCGTGCAGGTGCGCTGCATTCCCAAAAGCTTTCTTTGAAAGCTGGGGAAATGCTCCGCACGGGGGCTCCATTGGCGCCTACGTCACCCACATGTGAGGACTGACTTCCTGCTTGGTCCTGGAGAAAAAAAAACACTGTTACAGGTGAGTAACTATGCTATCTCCAGGAACAAGCAGGAATGTAGTCTTCACATATGGGGACTCCCTAGCTGCAGATGCCAGAGAGATGGCCCAGAAAGTTGTGTGCCCTTGTAAAAGGGCTCCACATCCTCCCATGGATCTCTGCCATCCTACCAGGGATGGTGGGTAGGAGCTGATTCAGGAATGTAGTCTTCACATATGGGGACTCCCTAGCTGCAGATGCCAGAGAGATGGCCCAGAAAGTTGTGTGCCCTTGTAAAAGGACTCCACTTCCCCCCATGGATCTCTGCCATCCTACCAGGGATGGTGGGTAGGAGTTGATTAAGTGTGGAACAGGTGTTGAACAGTCTGACCAAACAAGGCATCCAGGCGGGAGTCCTTGTCTAAGCAGTAATGGGCTGTGAAGGTATTTATTTATTTTATTTACATTCTCTTATATACTGCGCTATTCTGCATCAGTGCGGTTTACATTGAACAAACTGAAATTACACTGAACAGGGCATTATAACTTGGAGATAACTATTTTACAGGGAGCATGGGCTATGGAGGGTTAAGTGGCTTGCCCAAGACCACAAGGAGCACCTGTGGGACTAGAAACCCCAGTCCTTCCGGCCCAAGGTTGCTGTCCTCTAGTGGATTTGAACCCCCGACCTTCCGGCCTGAAGTACCTTGCCCCAACCACTAGGCCACTCCTCCACTGAAGCCCAAGTAGCTGCTCGACAGATGTCGTCGATAGACACAGAGTGAAGATCAGCCATAGAGGCTGCCATGGCTCTCACATTGTGAGCTGTGACATGGTCTTCAAGAGGAAGGTTTTTACTCTCATAGGCAAAATATATACACTGTGCAATCCAGCTGGACAGTGTTCCTTTGGAGACTGGAAGTCCCAAATGACTAGGATCAAAAGCAACAAAGAGATGAGAAGACTTTCTATGTTGCTGTGTCCTTTGCAAGTAAAAGGCCAAAGCTCTTTTACAGTCCAAAGTATGAAGATTCCTTTCTGCATTTGAGGCGTGAGGCCTTGGAAAGAATACAGGAAGGTAAACTGCTTGGTTTAAATGAAAAGGCGACACCACCTTTGGCATAAAGTGTGGATGAGTCCTAAGGACTACCTTATCATGATGGAACCTTGTATAAGGAGGATCAGCCACCAACGCTTGCAATTCACTGATGTCACATGCTGATGTGATTGCAATAAGAAAGATAACCTTCCAGGAAAGGAATTTCAAAGAGGTAGTGGCTAATGGTTCAAAGGGCGGTTTCATGAGTTTCCCAAGAACCAGATTTAAGTCCCATGCCACCGGTGGTGGCTTAATGGGAGGCTTGGTCAAAAGAAGGCCTCTCATAAATCTCGCTATGAAAGGATGAGAGGAAATAGGTTGTCCATTTAGAGGCTTGAAAGAAGCTGCAATAGCACTAAAATGGACTCTTACTGAATTGGTCTTAAGCCCTGCATTTGCTAAATGAAGGAGATACTCCAATAATGATTCCAGAGGTATCGCAAGAGGGTTAAGACCCTTCTGCGAGCACCATATGGTAAACCTTTTCCACTTAAATGCATAAGAGCGTCTTGTGGAAGGCTTCCTGGAAGCATAAAGGATATCCTTTACCTGCTGAGAAAGGTTAAGACCGTGAAGTTCTAGGCTTTCAGCAACCAGGCCCTGAGATGCAGAGACTGGGGATTGGGATGCCACAGCATCCCGTCCTCTTGAGAAAGGAGATCTGGAGCAGATCCTAACTCCAGAGGTGGAGCTTGAGAGAGATGTAGGAGCAGAGGGTACCATATTTGCCGTGGCCAACGTGGAGCTATGAGGAATATATGACCTCTGTCTCTCTGAAGCTTGAACAGGGTTTTGGGAATTAGGGGAATGGGTGGAAAGGCATACAGGAAGTCCTGACCCCAATGGAGGAGGAAAGCATCCCTGGCCTGACAACCCTGAGCTGGAATTCTGGAACAGAACCGGAGAAGTTTGGCATTCAGCGGACTTGCAAAGAGGTCTATGTCCGGGGTTCCCCAAATTTGAAAAATTTTGGCCACTTGGTCTGCATGGAGAGACCATTCGTGTGGAAGCAGAACTCGACTGCAAGGAGATGAATCTGATGCTCTCTGGCAAGGGCCCATAGTCGCAAAGCTTCGTTGCAGAGCAACAGAGAGCCTGTTCCGCCCTGCTTGTTCACATAGAACATGGCTACTTGATTATCCGTTTGAACTAGGACTGTCTTGTAGCTGAGCTGGGTGTGGAATACTCGGAGAGCAAGGAAGATTGCTCCAAGTTCCAGGAGATTGATATGGAGATAGGCCTCCTGTGGAGTCGGCCTTGCAGGTGGGCTCCCCAACCTGCCTGTGAAGCATCTGTTGTTAGAGTGGCTTGGGGTGGGGGTTGCTGAAAAGGAGACCCCACCAGAAGGTTTTGGAGTAATTGCCACCATTGGAGGGACAAAATAAGGCGATCTGAGTTTGCTATTTTGTCTGACAGGCAACCTGACACCTGAGTCCACTGAGTGGATAAAGTCCACTGGGCTGCCCTCATATGGAGGCGAGCATAAGGAACCACATGCACGGTGGATGCCATGTGGCCTAGCAACTGTAACATTTCCCGAGCAGTGAGGTGAGGTTTTAGCATTGTTTGGGAAGCTAACAGCAAAATGCGAAGGCAACGGAGCTGTGGAAGGAAAGCCCTTATTTGTCTGGTATCCAGCAGAGCTCCTATAAACTTTAGGGATTGAGTGGGAGCAAGGTTGGACTTTGGGAAGTTGATGACAAGTCGCAAATACTGAAGGATGTGCATTGTGCGAGAGAGAGAAACCCTGGCCTCTGGCTCTGAAGGGGCTCGAATGAGCCAGTCGTCTAAGTAAGGGAAGACGAACAGTTCCAGGGTGTGGAGAAATGCTGCCACCACAGCCGTGCATTTTGTGAACACCCTTGGTGCAGAGGCCAGGCCAAAAGGAAGAACCCTGTATTGGTAGTGCTTCCCTTGAAACAGAAAGCGAAGGAACGTTCAGTGAGTTGGATGGATGAGAACATGAGTGTACGTATCCTTGAGATGTAGAGAACAAAGCCAATCCTGACTCTGAAGGTATGGCAGCAGAGTTCCTAGAGAAATCATTTTGAACTTCTCTTTGAACAGGAATTTGTTCAATTCTCTGAGGTCTAAAATAGGTCTGTGTCCTCCTGTTTTCTTTGGAATAAGGAAATAGGGGGAGTAAAACCCTGTACCCCGTTGGGGAATGGGTACCTCTTCTATTGCCCCTTGACCAAGGAGCCCAGTGACCTCTTGACCTAACTGGTCGTTGAGAGATGTCTGAGAATTGAACTGTCTTACCATTGTAGGAGGGGGCATGCTGAGGAAATGAAGCTTGTACCCCTCTCTTACAATAGACAGAGTCCAATTTTCTGCTGTTATCTGACCCCATCTGGGGGCAAAATGACATAACCTTCCTGGGATGGTGGAGGCTGAGTCTGCTGAGCCGGTTGAGGCTTAGCTGCTTTTGGCTTCCTTTGCCTAGGTTGTTGCTGCTGTCCCTTTTGGGCAGACTGACCTAAACGATGTCCCTGCTGGGTATAGGAGGGATAAAACTTTTTCTTCTTGCTGAAGAATGGTTTCTTAGAGGATCTTTTCCTCGCAGGATCAGCTGTAGATTCAGACAATCTATCCAAAGTGATATTGTCAGCGTCTATCTCATTAGCTTTTTCCTGCCAATTCTTGCCAAAGAGATTCTCTCCTGTGCAAGGTATATTCCCTAGTTTGTCCTGTACCCAAATTTCCAAGTCAGATGCCTGGAGCCAGGCAATCCTACGTGCACCTATGGCAATGGCAGAGGTTCTGCTTATGCATTCAAAGCAGTCAAAGGCTGCATGATTCACAAACTTGGAAACATCCTGAGCATGTTTGACAAGAGCGAGATAATCTTGCCTTTTATCATCAGGAATGAGAGGGCTCATAAGCTCTAAATCTCCTGTGATCTCTTTAAGGAACATTCCCATGTACAAGATATAGGAACTGATCCTAGCAGAAAGCATGGAAGCCTGGATGGATCGACGTCCAAAGGGGTTAAGAGTCCTACACTCACGTCCTGGAGGATTAGATGCATGCCTTTTTGCACTCTTTATCCGTCTCATGGCTGATTCCACCACCATGGAATGGTATGGTAGTTGAGTCTTCTGAAACCCAGGACAAGGAGGAACTCGATACATGGTGTCGAGTCTTCGATAGTGAGGAGATGTGGTTAGAGGCATTTCCAACATCCTTAACAGAAGATCATGCAAGATCTCATGAATAGGTAAGGTAGCTGCCTCCTTGGGAGCTTTAGGGTATTGTAGCATTTCTAATTCCTTAGCCCTAGGCTCTTTTTCAGGAGACACTGTGATGGAAAGACCTCGGGCCACATCTCGGATAAAATCCTGAAAGGACATATCCTCTGGTGGAGACATCCTACGCTGAGGAGAAAAGGAATCCTCAGGAAGAAGTACTCTGGTATCGGCAGAGCTTTCAGAGTCTTCAGACTCATCCAAGGATTCGAAGTATCTCTGATCCGGGTGATCGTGCAAGGCACGGTACCGGTACCGATCAAAGTCGACATCGGAGTGGTCCGGTACCGACTTGTCGATGCTGGATAGAGACGCATGACTCGGTCCCAGTAGAATACCTGCTGATGTCAATGCAGTCGGTGTTGGCACCAGTTGAATTGTCTGAAGCAGTTTCAGGAGCATCGAGGCCGTGAGAAGAGCCGCAAGACTGCATTCAATAGCCAAGAATCTCTGGTCTATCGATGCTGCCAATGCTTGGGTATCGGTGCCGGATGAAGCGGCCGGAACCCCAGAGCATGGCACCAGTAGTTCTGCCGAGGTTGAAGCCTAGAGAACATCCTGGAGCCCCGTTAGTGCTTTGGAAGCCGAAGCCTCCTGCCGGGGCAATTTTGCCAGTGAAAGTCCCTCAAGGGCAACGCCAGAGGCATCTCAATGTTTAGAAGGAGATCTACCCTTTGAGGACCGGCTAGATTTATGTTTAGTTACCTGAGATCCATAGGAGGAAGACGAAGCCCTGGAAGACGTTGATGCCATGGAGGCTGCATCGGAGGGAAAAAGGGTTCTAAGTTTAGCAGCTCGGTTTTGCCGGCCCCTTTTCGACATCATCCCACAGGCAACACACTGTGAAATAGAGTGGTCAGGACCTAAACATTTGAGGCACCACTCATGGGTGTCGGTGACGGAGATGGTATCGCCACACTTAGAACACTTTTTAAAACCCGAAACGGGTTTTTCCAATCTGAAGGAAAAAGTTTGCATGGCACCTGAGGAGAAAATTACTGGAAAAGACTCCAGAAAGGTTTTTTTAAAAAAAAAAAATAGAAAGAAGAACCGGCTGTACCAGTGTAGCGTCGAGAGAAGGTAGACGCGACCACAAAAAAGAAGAAGAAGGGATTTTTTTCTGCATTGACAGGATGTGCGACCAGTCGGCTCCGCGGAAAATGAAGAACTGGAGAGGGACAGCTGGGAAAAGTGGGAAGGCAGCACGCAGGTGCTGTGGGATGCTCCCAAAAGCTTTCCTATTGGACACTGGAGAGCGTTCCCGACGATACCCATATGTGAAGACTACATTCCTGCTTGTTCCTGGAGATGATTGAAGGATGGCCAATGTAACGCCAATTTTTAAAAAGGGTTACAGAGGTGATCCGGGAAACTACAGATCGGTAAGCCTGACATCAATACTAGGAAAAATGGTAGAAACCATCATAAAGAACAAAATTACTGAACATGTAGATAGTCATGTCTTAACAGGAGATAACCAACTTGGCTTTAGACAAGGAAGATCTTGTCTTTCTAATCTGTTATGCTTTTTTGAAGGTGTGAACAAACAGGTAGACAAAGGTGAGTCGGTTGATATAGTGTATCTGGACTTTCAGAAAGCTTTTGACAAGGTCCTCATCAAAGACTTTTGGCAAAACTAAAATGTCATGGGATAGGAGGCAATGTACTATTGTGGATCAGGAACTGGTAAAAGATAGAAAGCAGAGAGTAGGGCTAAATGGCCAATTTTCCCAATGGAGAAAGGTGAATAGTGGAGTACCCCAGGGATCTGTGCTGGGTCCACTGCTTTTTAACGTATTCATAAAAGACCTGGAAATGGGAATAATGAGTGAGGTTATCAAATTTGCAGATGGCACAAAACTATTTAAAGTTGTTAAAACCCATGAGGATTGTGGAAAATTGCAAAAGGATCTTGATAAATTGGAAGACTGGGCATCCAAATGGCAGATGAAATTTAATGTGGACAAGTGCAAAGTTATGCACTTAGGAAAGAACAACCCAAACTATGGTTATGTTTATGTTTATGTTTATGTTTAATTTCTTGATATACCGCTCAGGCCGAAGCATCAGAGCAGTTTACAATACAATTTAATTTTTAAGAAAATACGAAAAGAACGCCATATATGAGATAGGACAGAGTGAGAGACAGTGATAGACAAAAGAACAGAAGAGAGAAGGAGGGAAGAACAGCAGGTTACAGCCATGATATTACAGCATATGTCATGAAATAGCTTTTTTTTTTTTTTTTTTTTTTTTTTTTTTTTTAAACTTTATTTAATTCCACCAACAAATCAAGACAAAAACATCATGCAAACATCTCCTCGGGAGGGTGTACTCTGATCCCCACCGGGAGGCAACATACAAGAATATAGTAAGTGAACAGTTTTACATTTTATCCCCTCTTCCCCCCTCCCACCCCGCCCACCCACCCCCCCACACTCCACCACCAACATCCTATTCCAGGCTAGTCATCTAGGGCATCACGAACTGATTCACCATCGCTACTCTCCTTGACCACACTCACTCAGCTCCCCAGATGGAGAGTTTCATTCCGACTTCGAGCCCCAAGTTGCTGAATATAAGGTTCCCAAATTGACAGAAAAACTGTCCAACGCTTGGCACTGCCCCTCGCCAACCATCGCTCCGTTAACATCAATTGATGAAAGCTATTCCTCCACTCAGTGAAAGTAGGCGACTGGCATTCTCTCCACAGACGGAGAATCGGCCCCTTACCCACCAAACAAGCCTTGCGCACGAGCAAGCGTTCACCTATTTTCGCAGGTTCTGGGACCGCCATCTGGTCGAGGACTACAAAGAAGCCAGTCCATCGAACCCGTTGCTGAAGCAAAGTATTAAGAAAGTTGCCTATCCGAGCCCAGTAAGGTCGTATTTCCCGGCACCCCCACCACATATGCAGCAGAGTCGCTAAAGGCTCGGAGCAGCGTGGGCACGAGCCATCTGTCTCCAAGCGGCTGCGCAATGCCCGGCGTGGGGAGAAATGGGCCCTCGTCACGCACTTAAATTGGATCTCTCTCCAACGCGATCCCTGCGCCACACGGACGATCCTCTTCAATGCCACAAGAACCAACCCCGGGGCCACCTCCCCTCCCAATTCAGCTGCCCAAGCCAGTTCGACTCCACTGTAGTCGAGGAGAGCTCTGTATTGGTCTAATCTAAGCTTCAGTTTAGCAATGGTAGGTGGGTGCTCTTCCCCCAACTGAAAAAAGTCCAAGATACAGGCCGATCGCCCAATCTGCAATTCGCCACGCGGCAAGGAGGCCACATAGTGGGAAACTTGTATGTAGGCGAAGCAATGAGTAGTGGGTAAATCATACTCCCGACTCAAGGTTCTAAAGGACTTACATCTACCCTCAGGGTCCACCAAGTGCCCCACATTTCGGATTCCTCTGGACCACCAATCCCGAAACACCACCGACTCAGATCCAGGAGTGAATTGGATGTTCCCCCGTAATGGCAACCAGCTAGAAACCTTCCAAGCGGCATTCCAATTTTTATTGATCTGCTGCCAAGTCCGCCGAGCCGAGTCCACCAAAGCACTCCGCCGCACAAAATCCGGTAGGTCACTATACGACCCGTGCAAGATCCCCAACAAAGTCGCGGGAGCTACCAAGCATTCCTCGAAGGCTCTGGGTGTATATATTTCAGTCCCGCCCAACCAGTCTCCCAAGTGTTGAGCTTGACAGGCCAACGCATACAACTTCAAATCGGGCATTCCCATCCCCCCGTCCCTCCACTTCCCCAACAGCCGATTCCACGGGATACGCGCCCTCTTCCCCCGCCATAGAAACAGCTTAAAGGCCGCTTCCATTCTACGCAAATCCCGACTCAGCAACCAAACCGGCAGGGTTTGCAACCAATACAAGAGGCGAGGTAAAATGATCATCTGTATTGCCGCTATTCTCCCAGCCAACGATAGCGGGAGGGGTTCCCAGGCTTTTAACTGCACCGTCAAGTGCCTCAGTATGCGGTCCAAATTCCTTCTATACAGCTCTTGAGGTCTTCCAGGCAGAGCTATACCCAAATAGACAAATTCCCCGTCTGCCCACCGTAAGGGGAAGGGCCCCCCCCATGAACCGCGAAGATTCCCCAATACATCTACCGCTTCAGACTTGTCCTTATTAATACGAAGCCCTGCAAATGCCCCAAATCGCAGGAATTCCCCCAAGAGAGAATGCAAGGAAGTGGCCGGGGTTGTCAAATGGACTAACAAGTCGTCCGCAAAAGCTGATATAGTAAAGTCCTGCGATCGCATCTGCACTCCCCTTACCGTTTCCGAAGTCACAATAGTACGAATCAGAGGGTCCATTGAGAGGACAAATAGCAGGGGCGAAAGGGGGCAGCCCTGCCGCGTACCCCGTTCTAGCGCAAAATCCTCCGATAGTAGTCCGTTACACAATATACCTGCCGTTGGTGTAACGTATAAACTTTGTACCATTTTACTGAAAGCCGCTCCTATACCATAGTGCGGCAGGAGTCTCCAAAGATAGTGCCAGTCCACTCTGTCGAAAGCCTTTCCCGCATCGAAAACTAATCAGTAACGATGGGATTCGGTGGGCGTGCACCCATTCTAAGGAAGCCAGAATCTGCCGAAGATTCCGAACTGCATAACGCCCTTTTACAAACCCCACCTGTGCGTCGTGAATTAAGTGGCCCAACACCCCCGCCAACCTTTCAGCCAGAACTTTCGCAAGCAATTTAAAATCGAAATTAAGGAGGGAGATAGGTCGATAAGAAGCCGCTAACAACGGGTCTTTACCCGGCTTCGGGATCAAAATGACATGGGCATGATTCCGTCCCCAACGAAATGCTCCCCTCTCCGCTCTCCCGGTAAACACCTCTCGCAATATTGGACCAACACCATCCCCCAAGATTTTATAAAATTCCGCCCCTAGCCCGTCCGGCCCTGGCGTCTTATAGCACTGGGCGGAAGAGATCACGGATTGTATCTCTTGGGGGGAGATGGGTTGGTCCAGTACCTCCCTCTGCTCCTCAGTGAGCTGGGGCAAGTCCAAGGCTTTCAGATAATCCTGCATCGCCTCAGTGGAGTCAGATTCCGCTTTGTATAACTTTTGAAAGAAACTACGAAAGACCTTTGCAATTTCCGCACTTCCCTTATGAACACGGCCCTGATCCTCCCTGATAGCCGCCACCAATGCAGAGCCCCGGCGCGCTCTCAAACAACGAGCCAACAGCCCACCCGGTTTATCGCCATAGCAGTGCAATCTATATCGATAATACAGGAAGGACTTCTTAGCCCGCTGATGTAACAACGCATTAAGATCAACCTGGGCTTCCCATAATTGTTTCTTACTCAGAGGCGACGGCGTATGTGCACACTTCCGACGAAGTTTAGTGACCTGGCGCTCAAGGAGGATAATGCGTTCGGACATCATCCGACGTCTCCGAGCATTGTAGCCTATAATATCCCCCCGGAGGACCACCTTCGCTGTCTCCCATACTAATTCGGGATCGTCCATGTGAGCATGATGATCACTGAGAAACTCCTTCCACCTCTGGCGGATAAACTGGCGGAATTGCCCATCCAGGTACAATTCCAAAGGAAACCTCCACAAACGCGTCCGGGTCCCGTCTTTTCCCCAATGTAGTTCAAGCCCTACCATCGCATGGTCGGATAGCTCTAGTGGACCGATCTGAGCGTCCTCTGTATGGGCAAACAAGGACCCCGAGATCAACACGTAATCTATGCGTGCACTAGTACCGTGTGCCCTAGATTGATGTGTAAAGTCCCTTTCTAGGGGATGTAACAGCCGCCAGGGGTCGAGTATATCTAATCTCTTACAAAATCGTTTCAACATCTGGGAGGGCACCACTCTCTCACGTCCTCCCCCTCCTCCAGAGGTATCTAGGACCACATCAAGAACGCCATTAAAGTCGCCACCCAGAATCACCGGACATTCCGGCAGTTGCTCCACCTTTGAAGCCAAGCCACTATAAAAACCCGGGTCCGCGACATTGGGGCAATACAGGTCGCCAATAATCACCGGTTTTCCCTCTAAATGACCATGGAGCAACAGCGACCTACCCACCGAGTCAGCTAAGACAGTCTCTGCCACAAATCGTAGGCGTTTATGAACCAGTATAGCTACTCCCCCCTTACGCCCCTGAGCCGGGGAACCCCAAACTTGGCCCACCCAGTTCCGACAGAGTTTACTATGCTCAACAGCCGTTTGGTGGGTTTCCTGGAGCAGTGCGATATCACACCTGTGCCGAGCCAGTGCCTGCAGTATTTTATAACGCTTAATAGGGCTCCCCAGTCCACAAACATTCCAAGAAATAACTTTCAGAGCACCGGGGCAGTGTCAAGGGTCCACCACAGGAACATCGTCAGTTGTGTATGAGGGACCCCCCCAGCCTGGAGCCCCCCACCCGTCAATACAGAGAAAGCGTGCCCACTGCAAATACCTAATGGAGTGTGTGCTATCCCCCTCCCTCGTCTCCCCCTCCCCCCCCATCCCCCCCCCAAACTCTCTATCCCATCCATATATTGGACTACTTCCTTTGGCAAACGGGATCCCCCCACCGACCCCCAGAAACATTGCCTTCCAACTAATTCAAACAGAACACCCTACATTAACCGCTACGGTAAGGAAGCCCATATCCTTCCTTCGCTTCTCCCCCCACTCGTCCAGACCCTTTCCCTCTCGATCTACGCCCACCTGTTAATACACCAAGATTACAGGCCCACTCTCTTTATCTGGTACAACCGTCCTGAGCTCTCGAGCCAATAACTTCTTCCCTCCTTAATACTTAGCTACCCTTCCCCCCTCCATCGATCCCGGGAAGCTCAAGTCAAGGGGCCCGTTTAAATGACTACAGTCCATAAAGGCTCGCTTTCCGGTGCTCCACCTGGGACAGCAAAAGATCTCCTCCCGCGACTCACCCCATGTCACCAAAATAAGTGACATCTTTTACACGCTTGGGGCGACCCCGGAGGGAGACATCACCCAGATTTTAGGCTGCTGCAACAGTAGGAGGGGGTCGTCTGTAATCCAGAGAGTGAATTAGCTAGCATTCGTATCACACATACCCCTCCACACACTCCCCCCCCCCCCAGCCATGCATCTCCTATAAACGAGCCCACAATCAAGCACATTCAAATAAATACTAGCACCGTGCTGTAGGCTTTCATATTGCAGTAGCTAGCTAGTCATATTGCTCAGGTTTCCGCTCCTTTATTGCTCCCCCCTCCTTCCACCCCGCCGGAGCCGCACCTAGGCCCTCCCGCTCCAATCTGCTCACCGGCCTTCCGCCTTTAAAAACGTGCAGGCCCCTACTCCCTCGTGGCCCTCCGCTGGAATTCAGGCTATTAACAAACCCATCTATCCGAAAGAGAGGGGGAGCAAGCGAGGGCTGCTTAAACACAACTGCCCATCCCCTACCAAGCAGTCCGCAGCTTTTCACCCTAAAAATCCCAGGTTTATAATCCCCTACCTCTCGGCCCGCCTGCAGAAAACAGCCCATATAGAAGGGAAAAGGGACAAGTGAGACAGTGTAACAAATAAGCAATGACTCCATTCAAATAGCTACTGTTACATATCTAGTGAAACATTGTATCGCTATATATCAGCCCTCCTGAGTTCCGAAACAAAAGTTGGCAGGCAGTCTGCCGGCCAGTTCTCTCTCGACCCAATGCAAATCCAATCACGAGGCCGATGTAGCAGACAGGGTCTCCAAAAATGCAGACGCCTCGGCCGGGGTCGCCACATAGCGGGTGAGTCCTTGATGCTCTATCCGCAGTCGGGCAGGGTACAATAATGAGAAGCGCACACCCCGGTTCAAGAGTTGGGTACAGACCCCGGAGAAGGCCCGACGTTGCTGGCTTACTATCACCGAATAGTCTTGGAACACCAGAATCGGGTCAGCGTCCTGTTGGTGTCTTCGTCGGCCCCGAGCTGCTTTCAGCACCGCTTCCTTTTGCCGATAGTCTAAGAAGCGAGCGATCACCGCCCGCGGCCTCCTCGCCTGTTCTCTGCGTTGGCCCAATCGATGCACTCTCTCCAACTTAATAGGATCATCTCTCAGATCTGGCAGTAGCCGCTCAATCCAGGATTGCAAGTAGGCAAACAAGGCTCCCTCAGCGACACTTTCAGGGATGCCTATAAATCGCAAGTTTTTACGTCGGCCTCGATTCTCTAGCTCGTCAAGTTTATCTCCGTGTTGTTTCACCATGGTCTCCAGTGCGGCCACCTTGGCTACCAAGGAATGTTGAGTGTCCTCCACATCGGAGACTCTAGTCTCGGCCTGCCCCAGTCGCTCCACCACATCTGTGAAACGTTGGCCAACAGATTGTATCTGGTCGGCTAATTCCTGAAACCGGGTATTGAGCGCCTGAACCACCGCGGCACTCACCTCCGCCACCAGATCAGCCGTGCCCCCGCTTGCGGGCTGGGTGGTGGGCCCTCCGCCATCTTACACTCTGTGGTGCGGGGCTTCTCCTTTCGGAGCGTTTTCGAAGCCATCGAGCCAGAATCGGTAGGGATATCTCTTCAGACGCGGTATGGTAGCCTCCGTGGGGTGTAGTAAAGAGATATTTGCGGCTTAAGGTCTCTGCTGCTAGATTTTAAAGCCGTTTCATGGGGCAGATTACCCGGAGCTGACCGTGAGACGTCTGGTCAGCTCATTGCCCAACCGGAAGTCTCCCATGAAATAGCTTTTACTCACACGCCACGGCTCCACGCCTAAGGGCCACGCCTAAGGGTTACACGATGCAAGGTTCCACATTAGGAACCACCTCCCAGGAAAAAGATTTAGGCGTCATCGTGGATAACATGTTAAAACCCTCCGCTCAGTGTACAGCGGCTGCCAAGACAGCAAATAAAATGCTAGGTATCATAAGGAAAGGAATGGAAAATAAATCAAAGGCAATTATAATGCCTCTGTATCATTCCATGGTGCAACCGCATCTTGAATATTGTGTGCAATTCTGGTCGCCGTATCTTTAAAAGGATATAGTGTTATTAGAAAAGATACAGAGAAGAGCCACCAAAATTTTAAAGGGGATGGAAGGATACCCCTATGAAGAGAGAGAATGAAAAGGTTAGGGCTCTTCAACCTGGAAAAGAGACGGCTGAAGGGAAATATGAAAGAGGTCTAGAAATTAATGAATGGAGTGGAATGGGTAAACATAGATCGATTGTTTACGTCATCAGAATATAGAAAGAGTAGGGGACATGCAATGAAGCTACAGTGTAACACATTTAAGACTAATAAGAGAAAATATTTTTTCACTCAACATGTAATCAAACTCTGGAATTTACCGGAGGATGTAGTAAAAGCTGTTAGTATAACTGGGTTTTAAAAAGGTTTGGACATGTTCCTGGAGGAAATGTCCATAAACCATTTTTAAAAAGGACCCAGGATATCACTGCTTGACCCAATACAAGCATTGTAGAACCTGTGTCTTTTGGGGAAACTGCTAGGTACTTGTGACCTAGATTGGCCACTGTTGGAAAACAGGATACTGGGATTGATGGACCTTGGTCTGAACCAGTATAGCATATCTTATGTTCTTATGTTATGTCATTAAAGGAGCATAGTTTTGTCGCTCAGCAATATAATGCATCCTTTGGGGAATTGCAAAGTTAGTATAGATGGTTGCGAGGTTGTTAAGAGTCCATGCTTAGCATTTTAAGGAGTGCTTTTAGAGATGACCAATGCAAGAATAACTGAGGCAATGTTATACTGCCAATTAATGTGTGATGCAAGGTATGTCATAACTATCATGTTAATAGTCACTTGATCTTATAATATATTAGAGTGCACTAAGATTACTTTGCAGTGTTCTGGGCATGACACATATTAGTAGATGTGGTCTAGTTTGCATCAGCATTTATGTATCATCACTATTTATATCTAGTTTGCATCAGCAAAACACTCTCAGGGAGAACAGCAGCTTAGGAGATGCACATTTTAATGAAGGAGACGTGGTTATTGTGGTAACTTGCACGATCACAAACATGCAACTTTTCAGAATATGGAGAGCGTGGGGATGTCCAAATGATTCCAGCATTTATCTGTGTCCTGTAATATTAGCGGGGTATTTGTTTCTATGCTTCACTCTATGTCCTTTATCTGCATCCGTATGCAGGTCTCACGCTGGATATATGCCCGGGCCGGCTGAACAGCATGTTGCCTGTGCCACGCCAGACATATCTACAAGGCGATTCCAGAACAATGGGCGCATCTATACCTGCGGCTGTGGAATTCGATGCGAATCGTGCCCGTGTCCGATTTAAACGTTCTCACCGGAGCTAGCCAGCCTGTATGGAATCTGCCTCTATGTGAATAAACAGTGTCATACTGAACCAAAACAGACTTTTACAAAGGCATTTTATCTTGGTCAACTAAAATGCTGGATTCACTGAAATGCCCTTTTGTGGATACACTGTTAAAATACAGAAAGGGAAAGAGAATAATGAAAGTCTTTTTTCTGAGGTAAACAGCAAATATGACAAGTGAATGCCCTGTCCATAATGCACGTACTTTTAACTTCTGGGTTTCAGAAGTGTTTCCAGGGAGGAAATAGGTCTAGGGAGGCAAGAACATGCATAGTTTTAAATAGTCAAAACACACAGAGGTAATTAAGTTTGTAAAAAGGAGCCACACAAAAAACAGGTACAAACTATGTGCAAACTAGGGCAAACCCAGCTTGTATTTTTGCTTTGATTATTTCAGCAAACCCCATGAGTAAAAACTATCCACAGAATTTGTCTAAATACCAACAATTTGATTATTTACCTTTTTGTCCCTAAAAAAGCAAAAATAATTTTAAAATAAGTAATTTAGTGCTTTCTTCAAGGTCTGTGGCAGGTAAAGCACAGTTACTTACCTGTAACAGGTGATCTCTGGGAACAGCAGGAATAAGTCTTCACATATGGGTACGTCGGTACCGACGGAGCCTGCGCGGGAACGCTCCCCAGCATCCAATCAGAAAGCTTTTGGGAGCATCCCTCAGCGCCTGCGTGCTGCTTTCCCGCCTTTCCAACTGTCTCTCCTCAGTTGAGTTTTATAGCTGAGACAAAAGAGAGAAAGAGGAAAGGAAGAGAGATACAGAGATACAACTCCTAGGGGAGGTGGGTGGGTTGTGAAGACTTATTCCTGCTGTTCCCAGAGATCACCTGTTACAGGTAAGTAACTGTGCTATCTCCAGGAACAAGCAGGAATGAGTCTTCACATATGGGGACTCCCAAGCTAAGATGCCTGGAGCCCTAGCATGTTGGTGATTGAAACATGCTCCACCTCATATGCCCAGGCATCCCGAGGATGGAGGGTAGGAGTTGAAGAAGAGAGGAGCTGTAGGAGACAGCTGACTTAAAATAGGACTACAGACAAGGAGTCCCTGTATATATGATAAGCATCATGAAATGTATTGAAATGAACAATCACCATATGGACCTCACCTACTGGATTGCAGGAAGTAGAGAGGCTGATGGAATCTACTGGGGATCCAGTAGAGGAATCTTCAAGATGACCTCACAGAAGTGAGTTGAAGGTCAAAATCTGGAACTGACAGGTGACCCCAGGATTCAACTGGGGAAGAACAAAAACGGTAGGTCTTTAGTAGAAAGCTTCATGGAAAAAGCTGAAAACTCTTTTGGCTACAGAGTTAATTATAGTTAGGAGCAAAAGAGGAAGACTGACCGAGTTGGACAAAATTGGCTTAGTCCTTGAGGGAAGAAGGGGTATGGAGAAAAACCCCGTAATCCCAAGGAAGGACAGAAGTCTGAGGAGTTGGAAACCTCAGAGCTACTGAAGATCCCCCATGTCTGTCGTAACTGACGAGAGGTAGGAAGATAAAGGAATAGGGAGCTTCAGGGATACCTGAACCTAAGGTTATGGTAAAAGCTGTCAGTACCACAGCAGTGGTTTGTGTGCATAAAAACCGAAACATACTGTGAAATAGTATGAACATGTGAAAACCCACTGTCTGGAACAGAGAGGAAGGAAAAATCACCTTTATGAGCACAGACAGAGAGATAAGTATGTGAATACATATCTACCTAAAAGAAGTATCTCAACAGATAAACACAGATATATATGTGTATATATATATATATGTTTATGGCGAGATCCAGGGGGTATAGTCTATGCACACATGGCTGACAGACATATGCATCTAAAGAAAGCATATAGACATATGAACCTATATGAATACATATATAGGTCTAAAGAGAAATGTCTGCAATTAAGCAGAAAGAGATATGTCTACAGGAATCTTCACATGGAAGATGTGAAGAGGAATGATTCATCTCATAACAAGAAGGTGGAACCTACTTGAGAAGATATAGAGAATCTATTCCCTCTGGTTAAGATGGAGTAGAATGCTACCCAGTAAAATAACCAGGCTAGTTGCGAGAAAACAGAGGATAATATTAGTCTGTAAACAGCAAGTCCTGAGTCCAGTAGAACTCTAACATGGTGAAGGGACAGAATACGCATAGGAAGAGACACCAGGTATTTATTTATTTATTTAGTAAACACTTATATACCGCTACTTCCAGCGATCAGAAGCGGATTGATTACATCTTTGGGATTTGTCAATAATCAAGACAGAAACGTTGGGGCATATATACATAGTTCAGAGGTAAAACACAGCACACAGAATAGGGTCAACATAATTTTACAAAAGAGATTGTACTTTACATATTTACATTTTTACATATAACTAATCACTTCATCTTTTATCCCTCTGGGATTCACATCTGGTTGTAGTGACATTGGAACAGATGCGTTTTTAATTTCTTCCTGAAATCAACTATGTCTTTAATTGCTCGCAGCTCATGTGGTAGGTGGTTCCATAAGGTTGGGGAAGAGAATGAGAATGCTCTGCGGCTAGTACTGGCTTTTACATGTCTGATGATGTTTGGAACTTGTAGCGTGTCTGAGTTGATAGTTCTCCTGTCTCTAGTGGTAGTTTGCGTGCAGATAAGGGTGGAGAGGAATGATGGGGCTAGGTTATGTATGAGTTTGAACGTTGTTACCAATGTTTTATATTGTATCCTGGCAGCAATGGGTAGCCAGTGTAGCTTGATCAATACGGGTGTAATGTGCTCAGTAACGCTTGATCGCATGATGATCCTCGCCGCCACATTTTGTGCCAATTGTAAGATATTGGTCGTTTTCTTTGGCAGACCCTGTAAGATGGCGTTACAGTAGTCTAGGTGAGGCATGATGAGTGCTTGCGCAACAGACCGGAAATCACATGGTTCAAGTATATTCCGCAGGGGTCGTAGCACTCTAAGTTTGTGAAAAATGGCCTTGTTGGTGTTGCTCAGGTGCTTTTCCATCTTTAGTTTGCTGTCGATTGTGACTCCCAGATATTTGATCTCATTCTTAGTGTTGTAAGTGTTGTTACACAGTGTGATTGTAGACCCACTTGAGGACAAGGGGTGGGGTATCATGCGTTATTTAGTTAAATAGGTGCTGTCCATGAAGGGTTAGGACACCATGAGGACAAGCTGCAAGGAAAAAGAGCATATTTCCTGTAGGAATTTGGTAACTCTTTAGACTGTCACGTAGGAAAGGCTTATATCCCTTATTAAAAGGAAATAGAAGGGTGTAAAGAACACTCACAGTCATGGGAGGTGACTGAGGAAGCCTTTTCCAACCATATAGGATAGTTATTAGAGAAAAAACCTCATGCTCTCTAGCAAGGGCCCATAGTGGAAAGCTTCTCTGTAGGATTGCAGAGAGCATTATGCAGGAGAGTTGGGAAAGAAAACTGGCTGTTGGAGACAACCAGCCGCCAGCTCAACTATGCTGCCAACTCCAAGGATTTAGAGATGGCAGGAAAGAAGTTATAAGGATTATCCAAGATAGAAGAGCACTATCTTGGAAGCACTACTAAGGTTAGACAAAAAGGAGTGGAAGACAATACTGGAACTTATAGAAAAGTACCAGTAGAGCAATCATTGAAGCTCCTGCATGGGCAGCTGCTGACTGGCAGAGCAGAAAGATCTTTCTGTTTTTAACAGAGAACAAACAGAACAAGAGGAGAATATCCTGTCCCTGTCTGACAAGCTGCCCAGATCAGGAAAAAAGGGGTTTATTCAAGAGAAAGCACAGTTACTTACCTGTAACAGGTGATCTCTGGGAACAGCAGGAATTAGTCCTCACATATGGGTACGTCGGAACCGACGGAGCCTGTGCGGGAAAGCTCCCCAGCCTTTCAGATGAAAGGCTTTTGGGGCCTCCCACTGCACATGCGCGCTGCCTTCCCGCCTTCCTGACCAGCTCTCCTCAGTTCGAGTTTATAGCTGAGACAATAGAGAGAGGAAAGGAAGATAGATAGAAGATACAACTCCTAGGGGAGGTGGGTGGGTTGTGAGGACTAATTCCTGCTGTTCCCAGAGATCACCTGTTACAGGTAAGTAACTGTGCTATCTCCAGGAACAAGCAGGAATAAGTCCTCACATATGGGGACTCCCTAGCTAAGATGCCTGGGAGATCCCCCTCCAAGGGTAAACCATCTTCGTATGGATCTCAGGCATCCATCCAGGGAAGGTGGGCAGGAGTTGTTTAAGTATGGAACAGGTGTTTGAGGACAGCCTGACCAAACAAGGCATCCCGGCGGGAGTCCTTGTCCAAGCAGTAATGGGCTGTGAAGGTATGAACCGAGGCCCAAGTGGCTGCTCGACAGATCTGATCTATGGACACAGAGTGAAGATGAGCCATAGAAGTGGCCATGGCTCGCACATTGTGAGCTGTGACATGGCCTTCCAGAGAAATGTTCTTACTCCGGTAAGCAAAAGAAATACACTGAGCAATCCAATTGGAAAGTGTACGTTTGGTGACTGGAAGTCCTAAATGAGAAGGATCAAAAGCCACGAAAAGTTGGGAAGACTTTCGATGTGGCTGAGTCCTGTTGAGGTAAAAGGCGAGAGCTCTTTTACAGTCAAGAGTATGAAGGTTCCTCTCTGCACTGGATGCATGAGGAGCCGGGAAAAAAACAGGTAGATATACCTCTTGATTAAGATGAAAAGGCGAGACCACTTTAGGCATAAAGTGGGGATTCGTCCTAAGGACCACCTTATCATGATGAAATCTGGTATAAGGTGGATTAGCTACCAAAGCCTGCAGTTCACTGATGCGGCGAGCCGAAGTGACTGCAATAAGGAAAAGAACCTTCCAGGAAAGAAATTTCAGGGAGGTAGATACCAACGGTTCAAAAGGTGGCTTCATAAGTTGACCCAGAACTAAATTCAAGTCCCATGCTACCGGAGGAGGTCGGATGGGAGGCTTAGTGAGGGTCAGGCCTCTCATGAATCTTGCAATAAGAGGATGAGAGGAGACAGGTTGTCCATTTATAGGTTTTAAGGATGCTGCAATAGCACTTAAATGGACTCGTACTGAATTCGTCTTAAGGCCTGCATTGGAAAGATGCAGGAGATAGTCCAGTAGAGAATTCAAAGGAAGTGCTAGAGGGTCAAGACCCTGTTGCGCACACCAAATGGAAAAACGTTTCCATTTGAAAGCATAGGAACGCCTAGTAGAGGGTTTCCTAGAGGCATGAAGGATATCTTTCACTGGTTGGGAAAGATTAAACTCATGAAGGCTTAAGCCTTCAGTAACCAAGCTCGGAGATGTAGGGACTTGGGGTTTGGATGCCACAAAATCCCCTGCTCCTGAGAAAGAAGGTCTGGTGCAGCTCCCAGGTCCAGGGAGGAGCCCTGGGAGAGCTGTAGAAGGAGAGGGAACCACACTTGGCGTGGCCAGCGTGGAGCAATGAGGATCATGGATCCGTGATCCCTCTGAAGTTTGAACAGAGTCTTGGGAATCAAAGGAATGGGTGGAAAAGCGTACAGGAATTCCTGACCCCAATGTAGGAGAAAGGCATCGTTGGCCTGAGCTCCCTGACACGGAGTCCTGGAACAGAACCGGGGAAGTTTGGCATTCCACGGACTTGCAAAGAGGTCTATGTCCCGGGTCCCCCATTCCTGAAAGATTCTGCGTATTTGGTCCATATGCAGGGACCATTCGTGTGGGAGCAGAACTCGACTGAGTCTGTCTGCCCGAGAGTTTTGAACTCCTGGAAGATATACTGCCAGAAGATGAATTTGATGCTCTCTGGCGAAGGCCCATAATCTGAGAGCTTCGTTGCAAAGCGACAGAGAGCCCGTCCCTCCTTGTTTGTTGACATAGAACATGGCTACCTGATTGTCTGTCTGGACTAGGACAGTCAGGTTGACAAGGAGGGTGTGGAAGACTGTGAGGGCAAGGAAGATTGCTCGCAGTTCCAGAAGGTTGATGTGAAGGGTGGTCTCCTGAGGAGACCAGGTGCCCTGAGTGGAGAGGTGTTGGAGATGAGCTCCCCACCCTGTTTGGGAGGCATCTGTTGTGAGGGTTGCTTGGGGCAACGAAGGTTGGAAGGGAATCCCCAACAACAGATTTTTGGAGGATGTCCACCACTGGAGAGACCAAAAGAGTCGTTCTGAGGTGAGTATTTGGTCTGAGAGCAGTCCTGATGCTTGAGACCCACTGGGTGGCCAAAAGCCATTGAGCTGCCCTCATATGAAGACGAGCGTAGGGCACCACATGGACCGTGGAGGCCATGTGGCCCAGAAGTTGCAGCATTTCTCTGGCTGACAAGTGACTTCTGGACTGAGCCTGGGAGGCCAAGCTTATTAGCCTTTGGCCTCGGACCAGAGGGAGGTAGGCCCGTGCAGTGGTGGAGTCCAATTGGGCCCCTATGAATTCCAGGGACTGAGTAGGGATGAGTTGGGACTTGGGAACGTTTACCACAAGTCCCAGATATTGAAGAATACGCCTTGTGCGGTCCAGAGAAATCTGGGCTTCTGACTGAGATGGAGCTCAGATGAGCCAGTCGTCCAGATATGGGAAGACAAAGATTCCCATGCCTCTGAGAAATGCGGCTACGACTGCCATGCATTTTGTGAAGACTCTTGGAGCAGAGGCCAGACCGAAGGGTAGTACTCTGTACTGGAAATGTTTTCCCTGGAACAGAAAGCGAAGATATCTTCTGTGGGATGGATGGATGAGTATATGAGTGTACGCATCCTTGAGATCTAGAGAACAAAGCCAATCCGGACTCTGAAGGTATGGAAGGAGAATGCCCAGAGAGAGCATTTTGAATTTCTCCTTGAATAGAAACCTGTTCAATTCTCTCAGATCTAGGATAGGTCTGAAGCCCCCTGTCTTCTTTGTTATGAGAAAATAAGGGGAGTAGAAACCTAACCCCTGTTGTGGAGGAGGAACCTCCTCTATTGCCCCTTGGGCAAGGAGAGAGACTTCCTGACCCAACAGGGTCAGAAGAGATGGGGGAGAACTGAATTGCCTCACCATGGTATGGGGAGGAAGGCTGGAGAAATGAAGTTTGTAGCCCTCCCTGATAATAGAGAGGGTCCATTGCTCTGATGTGATTTGTTCCCATCTGGGAGAAAAATGAGCTAGCCTTCCAGGAATGGTGAGGGGCTCTGGTTGTTCTAGAGCCAGAAACGGCAAGTTCTCTAGGGGCAAGTCAAAACCCCTGAGGGGGTTGAGCCTGCTGGGGTGCAGTAGACACTGCAGGCTTTGACTTTACTTGCTTAGATTGCTGACGCTTAGCAGCAAATCGAGGCTGAGCAGATTGCTGGCCAGTATTTGTGGAAAATCTGGCCTTCTTATAGTAAGGCCTTTTAAAAGACTTCTTTTTGGCAGGGGTAGAAGTAGACTTAGAAAGTCTATCTAGAGTGGCATTTTCTGCATCCATTTGACCAGCTTTAATTTGCCAGTCTTCACCAAATAAGTTCTCAGCCGTACAGAGGAGATTCCTGAGGCCATCTACAACCCAGGGTTCTAGGTCAGAAGCCTGGAGCCAAGCGAGACGTCGGGCTGCAATAGCAATTCCCGAAGCCCTGCCAGCAACCTCAAAGGAATCAAAGGCTGCCCTGTTGGAGAACTTGGAGACCTCTGAAAGTTGTGTCACCATAGAAAAGAAGTCCGCCCTTTGATCATCAGAGATAAAGGGGGCAAAATGCTGTACCTTTAGGGCAAGTTGTCCAAGAAACATGCCCATATAAAGGCTATAAGAATTGATCCTGGCTATAAGCATACTAGCCTGGAACATCTTTCTACCAAAAGAGTCAAGGGTCTTACATTCTCGCCCTGGAGGGGTAGAAGAATGCCTTTTAGGACTCTTTATTTTCTTCATGGCAGACTTCACCACAATAGAGTGGTGAGGCAGCTGAGTTTTTTGGAACCCAGGAGAAGGAGGGACCCGATACATGGTGTCCAACCTACGGGAATGGGGAGACAGTGTTAAAGGAGTCTCCCACAAATCCATCAAGTGTTCTTGAAGGATTTCATGGATAGGCAGAGTGACTGCCTCTTTAGGAGCTTTAGAGTATCCTAAAATATCCAATTTTTTTGATCTGGGTTCTTTTTCAGAAGATGTAGCAATAGAAAGTCCTTTAGCTACATCAACAATGAAATCCTGAAAGGATAAATCCTCTGGAGGAGACATCCTCCTCTTTGGAGAAGAGGGCTCCTCAGGAAGAGCAAGCTCAGCAGAGTCATCAGAGGAATTGAATTCATCAGAAGAATCTGAGTATTCTCTCTGTGCTTTCAATGCACGATACGCATACCGATCGGTATCGACATCGGGCGTATCGGACATGGGATCGGTATCGGGAGAAAGCCTGAATCCGGCATGCTGAACCAATCGACGTTTGGAAGTCGATGGTCTCGGTTCCGGTGTGGATACCGGAACCGGGGTCGGTACCGATGGAATCGGTACCGAGGGCGTCGCAGCCTTAATGAATGCCAGAACGGCCTGCTGCATAGTCTGGACAGTATTGCCCATAGACGCCACTGCTGCCTGGATGTCGGTACCGGTATGGGCCGGTACCCCAGAGCAGTCCAACAGGTGATCAGTCGAGGCCGTGCCATCGATGTCAACCTGTGACCCCATGGTTGCTTTGGAGGCCGGAGCCTCCCGCCGGGGTTTTTTGGCCTGGGCAGAATCCTCGAACTCAAGATTGAGAGCCTCTCGATCTTTAGAAAGAGATTTGCTTTTAGAGGATTTGCCCACAGAAGTTTTGGTTACCTGAGATCCATCCGGAGAGGAAGACCTGGATGACTGTGATGCTGGATTATCTGAAGCAAACAGCACATGGAATTTGTTGGCCCGGTTCTGCAACCCACGTTTAGACATCTGGGAGCAGGATGGGCAGTCCGGTATGGAGTGGTCAGGTCCCAAACATTTAAGACACCATTCATGGGTGTCTGTGACAGAAATGACAGCACTGCACTTGGTACACTTTTTAAAACCAGGGACTGGCTTCTCCATGAGGAGAATTTGTGTAGGCCTAAAGGCCTAACAAAAGTTACCAAGCTGTGCTGAAGAAAATAAAAAAGTCTTTTTTTTTTTTTTTATAAAGAAAGAAAGAGAGACCGGCGGTACCGGTTTCGGTATGGGGAAGGCAGGTACGCGGTCTAAAGAAACAAACAAAATTAACAATTTCTTCAGCGGTGACAGGAACACGACCTGCTGGCTCCGCGGAAAAAGAGAAACTGAGGAGAGCTGGTCAGGAAGGCGGGAAGGCAGCGCGCATGTGCAGTGGGAGGCCCCAAAAGCCTTTCATCTGAAAGGCTGGGGAGCTTTCCCGCGCAGGCTCCGTCGGTTTCGACGTACCCATATGTGAGGACTTATTCCTGCTTGTTCCTGGAGATAGAACTCTACACTGGAATGGAAAGGAAGACTGGAAAGGCTAAGAAAGCCTTCCATTGGTATGATACCACTCTTACAGGGGAACCCTGGAAAGAAGGTAAAGAAAAAATAGGAGCTGAGGTGAGACTTGCCATATGGTAAGTCTGTAGAAGGAAAAATTCATGATGGTACAGAAAAACTATCATGAGATAGATGGCAAACCTCTCCTCAGTGTAGGAAGAGGAGGAAAATCCTGTGACCCATAGACATGAATATCCTGACAGCTCAGCATACCTTAAAACAAGTGGATGTCCTGGAAACAGGAATCCAAGTGTAGAGGTGTAAATGAAAAAACAGTGAAAGAACTTCTAATGAGAAGAAGTGAACTGTATGTTATAACAGATTAATTGGAACCCTATAGAGGGTTAATTTTCCTGGCTTGAGTTTGGATTCTTCAGACCAGGGCGAGGTTTCCCCTGTTTGGGAACATCGGCATGATGGGCAGGAGAAGAATAAAACCTTCTTCTTTTAGGAAAAGGAGGTTTGGTAGGGCATTTCTTACCTGCTGGGGAAGGAGAAGGTTTAGGATGGCCCTCAGAAGCAGGGAAGTCAGTGGAGCAATGAGCAACCTGACGCAAAGACTCCTTGTGAAGAGATTTTCTCCAGTACAAGGAGTGTTAGCCAGTCTTTGTTGTGCCCATCTGCTCAAGTCTGAAGCTTGGAGCCAGGCTCTACGTCGTGCTCCTATGGCTATAGCAGAGGTTCTGCTAACAGACTCAAAGGAGTCTAGGGAAGCACGAGAAAGAAACCTAGAGATATTCTGGCTATGACTAAGAAGCAAGGAATAGTCTGCAGCCTTGGGCTCTGAAAGAAAAGGAGTCAAAAGAGATAATTTCTCTGTGACCTCCTGAAGGGATAGACTCATATAAAAAAATATATGAGAGAATCCTTGTTGCCAGCATAGATGTTTGGAAGGTTTGACGTCGAAAGGCATCTAGGGTTCTAGATGCACGACCTGGCGGGAAAGAAGAATGTTTCTTCTTGCTTTTTACCTTCCTCATTGCTGATTCCACTACAATGGAATGATGGGGAAGTTGAGTCTTTTGAAACCCTGGAGAGGGGGGCACCTGATACAGAAGAGCAGTTGCTGTAGAAGGTGAGGAAGCCCTTAAAAGTGTTTCCCATATTTTCAGAAGAAGATCCTGTAAAGAATGATGTAAAGGAAGCATTATATTTTCCTTTTCCCCAGAAAAGCCTTGTGTAGGATCATAGCCAGGGATAGGAATAGCCAGGAATGTTGCCATGTCGAGAAATTTCTGAAAAGAAGGATCTCCAATGGGAACAATCCCTGGACAGGTTAAACTCGAAGAACTAGTCTGGGCACCAGAGGATGTACTTGTCTGGTGCAAAACAGGATCTCTAATGAATGGATACTGGGACTGGCGGGTATGACCTGAAACCGTCAGTACTGTATCGTCCATGCTAGGTATCGACTCCAAACTAGGTATAGAAAGGAGCGATCCTGGTGAAAAAAGCATGGATGGAGCTGGTCCCGATGTTACTGCAGGTACCAGCATCGACACCGATACCGGTAGCTGAGCCGGAATCGGAGGCGATACTGACATCAAAACAGTCATCGGAGGCTGCTCAAACGGTACCGAGGAAACTCGAAAGTCTCTTTATCCTCAGTACCGCGCATCCGGAATCGGTGCGTGTCGGTTCCGAGACGCGTCGGTACCCAGTCTTCCAGACTAGATATCGATTCTAGACTCGGCATCGAAGGAAGCGAATCTATCGATGCATGTCTAGATGGTACCGACGTCAGGGGTCGTATCGACGGAGCTGCCGATACTGGAAAGTCAACCTGGGTATCGATCGGTCCCGAAGGCACCGAGTACACCAGATGACGATCCCTGGTGAGGAGTGGATCGCTCAACACCAGTGCCGATGCCGGGGTATCGGTACCCCTCGAAGCGGATGCCACCCCCGAGCATGGCTCAGGTATGTTCTGTGAGGGGTGAGCCCCAGGAACTGAAACCCCTGAAAGGCTTTGGAGACCGAAGACTCCCACCGGGGTTTTGAAGCCAATGAGGTCTTGAGGGCAAGGCCGGAGCCGTCATCATGCTTGGCATGAGACCTACCACCCAAGGATTGGCTAGTCTTAACAGACTGTTTGTGGGTTACATGATCCTGTAGAGAAGAAATGGTCGGTGCCCTTACACTGGAAGGGAAAACTGCATCGAGGGAAACTCGAAATGGAGAATTTCTTCTCATAAAATTGTAGCCTAATGGCTTTGGAGGAAAGGGGTCAGGACCCAAACAGGTTAGACACCAGTTATTGGAGTCTAAAAAGAAAACTGTATTTCCACAGTTAAGGCACTTCTTAGGAGAAGAAGGCTCCATAATGGAGAGGCGTTACAGGCCCAAAAATTTAAGACAGAAACAGAGGGAAAAAAACTCCCTGAGTTTTAGGAAAAAGAAAAGAAAAAACCACCGGCGGTACCGGTGGAGTCGGGGAAAGTACAGTTACTTACCTGTAACAGGTGATCTCTGGGAACAGCAGGAATAGTCCTCACATATGGGTACATCGGTACCGACGGAGCCTGCGCGGGAAAGCTCCCCAGCTTCCCAAAAGGAAAGCTTTTGGGGCTTCCCACAGCGCATGCGCGCTGCCTTCCCGCCTTCCTGACCAACTCTCCTCAGTTCGAGTTTAAAGCTGAGACAATAGAGAGAGGAAAGGAAGAGAAAGAGATACAACTCCTAGGGGAGGTGGGTGGGTTGTGAGGACTATTCCTGCTGTTCCCAGAGATCACCTGTTACAGGTAAGTAACTGTGCTATCTCCAGGAACAAGCAGGAATGAGTCCTCACATATGGGGACTCCCTAGCTGAGATGCCTGGGAGATCCCCTCCGTAGGTATTTCATCTTCCGATGGATCTCAGGCATCCATTAAGGGAAGGTGGGCAGGAGTTGTTTAAGAATGGAACAGGTGTTTGAGGACAGCCTGACCAAATAAGGCATCCCGGCGGGAGTCCTTATCCAAGCAGTAATGGGCTGTGAAGGTATGAACCGAGGCCCAGGTGGCTGCTCGACAGATCTGATCTATGGATACAGAGTGAAGATGAGCCATAGAGGTGGCCATGGCTCTCACATTGTGAGCTGTGACATGGCCCTCCAGAGAAATGTTTTTACTCTGGTAAGCAAACGAAATACACTGAGCAATCCAATTGGAAAGTGTTCGTTTTGAGACTGGAAGTCCCAAATAAGAAGGATCGAAAGCAACAAAAAGCTGGGAAGACTTTCGATGTGGCTGAGTCCTATGGAGGTAAAAGGCAAGAGCTCTTTTACAATCTATAGTATGAAGGTTCCGCTCTGCACTGGATGCATGAGGAGCTGGAAAGAAGACAGGTAGGTATACCTCTTGATTAAGATGAAAAGGTGAAACCACTTTAGGCATAAAGTGTGGATTTGTCCGAAGGACTACCTTATCATGATGGAACCTTGTATAGGGTGGATTCGCCACTAAGGCTTGCAGCTCACTGATGCGACGAGCTGAAGTGACTGCAATGAGGAAAATAACCTTCCAGGAAAGAAATTTCAAGGAGGTAGTGGCTAAGGGTTCAAAAGGTTGCTTCATAAGCTGACCAAGAACCAAGTTTAAGTCCCATGCCACCGGAGGAGGCCTAATGGGAGGTTTAGTTAAAGTTAGGCCTCTCATGAATCTTGCAATAAGAGGATGAGAGGAAATAGATTGTCCATTTAAAGGCTTGAGGGATGCTGCAATAGCACTCAAATGGACCCTTACTGAATTCTTTTTAAGGCCTGCATTGGAGAGATGCAGGAGATATTCCAATAGAGAATTGATAGGAAGAGCAAAAGGATCAAGATCCTTTTGAGCACACCAAATGGAAAATCTTTTCCATTTGAAAGCATAAGAACGCCTTGTGGAAGGTTTTCTGGAAGCATGGAGGATATCTTGCACTTGTTGAGAGACATTTAAGTCTTGAAGGTCTAGGCCTTCAGTAACCATGCTCTGAGGTGGAGGGACGTGGGGTTTGGGTGCCACAAAGTCCCCTCCTCCTGAGACAGAAGGTCTGGAGCAGCTCCCAGGTCTAGGGAGGGAACCTGGGAGAGATGCAGAAGTAGAGGGAACCACACTTGGCGTGGCCAGCGTGGAGCTATGAGGATCATAGATCCGTGATCCTTCTGCAGTTTGAACAGAGTCTTGGGAATCAAAGGAATGGGTGGAAAGGCATATAGGAGGCCCTGACCCCAATGAAGGAGGAAGGCATCCCTGGCCTGAACCCCCTGACATGGAGTTCTGGAACAGAACCGGGGAAGTTTGGCATTCCACGGACTTGCAAAGAGGTCTATGTCCGGGGTTCCCCATTTCTGAAAGATTCTGAGTACCTGATCCATGTGCAGGGACCACTTGTGTGGAAGCAGAACTCGGCTGAGTCTGTCTGCCCAAGAGTTTTGAATTCCTGGGAGATATACTGCCAGGAGATGGATTTGATGCTCTCTGGCAAAGGCCCACAGTCTGAGAGCTTCGTTGCAAAGCGACAGAGAGCCAGTCCCTCCTTGTTTGTTTACGTAGAACATGGCTACTTGATTGTCAGTATGAACAAGCACTGTTATGTTGTAAAGGAGGGTATGAAAGACCTTGAGAGCAAGAAA
The DNA here is from genome assembly GCA_033557465.1 of Ichthyophis bannanicus. NCBI lineage: Eukaryota > Metazoa > Chordata > Amphibia > Gymnophiona > Ichthyophiidae > Ichthyophis > Ichthyophis bannanicus. The sequence continues at coordinate 289,745,889 of CM066037.1, read as the reverse complement.
AATTGCTCGAAGCTCCAGAAGGTTGATATGAAGGGTAGTCTCCTGCGGAGACCAAAGGCCTTGATTGGAGAGGTCTTGAAGATGAGCTCCCCAGCCTGTCTGGGAGGCATCTGTAGTGAGGGTTGCCTGGGGTGGTAGCGGTTGGAAGGGGGACCCCAGCAACAGGTTTTGAATGGACATCCACCACTGGAGAGACCCAAAGAGATGTTTGGAGGTTTCTATTTGGTCGGAGAGAGCTCCTGATGCTTGGGTCCACTGAGTGGACAGAGTCCATTGAGCTGCTCTCATATGCAGGCGAGCATAAGGCACCACATGAACTGTGGAGGCCATGTGGCCTAGCAATTGTAACATCTCTCGGGCAGTCAAGTGAGTTCTGGACTGAATCTGAGAGGCCAGGTGCACTAGCCGGTGGCAACGTGCCTGGGGAAGATAGGCCTTTGCTGTGGTGGTATCTAACCAGGCCCCTATGAATTCTAGGGATTGAGTAGGGGTGAGTTGAGACTTTGGCAGATTGATGACAAGTCCCAGATACTGCAGAATGCAGATGGTGTGGTCCAGGGAAGTCTGAGCCTGAGACTGAGATGGAGCTCGGATGAGCCAGTCGTCTAGGTATGGGAAGACAAAGATTCCCTGAGAGCGTAGAAATGCAGCCACTACTGACATGCATTTTGTGAACACTCTTGGAGCAGAGGCTAGACCGAAGGGGAGTACTCTGTACTGGAAATGTTTTCCCTGGAACAGAAATCAAAGGAATTTTCTGTGGGATGGATGGATGAGTATATGTGTGTACGCATCCTTTAGGTCTAGAGAACAAAGCCAGTCCTGACTCTGAAGGTAAGGAAGGAGAATACCCAGAGAGAGCATTTTGAATTTTTCCTTGCACAGGAATTTGTTTAATTCTCTCAGATCTAGGATGGGTCTGTGTCCTCCTGTTTTCTTTGGTATCAGAAAATAGGGGGAGTAGAACCCTGAGCCCTGTTGGAGGAGGGGAACCTGTTCTATGGCCCCTTGGGCAAGCAGGGTATTCACCTCCTGATCCAACAGGTGTAGGAGAGATGGGGGAGAGACGAAATGTCTCACCCTGGGATAGATAGGAAGGCTGGAAAAATGCAGTTTGTATCCCTCTCTGATGATAGAGAGGGTCCACTGCTCTGATGTAATCTGTTCCCATCTGGGAGCAAAATGAGTCAGCCTTCCTGGAATGGTGAGAGGCTCTGGTTGCTGCAGAGCCAGAAAGGGTATGTTCTCTAGAAGTAAGTCAAAAACCCTGAGGGGGTTGGGACTGTTGAAGCGTAGCAGCTCCTGCAGGCTTTGTTCTGGCCTGTTTAGTCTGCTGTCGCTTAGGAACAAAGCGAGCTTGAGCAGATGACTGGCCAGCATTGGAACCAAATCTAGGCTTTTTGTAGAAAGACTTCTTAAAAGACTTCTTTTTGGCAGGGAGTGAAGTAGACTTAGAGAGTCTATCCAAAGCAGCATTCTCTGCATCCATTTGAATGGCTTTGACTTGCCACTCTTTGCCAAAGAGATTTTCACCTGTACAAGGTAAATTGCCTAGGCCATCTTGCACCCAGGATTCCAGGTCAGAGGCCTGGAGCCAAGCAATTCGACGAGCAGCTATGGCTATGCCAGATGCTCTACTAGCACCCTCAAAAGAGTCAAAGGCAGCCCTATTGGAGAACTTTGACACATCTTGGATATGCTTTAACAGAAGCAGGAACTTCTCTTTTCTATCCTCTGGAATAAAGGGGAGAAAATCTTGTACTTTAAGAGCAAGCTCCTTTAGAAACATGCCCATATAGAGGCTGTAGGAGTTGATTCTGGCAATAAGCATACTAGCTTGAAAGATTTTCCTGCCAAAAGCATCCAAAGTTCTACATTCTCTTCCTGGAGGGGTAGAAGAGTGCCTTTTGGTACTCTTAATCTTTTTCATAGCAGACTTCACCACAATAGAATGGTGAGGAAGCTGGGTTTTTTGAAAACCAGGAGAAGGAGGGACCTGATACATGGTATCCAACCGACGAGAATGTGGAAATAGTGTAAGAGGAGCCTCCCATAAATCCATCATATGTTCTTGGAGAATATTATGAATGGGTAAGGTGACTGCCTCTTTGGGAACCTTAGAGTATCCTAAAATGTCTAATTTTTGAGCTCTAGGTTCCTTTTCAGAGGATACTGTAATGGAAAATCCTTTGGCAACTTCCAAGATGAAGTCCTGAAAGGACAAGTCCTCTGGAGGAGACATTCTTCTCTTTGGGGAAGAAGGCTCCTCAGGAAGAATAAGGGATGCTTCATCAGAATCATCTGAGGTATCGGCATCCTCAGAAGACTCGAAGTATCGCCTACTTGCTTCCAGAGATTGATACGGGTACCGACCGGTATCGACCTCGGGCGTACCGGGAGCCGGGTCGGTACCGAGAATATCGCGGGAAGCAAAAACCGGTACCGGCCTTCTACTGGAAGTAGATGCTCTGGGTACCGGTATCGGTTGTGGTACCGGAACCGGGGTCGGAACCGACGGTTGCGGTACCGAGGGCGTCGCAGCATTAATAAAAGCCATTATGGCCTGCTGCATGGATTGTACCATAGTACCCATTGACGCCACAACTGCCTGGATGTCGGTACCGGTTTGAGCCGGTACCCCAGAGCAGTCTAACAGGTGATCGGTCGAGGCCGTGCCATCGATGTCAACCTGTAACCCCATAGGAGGAGCTTTGGAAGCCGGAGCTTCCTGCCGGGGTTGTTTGGCTGGGGCAGGGTCTTCAGGGTCGAATCCAAGGGCCTCTCTCTGCTTTGAGGGAGATTTGCCCCTTGAAGACTTGCCCGAGGAATGTTTGGTTACCTGAGATCCATCCGGAGATGAAGACCTGGATGATGCTGATGCTGGATTATCTGCAGAAAACAGTACATGAAATTTAGCTGCTCGGTTCTGTAAGCCCCGTTTGGACATCAGAGAGCAGGATGGACAATCCGGAACCAAATGGTCAGGGCCCAAACATTTAAGACACCACTCATGGGTGTCTGTGACTGAAATAGTACCAGAGCACTTGGTGCATTTTTTAAAACCAGAAGATGGTTTCTCCATGAGGGAGAATTTGTAAAGGCCGATAGGCCTTACAAAAAGAAATACACCAAGTGTGGAAAAATAAAAAAAAAAATATATTTTTTTTAAAGAAATAAAGAAGTAAAGACCGGCGGTACCGGTTCGGAATCGGGGAAGGCAGATACGCGGTCAGAACAACTTTTAAAATAAGAAATTCTTCAGCGGTGACAGGAACACGACCTGCTGGCTCCGCGGAAAAAGAAGAACTGAGGAGAGTTGGTCAGGAAGGCGGGAAGGCAGCGCGCATGCGCTGTGGGAAGCCCCAAAAGCTTTCCTTTTGGGAAGCTGGGGAGCTTTCCCGCGCAGGCTCCGTCGGTACCGACGTACCCATATGTGAGGACTCATTCCTGCTTGTTCCTGGAGATACAGCTGCGACCACAAGAAAACAAAAAGTAAAAGATTTAAAGAAAAAATTTTCTGCGGTGACAGGAAGACGTCCTGCCGGCTCCGCAGAAAAACGAAAACTGAGGAGAGACAGTTGGAAAGGCGGGAAGGCAGCACGCAGGCGCTGAGGGATGCTCCCAAAAGCTTTCTGATTGGACGCTGGGGAGCGTTCCCGCGCAGGCTCCGTCGGTACCGACGTACCCATATGTGAAGACTCATTCCTGCTTGTTCCTGGAGATCAATTCTCACACCTTTCCCAACTGATCCTACAGCAGAGATGCTATGGGAATATGTAACTATTTGATAGACTCAGTGGGATGCTGGCATGCTGTCAATAAGGAAAGAATAATTTTTCTTATCACGTCAAGTCCATACTCTGAGAGAAAATTATTATTTATTAAAGTCTCTTTCTACTTAGGGAGATAGTGCTATATTTTAGCAGTATATATCCACAGGAAGCATTTTAACTTTGGAGACTTTTGAATTGGTTATTCTTGAACACCATAGTAATGATATGTGCAGAGAATTTCACAGCCTCTTTAATATATTTGGTTTTAACAGAGACAGATGCTCATTTGCCGACAAGCACAATGTTTTGTAGACTGCCCCTCTAAAATATTCATCTAATTGACTGCATTTCAAAAGAGGAAAAGAGTTTACAACATGTCCCTATCACCCAGAGATGCAAAGATCTCTCGTTATAGCTTTCAAATGCTAGCATCTCTGAATGTTTGTGGTTTCATACTTTGCAGTCAAAATCAAAGCAGCTTCTGTTTTTAGAAAAAGCTCCATGTGTTCAAAGCTCTGTAAAACACATGATTTGGTAGCTGAAGGGCAACGAACCAAACCAGTGGATTTTGTCTATTTTTAGGTAACAGATAGACAGGCCCAAATGCTGCCCAGTGTGGGCAGAAAACTGATGACATACTAGTAAAAAATATATATATTCTGTACTGTACCTCATATTCTGATTCTAGGGAAACCTTGCTATTTTTTAATTTTTCTTCTAAAGCTGGATCAATCTGCAGCCAAAAGAAGAGGAGAAAACTAAGATTATTAATGCTCACAAATTATCCTTTTGCAAAACCTACATTTCATAGTTCTCAAAATGAACAACTACTTCATGCATTTCAGGCTCAAGTAAAAGCTCTGATATCTCTTTCAGTTCACCTATGGATGGAAATTGCTTCTGAGACATTTCTGATTACATCAGTATATTCCATATAGAGTTCAGATTTTAAAAAGTTCTCACAAGCATCCCTGCATGAAAAGTTTGTAACAGGGGTGAGATGTGTTCCAGTGGAGTGGTTCCTAAGTCTGTCCTGGGAGATCTGCAAACAATCAACTTTCCAGGATATCTATGATTTTACCCCCTTTTTAATTGTTGTACACCGCATAGACTGCTATGCATTGTTGCGATACATCAAATAAAATATAACCATAACCATGATGAATATATGGAAAAGATGTTCATGCATTGCCTCCGCCGCATGCATATTTATCTCATGCATATTCACTGTGGATATCTTGAGAGCCTGATTGGTTGGGGCTCCCATAAGACAGGTTTAGGAATGACTGCTCTAGAAGTTAGAATAGCAAGCTAGGACTTGGGAATTCTGCCGAGCTCAAACCCTGCTCCCTCATTGCAAGTCACTAACTGCAAAGTCTGCACATACATTAGCTGCACAGATTTTGTGCCGGTTTTCAAAAGGAAAGGACTGTCACTTTAAATACTGCATGGGTAAAAAGTACACACAGTCACTTGCAGCTGCTTTTTTTTTTCTGCAAGTAGGATTTATTTGAAAAATATGGGCCCGATATTCAGCGGCAGTGACTAGCCAGTCTAAAAAAGGTAGCTGCCACCACTGAACTTTAAACTCAGGTATTCAATGCTGGGGTCATATCGGGCCGCGGCATTCAATATCCAGGTTGCCTGGATTGGCAAGAAGCTAACCGGGCAGTGGCGATATTGAGCCACTGCCCGGTTAGCTTCAATGGAGAAAGTAAGGTACACCTTACTTTCGCCGCTTAGTCGTAAGCGGGCAGTGACTCAATATCACCACTGTCCGATTATGGCTGGGTGCTACACCCAGAATGCCCCAATGCTAACCGGTTAACATCAAGGCATACAGCGGCAGCACCTGTGGATATTCAATGGCAGAAACCATGTTAGTGCTGCTGAATATCCCGGATAGAGCAGGTCTATATGCATACATCTGAAAATGCATCCTACATGCACCAATCTAAACATGCTCCAGGGAAGCTGCAGTTAAAAGTTTGTGCATTGTGGAATAACATGTGGCTTTTAGCCATACAGAGGGTGGGCTATTTTCAGACAGCAAATTGTTTTGAAAACTATAATCTTTATCTCCTCACCCTTCTGAGCACATGCATAGTCAGGCATGTCTCTCCTTCCTAAACACAGCGTAAGCCCTAGTGTGTGGGAATCAACAGGCTGGACACAGAGGATAATTTTATAACAGGACGCTATAGGAGGCATTTATTTGTCTTTATAAAATACTAGCGTGACATAGCATGCGTGGACATTTACACCAGCCCTAGAAGTGGTGTAAATGTCCACACCTATAACACAAAGTTATTTTTGTATTTATAATCTACAGATACTTGTGAGCTCCTCCTATCCTCTGCCCAAACCTTCCCCCATGCACTACCTGTAAAGTATGCACCATCACGTGAACACAAGTACTTTTATAGTGCTTGATATTTTATAAGAGGCCATTCATGCATGTATTTGGCCATAAATGGCTAAAATATCACCTAAGTAGGCATGAACTTTACCACTTAAAGTACATAGCCCCTTATAAAATTGCTTGCATACTGCATACAGCAATTCCTCCTATTCCCTCTCCAGAGCCTCCTTATTTAACTCTTTCCAGCCTCCATCACCTCCCCAGGCTGAGTGACATGGGGAGAGCATGCACTGAGCACCAGATGCAACTCTCTCACAGTGATTAACAATGTTCAGAAAGCAATTCAGACAGCTATGAAATGATATGTTTGTGAGGAAGACAGTCATTAGGGAAAAAAAATCACAAAAATGATTTATAACTCAGAATTACTGTTGAAAGGAAAACATGAAAATTTATGCATGATGTACAGTTGTTTTCCAGAAAACTTTTAAAAAGCATCATACCATCTGTGCACCCTGCATAATTTCAGAAGCATTCATGGCAACTGATCATCTTCAAGAGTAAATTCTTAACTAATAATAAGTCAGGCATCATTTTTGACATTCTTTAAATGTCGCTCCTGGAGTTTCTTACATCCCTTTGGGGCACCCACACTATCAAGAACATTACAATTAACCTTATAAACACTTAACCTGATTAGTCCATATTGGTTATGAGCCCGTTATTCATGACTTTAAAAAAAAACTGCACTTGTACTTGGATATTCTAGGGATATGGCATCTGGCTTAGAGACAACAAAAGGGTTCAAATTCAAGATAAACCAGCAGTCACAAGAAATCTGTCTACCCAGTTCTCTCTTCATTTTCTTATTTTGGGCTCGGTTTACTACGCCGTGCTAATGCACATTAAGTCACCTTAATTCAAGTTCAATAACCATCTAGTAAGGAAGCCCAGAGAAAATAACAGGGCTTGGGTTTTGCAATGCATATTAAATGGCATCAATGAACACATTAATGCAATTTTGCAAATAGAGCCCCTTCTTTTTTATCTATTAAATTTTGTTAAGATATATTGGGGCCGATATTCAGCCCACAGCGGTCAGTATTTTTTTCAAATGCTGGAGGCTGTGGGTAAAAGAATCCAGGTATTCAGCAGTGTTATCCAGTTTTTTGGGGTTTTTTTTAGTGCCAGCAAGTCAGTGTTGACTCATAGCGACCCAGCTACCTCTGGGTTTTCTTGGCAATGTATTACTGGAAGTAGATTGCCAGCCTTTTCTTCCGAGGCAATGGAGGGTAAAGTGACTTGCCCAAGGTCACAAGGAGTGCCAGTGGGAATCAATCCTTTGATCTTCTGGGTACTAGGCATTTGCTCTAACTATTAGGCTACTCCTCCACTCTGTTATCATGTTACTGGCTGACAATGAATATACAGATTTAGCAGACAGTGACAGCACTATCTCAACAGCGTCAATATTCAGTCATCCTTTTGAAAACCTGAGAGGTAACTTGTGACCTGGATTGGCCGTGGTTGGAAACAGGATACTGGGCTTGATGGACCCTTGGTCTGATCCAATATGGCATATCTTAGGCTCTTTTGTTCACTATGGGGGTCATTCTGTGCCACGAATAGCGGGGATGTATGCCCTGTCGGGACCTACATCCCCGCTATTTGTCCTCCTGCCGCCTAGTGCAAAGGCTCCCCGTACGTACAGCAGTGTTATAAGGGGAGCCATAGATGGGGGCAGGAGGGGGCAGTCTGGAGGCAGGGCGAGGGCAGGGCATGATGCCAGACATACAGGACCGATTCAGAAGTCGGCGCTGTACATCTGGGGTTGGACAGGTAGACGGGGGAACTTATTCCACCTATGAGGGGACAGACAAGTGAGGGGTGAAAGGGGTTCCCCATTGCCAGACCCTGGCCATGGGAGGCCGGATCGGGGGTCGGACTGTGGGGTAAGGGCATTTTGGGTTGGCGGCCGGGGATTGCGGCTCCGTAATGGAGCTGCTGTGCCATGGCAACGAGACGCTATGGCACTGCGGTTCCATTACTGAGCCAGGCTGAATTAGCTGGATATGTGGCTGGGCATGCGGCCAATTAGAATCGGGGCCTACCCTGCAAGTCCAGGCCATAGACACAATTCTGATCCCACAGGCATGTCTAGCCCCTGCGGGATCAGAATCGGGTCTATCTGTCGTAAAGGGGCTGGATGGCCATTACAGAATCAGCCTCTATCCAGACGGGCAACCCAAAGAACATTGTAATTTTATGTATTTTTTAATGTACACTGTTTGGCAACTGTAAAGTGAGGGGTGATATATCAAATAAATGAATGGGAAATAGGACAACCAAAAAGCTCTCCTAAGTTATGCAGATTATATCCGGAGAGCAGCACTAGAAATTGCTGCTACAGGATAAGTGCCAGTTCTGCCTCAGCTCTGCTCACAGACCACCCCCAGTACAAGCATTGTGGAACTTGTGTCTCTTTGGGAAACTGCTAGGTACATATGACCTAGATTGGCCACTGTTGGAAACAGAATACTGGGCTTGAAGGACCTTGGTCTGACCCAGTATGGCATATCTTATGTTCTTATGTTCCCACACTATTCAGATAATGCTAACCGGATAAGTCCTTATAAATACTGACCCCCATATGAATGCATTATTTTATAATGGGCTAGTGTAAGAATGCACCACAAATGATATGAAAGAAAGATCTGTAGACCTGTGCATGCACTCTTCTGATCTCCCCCAGTACCTGGGAACGCTCCCTTTCTTGGCAGATGATAGTAAGTGTGCTGTTACACAATGCGCACACTTTCCTCAGCAGATAGATGAATGTGTGCTGAGTCAGCGTGTGCATTTCTCCTGGGGAGGTAAGTACATGCAGTTACATGACATGCATACGTTTATGCATCACATTCGATTTGATACATAAACACATTTTTACTTGCATGAAATGTGCAGAAAATTGCCATTTTTGCTGCACAGAAGAAAATCATTTTTACTGTATTTCATCTGTAAATAAGCTTGTTATGGCATCATTTTTGGTGGAATGCCTATAGTACATCCTAAGAAAACAATCTCAGTCTTTCAGTGGGCTATTTTATAACCGCCAATTCATGTAAAAAGTATGTACACAGTTTTCTTTGACAAATTCTCAAAGAAAAGTATGTGCATATTTATGCTCTGAAAATTACACTGGGATACTATGCACACATATTTACACCTGCTCTTTGGCTTATACACATTTTCAAGATTAATTTACACATGTACACTTTCAGAAGTATGCAAATAAGTGAGCATGGATCTAGCACACATAGGGTAAGTCTAACCTGCCTAAGAAGCCATGCCACCTGATCTCCAGACTAGCACAAATGATGTCCATGACTTACACAGCCAATCAGACTGGCCCTGAGATAGACCAAATTCAATATCTATAACCGGCCCCTATGCATAAGTTCAACTTTACCTTGACAAAACTTGCAAATCAATTACACCAATCAAATGATGGCTCCGATCTCTTCATTCCATAATTCCCCCTTACACTATAGAGAACAATTCCTTGGCCTGACTACAAGTTGTTTTTATCTTAACTGAATAATGACTCTTTTTCAGCTCAGGAAATGCATGCACACAGATCTCCTTATGCTGCTTACAAGTTAACGCACCCTCCTCATTCTTACATTTCCTCCATCTCGTCAACTGCCTTAGCCTCCACTTCAACATTCAGAGCTCTTCAGAGAATCATGAAGCCGACTTTCTAATGTTAAGCAAAGCCTTCCTCCTAACAATCAATGCAATGGCAAAATTGATATCAGTAGAACATCCATTTCCACATCCTCCCCACCACGCCATCTGTGGTAGCTTATCAAACAATATTAACAGGTCAAATTTTGCCAATGCCGGAACTTCTTAGGAGCACGCATCCCTAATTTGGGTAGACCAAGTCCAGAAAACAAAACTTTTATCAAGAAACGGCCATCCAAGACAAAGGCTGCACCTCCTGCATGTCCAGTCAATAATCAAAGCCAGCATTATGTCTAATTCAATTCAATCTACTATGAGTTGTAGCTGATCAAAATCTAAATTCTTATATTGGACCCACAGTTGCCATACTGGCCTAAATAATGAAATCCTCTAACAAAAGTTTAGGTGTCTTCATCACAATTTCAGTAGCCATATCATATAAATTTAAAATGGAAGTCTCTTGAGGGCACATTTCTCTAAATGGGCTTATTTTGCGCATACCATGAGAGTCATGAACCTCACTCCTAAGCCAGGATATGGAGAGCATGATCTCAGTCTCTCAAATTTACTGCTAATGCTGGCCGTAGTACTTGCATTAGGCCAAAGAGAGCTTCCTTCTGGAGTTCATAAGACATAACATGTATGGGCAGTTCATCAAGATGTGACTGGAAGTTCTTCTTTATCAGGCCTTTGGTGCCCACTATGATGAGAAATATTTTGGTATCTTTCTGCCACTTTTTATTGATCTCTGATTGCATTTCTTGGCATTCAGGATCTTCTCTCTCTCCATGAAATTCACAGAGCAATCACTTCGAACCAACACTATTATCAATGCCATTCTGATGGTTTTCTCCTTTACCACTATGTCGGGTTTCCTTGCATCCAGTTTCTTATCCATTGGAATGAGAATGTCCCAGATCCCATATCTCTCCTGTACATGGTGCCCGATACACCAACAAAAAAGTTAAACTAGGATTTGCTCTCCAATATGAGTAGCAAGTAAAACACACATGCCACCCCATCCTTCCTTTTCTTCACTCAGACTGTGAAAACAGAAAAATCTAAAGGACACTACTCCAAAAATGGAATCTGATCACTATCATGTAGCCATGTTTCTGTAAAGAACAATCATCTGCCTTAGTATCCACTAAAATATCATGTATCAAAGGATACATTATTCAAAGAACAGACATTTAACATGACACAGTCAAAACCCAACCTAAATTATTGCCATGAATAATCCGCAGGACTGTTACCCTAGAGCAGGGGAACCAATTCTCAAGAATTCCCTCTGTATCTATTTCTAGTATAAAAATCATCCTTCAATCTCCCTCTCCCACATTCTGTTAAAATATCCCACACTGGCTGCCTATCAACTTCCACTACAATACGAGAAATCAAACTCTAGGATGCACTCTACTGACAAGTAAACCCAGGCAATCCTCCACTATGTACGTAGGTTTAGCCCCAAATTGGGTAGATATTTCTGAGAAATGTAGTAGACTTGTGCGCATACTTTTGAATTTTCAAATATATGCACTTACCTTTACATGGGAAAAGTACCTATACAAAAAGCAGAAGTATATCTGTATGTGTTTCCCCAACTCAGTTTTCAAAGGGAAAGTTTTCCCTTTGAACATTGATGTAAACTCTGCAGGTAAAATACCCAGAGACATGTACACTGTTTGAAAACTGCAACCAGGAAAACAAGAAACAAAATCAAATTAAGAAATTTTCCACCTAAAGAAGACTATTCAAAGAGATGAAAGAAAAAAACAAAACAAGTTTTGATTGGACAGCCTGCTGCCACAGTTGCAGTAGAGAAAAAAACATGAACAAGGTTATGAAAATGCTTGACAGTTTAATTAAATAAATAAAAACTTCCAAAAGTGCCAAAGATCCTAACTAGGGAAATCTTGGTAAATTCTTCAGAGTTACAGAAGATGATGATCACATCCGTATGTCTTGGTGGACAAAATACAACTGAGGAGAGTCACATGGCTGCAGCAGTAGGGTCACTAATGGGCAAGAGAAGTAAAGCGTAGTTACTCAGCTGTAACAAGTGATCTCTGGGAACAGCAGGAATCAGTCTTCACGTATGGTGATGTTGGCACCAATGGAGCCTGGCACGAGAACACTCCCCAGCATCCAATAGGAAAGCTTTTGGGAGCGTTCCTCCACGCGTGTGTGGCTGCCTTCCCGCCTTCCTTCCTGGTCTCCTCAGTCAGGTGAATAGCGGAGAAAAGAAAAAAAATCTGTAAAAAATTTAATGAAAAAGGACAACTTGAAGAGGAGGTGGATGGGTTGTGCAGACTGATTCCTGCTTTTCCCGGAGATCATCTGTTACAGGTGAGTAACTATGCTATCTCCAGGAAGAAGCAGAAGTCAGTCTTCACATATGGGACTCCCTAGCCCAAGACAAATGAGCAAGAGAAGAATCCCGGTGCAGTCAGAGGTTGTAGCAGGGATCCAACAGCCCATCTGGAGCACTTCTCGCGAGGTAGGCAGATGTGCGGGTGGGCAAGTTATCTAAATTTGAAAAAGGTTACGCAGAACAGCTTGTCTGAATTGAGAATCGGCTCTGGAGTCTTTGTCCAGGCAATAATGTGCTGCGAAGGTATGCAGCGAAGACCACGTAGCTGCTTGGAAGATCTCTGAGATAGGGACAGACCAGAGATTAGCTACTGTGGCAGCCGTGGCTCAGACATTATGAGCTGTAACACGGCGTGGTAGAGACAGCCCAGCCTGCGAATAAGCAAAAGATATGCAATCTGCTAGCCAGTTTGAAAGTAACATAGTAAATGACGGCAGATAAAGACCAGTATGGTCCATCTAATCTGCCCAGTAAGATGGCAAGAGTAGGTGCACCTGCCGCTCCGTGCAGGCCACCCCTCCCCATGTCTTTGTTTAGGGGTGAACCCACCGCTCTGTGTAGGACAACCCTATTTGCTGAGAAATTAAATAGATTTTATCCTGTTGCTATAAAGGGATCCACTGTCTGTGTCCCATGCCAGTCCATACATGAAGGTGAACTTCCATAGCCTGAATGCCTCCCAACAAAGGAGGTACAAACCCATCCCTCCCTGTTTGTTGATATAGCACATGGTGACTTGATTGTCGGTTTGTACCAGAACAATGTGGTTGGCCAGTTGATCTCGGAAAGCCCTTAAAGAGTCTTCCACAACTCGTAGCTCTAAGATGTTGATCTAATGAAGGCTTTATTGGATGGACCAATCGCCCAGGGTGTGCAACATATCAAGATGAGCTTCCCACACCAGCTTGGAGGCGTCTGTCGTCAGAAACCTTTGGGGTAGAGTAATCTGGAAAGGAGGACCCTTGAGCAAATTGTGGTGGACTGTCCACCAATGCAATGACTGAACAAGAGAGGCACACAGATGACACAGACAACAGAGACACACAGACGATCCCTGAGTTGATCTGTGGCCTAGGTCTGTTGAGTCTTCAGGATCCACTGAGCTTGCCTCATTTGGAAGCATGCCAGGGATGTTACATGCCGCAGGAAGGCTCTCGACTGAGTCATGACGAGCAGGGCCCCCATAAACTCCAACTGTTGGGCATGCTGCAGGTGGGATTTGTGGTAATTTATAATGAACCCCAGAAGTTACAATACCTGAATGGTCAATTGTGTTGATTCTTGAACTCCTTCCAGAGTGGTGCTCTTGACCAGCCAATCGTCCAGATAGGGGAAGATGAACAATCCATGTCCGCAGATAAACGGCTACTACTATGAGGCATTTTGTGAAAACACAAGGTGCTAAGGCCAGGCTAAATGGCAGTACCCAGTACTGGAAGTTTTATCACCCCCCACGATAAATCTGAAGTACTTCCCGTGAACTAGATATATCTGTATGTGGATATAGGCATTGTTCAGATCCAGGGGGCATAGCCAATCTCCATTTTGTAGGTAAGAAAGCAGGGTGCCCAGAGAAATCATTTTGAACTTTTCTCTTGCCAAGACATAGTTCAGATCTCTGAGGTCTAGGATGGAATGGTACCCTCCCCCCTCCCACCCCCCCCCCCCCCCCGTTTTCTTGGGAACCAGGAAGTACTTGGAATAAAGCCCTTACTCTCTCTGCTCTGGTGGCATGAGCTTGATCGCGAGATCTGACAAGAGGGTGCAGTTCCTGATGCAAAGGGTTGAGATGATGCAGTTTGGTGGCAGTTCCAGGTGTAATTTGTAACCACTTTGAATGATCTGTAGGACCCATGTGTCTGAGGTTATGAGGAGCCACCTGTGGGCAAACAGAGTGAGCCATCCTCTGACTGGATGGTTCTTAGTCGTGGTCGATGGAAGAGTGGTTATGCTTCGAAGGAACCAGTCAAAACCCTACCCCTGGTTTTGGCTGAGGAGCCTTTTGGGCCTTCTGGGGTTTTCCCACCACTGTTTGCTAGCAAGGGGCCTGCTTGGGCTGAGAGGTCTGGGCCACAGGGTAGAACCTACGCCTACGCGGGTAGCAGGACTTCTTTTGGTCTGTGTCTTGGTATCTCTACTGGAGAGCCTGGTGAGAGCGATGTGCTGCTTCTCTATGAAACCAGCTTTCTCCTCAACCTGCTAGCCAAAGAGATTCTCTCCCTGGCATGGAATGTTTGCCAACTTGTTCTGCACGGACTGCTCCAGGTCCAGTTCTTACAGCCAGGCAGGTCTACGGGCACCAATACCTATGGCAGCATTCTGAGATGCCATTTCAAATATGTTGTATGTAGCCCATACTATATACTTGGAACAGTCCTTGTCATGGCCACCAGGGCACGATAATGCTCCAATTTTTCAGGGGGCAGAACAGGGGTTCTACAGGTCAAACAACAGTAAGGATTTGAGAGTTTATTTTTATTAAATTGCTAGCTCTCTGACTGGGAGCTCTTAAAAGGGTTTTGGTATATTTTTAAAGCATAGTTGCAATCTTTGTGGTGCTTTAGTAGAACTATTTTCTTTGCTGGACTAGGTTTTAAACTCTAGTAACCTTTTCAGCTTTTGTGAAACTGCTGACACCTAATCATGTGTTAGTTCCCTCCCTACCCACCCCTAGTGGGCAGTCTTGCTTTATAGGGCACCTCCCCATTTAACAAAGCACAGGGACTTGGAACAGCACATTTTGAATATAATTAAGGAGATTTAACTGCAGTTTCTCTGAAAGGACAGCTGGGAAACCAGCAGGTACTTTGGTAGATCTCTCTTTTTCCTTTAACAGATATCTAAGCTCCAGGAACAGAACAATGGCTGGGAAAAATCGTATCGATAAAGCTGTTGCCCCCGTTAAAGCTTCTGCCTCTGTCCAGACAGAGGTCCCAATGCCAGTTGAAGGACCGGTTCCATGTGCAGGGTGCCTGCATGCTGAAACTCTGAGGAAACAAGTGGAGGAACTCAGAGAGGAGGTGGCAAGGCTGAGGAACATTCAAGACAGTGAGAAGTAAATTGATGAGATGCTTCTTGCAGCAACCAAGCTCTCCAACATAGGAGAAGATGGGTGCCAACAGAATGACGAAGGTTGGACACAAATCACCAATCCAACTTCTCCAGCCCTTGAATTGGAGAACCATTATGCAGCCCTGGAAGTGGAGGAGGTGAAAGCATCCCTGGAAAGGGAAGAAACAGAGCTCAAGTACCCCAAAGTTGCAGAATAAGTGACCACAAAGAAGCGAAGGGTAGTGGTGGTTGGTGACTCTCTTCTGAGGGGTACTGAGGCGTCCATCTGCTGACCAGACTTGATGTCCAGAGAGTTATGCTGTCTGCCTGGTGCCAAAATCCAAGATGTTATGGAGAGTTTACCGAGACTCATCAAGCCCACCGACTATTACTCAATGTTGCTAATCCATGTCGGAACAAATGATACTGCCAGGTATCCCTCTGAGCGTATCAAAAATGACTTCATGGCTCTGGGACAAAGGGTGAAGAAGTTAGGTACACAGGTGGAGTTCTCTTCAATCCTCCCTGTTGATGGCAAAGGCCAAGGCAGAGAGGCTCGCATCCTGGAGATGAATGCATGGCTACATGGATGGTGTCATCGAGAGCATTTTAGTTTCCTAAACCATGGGATGCTGTTCCAAGGGTTGCAGAGCAGAGATGGCATCCATCTGTCCAAGAAAGGTCGACGCGTCTTTAGTAGTAGACTGGCTAATCTACTGAAGAAGGCTTTAAACTAAATTCGTTGGGGATGGGTGAAGAAAGCCCCCAGGTAAGTGATACATTAAATACCTTTATGGAAATGGGTAACAGGGGTAACATATGGAAAGCAGTGTGTATAAATGCCCGTTGCATGGGAAATAAGATCCCTGATGTTGAAGCTTTGCTGGGAGTGGCCGACTTGGATTTAGTGGCAGTTACAGAAACATGGTTCACAGAAAACCATGACTGGGATATAACTATACCTGGCTATGCTTTATTCAGAAAGGACAGGGTAGGAAGAAGTGGAGGAGGAGTGGCACTATATGTAAAATCTACTATTAAGGCTTTGGAATTACAGAGCTTAAAAGGGAGAGAGGAGGCATTATGGGTTAAACTAGAAAGAGGGAAAGAGAAATCTATTTGCATTGGCGTGATATACAGACCTCCCTCACAAGAGGAAGAGGTGGACAGAGAGTTAATTGAAGACATACACAGCATTGCTAGGAAAGGGGCAGTGCAACTGATAGGGGATTTCAATATACCAGATGTTGATTGGCATATTCCTGCTGCAGTATCATCTAGAAGTAAAGAGATCCTGGATTCTCTACAGGGAGAACTATTCAAGCAATTGGTAACAGACCCCACACGTGAAGGAGCCATACTGGACTTGGTGCTTACCAATGGTGAAAGTGTTTCTGATGTTATAGTGGGAGATCATTTTGTATCCAGTTCAAAAAGAGGAGGAAATAGCCAATGCAATAAAATGGGGGGATAAGACATTTTTCAGATATGTTAGTGAGAAGAGGAAGGACAAAAGTGGTATTGTCAGACTCAAGGGTGAAGGGGAGGAATATGTAGAAGCTGATGAGGATAAAGCGGAATTGCTTAACAAATATTTCTGTTCTGTGTTCACAGATGAAGAACCAGGAGCAGGACCTCAAAAAACACCCACAAACAGGAACAGAAGCGAGGGACATCTTGAACAATTTTCAGAAGACTGTGTTTGTGAGAAACTAGCTAAACTTAAGTAGACAAAGCGATGGGACCGGATGGGATACACCCTAGAATACTGAGGGAACTTGGGGACGTTCTAGCAGCTCCACTGACTGACCTTTTCAATGCCTCGTTGGAGTCGGGAGTAGTGCCAAAGAACTGGAGAGAGGCTCATGTGGTGCCTTTACACAAAAGCGGAAGTAAGGATGTGGTTGAAAACTACAGGCCGGTTAGTTTAACTTCGGTGTTGAGTAAATTATTGGAAACGCTGCTGAAAGAGAAAATAGTGAGGTTTCTGGAGTCTAGCGGATTACAGGATCCGAGGCAGCATGTATTCACCAGAGGCAGGTCTTGTCAGACAAATCTGATAGATTTCTTTGACTGGGTGACCAGGGAGTTGGACCGAGGGAGAGCCCTAGATGTGGTGTATTTAGATTTCAGTAAAGCCTTTGACACTGTTCCTCACAGGTGACTTATAAACAAACTGAGCACCCTAGGGATGGACCCTAACGTTACTGACTGGGTTAGAAATTGGTTGGGTGGGAGGCGACAAAGAGTACTGGTAAATGGAGCTCACTCTGAATAGAAGGATGTTACCAGTGGTGTGCCCCAGGGATCTGTCCTTGGTCCGATTCTTTTTAACATCTTTGTTAGTGATATAGCGGAAGGGCTGTCGGGTAAGGTTTGCCTCTTTGCGGATGATACCAAAATCTGCAATAGAGTAGACACCCAGGAAGGTGTAGATAACATGAGGAGGGATCTAGCTAAGCCTGAAGAATGGTCTAGAATTTGGCAGCTGGGATTTAATGTTAAAAAATGTAAGGTCATGTATTTGGGCTGCGGCAATCCAAGGGAGCAATATAGTATAGGGGGTGAAGTACTTTTGTCCACTAAAGAAGAGCGGGACCTAGGCGTGGTTGTGTCTGATCTTAAAGTAGCTAAACAGGTAGAAAAGGTGACGGCAAAAGCTAGGAGGATGCTTGGATGCATATGGAGAAGAATGGCCAGCAGAAAAAAGGAGGTGATAGTGCCTCTGTATAAGTCTTTGGTGCAACCTCATTTGGAGTATAGTGTGCAATTTTGGAAACCGCACCTTCAAAAGGATGTGAACAGGATGGAGTCGGTGCAGAGGGTGGCTACTAAAATGATTAGTGGTCTTCATTATAAAGCATATGAGGACAGACTTAGGGATTTTAATATGTACACCTTAGAGGAAAGGCGGGACAGAGGTGATATGATTGAGATGTTTAAATACCTCCATGGCATAAACGTTCAGGGGGAGAGCCTCTTTCAATTGAAAGCAAGTTCTGCTACGAGGGGACATGGGATGAGGGTGATGGGGGATAGATTCAGGAGTGATATGCGGAAATATTTCTTTACAGAAAGAGTGGTGGATCCGTGGAATAGTCTCCCAGTGAAAGTGGTAGAGATGAGGACAGTAACTGAATCCAAAGAAGCATGGGACAAACACAGAGGATCTCTAAAGGAAAAAAGGGGACTGTTGTAGTTGTTAAGGAAGGACAGACTAGATAGGCCATGTGGTCTTTTTCTGTCATCATATTCCTATGTTTCTATGTCCTTCAAGAACATGCCCATAGTAAGAGGCCACACAGGCAATGAGCATAGAACTTTGAAAACATCTACTCTCAAAAGAGTCCAAAGTCTGAGCCTCCCTCCCTGTGGGCACCAAGGAATGAGTCTTGGTACTCTTGATCCTCTTCAGGGCAGATATGATCACCAACGAATGGTGAGGGAGCTGAGACTTCTCAAACCCAGGGGCCTTTTGCACCCTATACATGGAGTCCAGCCATCCACTAACAGGAGGTACAGTGAGGGGGTTTCCCCCCACATTCTCATCTGCAGTCTATGCAGAATGTAGTGCACAGGCACTGTCACTGCCTCCTTAGTATCTGAAAAGTACTGTAGGATTTCCAACTCCTCTGCCCTGGGCTCATCCTCAGCCTCTAAAGAGAACGGGATGGTCTTGGCCATATCCCTTACAAATTCCTGGAAGGTCATGTCCACAGAAGGCGACTTACATTGCTCATGAGGTGGAGAAGGGTCCGATGGGAGCTCCGGGGGTCTGCCCTCTGATCACTTCTCTGATTCCACATCGATGACCTATCCCTCTGAGTCCGACTCAGTGAGGATGTCAAAGTACCTTTGAGTTTCTGCCTGAATCTACCCTCTTGCTTCGAGGGGATCAGGAGCTCCTTCTGGAGTGGTGATGCACTGATGTCATCCCTAAGTTTCGAGGGTACATCGGACCCCAAGATGCAAGAGAGGGATATCTGGTGAGAAGGCACCAGTGTCAGGGTCCTTTGATGAGCTGATGCTGATGCCTCTTCCACAGGTAGTGCGTGCGTCTCCAACAGACATCGAGGCCCTGATATGCTGCATCGCTAGCAGCACCACAGTGCATTCCTTGAACGCCTGCAGAAGGCGCTTTTCCATGGCTGCCGATTCTGAAGGCCGCAGGACCTGAGCAATTTTGACCGATGTACCCGGTATCTGTACAGGGGTATCGGTGGCTGGTCTCAGCTATTGGTGCCCCTCCAATAACCTGAAGGATGAACTCTCCTCCCTTCGTGTCATCTTTGAGAGGTGCTCATGCAGACTCCCATCACTCTCGATGCCTTGTCTTGAAGGGCTATGATGCCAATGCACCAGAGTCTTCACCCAATGTTCAGCATGGTCACCTCTCAACATTGACGAAGATGAGGCCGAATCCTTCCTCGTTTTCAGGTGGAGCTTGATCTTGATGCTCCAGGGCACTGCAGGTGCTCAGCTCTGATTGAGCTCGAGAGATCCTTGATGTCAATGCACCGCCAGTGTCCGATGCAGCCTTTGAAGCCACTGAGACTGATATCGTTGATGCCGAAGGCAGTGGATCGGACCTTTGAGTGCCAAAAAGTGATTGGCACTCAAAAGAAAGTCCCTTTCTTGTCATCTGCAAACACAAATTACAATAAGAGGGCTGATGATCGAGTCTCAGGAACTGTAGGCACCAGTTATGGATATCCATGGCAGATATGGTCCTGGAACACTTCTTAATCCCACTGACAGATTTTTGGGACACGGTGTCTGGAAAAACAGCTGCAGCCAAGTGAAAGTGAAAGTGAAACAGCTGCAGCCAAGTTTGATTTTGGAGAGGCCCAACTGGGATACCATCACCGAGAAGGCAGAGGGTCCGCTTAAGTGGAAAAAGCGATCGAGGTAGAGAAATCGCAATCGGCAGGCAAAACGAAGGAAAGGCAAAAAAAGGGACAAAGCCCAATGCAAAAACACCCCAGCAGGGGAGAAGGAAGGTTTACCAAACGGAGGAAGACTGGAATGTGTCCATGGGGCTCAGCAGAAAATGAAAGACTGCTGTAAGATGGTGCCGCGGCAGCAAGTGGGAAGGATGCGTGCAGGCGTGGTGGAGCCTCCCAAAAGCTTCCAATAGAAGCTGGGGGGGGCATTCCCACGTGGGTGCCATCAGGGATATCACCTATATGTGAGGACTCATTCCTGCTTGTCTACAGAGAAAGTATGCTACCTAGAATTAATTTGCAATGATTATTTAAAAGCCAAAACCATTCATTCATCTCTATTACCTAGTAACCAGGTACATGATGGTAGAAAAAGACCAATTGCTCCATCTAGTCTGCCCAGTTATTCCTGTCTGAACTGCCAAGAACGTATCCAGATTACCAGCTATAAAATGTAACTATCAGTAATATAACACTCCTTATCCAAAACGATTCTTGTTGTCTTCATTCATTGTACTCCAACACTCAAATAGTGATGTACCAATGGCGGAGCAGTGGGTGCAGCCTGCCCCGGGTGTCAGCCAGGAGAGGGGTGCACTCCCGTGAGCCCACGGAGGCAGCACAGCAAACTTATTTAGCTGGTTTGCTGCAGTGCCTCTCGCTCCAGGGCTAGCCGCTCTTCTCTCCTGGCCAAAGTCACATGAATCGTGAGGCACCGTGGCAAACCAGCTTAATGATAAGTTTACGATACTGCCTCTGTGGGCCCAGCTGGGGGGGGGGGTGCATCACACTGTGCAACGCCATGCAGCATGGGCCAGCAGCACAGAAAGGGTGCCTGCCATGGATACAGAGGGGGATGGGAACGCGACAGCACTCAAGCCCTACATTTTTAATCAAAAGGCTCACAATAACTGAAACCAACAACTGCTAAAAGAAGTAAAGGCATTTGGAAACCTAACTGCTGATTCTAATGAGTTTGGGATATCTTTACTTAAGTGTGCTAAGCAATTAACGTGTTTTAGCGCGTGGTAATGGCTACCTGCGCTAAAAATGCTATCTTGCACCAAAATAGCTTTTCATGGATAGTGCAGAAAGCGGGCAGAGAATGCACCTATGCAGTTAATGCACAGTATATTAAGCATAGTTACTCACCTGTAACAGGTGTTCTCCGGGGACAGCAGGAATCAGTACTCATATATGGGTGACGTTGGCACCGATGGAGCCCTCGTGGAAGCATCCCCCCAGCTTTCAAAGAAAGCCTTTGGGAGATGCCACCACACATGTGTGATCCCCTTCCTGCCCAAGGGTGCCATCTTGCTCAGTCAGATGACATAGCTAAAAGACAGCAAAAATAAAAGATGGTAAAGGAGCAACTCCAAGGGGAGGAGGGAGGGTTGTGAGGACTGATTCCTGCTGTCCCCGGAGAACACCTGTTACAGGTGAGTAACTACGCTTTCTCCGGGAACAAGCAGGAAGTCATTCCTCACATATGGGACTTCCCAGCTACAGGCTACCTAAAATCCATAGCAAAAATAGGGGCTCCCTCATGGGGAACCGCAGGCATCAGCAATAGTCTGTGTCACAGACCACAGTAGGATCCCTGTGTCCGATGAAACCAGCACTCTGGTAGCCTGAATACAGAAGGGTCAGAGGGTAGGAGTTGCCTAGACCCCGAAAAGGTTACGGAGCACAGCCAGGCCCAAGGCACTGTCCCGTCGGGACTTCCTTTCCCGACGGGACAGTAATGGGCTACTGAAGACCAAGTTGCGGCCCAGCAGATGTCCACCATCTGGACAGAGTGCAAGTTTGCCACCGAGGCCGCCATGGCCCTGACACGGTGCGCTGTAACGTGGCCTTCCAGAAGGAGCCTCGTCTGCTCATAAGTGAAGGTGATACAGTCCACCACCCATGTGGACTGCGTACATTTGGTCACCGCCTCCCCCAGCCTACTGGGATTGTAGGAGACGAAAAGCTGAGAAGCTTTGTGATTGCCCCGAGTACGTTGAATATAGAAGGACAAGGCCCTCTTACAGTCCAGGGTGTGAAGGACCATCTCTGCCCGACTGGAGTGAGGTCTTGGAAAGAAGGTAGGGAGTACCACTTCCTGGTTGAGGTGGAAGGATGACACTACCTTTGGCAGGAATTTGGGATGCGTGCGGAGCACCACTCTTTTTTTGTTGAACCTGGTATAAGGGGTCTCCACCACAAGGGCCTGAAGCTTGTTAAACTCTGCAAGAGGAGATGAGCGCAACCAGGAAAACCACCTTCCAAGAGAGCTAGCGAAGGTAGCAGGTAGCCAGAGGTTCGAAGAGTGGGAGCTTCGATAAGAGGTCCCATTCGGTTGCCAGAGGATGAACTGGGGGCTTCGATAAGAGCAGGCCCTGAAGAAAACGAGTCACCAACGGTTGGACCGAGAGGGGCTTACCATTCACCAGATGTTGATGTGCTGCCAGGGCACTCAGGTGCACTTGGACGGAGTTAGACTTGAGCCCAGACAGAGAGGTGGAGAAGGTACTGTAACACCTGAGCCACCAGACAGGAGAAAGGGTCGGCCACATGATCGGTGCACCAAACAGAGAACCTGTGCCATTTGAGGGTATAAGCCTTCCTAGTAGAGGCCTTGCGAGAGGCAAGCAGAACATCCTCCACCTCAACCGGAAGGTTGAAAGAGGCCAGAGCCACCCTCTCAGCAGCCACGCTGTCAGTGACAGGGACCCCAGGTTGGGGTGCAGGAGGGAGTCACCCTCCTGAGATAGGAGTCCTGGGGCGGTCCCCAAGGGAACGGGGGTCTCCACCGTCAACTGTAGAAGCAGCAGGAACCATGGCTGCCTGGGCCACCGAGGAACTATCAGGATAAGCGAGGCCATGTTGCAGAGGGTCCTGAACAAGGTCTTGGCAATCAGCGGCGTAGGAGGCCTTCCAACCATGAGACCAGGAAAGCGTCTACTACCACTCTGGAGGGGTGGGCCTACCAGAAGCAGAAGCGAGGCAACTGAAAGTTATCCGGGCTGGCGAACAGGTCAATCACGGGTTCCCCCCAAAGTCGGAAAAGTCAACTGACTGCCCTGGGGTCCAGCTGCCACTCATGTGGCTGGAGGACTCTGCTGAGTCTGTCGGCCAGCAGGTTGTCCTGGCCTGGCAGGTACACTGACCGCAGCAGGATGGCCTGTTGGATTGCGTACGAGCAGAGGGCCAGCACCTCCTGGCAAAGGGTACGAAACCCCATGCCACGTTTGTTCACATACAACATCGCCACCTGGTTGTCTGTCTGGACCAGCACAGGCTGGTGATGGAGGTGATGACAAAAGACCCTCAGGACTAGGTGTATGGCACGGAGCTCCAGGAGGTTGATCTGCTGAGTGCTCTCGTCTTGTGACTAGTTGCCCTGAGTGCGGAGATCTCTGCAGTGGGCTACCCAGCCGAGCAGGGAGGCGTCCGTGATGAGGACCCTCAAGTCGCTTGGAGCCTGGAAGGGCATGTGTGCTGGCGGGTCACAGAAACTCTGTCTTGGAGGCGGCCTGTGGCCTGAGACCACTGGTCCCGGAGACACCACTGCGCCGCCCTCATGTGGAGGCGAGCGTCTGGGGTGACAAGGACCGTGGAAGCCATGTGCCCGAGGAGGCGCAGGAGAAGCCAGGCGGGCACCAAGGGACGGTACTGCACATCCCAAGCTATAGACCTGAGATGATCGGCCCAGTCCCTGGGCAAGAAAGCTTCTGACTGGAGAGTGTCGATCTTTGCCCCGATGAACTCCAGGCACTGTGTCGGGAGAAGGTGAGACTTGGGGTAGTTTATGACAAAGCCCAAGTGTTGCAGGACCTGGATGGTGTGTGCAGTGGCCTGCTGCACCTCTGAGGTTGTGTCTCCCTTTATGAGCTAGTCATCCAGATAGGGAAAGACGAAGACCCCCTGGAGCCAAAGGAAGGTGGCCACGACTGCCAGGCATTTTGTGAATACTCTTGAGGCAGAGACTAGGCCGAAGGGGAGCACCCTGTACTGAAAATGCCTGCCCCCCACTACGAACCGCAGGTACTGCCTGTGGTTGGAGTGGATGAGGATGTGGGTATAAGCATCCTTGAGGTCTAAGGAGCATAACCAGTCTCCCTGCTGGAGGTATGGCAGCAATGTTCCAAGGGAGAGCATCTTGAACTTCTCTCTCACCAGGAATTTGTTGAGGTTGCACAGGTCGAGAATGTCCCCTTTGGCACGAGGAAGTATCTGAAGTAGAACCCCTTGCCCTTGAGGTGGCTTTGTCCACCACTTTGTCCTCGAGAAGACCTGCCAACTCCTTCAGAAGGTGGTCCCGGTTGAGGTGAGACCTGAGGGCCTCTCCCGGGAAATAAGGGGGAGGTGTCTGAGCCAGGTGGAGGAGGTAACCCTCCCCGACTACCCTTAGTGCCCAGGAATCGGTGGTGATGGTCACCCACCTCTGGGCGTAGAGGGCCAGATGCCCCCCCAGTGGGCTGCTGATCTCCTTGGGGTAGAGAGGCTATGCTCAAGGAGTCAAAAATTCCCCTTTGGCTGGGCCAGAGCCGGTGTCGTGGATTTTGGAGCTTTCTGCTTACATGGGCCACGCCCCTGTCCCTTGGCCTGCTGACCCTGTTGGGGAGCCAGGGAGGACTGATAAGGTGGGTAGTTTTGGTAAGCAGCTCCATTCCTTGGGTAAATGGACTTTTTACCTGAGCCCTTCCGTTGGGGAGGGGCAGTGGTCTTTTTGGAGAGCCTGGTCCTCGTCATGAACTCGGTCTCCAACTCAGCAGCCTTGCCACTGCAAAGATTCCTTGGAGAGACCAGCCAAGCACCTAGCGAGCTCCTTCGCCAGGTTTCTCTGGTACATGCCCATGTACAACTTGTAGGCCTGGATATGGCAGATGAGCATTGAATCCTGGTAGCACTTTCTGCCGAGGGGCACCGAGGAGTACATTTTCTGGATTTCAGACAACGCATGGCTGACTCCACCACTATAGAGTTGTGGGGCAGCTACGACTTCTGGAAGCCCGGGCTCTGGTGGATCCGATACATCGAGTTGAGCCGTCTGCTCAACAGCTGCATCGATGCCGATATCTCCCACATGCGGAGCATGAGCAGTTCCAGGATGGGAGGAATGGGCACCATAAGCGATTCCCACGGAGGGGCCTCGTACAGGAGGATTTCCAACTCATCCGCCTGAGGGTCCTCCTCCAACTCGGTCGGGAACGCCAGGGCCTTAGACATGTCCTTGTCAAAATCAAGGAAGCCCATATCCTCGGGCGGGGACCGCCATCGAGGCTCCGAGATGGGAGGGTCAGATGGGACGTTACGGTGGCGACGGGTATCGGGGGACTCCTCATCCTCCGTCTCCCACTTGGAGTAGTCCGTAGAAGACTTGTAGGAGGGCTGCTCTGCAGGCTTCGGGGGTCCCAATGCCCTACAGTCGGCGCCCAGTAAACTTGTGGGAGATGACCACGGTCCCGTTGAGAGGGACTCAGATCGCGACCTCGGCAGAGGATCGACTCGAGGCTGAAGAACCTTGAGGATCGGTTCGGCCTCCAGGGACGTCTTAGAAGTTGAGGGCCTGGTGGTTGGGGCGGATGAACCGGTCGTGCCGGACAACAGCACCTACTTCTGGTCCATTAAGGCAGACAAGCTGCGTTCCAGGGCCTCCATTCTATGACTCCAGACCAGAAGGCTCCGCAGCCCTCGGCGCGGGCACCGAGAGACTCGGGCCTGACACCGGCTCCCCCAAAGGGGAATTCTCAAGGAGGATAGTGTCTGGGGACCGAGGCCAGTCCGTGGCCAGATCCTTCCAGGAGACCTTTGCAGGTCGCTCCTTCTCCGACGAGCGTCTCGGATTGCGGGACCGGTCCCGGGGAGCTCTCGGCCGGTTGGAACCATCCCAGGATGCCACCTTCGAGGGTTTCTTCTTCTTCCTGCGTTCCCTTGAGGGGGACCCCCTTTCTGAGGACACACGACAAGGCTCGGGTTTGAAGAGTTCTGCCTGAGATGTCGGGGCCTCAGACGAGGCCTTGGCCTTCAGAGGCAAAGGGGACTCAGGGAAAAACTTATCGTGCTGCTGCTGGTGGCTCTTGAGGGCTTTGCTGGACATCCTCTTGCAGAGACCACAGGCCGCTGGGTTGTGGTCTGGCCCGAGGAAGCGAAGATAGCAGTTGTGTGTGTCTGTCAAAGATATGATTTTAGAGCACCGATCACACTTCTTAAAACCACTGGTAGCCATAGAGGAAAAAAGTACCCCTACGAGGTCGAAGACTCTCCAGGCTGCCAGCGGGAGAAAAAAGGCACAAAGGCGCCAGAAAAGACAATAACAAAAAACTACAAAAATTAAGTCGAACTTGACACCAGGGCACCGAGGTCGGTAGGCGGGAAGAGTACTGGTGCAATACCGGAGGCAAGTGTGAAATTCGGGAAAGAAATAATAAACTTTTTCCGGGGACCCGCCAGACAACATCTGAAGGGCTCCGCGGAAAAAAGGAGACTGAGCAAGATGGCACCCTTGGGCGGGAAGGGGACCAGGCATGCATGGTGGCATCTCCCAAAGGCTTTCTTTGAAAGCTAGGGGGATGCTTCCGCGAGGGCTCCCATACGAAAGGACTGATTTCCTGCTTGTTCCCGGAGAATAGCATGCACTGTTAATGAGGCAGATAGAACAGAACATTTAACACCACTTCGACAGGAGGTGTGAAGTGCATCCACCGTAGCTGCCGTTCTACATTAAAGAGCTAGAAACCTTTTTCCCTTGCACTATCTCCCACACAAGTCAGACTATAAAGTACAGCAGGTCTTTTCCCATGCATTTCTCTAACATGGTGTTCTTCCTGGCCCGATACCTGATAGAAGCTGTGGTGTAGTTGGAATGATGTCTCCACCGGATTCAATGGGCCAAAAGGAGCAGGATTAGGATAATTCTTTCTCGAATGACAGGCAACAATAGGGAATATGGAGGGAGTTTAAACATCACTGCTGACCCACCTAATCCCACCTGGTGAAAGAGAAGTTACCTCCCTTAGCCATTAGCTCATTCCCTTTATATGTAGGTGGTCTGTGAGGCCCACAAATTTTAATTTCAGTGACATTAGTACAAAATAAAGACTGATTATGATAAATCATACATGTAAAGATTAACTGTGCTATAGGAACTATTCAGCAAGGTGGTTTTAATATTAGATATGCCTTCCTGGGTTAATAGAAAATGAAATACCTTGCATCGTATGGTAGTTTCATTTCCAGTTATATTAACTTGCTTGGATCAGTTTGTCAGTTGTACCAAAATATATTTAACTTTAACATAATATACCACATTGCAGCCACCACACTGTATAGTAAGATTCATGTGCCAATACATCTTAGCAGCACATGTGATATTATCGTGTTGGCAGGTTAAGATGCTATTACTCCATCCCCATTTCAAGTTCTCAGTGTCTGTGACTGAAGTAATCTCAAAAGCTGTTGCAAAGGTAACCTAAAAATAGAACAGTATCATCATTCTTACTTAGAACATTTTTCTGAATTCACAATAACTGAATTTGGCTGTCCTGAAATCATTACTATGCAGGTATTTTCCCCTCGGCCCTTTGCTACAATCTCCCCTTTTCACAGTGGACTTTTCGGACTTGGACGTGGCACCCAAATGTATATCCCTGGATTTATATCCTGTTTCTCTGCTGAACCAAAAACCCCTTCTCCATGACCTCTGGTTTCTAATGGTTTATTTCTATGACAGAGGCTATTAATGCCTGTTCACAAATTAATTGGGCTAGTCTCTCACTTTTTGCTGCATGATATGTATTTTGCGAATGTTTCCAAAGTAAAACTTTAATTTTACCCTGATAATGTTGATTTATTATTTCTCCCTTTACAGACATTCTCTCTAGGGCAAGACTGGAACATGGAGCCATACAGCCAAGGCCTGTAGGTACTATGGTTATGTCTTATATATATGTTGTAATGTCTTTTATATACTTTGTAAATATTTTAACAGTTTATTTATTTATTTATTTAGTATACCGCTACTTCCAGCGATCAGCAGCGGTTTTTTGATTACAGATTGGAAATTGTCAAATCATGACAGGAAATTTTTGAGGTATAAACACATTGATTAGACAGGAAAGCACAGCACACAGAGAACTATTTTACAGGGAACATGGGCTATGGAGGGTTAAGTGGCTTGCCCAAGACCACAAGGAGCACCTGTGGGACTAGAAACCCCAGTCCTTCCGGCCCAAGGTTGCTGTCCTCTAGTGGGATTTGAACCCCCGACATTCTGGTCCGAAGTACCTTGCCCCAACCACTAGGCTACTCCTCCACCCCACAGTATGATGGTTTAATGTATTTATTCACCCTGAGATGTTCTCAATGTATTTAATTAAATTGTCATATTGTGCCCAATTCTGGGATGCGGATTGCGGGCCTGCAAGCCGTCCAGGCCCGATTCCCCCTCCAGCTCTCCCCATACGTAGAAACATAGAAATATGATGACAGAAAAAGACCACATGGCCTATCTAGTCTGTCCTTCCATAACAACAACTATAACAGTCCCCTTTTTACCTTTACAGATCTTCTGTGTTTGTCCCATGCGTTTTTGAATTCAGTTACTGTCCTCATCTCTACCACCTCCACTGGGAGACTATTCCACGGATCCACTACTCTTTCCGTAAAGAAATATTTCCGCATATCACTCCTCAATCTATCCCCCTTCACCCTCATCCCATGTCCCCTCGTAGCAGAACTTGCTTTCAATTGAAAGAGGTTCTCTCTCTGAACATTTATGCCACGGAGGTATTTAAACATCTCAATCATATCACCTCTATCCCACCTTTCCTCTAAGGTGTACATATTAAGATCCTTCAGTCTGTCCTCATATGCTTTATAATGAAGACCACTAATCATTTTAGTAGCCACCCTCTGCACCGACTCCATCCTGTTTACATCCTTTTGAAGGTGCGGTCTCCAGAATTGCACACTATACTCCAAATGAGGTCGCACCAAAGACTTATACAGAGGCACTATCACCTCCTTTTTTCTGCTAGCCATTCCTCTCCGTATGCACCCAAGCATCCTTCTAGCTTTAGCCGCTGCCTTTTCTACCTGTTTAGCTACTTTAAAATCATCAGACACAACCACGCCTAGGTCCCGCTCTTCTTTAGTGGACAAAAGTACTTCACCCCCTATACTATATTGCTCCCTTGGATTGCTGCAGCCCAAATGCATGACCTTACATTTTTTAACATTAAATCCCAGCTGCCAAATTCTAGACCATTCTTCAAGTTTAGCTAGATCCCTCCTCATGTTATCTACACCTTCCTGGGTGTCTACTCTATTGCAGATTTTGGTATCATCCGCAAAGAGGCAAACCTTACCTGAAAGCCCTTCCGCTATATCACTAACAAAGATGTTAAAAAGAATCGGACCAACGACAGATCCCTGGGGCACACCACTGATAACATCCTTCTCCTCAGAGTGAGCTCCATTTACTTGTACTCTTTGTCGCCTCCCACCCAACCAATTTCTAACCCAAGCAGTAACTTTAGGGTCCATCCCTAGGGTGCTCAGTTTGTTTATAAGTCGCCTGTGAGGAACAGTGTCAAAGGCTTTACTGAAATCTAAATACACCACATCTAGGGCTCTCCCTCGGTCCAACTCCCTGGTCACCCAGTCAAAGAACTCAATCAGATTTGTCTGGCATGACCTGCCTCTGGTGAATCCATGCTGCCTCGGATCCTGTAATCCGCTGGACTCCAGAAACCTCACTATTTTCTCTTTTAGCAGCGTTTCCAATAATTTACTCAACACCGAAGTTAAACTAACCGGCCTGTAGTTTTCAACCACATCCTTACTTCCGCTTTTGTGTAAAGGCACCACATGAGCCTCTCTCCAGTTCTTTGGCACTACTCCCGACTCCAACGAGGCATTGAAAAGGTCAGTCAGTGGAGCTGCTAGAATGTCCCCAAGTTCCCTCAGTATTCTTGGGTGTATCCCATCCGGTCCCATCGCTTTGTCTACTTTAAGTTGAGATAGTTTCTCACGAACACAGTCTTTTGAAAATTGTTCAAGATGTCCTTTGCTTCTGTTCCTATTTGTGGGTGTTTTCTGAGATCCTGCTCCTGGTTCTTCATCTGCGAACACAGAACAAAAACAGAACAGACATTGTTAATGACCTTCAAGGCTGTAAACAATCTCTCCTCCACATCTTTAACCGACCTCATCATACCCATAATCCCGAACAGATCAAGAAGATTAATAATTGTAAATATGCTCACAATGCCTCGTGAACTCACAAGATGTACCACAACAGCAGCAAACAGGGCTTTCAGTCTCCATGCTCCAAAACTCTGGAACGCCTTGCCAACAAACATTAGAGCAATTACTAGCTTAATGCAATTTAGAAAGGCCCTCAAACACTACTTATTCCTCAAATACTTCCCAACGATCTCAGAAACATGCCCCCTCTCCAAGACCAATAGTGACACCAAATCACCTAGTGAGCCATGATACCGCACGTAGCAAGGTGCCTTATGTCCACTAATTATACATTTTATCTTCTGTAACCTGATGATGTAAATAGTTATATTCGCATGCCAAGTTGGCTATCCCGTTAAGTGTAATTCCCTGTTTTATCCAAGTTTGTAATCCTGTTTTATTGTAAAATCAGATACATGTTTATGTTCTGAATTTTTTGTTCGATGTAAACTGCGCTGATGTCAAATAGTGCAGTATATAAGAAATGTAAAATGAAATAAATAAATAAATAAAAATATTTGTTAAGCAATTCCGCTTTATCCTTATCAGCTTCTACATATTCCTCCCCTGCACCCTTGAGTCTGACAATACCACTTTTGCCCTTCCTCTTCTCACTAATATATCGGAAAAATGTCTTATCCCCCCATTTTATTGCATTGGCTATTTCCTCCTCCTTTTGAATCTTTGCCTTCTTGACTACTTTGCTAGCTTCTCTAAGTTTTTCCAAATACAGATGCCTGTCTTCCTCTCTCTGTGATCTCTTGTATTTCATGAAGGCCTCCCTCTTTTTCTTCACTTTATCAGCAACTTCTTTCGAAAACCATAGCGGTCTCCTTTTCCTTTTACCTTTATTTACCATTTTAACAAAAAGGTTGGTTGCCCTTAAAATATCCCCTTTCAGTTTTTCCCACAGTTTTTCTACATCCCTCAGCTGTTCCCATCCCACTAACGACTCCCTGAGGTATTGGCCCATCTTCGCAAAGTTAGTCTTCCTAAAGTCTAAGATCCTCGCCTTTGAATGGATTCTAACAGCCCTAGTCCTAATACTGAACCACACCATCTGGTGATCACTGGATGCAAAATGATCTCCCACTACAACATCAGAAACACTTTCACCATTGGTAAGCACCAAGTCCAGTATGGCCCCTTCACGTGTGGGGTCTGTTACCAATTGCCTGAATAGTTCTCCCTGTAGAGAATCCAGGATCTCCTTACTTCTTGATGATACTGCAGCAGGAATGTGCCAATCAACATCTGGCATATTGAAATCTCCTATCAGTAGCACTTCCCCTTTCCTAGCAATGCTGCGCATGTCTTCAATTAACTCTCTGTCCACCTCCTCCTCTTGTGAGGGAGGTCTGTATATCACACCAATGTAAATAGATTTCTCTTTTCCTCTTTCTAGTTTAACCCACAATGCCTCCTCTCTCCCTTTTAAGCTCTGTAATTCCAAAGCTTTAATAGTAGTTTTTACATATAGTGCCACTCCTCCTCCCCTTCTTCCTATCCTGTCCTTTCTGAATAAAGTATAGCCAGGTATAGTTACATCCCAATCATGGTTTTCTGTGAGCCATGTTTCTGTAACTGCCACTAAATCCAAGTCAGCCACTCCCACCAAAGCTTCAACATCAGGGATCTTATTTCCCATGCTACAGGCATTTATACACACTGCTTTCCATATGTTACCCCTGTTACCATTTCCATAAAGTTATTTAATGTATCACCTACCTGGGGGCTTTTACTTACCTGGGGGCTTTCTTCACCCATCCCCAACAAATCTAGTTTAAAGCCCTCTTCAGTAGATTAGCCAGTGTACTACCGAAGACGCGTTGACCTTTCTTGGACAGATGGATGCCATCTCTGCTCTGCAACCCGCCCAAATCCCACCCCCCACTGGCTTTCCCTGTCCTGGGGGGTGGGATTTGGGCGGAGCAGAGGCAAACCAGCCCAGCAGGATGTATCGGGCCGATTCCGGTCACATCCTTGTAAGTCCTGCCAGCGCAAAAGGGACATGCTGCTTATCCCACCTCAAAGGGGTCGGGCCCCACCGCCCAATCCAGGTCCCAGCAGGCTAGCCGTGGGTCAACTGGTGGGGAAAAGGGGGGGCCGAAGCCCCAGAATTCGGGGCGCCTGCGGGGAGGACAGCCCTGCAAGTGGCAGGGGCCTGCCGGGCCATCCACAAGCCTGATTCTGTGCATCACAGGAACATTTTGTTCCCGCAGTCCAGAATTGGGTCCAAACAGGCCCGTCTTCCTTGGGGACATCCAGACGGCTCAGAAGTTCCCTACCTGAATCAGGCTCATTATGTTATTCTATTAACAATGTTCCTTGTAAAAAGTTAGACTCATAATTTGTTCCCATGTTTTGATGTAACTAAGTTGGTTATTTGTAAACTGCTTTGATCTTGTGAAAAGGCGTTATAAAAAAACACATAAATAAATAAAATAAATGGTTAACTCTTGTGATTTCACTTCAGTCGCTTCATATGTGAAAAGATCAGCTCCAACTAAAACATTTGTCCCTCTAAGGGATAATTTAGCATCTACATGAATATTCCATACTTGCAATTCTCCTATTTGAGAAACAATTGTTAAAGGTCTTAAGTGCATAGATGCTTGTCCCATAGCCTGGGACAATTATTTAAATATTGTAAAGATAGTTCTACATGACTTTAAAATAGAACGGTATATAAAACTGGATAAATAAATAAATAAAAAGCCTTGATAGCTTGCCCTGCCTTGTTTCTTTAATTGCATTTTAAATAACCCAATGCATTTTTCAATTAACCCTGCTGCTTGCAGATAATAAGAAATGTGTGTGACTCATTATTCTCCTTAGCCCACTGCCGAACTGTAAAATGGGTTCCATTATCTGATTCAGGAATTCCATAGTATAACATATTCAAGTTTAAAGCTTTATCGATTAATGTTTTTTACACTCCTGAATAAGTATCCACTGTTGTAACACAATACTGACTATTTCTAGATATGGGCTATGGTCCAAGGCATCAATATGCCAGATCTAACCTGCTTAAACTTCCTTGTGGTTGTCATAGCAAACTTCATCTAATTCATTGACATAACTGTAACTCACACTGTTCCTCTGTCTCCTTACAATGGTCCTTATTAATAGGAATCTCTCAGGCTGTGTATGTTCTCTGCCCCCAAATGACCCAGTTTCTCATAAGCCCAATCTGGCCATTATTTTTTCTTCTGATTGTTCAATAGTTGCTATTTGGACACTTTTATCTGCAGCCTTGTATAGAAGGTATGTCAATCAGCAGCAGCTTTCATGTGGATATGCAAACTGCAATGTGTGCCTTCAAGTCAATATTGACTCTTACCGACCCAACAGCTCCTGAGTTTTCTTAGCAGTATGACCGGAGGTAGATTGCTAGGCCTTTCTTCTGAGGCAATGGAGGGTTAAGTGACTTGTCCAAGGCCACAAGAAGTGCTAGTAGGAATTGTGGAGCAGTAGCCTAGTGGAGGAGTAGCCTAATAATTAGAGTACTGGCTTGGGAATCAAGAGACCAGGGTTCAATTCCCACCAGCACTCCTTGTGGCCTTGGGCAAGTCACTTAAATCTCCATTGCCTCAGAAAATCCAAGTTATCAATGTCCCTGTTTAATGTGCATTACCAAATTTGCATTTACCTTAGAAACACAAGTATAAATAGGTCAGCCAGAGCTCTGTGAAGCTCAGCCTTGAAGGACTACCAAAAGGGACTGCTATAACTGGAAGCAGATCTACACTTGTGAGTATAATCTTCTGTAATAAACTTGAAATCTTGGGGTAAAGGGGACTTCTATCTATATATATATATTCTATATCTATATATATTCAATATCACCATCCCTGACAACTATCAAACTAAAAGACCACAACCCCCACAAACTAAGAGATTTATAAAGTTCAATGAAGAAGAATTCCTAGATCAAATAATTCCACACCTCACCCTAACACCCACAAATCTCGAGGAATCTATCAAAACTTGGAACAAAACTATCTCCATGGCTGCAGAAAGAAAACCAGACCCATCACCACATAATAACAATGACAATAAAACTGAAAAAAGGAATGCCCCATGGTTTAATATGACACTCAAACTAAAAAGACAATTAAGAATGGAAGAAAGGAAATGGAGACAAACCAAAACACTAACAAATTATGAGAAATGCATAAATACCCTACATATATATAAGGAAACAACAGACAGTACTAAGAGAAACTATTACTCTAACATACTCAATAATTCCATTAACCGACCAAGGGAATTGTTCTGCATAATAAAGAACCTAACAAACAAAACATACAACTCAGACGAAATTTCCATAGATATTTCTCCACAAGAATTAGCACAATATTATATTAATAAAACAAAACTACAAATGACCCCCCCAATAACACACACTGAAATGACACACACTACACTGGATAACTGGTCCAACTTCACTCTAACCTCAAAGGCTACTCTCAAAACTACTATATCTAACATCAACACAACTACATCATATCTTGATCCATGCCCAGTGGATTGGATAAAAAAGACATTCTCAATACTCTCTTCTTTCATCCTCCCTATGGTCAACCTATCACTAGAAAAAGGATACTTACCCCCATCTCTCAAACATGTTCAAATACGACCAATACTTAAAAATAACACATTAGACAAATTATCACCAAAATCATACAGACCCATATCGAGTATTCCTTTCATGGCCAAACTTATAGAAAAAATAGTCCAAACTCAACTACAGGAATTCATTGATACATTGAACCTCCTTGACGAACACCAATATGGCTTCCGCCCATTCCATGGGGTAGAAACATTACTAACAGTCCTTTATGACACTTTATTAAGGGGAATTGATGACACTAAACAAGCATTCATCCTAGTATTCCTCGACATCTCTGCAGCATTTGACAGTGTCAATCACTTAACAATGTTAAACAGACTTCAACAAATTGGAATAACATCTACTGTTTATAACTGGTTCAAATCCTACCTATCAAACAGAACCCAAACAGTGAGAATCCTCAACCAAACATCTACCACTTTCAATCAAACACAAGGCCTTCCACAGGGATCCGCACTATCAGCACTACTATTTAACATTTACCTACAACCTGTCTGTAGCATCTTTAAACGTCATGGCGTCTATTACCATATTTACGCTGATGATATAATGTTCTACCTCCCATTTAAAATCCCGCACCCTCCACTACAACAAATAACAGAATGTTTTAAAGAACTAACAATATGGCTTAAGGATCAGAACCTACACATCAATTTCTCAAAACTGATGTACTATATATCACTAAAAATCAAACATACACACCTCCAAGCACCATCACCCTAGACAACCATGAGATCAACATAAAAAAAGAAATAAAATACCTAGGTGTGATACTTGACAATAAACTTAACATGGATTCACACATAAAATATCTGACAAAAAACATACATTACAAACTCAAGACATTGAGACAATTAAGACCATTGATTCACTTACAAGACTTCATAACTATAATTCAAGCCATCATAGCCCCACACTTTGATTTTGCAAATATAATCCTTAATGGCATCACAAAGCAAAATATGAAAAAGATACAACTAACTCAGAACATAGCAGCAAGGAT
This sequence comes from Ichthyophis bannanicus, assembly GCA_033557465.1. NCBI lineage: Eukaryota > Metazoa > Chordata > Amphibia > Gymnophiona > Ichthyophiidae > Ichthyophis > Ichthyophis bannanicus. The sequence continues at coordinate 289,709,767 of CM066037.1, read as the reverse complement.
AATAATGAATATAAACTCAACAGAACATATCACACCGATCCTGGCTGAACTTCATTGGCTACCCATTTACTGCAGAATAAAATACAAAATTATTTTAACCACATTTAAACTAATAAATAACTTAGCACCATCTGTACTCAATACACTCATTAACGTAGAATTAGATAAACGAACACAAAGGAGCAGAAACACAAACACTATAGCAGTTCCAAAAGATTACACAAAAGCTAGAAAACAAACCAACACGAGGGCCTTCTCCCATTCGGCACCTATCCTATGGAATAATCTGCCTGACAACATTCGCCAATTATCAGACAAAGGAATTTAGAAAAAAACTAAAAACCCATTTATTCTCTCTACACTACAATACACTACCTAATCAGAATACACAAAGAGACACAGGTTAACAACCATACTACAATACTACATAACACACAAAATATTTTTATGCATCACAATTTTGTTCCATGATATAATTTGTAAGTACCCATAATGTAAATACGATCTAACTTTTTACTGTTCAAATGTTATATTGTTACTTGTAAATAGTTCCACCTGTTCTATGTAAAACGACTAGGTATGCGCTTTCACATACCATATAACTTACTGTTCCTTGTAAACCGCACTTGATACTTGGGAAAGAGCGGTATAGAAATAATTGTTAAATAAATAAATAAATAAATATATTGAGCATTTATATAGCGCTGCAAATGTACAAAGCGCTGTACAGACATGTAGGAGAGACAGTCCCTGATCATCAGAGCTTACAATCTAGTTAAGACAAAATACAAATTACAAATCAGGGCTTACAATCAAGTAGGACAAAGTATACAAATATTCAGGGAGAAATCAAGACAGGGCAAAAGCACAAACACAAACTTCTTGGGGTTACATTATAAAGAGGTCTCAGAATCTGTCCCAAATGCGGTATGTGAGCTTTCCAAAAACCTAACAAACCCCAAAAACATTGTACTTTAACATTTTGTCTGTGAGACTGCACTTTCCAATATCTTATTCTTTGCATTTGGAGGAATTTCCCTTATCCCATTATTCCACTGTACCCCCAAAACCTTTATAGCTTGTGTGGGACTCTAGATCTTTTCAAATCCTGACTCATTATATGACAAATAGTTGGACTATGTAAGTACCCCTGTGGGAATCTGGTAAAAGTCTATTGTCCACCTTGCTAGATAAAAGAAAACTGGATCCTACTTGAATCTGAGATCACTATAGAGAAAAATGTATTGGCTAAATCAATTACTGAATGCTAGAGCCCACCATACTTCTGAATCTTTTCTATCAATGTGATAGTGTCTGGGATTGTAGCAGTCAAAGGAAGAACATTCTTATTTAATTCTCTGTAGTCTACTGTCAAATGCCAGAAGTCATCATATTTATGAACGGGCTACACTGGGTAACTGAAAGGGGATAAAGTTGATATAATCACCCCCGCATCAATCAAATCTTTAAGTGTTTGTGCAATCTCAGAGTGACTGCCAGGTATCGTGTATTTTTTCATATAACCTACTTTAGTTTGGCGCAGCAGTTCCCACCAGTATAGGTCCAACCTTCATACTGCAGATTCCAAAGATATACTGACCATCTGACAAATCAAGTATTATTTCCAATTCTATACTCAAGGATATTGGTAATCAACACCATTTTTACTTTGGGTGGTAAATGTCCAATAATCATTTGAATTTTAGTCTTCCCAGTATGTTTTTTTCTGTCCTCCTAATCCACTAATCATCACAGTGGATCATTTAAATTTTTTGAATTCCCAAAAATTAGAGCGGCTTCTGTACCACTGTTCATCAGCAACTCTGTATATTGTACATTTGAGGAACTCCAATAGATGGTCAATAACACATAAGGATGCTGATCTCATTTTACAGACTTCGCTTATGCTTACCCACCTTTCATTCAGAAGTCCTCTGCTAACCACTGCATGTTTAACACTGCCAGATCTAGGTATAAATTTTATACCGAATCTTGTAACTAAACTGAATACAAAAATATGCACCCAGACTCCAGATCAATGTATTAATTTATGATCCATTAGGCAGCAAAACTCAATGAAGCCAGTGTTTCACAGTATATCTGCTGCATCAGATATACTCTGATATGCTACTCATTTGGTGCAGTTATGAATGACTATTGAATAGTCCATCATGTGTCACCACTGGGGTAAACAGGCTGTCATATGGAACTTGGCAGCCCATGGGCCCTGATAGTGACCCAAATTTGGTTAAAAAATTATTGATTAAAAATTGATAAATACATTGTACAATAAAGGATTTTCTGGACCCATAAGGAAGCAGTCCTGTTAACCTCTGGAAAGAGCAATCTGTGGTTGAAATTATAAGACTGGCACAGTCTGAGGTCTTTTTTCCCCTAACAATGGTGTGATTTGCTAATTCAGTGAGTATTGGTATATGTGACTTTTGATTTCACTGATCCTCATTTTCTTTATATGACTGCTTTAGATCATGGCCACTCTGTTATTTTCATTTTTCTTGATCTATATTTAACCTTGTTGATCGTCACCTCCTCCCACAACACCTTTACAGCATTGGTTTCCATCGTACTACCTTGAAATTTCTCTTATCTTCACAACTGCTCTTTTCAAGTCTCTTCCGGGTTGGCCACCACTTTTCCTCTAGAATCTGGTGTCTCATAGGCTCCATCTTGGCCCCTGCCCTTTTCAATATCATTCTAGTCCGTTTTCTACTTCTGATCCAATTCCTTGGTTGTAGCCCCTGTCTCTACACAGACTATGTCCAAATCCGGTTTACTGCCTGCTCACCTATGACACTTCCTCACTCCAACTATATCTTGACACTGGTGGAACCTGGCTCTGCAAACACTGACTTTCTTGAAAGTCTACAGACACCAGAAATATAAGACAACAAAAAAAGCTTCCAAGCAACCTGCTAAAGAACCTTCCCAATCTACAGTTCATCACTATGGCGCTCACTGCCAGCTAATCTAAGAGCAATTGAAGATAAAGCGTAGTTACTCATCTATTACAGGTGTTCTCCAGGGACAGCAGGAATCAGTCCTCACATATGGGTGACGTTGATGTCGACGGAGCCCCCATGTGGAACAAATCCCCAGTTTTCAAAGAAAGCCTTTGGGACTGCATCACGCATGCGCGGTCCCCTTCCCACCCAAGGGTGCCATCTTGCTCAGTCAAATTACATAGCTAAAAAGACGGCAAAAAGATAAAAATTAATCAAGGACTGCAACTCCAGGGGAGGAGGGAGGGTTGTGAGGACTGATTCCTGCTGTCCCTGGAGAACACCTGTAATAGGTGAGTAACTATGCTTTCTCCAGGAACAAGCAGGAAGTCAGTCCGCACATATGGGACTCCCTAGCTATAGGCTACCGAGAACCCATAACTGAAAAATAGGCTCCCTCTAGAAGAGCCGCAGCAGCCATGATAGGAGTTCATCCGAGAATGTAACACTCCGGTAGCCTGACACCAAAGGGTTGGAGGGTAGGAGTTGCCTTAACCTCGAACAGATTATGGAGTACAGCCTGGCCGAAAGCACTGTCCCATTGGGACTCCCTATCCAGGCAGTAATGGGCTGCAAAAAGTCTGGCTTGAAGACCAGGTTGCGGCCCGGCAGATGTCTGCCAGTGGAACAGAGTGGAAGTGAGCCACTGATGCGGCCTTAGCCCTGACCCGGTGGGCCGTGACTCGACCCTGCAACGGGAGATCGGCCACCCTGTATGCCCAAGCGATGCAATCTGCCACCCAGGTGGACAACGTACGCTTGGAGACAGGCATCCCCAGCTTACTGGGGTCATAAGAAATGAAGAGCTGAGGAGCTCTTCGATGTTCCCCGCGTACGCTCCAGATAGAAGGCCAACGCCCTCTTACAGTCCACGATATGCAGAACTGCTTCTGCCCGGCTGGCATGGGGCCTGGGAAAGAAGGTCAGAAGCACCACCTCCTGATTGAGGTGGAATGAGGAGACCACTTTCGGCAGGAACTTAGGGTGCATGCAAAACACCACCCTGTTCCTACAGAACCGTGTGAATGGTCTATCGGACACCAGAGCTTGCAGCTCACTCACTCATCTAGTCGATGTGAATGCCATCAGAAAAAGCATCTACCAAGTAAGGTAGCGCAGATGGCAAGTAGCCATCAGCTCAAAAGGTGGGCGAGTAAGCTGCTGCAAGACCACATTTAGATCCCATTCAGTCGCCGGGGGGGGCAAACCGGGGGTTTCAGCAGAAGTAGGAACCTGGACACCAAAGGGTGTACAGAGAGAGGTTGCCCTTCCACTGGAGAGTGGTGTGCTGATACAGCACTAAGGTGAACTCAGACAGAGTTTGACTTGAGGCCTAAATCGGAAAGGTGAAGCAGGTACTGCAGCACCACAGCCACCTGGAAGGAGAATGGGTTCTCACTCTGCTGAGTACACCATACCTCAAACCTACGTCACTTAAATGCGTAGGTCTTCCAAGTCGATTGCCTTCTAGAGGCTAGCAGCACATCCTCTATCTTTTTTTGGAAGGAGAAGTGGTGCAAGGACTACCCTTTCAGCAGCCATGCCATCAGGTTGAGGGGCCTGAGGTTGGGATGCAGGAGTGAGCCCCCGTCCTGTGACAGGAGATTGGGTGAAAATCCCTCAGGAAGTAGAGTCTCCTCCGCCAGCTGCAGGAGGAGTGGAAACCAAGGCTGTCTCGGCCACCTGGGGGCTACCAGACCAAGGCCTTGTCCTGAAGGATCTTGAATAAGGTCCGAGCTACCAGTGGCGTGGGAGGAAACGCATATAGGAGGCCCACCGACCACGATATTAGGAAAGCATCTGCAGCTACCCTGTGTGGGTGCGGCTGCCTGGAACAGAAGTGGGGCAACTGGTGATTTTGAGGGCTCGTAAACAAATCTATGGATGGTCGCCCCCAACACTGGAAGAGTTGTTGGGTTACTCCGAGATCCAGTTGCCACTCGTGCAGTTGGAGAATTCTGCTTAGCTTGTCTGCTAGGAAGTTCTCTTGACTTGGTAAGTAAACCGCCTTGTGGAACATACCCTGACTGACTGAGGCGCATAGGTCCAGGGTTTCCTGACACAGGATGTGAGAGCCTGTGTCCTCCTGCCTGTTCACACAGAACATCGCTACTTGGTTGTCTGTCTGAATCAAGACAGATTGATGAGCCAGGGTTTGGCAGAAGGTCAGAAGAGCTAGGCGGATCGCTCATAGCTCTAGGAGATTGATGTGTTGTGTACTCTCCCATGGAGACCACACACCTTGAGTGCAGACCTGCTGGCAATGAGCACCCCCATCCCAGCAGGGATGCATCCGTAGTCAGCACCCTTGAGTGCGTGGGAGGCTGAAAAGGCACTCCCTCCAGAAGTTTGTGAGGTTGAAACCACCATTTCAAAGACTGTATTAGGCAGTGGGACACCTTGATGTTGTCTCCGAGTCTGCCTGTGGCTTGTGTCCACTGGTCCCTGAGGAACCACTGAGCTGCTCTCATGTGGAGTCGAGCATTGGGTGTCACATGCACTGTAGAGGCCATGTGACCAAGAAGGCGCAGAAAGTGTCTTGCTGTGATGCGGGATCTGCGACTCACTTGTTGCACTAAAGCTACCAGTCTGTGAGCCCTTTCCTCTGGTAGATAAGCCCTTGCCTGAAGGGTGTCTAACCTTGCCCCTATGAATTCCAGTCCCTGAGAAGGGACCAGAGTGGACTTTGTGTAGTTGATCACAAAGCCCAAGTGCTGAAGCAACTGGATAGTGCGGGATGTGGCCTGTTAGGCTTCTAGAGCTGACAGGCCTCTGATGAGCCAGACGTCCAAGTAGGGGAATACGAAGACCCCTTGAGTCCTTAGACAGGCCACCACCACCGCAAGGCACTTTGTGAACACCCTGGGTGCCGAGGCTAGGCCAAAGGGCAGCACTTTGTACTGAAAATGATTTCCTCCCACTACAAATCTTAGATATTGTCTGTGGTTTGGATGAATCAAGATGTGTGTATACGCATCTTTGAGGTCTAAGGAGCATAGCCAGTCTCCCTGGTGGAGGCAAGGCAGCAGTATTCCAAGGGAAAGCATCTTGAACTTTTCCCTCACCAGGAACTTGTTCAGGTTTCGCAGGTCGAGGATAGGTCTTAGGCCTCCAGTTCTCTTTGGTATCAGAAAGTACCTGGAATAGAAGCCTGTGACCTGCAGGTGGTGAGGCACCGGCTCCACCGCCTGATTCTCAAGAAGATCTGTTAACTCCTGCAAGAGGAGGTCCCTGTGAAGAGGGGGTCTGAGAGGCTTCCCTGGAAAGTAAGAGGGAGGCACCTAGGTAAAACGTAATCAATAGCCCACTTGGACTATCTGGAGAATCAAGGTGTCTGTAGTAATGGCTGGCCACCTGTGGGCATACAGGGTCAGCCTTCCTCCTGTGCAGGGCCTTGCGTCCTTCGGGAGAGAGACTATGCTGTGGGAGTCAAAAACCCCCTCCAGGCTGGGCCGGAACTGGTGCCTGGGGTTTGGGGGTCTTTTGTTTACGCGGGCCTTGCCCCCGTCCCTTGACCTGTTGCCCTTGCTGGGGAGGCCTGATATGTGGGGTAGTTTCGGTAAGCTGATCCTTTTCTCAGGAAAAAGGGCTTCTTACCCGAGCCCTTCTTTTTAGAAGAGGCAGAAGTCTTCTTCTCGAATCTTGTCCGGATCAGGTACTCGGACTCAATCTCAGCAGCCTTCTCAGTCATGGCCTTGCCAAAGAGGTTTTCACCTCGGCAAGGGACATCGACCAACTTGTCCTGCACCCATGGCTCTAGGTCCAACGACTGTAGCCACGCCTGGCGTCGTGCACCGATGCCGGCTCCCACTACCCGGGCCAAAGCCTCGAAGCCGTCATAGGCTGCCTGAGTCATGAACTTCGAGCACTCTCGGATCCCCATGGACAAAACCTGGAAGCGCTGCAAAGGGCCTTCGGAGAGCCCAGCAGAGAACCCAGCAATCTCCTTTGCCAGGTCTCGCAGGTACATGCCCATGTATAGCTGGTATGTCTGCATTCGGCATGACAGCATCGACCCCTGGTAGCACTTTCTGCTGAGAGTATCCATGTTGTGGGCCTCCTGGCCAGGAGGCACCGAGGAGTGCGTCTTCTGGCTCTTGAGCCGGCGCATGGCCGACTCCACAACCATGGAGATGTGCGGCAGCTGTGCCTTTTGGAACCCAGGGCTCTTGCAAACTCGATAGATGGAATCGATTCACCTGCTGAGCACCAGCATCGAGGCCGGTGTCTCCCAGATGCAGAGCATCAGCCGTTCCAGAATGGGGGGCATCGGTACAATAAGGGCTTCCTTTAGAGGAAAGTCATTCTGGAGGACCTCGAGTTCCTCAGCCGAGGCTCCTCCTCGGGATCCGCCGGGAATGACAAAGCCTTTGCCATGTCCTGGATGAAGTCCAAGAACTGGGTGTCCTCCGGGGGTTACCGTCTCCGAGGTTCAGATCCCAGGGAGTCTGAGGGGACGTACTTAGTACGGTGTGTGCCCGGGGACTCCTCGTCCTCCATCTCCCAACTGGACTCCAAGGAGGAATCAATTGGCTCTGACCTTGAGGGCTTCGATCTCGACCGCTCCGATGCCGAGAGAATCAGCGTCGACAACCTCGGTCCCGAATGGGAGGTCGAGGGGGACCTCGGCCAAGGATTGACTCGAGGATTGGCTCGGCCTCCGGGGTCGACTTGGACATCAAAGTCCCGGTGGTCAGGGCAGACGGACATGTGAGACCGGCCATCAGTGCCCGCTGCTGGTCCATGAAGGCAGACACGCTGCGCTCCAAGGCCGCCAACCTGAGACCGAGCTCAGGAGGCTCAGCAGCCCCCAGCTCGGGTCCAGACGCCGGCTCTCCCGGGGGAGAGTCCACAACGAGGACTGTGCTTACCTTCCTCGTTGTCTCCGGGTCCTTTCGAGGGAGTTTGGCAGGCCTCTCCAACTCCAAGGATCCGGGGCGGTGAGCTGGGCTCCGCAACCAAGTCCATGAGGGACCAGGCCGTTCAGAGCTCTCAGACGACACCGCCCTCATGGATTTCTTCTTCCTCTGATGTTCCTGCGAGGAAGACCCCCTTTCAGAGAACACCCGACACTGCTCGGGATCAGACAGCTCCCGAGAGGTCGAGGCCTCTGATGAGGTCCGGACCCGGGCAGTCGCGGACTCGGGGAAAATCCTGTCATGTTGCTGCTGCCTGCTCCTCAAGGACTTTTATCAACTTTTTCCGGGGAAAACTAGAACGACGTCCATTGGGCTCCGCGGAAAAAAGGAGACTGAGCAAAATAGCACCCTTGGGCGGAAAGGAGCCCGCGCATGCGTGATGCAGTCCCAAAGGCTTTCTTCAAACGCTGGGGATTTGCTCCGCATGGGGGCTCCGTCGACGTCGACGTCACCCATATGCGAGGACTGACTTCCTGCTTGTTCCTGGAGAATTCCAAATTCTGGAAAAAACTAAACACCCACCTCTTTACAGAACATTTCAGATCAGACACCTAACCTCTATTCTAGCTAAATGACACTGAAATGTTAAGCTTTGACTGATTTGTAAATTATATATTGTACCCCACCGATCCTATCTCTTCGTTATACTAAACCAATAATAAGCTGTTTAATGTACCATAGTTAATTGTTACCAGCACCATCATTTTGTTCCATGAAAAACATTGAGTTTTAATGTAAACCGCTTTGATAATATTGAAAAGTGGTAAAGAAGAAGTTAAATAAAATAAATGCAAAGTTATCTGCTTCTCTTCCTCTGACTTGCAGTATTCTCCCCCTCCTCCCACACTTTTTCCTCACCTCTCCTTTTCTATGAGTCACTGAAAACCATAAGTATCACCTTCTGTCCCTGCCTTACTTTCAATGATCCTGATCTTCTCTGTAGTCAAGAATTCTTTCTTTGCTATACACCATATCCACAGTGCCTATTCTACTCTTATCTTTCCTTAGCTTCAGCCTGTTATCTCTCTCATGATTTCAAAAATAGACTATTGTAACGTTCTTTAAAATGTCTTTCCCTCCTACTCTATTAAGCACTTGCAATTAGTTCAGTCTTCTGCCATTAAGCTTTTCTAGTACCCAACATTTCAATCTCTCTTATTACTTATTCCCCTTCATTGGCTCCCGGCTTGCCTTTATTATAATATTTGGACCTTAGTTCATTACACTCTTCATGACTCTTCCCCAATATATCGTGCCTTCTTTGTTGTTGTTAAGTGCCGTCGAGTCTGAGTCGACTCATGGCGACCCTCTGGATAGCTATCCTAAATTGTGTTCGGTCTTCAGTCAGGCGGCTCATTGTTGACAGACTGGTACCCATAGCGACTGTTATTGTATCGATCCATCTCATTGCTGGCCTTCCTCTTTTGCGTTGACCTTCTATCTTGCCAAGCATGATGTCTTTCTCTAATGATCTCTCTCTTCGCATGATGTGTCCAAAGTATGAAAGTCGAAGTCTTGTCATCTGTGCTTCTAAAGAAAGCTTAGGTTTGATCTCCTCTAGTACCGACTGGTTTGTTCTTCGGGCAGTCCATGGTATACACCAGGGGTCTCAAACACGCGGCCTTTGTGCGGCCCATGATGCAGAGGCCAAAAAAAAACCCCCCCGGCTTCTGCTGCTGCTGCCGGGATTCCCCCAACTAAAGCTAACGTCCGCTAAACAGCAACATTTCCCCCCCCGCCCGGGGCTTCACCGTTCCAGGTTGATGACAGTGTGTGGATCCTCTCCAGTGCCTGAGAGACCGGTCGGTGGCGATTTACGGGTGCGGGAGGAGAAAGAGCGTGCCCCCGAGGCAGGTGCTGCTTTCTGTCACCTGCTGACTGCAACTGTGAGCGCCAGCGGAAAAGCCGCGGATCCCCGCGGTTGGAGCCGCTTCGCTCCGCCTGCTGCTACTGTAAGCCTGCCTGAGCCGTGCAGCCCCAGCGATCTCAGGTGAGCACGGTCAAGAGCCTGCAGCCCGGCGAGTGAGCAGCGACCTGCACAGAAAGAAGGCCTGCGGGCCGGGTCGTTGGAGAGCGGATCGCAGGGGGTACTCGGGCCCACAGGGACGGCAGCTATATCCTGTTGACTCTCCTGGCTTCCAGCTTGGGAAAAAGCTACAACTAAATTTACTTGGGCTGATGGGGGGAGGACAAGTAATGGGGGGGGGGGTTAGGACTAGTAATGGGGGGGGGGGTTAGGACTGAAAATGGGGTGAGGGGGGATAGTACTGAAAATGGGGTGATGGGGGTTAGGACTGGAGGTGGTCTGATTGGGGGGCTAAGACTGAAAATGGGGTTATGGGGGGGCTAAGAATGAAGATGGGGCGATGGAAGGGTTAGGACTGGAAGTGGGCTATGGGGGGGGCTAGAACTGGTAATGGACTGGGGGGGTGCTAGGACTGGAAATGGGCCAAGGAGAAGGGGGAGCTTGAACTGCAAATAGCTGATGGGGACAGGGTCTTGGAATGGAAATGGGCTGAGTGGAAGGGGGCTTGGAATGGAAATGGGCTGATGGGGAGGGGGCTTGGAAAGGAAATGGGCTGTGAGGGGAGGGAGCTAGGACTGGAAATGGGCTGATGATGTGGGGACTAGAAGGGAGCGGATGCTGGGTGGGGCAGGAGCTAGAAGGGAGTTGATGTTGGGGGACGATTAGAATGGGATGGGGCTGGGAGAGTGAAATGGAGAGGGGAAATATATTTTGTGTGGGAGGGAAGAAAAATCTACAATTGGCCGGGTATTGGGAGAGTAAGTGGGGATTGAGGATGGAGGGGTAAAATTTGAGTGGATGAAATAGGAATGAGGAAAGAGCAAAAGGAGAATGATTATTATGTTAAAGCAGATGTAGAGAGAATGGAAAAAAACTAGGAAAGAAGAAAGGACAAATGGACAGCAGACAATGGAGCGTTAGCAGAAGACACGAAGAAACCAGAAGAAAGTGGCTGGAACAAAAAATGCACAAAAGGTAGAAAAATATCTCTTTATTTTGAATTTATTAACTGAAATATGTCAGCTCTTGGAAATGTGCATCTTTAACGTCTGCACTTTATTTAATACAAGAGGAAATCAATTTATAGTTTTATTTCTACAGTGTTGTACATTCTAAGTTTGGCTTTTGGGGTTCCCAGTTTAATTGTCTTCCTGTTTCTAAATTGTGATTCCTTGTTTGGTGATGGTGTATGTTCTGCATGTTTACTAAAAGTTAGTGTATGGTAACATTATGCAAATATTTATGCAAATGATGCCCTTATGCAAATGAGGCCTGTGTCTTGTGCGGCCCCCGTGTTACTCTACAAGTCCTCATTTGGCCCTCAAAGCAATTTGAGTTTGAGACCCTTGGTATACACAGTATTCGCCGCCAGCACCATAATTCAAAGGCATCAATTTTCTTCCTGTCTGTCTTTTTCACTGTCCAGCTTTCACATCCATATGATGTTATTGAAAATACATTGGCTTGAACAAGTCGAATCTTTGTATGGAGAGAGACATCTCTGCTCTTGAGAATCTTATCTAGGTCTTTCATAGCCATTCTGCCAAGAGCAATGCGTCGTCTGATTTCTTGACTGCTTGTTGCTTCTTTATTGATAGTTGATCCAAGTAGGTTAAAGTTGTTCACAATTTCAATTTCTTCTCCTTCAACGATGAACCTGTTGATTATGCCAGTTGTCATGATCTTTGTCTTCTTTACATTAAGGTGCAGGCCCATTTTGAGACTATGTTCTTTGATCGTAAGAAGCAAATGTTTCAGATCATCTTCACTTTCAGCCAGTAATGTGGTATCATCAGCATAGCGAAGGTTGTTGATGAGTCTTCCACCAATCTTCACACCTCTGTTATCGTCATACAATCCTGCTTCTCTGATGATTTGTTCTGCATATAAATTAAACAGGTAGGGGGAAAGTATGCAGCCTTGTCTTACACCTTTGCTTATTTTAAACCATTCTGTTTCTCCTTGTTCCGTTCAAACTGTTGCTTCTTGATCAATGTACAGATTTCGCAAGAGAACGATCAGGTGTTCTGGTATACCCATGCTTCTTAATGTGGCCCAGAGTTTCTCATGGTTTACACAGTCAAAAGCCTTGCTATAGTCGATAAAGCACATATAGTCGATAAAGCCTTCTTTATCTCTCCTTAAACTCCTTCCTGCTCTCAATGCTCCTCCCATGCATCCTTGCTGTCCCTTCCTCCCCTTGGCCTGGAGGTGCCCAGGCCCCACTCCTTTGCTTATCTGGGTCCCCTACCTTTGGAACTCCCTCCTCTTATCACTTCATCAGGAACCTTCCTTTTCAGCCTTTAAGAAATATCTCAGAACCTGGCTGTTTCAAATTACTTTGTCTCAGGCCCCCTCAAGTTGACCTGGTTCACTCCCTCTCACTTTGCCTTTCCTGCCCCTATCTCCTCCTGATGCTCCCCCTCCCTTTCGGCACCTGTCTCTTGCTGCTGCACCGGACTGCGCCTGCTTTCTTTCTCTCTCCCCTTCCCCCCCCTCCAAACTCTCCTATATGATATTATAATCCTTACTCTTGATCCGCTCTCTTCTCTCCAGTTTCCTCCTATGTTTCTTCTTTTCTCATCCACATTTCCTTTGTTTTAGTAAATGACCATGATGGCCTTTGGGCCTCTGGTGGTATATCAAGTGCATGGAATAAATACATAGATGCAAATATATTATCCAACCTTCTTTTTGGTTGGTTTCTCCAGCCAGTACTGGTGAATACTACAGTATTTTTGTTTTTGGGTTTACATATGACAAGAATTACTTATGCCAAAACGTAGTCCTGTCCACATTCCAGAAAAATAAGTCTGGTAGAGTTTACTTAAAGAAAGTGTCATACCTATACAGCATATCCATCAGGAATAATCCTTTTAACCTGTTTTGGACAGCTCGCATATTCTTTCTCTGTTCTGGATGATTTATTCGATTTGTTACACTCAAACAACTATGAAATACCGGCAATAATAAAAATATTAAAATTTTGCAGAAAATAGAAGTTTCACATAGTGTATGTTTTTCATACACTGGTCCAATATAGTACAGTGGTGTGCAAAAGTCTGGAATCACTTGTAAATCTGACGTTTTTTCAACTTCGTGACCTTATATCTTAATTTATTTTTCCTCCCAGTGGCTTTTTCTGTGCATCTCATGATAAGTGATAGATTTGGCTATTAGGGCCAACTTTTAGCATTGGTTTGGCCCTTATTTTCTGAGTTTGTTCCCAATAGTTGTCCTGTTGATAGATTTTCTGTGAAAATTGTGTAATGTACATCGTTGGCCAACGATATATTATTGTAAGTATGCTTTAAAATATTATGGACGCACGCCAGGCTTCCATCAAATTAATGTATGTGGCCTTGAAAAAGGCCATTTTTATGTGTCAGTGATGGCTCAGTATTTGATGGGCCACCCTTTGTTCTTGATTACCTGACTGCACCTTGTCGGCATTGAATGAACCAGTCTGACAAAGTGATCGTTGGTGACAACGTGGTTCCAAGCTGCAAAATGAGTGACTCAATCAGCTCACGCTTTGATGTCGGATGCCTCTTGGATATTTCCAAGGCCACCTTGTGCTACAGGTTCTCGACTGGATTCAGATCTGGAAAATGGGCAGGCCAGTCCATTGACTTGATCTTGTTCCGCTGCTTCCAGCTGATCACCTGTCTGGAGCGATGGCAGGGTGCATTGTCATCTTGGAACAGGAACTATCCACCTTTGCAGTATGGTGATGTACTTGGCCCCGCTGACCATTCCATCGACGATGTGAAGACGTCCAACGCCACTGGCAGCCATGCAGCCCCAGACCATGACCTTCAAAGGATGCTTCACAGTGAGGTTGAGACACTCAGGCTTGAATTCCTATCCAGGAAATCTCCTCACATAGGTGTGGGCCTGGTTACCAAACAGACAAGGTGCTTTCATCGCTGAACAGCACCTTTTCCCTCATTTCAGTCGACCAGATTGAGTGCTTTCTCGCCCACATGATCCAGTTGCACCTTTTGTATGTCAGTCATTAGTGGCTTATTTCGTGCTTTGCAGCCCCAGAAACCAAACTGCAGGCACCGGCGACAAACTGTTGATGAGCTGACACTGACCTCACTCTTGTCTGACCACTCTCAAAGTAGCTGAGGAGAGGTCAACTTGCGATTAGTCAGTGAAATGCGTCGTAGTGCGCGGTCCTGGCGTGATGTTGATGCATGTGGATGACCTGAATGAGGCTTGTCCACCACTGAACCCATTTCTTTCTTCTTCTGTACAATCTTAACAACAGTGCTCTGATTGCAGCCAACTTTCCTGGCTATCTGATGGCTTGAAAATCCTTCCTCGCTCATAAAGAACACACAAACACGCTCCTCCAACGTCAAGGTACGAGTCATCTTCATGGTCGAGCCAGAAAGCGCATGAAATTCAAAAATTCCGCGTGTTTTTATAGCTGCACTGTTGGCTAGATATCTGCATTGTGATTGGTTAGTGTAACCAGCCTCCAGATTGGTCAGAAATAACATGTGCATAGTGGATAATCTTGATCCAGTTTTGACGCAGGATCCACAAAAGTCGCAGTAGCTATCTCCCAGTGTCTGTAAAGTATTTAAATTGGAAGCAAGGAATGCAAAAAAGTCAACTCTAATAACCAAATGTATCCCTTTTAATGTGGTAGAAAGATGAATATGTTGGGCTAACGGAAAATTAAAAAAAAAAAAAAAAAAACATTAGAAAGTACGAAAAACGCAAAACTCACAAGTGATTCCAGACTTTTGCACACCACTGTATATTGTCCGTCTTCAGAAAAGATAGGATTCAGTTCCAATATTCATTGACATAATCATACTGTATGATACTATTGAAACTGCAGTTTTAATTTAAAACACTTTATTATGATATAATATAGTTTGTCAACAGTCCATTCTGAGGGCGGAATATGATACACGTGAAAATACTTCTTATGCAGTGCGTCGATATTGCACCATTGAAACACCTAGAACAGAATGCTTGACACCAATTAGTTTCGACAACATATTAGCCCAGTGTATGAAAAACATACAAGGCCAATTTACGCACCAATAACTCTGACACTAAGTAACTTACAATTATCTAAACCTATTTTCTAAAGTCTACAAATACTTTTATTTTCAAAATAGTAGCTATTACAGCATTATAAGCTACTTACTATTTTTTGTGATCTTTTTATGTTGAGCCGCCAGTACCGTCAAAATCAGAAAACTTTGAATACCTATTAAACTAACTAGATCTCAGATAAAAAAATCTGTATATAATGCTTTTTGACATAACGATAATAGCTAAACATAGTTCCATTGAATTTATAACCATTAATTAGTAATTAGTTGAGCAGTAAGTATGGAAACCTTATGTATTTAATACGCTGGTCCAAAACGGGTTAACTTGATCTGTCATAACCTCTTACATCATGCAATATGCTTCCTAAAGTACAACAGCACTTCCTTCACTGATTAAGATGGAAATAAATTTCCACAAATATCCAAGAAATTTGTTTGACAGTATCAAATGGGTTTGTCGGTTACTAAAAAGCAGCTTCCTTTAACAGTGAAGATAAAACTGAAGAAAGGATTTCTTTGGCAGTCAATATCTGCTGGTTATATATAACAAATACAGCTGTATTAAACTTAGATGTAAATGTAAGAAATAAGAATTCAAAAAGTTGATGTCATCCAAGTGGATTTGAGAAAAAATAGTTTTCAAAACTCTGTTCATATGACATGTAGTTTTTGTGAGTAATTTTACAAAGTTATTTTAGCGCATATGTGACAATATCGTTCTGTATTGTTCCATGGTGTGACCGCACCTTGAATATTGTGTGCAATTCTGGTCACCGTATATTAAAAAGGATATAGCAGAATTAGAAAAGGTACAGAGAAGAACCACCAAAATGGTAAAGGGGATGGAAGGATACCCTATGAAGAGAGGCTGAAAAGGTTAGGGCTCTTCAACCTGGAAAAGAGATGGCTGAGGAGGGGAGATATGATAGAGGTCTATAACTTAATGAATGGAGTGGAACGGGTAAACGTAGATCGATTGTTTATGTCATCAGACTATAGAAAGACTAGAGGACATGCAATGAAGCTACAGGGTAAACTATTTAAGAGTAATAAAAGAAAATATTTTTTCACTCAGTGTGTAATCAAACTCTGGAATTTGTTACTAGAGGATGTAGTAAAAGCTGTTAGTGCAGCTGGGTTTAAAAAAGGTTTGGACAAGTTCCTGGAGGAAAGGTCCATAAACCATTATTAAAAGGGACCCAGGATATCACTGCTTGACCCAATACAAGTATTGTGGAACCTGTGTCTTTTGGGGAAACTGCTAGGTACTTATGACCTAGATTGACCACTGTTGCAAACAGGATACTGGGCTTGATGGACCTTGGTTTGACCCAGTATGGCATATGTTATGATCTTATAATAAATACATGCAAAATAGCTCTTATTAAATTATCTCAGGTCTATATGTCTTGATAAAATTGGATCAAAATAGGAATTTTCTTGTCCTCTAAACCTAGATGCCCTATTATAAAATTACCCTCTTTGTATTTATTTTGCATCCCATTACTAATCAATAAATATCTGAACATATAACAGAAACTCTTGCTTTACATAAACCTCACCCCCTTAATATTTCAGTGATGATTCATTATTTGTAGCAACACAATTTACACCATGGAAAAGGCCACATTGTTGCAAATAATAACTGTGACATTGCTGGATAAATGAGAGAAAAGGGGAAGGCTGATTCCATTAGCAACCAATGTTCTATTCACTAGTCTGCAATTCAATAAGATATGCATATATATAGAAAATCATACGTAAATGGGATTTAGGTAAGTGTTCTGTATGCCTTTATAAACTTGAGTGTTATTGTAGGACAAACAGACAAAACTAGATGGGAACCAAAGTGAACTACTGTAGTTGGATTCTTAAAAGCAGGGCCGGCATTACCCGGTAAGCAAGGTAAGCGTGGCAGTAGGGCACCAATGTCAGTGGGGCACCATAGTTAGCACCACCCCTCATAACTCCACTCAACTTCAAGCCCCGCACCCTGCCACTGCATATTGAGACCATCCCCTGTTCCCTCCAGCTGCTGCCATCGGGGCTGTCAACCAGGCAGGCAACACAGTCGCTAATATTAATTTTCTCCAAGGTGATTGTTGCTGCTGCTTTCTAAAATCTGTCCCCTGCGGCAGCAGCAAACAAAAAAAATGATAATACAGACACGATGACTGTCTCTTCGTCAGCACTGCTATGAGCTCTGCCGGTCCCACCCCCTAAACAACAGGAAGACGAAACCTAATTTAAAGGAGGCGGGACCGGCAGAGCTCATAGCAAAGCCGACGAAGAGAAAGTCCCTGCACCTGTGTTATGATTTGTTTTCTTTGCTGCTGCCACAGGGGACAGATCTTAGAAAGCAGCAGCAAAGGGGGAGTGACTGAAAAAAGATGCAGGTCCAGAAGATGGGGTTGATATAATAGAAGATACAGGATCGAAATACTGAGTCCAGGGATGGAGGGAGAAAGAAGGAGGTTTTGGATTGCAGATGGGGGAAAGAAAGGGAACAATGGTGGCTTGCGGGCATACAGAGGAAGGAGAGTAGGACGGCAAGGGAATATGCTGGCTCAGGGATGGGGAAAGGAAGGCCAGAGAAACAAATGGTAGAGTCCTGTGAGAGAGGCTAATTAGAGTAACAGCGCAGATTGCTTGACATGGAGAGAGCAGAGGGACAAGGGAGATGCTGGACATGGGGGTGGGATAGGGAGAAAAAGAGGAGACATGCTGGACACATGGGGACGTACTGAGATAGAAGAAATGATGGATGGAAAACGGGGTGGGGGAGAATAGATGTTGGGTGAAAAACGTGGTGGAGAGAGAATATGAGTGGATGCTGAATGTAAAGATGAGTGACTAGAGAGAAGAAGAGGAGATATTGGATGGAAAAGTGGGTGGAGAGAGAGAGAAGACGAGGAAATGCTGGATGGAAGTAAATGGGAGAGAGGTGATGCTATAGAGAGGACAGTGTGAAAGGAGGGTTAGTGAAAGAATGGTTAATAAGGGCAAGAAGAATAGGATGGCCAGGGTGAGGGAAGAAGATGAGCTGTAGATAGATACAGTGAAAAGAGTAAAAGTGAGGATGAGAGAAAAAAAGAAAGAATGAAATCTGAGTGGATAGAGAGGTAGAAAAATTAACGGAAGAAAGCCGAAGGTAAAGTTCGGTGTCAGAGATGGATGTAGTGGAGGAAGCAAAAATGGCTCAGAGAGGAAAACGACAAACGGACAGAAGCCCCTGTAAAGAGAGTTAAGAGAAGATACAAAGAGATAAACCAAAGACTGCGACCAACATGAATAGAAAAATTAAATGGCTAGACAACAAAGGTAGAAAAACGAATTTAATTTTTAATTTAGTGATTAGGCTATGTCAATTTTTTAAATTTACATCTGCTGTCTTTATATTTTGTACAGTACAGGCGGAAATGCATCACTGTATCTATTTCTCTGGTGCTGCACTGCATGTGGAGTTTGGCTTCTTGGATTTCAGT
Source organism: Ichthyophis bannanicus (assembly GCA_033557465.1). NCBI lineage: Eukaryota > Metazoa > Chordata > Amphibia > Gymnophiona > Ichthyophiidae > Ichthyophis > Ichthyophis bannanicus. The sequence goes on along the minus strand of CM066037.1, from coordinate 289,691,236 downwards.
TAAATTTTTATCAACATATTTCTTTTGTTAAGTTTGTAGTCATTTATTCTTTACTTGGCGAGGATCTGACTATTTTCTGAATTGTGTGACTGAGGCAAGGAATTCAGTTAATATGGAGTTTCCATGTAGGAATATGACTTGTTCAGTTTTCCCAGTAGGTGTATGGATATTCTAGGTTCTACTACAGTATTTATGGTGCAGGCTCCTTATTGTGAGAAATTTTGGAAGCTAGTGCTGTTAGTGAATAGTAGATATGCTCTATGGGTCCTGTACGGTTGGTTCTTGGTATGTAGTCAACTGTAGGGTGTTGGTGGTTGGTACTGCAATATGGACTGAGATTTGCAGTTTTGCATTCTTGATGCTGCCAGTCCGAAATTTTAAAATGCTTTGTCATTTCAGATTCAAGGAAATCTCAAATTTAAAGAGAACGTCTCAGTTTCATTTTGTTTAGTAACCCGATAGCTTCACTGCTGCTGATTTCTGGGCTCTTCCAGCTTCAGCATGGTCCAGTCCAGCCTGGGCACTATGATCTTGAATTTATGGCTACCAGAATCAGTTTTTCTCATTTTATATCTTCCCTCATCAATAGGCTGGTCATAACACTGACCAAACAAAACCAGTATGCAGAACTTTATAATGGTTTGTTATTTTGTGGGAATGAGAAAGTGATTTTAAGATGATTTTATTCATGATTGTTATGTTTATACTATTGTAATACCTATTAAATAATTTGCATATGAATGTTTAGGAGCCATCTAGAATTTTAGATGGACAGCATATACATTTTAAAATTGAATTTATGCAAATGAGACCCAATGGATATGTAAATATTTATGCAAATGAGCCCCAATGAATCTCCGCACATGGCCCTGCATCATCCTCGGGCCACACCTAGCAAGGTGTGACCATAAGTAGATCGCCAGGCCTTTCTTCCAAGGCAATGGAGGGTAAGTGACTTGCTCAAGGCCACAAGGAGTGCCAGTGAGAATCAAATGCTGGTCTCTTGGTCTCCGGGACACTTCTCTAAACACTAGGCTCCTCTTCCATTCCAAATATATACAGAGTATATTTTTTATTTTACAGAAATCTAATGACATGCTTGTCATGTTGGCCTATTTTACTAATTATTCTTCACAGTGCTACAGCTGGTAACCTATTAGCTTGTCATTGAAACTTGTTAATGTAGTCCCTGTCTTCCTATAGTGATAGAATACATTGCACCTATTCTTTGCATCAACATTATATCCATTTTGCTTACAGTTTTGATGCATGGTTATCATGTTGCTGATTCCTACATTCTGTACAAAATCTTTCTCCTGGATATTTTTTCAATGAGTAAAATAGTTCTGTGCTGTCCATACACAGCCGAGTGTTTTTCTTTTGATCCACATCTAAAATTTAGTATTTTCTTGGACTATCACAGTCTGTTCATAGTCCAATAGTTAGTTATTTTAATCTGGCTATGAATTTGCCCCTTCATTGCAATTTTCTTACAACACTGGATTTGAAGGCGAAATACTAGCATCATGTGAAGAGAGTTCAGAAAGGAGTTTTGGAAAATTGTAGCCAGCATTAATAGTAATGAGGGAGGGGGCGCCAATCTATAGTTTGCAGTGGGGTGCCAGAAATCCTAGCACCAGTTCTGCTTAGAAGACCTCACTCACAAGTGAAAAAATAAAGTCCTCATGGAGACACAGAAACAAATTATGACAGGGAACATCTAGATGGGTGTTAAGTACTTCTCTATAGCATGCTCTGAATTGACTCCCAATAAAACAGTGATTGGTTTAAAGAGGCTGCTTGGTGTTTTGAGTTCTATTGGGTTTGGTTATCTGAAAGAACAGCCTCTTTTTGTTGGTACTCCAGTACCGCTGCAATCGTCTTTCAAATACTTGGATATTCTTATCGACTCAGAAGTTTCATTGTTCCCCCAGGTCACCAAATCTTTGTTTATTACACTTCACCATTTCCATGCTGTTTGTCTATTCTGAGGCTTAGCCGCATAGGTCTCCATCTTGCCTAGCACTGTAATAGCCCTGTTAGACTACTGTAACATCACCTATTCAGAACTTCTGGCCTATAAACTCAAAAAATAACAAAATTATTCAAAATAAAGTAATACATATTCTTTGCAATGCCAGTAAATTTGACATCACCCTCCCTTTTTATTCAATATCATTGGCTTCCTATTAATTGTTGGATTCGGCACAAAATTCTCACCTTGACCCACAAGACCATTTACAATAATGCACCAATTACTTATTGTCTCTTGTTACTCTATATGCTCCCCCACATTATTTGTGTTCTCTTTATGAGAACTAGCTGGTTATTCCTCCTCCCCAAAAGCTAGATACCAATCTACGTGAAATTCAGCCTTCTTTTTCATTGCCAGCTCTCTATGGAACACCCTACCTGCCTATATTCACCTCAAGCCAGTCTAAAAAATTTAAAACCCTGGTAGAATCTTTTCTCTTCAAATACAAATCTAAGCTAGGGCCAGGGTCCAAGGTCCAAGGTCCAAGGCCAATCTGACAGACTCTTCTTAATATGTACCTGAAGTAGTGAAATGAGAATTGATGAAGGCAGCCAACTGGGGAAGATCAAAGAAAACATAGTTTACAGCAGTGGTTCCCAAACATGAGGTCAGGATCCCAAATGGTATCACATCATCAGTGGATGGGGTCACAGAAACATGGCCATTTCCCCCATCTCTCTGGACTTACACTGTGACCTATGACAAGTCACCAGTCAGCATGTGGCCTGTGACCAGTCACCAGTCAGCATGTGGCCTGTGACCAGTGAACATTCATAAGCCATTGCCGTCCCTGGGTAAGCTTCCTATTAGGCTGGAAACCCATGCTGATTACTGGGGTCTGCAAGCACACACTGCACGGTGACACAAGGGACCCTATGTTGACTGCTGCTGCTGTTGCCGCTGCTTTCTGCTTTAGATGAGTGGAGGGAGAGGGAGAAGGCTGGAGTTCTGCCAGTTTGATGTCATCATCATCTGGGGTCATGTGAATTTTCAGTTGCTAAAATGGAGTCATATGGGATAAAAGTTTGAAAAGCACTGGTTTACAGACTGAAGCCTAACAAGGCATTTACAGGGAAACTTAAGAAAGAATAAACCCCCAATTGAACCACTACTGGCTTGAGAAGAAGGAAATCCTTCCATTTCCTCTGGGTTTCCCCGAGTCAGGATTGGATAAACAAGAAGCCTCTTAAAAGGCACAGAACGCTTCTTAAAGTAAAGCTTTAAGCCATTCCCAATCGGAGCACAAAATCAGTATTATTGGAGGAAATGATAGATTGAGTGCCACTAGATTGAAGGATATTAGAAATATTTAATATAACCATATGCTGCATCTTGGTAAGAGAGGACTGTTGTGACCCAGCAGACCCTTTTTTTTTGCAATTCGGAGCATAATAAGAACATAAGATATGCCATACTGGGTCAGACCAAGGCCATCAAGCCCAGTATTCTGTTTCCAACAGTGGCCAATCTAGGTCATATGTACCTAGCAGTTTCCCCAAGAGACACAAGTTCCACAATGCTTGTACTGGGTCAAGCATTGATATCTTCGGTCACTTCCTAATAATGGTTTATGGACCTTTCCTCCAGGAACTTGTCCAAACCTTTTTTAAACCCAGCTACACTAACAGCCTTTACTACATCCTCCGGTAACAAATTCCAGAGTTTGATTACACGCTGAGTGAAAAAATATTTTCTTTTATTAGTCTTAAATAGTTTACCCTGTAGCTTCATTGCATGTCCCCTAGTCTTTTTATATTCTGATAAGGTAAACAATCGATCTACGTTTACCCGTTCTACTCCGTTCATTAATTTATAGACTTCTATCATATCTCCCCTCAGCCGTCTCTTTTCCAGATTAAAGAGCCCTAACCTTTTTAGCCTTTCTTCATAGGAGAATCCTTCCATCCCCTTTACCATTTTGGTGGCTCTTCTCTGTACCTTTTCTAAAATCGCTATATCCTTTTTAAGATACGGCGACCAGAATTGCACACAATATTCAAGGTGCGGTCTCACCATGGAACGATATAGAGGCATTATAATATCTTTTGTTTTATTTTCCATTCCTTTCCTTATCATACCTAGCATTCTATTTGCTCTCTTGGCCGCCGCTGCACACTGGGCCGAGGGTTTTAACATGGTATCCACAATGACGCCTAAATCTTTTTCCTGGGTGGTGGTTCCTAATGTGCAACCTTGCATCGTGTAACCATAGTTTGGGTTGTTCTTCCCTAGGTGCATAACCTTGCACTTGTCCACATTAAATTTCATCTGCCATTTTGATGCCCAGTCTTCCAATTTATCAAGATCCTCTTGCAATTTTTCACAATCCTCTTGGGTTTTAACAACTTTAAATAGTTTTGTGTCATCTGCAAATTTGATAACCTCACTCGTTATTCCACTTTCCAGGTCATTTATGAATATGTCAAAAAGCAGCGGACCCAGCACAGATCCCTGGGGTACACCACTATTCACCTTTCTCCATTGGGAAAATTGGCCATTTAGCCCTACCCTCTGCTTTCTATCTTTTAACCAGTTTCTGATCCAAAATAGTACATTGCCTCCTATCCCATGACTCTTTAGTTTTGCCAAAGGTCTCTGATGAGGGACCTTGTCAAAGGCTTTCTGAAAGTCCAGATACACAATATCAACCGACTCACCTTTGTCCACCTGTTTATTCACTCCTTCAAAAAAACATAACAGATTAGTAAGACAAGATCTTCCTTGTCTAAAGCCATGTTGGCTGTCTCCCATTAGGTTGTGACTATCTACATGCTGAGTAATTTTATTCTTTATGATGGTTTCTACCATTTTTCCCGGTACTGACGTCAGGCTCACCGGTCTGTAGTTTCCCGGATCACCCCTGGAACCCTTTTTAAAAATTGGTGTTACATTGGCGATCCTCCAATCTTCAGGTATTAGAGATGATTTTAATGATAGTTGACAGATTACTGATAGCAGGTCTGCAATCTCATATTTCAGTTCTTTCAACACCCTTGGATGTATACCATCCGGCCCAGGTGATTTGCTACTCTTCAGTTTATCTAATAGTTGTAAGACATCTTCCCGATGTATCGATATTTCCTTCAATTCTTCCGCACCTTTAAATACCACTTCAGTCATGGGTAACATCCCTACATCTTCCTCAGTAAAGACCGAAGCAAAGAATTCATTTAGTCTCTCCGCTCTCGCCTTGTCGCCTCTTAGTGCTCCTTTAACCCCTTTATCATCTAATGGACCAACTGACTCTCTCACAGGTTTTTTGCTACGAATGTACTTGAAAAGGTCTTTATTTCGCGTTTTTGCTTCCGCAGCAAGCTTCTTTTCAAATTCTCTCTTTGCCTGCCTTATCAATGCCTTGCATTTGACTTGCCAGTGCTTGTGTTGTTTCCAGGTTTCGTCGTTTGGCTCTTTTTTCCATTTCCTGAAAGATGCTTTTTTGGCAACAACAGCCTCTCTGACCTCACCTTTAAACCATGCTGGCAGTTTTTTGGGCTTCCTTCCACTTTTCTTAAAGCGTGGAATACAGCTGGTGTTGGCTTCCAAGATAGTATTTTTCAACAACACCCAAGCTTGATGTACGTCTTTAACCTTCGCAACTGCTCCTTTTAGTTTTTTCTTAACTGTTTTCCTCATTTTATCATAGTCTCCCTTTCGAAAGTTAAAAGGTAGTACTGTGGATTTCCTTACTATCCCTCCTCCACTAATTAAATCAGAGGCGATCATGCTATGATCACTATTGCCAAGTGGCCCCAATACCCTTATCTCTTGCACTAGATCTGGTGTTCCACTAAGGACTAGGTCTAATATGGCTTCCCCTCTGGTCGGTTCATGAACCAGCTGCTCCAAGAAGCAGTCATTTATTTCATCTAAGAACTTTATCTCCCTAGCATGTCCTGACGTGACACTGACCCAGTCGATACCGGGGTAATTGAAATCACCCATTATTATTACTGCGCTGTAACTTTTGTTAGCTTCCTTGATTTCTTTGAGCATTTCATCATCCATTTGGTCATTCTGGCGAGGTGCTCGATAGTAGATAAAGGGGGGTTGAGATTCCATGGGAATACCAAATATTTCCACAAAATATTGCTTAAACATAACCCTAGCCGAGACTAAAGGTAAATGGGGAAAGTTAACCAAGCGAAGGTTCAAAGACCAGACTTGATTCTCCAACAGTTCAGCTTTAGATTTGATGACTGGAAAATCCTTCATCAGAGCAGAATGGTAATTCGCATGCTTTTGGAACTCAAATTTCATATCTGCAACAGTCTCCTTTAAAGTAACCAACTTTGCTTTATAAAGGTTTAATAGTAGTAGTAATGTACAGCGCTGTGTATGCCTTGTAGTGCTTTGTTGAAGTTGAGTGCCGTCGAGTCGGTGTCGACTCATGGTGACCCTCTGCGTAGGGTTTGTTCTAAACTGTGTTCAATCTTCAGTTAGGCGGCTCATTGTTGATAGAGTGGCACCCAAAGCTGCTGTTATTGTATCAATCCATCTCATTGCCGGCCTTCCTCCTTTACATTGACCTTCTACCTTGCAAAGCATTATGTCTTTCTCCAACAATCTCTCTCTTCGCATGATGTATCCAAAGTATGAAAGTCGAAGTCTTGTCAACTGAGCTTCTAAGGAAAGTTTAGGTTTGATCTCCTCTAGTACTGACTGATTTGTTCTTCGGGCAGTCCAAGATATATACAGTATTCGTCGCCAGCACCATAATTCAAAGGCATCAATTTTCTTCCTGTCTATCTTTTTCACTGTCCAACCTTTGCATCCATATGACGTTATTGAAAACACCTTGGCTTGAATAAATTGAATCTTTGTATGGAGAGAGACATCTCTGCTCTTGAGAATCTTGTCTAGGGCCTTCATAGCTATTCTGCCAAGAGCAATGCGTTGTCGGATTTCTTGACGGCTTGTTCTTTCTTTATTGACTGTTGATTCAAATAGGTTAAACCATAAACTACTTTCTTGCATTTTACCGGATGATTCATAACTTTAACATTCCAAGTCACCAACTTTAATTCAGACAACCCCATGCCTTAAATTAGATCCATAACATAAACTCACTTCAATCATCCCCACTGATCTCCAAACATTCTTCAATGATCCATGCTCCTTCCTTATCCCATTCCGTTCCCTCGCTCTCCCTTCCTTTATTTCCCACAATGTGAAGCTGGTAAAGCCTTATGCCCCCCCAACTCCAGCCCTACAAAAAAAATCTCAAATGTCCCATGAGACTGGACCCAAAGATCTGCTCCTGCACATTTATTCATTTGTTTATTTGGTTCCATTTTTTATACCACTCCTTCCAGTGATCAGCAGCGGTTTACATTGTAACATTTAACTCTGCAAGGACAGCAGTTACATATAACATTTTAGAACTATGTACATAGCAAAGATAGTATAGGAAATCAAACGCAAACTATTTACATTGAGAACTGGATATGGTCAGTTAGCTATATACATATTATTTACATTAACGTTCAACATGCACAAATCTATCTTCCCAACCCCATCCACCATGCTACCCACACATTCTCCATCTACTCTATACACAGAACCAGCCACACTATTCCTCACCACCTCCCCCCACCACTCTGCCCATACACAATTCAGATTAATACCCCACCTCCCACATCCCCTAGCCAAAGGTAGTCTCAGTCACCTTTCCCCACAGTTATTCATTTATACTATAGGAGCTTAGGTTGCCTTCCAGACACCATTCTCTCTTGGGGACTCTTTCTCCACAGTAGTACAGGCCAACACTCCACTGCTGCATCAGACACTTTTGACTCCTGCCTGCACTCTCTATTATAGGCCACTGCAGCTTCATTCTCCTCTGTGATGTCCCCCACCATTACTTGGTGCTCATTCTTCATAATGCATCTACCATAGAGCCAGTCCCTTTAGTCTAGAGATACATTTTCACTTCCACCAGTGAGATGAATATATATCATCTACCCTCCAGATTTACCATGAGCTTCACCAAATAAATGAGTCAGAAATGCAAATTAACTTTAGTGAACAGTTTTCTCACCTCTGCAAAAGCAGCATGCTTCCTTGCAGTTTCAAAGTTGTAATCTGATCCGGCAATTTTTATATTGCAATGGTCTCATCATATGCCAGTTCCTTAAGCTCCACTCCTTGACCTCATTATAAGGTGACATTTTACTTACCAGATAATGTCCTTTCCTTGAGTCCTGCTAGACCAATCCAGACAAGTGTGTTGTGTTCCCCTACCAGCAGATGGTGGAGACAGAGAGCCAATGAAATGCCCAGGATTCAATGACACCACTCCCCTGCCACTATCAGCCTGAGCCACTAGGGGCAACTCAGTATTTGTCCCAAAGCATATGGGAAGACATGGCAAACCTCACACAACCTCAATGAAGACAACAATGATTAGTAAAACAGCAGAGAAACTATTTACAGGAGAGATTGAACAGAAGGCTGGCAGTAGGATATCAGCCCGCTTGACCAACCCTGTAGACCCAAAGGTACCACTGCAATAAAACAAACCAGGGGCGGGTCCTAGACTGGTCTACCAGGACTCAAGGAAAGGACATTATCTGGTAAATAAAATGTCACCTTCCATATTGTCCTGCTATAACAGTCCAGAAAAGTGGGACATACCAAAGCTATGCCTCCACTGGGCGGGAGAAGACGCAGCAGTTCACAAAACCTTTGAGCCAAAGGCAATGCCCACCTTAGTGTGGACATCCAAGCTGTAATTCTTGACAAAAGTGGAAAGTGACACCCACATTGCTGCTCAACAAATGTCTGAAGGGGCTACCGAGCTACACTGTGCCCACTGAGGAAGCTTGAGCTCGAGTAGAATGTGCGTGCAAACCCTATGGAAACGGACTGTTCCATAACAGATACGCCGATGCAATGGCCTCCTTCATCCAGTTCCCCAATATAGACTTGGCATCCACGTCAACCCTTTGCAGGTCAGCAACCGCACAAAAAGATGGTCCAACTTATGAAAGAAAGTTGTAATCTCCAAGTACCAGAGAAGCACCCTCTGGAAATGCATAAGGCAAATATCCCTATCTTTCCCTCTATACCACTCCTTAGAAAAGAAGGATAGACAAACCACTTGGTTCACAAGAAAGGAAGATATCCCCTTGTGTAAGAAGGAAGGCACAGGCTGAATGGAAATGACCTACTCCAAAAAAAGATAGATATTGATCCCGGAAAGACAGAGCCTGCAGCTTGGAATACTGCCTTGTTGAACAAATCATGATCAAGAAAACAAACCTGAGAGTTAAATCCTCCAGAGTAGCATGCTTCAAAGGCTCAAAGGGCTCGGCATCAGGGCCATGAGCACCAGACAGAGATCCCAGGAAGGAACAAATACCAGAGGGGAGGATTCGGACAGCGAGCCCCTTGAAGACAACACAAAACATTCAAGAGCAAGGCTAAAAACATTCCAGCCACCGGACCTCTCAAACAGGATGAACTGCCACCTGGACTTCCAAGGAGCTAAGGGAAGGGCCCTTTTCCAGACTGTCCTGCTGAGAGGCCAATAGAGTTGGCACCTTGGCTGCCCTAGGAATAAGCTGTTATGCGCTGCACCAATGCGTATAGAAGTACCAGGCTCGCACGTATGCCAGGCTGGATGACCCTCCAGGCTTTGAGCAGGTTGGCCTTGACAAGGGCTCCACAGCCTGTAAGACTGGTGTCTGTTGCCAAAAAAATCTACAAGTAATCATCCAGTTAACATGGCTGTAGCCACCTGAAGCCTAAGCTCAAATTGCAGTGAGGAAGAGCCACTGGAAAAGCCTCATATGAGCAAACGCTCATGGCATCATCTTGATCCCCACTGCCATCAAGCCGAGAAACTCTAGATAATCCCAAATCCTGGGAGCCTGTTGAGAACAGAATACCTCCTCGAACAGTGCTTCCAGGGATTAGGAAGGCTCCAACATACACGCTCCCCAAAAGATGACCCAGCCAAGGCGTCCAGAAGGACACCACAGACTAAAACCAGAGATGCCTCCAACAGAGAATTGGATGAGCCAGTTGTCCAGAAATCTGCATACACAGAGTCTTTAGTGCCACAGCACAGCAGCAACCACAGCCATGACCTTGGAGAACGGCCTTGGGGCAGTGGAGAAGACAGAGCAACTAACTAAAGTTGTTAGCCAAGCATGGCAAAATGAAGAAATCCCTGCTGATCCTCCTGGATCGGGATATGAAAATAAGCTTTGGCCAAAGCCAAAGATGTTAGGAACTCCCTTTGCCACATCGCCGAAATCACAGATCTCAGAGTTTCCATTCTGAAGTGCAACATGTGCAAAGGAGCAGTGATCCTCCCTTGAGGTCAAGCATTGGTTGAAAGGAGCCTTCCTTCTTTGGCACCACAAAATAAATGGAATATCTGCCCTTGCTAAGCTCATATGGGGGCACTGTCACCATTGCCCTCAGATACAGTAACTTGTTCAATGTGACCCGTGCAGTAACTCTTTTGTCTGCTGAACCACATAGAGAGATGACAAATGCCTCCAGTACCAGCTGCTTGTAGTTCAGAACATAACCACTTTGAATGGTGTCTAGCACCCAGCGATCCTTGGTTACATCCAGGGATGGGCCCCCAAACTTTCATTGTGCCAAAAGGGAGGGACAACTCTAGAGGAGACAGAGACCCTATGCCCACAAGCCCCCCACATTACTGAAGAAGAAATCCAGAAGAAGAGAAGAAAGGCTTTCCAGGACAATAATGATGGAAGCCCCGAGACCCCGGGAAGCCAGTCCAGCGTGCCCACAAGTAACTGGCAGATGCTGGAGAGGGTGCGGCCTTGTATACTTCCCAGGACCTTTTGGCCTATCTTCTGAAAGGGTGATAAGGTTTGGCTTTCCTCAAGACCTTCAACAACTTTTCCAAGATGGTGCCAAAAGCAGCTTCCTCTTAAAGGCCAGTTGAGTTAGCCAAGCCATGGAAGACGTGTCCCCTGCCCAGTGGCAGATCCAATTCAATGCTGCATCACCATCAATAGGGCGATATCCCTAGCTGCCAAACGGACTAGAACACACCTGGCATCAGAAGGAAGACAGTAACCAACTCCAAAGGAGGGGTAGCATTATCCAGTGGGAGAGACTGAATAAACAGGGGAGGAGCTTGAGACATCAGGCCTGCACAAACCAACTGGCAAATAGCAGCTGCCGTTGCAAACGTGCCCATATGCAGAGCCCACCTTTTTATCCATAGTGTCCTTTAAAGCCAATCTGCCTTCCACAGGAATGGAAGCCCACGTAGTGACCATCATGACCTGTGCATCCACCTTGGTCATGATGGACTACGCGACACATTCCTTCTCTAGGTCAGCATACATCTTTTTACATACTTTTAACACCCTTAGGTGGGGAATCAGGATGGACCCATTCTGACCAGAATATATTCTTGATAATCTCCAGAAATGAATTTCCACACTACCTGTAGAAGTAGGTGAACCTGTGGCCGCTGCTCCATCACTGGAGCATCAGCCAAATACCAGGTGAATGAAACTCAAACAATCAATGCCACCAGCTCTCCCTTCCAGGACAGGTAGAAAATGCCAGCCTCCGCTTGATCCTTTGAAGGTGAAAAAACGTCTTCCTCCACATCAGACTCCTAAATCTTCAAGGTGAGCCCACTCCTCCCAGCTTATTAGCTTATAAACAAAGCTCTATATCATCAAAGATAGCACGTAGAGAAAAATGCATAAGTTGGCACCATGCCTGGATTTAAGCATAGCAACTGCCAATGCTAGAAATGCTGTAGATGCCAAAAGGGTGTAGACTTTCACTTTAGAGCCATCCACTGGGACCACTTCAAAGAGGTATCACCACGGCACTCTGACCTAACATCCCCTTCTCCTTTCCAATCTCCAAGGGACTTCCTTTGGCTCCCTGAGCTACAAAGGAAGGATCCATATGCTCACTGGTGCCCATAGGCAGGAGCAGAGAAAGTCTTAAATCTGGATCTCATTGGCACAGATATGAAACTTTTGAGCAGTAGTGCCAACTGTAAAGGCTTCGCTATTAACTACTGATGATTAGTACATTTTTCAATCACTTTCTTAAAAAGTTACTGTACTGCGGTGCTGCCCTTTAAACCATTCAGTAGTCAGAAAATGAGATTAACAGTAGAGCATGGTATGTATGTATGTCTATTCCTAATAATGGTGGAAATGCATCTGTTGTGCGTTGTTTTCTGTATTTAAGCTTAGAAATTGCTCAAAGGCCTTTGACCTTGTGTGTAATATGACAATCTCTTTCATGTCTCAATCTGTTATATTTATTTGGAAAGTTTTATAAAAATTCTCTCACTCCCCCCTCCAACTCTGTAAAACTGCAGGGGTTTGACTGGTAACAATGATCAAGAAAAGCTGGGTCTTTTTTCACAGGCTACAATGGAAAAGCTGAGTGCCAACAGGGAAAGAGATATTCTGCAAGATGGATATAGTCTGCCCAACTTACCTCCTATTGCAATGACATAGACCCAGAGAAATTCTGGCTTTGTTGTCATTTCTTTGTTGTCATTTGTTTGTAATGTTCACTTATCCAATGTTTTTTTTAAAATTCTATTTCTGTATTTGCTTCTACTGTGAAACATTTCATGAATTCACTACCCTTTCTTTGAAAAAATGTTCCTATGTCTATCCTCTGAGCTTCATATCATAAACAGTTTTCAAACTTCTCTTCCACTGAGAATTGTTAGTTTACTGTACATTATTAATACCTTTGAAGTTATTTGACTGCCTCTAGCATATTCTCCCTTCTCCTTTTATTTACTTAAAACTTTTATAGGCTGCCTTTCTTACAAAAAAAACAAACAAAATAGCTCACAACAGTATACTCCTTTACAGTATACATACTTAATCCACAAAAGGTTTTGTTGCAAAATGCACTATTTTGGTAGCCCTTCTCCAGGCTCTATTTTTTACTTTTTTTTTTTATTTATATGATTTTGAATATTACAATTCTACAAATGTAAGATAAACCAAGAAAAAAGACTCAAAAGAAAAAACAATCTGAAAACCTCATTCCCAAAAAGAATATATGGTAAAGCCCACATCTAGAGAGAAATAACAGATACCATAGTACAATCATGAAAAAGGAAAAAAGGCATCATAATACGCCATATTAGAAGCATATCTATTTATACCTATAAACCCCCATGCCCTATGTCTCTCTATCTGTCAAAAACGTCTGTAAATGAGATGGATCTATGAATACAAAACTTTGTCCCTGCAAAGCAATGATGCATTTGCAGGGAAATTTAAGAAAAAAGGTGGGCCCTAACTCCATGAGCCATGGCCACAGCTCCAAGAATTGGTGCCTACCGGCCTAGGTGGAATGGGTAACATTGGGGAAACACAAAAATGTTCTGCAAAACAGAACATCTTTGTGTTTAAAAAACAATCTCAAAACCTTCGGTTTTGCAGACTCAGTATCAAACATAACCAACAAAGTGTTACGCTTGGTAATAATATCCGCAGAATCCTCTAAGATGCATTACAATTATTTGATAAACTGAAGAGTAGCAAATCATCTGGACAAGGGTGTTGAAAGAATTGAAATATGAGATTGCAGACCTACTATTAGTAATCTGTGAACTATCATTAAAATCATCTGCAATACCTGAAGACTGGAGGATGGCCAGTGTAACTCCAATTTTTAAAAGGGGTTCCAGGGGTGATCAAGAGTTACAGACCAGTGAGCCTGAAGTCAGTACCAGGAAAAATGGTAGAAATCATTATAAAGAACAAAATTACTGAACATGTCGATAGTCAAAGCTTAATGGGAGACAGCCAACATGGCTTTAGCCAAGAAAGGTCTGGTCTTACTAATCTGTAATGTTTTTTTGAAGGTGTGAATAAACGGGCAGACAAAGGTGAGTCGTTGATATAGTGTATCTGGATTTTCAGAAAGTCTTTGACAAAAAAAGTCATGGGATAGGAGGCAGTATACTATTGTGGATCAAGAACTGGTTAAAAGATAGAATTAGAGGGTGGGGCTAAATGGTCAATTTTCCCAAATATCTTCTGTTCTGGGTCTGCTGCTTTTTTTTTTTTTTTTAAATTCTTTATTTATGAATTTTACCAAACAACTACAACAAATAACAACACCCCCCCTACCAACCACCCCCCCATCCCCCCCCCCCGGCTCTCCGAGGTCCCACTATGGGAAAATCCAAACATGTAGATGTGGGTAGCAAGCACCAATCAAATACATACAGGATATGGGGCCAACATCTACCAGAACAGTGTCCCTCTATCTAGGAGACACACTGCCAATGCGTGACCGGTCCATATAATCATCTAATGCCCGCCATCTACCAACATTAAGGCCAGCCTTATCCGGATGATGAAGCTTACTGTACAGCTTTTCATACTTAACAGACTGGCATACAAGGTTCCACCACATTTCCAGACATAACTTACGTGAGTCTTTCCAGTTTGTAAAAATAACTTTTAAAGCTAAGGCAATCAGAAAGTTACATATAAAACTATTTTCTCTAGTCAGACCGGGTATAGCAAAGGCTGATCTGCAACAAACTATCCCCCAGGACAGAGTAACTGAAATTTGTAAAATAGCCTGTATCTTGATCCAAACAAGCTGCCAGAACCTCTGAACGTGAGAACAATCAAACACCATATGCCTAAGTGTACCAAAATCCAGCAAGCAGGACCAACATTTAGCCGTTGAGGTTTTATCCCATTTGGCTAAGCGAACCGGGGTAATGTAGGCCCTATGTAAAAAGAAAAAAAGGGACTGAGTAATTGCTGCTGACCTGGATACCCTCGTAACAGGACCCCATGCAATTTTCCAAATGTTATGCGAGAGTGGCCCTGACGCCTCCACCTCCCAGATTTTTGTAAGCCCAAGCAACTGAGGCGATGCACTCTCTCTTAGGGAGGAATAAATTTTAGACGCTGCTCCCGCTAGGCCAGCTCCCTCCACCAGTTCTTTAACTATAAGGCAAACCGGGTGTGTCGCTGTCGGGTTAATGTTTGCTGCCGTCAAGCAGTGACGAAGTTGAAACCAATAAAACCGTGCGGAGTCAGGGAGAGAAAATTCGCTTTGCAGAATGCAGAAATCTTTCCAATCTGTGGGCTCCAGTAGCTGATCTACCAACCAGATACCGCACGCCTGCCATTTCTTCCAGGAAAACATCTTGCCATTGATTTTAAATTTAGGGTTCCACCATAAGGGGGACCTTTTACAAAGAGGACTATCAGGCTTCATCTGACTAATTGAAAGCAGATAGGCGTCTTGAGTGGCAGCAACCACTTTGCCTAATCTAGACTTCTCGGGATGTTTCGCGCCCAATAGCCACCTCAGCGAGCCGGGAGCGACAATCTGCCTCTCGAATTCCAACCACACCGGTTTAACCACCAAATCCTCTTCACCCGCCCATAGCGCACTCTGTTTCAGGAGAAAAGCCTGATGATAGAGCCGGAAATCAGGGAAGTGAACTCCCCCTTTATCCTTGGGAGCTTTCAATTTTTTCAATGCTATCCTGGGCTGCCTCCCGCCCCATAGGAATCTCGAAAGTAACCGTTCTAATTCAACATAGATACCTGAAGCCAGTGGAATTGGGAGCATACCCAGCACATAATTAATTTTAGGCATTAGGGTCATCTTTATAGCCTCCAATCTACCCCACCAAGTGAGATGTAAGGGAGACCACGCCAACACAGATTGCTTAACAGACTGTATAAGATCCTCCAAATTTTCTTGAACAGCCTGTTCCAAGGGAAATCCGTACTTGACCCCCAAATACTTAATATTCCCTGATTCCCACCGGAACGGGAATGACGCTAGCTGATCTGCTGTAGCCCACTCATTCATCGGGAATACCACTGATTTGGACCAGTTTATTTTATAGCCGGACAGCCCCGAATAGCAGTCAACTAATTTTAAAATCATGGGAATCGCTGAAGGTAACGTAAAACGCAGAAGGTCATCCGCATAAGCTGACACTTTGACTTGCCAGTCCCCCACCTCAAAACCACTGATGTCCTTGCTCTGCCGCATGGCAAGAAGCAGCGGCTCTAAAGCTAGATTGAAAAGCAAAGGGGAAAGGGGACAACCCTGCCGCGTGCCCCTGTGCAGTGAAAAGAAATTAGAGAGAGCCCCATTTGCACTAATCCGAGCCTTAGGGTTTAAATACAAGGATCGGATCATAGTAATAAATTTTGACCCCATCCCAAACCATTCCAATGTTTTAAACAAAAAAGGCCATTCCAGCCTATCAAAGGCCTTTTCAGCATCTAGTGAAACCCCCACATAAGGGCTCTCGGAATATTTCGCCCTTTCCAGGAGATTGCACAGAAGCCTGGCATTATCGGACGTGGCTCTTTCTGAGATGAACCCACACTGATCAGGGTGAATCAACCCACCCATCACCTTAGTAAGTCTATTCGCTAACACTGTGGCATATATTTTATAGTCTGTGTTAAGCAAAGAAATAGGCCTGTAATTTGTTACTTGCCATGGGTCTCTCCCGGGTTTCTCTAAAACGACAATCGTGGCCTCACCAAAGTTGCCAATTTGCAAGAGGGAATCGCCAATTGCCTCATAGTACATCATTAAATAAGGGAGCAGATCATTTCTAAACACTTTATAAAACTCGCCTGGAATACCATCAGGTCCCACCGCTTTTCCCGAAGGCAATCCAGCGATGGCCTTACTAATTTCCTCACTCATAAAAGGCTTGTCCATCTCGCCCGCCGCCTGTGCTGAGAGGCAAGGATGCTCAAGCTGTTGCAAGAATCCTTCAATTGCCCCCGGTTCCACTGAGCCGTCGGATGTGTACAAACTCTGATAATATTCAGCAAAAATTTCTAAAATCTGCTCAGTGGTATATACAGTTCCACGAACCTGATCCACAAGCACCGCTACCCGCGCTTTTTCCTGCCTTCGTTTTAAAGAATTAGCCAAAAGCTTACCACTTTTATTATTTTCCCCATAGAATTGAGATTGTTGTTTCAATAAGATATGCTCAATCTCAGAGCTTAAAATCGAGTTATATTGAAATCGAAGCCTTTGTAACCGCAAAGTAATACCAGGGTCCACTTGTTTAAGTAAGAGCCTCTCCCCCACCCTGATTTGTTCCTCTAGGATCAACAACTTGGCCCTCTTCTTTCTATATTCTTTAATGGAAAAGCTGGTAATTGTTGCTCGCAGAGAGGCCTTAAAAGCCTCCCACCAAGCCCAAATCGAGGTATCCGCAACCGCATTCACTTCAAAGTATTCCTTTAGAAATGCTCTAATTTCTACCTGAAACAGAGGATCTGCTAATAGTGATCTATTGAAGGTCCAGGCTCGCGATTGACTATTGCCCTCCTCCCATGTAACCTGTAATGAAACGGCAGCATGATCTGAGACATGTACGCCTAAGATTTCTGCACTCTGCACTCCAGGGACCAAACTTTTAGATATCAAAAAATAATCCAATCTCGACCAGGATTTGTGCGGGGGGGAAAAAAAAGTGAAATCCAGCTCATGAGGATGAAGGAGCCTCCATATGTCTACCAATCCTAGAGAGTTGAGAAGAGCCTGTAGAACCCCACGCGCGCGGGCAACCTTCTCTATCCTGGCGGGGCGTTTATCCAGCAGTGGATCTAGTGAAACATTGTAATCCCCCCCAATAATCAGAGGCCGAGAAGAGTGTTCCTGTATTGCTGCTAGTAATTCTGTAAAAAACGTAGGGTCATCCGAATTAGGTCCATAGAGATTGATAAGTGTAACCTCCACTTCCCCAATGACTATCGAGACGATTACCCAGCGACCCGCCGCATCTGCTCGCATATCAAGAACCTTGCAATTGAGAGATTTCCTCCCCAATATCACCATCCCATTTTTTTTTTGTACTGCAGGCGAGGCACCCAGTAATAAAAAGTGCCTATCTTCTAATTTCTTGGTTTCAGCTAAATCTAAATGGGTCTCTTGTAATAGAATCAAGTCAGCTTTCTGATGGTGACAGTAGGCAAGAATTTCCTTCCTTTTGATAGGATTATTGATTCCTTTCACGTTCAGTAACAATAAATGAACGTCTTTACCCATATTCAGCCAAAAATACAAACAATGGTACTTGCCCCACCCGAATTACACACCCACATATAAAAATTGTACTGTGCATACACCCCCCCGGAGAGCCATAAACCACCCCAAACATCCCATCCCTCCCCCACCCACACATCCCAAATTGGGTAAGCCAGATAGGACCAAACACGCTACCCAGCGGACCCCTCCAACCTGAGAACCTACAAACAAGGTACAGGATAGAATGCATGCCCCAGTCCACCTATGACTAGCATATTAGGCACACAAAACAGCTCTGGAAACAACAAACGCATCCACAAATGTCACAGTCTGGCCAATAGCCAGGAGTAATCCCACCCGGTCTCCCTTTCTGACCAAGTAGGACCGCAAAGTAATCTCCAAGACTGTATTCCAGCAACATAGTCACTGCATCTGGAGCGCCTCCTGTTCCACAATGAATCGCTCCAGAACCTCGGGTTCTTCAAAGTTCTTGGTGACATTGTTGAGCGTGACTCGAAGTCGAGAAGGATAGAACAAGCCATAGCGCGCTTGAAGACGCTGAAGTCTTCCTCTAAACGCTAAGAACTGCTTCCGCTTTGCCACCGTAGGTTTGCTGAGGTCCGGGTATAGAAAGAGTTTGTGGCCTTCAAACACAAGTTCCTTACAGGCCCTCGCAGCTTGCAATACTTGAACTGCGTGTTGATACCGCAAGACACAAAAAATTAAAGGTCGCGGTCTATGCGATTGCTGAATAATTGTTGTAGGAATGCGGTGTGCCCTTTCAATCTCAAATGGGCGAGCCATATGTAGTTTCATCAGTTTAGGGATTACATCCTCCAGGAACGCAATCGGATCAGACCCCTCTGCGCCTTCCGGGAGTCCAACAATCCGAATATTATTCCTGCGTGCTCTATTATTCATATCTTCCAGGGTCTTTTCCAAATGGTCGATTTTCCTCGACACCTTCCCACAAAGCAGTAGTTTTTCCTCATGAGCTGAAACTTTTAGCTCCATGTTTTCCACTCTGGCGATCAGTGATACCAACTGTTCCTTAAACTCCTTAGAGTCTGCCTGAAGTTCACAAAGACACTCACCATTGGTGTCAACCCGGGCCCGAACGGCCCGCAGTTCATTGAGGATTTCCCTAAGGCCTTCTTCGTGCTCACGCTGCGACGCCATCTTAAGCGGGGAAGGCGGATCCGCCTTAGAGCGTTTTACCCCGGAGGCTGAGGGGTTCGAAAACTCTAGTTTCGCTTGCTTGCAATTCGCCATCTCCGAACACAAATAGAGCGATTGGAATTATCTGGCTGCCTTGTAGCAAGGGTTGAGGCAGGATTAATGACTAGGTCCTCGGGAGCTCTCCGCTAGACGTCCATGCAGGTCCCTGGCTGGCTCCGCCCTCCGGGTCTGCTGCTTTTTAACATATTCATAAATGACCTGGAAATAGGAATAACAAGTGAGATAATCAAATCTGCAGATGACACAAAATTATTCAAAGTTGTTAAAGCTCATGAGGACTGTGAAAAATTGCAAGAGGACCTTGATAAATTGGAAGACTGGACGTTCAAATGGCAGATGAAATTTAATGTGGACAAGTGCAAAGTTATGCACCTAGGAAAGAACAACCCAAACTATGGTTACATGATGCAAGGTTACACATTAGGAACCACCACCCAGGAAAAAGATTTAGGCATCATTGTGGATAATATGTTGAAACCCTCTGCCCAGTGTGCAGGGGCAGCCAAGAAAGCAATAGAATGCTAGGAATCATAAGAAAAGGAATGGAGAATAAAACAAGGGATATTATAATGCTTCTGTATCGTTCCATGGTGCAACTGCACCTTGAATATTGTGTGCAATTCTGGTTACCGTATCTTAAAAAGGATATAGCAGAATTAGAAACGGTACAGAGAAGAGCCACCAAAATGGTAACGGGGATGGGAGGATACCCCTTTGAAGAGAGGCTAAAAAGGTTAAGGCTCTTCAACCTGGAAAAGAGACGTCTGAAGGGAGATATGATAGAGGTCTATAAATTAATGAATGGAGTGGGAGGGGTAAACGCAGATCGATTGTTTATGCCATCAAAATATAGAAAGACTAGGGGACATGTAATGAAGCTACAGTGTAACCCATTTAAGACAAATAAGAGAAAATATTTTTTAACTCAACGTGTAATCAAACTCTGGAATTCGTTACTGGAGGATGTAGTAAAAGCTGTTGGTGTAGCTGGGTTTAAAAAGGTTTGGACAAATTCCTGGAGGACAAGTCTATAAACCATTATTGAAAGGGACCTGGGGAATCCACTGCTTGCCCCAATACAAGCATTGTGGAACCTGTGTGTCTTTTGGGAAAACTGTTAGGCACTTGTGACCTAGATTGGCCACTGTTGGAAACAGGATGCTGGTCTTGATGGACCTTGGTCTGACCCAGTATGGCATATCTTATGTTCTAAGAATGCTGTCAGGTCCTGAATAACTGTGTGACGGAGAGAATCGAAATTCTCTTCCACAACACCAGTCACTCTGGCCCTCTGAGGCATATAATATAGCTGAATAACATCAACCATATCAGTAAGCTTCAAAGCTTCCACAAAGTACTTCTTTAAAAGAATCTCAGGAGAAAGTAAATGGGTAACCGGAAAATTAAGAAAATGAAGATTCCTAGCTCGTGTAGAATTCTCAAGGGCCTCCAGTCTAGCATGAATAATCAAAGTATCATTACTATGGGCCACATTTGAAGCTACACAAGGCTTAACCTGAGAATCTACACGAGTCACAGATTTGTCCAAAAGCGCTACCCTCTTATCCAAATCACCTTATTTATCCACAACCCCAAAGGCAAATGAACAGAAGGAAGAAATTGTGGCAGACAAATGAAGATCAATACTGTTTATTGCTCCCCAAAGATCTTTAAGGGTAATTTTTCCTTCTGGGGGAGAAAAGGCATTCAAATCTAAATCCACCGGAGCTTCCAGTTTGGGTAGTGGAGTTACAGAGGCACTATCAGAAAAACCGTCTTCCACTATAGTTGAGGATAGCGCAGACATAGCGGGGTACGTTGGGGTCAGAGCTCAATGAAGCTCCTTCTGGAGACAATATACTGGATATCAGAGGTGCCAAATGTCTGTCCATGGGCTCCACCACCATATCTGGCTGCACTATTAGGTCCATCATGTACTGCCCTTTTTCTTCCATTTCCCCATCCAGGAATATTAGCCCATTGGGACAGTAGATACCTCTGTGTGCCCTAGTATGCCAAAGGGGTGCCAAAGGGAGGTGTCCAGCCCCTTAGATCGCATCCCTTCGGTTCGCAACCCATGGGCCACAACACGCAGCTGCATGCGAGCACCTGTGCAACCAAATAGCAGGGCGTGTCTTCCAAAACATGGCGCATTATCCAGGGGGGTTAGATGCACACCATACACTCACTCTCTCTTCTCAACAATCCGGTATGCCTCCGTTGACTGTATAATGGCCACAGCTCTTTATGCAACAAGGAGAGGGGTCCTTCCATGCAGTTGCGTTGCCCTCCAAGCGCCTGTCCAGCCAAACAGCAGGGCCAGTCCTCCAAAGCACAGAGCATTATCCAGGGGGGTTAGATGTATGCCCCACACTGACTCTCTCCTCTCAACAATCTGCTATGTATCCCTTTCTCTATTTTTCTGTATTCTTTTGGAAATATAGCCTTCAAAATTGAACACAGTCTACTGATTGTGCTTCACCCTACATATTCTAGCACTCTTCTGACACTGACAACCTTAGACCATCTAATATAATCATTCAGAGACCACTCTCTTGATTGGTGTGCATTAGTATCTTCCACACCTCCCCATCATTAAATAGTATTTCCTTAGATCTCTATACCCCAAAAGCCATGGCTCTGTACTTTTCTACTTTAAATTTTATCTGCCAAGCACTTGACAATTCTTTGGGCCTGATTCTATAAAAGGATACATATATGGGAAACCCAAAAAGGGGTCTATTTTATAAAGGCAACATGGGTACCCATATGCCTTTATAAAATACTGTAGGTAACCAGAACCAGCCCCAAGAGCGTGCAATGCCGACAACACACATTAACCTCTAAATTATCCCATCTGGAAATCTGGAAAGAGGTAGAGTGATCATGGATGCCTTACAAGGGGCTTTGCTTAGACAAATGGTGACAGAATCCACCCAAGAAGATCAATGCTGGATCTAATACTGACCAACGGATATAGTCTGTCTAATGTCCCGGGCAGTGGTTTGGTATAAAAGTTAAGGTAAAGTCTAGTCACATAAAACACAAGATGTCCAACACAAGATGCAGGATAGCTAAACTAAATGGAGTCTGTGTCAGCTTGCCCATACTAAGTGAGCTCTGTTCCATCTGATACCTAAAAGACTGCATGTCTGCTGCGTTGGCACAGAGACAGATACACCAATGCCAGTATTTTAGAGGTGGACTAACATAAAGCAAACACCTTTGGAACTTGCTCCATAAGTTTTTTCTAAACTGTGGAAAAGCGCATCCCCATGGCTTGAGCCGAGACTAGGGAATACACCCGTTCCTGAAAAACCTGCAATAGCTGACGAGTGACCTAAGCACTGCTGTGAAAGGATTCCACCTGCTTTGCCACCTAGAGCAAGCCCTTCGCCAACATCCTCACTGCACTCCATAAACTTCCGGCTGGCAGCATCAAGACCCCGGGTGGGATCCGGGACTGGACTAGAGTTCCTTAAGGAACAACAATTAGCAGGTAAGTCTAATTTCCTCTTCCTTTTTGTCCCTCTAGTCCAGTCCCAGGACCACAGAGGATGTAACAAAGCAGTAAACATCAACGGGAGGGCCTCGCTAGCCCAGCCTGAAGTACCGCAGACCCATTATATATATATTACTGTATATACCATTAAGTTAATCTGTACATAGTTACCATTAAGTTAATCTGTACATAGTTCCCCCGGTTGTCCTATTGTTGAAGTTCCCTGTTCAATGTAAAACTCAATGTTACCTTTATGCATTGTAGGATGTTTCTTGTTCAATGTACACCGCACTGATTGTAATAGCGCGGTATAAAAGAATTGTTAAATAAATAAAAATAAATAAATAAAATAAATAAATAAAACACACATCCTCCCCGCCTGCACATCAAGCCAATAGTGCTTAGCAAAGGAGTGTAATGACGACCACATAGCCGCCCTACAAATGTCTACGGCTGGCACCAAGCTAACTTCCACCCACAACGACGCTTGTGCCCTAGTCGAATGAGCTCGGAGACCGACTGGAACAACTCTACCTCTTAAAATGTACGCAGCCGCAATCGACTCCTTCAACCACCTGGAAATGGAAGACTCAGCCGCAGCCTCTCCCTTTCGCGGACCGCCAAAGGCCACAAACAACCTATCCGACTTCCGGAAGGACACAGTCCCGCGGAGGTACCGCCGGAGCACGCGACGCACGTCAAGAAAATGCAGTCTGCTATCCGATTGTCCACTGTGTTCCCCCGAAAACACCGGGAGCGATACTACCTGGTTAACATGGAACGCCGAAACTACCTTGGGCAGAAACGCTGGTACTGTACATAAGACCACCTTGTTGTCGAAGAAAGAAAGATACGGCTCCTTACATGACAAAGCTTGCAACTCCGAAATCCATCTAGCGGAACAAATCGCCACTAGAAACACCGTCTTCAAGGTCAAATCCTTCAAGGAGGCCTTAGCCAAAGGCTTAAATGGCGGCTTCAACAATGCCTCCAACACCAAGTTCAGGTCCCACGCCAGCACCGAGCATCTACACGGCGGCCGCATGAGCAGCACGGCTCGCAAAAACCTTCGAATGTTGCCATGAGCCCCTAACAGCTGCCCTTGAACCTTGCCTCGGAAGCAAGAAATCGCTGCCAACTGTACTCGCAACGAACTTGCCGCAAGTCCTTTGTTCACACCAGCTTGCAAGAAGGAGAGAATCTGAGGAACCGACGCCCCCAACAGCCGCAGAGCTCTCTCCGCACACCATCCTTCAAAGACCCACCAGACTCGAACATATGCGAGCGAGGTCAAACACCTACGCGCCCTTAGCAACGTAGAAATGACCGCTGGGGAATAACCCTTAGCTCTCATTCTCGCCCTTTCAAGAGCCATGCCGTAAGCGAGAACTGAGCCACTTGAGGCATCTGCAACGGCCCCTGTAACAGCAGGTCCTGTTGCTGAGGAAGCCTCCACGGGTCGTCCACCAGGAGTCTCACCAAATCTGCATACCAAGGCCTCCTGGGCCAATCGGGAGCTATCAGAACCACCTGCCCTCGGTGTCGCTCTATGCGCTGCACACTCGACCTATCAGGGCCCAAGCCGGGAACACAGAGCAGGCCGTCCACTGGCCACCTTTGCGCCAACGCGTCAAGCCCCTCCGACATTCGCTCCCTTCTTCTGCTGTACAATCTCACCGCCTTCGCCGACTCAAAGGTTGCCATTAAATCCATGACCGGCGGACCCCAACGCCTCACGAGCAACGCAAACACTTCCGGGTGAAGAGACCACTCGCCCGGGTCCACCCTGCGACAACTTAGGAAATCCTCTTCGACACTGTCCACTCCTGCCACATGCTGCGTCGACAGCCCCTGCAGATTCTGCTCGGCTCAGTCTAGCAGCTGACCCGCTTCTTCCTCCAGAGCCGCACTTCC
The DNA here is from genome assembly GCA_033557465.1 of Ichthyophis bannanicus. Classification (NCBI taxonomy): domain Eukaryota; kingdom Metazoa; phylum Chordata; class Amphibia; order Gymnophiona; family Ichthyophiidae; genus Ichthyophis; species Ichthyophis bannanicus. Next base: position 289,666,511 of record CM066037.1, on the reverse strand, counting down.
TGTGCCGCCCTGTCGATTGATGTAGGCTACCGTGGCCGCATTGTCGGACAGCACCCTGACCGCCGTCCCCCTCAACCACGTCCGAAATTCCAACAGGGCCAAATACACTGCTCTCATCTCCAGCCTGTTGATGGACCACTCTCTCTCCGCCTGGGACCACTGACCCTGAGCTAAACGGCCCTCGTAATGCGCCCCCCATCCCCCCAGACTTGCATCCATCATTAGAAGTCTCCAGGAGCGAGGCTCTAGGGGCATGCCATTCTCTAGACTTTCCTTCCGTAACCACCATCGGAGATCCCTCCAAACCTCCAGTGGACAGACCAGGCGACAAGCTAAAGAGTCTGACTGATGTGACCATCTCCAGAGGAGAGCCTTCTGTGACGGGCGCATGTGAGCCCTGGCCCACGGCACCACTTCGATGGAGGCCGCCATCGTCCCGAGGAGCTGAAGGTACTGCCACGCCGAAGATGCGCGCCGTGCCAGAAACCTCCCCACCAACCTCTCAATGCTCGAGCCCGGTGATCCGGGAGAAAAACCGCGCCCTGCTTTGTCTCGAAGCGTGCCCCCAAATACTCCAAGGATTGAGAGGGAATCAGACTGCTCTTCGCATGGTTTACCACCCAGCCTAAGGACTCTAAAACCTGCACCACCCGGGCGGTGGCCTTGAGACTCTTCTCCTCCGACTTTGCTCGAATCAACCAATCGCCCAAGTACAGGTGCACTAGTATTCCTTCCTTCCGCAGCCACCACCACCATAATCTTGGTGAACACTCGAGGCGCCGTCGCCAGCCCAAACGGCATTGCCTGAAACTGGAAATGCCCCATGGGCAGCACAAAGCCGAGAAACTTTTGATGCTCCTGACGAATAGGAATATGCAAATATGCCTCCATGGGGTCTAGGGAAGTCAGGAATTCCCCCTCCATGACTGCCGCTATCACGGAGCGCAGCGTCTCCATGCGAAAATGAGACACGCGAAGACAGCGGTTTACCCGCTTTAAATCCAGGATCAGCCGAAACGTGCCTTCCTTTTTTTGTCACCACGAAGTAGATGGAGTATCGACCGTACCCGCACTGCTCTTCGGGCACGGGCACTACTGCCTTGAGCTGTAGCAGACGCTGCAGAGTCTCCGACACCGCGAGTAGTTGGAGCGGAGCCCTGCAAGGGGACACGACAAAGGAATCTAACACTGGCCGATGAAGCTCTAGAGCATAGCCTTCTTGAATCACTTCTAACACCCACTGATCCGACGTAAGACTGGCCCAGGCAGGGTAGAACTCCTGTAGCCTTCCTCCCACGGGCAACACCCCTACGTGAGCCGGCCTCATCTCATTGTGCCTTTTTGAGGGATGAGGACTGAAAGGGGGCGAAACCTCTACCTGCCCCCCGAAATCCCCAGAATCCCTGCCCCCGCACCGGAAACCTCGCCCACTGCATTTGGCTAAAACGAGAGGCCCGAAACCTCCGGAAATCCTGCTGAGTCCCTTTGAAACTCGAAGCTCCTCGGCCTTGTTTGGGTTTATCCTCAGGCAGGCATCCCCCCTTGGATTCCCCCAGATCTTTCACTAACTTATCTAACTCCTCACCAAACAACAGCTTGCCCCTGAACGGAAGCTTACTAAGACGAGCCTTAGACGACCTGTCCGCTGCCCAGTTTCTTAACCAGAGATAACGCCGCGCCGCAACGACCGATGCCATACGCTTCGCAAGCCCCCTGATGAGGTCATAATGAATATCTGCCAAGTAAGCGGTTCCGGACTCCAGCCTTGACACCTCCGCCTCTTGATCTCCTGACTGTTCCCCCTGCAACCGCTGGGACCATCTCAGGCAGCCCCTCACTACCCATGCCCCCGCAATTGAGGCCTGCATGGACAGGGCACTAATATCAAACACTTGCTTCAGCAAGGTATCTAGTTTTCTGTCCTACACGTCCTTTAGCGCCGTCGGCCCCTCTACGGGGATCGTGGTCTTCTTTGTGAATGCCGAGATGGCTGCATCCACCTTCGGCGAGCAAAAAAGTTCCCTATCCTGATCTAAAAGGGGATATAACTTAGCTATTGCCCTGGAACCTCTCAGGGCCGACTGCGGTACGTCCCACTCCTCTTGGATCATAGCTTTAAATACCCAATGAATGGGGAACACTCGCTGGGACGTACGCACCGCCTGTAACAGCGGATCCTCCAGGACCTCACTTGCCGAAGGTTCTACAGATGGCATGTTCAGCATCTTCAACGTCTCGGCAATCAGGGCAGGGAGCTCTTCCTTCCTGAACACGCGGACTACTCTACTTTGTTGCTCCCCTTCAGTTAACTCTCCTTCTTCCAACTCCTCTTCAGATCCGGCCGCGAAATCCTCACTACCGGCCTCTAGGTCATCCCAAACCAGAGACGCCGAGTCCCCTACGCTCGTCGCTCTGCTCTTTTTGGATGGCACCGGCTCCACCTCTGCCGAGCCCTGACGCTTCTGTCCCCACGGGCTCTGAGCCAATCCCACCATAGCTGTCTGCAATAATGTAAAGGCTTGTTGCATGAGGGAGAAAAAATCCGGCGGGATCCCCACGGAACACCACGCCTGACTGTCCATAGGCGGGAGGCCTACTCCTTCCCCCGAAGGCGTCCCGGCCCCCTGCTCTCCGACAACCAACGGAGCCGTCAGGCTCTCTCCCTTATCCCGACAGCCTGACAAGTGGTCCCCACTGGACCCCTCCAGAGGGTCTTCCATAACGACCGCTTTGCGGGTGCAGTTCCTACACACACCTGATCCTAACAGCTCACCCCTCCTTGTACCACACACCAGACAGCGGGGCCTAGCTGGCATAACCCCTGCCCAAAAGACCCCTCTGTTTCCTTCCTGTTCTCCTGACTATCCCTAATAGCTCTCCCCCAGAACAAGTTTGGGGGTTTTTTTGTTTTTTTTTAAATACTACAATTTCCCACCATCGGGAAAGCCCAGTGCCAGCCCCCGAATGCTAAAACGAGGCTGCACACGCCGAGAAACTGCAAAAATAAACGCCGTTGTCCTCCGTGGGTTTAAAACATGGCCACTATCGTGCTTCCCGCGCGAAAACGGGAGGCCGGCCTTACTCCTTCGCCGAAGCCCCCGCTTTAGTCCTCGTCCCCCTGGACCCTTCAAATTAATTTCCCCACTGCTCGGACTCACCTGCCGCCCCTGAGAGGGTCGAGAAGAGTTGGGGTGAATGCCGGAGCTCAGCCGGACTGCGGCTTCGGCTCCGGCGTCTCTCACGTGTGCCAGCTGCTTTTCAAATGCCTGTCACCGTGTACAGAGCCTGCAACCTGCTCCTCACCAGTTACCGCGGGTTCGGGAACAGGGAGGCTAAAGTGCTGCAGCAGCCCTCTGAATGCTCGTTTAAACGAAGGGGAGAAACCCCGGGGGGGGGGGGAGGAGGGAGGAGGAAGAAAGAGAAACAGAAAGAAATCAAAGAACAAACTTCAGGCAGCAGACATCAACGAGACCTCCAGCCGCAGCAGCACCTGTAAGTAACAAATCAACTATTAGAACCAAATCTCCCAGTAAACTAAGGCCCCAAAAACCCACTACTGGCTCTGCTTATTTGTGCTGAGTGAGCCTAGAGCTCAGCTCCTCTAGCTGCTTGGAGACTGAAAGTACTGGAGAGGAGGGGGCGGTCCTTGGCTACTTATGCAGAGGTCATCAAAGCGATGATGTATTTCAGTCTCCAAAGCTGCTGGAGGAGATTCTAAACTCTATGGTTCCGGGACTGGACTAGAGGGACGAAAAGGAAAGACAGTTGTTAATTTTTGTCAGAATGGGGGAGACAGGGTCGGTGTAGAACAGCAATAGGATGTCATCTGTGTAATAGTATGCGGAGGCACCCTGCTGCTGGATAACAGAGGCAAGGGGAGCTAGAAAAACATTAAAAAGAAGTGGTGCCAAGACAGATCCCTGTGGAAACTCACATGAGAGGGGAAGAGGAGTGGACTGAATGCCTTGAAAAGAAAAAGAGTACATGCGGTCAGTGAGAAAAGAGTGATACCAGCTAAGGACTGTACCATGAATACCTGAGGAGTGGAAGCGCGAGAGGAATAAAGTGATTTACAAGATCGAGCACAGAAGATAGGTCAAGAGACAAAGTGAGAGATACATTACCCGTTCAAAAAATGCCTAACCTCATTTACAAACGAAAGAAGAATAATTTCCATACTGTGTCCCATCTGAAATCCCAATTGCCTAGGGTGCAGAAAGTTAGTGTGCTTGAGATGGATGTTCCAGTCCTTCTTTCCAGATTAACCGATAATGCCTCCTCCTTAGCTTGCATACCCTGCAATTCTGTTGCTTTAATATAATTTTTTTTTTACATATACCGCCACTGCTTCCTACACTGTTCTTCCTGAATACATTACAGGCCAGTACAATTATGTCTCCATGGCTGCCACTAAATCCAAGTCAGCCTCTTCCATTATAGCTTCTAGATCCAGAATCTTATTTCTCATACTACAGGCATTAGTATATACTGTTTTTCAGATGTTGCCCCGTTTTCCCATTTCTACAAAAGTATTTAATGTTTTACTTTCCTGAGGGTTTATACTTACCTGAGAGCCTTGTTCACATATGCACAGATATTCTTATCCTCAGATTCATTATTCATACTCGCATACAGCTGGAGGAACAATAGCAGTGCCTCTTGCTGTTACCATGATGTTTTCTTGGCCAGGTGATGAGCTGCAGTACATGATCCCTGCAGTGTTGTGGTGTACAGAGACACTGCAAGACACTATTTAAACAGACCATATCTACAGTATTTTGTTCATGCGGCACAACTGAAAGACATTATAATTTCTCACAATGCATAGCAGCCTTTATAAAAGGGGCAAAAATAGCGAGTAACAGCAGATGCCTTTCTGGTTCAAGATGTGTCCATTCCTTTGTGCATGACATAGCAGCCTATATGTATAGTGACAGGCAGCATTCCTCTCCAGAGCTGAAAAGCTTTGCTAAGTATGCCCATTTGAGATGATTATGAACAGTAGAGTCCATGAGTGACAGTAGAAGTTCCATTTCTCACTGCCCCTACACTTGGTTGCTTAGATTTAAATTCTAAGCTGCCAGATCATGACAGCATTGCTAGGGTTTAAATACTGGAGTTTTGAGTCATTTTATGTCAACCACCTTGCTGCTTTATTTTCTAAAGGTGGTATGTATTAAGTAGATGGAATTTGTTGCCCGGAGTGATTAAAGATTAATTCTGTGCAGTTTAGATAAAAATTAACAATTTTTATTTTTTGGCTATATTAAGTTAGTTTTATGATTGTGTATTTTAGTGTTGTATTGTGTATTTTAGTGTTGTATTATGCTAGGCAGGAATTTCTGCATCTTAAGAATCTATAGTGTAGTTTTATTTATGCGAGCTTTTTGTTATATCTTTCATGAATTTATGATTGTAAGCAGCCTAAACGTGTGGGGTAGAAATGATGTAAAATAAACAAAACGACATAAAATAAAATAAGCAAAAGCTGTGTTTGCTATCTGTGGAGCTAGTGCTATTACTTTATGAGCAAGGCAGCTGAGCTGTTTATTATGGAGAAAGCGGAAAAAAGACAGATGGATTTCAGGTTTTTTTAGGGGAAAGGGTGAAGTTTCATGTAAGAAGAACAGGTCTTATATTGTTTCTGTCTCTTTATATTGTTATTTGTAAACCGCACCTGATCCATGGGAAAGTGCGGTATATAAGTGTTCGTTAAATAAATAATAAATAAGTTGGTTACATGTTTGCCTTTCAAGGCTGCAGTTCTTCATGCTTTGTAACTTTTTAAGCTACAGATATTAGGAATGTGCATCCATTAATCCACACTCAATTTGTTAGTGCTGTGTAAAAAAAATTGTATATGCTAAGGGGCCCTTTCACTAAAATGTGCTATATACAGTTAGCATGGATTTTGTCACGTGGTAACAGCATGGTCCGATTTCCATGCCAATTGCGACTCATGTGGTGAAGTAGTAAATGGACAGTTTGGGGCAGAGAGTGGGCATGGTGAGTGCCACACAATCAGAGCGAGGGTAAAAACCATGTTCTAACTTCAGCTCCTCAATAAGTGGAGTTAAGTGCACCTAAAGCAATAGCATCCCACGTTACAGTACAGCACAGCATGTTAACTGCCGGGAAAATGTTGTCCACGCCATTTACAGTGAACATGGTGGTTCTGGGTCACCAGGGATCAGCATTGGCTTGACATCGCACATTTCATTTGCAATTTTTACATGCTTCTGGTGCTTTAGGTGCAAAACCACAGCACACTTTTGTAAAAGTGCCCCAAAATTAATTTAACCCATGCTAACCTATAAATTAACACGTTAAGTCAATTACTGCATCCTAAAAAATTCTAACGCACATTAAAACATTTTTATTAAAACAAAGAGATGAAACAAAACTGAAAAAACATCCAAAAATCAGGGGGAAAAGCCAAGCAAACCAAAAACAAATCAAATATTTTTTCCCTGTACACATCCATAAAGTTTGTTCTTTTTTATATATATTTTTATCTAGTTAAGTGCTTTTTTGTGGGTAAATTATGGCTATTTTTTTCTCCTTTGCTCCACATGGATGGGGACCAGGATATATCTAGTGGAATGGTAAGTGGAACTGTTTCTAAAATATGAATAAGGAGGTGCAGGAACCCACAGGGATTGAGATCCATGTGCAGTGTAAGGCACAATTTTACAAATTTACACATGGGAAAAACTGACAGAGGAAGTCTGACAATTTACACGTCTAAGTACTGCCATTTCTCAACATGCACATGTAAACATCAATACTTACACGTGTATCTGAGCCGTTATGCAAACCTAGACAAGCAGATGCTTTTAAGTAACTACAGAGGATTTTTTCTTTACCACATTTCAATTTGAAAGGGGGAAATAAACAGTGGGGGATTAAAGGAGATATCGCCTTTAATTCCTCCTGTAAAGGGATAGCCAAAAGGAACACTTTTTAAATACCTATTTGTGTCAGGGAGCAGGTCTAAATCTGGATGTGGACAATTTTGAGCTTACATGTATATTCTCCATATGAAATGGGGAATTTACATTTAGATTTTTGTCCAGTCCAGGCCATTCCCCCAACACCCCGCTGACATAATCCTGTGCAGTTCTGACATGATATAGATATCCTTATGTAAAATGAGCCTTTTCTAAAATCGCCTTTTACAGTAACATAGTAACATAGTAAGTGACGGCAGATAAAGACCAGCATGGTCCATCTAGTCTGCCCAGCAAGATGGCAAGAGTAGGTGCACCTGTCGCTCTGTGCAGGCTACCCCTCCCCATGTTTTTGTTTCTGTTTAGGGGTGAACCCACCACTCCATGTAGGACACCCTTATAGTGGGCAAAAAATTAAGGCAGGGTCCAAAATATCAGAATTTTATTAGAAAAGTACGTGTTGGGGGAGTGGCTAATTCCAAGATGGCGACAGAGCAGTGCTGAGCCGAAAATGCCTAAACGAAAAGGCATTTTTTGGATATTACTGTCTGGCTGACGGCTGAGGGTTTTCGTACAACCCTCTACCGAAAACCAGTACAACAAAATACGCTGCTTCATTATGGAAGTTTCCATCCAAGGGCTTTGAAACAAGGGTTACCCTTCGGCCAATTCCTTCGGCTGAAACGAAATTGCTCTTCTCTGATGGATTTTAAAAAACATGCAGTAGAGCTGTCACAGCGTCTTTTCCGAAGGGGTTACCCTACTTGGGTTATTAATCGGGCGTATAAACGAGCACGTTTTATACATGTTGAATGGCTGGAGACCCAGCCTAATGCTCCTGATTTGGATCAAGAATCAAAGATCACTGGAGTTCTTCCTTATGTTAGGGGAATTCACCAAGTTTCCAAGTTGCTAAAACAATTTTGGCCAGTATTGAGTGTGCATGCATGTTTTCGGGATAAAACCCTACAGGTGGCCTACTCTAGAGGTTCCAACTTCAGAGATCTCCTTATGAAGACCACGGCTTCTCAAGATCGTCCAGAGACTTGTCATACAGATACAGGTCATTTTACATGTGGCTCTTGCATTTACTGTGCGTTATCTATAGTGGGACCTGAATGGACGGACATTCATACTGCTCGAGTTTACTCTACGAAATGGCATACGGATTGCTCGTCTCGGTTTGTTGTATATTTGATCATTTGTCCTTGTACATTTTATTATGTGGGACGCACTATACGTGCCATTCGATTCCGTCTGTCTGAACACGCATCGAGAATACGGACAAAATCCTTCTCAGCTCCCATAGTGGACCATTGCCTGTCTTTTGGCCATGCATTTGAATCATTGCGGTGGAGGATATTGGATTATGTTCCACACGACCCTCGGGAAGGAGATCGAGAACAAAAACTACAAAATTTGGAACAACGCTGGATTTATAAATTACATTCAGTCTCCCCTGGGGGATTGAACCAACAGATTGACTGGCATACTATATTCTAATGAGTGTACCCAATGAGGGATTCCCTGATGGTGGGTGTTTCCTCTTAACAAAGGGTCTATGGTCATTGGCGGTTTAGTTCCCATACGTGATGTTGACGTCAGACGCTGAAGATTTAAATGGCTGACTACATTTCCAAATTGTTAGCTAAACATATCGTTGCCAATGTTTGCATATGGACGTACCTGAAGCAGGGTTTTCTAAAAAATTCATACCCGAAACGAGCGCTGCGTCGAGATAGTCCTTTACGGTCTATTGGCAATATGGATGGTATTCGTTACTGAAGCTAAGTAACATTTTAAATATATTAATAAAAGGAGATATCACAGCGGTGCCTTGTAACCATACATAGCGCTGAGTTGAAATCGTCTCCGACAAAAATATTTTTCTAACACAGGGAGTCTTATATTATCGGGATTTTTAGGTTTTTGACTTAAACGAAAAGGCAAGCAGAAGGTTTTTCCCACAGAGCCTCCGCTTGCTAGTGTGGGATCCATGGATCGGTGGTTTGTTCGGCTAACTGAGCAACAAGTTGGGGAGATACGAGCGGGCTTGGTTTCGCCGGCTGAGGAGGTTCTGGCGCTTCCTGCCCTTGATGTGTCTCTCTCCCCTGATGGGCGCGCTCCTCCTCCGGCCCCGAGCCTTCCGGTGACTCCTCCTGCGGGTGGAATCGAGTCTTTCTCCAAAGTGGTGGGAGTGGTAGCTCACGAGCAGGGCCTGCTCGAAGTGGTCTCCGGTAAACAGTCATTTACAGCAGGAGCTGCAGGCTCGGCGGTGTTTCCAACTTCGATGGCAGCGGTTTCCACCCAAGGACTGAGTGGGTCTGGGGAAGGGAATGTTCCATTTCTTCCAACGACAGTGTCTAAGTCGCTGTTGGGCTTCACTTTCCCGCGTCCAGCTGTGATCTCTCTGGAGAGCATTTGGGAGGCGATTTCTCAGTTTTCCACTGTTGTAAGTTAGCAGTTGGCTTTGTCTACCTCTCGGGTGGATAAGCTTGAAGACTCCTGCTCCAAACTTAAGTCTGATGTGGTGGATATTAAAGGGAAAGCAGATATTGTAGACCAGAAACTGTTGCGGGTTTCTGAAGTATCGGCATCCTTAGTAAAGGATAATATGGCCATAAGGTTGAAGCTGGACTCATTAGAGAATGCTACCAGGTCTTCCAATATCCATTTGCTTAATTTTCCTATAGTTCCTGCGGTTGCTCCTTTGGAACTGTTTAAGAAGTATCTTCAAGAAGCACTGTTGGTGCCATATGATTTAATTCCTCCAGTATCTAAAGTATACTTTTTGCCATCAGGTAAGAAAGTGGGTGAGAAGGTAGCTGGATCGTTGGATATGGATTTCCTGGACGTATCAGCTTTGCTTCAAACTCCTAAGGACGATGACTTAGTTGTTTCCACCATGTTAGTTACTTTTGCATTACCATCGGATAGAGATTGGATTCTCAAGCTATATTTCAAAAAGCATGCCAACTTGTTTATGGGTAAGAGAATTTCGATCTTCCCAGATGTGGCCAGAGAGACTCAAAAAAGACGCAAATCTTTCTTGTTATGTCCTGGGGTGACTCAGATGGGGGCTTTCTTTTGTACTTCGTTTTCCATGTAAATGTATAATTGTATTTCAGTCCCACAAATATGTTTTCTTTCAGCCTGAGGACCTGTCTTCCTTTATCAGTACCCATATTGTTACATCTTCTCCTTCTTGAGTGGTTCCCCATTATTATGGAGTAGAATGCTTGGTTCTCTGCCCTCTCTTGGTTTTTGATATAACTTTTTTTTTTTTTTTTTTAAATCATACCGGTGAGTTCCTGTCCTCTGTATGTTTGTTATGCTGCTCTCCCCTTTCTGAGGACTATGGATACTCTTGTATAATGTTTCTTGATTTGTTTTCTTATACTGTTATTGAGACAGGTGTATCTTTACTGTACAAGTGTGTTGTTTGATTAATTGTAAAATGCATAAATAGAAAAAAAACAAAAAACAAAGTACGTGTTATTGTCACTTTCATGGTCAAAAGCTTTAAGAACCAAAGACATATGTCATTTTCAAAGTTTTATTCAGGAAACAATATATGTGTCAATATTTGATAGGGTGTCCATGATTTTTCAGCACAGCCTAGATTTTTGTAGGCATACTGTTAACTAGCGTTTTACAGTATGCCGGAGTGATTTCGTTGACCCATACATGCTTGAGTATGTCCTTTAAATCTGCTTCTGAAGTGTGACTAATCGCCATGCTGATTAAATAAGTAAGCACGTGTGACATCTCCACAGTACATTATTTAACAATAAATTGTAGAAAAAGATACCTGCCCTAATTTTTTGGCCACTACTGTACATGTGGACACAATTTGCACATGTAAATGGTCGTAAATACAAGTTAACCGCGAATAGGGCTTCTAAAATAACCCCCAAATTCAGCAGAGCTGTAAATTGTGAAGGCCATGGTCCATTTAGTTTAGGTCCCTTAAAGAACCAGGAAAGCCAGGATTCAAATCCCACTGATGCTCCTTGTCATCTTGGGCAAGTCACTGCCCCAGGTACAAACTTAGGATTAGAGTTGCTAATGTGATCTATTGCATCAGTGCACACCAAAGGCATTTACACACATCATTTTACCACAGGTCCCACTTTATGCAATGGGACTTAGTATTAATGATGTACATTAACAGCATTAGCACACAGTAATGTAACAGCGCATGTTAGTAAGTCCAGTTGTTAAACTGTAAGCCCTCTGGTTACAGGGAAGGTTCAATTTTTCATTCCTGATAATTATCTTTCCTTTAATCATACCAGTCCAGATGAATGTGTATCAAGCTACTCCTTCTGCAGCCGAAGAAAAAAATATTCATGTTCGCCTCCGGCCAGTGTAGCAGGGAAGCATACCATTATTGCATGCAGAAAGAACATTACTCCATAAATAAAATCTTAGCATGCCTTCTCTATTTCAATTTCTTCTTGTCCTTCTACTTAACCGTTTCTGACTGGGAGGGGATCTGGACTAATGGAAAGACAATTATCAGGTAGGATATAATTGAACTTTCCTTATCATCTCTGCCAGACCAGTCCAGGTGAATACCCAAGCATTACTCTTTACAGATGGGTCAAGTGAGAAACTGCCTGCAATACCACCACACCAAAGACCGCTTGATTCTTGGGCTGCACGTCTAGTCTATAATATTTAGGAAATGAATGTAGGAACACCCGCATGGCTGCCCTAAAAAAAATCTTCAGGAAGATCTCATGCACCTCTGCTCAGGATGTTGACAGTGCCCCTGTAGAGTGTACTCTCAACCTCTCTAGTACTACATGTCCCTTTGCCAAGTATGCCATTTCTATAGTCTCCTTAATCCACCTAGATAAAGTCACCTTTGCTGCTACCTGCCCCTTCTTTGGACATGCGTACAAGACAAAGAGCATATCAGTATGTCTAAATGACTCCCGGACATTTAGGTAGTGTTTAGGTATTCTACAAAACATCCAAAGAATGGAGGTGAGGCTGACACTCACCCTCCGTCTCTCAAAGTGTTGGCAAGAGTATCACTTTAGGAAGGAATGAAGGCACCGGATGTCAACCTTTGGCTAAACTGATCGAATTATTAGGTCCATCATATTATATGTATGTAGATGATTTGCACATTTTTGCATGTTTTCTCAAGAAAGAGATGGGGTGGAAGCCAACCTGAATAGTGATTTAGATGAGATAAAGTGATTGAGGAATAAGCCTAAACTTGCTCCAAGACTGAAATAGTGTGGCTGCTTAGACCACATCTCTCTATTAGTTGCCTACAAATTATATTTAAAACTGGTTGATGAGTTAAAATTATTGGGAGTGATTCTGGATTCATCTTTAAGTATGAGCAAGCAAATTTTTACCATAGTAAAAAAAGGATGCTACCATCCAATGGAATATAGGCTATCTACACTGCAATAGTATTTTACACAAGATATGGTTACTGTTATTCATGCTTGGCTTACCATAAGACTGGATTATTTTAATTCACTATATATAGGGTTAACTATCAGCTACAAAGGTTGCAATTGCTGCAAAATACGGCAGCAAAGTTGATTAGAGGTAATAACCCTAGGAACATATTCGGCCTGTTTTATAAAACTTTCATTATCTCCTTTTGGAGCACAGGATTAATTTTAAAATGTTGGTGTTGGTATTCATGGAACACAGAGGAAGCTTGGCCCTCGCACAGGGATACGAACAAACACAGGAAGCGAGGGACGGATATGGTCACTGGTGCTGATTTTATTCAAATAGAAACCCCAACGCGTTTCGGCAGTACACCTTCTTCAGGGGGTACGCATGAAAGGCACCAATTGTTTGTTTTAGTCTTTTAAAAGACTCCAATCTATTCTATGCTGGAGAGCTGAATCAGGAGGAAATCTAGGGTGTGTATCAGCCTTTGAAACATACAAACTCACGAGTTCAAATTGGTGCCTTTCATGCGTACCCCCTGAAGAAGGCGCACTGCCGAAATGCGTTGGGGTTTCTATTTGAATAAAATCAGCACCAGTGACCGTATCCATCCCTCACTTCTAGTGTTTTTATTCATGACATTGCATAACTGTGGCCTAAATCTCTTGAAGTATGTGTTTGGCAGTATAAACCAACTAAAGCTTTGCACTCTTCTCAAAAGGGGTTGTTAAAAGCCCCTGGTGGGATATAGCTTATAGAAATTAGAAATGGTACATTATTTTCTGTTGCTCCTACCCTCTGGAATAAGCTTCTAGTTGAGTTGAAAGATGTTAATGATATATTGTATTTTCGCAAATTGTGTAAGACATGGCATTTACATTTACATATTTATTGCATTTTATCCAATACAATAAAACAAAGAGAACAAGAAAACCATCATATTACACCAAATAATTACAATCAATTAAGGGAAACAAACTAAAAAGAAATAGGCAAAATAATTTAAGAAAACATACTATATCCAACGAAGGTCAAGCCCACATCAAGGGTTTGTGCTAGAAAAATAAAGTACCAAAAAATAAACAGGAAATAAAGGCATACGATGCCCATATTTGGAGAGACCAATACTTGACCCCCACATCCGCTATTACCTCACTTATGCCTATCCACAAGAAAACTTTCTAAATGAGAAACATCAACAAATATAAAAGTTTGTCCCTGCAAGGTAACAAGGCACTTGCAGGGAAACCTCAAGAAAAAAATGGCACCCAAAGCCAATACTCTCGGCTTTAACTGAAGAAATTGTTTCATACAGGCCTGAATAGCTCTGCAAACATCAGGAAACATCAATATGGGTTGACCACAAAATACCATTGATTTATTTTGAAAAAACAAATTAAGTATTTTAATTTTGACCGATTCAATTAAGAAAGTTACTATTAAAGTATTCCATGTGGTGGTAATATCTGTGTAGTCCTCTAGGAACTCAGTTAAATTCTGAGTACCAGTGGGACTTAAGGAATCAAAGCCACCAACCCCCCATGGGGGGCAATCTAGCTTTAACAGGAACAGAATAGGCCTGAACTACTTCAACCACAGTAGGCAATTTCAAAACCTCATTGAAATACTTTTGTAACAAAATTTCTGCAGACAGTAATATAGGGAAAATTTAACACGTGGATTCTTTGCTTGTGATGCATTCTCCAATATCTCATCTTTAGCAAGTAATATTGTGAGATCCTTAACATAACTAGCATTCAATGCCATACAAGAAGACATTTGAGCATTAAATGAGGAAATAGACCTATCTACCACCAACAGACGGGTATCCAAATCAACCAGCTTCGAGGCTGCTCTGTGTGTAAAATCACACCGAGAACTAACCGTGCTGGAAAGTCTCGAATCGATATTTCTGATGCCTCCCAGATGTCTTTTAAGGTAATTACTGCCTCCTTACCATCCTCTACCACTACCAAGCTCTCTGCCGTGGAAACCAACATAACAGGTTTTGGGACCAAAACAATTGAAACTACATCATTTATCTGAGGAGAATCCTCTGGCACAATAGTGGAAGACAAAAGGGGGAATGGATGCGGTGGTGGAATTCTACCCTCAGAGCCAAGAGTTCTTCCTTCGGGGGATAACTGACCAGCTGGAAGAGGAAACACATTCCTGTCCATGGGACCGAGGACAGTGCCAACTGAGGAAACAACCGGACCTTCCTTAGCAGAGCTTTTGTTCTTCCTCATATCTTCCAAGGACAAACAGATGGGTTCCCTTCAGCTCTGCAAGATCTTTATCAGGTAGGAGGTCGTCCACCAAGCAAGCTTATCCACACCACTGCCTGCCAAACGCCACAGGATAACCAAAGGCACACAGCTAGTCAGTCACTGGGGCAGATGGAAAAGCCCTTTTCCGTGACTCCTCCTGCACAACACCAGGGCGTGTAGCAGCCGCAGATCTTTAACAGCTAGGAGGACCCCCCACCAAGCAGGCTATCCACACCAGTGCCTGCTGAATGCCACAGGAGATCCAAAGGCACACAGCTATTCAGCTGTTGGGGCAGACGGAAAAGCCCATTTCCGTGTCTCAGATGCTCCTCCAGCACCACACCTAAGACATGACTTTTAAAGAATGTTTATGGTGATGGATTAATGCTGTGATTGTTCTAGATAGTTTTACGGTGTTTTACAATCTGTTTTAATATAAAGTTTTTTTAGCTTCTGAAGAAAAAGTATGTAAAAAGAGTAGTTACTCACCTGTAACAGGTGTTCTCCAGGAGCAGCAGGAATCAGTCCTCACATATGGGTGACATCGACGTCGATGGAGCCCTTGCGGAGCATTTCCCCAGCTTTCTATGAAAGCCTTTGGGAATACTGCACGCATGCGCGGTCCCCTTCCCGCCTAAAGGTGCCATCTTGCTCAGTCTGATGACATAGCTAAAAGACAGCACAAAAATGTAAAAAGGAACTATGTACAACTGCAACTCCCAGGGGAGGAGGGAGGGTTGTGAGAACTGATTCCTGCTGCTCCTGGAGAACACCTGTTACAGGTGAGTAACTACTCTTTCTCCAGGACCAAGCAGGAAGTCAGTCCTCACATATGGGCGACTCCCTAGCTCTGGGCTACCAGGAACCCAGGCTGAACAAGAGAACTCCCTCTAGTCCCAGCAGCAGAGAAAGGCTTTTCACTGAAAACAGAACCTCCACCGGTAGCCCAACGGAGGGCTGCAGGGCAGGAGTTGCCTAAACCTCAAAGAGATTCCGGAGTACTGCCTGGCCAAAAGCACTGTCCCTACGGGACTCCCTCTCCAGGCAGTAATGAGCTGCAAAAGTCTGGCTTGAGGACCAAGTTGCAGCCCTGCAGATGTCTGCCAACGGTACAGAGCGGAGATGAGCTACTGAGGCAGCCATAGCCCTGACACGGTGGGCCGTGAGCCGAACCTGCAAGGGAAGGTCAGCTGCCCTGTAAGCCCAGGTGATACAGTCAGCCACCCAGATGGACAAGGTACGCTTGGACACAGATAACCCCAAGTTATTAGGGTCAAAAGACACGAAGAGCTGAGTAGCCCTCCTATGCCCCTGCGTACAGTCAATGTAGAAGGATAAGGCCCTTCTACAGTCCAGGGTGTGCAGGACTGCCTCAGCCTGGCTTGCATAAGGCCTAGGGAAGAATGTCGGAAGAACCACCTCCTGGTTGAGGTGGAAAGAGGAGACAACCTTTGGAAGGAACTTAGGATGAGTCCGAAGGACTACCCTGTTCCTATAGAAGCGAGTGTAGGGCCTATCACAGACCAGGGTCTGGAGCTCACTCACTCGCCTGGGCGAGCTTAGGGCTACCAGAAAGAGAGTCTTTAAGGAAAGGAAGCGGAGAGGACAAGTAGCCATTGGCTCAAAAGGTGGGCGAGTCAGTTGCTGCAAGACCACATTCAACTCCCACTCAGGGTCTGGAGGACGGATAGGAGGCTTGAGCAAGAGCAAACCTCTGAGGAACCGGGACACCAAGGGGTGAACCGATAAGGAGTGTCCCTCCACCAGTGAGTGGTGAGCTGCTAGAGGTGAGAGGTGGACCCAAACAGAATTGGACTTGATGCCCTGATTGGATAAGTGCAGCAGGTACTGAAGTACCACTGGCACAGAACAGGAGAAAGGATCTTCTGTGCGTTGCTGACACCACAAAGAGAACCTTCTCCACTTCAGGGCATAGGTTTTCCTGGTGGATTGCTTCCTAGAGGCCAAGACCACCTCCTCAACTTCCTGAGGCAGGCCCCACGGAGCTAACACTACCCTTGCAGCCTCCAGGCCATCAAATTGAGAGATTTGAGGTTGGGGTGCAGAAGAAAACCCTGATCCTGAGAGAGAAGATCGGGTTGCAACCCCAGAGGTAGTGGGGTGTCCACTGCCAGTTGAAGCAGAAGTGGAAACCAAGGCTGCCTCGGCCACCTGGGGGCTACCAGAAGTACCGAGACCTTGTCCCTTAGAATCTTGAACAAGGTTCGGGCCACCAGAGGCGTGGGAGGAAACGCATACAGGAGGCCCTGGGACCAGGAAATCAGGAAGGCATCCGCTGCCAACCTCATGGGATGCGGTTGCCTGGAGCAGAACCTGGGTAACTGATGGTTCAGGGGACTGGCAAAGAGATCTATGGATGGTAGTCCCCATTTCAGAAAAATTCTCTGAATTACTAATGGATGCAGTTGCCATTCGTGGGGCTGCAGAATGCTGCTCAACCTGTCGGCCAGGAAGTTGTCCTGGCCAGGGAGGTAAACAGCCTTGAGAAACATGTTGTGCTTGAGCGCAAACAAACAAAGCTCCTGTGCCTCCTGACACAGGAGTCTGGACCCAGTGCCGCCCTGCTTGTTCACATAGAACATGGCTACTTGGTTGTCCGTCTGTACTAGGACAGACTGGTCAGCCAGGGTTTGAGAGAAGGTTTTGAGGGCTAAGCGAATAGCCCGGAGTTCCAGTAGGTTGATCTGTTGTGTGGCCTCCCAGGGAGACCAGAGGCCCTGGGTGCACTTGCCCAGACAATGTGCTCCCCAACCTTGTAAGGAGGCATCTGTGGTTAACACTACCGTGCAGACCGGTACCTGAAAAGGCACCCCCCTGTAGTAAGTTGGGGTGGTGCAGCCACCAGCATAGGGAGTTCAGAAATGGTTTGGACACCCGTACTCTGTCCCTGAGGCTTCCTGTGGCCTGTGTCCACTGAGTTCTGAGGCACCACTGGGCAGGCCGCATGTGGAGCCGGGCATTTGGAGTCACATGCATTGTCGATGCCATGTGGCCCAGGAGCCGCAGAGTCTGGCGGAAATCAGTGGCACGTTGAGAAACTGGCTTGCCAAGTCCATCAGTCTTTGGGCTCTGTCCTCTGGCAAGTAAACCTTTGCTTGCAGGGAGTCCAGCCTTGCCCCTATGAACTCTAGGTTCTGAGAGGGGAGCAAAGTGGACTTTGCGAAGTTTATGACAAACCCCAGGTGTTGAAGGAGAGAGATAGTTCGGAGGGTGGCTTGTCTGGCCTCCTGGCACGTCTGACCCCTGATGAGCCAGTCGTCCAGGTAGGGGAAGACAAAGATACCTTGATTCCTCAAGTAGGCCGCCGCCACCACCGCCAGGCACTTGGTAAAGACTCTTGGGGCGGAGGTGAGGCCAAAAGGCAGTACTCTGTACTGATAATGGTTTCCTCCCACTATAAACCTGAGGTACTTTCTGTGGTCTGGATGAATGAGGATGTGAGTGTACGCATCCTTTAGATCCAAGGAGCATAGCCAATCTCCCTGCTGGAGGTAGGGCAGCAATGTTCCAAGAGTAAGCATCTTGAACTTCTCTTTCTCCAGGAACTTGTTGAGATTTCTGAGGTCGAGAATAGGCCTGAGGCCTCCGGTTCTCTTTGGTACTAGGAAGTACCTGGAGTAGAAACCGTGACCTTGTAGGTGGGGAGGCACAGGCTCCACCGTCTTGTCCAGCAACAGACCCTGAAGTTCTCGAAGGAGGAGGTTTGTGTGCAGAGGAGGCCTTGGAGGCTCTCCTGGGAAGTAGGAAGGAGGCAACTGGTGAAAATGGAGCATATAGCCCTTGTGGACTATGCTTAACACCCAATTGTCCCCTGTAATGGGTGGCCAACTGTGGGCAAACAGGGTTAGTCGACCTCCTGTGTAGGAATGGGACAGCAGAGACGGAGAGGCTATGCTTTGGGAGTCAAAAACCCCCACCCTGCTGAGTGGGAGCAGGGGCCGGAGGCTTGGGGGTCTTCTGCCTACGGGGCCCATGTCCCTGCCCCTTGGCCTGCTGACCCTGCTGGGGAGGCCTGGTAATGTGGGAACTGTTTGTAGGCAGTCACCTTCCTCGGGTAGAAGGACTTTTTACCCGAGCCCTTCTTCTTGTGAGAAGGGGCAGAAGTCTTTCTGGACAGCCTTGTCCGAGTGAGGTGCTCGGTTTCGAGCTCAGCAGCCTTCTCGGCCATGGGTTTGCCAAAAAGGTTTTCACCTCGGCAAGGGACATCGACCAACTTGTCCTGTACCCATGGCTCGAGGTCCGACGACTGCAGCCATGCCTGGCGTCGAGCCGCAATGCCGGCTGCCGCAACACGGGCCGAGGCCTTGAAGCCGTCTTAGGCTGCTCGGGACATGAACTTCGAGCATTCCCGAATCCCCGAGGACAAGGACTTGAACCTCTGCAAAGGATCCCCGGAGAGACCAGCAGAGAACCCGGCAAGCTCCTTCGCCAGGTCCCGCAAGTACATGCCCATGTACAGCTGGTAAGACTGGACACGGCAAGCAAGCATCGAGCCCTGGAAGCACTTTCTACCAAACGCATCCAGGTTCTGGACCTCCCTGCCAGGGGGCACCGCGGAGTGCATCTTCTGGCTCTTCAGACGATGCATGGCCGATTCCTTCACCATGGAATGGTGAGGTAGCTGTGCCTTTTGAAAGCCAGGGCTCTTTCGGAGTCGATAAATGGAATCGATCCGCTTGCTCAGAACCGGCGCCGAGGCCGGTGCCTCCCACATACGGAAGAGCAGCCGCTCCAGCATCGGAGGAACCGGCATAGTAAAGGCCTCCTTAGGAGGAGAGTCATACTGGAGGGCCCTCTAGCTCCTCGGCTCGAGGCTCCTCCTCGGGGTCAGCGGGAATCGCCAAAGTTGTGGCCATATCCCTGACGAACTCCGAGAACCGAGTATCCTCCGGGGGGGATCTACTCCGGGGCTCAGACTGCGGTGAGTCTGATGGGACGCACCGATTTCGGAAGGTGTCGGGGGACTCCTCGTCCTCCGTCTCCCAAGCTGACTCGTCCGAAGAGGAGTCAGGCTCCGACCACGTGGGTCCCGGCAGCACCCGCCCCGACGACGAAGGCACCGGTGTCGACGCCCTCGGTCCCGAGTGGGAGGTCGAGGGAGACGGAGACCGTGACCGAGGACGACTTCGAGCCTTCATGGTCTCGAGTATCGGCTCGGTCTCCGGGGTCAACTTCGACGTCAATGTCCCGGTGGTCGGGGCAGATGCACCAGCGAGGCTGGCCATCAGCACCCGCTGCTGATCCATGAAGGCAGACAGTCTGCACTCCAAGGCTGTCAGCCTGAGTCCAAGCTCAGGAGACTCAGCAGCCACTGACTCGGGCCCCGGCGGCGCCGGGCCCAACGTCGGCTCCCTGGGAGGAGAGTCCTCGAGGACAACAGGACTTGTGTCCAGCAGACTCCGGCTCCAAACGAGGCATTTTGGATGGCTTCTCCTGTTCCAAGGGCCCAGAACGGCGGTCATGGGTCCGAGACCTGGCCCACGAGGGACCAGGGACCTCCTCCAACGCCGCCCTTATGAGCCGCTTCTTCCTCTTTCATTCCCAATCGTGGGACCCACTGTCTGAGGAGCCCCGGCAATGCTCGGGGTCAGACTCCTGAGACATCGAGGCCTCAGACGAGGTCCGGGCCCGGACGGAGGCCGAATCCGAGAAAAGCCTTTCCTTCTGATGCTGTTGACTTCGCAGTGCTTTGGTGGACATTTTGCCACATGGGCCACAGATCTTAGGATCATGATCTGGGCCGAGGCACTGAAGGCAGCAGTTGTGTGTGTCGGTGAGAGAGATCAATTTCTTACACCGATCACACTTTTTGAAACCACTGGAAGCCATTGTGGAAAAAAGGGCCCCCGCGAGGTCAAAAGACCGGCCTTCCAGGGAAAAAGAAAAAAAGGGCGTGAACGCCAGCCACGAAGGGCAAAAACCGAAAAATAGAAGACGGGCTCAATACCGGTGTACCGAACCCAGCGGGAAGGGGAACCGTCGTCGAACCGGACAAGAATCGCGACGAAATCGCAAAGAAAATCTAACTTTAACCGGGGTGACAAGGATGGACGTCCGTTGGGCTCCACGGAAAAAGAAAGACTGAGCAAGATGGCACCTTTAGGCGGGAAGGGGACCGTGCATGCGTGCAGTATTCCCAAAGGCTTTCATAGAAAGCTGGGGAAATGTTCCGCAAGGGCTCCATCGACGTCAATGTCACCCATATGTGAGGACTGACTTCCTGCTTGGTCCTGGAGAATAAATAAACCCTGTAATCGGAAAATTTTACATAGAGTGCCCTGCATGAGAGCACCTGCAATTCTGAAATCTCTTCAGAAACCTGAAAATATCAGTGTGAGCTGAAAGGATCTTCTGTCCTATCCACTCCCGAAGGAGCCACTACCTGAACTTAATGGTAATTAGAGCTAGGCCTTGTTCCAGGCCCTTTAGAAGAAAATCAATGATCCTAGAAACAGAGGCTTCAAACAGATCTCCATCTTTCTCCATACACCAACTCTCAAATTTCGTCCATTTCCTGCCATATGCACACAAGGCTGAAGTCTTCCTGGCCATCAGCATGGTTGCCATCACTGCTTGTTATAACTTCTCCCACTTAAGCAACTCCTTTCAATGGCTATACCTTAGGAGAGAAATGAGTGGATCCCTTCATGAGACTGAGTCCTTGTTTAAGCAGCCCCTTCCACGGTTGCAGGAGACAAAGCAACTATCTGCCAAAAGCCTCAGCAGGTCTGCATACCATGGCAAATGAGGCTTTTCTGGGACAATCAGGACTAATGTTAGGTGCTTTGCTACTCTTTGAACCTTCCTGCCTATCAGAGGTCATGGCAGAGGGTGCTACTCTTGCATCAAGGCATCAACCACTCTGGCACCTATTGTCTTCCTCCAACTGAAGAATTATGGTACTTTGGTATTCCCTGCTGTGGCCATCAACTATTCTTAATTGTTGTTATAATTAAAATTTTCCAGAACAAGTTGTACGTTTGAATAAATGTGTTTCAACAGTATTTCATTTTTTTTTTCAATTTATTGACCTAAGAACATAAGAACATAAGATATGCCATACTGGGTCAGACCAAGGTCCATCAAGCCCAGTATTCTGTTTCCAACAGTGGCCAATCTAGGTCACATGTACCTAGCAGTTTCCCCAAGAGACCTAATTTCTCAATTTCTGCATGGTGGGTGAATTTTACATTTCATTCGCTGCACCATGCTACATTGAAAAGAAAGTTGCTCACCTCTGCTAAAGTTCATGTTGACGTCACACTATGAGTATTTGGTGCATTTTTTTCTCTCCCCAGTTCCAGATGTGGTTGGCAGGAGGAAAGGGACTCTGCATGTCTCAAAAAGAATAAGTATGTTGCATATTTTAAGGAAATACAAACCGAAGAACAGGAGGTCTAAAACCCACATAAAGGTAGTCTGGTTTGCTTATGCACATAGGGCCTATTGACAGTATTTTACAAACACGGGACAGTGACAAATATATTTTTGCCAGAAATTTCTTTTAAGTCCTGATGAGGGATGAATCAAGCTCGGATTCCCTTGATGAGACCTCATAACCTACCAGGAAAAGCACAAACATCTTAACTGTAAAGTGAAATATGAGCCCAGTAAACCACTTTGCATACCCTACAAACAGGATGCCTATGTGTTTTTGTTGTTAGATGCCAACTCATGGCGACCCTATGGAAAGTTGTCCTAAACTGTGTTCAGTCTTCAGTCAGCTGGCAAATTGTTAATAGAGTGGCATCCATAGCTGCTGTTATTGTATCCATCCATTGCATTGCTGGCCTTCCTCTTTTGCGTTGACCTTCAACCCTGCCAAGCATGATGTCTTTCTCAAATGATCTCTCTCTCTGCATGATGTGTCCAAGGTAGGAAAGTCGAAGTCTTGCCATCTGAGCTTCTAAAGAAAGCTTAGGTTTTATTTCCCCCTAGTACTGACTAATTTGTTCTTCAGGCAGTACATGGTATACACAGTATTCTTCACCAGCACCATAATTCAAAGGCATCGATTTTCTTCTTGGCTTTCTTCTTCACCATGATTTGGACAATGCTTGTGTATAAAGACCCATTTACTGAACTTTTTTTGTAAGTTTACAGAGATGAAACAACCACTAATTTTTTCCATCCCTTTTTGACTTTAATGGGCAGTCTCTTAAATAAAATGGCCAAACGCTCTACAAAACACACATTTCTGGAGTAGCTTCAGGAGTTAGCACTGCTTTCTTCAGGTCTGATCAGAGTGAGCAAAAGATTGCAGTACCGGAGAATGTAAGTGAATCATAAAAAGCATTCCAATGCTAGCCTGAATGGGAAAGTTATTTGTAAACCACCCCTGATCTCTGGAAGGGGCGGTATAGAAAACTGTAACTAACAAACAAACAAATAAATAAATAAATGTATGTGTGCACATAGCGGGGTGGGGGGGTGCTGATGGTGGTCAGAAGGTGAAAGGCGTTAGGCTTCTAAACTCAATTTGAGACATAAAAGGTCTATCTCTTTGTTGAGTACTTTCTTGTCAGTTTCAAAGTGTGTGATCATTTTAATGTTCAATGTTTTATGTTCCATTTTCCTTTAAATATCTAGATCATACAGTCATTGATGCAGTGGTCCGTAAGCAAAGCGCTCCACTACAGGCATTGCCTTGGTTTTCTCTGTGGCTTGTGATTTTATATTCAACTAGGCTGATTCTTGTCTTTAACATCTGGTTTCACTTGTATCCTCCTCTAATACAGCATAAATACTGCAGAAAGTATGAAGAAGGATGCTCAATTAGTGAGACAGGTTGAATGTTAAAGACAAGACTCAACTCTCATAGACAAAAAACAAAAATCACATGTAATAGAGAAAATCAAGTTCACATCTCTGTGAGAAAAGCACATTTCTGAGGCAGACCACTTCATCAATGAATTTATGATCAAGATATTCAAAGGAAGATTTAAAAGGATTGAGGAATGAAAGACTGTTTAAGTTAAAATGATCAGACGCTTTGGAATGGACAAGAAAGGACTCCAAAGATCTGTCTTTGTGCACTCATTATGAACCATCTTACCTCTTCAGACTCACACTGGAATGCTTTTTCACAAATTACTTATATTTTCTGGTAATGTCATCTTTTACTCATTCTGTCCCGACCGAGGAGGGGAGCATTAACTCCCAAACACTAGTCAATAAGGAGGTTATTTCAGAATGTTTGCATGGCATCCCTCATACTGAAAGAGCAATTTTAGAAAGCTGCTATTTACACATGTAAATCTGCCACAGCACAGTTTCCAAAGGGGTATGCTGTAGGTGTGGTTTGGCAGGGCTGCAAAGAATATGTGCATTTTTTATATTGCAACAGCAATACACACGTACTTAAAAACATCTAGTTGTCAGCATTTAAAACCTGCTTCAAGGCAAGCATAAGTGTCAGCCAACTGCTCATTTGGACCTGGGATTTGTAAAAGCGATTGAGGTGGCAGCTGTGTTTCCCTCTCTGGTGTTTAAAATCACCTCAGAAATCCCAAAAAATAGATGGCCTGCTATTCAAAAAGGTTTACCTGGAGTCCAGCGGATTACAGGATCCAAGGCAGCATGGATTCACCAGAGGCAGGTCTTGTCAGACAAATCTGATAGATTTCTTTGACTGGGTGACCAGGGAGTTGGACCGAGGGAGAGCCCTAGATGTGGTGTATTTAGATTTCAGTAAAGCCTTTGACACCGTTCCTCACAGGCGACTTATAAACAAACTGAGCACCCTAGGGATGGACCCTAAAGTTACTGCTTGGGTTAGAAATTGGTTGAGTGGGAGGCGACAAAGGGTACAGGTAAATGGAGCTCACTCTGAGGAGAAGGAAGTTACCAGTGATGTGCCCCAGGGATCTGTCCTTGGTCCGATTCTTTTTAACATCTTTGTTAGTGATATAGCGGAAGGGCTGCTGGGTAAGGTTTGCCTCTTTGTGGATGATACCAAAATCTGCAATAGAGTAGACACCGAGGAAGGTGCAGATAACATGAGGAGGGATTTAGCTAAGCTTGAAGAATGGTCTAAAATTTGACAGCTGAGATTTAATGTTAAAAAATGCAAGGTCATGCATTTGGGCTGCAGCAATCCAAGGGAGCAATATAGTATAGGGGGTGAAGTACCTTCGCCCACTAAAGAAGAGCGGGACCTAGGCGTGGTTGTATCTGATGATCTTAAAGTAGCTAAACAGATAGAAAAGGCACAGAAAAAGCTAGAAGGATGCTTGGGTGCATACGGAGAGGAATGGCTAACAGAAAAAAATAGGTGATAGTGCCTCTGTATAAGTCTTTGGTGCGACCTCATTTGGAGTATCGTGTGCAATTCTGGAGACCGCACCTTCAAAAGGATATAAACAGGATGGAGTCGGTGCAGAGGATGGCTACTAAAATGGTTAGTGGTCTTCATTATAAAGCATATGAGGACAGACTTAAGGATCTTAATATGTACACCTAAGAGGAAAGGCGGGATAGAGGTGATATGATTGAGACGTTTAAATACCTCCGTAGCATAATTGCACAGGGGAAGAGGCTCTTTCAATTGAAAGCAAGTTCTGCTACAAGGGGACATGGGATGAGGGTGAAAGGGGATAGATTCAGGAGTGATATGCGGAAATATTTCTTTACGAAAAGAGTGGTGGATCCATTGAATAGTCTCCCAGTGGAGGTGGTAGAGATGAGGACAGTATCTGAATTAAAAAAAGCATGTGACAAACACAGAGGATCTCTAAAGGAAAAAAGGGGACTGTTGTAGTTGTTGATATGGAAGGACAGACTAGATAGGCCATGTGGTCTTTTTCTGTCGTTATTTTTCTATGGTTCTATCTGGTTAACTCAATGTGATATTTTGCAGCACTATCTGAACAGGCCACCATGGCACTGTCTGAAGAGTGCTGCAGTGACACACGGCCAGGGTGAGGGTGGTCCCAGACATTATCCAGTTAGCAGTGATTTTCAGTCTGCAGGCCCAACTCTATGCGGCCGGCTATCCAGATGGCCTGCAGAGGTCACCAATGAAACTACATATTCAGCAGAAGTCCCCCCAACCGGCAACCTCTGCTGAATATCTAGTTTCATTCTGCCTGTGGCAGCCAGCATTTAAAAAGACACTGACCGTCAGCTCTTTTAACTGACTGTCCAGCTTGTAAAATCTCACGCTTATGTCACTACCAGTATTTAAATGTTCAAAGCTCCAAACAATGCCACTTTCTAGGAATATGTTGTGTTGCAAAATGGCTGTTTCAGCTGGACATATTTCAAGCAATTTACTCCCCGGATGTCCCATTTCTTACCTAGATGCCCTGTGTAAAATCAGGTTTCACAAATATTAAGGTGAAATCTAATAAAAAGGTATCAAGATTTATGTATTATTAAGCTTTATTTCTGTGATTACAGAAAGACAAACAACTTTGTTTAAACTTTTCTTGAATATGGTGAACTAAAATTCATTATGCAGCTAATCCTCTATCAGGGTCGGCCCAAAAGTAGGTTCAAGGTGTTGGTGCCCTAGGCAAACCATAAATCTTATGCCCACCCTGGTTGCCATAATCTATTGTTTAGCGCTGAATGCCTTGCTCTTTGCCACGTGCTCCTGCCCCCCCCACTTACACCCAGAAGCTTCTATCCTAGGCAACTGCCTAGTTTACTTAATGGTTGGGCCAGCCCTGTCCTCTGTATAGCACCCAGGATTTAAAGCAGCACTTAAAATCTGAGTTTCCTTGGTGTACACCATTTCTATATGTAGAAGAAGCAGCTATTTACTGCTGCTAAGGAAGCAAAGTCAACCTGGGAACTTTTCTAGATTGGCTTTAATACAGTAAAAATGCCATCCTCCAATTTTAACTGTGTATGTTTCCAATGCGATCACTTTTCTGATTTCTGAAAATGTATAAAAGTGGCTCCTAAACTGTGGATCGGGAGACCAAATGGGGTCCACGAGCAGGGCTGTATCTCTTCACTCTGGACTCCCGCTGTGATCTCTGCCCACCAGTAGCAGCAGTCAGTCTGGGGCCTCTAAGTCAATGAATATTCACAGGCCATGTTCTTTCCTCCTCTGTGGGATCCTGTTAGACTGGAAGTCCAGGCAAAGCACTAGGGTCTGACACACAAGGCACCATATTGACTGTTCTTAGTGCTGCTGCTGCTGCCGCCCTTTATGCTTTGGAAAAGTGGGATGAAGGAGAAAGTAGATGAGGGGAGTGATGGTCTGTTTTGTTTTTATCATTGTCTGGGGTCCGTGAATTTTTAAATATTAAACAGGATCATATTGGATAAAAGTTTGAGAAGCACTGATGTACAATGTTTAATCTCTTTAAATATGTCTACAAACCCTGAATCACAATTGTTATGTCTGGTGCAGCCAGGATCCCTTAAGCCTAGATATACATACATTTTTAAGCTTAAAACGACTAAAATTACAGTAGCCACAGAAACAAGCCACTGTTCAAGCAAATGCCTCCTACATTCTTCAATGAATCCTATCTGTTTTGTGGTTCTGTTCTGCCCTCTGCTGGTCTAATTCCAGCTTTTCTGTTTTCAATATTTCAGTTACAGTATGCAATGTGTGTCTATGAGTCAGCACCTCCTGTGTTTTTTCAGGGCAGTGTGACCGGAAGTAGGTTGCCAGGCCTTTCTTCCAAGGCAATGGAGGGTTAAGTGATTTGCCCATGGCCGCAAGGTGTGCTAGTGGGAGTTAGTCTCCTAGTTACCAAGCTGGTGCTCTAACCATTAGGCTACTCCTCTATTTTATGATCACACCATGTTTAAAACTCCTGTCCACAAAGAACAGTTATAGATCCTATATTCATGCAAAACCAGGTTTCTCTGGCAGTGTGTATGGCTTTTATTTATTTATTTAACCTGACTTCTATACCGCCTTATCCTTAAATCAAAACGGTTTACATCGCAACACAACTTGAAACTGGGTACATGTCGGAATGCAGGGAGCTTAACAGGGTGAGAACTACTGACAATATGTTTGATGTATGTACAGTTGGTTCATGCTATTTACAGATTGAGTGGGGGTATCAGAAAGCAGTTCTGTTTTGAGGAGAGCAATGTAATTGTTGGGCTATGTTATGTTCCCATAGTGTTCTATAAATAGAAGGGTCTTGAGTTTCTTCCTGAATTCTTTGATGTCTCCGGAAGCGCACATTTCTTCGGGGAGGGAGTTCCATAGGTGGAGGTCAGCAAGGGAAAGTGCCCTGTTGGAGGTGGATTGCTTGCTTTTATGGTAATCTGTGGGCACTATCATCTTGTGCATGTTGTTGTAGTGCCTTGGGAGTGCACCTGAGTCTTTTATGACCAAAGTTTCTAGGATGTCAGTGGAAGAGTGATTATGTATTTTGAAGATGTTCATTATTGCTTTGAACTTGGAGCGAGCTTGAATTGGGAGCCAGTGCAGTTGTTGTAATACTGGGGTGATGTGACCTGCTTTGTTAGTGCCGGTGACGATGTGCACTGCTGTGTTCTGCACCATCTGAAGCGGATGTGTAGCTTGCTTTGAGAGTCCTTGGTAGAGTGAATTGCCATATAGTCTAGGATTGGGGTGATGATAGCCTGGCATACTGTCTGGAAAAGATCCTGGCCTAGGAGTGGTTTTAGTTTCCTTATGAGGTTTAGCCTGTGATAAGCTTTAGCAGCAGTTTTGTTTATGTGCGATTGGAGGTTGATATTTATGTCCAAGATGATTCCGAGGTAGCGTAATTCACATTTTACTGGTATCGTTTAATTCAGTAGTTGGATTGACTGTGGAGGGTTGAAAGTGGTGTTTCTGCTGATTTATTCAAATCCGCAAAATTCACCCATATGCGGACAAAAAGGCTTTGGCTATGATTGTTGCTTTGGCTATGATTGGCTTGACAGTTACAAACTGTTTAGAGCAGGCCTTCACAAATTTTTTTGCATTTAGACCCAACTCATAGGATCCAGCATCTGAGACCTTTCATTCCACCTCCCCCTTCAATACTGTCTCCACTGAAGTTGGAGGGTGGTTGGGGAGAGGTAAGGGGGAGATGTACTCCAAGATCTGCTCCAGCTCCTTTAGGGCTCAATTTACTAAGGCTGTTTTCCCATTCCATGTCTAAGGGAAGGCAACATTTTACTTACCAGTTAATGTATTTTCCTTGAGTCCTGCTAGACAAGTTCAGACAACTGCGTTGTGTTCCCCTACCAGCAGACTAACAGAGACAAAGAACCAATGAAAAGCACAGGTGTCAGCAACATCACTCCCATGCCTCAAATCGCCTCAGCCACCAGAGGTCCCCTCAATATTCGTCCCAAAGCATATGGGAGAAACATGGTAAGCATCATACAACCTCTACTGTGGGCAACAAGGAGTGATCAACAGCAGAGAACTTATATATAGGAAAGCATTAATATAAGGCTGTCAGTAGACGAAGAACCTGAAGACAGGGTTGGCCCGTCCACTAGGTGGTCACCTAAGGTGGCAGACCTCTATGGGCAGCACGGCGCCAGCGGCAGACCATGTGCTTTGACACACATGGCCTACTACTTCTGACCACCCTCCTACAGGAAATTGTGTTGGGGGGGGGGGGGGTCAGAAGCAATAGGCCATATGTGCCAAAGCACATGGCCTGCCACTGCCACCCCGCCAACTCTCCTCCCACCCCGCCAACTGAATCAGCAGCAGCAGGGGTGGCGGCTCTATGTGGCATGGTTCGGCATGGGGGGGGCAGGGCAGAGCGGCTCAGCTCGGTATAGGTGTGACATGGCACAGCTCAGCTGGAGGGGGTGGGCAGCAGAAAATCCTGGGCCAACTCTGCCTGCAGAGCCAAGTATATAAATCATTGCAGACCCAAGGGTATCCCCGCAGAACAGAACAAACACTGTTCCAGGGGCAGGCCCTGGACTGGTCTAGCAGAACTCATAACTGAAAATGCCACCTTCCATATCATCCTGCTAGACCAGTCTAGACAAATAGGATGTACCAAAGCTACAACTCCCACTGGGTAGGAAGACGACATAGCAGCTTACAAAACCCTTGAACCAAAGGCCATGTCCACCTGTGCATGGACATCCAAGCGGTAATGCTAGAAGAAAGTTGAAAGTGATGTCCACATTGCTACCCAATAAATGCCTGCAGGGGCTACTGAGCTCCGCTCCACCCATGAGAATGCTTGTGCCTGGGTAGAATGGGCATGTAAACACACCAAACTGGTCGGTTCCACAACATATCCGCCAAGGCAATGGCCTCCTTAATCCAGCACCTCAAGATCAAGTTGGCTGCCACATTATCTTTACGTGGACAAGCAAACAATACAAAAAGATGGTCAGATTTACGAAAGGAATTTGTAACCTCCAAGTACTGAAGAAACACCCTCCAGACATTCACAAGGCGAAGATCCTTATACTTCCCCCAACATTGCTCCTTAGAAAAAGAGGGCAGGCAGACCACCTTGTTCATGTGAAAGGTAGAAAGCATCATAGGCAAGAAAGAAGGCATAGAGTGAATGGAAATGGCCTCTTTTGAAAAAGACAGATAAGAATCTTGGCAAGACAGAGCCTGAAGCTCTGAAATCCGCCTTGCAGGACAAACCACAACCAAGAAGACCGTTTTGAGCATCAAATCCTTTAAAGTAGCACACTTCAATGGCTCAAAAGGCAATGCCATGAGGGCCTTGAGCACCAGACGCAGATCCCAGGAAAGAATCACAGACTAGAGGGAAGGATGCAGATGCCAAATCTCCTAGAGAAAGCGTGAGACATCCGGGTGTAAAGCTAGAGATTTACCAGCCACCAGACTTCAGAAACAGGCCAAAGCTTCCACCTGAACTTTCAGGGAGCTAAGGGAAAAGTCCTTCTTTAGAACATCCTGTAGAAAGGCTAACAGAGAGGCCACCTTGGCCACCTCAGGAACCAACTGCTGAGTGCTGCACCAGCGCTCAAAGTAGTATCAGATCCGCATGTATGCTAATTTGATAGACCTCCTCTGGGTTCTGAGCAGAGTGGAGACCACTGCTAGAAAGCAGCCCTTAACAAGCTAGCCAAATCCTTTCAAGAGTCAAGCTGAAAGCGAGAAGGCAACAGGTTCCTCCAGGACAATCGATCCCTGTCACAACAGGCCCTGAGCTGGGGGAAACTGAAGCAGATGTGTCTGCAGGAGTCACATCGGGTCTCCAAACCATGCTTTCCTCGGCCAATCCTGTGCCACCAGAACAATCCTGCCAGGGTGGCATTCTATATGCCACCAGGGGCCACAGAGCAAACACATAAAGCAGATGCCAACTTGGCCAAGAATGGGACGGAGTGTTGACACCCTCAGACACCGACTCTGGGTTGCGACTGAAGAAGTGGCAAACTCTAGCATTGGAGCAGATTGCCTTCAGATTCATTTCAGGGCGACCCCAGCGGGACAGAACCAACTGAAATGCCTCCTGACTCAACTTCTGCTCTCAGGGATCTAGAGAATGCCAGCTAAGGAAATCCACTTCCATACTGTCCATCCCAGCAATATGCCGAGTCGACAAGGCTAGGAGGTTATTCTCTGCTCAAGCAAACAGCAGAACCATCTAGCGTAGTTACTCACCTGTAACAGGTGTTCTCCAGGAGCAGCAGGAATCAGTCCTCACTTATGGGTGACGTCGGCGCCGACAGAGCCCTGGCGGAGCAATTTTCCCCAGCTTTCAAAGAAAGCCTTTGGGAATTGCAGCGCGCATGCGCGGTCGTCTTCCCGCCCGAAGGTGCCATCTTAGCCAGTCAGATGACATAGCTAAAAAAGACAGCATAAAAATTTGCAAAAAGAACATAAGCAGACGATTGCAACTCCAAGGGGAGGAGGGAGGGTAGTGAGGACTGATTCCTGCTGCTCCTGGAGAACACCTGTTACAGGTGAGTAACTACGCTTTCTCCAGGACCAAGCAGGAAGTCAGTCCTCACTTATGGGACTCCCAAGCTCAAGGCTACCGGAGACCCTAAGCACAAAAATGAGCTCCCTCTAGCTCAGCAGCACAGAAGGAAAGAATCTTCGCTGAATTATCACCCACCGGTAGCCCACATCCGGGATGGAGGGTAGGAGTTGCTCAGACCTCAAAGAGATTACGGAGGACTGCCTGTCCGAAAGCACTGTCCCTACGGGACTCCCTCTCGAGACAGTAATGGACCGCAAAAGTCTGGCTCGAAGACCAAGTAGCGGCCCGGCAGATGTCTGCCAGCGGAACAGAGCGGAGGTAAGCCACTGACGTGGCCTTTGCCCGAACACAATGAGCCGTGACTCGACTTTCTAAGGCGAGTCCGGCTGCCCCATAAGCCCAAGAGATACAGTCCGCAACCCAGATGGACAGAGTACGCTTGGAGACCGGGAGTCCCAATTTATTGGGGTCAAAAGACACAAAAAGCTGAGCAGCTTTACGGTGCTCCCGCGTACGGTCAAGGTAGAAGTTCAATGCCCTTCTACAGTCCAGGGTATGGAGGACCGTCTCAGCTCGGCTGGAGTGTGGTCTGGGAAAGAAGGTTGGAAGTACCACCTCCTGATTGATGTGAAAAGGGGAGACCACTTTAGGCAGAAACTTAGGGTGAGTCCGTAGGACTACCCTATTCTTGTAGAACCTAGTGTAGGGGGGATCAGACACGAGGGCCTGCAACTCACTTACGCGCCTAGCGGAAGTGAGGGCTACCAAGAACAGTGTTTTCCAAGACAGAAAACGGAGAGAACATGTAGCCATGGGTTCAAAAGGCGGACAGGTGATCCGCTGCAAAACCACATTCAGGTCCCAGTTCGGCGCTGGCGGGCGCAGAGGTGGTTTAAGTAGAAGGAGACCTCGGAGAAACCTCGCTACGAGAGGGTCGCTGGAGAGAGGTCTACCGTCCACCGGCACATGATGTGCCGAAAGAGCACTGAGGTGAACTTTGACGGAGTTGGACTTAAGTCCTAGATTAGAGAGGTGTAGCAAGTACTGCAAGATCACCGACACCGGGCAGGAGAAGGGATCCTAAGACTGTTCGGTACACCAGACTGCAAAGCGACGCCATTTAAGGGCGTAGCATTTGCGGGTAGAAGGCCGTCGCGAAGCCAAGACGACCTCCTCCACCTCCGCCGGCAGGAGAAGGGGAGCAAGGACTACCCTCTCAGCAGCCAGGCCATGAGGTTGAGAGACCTGAGGTTGGGGTGCAGTAGGGACCCCTGATCCTGGGTGAGGAGATCCGGTTGCGCCCCCAGAGGGATTGGATCCTCCACCGCCAGTTGCAGCAGGAGCGGAAACCACGGCTCCCTGGGCCAGCGAGGGGCCACCAGGATCATGAAGGCTTTGTCTCGGAGAACCTTGAAAAGAGTCCGAGAGACTAACGGAATGGGAGGGAAAGCGTACAGAAGGCTCCCCGACCATGAGATCAGAAAGGCGTCCGCCGCAACCCGAAGGGGGTGAGGCTGACGAGAGCAGAAGCGAGGAAGTTGCCGGTTGCGAGGACTGGCAAAGAGATCCACCGTGGGGAGGCCCCACCTGAGGAAGAGCTTCTGAACGATCAAGGGATCCAGACGCCACTCGTGCGGCTGGAGGACCCTGCTAAGTTTGTCCGCCAGGCAATTTTCTGGGCCCGGGAGATAAACTGCCTTGAGGAGAATGCCGTGACTGACGGCCCAAGAGCAGAGCTTCTGTGCCTCCCGGCAGAGGAGGAAGGAGCCCGTGCCCCCCTGCTTGTTCACGTAGAACATGGCAACTTGATTGTCCGTCTGGACAAGGACGGACTGTTGGGAGGTCAGGTGGGAGAAGGCCTTGAGAGCTAGGCGGATCGCCCTGAGCTCCAGGAAGTTGATCTGCTGAGCAGACTCCCACTTGGTCCAGAGGCCCTGAGTACGTGCCTCTTGGCAATGGGCTCCCCAGCCCAGGAGGGATGCATCGGTGGTCAGCACCCGGGTCGGCTGAGGTGACTGGAAAGGCATTCCTAATACCAGGTTCGGCTGCCGGAGCCACCACCGGATAGACGAGACCAGCGGCTCGGAGACGCGCACCAGGTCTGCTAGGCCGCCTGTGGCTTGTCGCCACTGCCGGCGGAGACACCATTGAGCAGACCGCATATTCAGGCGGGCATTGGGGGTCACATGGACGGTGGAAGCCATATGGCCGAGCAGTCTCAGGAAGCGCCTGGCGGAGACCAGGGGCTGGCTGCGAAAGCGGTCGGCTAGGTCCATGAGCCGCTGAGCCCTGTCGAGCGGTAGGTACGCTCGCGCCTGAGGGGTGTGCAGCCTTGCGCCGATGAACTCGAGATCCTGTGAGGGGAGCAAAGTGGACTTTGCGAAGTTTATGACAAAGCCCAAGTGCTGCAGCAGAGTCACCGTGCGGCACGTGGCGTGGGTGACCTCCTGAGCGGACGCTGCTCTGATGAGCCAGTCGTCGAGGTACGGAAAGACAAAGAGGCCGCGAAGCCGGAGATGGGCCGCCACGACCGCGAGGCATTTTGTGAAGACTCGCGGTGCGGAGGACAGGCCAAAGGGCAGTACTCTGTACTGGTAATGATTTCCTGCCACCACAAACCTTAGGTATTGGCGGTGGCTTGGGTGGATGAGGATGTGCGTGTAGGCATCCTTTAGATCCAAGGAGCATAGCCAATCTCCCTGCTGGAGGTAGGGCAGAAGGATTCCAAGGGTAAGCATTTTGAACTTCTCCCGCACAAGGAACTTGTTGAGGTTGCGCAAGTCCAGGATGGGTCTGAGGCCTCCTGTTCTCTTTGGTATCAGAAAATACCTTGAATAGAAGCCTTGACCTCTCAGGTGGTGTGGCACCGGTTCCACCGCCTGTTCCTGCAGAAGACCTGCTAACTCCTGAAGGAGCAACTCCCTGTGCAGAGGGGGGCGCGGAGGCTCTCCCGGAAAATAGGAGGGAGGGACCTGGTGGAAGTGGAGAAGGTAGCCCTCTCGCACGACCTGAAGCACCCAGGCATCTGCGGTGATGCTGGACCACCTGTGGGCGAAGTGAACCAGCCGGCCTCCGGTGCTGGGGGGAACTAGCGGGGGGGGAGAGGCTATGCTGAGCGAGTCAAAAACCCCCACCCTGCTGAGCAGGGGCTGGTGGTGCAGGCTTGGGGGCTTGCTGCCTACGGGACCCGTTACCCCGTCCCTTGGCCTGCTGGCCCTGTTGGGGAGCTGCAGGGGCCTGATAATGGGGGTATTGTTTGTAGGCAGCTGCCTTCCTCGGGTAAAAGGACTTTTTTCCCGAGCCCTTCTTTTTCTGGGAAGGGGCGGAGGTCTTCCTAGAAAGCCTGGTCCTGGTGAGAGTCTCAGTCTCAATTTGTGCAGCCTTTTCCGCCATGGGCTTGCCAAAGAGGTTTTCGCCTCGGCAGGGGACATCGACCAACTTGTCCTGTACCCAGGGCTCAAGGTCGGACGACTGAAGCCAAGCCTGTCGGCGGGCACCGATACCGGCTGCGGCCACTCGAGCCGAGGCTTCAAAGCCATCATAGGCTGCTCGGGACATGAACTTTGAGCATTCCCGAATACCCGTGGACAAGGCTAGGAACCTCCGCAAGGGCTCCTCGGAGAGACCAGCGGAGAATCCGGCTAGCTCTTTAGCCAGATCCCGGAGATACATGCCCATGTATAGCTGGTAAGTCTGGACACGACAGGCGAGCATAGAGCCCTGGAAGCACTTCTTGCCAAGGCCATCCAGGTTACGGGCCTCCCTTCCAGGAGGCACCGAGGAGTGCATCTTCTGGCTCTTAAGACGATGCATGGCCGATTCCACTACCATGGAATGGTGTGGCAGCTGTGCCTTTTGAAAGCCAGGGCTCTTGCGGACTCGATAGATAGAATCGACCCGCTTGCTCAGGACCGGCGAGGAGGCCGGACTCTCCCACATGCGGAAGAGTAGTCGTTCCAGCATAGGAGGAACCGGCACAGTAAAGTGTTCCCTCGCGGGAGAGTCATACTGGAGGGCGTCGAGCTCTTCGGCTCGAGGCTCCTCCTCGGGATCCGCAGGGAAGGCCAAAGCCTTGGCCATATCCCTAACGAAGTCCGAGAACCGGGCATCCTCCGGGGGGACTGCTTCCGAGGCTCGGACTCCGGAGAGTCCGATGGGACACACCGAGTCCGGAAAGAATCAGGTGACTCTTCCTCCTCAGACTCCCAGACCGACTCCGACGAGGACTCGGTGGGGTCGGCCCGGGCAGGGTGCGGCGCCAGCCGCCCCGACGCCGAGGGAGTCGGCGTCGGCGACCTCGGTCCCGAACGGGAGGCCGAGGGCGACCTCGACCGAGGATCGACTCGAGTTCTCATCGACTCGAGGATCGGCTCGGTCTCCGGGGTCGACTTGGACGTCGACGTCCCGGCGGTCGGGGCAGCGACGCCAGCGAAGCCAGCGAGCAGTGCCCGCTGCTGGTCCATGAAGGCAGACAGTCTGCTCTCCAAGGCCGTCAACCTGAGTCCGAGCTCAGGTGACCCAGCAGCCCCCGACTCGGGCCCCGACGGCGTCGGGCCCGACGTCGGCTGTCGCGGAGGCGAGTCCAGAAGGACTACAGGACTTACCCGGGCAGGCATCTCCGACTCCAGGCGAGGTCGCTTCGGGAGGTGCTCCTTCTCCAAGGACCCGGGGCGGCTGTCGGGGCTATGCGACCTGGCCCTCGCGGAGCCAGGAGCGTCCACCGATGCCGCCCTCGCGGGTTTTTCCTTCCGACGATGGTCCCCGGAGGGAGAACCCCGGTCGGAGGAGCTCCGGCGACGGTCCGAGCTGGAGCCTTTCGACACGGAGGCCTCCGACGAGGTCCGGGTACGGCTGGGGTCAGCGAAGATTCTCTCGCGCTGATGCCGCCGACTTCTCAACGCCTTCGAGGACAGTTTGCTGCAGGGCCCACAGATCAGTTCCTCATGATCCGGGCCCAGGCAGCGGAGGCAAAAGTCGTGTGTGTCGGTTAGTGACATATTTCGGTCACACCGACCACACCGCTTAAAGCCACTGGCAGCCATCGGGGGAAAAAGGGCCCCTGCGAGGTCAAAGGACCGGGCTGCCAGGGAAAACGAAAACGAAAGCTGACTAAGTCAGAAAAACCGAAAAAACGGAAGAGGACTCGAGACCGGCGTCGCGAGTCCGGGCGGGAAAACGATCGGCGTCGAACCGAAAGAAAAAAGTATAAAATAAAGAGGAAAATCAACTTTTTCGCGGGGACAAGACGGGGACGTCTGTAGGGCTCCGCGGAAAAAAGAAGACTGGCTAAGATGGCACCTTCGGGCGGGAAGACGACCGCGCATGCGCGCTGCAATTCCCAAAGGCTTTCTTTGAAAGCTGGGGAAAATTGCTCCGCCAGGGCTCCGTCGGCGCCGACGTCACCCATAAGTGAGGACTGACTTCCTGCTTGGTCCTGGAGAACCAGAGCTACCCCAGCACCCCTCATGCCACCTTGCTGATTGACATAAGCCACCACTGTCGCGTTATCTGAAAACACTCGAGTCGCTCAGCCCTTGACCAGGAGCAAAATGCAGAAGAGCCAACTTGATGGACCACAGTGTATCCCTGCGGTTCCAATGGCCCCGTGCTGTACGGTCTTGGCAATGGGCTCCCACAAGTTATACAACGTTTCTTGGAAGAAAACCTAGAGAGTTAAGGCAAGTATCCCAACTTTGCACACTAAGGCTGCAGTGGCCCAAAGGTGCATGTTAACTGTGCTTTTACTGCAGTGTTCATTGACTGCACTTT
Source organism: Ichthyophis bannanicus (assembly GCA_033557465.1). Lineage (NCBI taxonomy): Eukaryota > Metazoa > Chordata > Amphibia > Gymnophiona > Ichthyophiidae > Ichthyophis > Ichthyophis bannanicus. The sequence goes on along the minus strand of CM066037.1, from coordinate 289,629,197 downwards.
AATTGTGCTGCATGTTAACTGTGCTTTTACTTCAATGTGCATTACAGGCACTAGGGTAGGAGCGCAAGTTGAAGCCACCTGGACAGAACACACGACTGTCAGGCGCACAAGAAGAGAAAGCGTTATTAATGCGTGCAGAAAACAGCAGGAAATCCCCACACTGTGCCAACGACCGTCAGCAGTCTACCCCAAACTGCGTCCCACACAGACGAAAGCAGAAGCCCCTAACAAGGATAATGAGGAGGTCAAACCTTGGTACTTACCCCCTGTTTTTGTCAATGTTTTGCTCTTAATTTTTCAGATTTTCTTCAGAGGAGAAAATCCATCCTCCTCCTGCTGCAAACAAAGAAATACCGAAGGGACCTCTGGTGGCTGAGGTGAATAGAGGCAAGGGAGTGATGTCATGGAAACCTTGTTTTTCATTGGTTCTTTGTCTCCATCAATCTGCTGGTAGGAGAACACAATTCATTTGTCTGGATTGGTCTAGCAGGACAATAAGAAAAGAATTGGTTGAGTTGGAAGCAACAAAGGGTACAGGTAAATGGAGCTCACTCTGAGCAGGAGGTGGTTACTAGTGGTGTGCCGCAGGGATCCGTCCTTTGTCCGATTCTTTTTAACATCTTTATTAGTGATATTACGGAAGGGCTGTCGGGGTAATATCTGCAATAGAGTAGACACCCAGGAAGAAGTAGATAACATGAGGAGGGATCTAGCTAAGCTTAAAGAATGATCTAGAATTTGGCAACTGAGATTTAATGCTAAAAAATGCAGGGTAATGAATTTGGGCTGCAACAATCCAAGGGAGTGGTACAGTGTAGGGGGTGAAGTACTTCTGTCCACAAAAGAAGAGCGTGGCCTGGGTGTGATTGTGTCTGACAATCTTAAAGTAGCTAAACAAGTAAAAAATGTGACGGTGAAAGCCAGAAGGATGTTTTGGGTGCATAGGGAGAGGAATGGCCAGCAGAAAAAAAGGAGATGATAATGCCTCTGTATAAGTCTCTGGTATGACCACACCTTCAAAAGGATATAAACAAGGTGGAGTCGGGGCAGAGGGTGGATACTAAAATAGTTAGTGGTCTTCATTATAAAGCTTATGACTTAAGGATCTATTATTCTACAGGAAATTAAAAGAATAGCTATTTGAACAAGCCCTTTAATAGCAATATTTGTTAGTTGTTTTTATTGACTTTCTGTTGTTTCGGTGGGTTTTCAGGAGGTTTTATTTCCTTTAAATACAGTATTTTACTGAACTGTTTTAGTTCTCATTCATTCTGAAGTATATAGAGAAAGCTGAGAAATACATTCAAAATAAATGGTTTATGAGGATGGTGTTAACCAACTTACTAACTTATGTTATGATGGTTCAATATTTATTCTGTCTTTGATTAAAATGAAATAGAAAAATAAGGTGAAATTAGACTTACCTGCTAATTGTTGTTCCTTTAGGAACTCCAGGCTAGAACTGAACCTTTGGGTCTTGCACCTCCTCCAGGAGCTTTGGAGACTGAGAACGTCACTTCTTTGATGTCACCGGTATAAGTACCCCGGATCCGCCTCCTGATATCAGTAACCTATTGACAAAGCAAACTCACCAGAGCAACAATTAAGTAGCAACTGTACCCAACATCTATTCTCAATATAACCACTAAGAACAAACCTAAAAAGGGACGACCCTATGCAGGAACACACTGAGTCTCCTTAAAGCTAACCGCTGATGTGCTGAGATCCCCATATCCTGACAGAAAGATAAAGACACAGAGTGAGAGATCCTACACCCCCTAGCCAAATACCCCCCCCCCCCCAACACGGACCCCATTCTGGAAGATCCCCTGAAATACTTACCTGTCACACTTTCCATGCTTCAGGCGTTGGCCCATGCTAAAATCTGGGAGGGATACAGGACTAGCCTGGAGTTCCTAAAGGAACAACAATTAGCAGGTAAGTCTAATTTCACCTTCCTTAGCGTCCCTCCAGGCTAGTCCTGAACCTTTGGGGATGTAACAGAGCAGTGCAAAGAATCAACGGGAGGGACCTGCCAATCCCGCCTGAAGTACTGTCGAACCAAAACCGGCATCGCTCTCCGCCTGCAAATCCAGCCAGTAATGCCTGATAAAGGAATGCAAAGAAGACCAAGTAGCCGCTCTACAAATCTCTACCGCCGGCACCAGACTACACTCCGCCCAAGAGGTAGCCTGTGCCCTAGTCGAATGTGCTCGCAAACCCACCGGAACTGGCCTACCCTTCAGCAGGTATGCGGATGCAATCGCCTCCTTAAGCCACCTAACAATGGAAGCCTTCGACGCAGCCTGACCCCTGGAAGGACCTCCAAACAACACAAACAGCCTATCCGACCTACGGAAAGGAGCGGTAACCTTCAAATACCTCTTCAGGGCCCTCCGAAGGTCCAACCTATGCAACCGTCTATCAGCGAAAGCCTCCCCGCCCTTCGCAAACACTGGCAGAGACACCACCTGATTCACATGAAAAGGCGAAACCACCTTGGGTAAAAAGGATGGCACCGTTCTCAACACAACCTTGGAATCACTAAAAACCAGAAAAGGTTCCCGACAAGACAAAGCCTGGAGCTCCGAAATCCTCCTGGCGGACGCAATCGCTACCAGAAATACCACTTTTAAGGTCAAATCTTTTAACGACACCCTCGCCAAAGGCTCAAAGGGCTCTCTCACCAACACGTCCAACACCAAAGGCAAATCCCACTGCGGCACTAGCTGCCTACACGGCGGGCGCAGCAGAACCACCGCTCTCAAAAAATGCTTGACATCCAGGTGACACCCCAGCGCTTGACCTCGTATCTTACCGCGGTAGCAAGATAAAGCCGCCAACTGCACCTTCAAAGAAGCAGCCGCCAGACCCTTCTCATATCCGTCCTGCAGGAACGCCAGGACCTGAGAAATCAAAGCCTGTAACACTGTAACTCTGTGGTCAGCACACCAAGCCTCAAACACCCGCCAAACACGAACATATGCCAAAGAAGTCGACCTCCGCCGAGACCTCAACAACGTGGACACTACCGCCGAGGAATAACCCCTCGCCATTAACCGCGCCAGTTCAATAGCCAAGCCGTCAGCGAGAACCGATCCACCTGTGGCATCCAAAGTGGACCTTGTAGCAATAGATCGCTCCGATCCGGTAACCTCCAAGGCTCGTCCCCGAGAAGCCGGACCAGATCTGCATACCACGGCCTCCTCGGCCAATCCGGCGCAATTAAGATCACCGGCCCTCTGTGAAATTCGATACGCTGCAGAACCCGGCCTATCAACACCCATGGCGGGAACACATAGAGCAGACGGTCCACCGGCCATGGTTGAACTAGGGCATCCAGGCCCTCTGACATCCTTTCCCGTCTTCGGCTAAAAAACCGACTGACTTTTGCCGATTGAAAAGTCGCCATGAGGTCCATAACCGGAGGACCCCAGCGCAGAACGATCATCTCGAACACCTGTGGATGAAGGGTCCATTCCCCCGGATCCACCCTCACCCAACTGAGAAAATCGGCCTCTACATTCTCCACTCCTGCCACATGCGCCGCTGACAAGGCCACCAGATGCCTTTCGGCCCACACGAACAACCGACCGGCCTCGGCTTCCAGCGGCTGACTGCTGGTGCCCCCTTGCCGGTTGATATAGGCCACCGCCGTCGCATTGTCGGAGAACACCCGCACAGCCTTTCCGTGAATGAATTCCCGGAACGCCCTGAGTGCGAGAACCACTGCTCATAACTCCAACCGGTTGATGGACCACGACCTTTCCGGCACCGACCACACGCCCTGCGCGAACCTTCCTTGGACATGTGCCCCCCAACCTGACAGGCTGGCATCCGTCGTCAGAGGGATCCAATCTGGCACATCCAACGGCATCCCTTTCTCCAACGTTCCTTCTCTCAACCACCATAGCAGAGAGAGACGCGTCACCAGCTGACAGGGAAACCTCTGAGAAAGACTGTCGTTCTGATTGGACCACCTTGTGAGCAAGGCACTCTGTAGAGGTCTCATGTGCACCCTGGCCCAGGGCACCACCTCGATCGACGCCGCCATGGTGCCTAACACTTGCAGGTAGTGCCAGGCTGTAGGACAGCCGTTGCGGAGAAATTTGCGGATCAGACGCCTCAAACCTTGCGCTCGGTCCTGCGGGAGAAACACCCTCCCGACTCTCGTATCGAACCGCGCCCCCAGATACTCCAGGGTCTGAGAAGGCCTGAAACTGCTTTTGGCTCGATTGACTACCCAACCGAGGCTCTCTAAGAATGCCATCACTCTGCTCGTGGCCGCTTCGCTCTCCTCCATGGACTTTGCCCAAATCAACCAATCATCCAGATAAGGATGAACCAGGATTCCTTGCTTTCGTAACGCTGCAGTCACCACCACCATCACCTTGGTGAAGGCTCGCGGCGCTGTCGCCAGACCAAACGGTAACGCTTGAAATTGGAAATGCCCCATCGGTAGCGCGAACCTCAAAAACCTCTGGTGTTCCTGCCGAATGGGAATGTGCAGATACGCCTCCGTCAAATCGAGCGATGTAAGAAACTCGCCCTCGCGAACCGCCACTATGATTGACCGCAACGTCTCCATCCGAAAATGAGACACCCTTAGACAACGATTTACGTGTTTGAGATCCAGAATCGGTCGAAAAGTTCCCTCCTTCTTGGGAACCACAAAATAAATGGAGTATCGACCGCAGCCGTATTGGTCTGGGGGCACTGGAACTACGGCCTTGAGGGAAAGCAGACGATTCAGAGTCTCCTCCACCGCCGCGTACTTGGACGGAGCTTTGCACGGGGACATCACGAACGAATCGGTCACTGGACGCTGAAGCTCCAAGGCATAACCGTCGCGGATAACTTCTAGCACCCACTGATCTGACGTGATCTGGGTCCAGGCAGGATAAAACTTTCGCAAACGCCCCCCTATTGGCTCCTGCCCCACCTGGACCCCCATGGCTTCATTGCGGTTTCCGGGAATTGGAGGCCCCCGAAGCGGAAAACCCCCTGCTTGCTCCTCAAAATCCCTGGCTACGATAGGGAAAACGTCCCCTTTGTCCCTGGCCAAACCGAGGGGGACGAAAACACTGAAACTCCCGTTGTTGCGCTTTAGCAGACGGCCCCGGGCGACCTTGCTTCTGCTTATCCTCCGGGAGCCTACCACCTTTGGACTCCCCCAAATCCTTTATGAGCTTCTCCAGATCCTCTCCAAAGAGAAGTTTCCCCCGAAAGGGAAGCTTACTAAGCCGAGACTTCGAAGAAGTATCCGCCGCCCAGTTCTGCAACCACAGATACCTCCTGGCTGCCACCGCCAAAGCCATGCTATTGGACAACCCGCAAACGAGATCGTAGTGAATATCAGCGAGATAAGCCGCCGCCGTCTCTATTCGGGCCGCTTCGTCAGCCGAATCAACCGCTTGCCCAGACTGCAGCCCCTAAGCCCAACGCAGACAAGCTCTGGCAACCCAAGCCCCACAAATGGACGCTTGGAGGGACAAAACATTCACATCAAAGACCTGTTTCAATAAGATATCCACCTTCCTGTCCTGTGCATCCTTTAGCGCAGCGCTCCCTTCCACCGGAATAGTAGTTTTCTTCGTAACTGCCGAAACCGTGGCATCCACCTTGGGCGATTTGAACAACTCTCGATCTTGCTCCGCTAAAGGATAGAGCCGAGACATCACTCTGGAACCTTTAAGACCAGCCTCAGGCATGTCCCACTCACCTTGTATCATCTGTGCACAGGAAAAACCTTCTGTGACTTACGAAAAGCCTGCAACAAGGGGTCCTCCAACTCCGCTTCGTCTGTCTGCCCCCCTGCTGGCATATTGAGCGCCTTAAGCGACTCGGAGATGAGCGCCGGTAACTCATCCCGTCTAAAAATGCGGACCACTCGGGCCTGATCTTCCTGCTCAGCAATTTCTCCTTCTTCGAAATCCTCCAGCTCTAAATCCTGCCCGAGGTCCCCTAAGTCAGTTCCCGCCGAAGCCACGGAATGAACCGACGGGCCCTTTTCGGAGCGGGCCCTCTTCGCTGGGACACATGAACCCCTCCCCCCCCCCAAGCTTAGAGGCGTCCCCAGGCGCTTATCCCCCAAACCCTCCTCAGCCTGCTGAATTAAATAGACAAATTGGGGAGAAAAAATTGCTTCCAAGCCTCCCGGGACTTGCCCCTGCGATACCTGGCTTCCCTGAAAGGAGGACGGCCCCGCCACTGGCTCCGTGACTGGCTCACCTAACACCTTGGACTCAGACAGGTCTGACGCCCCTTCCCTTGGGCTCTCAACACCCTCTGTAAGCCCCTGCTCCATAGACACAGCCTCTCTAAAACAAGTTCTGCAAACTCCTGTGTCAGAAACTGCCCCTCTCTTGGAGCCACAGAGCAGACAGAGAGATTTGGATGGCATTCCGCGGGGCAGACAAAAAAATGCCCCAAACCTGCAGACTCACCCTCAGGGAAAAAATTGCAAGGACTCTTTCTGTGGTGTTTTTCACTTCTTTTTTTTTTTTAAACAGCACGGGGTGCCCATCACTGTCTAGACCTACTATCCAGAAACCCCGACGAAAAATAAGGCTCCCTTAACCTAAAACGGAACGAGGAAAGTTGAGAAGAATGCCTAACCGGTTTTCCCGCGCGTGCGCGCGAATCCCCCGACGCACGGCCTACCACAAGCTCCACACGCGGCCCGAGCCCTCAAAACCACCTAAATAAGAAATGTCGACGACCCCGGTCCCTTACCTTGAAGCAGGCAACTCCAACTGCAGAATCCAGCTGTTCAGCGCTCAGCCGTGATTGCGGCTTCAGCGCCTGAGGCTATACACGCCGTCTGCTTTCAGCTCAGCCTGTCACGTCATGCCGGCATCAGACTTCGGCTTCGGACTTGCAGGTCAGCCCCCCGGCTCTGCCGGGCCGTCTTCCTACCAGCTCCTCACCCAACTTGGTGGGATCGGGAACCGGAAAATAGCACCCCCCCATTTTTCACACGCTATGCTCTACGAAGAAAACCCCCCACAAAATGCAAGGCAGAGCAAGGGAAGAGGGAGGGGAGGGGGGAAGGAAGAGATCAGAACAGAAACAGCCGATTTAAAGGGAGAAACCAAGGCAGGAATAAGTAGCTCAGCACCACATCTGAACTAAACTCTGCAAGCTCTCCCAACCTTCTACCCCCACTGCTTAATTGCTCCTCAACGTGAGCCCTATCCCTGGGCTCACTAGACCTCCAGCTGCTTGGAGACTGAGAATACTGATGTCAGGAGGCAGATCCGGGGTACTTATACCGGTGACATCAAAGAAGTGACGTTCTCAGTCTCCAAAGCTGCTGGAGGAGGTGCAAGACCCAAAGGTTCAGGACTAGCCTGGAGGGACGCTAAGGAATCTGCAGATTTGTTTTATCTGTAGTAACGGATTGGATTATTAAAATTAAAAAGCACATATGGATCAAATAGGGTAGCATCCAGAGCAGCACATTAGACAGCTCTACTCATAACTTCCAGTTGGTGTTCTTCTGTCCCCTTCTCTTTGTTTGACAATGAAGAAGAGGAAGACAGAGATTAACACTCTGGCCTAAGAGCCTGTCTTTGTGGCAGTGAGCGAACAGACCAGTCTGTCGTCCTGCAGCCCATCAGAGTTGGGGCTTACAGCTGTAGTTCAGCAGAAGGTTGAACTACTATTGCAGAGTCTCACCCGAGTCAGACATTCTGTAGAGCTTCAAGATATAAGCTCCCCCTCCACCATCTAACTGAGAGGCACTGCCAGTTCTCCTGGAGAATTTGATGGCATCTGAAGTGGTAGCGTCTCACATCCTATTAGAGGAAGAAAAGGACAGATGAAGAAAAGAACACTGGGAGAGCAGATCCAGACCAGATGTGGCTGACTCAAGAGCAAGCTGGCCATGTGAGGAAAACAAGTGCTTCCACATCGTTGGCTGTGCTTACAATCAGTAAAGTGTCTATTTCATCAGTCCCTGAAGGAGTTGCTATTCAACAGGAGAGGAGTGTACAGAAGTTCCATTGTTTTGCCAGAGTCACAGAAAATCACACTGAAGATAATCTGGCAAAATATTACCAAAGTGGAGAACTCTGTGGTTATCTGGATGGAGGAATAAGAATTGACTGTTAATGAAACAGATTTTAACATGACTATCCAGGATCAAATGGTGAAGGACAACTTCAGGATAGTGAATTTTCGAAGCAGCACATGTGGTCACTTAAGGCTCAGAATTTCATAACAGTTCAGTCTTCAATGTAAAAGTGGTAATGTTGGAGAATGTCAACAGGAAGAAAAATCTACATCTGATTGATTTTCCTATTATCCTTCCCCTCCACTAATAGTCATGATCAAATGTTATTTAGAAGAAACACTGAGCTTTACTGATTTAGTAATGCCTACAGTAAACCTACAGTTTTTATGTAGCTAAGCACTGCTTAAAGAGCAAGAAGTGGTGAGAGGAGAAAGACAACACACATTGTATTGCCTTGAACTGACTCAGTATTTATTTATTTATTTATTTGAACAGCTTTTATATACCGCTGCTTCCAAGGATCAGCAGCGGTTTACATTACAACAAAAAGTCAAAACAGGGGGGGCGGAGCCTGATGTCCAGCGGGTTAGACGCTTCGCGCTGAAGCTCCCGAGGGGCCTACTCAGAATCCTGACTGGGGGGCGGAGCCTGATGTCCAGCGGGTTAGACGCTTCGCGCTGAAGCTCCCGAGGGGCCTACTCAGAATCCTGACTTAATACCTACATAAACTTAATATTTTGCTCCGAACTTACCGGGGTGCCTCGAGGGGGATGGCGGACCACAAACCAGCGCGCTTAGACTTCGGGTCTCCCTCTTCTTCACACGGAAAACGCTCCAAAACAGAGTTGTCTTCCCCACAAAAGATGGTTCCACTTCGGGAAAACCCCGAAATGCAACAGGAGATCTTGGAGGAAATACGCGGTGTGAAGGAACTGGTACAGTCCAACGGAGAAGCGCTCCGAGCCATGCGGGAAGATTTCGGTATGCTTCAGGACCGGCTTGAAGGTCTTTCACTGCGGCAGGACAATATGGCGGGGGTCCTCGACTCGCACGCGGTGCGCTTGGTGAAACTGGACAAGGCTGAGCGTCAGATACAGAATCTTCAAAGAGAGTTAGAGGATAGCAATAATCGAGCCCGTCGCAACAATGTAAGGCTCATTGGAGTACCGGAGGGGGCGGAAGCAGGAGATATAAGAGAATTCCTGGTCAAAACTCTTCCCTCCTTGCTGAAGATCACTTTTCACAGAGATCTGGAAATTGACCGAGCACATCGTGTTCCTACCAACATGGCGCTCAATCGGACGACCCCCCGGCCTATCATCTTTCGCTTACTGAGATATCAGCAAGCTGAGCAAATTCTAAATGCTGCCCGGGCGAATCATCATCTGGAGTTTGAAAGTCATAAAGTCTCCTTCTTCCCTGACTTGGCAAAGCCCACAGTTGACCGTCGGAAGAGACTCCTTGCTTTTCGACCTAGACTTCAACAGCTACAGGCTCGCTTTGGCCTATTGTATCCGGCGAAGCTCAGAGTGACTCTCCATAACCAAACTAGAACCTTCGAAGATCCTGATCTGCTAGCAACATTTTTAGATTCCAAAGAAGCAGACCAGATGCGCTAATCCAACAACTTGGATCTGTAATCCGCCAGATCTGCCCGCCATTTTGAATGGCCCGACGCGGTGATCACTGCCTGGAACAGAGACTGCCTGGACTTTTTTTTCTTTCTATATATAACTTTCTTGGTCTCCTTTCCCTCCATGATGTGCACCTCGGTTGGATTCGGAGCACGCACAGCTATACAGGTTATATGTTTCAATTTAGGCCTTCTCTGGGGTTTCTCCCCGCAGACATATGGTCGCCAGTAATTTCTGGGGTTCTGCTTCTTCTCTAATGCACTTCGGTGCTTATTTTGTTATATGGGGCGCTTCATTGTTTTTCATTAACTTATTTTCTATCATGTCATGTGTACAGCCATATACAGTTAATATGAGGGACATTGTGCAATTATGTGCGTTATCATGTTTCTTTCTCAGAATTTTTAACCCTTCTGAATGGCCTTATGTAAGATCTTATCACTGAACGTAAAAGGCATCAATAGTCCAATCAAAAGAAAGAAAATCCTTAGCTATCTTAATCATGAACATGCTGATTTAGTGTTTCTTCAGGAAACGCATTTAAACTCCGTTGAAACACTGAAACTTAATGCTAAGCCTTACATGGTGGCTGCCTACTCTCCCGCCGTTTCCAAACGGTGTGGGGTAGCCATCTTGGTTAAGAAGTCTTTGCAAGCTACTGTAATGGATACTAGTTCTGATAAGGAGGGTAGATGGGCCCGTGCACACCTTAAGGTTGGAGATAGTGAATTCACGTGTATTTGTATTTATGCTCCGAATGTGGATAACCCTGCTTACTATGCAAGTATTGCGCAGTTGGCACAGGCCTCTGCCAATACTCCATTAATACTTGGCGGCGATTTCAACCAAGTACTTGATCCTTTGATAGATAGACTGCCGCCTAGAACGAGTGGTCCACCCAAGAGTCTTGATACCCTTACAGCTCTGATGAAAGATCTAGCGTTAGTAGATATATGGAGGCTGCTTCACCCCTCTGACTTAGAGTTCACCTTTTTCTCAGCCCATCACTCACAATCTAGAATAGATTTTTTTCTTATCTCCAAAGCACTGATATCCCAAGTGGACATGGCTAGGATTCATCCTCTCCATATTTCAGATCATGCTGCCATATCTTTCTCATTACATGTCATTACGCAAGGTGAACATCCCCGTGCTTGGTTTTTTGATAGATCCCTACTAGACCAAAAAGATTTTCAGGTTGACATAAAGGCCGCTATCCAAGACTACTTTCATTTTAATTCACCCCATGACACTGCGAGCTGGGCTTGGTGGGAGGGTTTCAAGGCGTCCATCCGTGCAACTATAACTAGCTATCAAATTCGACAGGGGAAACAAAGAAAGCAACATTTACTGATTCTAGAACAACAGATACAAGCTGGAGAGCGTCTCCTCACGTCCCGTACTGACCCATGTATTTTACTTCGCTTACAACGCCTTCGTTTTCAATACAATCAGCTTTTATATACCGCTGCTGCTAAAAATATTGAATCACAACAAGGGATGTACTATCGGGAAAATAACCGTGCTGGCAAATTGTTAGCCAATGCTCTGAAAGGTCAAAAAGAAGCCAAGCGCGTTACCGCTCTCCGCAATCCGTCGGGGGGGAGCCTGGTCACTAAAGATACAGAAATCTTAGAACTCTTTCGTGATTTTTATACTCGGCTTTATAAATCTGAATGTGACTTCGAGCCAGAAGCATTTGAACGACTATTATCAGGGGTACAACGGCCGACCCTATCTGACGAAGATAGAGAGGCCATGGACAAACCATTTACTTTATCAGAAATTCAATCTGCACTCAAGAGATGTGCCACAGGTCGAGCCGCAGGCCCGGACGGTCTCCCAGCTGAATTCTACAAAACTTTTAACGCTGACTTAGCTCCGTTTTTGAAACTTTATTTTTCTGCTCTGGCCGAGGAGGGATCTCCTTCTGGATCCTTCTCAATGGCAAATGTAGTAGTTTTTGAGAAAGAGGGGAGAGATCCGCAACTAACGGCTAATTATCGTCCAATTTCCCTACTAAACGCAGACTATAAAATATTTGCCACTATTCTCTCCACCCGGCTCTCCGACAAGATGTCTACTTTAATACACCCAGATCAATGCGGTTTCATTCCCGGTAGATCAACTGCTGATAATGCTAGGACTCTATGTCATGTACTGACTGCCGCAGTTAATCTTGATCGACCATTGGTTGGCCTCTCACTTGATGCTGAGAAGGCCTTCGACTGCTTAGAATGGCCCTTCTTGTTTGCAACTCTCCGCTGGTACGGATTCGGAGAAGGCTTTCTCCGTTGTCTCCGAACCATGTATGCACAGCCTACAGCTAGTATCTGTGCTAATGCTTTAAAGTCTCAGCCATTTCCCCTGCAACGCGGTACTCGCCAGGGATGCCCACTGTCTCCACTTCTTTTCGATCTCGCACTCGAACCCTTAGCTTTACTAATCCGGCAATCCAAGGATATTCATGGAGTCCCCTTCTCTCATAGGGAAATCAAAATTTCAGCATATGCTGATGACCTTATGCTCTTTGTCTCCCTAGACTCAGTGCCGGCTGTCCTAGAGCAAATTGGTAACTACTCACAACTCTCGGGCTATAAGATAAATTGGACTAAATCGGTAGCCTTTCCACTAAATCCTCTGATCCATCAGGCAGATATGCAATCCTTTCCCTTTTTATGGCAACCTCGCATGGTCAAATACCTTGGGGTGCACTACTGCTCTCCTTTGGAAGACACCATCACCTTTAATGCTAAAGACTTAACCTCTAAGGTCTGGGCGCTTACTCAACGCTGGACTCCTTTAACACTTACTTGGTGGGGCCGCCTAGAAACCATTAAAATGATGATTGTTCCCAAAGTGAACTACATTTTAGAAATGCTGCCATGTCTCCTACCTCGACGTACCTATAAAGATTTAGAGGGTCTTCTGACTAGATACTTATGGCAAAACAAGACACCTAGGATAGCGAAACATAAGTTACAAGCAGATAAAGAAAATGGTGGTGTCAGATTCCCTGATTTCCTGAAATACCACCATTCTTTTCTTCTCAAACAAGGCGCTCGTTGGCTGGAAGACCTCACACCGAGTAGACCTGTGTGGCTAGATATAGAGGAGGACCTTTGTAAACCAATTCCTCTTACTTATCTCCCTGGTATGACTTTCCCATCAGACTCCCACTATCCACCAATGCTCTTAGACACTTTAGGTGCCTTTAATACCCTTGAGCAATCTCTAGACCCCCGACTTTGTCCGCTAGATAGACTCCCGCTTTGGCACAATGCTCGATTTCAAATACAAAATAAACCGATGGCGTGGAGCCCCTGGTACACTAGGGGCATTTGGATCCCTAATCAACTGTTCTATGATGGTCGCTGGAAAACTTTTAGCGAATTACAACTTGAATTTGGTCTCCCAGCGAAACACTACTTTCAGTTGGTGCAACTTCAGCATTGTCTTCGGAGTGCTAAGGTGCTCCCGCCATCGGAAACCCATACCCAAGGATTGTCGGAGACAATCCGGTCTATCGGGAGCTCATCGGGTGTGGCATCTAACTTTTACAAAACTTTATGTAATACTGTAAATAGAGGCCCTCCTACAGCACAGAAATCCTGGGAACGGGAAATGCATGTAACTTTGACCCCGGAGCAATGGAGCCTAGTCTGGAGCAAGGTGACACGGGTCTCTCGATCCGCCTCACTCACTCAGACACTTTTCTTTCTTGCCCACCGCTGTTTCTATACTCCTGACAGGTTAGCCAAATGGAACGCCACCCAGAGCAATAGATGCTGGACATGCCATGCGGCCATTGGTTCATTAACTCATGTTATGTATGAATGCCCCGCATTACAGTATTACTGGAGTCGGGTCTGGGGTCGTATTCAATCTATTTTGCACTTTCAGGAGCCCCTCTCTTGGAAGATAGTGGGACTCCGCTCAGCTGCGGGGATCCCCTCTCTTCCCAAATCGGCTTACTTCCTTTTAGACTTTATGCTGGGCATAGCTATTTCCCTAATTACGAAATACTGGAAAAATAGCTCCCATCTGAGCCCCAATGAATGGTGGAATCATGTCTGTCTCTACAGTAAATATGAGCAAATACCTCGTATGTCAGCCTCTTCCGCTCAGACCCCCCACCACTTGTCTAAATGGAAGATGTTCAACGACTATGTTCAAACTGCTAAATGCTCTCATTTGACTGTTTAAATCTGTGTTAATCTCTGTCACATGATCATTCTGTATCGTAGATACTATTTCTGTTTGCTTGATGTACCATAACTGTTGTTTGTAAGCGCTTATATGATGATACTCATCAGCTTAGAGAAGAAGCATAGGGGTGGGGGGTAATTGGGGTTGCTTTTTCCTTATTGTATGCTTGTACAGTCAAACCTCGGTTTTCATTATTAATCCGTTCTAAGAAGACTGACTAAAACCGAAACGTACGAAAACCGAAGCAATATTTCCCATAGGAAATAATGTAAATTCAATTAATCCGTTCCAGACACCCAGCTCCTGTCACTTCTCTCACCTGCCCGATCGTCCACAGGACAGCAAACACACAGATATTGTACTGTACGGCACTGCAACATCTCCTGCTTACATTGACAGCTACCCTGCTACCTCCGAGCCTGAGGGGGCGCTCCAGAGAACAGGCAGGCGGTGGAGAGATCGGGGCCTTCCTCTCTGTGCAATCCTTGGCTCTTGACTCTGACTCTTGCTCAGCTGACTTTCGCTTCAACACGCGATCGGTGAGTCCGAGGGGTAGTGCTGCCGGGACTGGGGAGGCACATGGAGGCTGGCAATTTGTCCACATTCCTGCCCTTGCCCATAGGAGGAGCAGCACCAGCCACTATTGGGACCATCAGCTGTTCAGTAACACAACGAAAACCGAGGCGATATCCGATAACCGAGACAACATCTCAGTCAGAAAAGACGTCGAAAACCGAAACGTACGAAAACCGGGGCCAACGAAAACCGAGGTTTGACTGTATTTGTTTCCTTTGGTGTGTTGTTTCTTTTTGCTTGTTGTAAAATGAAAATAAAAGTTTAAAAAAAAAAAAAGTCAAAACAGATACATAGAACATTATAAACTATATTACATTATAACATGAATTGTATGGAACAGATTAGTGAATTACAATATAACAGAAACATTATTAAACTATTAAACTATATTACATTAAAATTGTGTAACAAAAATGTATTACAATATAACAGGAACAATTATTGAACTATTATTTAGAATCAAGTATGAAGGAAGGGTCTAGTAAAGCCATCTTGCTGGTGACACTTTCCCTAGAAACTGACAAGGAGCAGATTCTGAAATCTTATTTCTGCACATATTAAACAATTTCCAGGAATATGGCATTCAAGCATTCCCTCAGAAATGTAGACTGGTTTTGACTAAGGTATATTCAAATGATACTGCCAAAATGGGGACTATCCCAACAGAGAGGTTGCACAGAGGTTGAAGTAGAGGAGGTGCATTTTAAAAGAGAGCTGACACATGAATAAGTTCAAGTTATCCCTAGCAACAGCTAGACAAGTTGTGAATACAAATAAAAGCAGACTTTGAACTGTCTCCATTTGAATGCCAGAAGTTAAAAAAAATAAGACGTAAAGTTAGACTGTATGGCATGAAAATATAGACATAATTGACATCTTGGAGACCTGGTGGGAAGAGGATAACTAAAGGAACACTGTGATAACTGTGTATAAATTATACTGAAATGATGGAGTAAATCAAGTTGGAGGGGTGGCACTATATGTTAAGGATAGCATAGACAAACAAGATAAGAGTCCTGCAGGAAACAAATTACACTGTTCTTGTGGCAAAAATTCCATGCATGATAGGGACGAGTATTGTGGTAGGGGTATACTACAGTCTGCCTGGCTAGGATAAGGAATGGACAATGAAATGCTAACAGAAATTAAAAAAGATACCAAACTTGGCAAGACAGGAGATAGGAGATTTTAATTACCCTGGTATTGTTTGGGTAAATATCTCATCAGGGTCATGCTAAGAGAAATTTTCCGGATGCAATAAGCTACAGAACTGATGTGAGGGGAAACTACTATAGATCACTGTAATATAAGAACTGGAGTGAGGGTTAATGGCTGTAGGGTCTCTTGGCAATGGTGATAATAAAAAAAATAATGGTCTGTTGTTCACGAGAGTAGAGTGAAAACTCAATTTAGGAAAATAATGTACTCCCAATTTGTTTCAGAAAGTGTAACAAAATATGTTAGCTTATTTTGTCTTATAACAATTGTACCATCGTACCATATACCAAATTTTTCAATTTTTTTCAATAGTGGTTGTGACAATAGGAGGTCTCAGAACTCACGGGCCGCCAATGGTTGATGTATCACACGCATTGGACACAACGCCCTTATTTGCATCAACGACCTCCAACCTCACTATCCACCATTGATTTTTTATTTAAAAAATTTTCAAACAACTATAGTTATCTTGTGCAGTCAAGAGTAAATGGAGCAAGGCAAGGCTGGCGACTTCCGAAAAAGGACATTAATGCTGATACTTAGCTTTTTTTAAACTTTTTTTTCAAAACCAGCTCACAAATCAGTCCCACAGGAGCCCCGCCAAAATCCTTAATATCGATGCGTGTCATAATCCCGACGCCATCTAGCGCGCTGTTCAAAAGCGTTTCTCCTAAAGGTTTCTTCAGGGGAACCTCATTCGTAGACGCACTTCAGATGATGTGCGAAGGAAGAGACCCGCAAGCAGCCGTTGTGGAAATTTGTAAGCTGAAGGGGGACATTAAGGAAAACTACCACAGCTGTATTTTAAAAAGGGGGAACTATGATAAATGAGAAAAATCAGTTAAAAAGAAACTAAAAGGAAAGGTTATAAATTTGTACGTGGTCTGGATATTTTATACATAGCATCTTGGAAGTCCAGACAAAATGTATTCCAAACATTAGAAAAGGGCAATGGAAGACAAAAAACACTGACAGCATGATTAAGTGGTGGAGTAACAAGGGGCCCAAAAGACATCCTTTCAAAAAAATGAAACATGGATCCAAATGACGAAAATAGGAAAGAGAATAAAGAATGACAAATTGGAAATAAAGCTTTTATAAGGCATGCCATTGCCTCAGAAGAAAAGGCATGGCAATCTACTTCCGGTCATACCTTGCCAAGAAAACCTAGGAGTTGCTGGGCCACCAGGAGTCAGCACTGACTTGAAGGCACGTAAAAAAAAAAAAAGGCATACTAAAAGAGAATTTAAAAAGAAACTTGCCACAGGAACAAAAATTAATAATATTTTCAAGTACATTTGAAGCAAAACACCTGTGAGAAAATTGGTTGGACGGTCAGATGACCAAGGTGTTAAAGGGGTATGAGGATATGTTAGCAAAACTACATGAAGTCTTTGCTTTGGTCTTTACCAAAGAATATGTTAGGGAAATACAATGCCAGAAACACCCTTTGGTGGTATGACTCAGGAGAACTAAAGCTTATCATGGTGAACCTGGAAGATGCAATGGAGTAAACTGATGAACTAAAGAACAACAAATCACCAGGAGTGGATGGTATATGCCCCAGCATTCTGAAAGAACCCACAAATGAAACCACAGATCAATTGCTCATATACTGTAATCTATCATTAAAATGAACTCTGGTACTTGCAGACTAAAGGGTGGTCAATGCAATACCAGTCTGTAAAAAGGACACCAGGAGTGATCCTGGAAACTACACAGCAGTGAGCTTCATGCTGGTGTGAGGCAAATGGTAGAAGCTATTCTGAAAAAACAGTTATTGGCCAAATGGAAAGACATGGCTTAATGGGACAGGACTAATATGGATTTAGCAAAGGAAAATCTTGTCACACGAATCTGTTTTTTTTTTTAAGGTTTTACTATACATGCAAATAAGGGTGAGTAGGTTGATATAGCGTATCTGGATTTTCAGCAGGCATTTGACAAAGGGGTATATTTATTAAAATGCGCAATGTTAGCACACATTGATGCCCAAGAATTAGCATGGAGGCCCGTGCTGACTTCTGGGGGCCTATCCGCATGTCCCCCTACCATTAGTGGATTGAAGCAAGTGCATACAAGTGCACTTACTGCCACCCTTTGAGGAGGCAGTAAGTGCAACATTCACTGTTAGCACATACCAGTGACACCCATGCTAACTGTGATGTGCTTTCAATGCCCACATTCCATCCCTAACCTATCCAGTCCCCACACAATCGTGTGCTAACCGATGAGTATGGAATTTTACTGTGCTACCCCATGCTGTCAGCACAACATACTGAACTCATGGTAAACTCCACGCCAATAGCACAGTTTAGTAAAGATGCCTGAAAGTCTCTTAGAAGAGCTTCTTCAGGAAATTAAAAAGTCATGGAGGTGGAGGCAATGCTCTATTGTGGACTGCGAACTGGCTAAAAGGTAGGAAACAGAGTAGCAATAAATAGTTGTCTCAGTGGAGAAAGGGAAATAGTGAAGTACCCCATGAATTTGTATCAGAACCTCTTTTCTTTTTTAAATATATTTATAAAAGATTTGGAAGAAGGGGATATGAAATGAGGTGATTCCATTTGCAGATGATATAATATCTTTTAAAAATGTTAAATCACAAGTAGACTGTGAGGAGTTAGAGGAGGTCCTGGTGATACTAGGAAATGGTATCTAAGTGGCAGATGAAATTAAATGTGGATAAGTGCAAAGTGATGCATATAGGGTAAAATAAGACTAACAATAGGTATATGATCCTGATTTCATAACCAGCCAGAAAGAGGGGTCATAATGGACAGAGAAAGAAGGAGTTGTTCACAAAACCCGCTATGCATTCCACCTGACTTCCCAAATACAAGCAAAACAACAAAAGACCATTCTCCCATTGCGCCCCAACACTTTGGAACTCCCTAACTCCAACGTTAAGAGAAATAAAATATCTTACTGACTTCAGAAAAAGATTAACAACATTCCTATTCAATGAACACTATGGTCAGCCCCAACCAGAATCTCTTACTGCCTAACATAAGATCCTTATACCTCACTATATCCTTTAGTGCCTTTAATCATTCCTGTCAACCTAAACAGCCACCCATCTACCCCTGTCAGTTAACCAGCATCACCTATGGAACATAAAATTGAATTTGTATGCCGCTCATATCAGTTAAATGTAAATAGTTACTACTGTTATTGTACATAGTTAACTCTGTTCGATGTAATGTTCAAGTTCTGTTTATTGTAAACTGCCTTGATTGCCAGATAAGATGGTATATAAGAATGTGAAATAAATTAATAAATGAGGCCGATATTCAAAACCTTATCTGGACGGTCAACTGGACACTATCTGGATAAGGGTGTGAGAGAGATATTCAGCAGCACTATCCAGATAATGCCACTGAAAATAATCCACGCCCACTGTGACACTATCTGATTAATGCAGGGATAGTCCACGGGCAGAGTCTTCTATCCTGTTGCTAAAGCATAGGTGGGTTTATAACAGTTCCGTGTTCAAGGTCTTTTCATGCCGACTCCCCTGCTTCTTTCTTTTTCTGTAGTAGATGCAACGTCTCCATGGTTCTTTTGGAGGTGCTTTATTCATTCAGATGTTATTTATGATGTTTTCCTCTCCCTTTAGTTTTATCAGATACCACAGGAGGATTTCTATAGAGGGAGGTCTCCGTAACGGTTTGTGCATGTTCTTTTCATGTAGTTTTTTTTATATATGTTTACAATTTTTATTTTTATGCATATTTGTTGCTATTAGACATGGTATTTACTATTTTAGGTTTGTTTTGCATAGATATTGAGATTCTAATTAATTATTTATTTATAATTTTATGGATATGCCTTATGTATTCTTATGGCTATGTCTTTTCTAGTCACTTTCCCTTTTATGTTTGCATTTATAGTTTGGTACACCATGTAATTATGTTTTTTATGTTCATGTTTAATGAGTTTTTTAACATGTATTTATTTATTTATTGATGTAGTTTACATAGAGATGTTTTACACTTCTATATCGCTCTTACTTGGTTGCCCAAGATGGCTTCCCTCAAGGTGTATTTCAATTATTTATTTATTTATTTATTTATTTAGACAGATTTGTATACCACCTTTTCCTTCAATCAAGGTGGTCATGTCACGTCATAATTGGAGGGTTACATTTAACATTAGGGTACATGCAAACATTTAGACAGTACAGTTACTTAACAGTATTTAGACAGTACAATTGAGGTAACATTTAACATAAAGGTATTTAATAACGTGGTATGATATATTTGTGTGTGTGGATAGGATGGGTGTGTGTTTAGTTGGCGGAGGTAGTAGTGTTGCTGTTTGGGTAGGGGATGTTGCCTGAATGCTCATAGGTTTCTATAAATAACCATGTTTTGAGGTCTTTGCGGAAGTCTGTGAGGTCATCTAAAGCTCTCAGGATCGTTGGTAGGGAGTTCCATAGTGTGGATGCCAGTAGTGATGGTGCTCTTTTTGAGGTTGATTGTTTGGTTTTCTGATAGCCTGCGGGTTTGCCGATCATGTTGTTATTGGTTCTTCTGGGTCTGTTGCTGCTGTCCCTTGTTATAACGTTTTGGATTACGTCTGCTGAGAGATGGTGAATGACTTTGAAAATGATCATGATTGTTTTGTATTTAGATCTTGCCACCATTGGGAGCCAGTGTAGTTGTTGTAGGACGGGAGTGATGTGCTCGGTCCTTGGGGTGTCTGTAATGATGCATGCTGTGGTGTTTTGTACCATCTGTAGTGGGTGGAGTGTCTGCTGAGGAAGGCCTTGATATAGTGAGTTTCCATAATCAAGCAGTGGTGTAATGAGTGCTTGACACACTGTGTGGAAGTGGTCTTGTTGGAGAATTGGTTAGATTTGTCTGATTGTTTTCAATCAATGATATGCCTCGTTTGCGGTTTTGGTGATGTGGGATTTTAGGTTCAGAGCTCTGTCTAGTGTTATGCCCAGATACTTAACTTTTTCTTAGACTACTATGTGTTTGTCTAGAATGCTGATAGTTTGCGGAGGTATGAAGGTGGGGTTCTTGGTGACGAGCATTGCCTCAGTTTTGTCATAGTTGACTGTTAAGTTGTTGGCTATGAGCCAGTCATTCATGTCTTCGAGGCATTTTGTTATTGTTGTAGTATTTAGTGCTAGTAAGTTGATTGGGGCGTACACCATGATGTTGTCAGCATAAATGTGGTAGTGTAGTTTGTGGTGCTTGATAATGCTGCATATGGGCTGTATGTAGATGTTGAAGAGCATTGAAGATAGGGCTGAGTCTTGAGGTATACCCTGCATGACGAGGAATTGTAGTGATTTCTTTTGGTCGCATATGACTTGTTGCGTTCGTCCTTCCAGGTATGATGTAAACCACTTCAGGGTATTCTTGCATAGACCTATCTGTTGTAAGCGTTGCAACAGCTTAGCGTGTGACACAGTGTCGAAGGCCACCAAGATGTCCATGAACACTAGCAGGAATCCGTTTTTTATGTTGTCCATGCCTCTTAGGAGATTGTCAAAGAGGGAGGTGAGTAGCGTTTCTATGCCGTGTTGGGGCTTGAATCCATGCTGATGTATGTCCAGTGGGGCATTGATATCTATATGGTCCTGAAGTTGCCTTTCGACTGCTTTTTCCATGATTTTGGCAAGGAGTGGCAGGCTGGAGATGAGACGGTATGATTTTGGTTCGGATGGGCTCAGATTACTACTTTTGAGTATTGGTCGTATCATTGCATGCTTTAGGGGTTGCGGCATGTATCCTTGCTGGAGCGAATCTTTGACGATTTTTTGAATGTGATGAGAGAGCTTGCTTTTTGTGACTTGGATCCAAGACACTGGGCATGGGTCTGATGGTGAAGTTGTTGTGTTTAATCCAGATATAATGTCTTCTACTTGCTGCTTTGTTGGTACGTTGAATGCTTGATGTTGCTTTTTTATCTCCCATGCTTGATGTTGCTTTTTTATCGTGTGCTCGTTTGTTTGTGGTGAATCAGAGTTAGTTTGGTTGGTGTTTTTTGACATCATGTAGTCTGCATATTTTTGTGGGTCAATATGGTGGGTGCTTTGTTGCATGTCGTCCTTGGTGAGCTTTTGGACAATGCTACAAAGTTATCTTGGTCTATTAGTAGATTTCATGATTAGGTTGGCATGGTGTCACTGTTTACGCTAATTTATTAGATTGATATATTCCAGTTGTTTGTCTCTGTATTGTGTTAGGAAGTTGTGTGATTTGTACTGTCTCCATTTTCTTTCCAGTTTTCTGAGTGTGCGCTTTGCAACTCTGATTTTGTGTGAATACCATGGGGCTTTGGATCTCTTGTGTGCTTGTGGTTCTTTGATGGCTGAGGCAGATGCTGCGTTGGATATTATTGTGTTCCATTCTTCTATGTTAAGATCCAGGGTGTCGTGTTCCTGTTGAAGTTGTGGGGTGATTTCGTTTATGAATGAGTCTCTGTTAAATGTTTTGAACCGTCTAGTTATTCTTTCATCTTCTTTGCGTTGGGCGGGGTTATTCAGGGTCATGGTGAATTCAATTACATAGTGATCTGACCAAGGGACTGGGGTGATCGTTGGTTTTGTGGTCTTGTTCTGTTCCACTAGTTGTATTGGCATGAAGACCATGTCTGGAATTGCACCATGTTGGTGCATTGGGGCATTAATTGTCTGGCAGTATTTTAATGACCCCATGGCTTTTAAGAATGTTGCGGTTTCTCTGGTGGGTGTGGATGTTGGGTTGTAGTCTCCTAATGCAACCAGGGGTTTGTGTCTTCTGTTATGTGCGCATATCGTTTCAATTACTGTGGAAAGGTATTCAGTTGTGGTTCCGGGTGGTCTGTATGTGAGGGAGATGGTTAGGTACTTGTTGGCTATAGTGAGTGTGTTGGATTCGATTGTGTTAGTGGCGGCGATTGTTTTGAATCTGTATTCCTTTCTGGTAAGTATTAGTACTCCACCTCCTCTCTTTTGTACTCTGATGCAGTTAAATGCTGAGTATCCTGCTGGGTTTACTTGATTTAATATGACCTAGTCTGAGTCATCTAGCCAGGACTCAGTGATGCATATTATATCAAGCTTCTTATCGTAGTATTGGGTTTGTTCCTGATAGATCTGGCGTTTAGTAGATCACACCTGATGTTTGTTGATATGATTGGGTTTGTGTGTTTATTATTTGTGTGGTGAGAGGGTGTATTACATGTGGTGTTGTGTGGTTTGTGGGCTGTATTCTTTGATTATTGGCGTTCTTTGGATATGTGTTATGCTGGTGTGCATCTGGGTTGGGTGGTATGTGGGTTTATCAAGGGGATTTGTTTGTTGAGTCTGATGCTGTGTGTGCAGAATGCAAACATGTGGAGGAGTGTGAGGGAGGCCATGAAGTAGTGGGTGATGGAGTTCATTTTATAACTTGTATTTATTGACCTGGGATAAGGTTTGTGGTTTACTAATCTGGGCTTGAATTGAGTTGTGTTCTCTAGGTGTAGTTTTGTATTATTAGTGGTATCTTTGCTCTGTGTGTTGTATTATTTGTGGTTAGCTTGCAGACTGGCTATGAGGTGGTAGTTGAATTGATGGAGTTAATAGGCTTATGCAGCATGAGTTGTTTTACAAAGCAAGCAATGTAAAAATGGGTAGCAAGTTCTATGCAGTTAATCTACAAGCAATGGATTGTCCAGGCAAGGTAACAGCATTAACTTATGCAAGCAATGGATCGCCCAGGCAAGGTAACAGCATTAACTTATGCAAGCAATGGATTGTCCAGGCAAGGTAACAATTATAGGTTTTTTTTTTTATGTTTTCCATTTATTTATTGATTTATTGGTGCAATTTTATTTAACATAGAAACATAGAAATATGATGACAGAAAAAGACCACATGGCCTATCTAGTCTGTCCTTCCATATCAACAACTACAGCAGTCCCCTTTTTACCTTTAGAGATCCTCTGTGTTTGTCCCATGCTTTTTTGAATTCAGTTATTGTCCTCATCTCTACCACCTCTACTGGGAGACTATTCCATGGATCCACTACTCTTTCCGTAAAGAAATATTTCTGCATATCACTCCTGAATCTATCTCCGTTCACCCTCATCCCATGTCCCCTCGTAGCAGAACTTGCTTTCAATTGAAAGAGGCTCTCTCCCTGAACATTTATGCCATGGAGGTATTTAAACATCTCAATCATATCACCTCTATCCCGCCTTTCCTCTAAGGTGTACATATTAAGATCCTTCAGTCTGTAATCATATGCTTTATAATGAAGACCACTAATCATTTTAGTAGCCACCCTCTGCACCGACTCCCTCCTGTTCACATCCTTTTGAAGGTGCGGTCTCCAGAATTGCACACTATACTCCAAATGAGGTCGCACCAAAGACTTATACAGAGGCATTATCACCTCCTTTTTTCTGCTAGCCATTCCTCTCCGTATGCACCCAAGCATCCTTTTAGCTTTTGCCGTTGCCTTTTCTACCTGTTTAGCTATTTTGTTTGTGTTTTTTTTTTTCTTTTTATGTTATTGTTTGTAGTTTGCTTTACACTGAAATACCCCTGAGGAAGGCGTTGCCAAAACACAGCCTGTGTTGGGTGTTCGGCTAGTGTGTCTCCTGTTTACCCCTGGTGTACGAATCCTTTAATAAAATAATTTTTATACTATGCATAGACTGATTCCTTGGGTAGTTACATGGTATTTGCCTTTTTGGTTGGACATTAGAATGATCACCTATTGGCCATATTTAGAGCCCATGATACAAGAAACTTTTGTTTGGCTCCTGTACTCAGAATCATTGCCCGAATGACCTAACTAGGAACAATGGAAGAATGGGTCTATTAAAACATGAGAAAAATCCCCAAGCAGTTGCAAATGAAGGGTCATGGTGCCAAAATTCCAGAATGAGCACTGAATTAGTTGGGAGAAAAATGAGAAATAGGAACTACCAGGCGAAAAGAAATTAAACTAAAATATCTAACCAATGGGAATATGCTCTACTCTTGCTCATGCTGTCTAAAATTTATTAAGGGGGTAAATTTTGAAAGCCTTATTCGTCCTTTGGATGTCCAAAAAACAGCATAGAGACGTCCAAAGCACAGAGATGTACCCAGAGCCATTTTAGAAGACGGGTCTGTGGATGCCCCCAGCATGAGAATGCCCAAGTCTGAACAGACATGGTGGAGGTGTGGTTGGAGTGTTCCCAGAAACCTGGACATCCCCATCTGATCTTAGAAACGTCCGAATGCCAAGTGTCGTGTCTAAGTTTAGACTTGCTCCAGGCATGAACAGGCATCTGAAAAGAGCTCACTTTGGTTGAGAATCATCAAACACACAGGCACAGGCAACCTATACATAGAGGCTCCCCAGCTCTGCAGCACACCCACATACCTCTGCCCCGCATCCCACTCACCCAAAAGGTCCCCACTGCCACATCCCACATACAGACAGGCACACCACTGTTGCACTACACACACACACATAGAAGTTCACTATCTGAAGATATAACTGTTGTTATTTACAGTATATATTTCTGTCTAAAAAATGCTTCATACAGCTCCTGCTCCCCAAGTCTTTTCTCTCCTCATTCCTGGAAGGACCCCTTGCTCCTTCTGTCCTGCCAATTCTTTCTTTCCATTTTCTAGCAAGACCAACTCCCTCTATCCTTCAACAAAAAAGATCCCCAGTTTTCTCTCCTTCTTTGCTCTTCAACTGTTCTCTTTCCCCAAAGCTCAGCAAGAGCCTCCAGCTCTCTTTTACCACCCTCCCAGCACAGACTCTCCATTCTTTCTTTCTCATGCTTCCTATTTAGTCGCTAAGCTCACTCCATCCTGATCCTCTCCACACCCCAGTCTTTCATTTTTTTTAATTTGTATTGAAAGTAGAACACATCAACATCCACAAAAAAATAGATATTAGACCTCAACCTACATCTTATTTTAACACTGTGTCATTGAATCTTGAAATCATATTGTACATAAACATAATCCCTAAATCCTCTGCTCCATGTACACATGGTTAGGCATTCAAATATAATAGAAAATGAAATAACAAAACAGCAGTTTTCAACAAACAGTAAGCAAAGATTGTGCTTTATAAATTACTATACCTCCCAGTTACCTCCCATCAGGATTTCAGGTTTTGGTGAAGCACTTAGTCATCCAGACTCTCCAAGGTTCCCATATTTTCTTAAAATTACTTAGACTCTCTCTCCTAATTGCCATCAATTTAGGTAAAACATAGATTCTCTCCACTCTAGTGTTAACCATTACTTCTAGCAGTAGCTCTTTCTTCTACCAGGCCACAGTGATTTCCATTTAAGATGCATTCAACAGGAAGAGGACCAGGGAATGTCCTCGAAACCTCAGCCCATCCAGATCTTTTATGAACAAGAAGGCCAAACCATCAATAAGGAAATGCGATCAAAAAGTATCGAGACTTGTACAATAACACAAGAAGTACAGCACTGACAGTTATTGCACTGATTCTCTTCAAAGTAGTCCCCTTCCGATAAAACACACTTTCTCTAGTGTTCCTGCCACCGCTGGAACCAATTTTGAAATGCCTCTTTCGTTATACTGTGAAGCTGCTGTGTAGAATTTTGCTTAATGGTCTCAAGTCATCAACCTCCTTCCTTTCAGTGGTAATTTCAGTTTTGGAAACAAGAAAAAGTCACAGGGTGCGAGGTCAGGTGAGTATGGAGGCTGACGGATTTGCTCGATTTGGTGTTTGGCAAAGAACTGCTGAACATAAGATATGCCATACTGGGTCAGACCAAGATCCATCAAGCCCAGTATCCTGTTTCCAGCAATGGCCAATCTAGGTCACAAGTACCTAGCAGTTTCCCCAAAAGACACAGGTTCCACAATGCTTGTATTGGGTTAAGCAGTGGATATCATGGGTCCCCTTTAATAATGGGCAAGATGTGATGGTTGAGCTGGGTCTTTATCATGATTAAACAACCATTCACCATTCCTGTGCAACTCTGGCCTCTTATGATGAACTGCATCTCTCAAACAAGTCAGAACTTGGACGTAATACTCCTTATTGATGGTTTAGCCTTTTGGTACATACTCACGATGAACTATATCCTGGTAATCAAGGAGAACCGTGAGCATGACCTTGACATTACTCCTCACCTGACAGGTTTACTTGGGTCTGGAAGAGTTTGGAGTCTTCCATTGTGAGGCTTGAGCCTTAGTTTCCAGGTCATAACCATAAACCCGTGATTCATCACCAGTAATATTTTTTTTTATGAAATCTGAGTAATTTTCAAAGCATTCCAAAAACTCCCTGGCTACAGTCAACCTTCTTTTTGTTCAGGGGAAGATGAATTTTGGCACGAATTTTGCAGACACAAATCTCATCCCCAAATCGATAGTAAGACTGAACTGTACTGACCCAAAACTAATGTCCATGTCCTCAGAATGCTCCCTGATAGTCAACTGATGATTTGAGTGTATTGTGGCATGCAATGCTTCAACTTTGTCTTCAATCCTGCCCATGGATGGCCTTCTAGAACATTCATCACTGTCAACACTTTGGCAGCCCTCTTGGAAACATTTGTACCAGTCAAACTCGAACATGACTCATGCATTCATTGCTACACACTTACTGTAAACTGTCATAAGTCTCTTTACATGAATCTCCAAGTTTCCAGAAGAATTTAATGTAAATTCACTGTTCAATTTTTTCA
Organism: Ichthyophis bannanicus; assembly: GCA_033557465.1. Taxonomy (NCBI): domain Eukaryota; kingdom Metazoa; phylum Chordata; class Amphibia; order Gymnophiona; family Ichthyophiidae; genus Ichthyophis; species Ichthyophis bannanicus. The sequence continues at coordinate 289,601,879 of CM066037.1, read as the reverse complement.
CTCATCATAAATCTGACGAACTGCTTTTACACGATATCAAACATCACATGATTAAAAAAAGTACAGGTGTGCTACAGCCACGCTACACTCTGCATATGTAGAGTGCATAACTAGGTCACTACATGCTTAATACTATCATGGTGCAATGTAGCGTAGTTACTCACCTGTAACAGGTGTTCTCCAGGAGCAGCAGGAATCAGTCCTCACATATGGGTGACGTCGGCGCCGACGGAGCCCTCGCGGAGCAATTTTCCCCAGCTTTCAAAGAAAGCCTTTGGGAATTGCAGCGCGCATGCGCAGTCGCCTTCCCGCCCAAGGGTGCCATCTTAGCCAGTCTGATGACATAGCTAAAAGACAGCATAAAAATGTGCAAAAAAACTTAAGCAGATGATTGCAACTCCACGGGGAGGAGGGAGGGTTGTGAGGACTGATTCCTGCTGCTACTGGAGAACACCTGTTACAGGTGAGTAACTACGCTTTCTCCAGGACCAAGCAGGAAGTCAGTCCTCACATATGGGACTCCCAAGCTTAAGGCTACCGGAGACCCTAAGCACAAAAATGAGCTCCCTCTAGCTCAACGGCACAGAAGGAAGGAATCTTCACTGAATTATCACCCACCGGTAGCCCCCATCCGGGATGGAGGGTAGGAGTTGCTCAAACCTCGAAGAGATTTCGGAGGACTGCCTGTCCGAAAGCACTGTCCCTACGGGACTCCCTCTCGAGACAGTAATGGACTGCAAAAGTCTGGCTCGAAGACCAAGTAGCGGCCCGGCAGATGTCTGCCAGCGGAACAGAGCGGAGGTAAGCCACTGACGCAGCCTTCGCCCGAACACAATGAGCCGTGACTCGACTTTCTAATGAGAGTCCGGCTGCCCCATAAGCCCAAGCGATACAGTCCGCGACCCAGATGGACAGAGTACGCTTGGAGACCGGGAGCCCCAATTTATTGGGGTCAAAAGACACAAAAAGCTGAGCAGCTTTACGGTGCTCCCGCGTACGGTCAAGGTAGAAGTTCAATGCCCTTCTACAGTCCAGGGTATGCAGGACTCGTTCAGCTCGGCTGGAGTGAGGCCTGGGAAAGAAGGTCGGAAGTACCACCTCCTGATTGATGTGAAAAGGGGAAACCACTTTTGGAAGAAACTTTGGGTGAGTCCGTAGGACTACCCTATTTTTGTAGAACCGAGTGAAGGGAGGATCAGACACGAGGGCCTGCAATTCACTTACGCGTCTAGCGGAAGTGAGGGCTATCAGGAATAAGGTTTTCCACGAAAGAAAACGCAGAGAACAGGTAGCCATCGGTTCAAAAGGCGGACAGGTGATCCGCTGTAAAACCACATTCAGATCCCAGTCAGGTGCTGGCGGGCGCAGAGGTGGTTTAAGCAGAAGGAGACCTCGGAGAAACCGTGCTACGAGAGGGTCGCTGGAGAGAGGTCTGCCGTCCACCGGCACATGGTGTGCGGAAAGAGCACTGAGGTGGACTTTGACGGAGTTGGACTTAAGTCCGAGATTAGAGAGGTAGAGCAGGTACTGCAAGATCACCGACACCGAGCAGGAGAAGGGATCCTGAGACTGCTGCACACACCAAACGGAAAAACGACGCCATTTTAGGGCGTAGCATTTGCGGGTAGAAGGTCGTCGAGAAGCTAGGACGACCTCTTCCACCTCTGCCGGCAGGAGAAGGGGAGCAAGGACTACCCTCTCAGCCGCCAGGCCATTAGGTTGAGAGATCTGAGGTTGGGGTGTAGCAGAGACCCCTGATCCTGTGTTAGGAGATCCGGTTGAAACCCCAGAGGGAACGGATCCTCTGTCGCCAATTGTAACAGGAGTGGGAACCACGGCTGTCTGGGCCAGCGAGGAGCCACCAGGATCATGGACGCTTTGTCCCGTAGAACCTTGAACAGAGTTCGGGAGACTAGCGGGATGGGAGGAAAAGCATAGAGAAGGCTTTCCGACCATGAGAGCAGAAAAGCATCCGCCGCCACTCGAAGGGGATGTGGCTGACGAGAGCAGAAGCGCGGAAGTTGCCGGTTGAGAGGACTGGCAAAGAGATCCATCGTGGGGAGGCCCCACTTTAAAAAGAGCTTCTGAACTACCAAGGGATCCAGGCGCCACTCGTGCGGCTGGAGGATCCTGCTGAGTTTGTCCGCCAGGCAATTTTCTTGGCCTGGGAGATAAACTGCCTTGAGAAGAATGCCGTGACTGACGGCCCAAGAGCAGAGCTTCTGAGCTTCTCGGCAGAGAAGGTAAGAGCCCGTGCCCCCCTGTTTGTTCACATAGAACATGGCCACTTGATTGTCCGTCCGGACCAGGACAGACTGGTGAGAAGTCAGGTGGGAGAAAGTCTTGAGCGCTAGACGAATTGCTCTGAGCTCCAGGAAGTTGATCTGCTGAGCAGACTCCCACGCGGTCCAGAGACCATGAGTACATGCCCCTTGGCAATGTGCTCCCCAACCCAGGAGGGACGCATCTGTCGTCAGCACTCGAGCCGGCTGAGGTGACTGAAAAGGCATGCCGATTAGCAGGTTCGGTCGATGAAGCCAACACTGGAGAGAAGAGGCCAGCGGCTCGGAGATGCGCACTAAGTCGGCTAGACTGCCTGTGGCTTGCTGCCACTGCTTGCGAAGGCACCATTGAGCAGGCCGCATATTCAGGCGGGCATTGGGGGTCACATGAACGGTGGAAGCCATATGGCCGAGCATTCTCAGGAAGCGCCTGGTGGAGACCAGGGACTGGCTGTGAAAACGGCTGACTAGTTCCATGAGCCGTTGAGCCCAGTCGAGAGGCAGAAAAGCTCGCGCCTGAGGAGTGTGCAGTCTTGCGCCGATGAACTCGAGATCCTGTGAGGGGAGCAAAGTGGACTTTGCGAAGTTTATGACAAAGCCCAAGTACTGCAGAAGAGTCACCGTGCGGTTTGTGGCGTTGGTGACCTCCGGAGCGGACGCTGCTCTGATGAGCCAGTCATCGAGGTACGGAAAGACATACAGGCCGTGAAGCCGGAGATGGGCCGCCACCACCGCGAGGCATTTTGTGAAGACTCGCGGTGCGGAGGATAGGCCAAAGGGCAGTACCCTGTACTGGTAGTGATTTCCTGCCACCACAAACCTTAGGTACTGGCGGTGGCTTGGGTGGATGAGGATGTGCGTGTAGGCATCCTTTAGATCCAAGGAGCATAGCCAATCTCCCTGCTGGAGGTAGGGCAGAAGGATTCCAAGGGTAAGCATCTTGAACTTCTCCCGCACGAGGAACTTGTTGAGGTTGCGCAAGTCCAGGATGGGTCTGAAGCCTCCTGTTCTTTTTGGTATTAGGAAATACCTGGAATAAAAGCCTTGACCTCTCAGGTGGTGGGGCACCGGTTCCACAGCCTGTTCCTGGAGAAGACTTGCTAACTCCTGAAGGAGTAAGTCCCTGTGCAGAGGGAGTCGAGGGGGTTCTCCCGGAAAATAGGAGGGAGGGACCTGATGGAAGTGGAGAAGATATCCTTCTCGCACGACTTGAAGCACCCAGGCATCTGAAGTGATGTTGGACCACCTGTGGGCGAAGTGAACCAGCCGGCCTCCGGTGCTGGGAGGAACCAGCTGAGGGGGAGAGGCTATGCTGAGGAAGTCAAAAACCCCCACCCTGTTGAGCAGGGGCTGGTGGTGCAGGCTTGGGGGCTTGCTGCCTACGGGACCCGTTACCCCGTCCCTTGGCCTGCTGGCCCTGTTGGGGAGCTGGAGGGGCCTGATATTGGGGGTAGTGTTTGTAGGCAGCCGCCTTTCTCGGGTAAAAGGTCTTTTTTCCCGAGCCCTTCTTTTTCTGGGAAGGGGCGGAGGTCTTCCTAGAAAGCCTGGTCCTGGTTAGAGTCTCCGTCTCGATTTGTGCAGCCTTTTCCGCCATGGGTTTGCCAAGAGGTTCTCACCTCTGCAGGGGACATCGACCAACTTGTCCTGGACCCAAGGTTCAAGGTCGGACGACTGAAGCCAAGCCTGTCGGCGGGCACCGATGCCAGCTGCGGCTACACGAGCCGAGGCTTCAAAGCCATCATAGGCTGCTCGGGACATGAATTTGGAGCATTCCCGAATACCATTTGACAAGGATAGGAACCTCCGCAAAGGTTCCTCGGATAGTCCAGCGGAGAACCCGGCTAGTTCTTTAGCCAGGTCTCGGAGATACATGCCCATGTATAGCTGGTAGGTCTGGACACGACAAGCCAGCATAGAGCCCTGGAAACACTTCTTACCCAGGCCATCCAGGTTACGGGCCTCCCTGCCAGGAGGCACCGAGGAGTGCATTTTTTGGCTCTTAAGCCTGTGCATGGCCGATTTCACTACCATGGAATGGTGTGGTAGCTGTGCTTTTTGGAAGCCAGGACTCTTGCGGACTCGATAAATTGAATCGACCCGCTTGCTCAATACCGGCGACGAGGCCGGACTCTCCCACATGCGGAAGAGTAGTCGTTCCAGCATGGGAGGCACCGGTACAGTAAAGTGCTCCCGGGCGGGAGAGTCATACTGAAGGGCGTCGAGCTCTTCGGCTCGAGGCTCCTCCTCGGGATCCGCCGGGAAGGCCAAAGCCTTGGCCATATCCCTGACGAAGTCCGAGAACCGGGCATCCTCCGGAGGGGACTGTTTCCGAGGTTCGGATTCAGGAAAGTCCGAAAGGAATCAGGTGACTCTTCCTCTTCAGACTCCCAGACCGACTCCGAGGAGGAATCAGTGGGGTCGGCTCGGGCAGGCGGAGGCGTCGGCCGCCCCGACGCCGAGGGAGTCGGCGGCGACGACCTCGGTCCCGAACGGGAGGCCGAGGGTGACTTCGACCGAGGATCGACTCGAGTTCGCATGGACTCGAGGATCGGCTCGGTCTCCGGGGTCGACTTGGACATCGACGTCCCGGCGGTCGGGGCAGCGGCGCCAGCGAGGCTAGCGATCAGTGCCCGCTGCTGGTCCATGAAGGCAGACAGTCTGCTCTCCAAGGCCGTCAACCTGAGTCCGACCTCAGGTGACCCAGCAGCCCCCGACTCGGGCCCCGACGGCGTCGGGCCCGACGTCGGCACTCTCGGAGGCGAGTCCAGAAGGACAACAGGCGGGCAACTCCGACTCCAGGCGAGGTCGCTTCGGGAGGTGCTCCTTCTCCAAGGACCCGGGACGGCTGTCGGGGCTATGCGACCTGGCCCTTGCGGAGCCAGGAGCGTCCACCGACGCCGCCCTCGCGGGTTTTGTCTTCCGTCGATGGTCTCCGGAGGGAGAACCTCTGTCGGAGGAACTTCGGCGATGGTCCGAGCTGGAACTTCTGGATGCCGAGGCCTCCGACGAGGTCCGGGTACGGCTGGGGTCAGCGAAGATTCTATCCCGCTGATGCCGCCGACTCCTCAACGCTTTGGAGGACATTTTGCCACAGGCTCCACAGATCATTTCTTCATGATCCGGGCCCAGGCAGCGGAGGCAATTATCGTGTGTGTCAGTGAGTGACATATTTTTGTCACACTGACCACACCGCTTGAAACCACTGGCAGCCATCGGGGGAAAAAGGGTCCCTGCAAGGTCAAAGGACCGGGCTGCCAGCGAAAAAACCGAAAACGAAACTGACTAAAATTCAGAAAAACCGAAAAAGTAGTGAAGGACTCGTAACGGCGTCACGAGTCCGGGCAGGAAAACGACCGGCGTCGAACCGACTTGAAAAACGAGAAAACTCACGAAAATCAACTTTTTTAGCGGGGACACGACGGGTACGTCTGTAGGGCTCCGCGGAAAAAAGAAGACTGGCTAAGATGGCACCCTTGGGCGGGAAGGCGACCGCGCATGCGCGCTGCAATTCCCAAAGGCTTTCTTTGAAAGCTGGGGAAAATTGCTCCGCGAGGGCTCCGTCGGCGCCGACGTCACCCATATGTGAGGACTGACTTCCTGCTTGGTCCTGGAGAAATTGTTATATAGATACACAACATGTCTTGATACGTTTTGATCACACCTCATAGTAATTAACTGACAATGTAATAAATGAGATCTTGTATACCTCTCCAAAATTTCCCAGTCTTTAGGCTGCGACCCCCACAGCATCTCCAGCACAAATTACTTACATTAACATAAACCTTATGCAGTTTTACTGATATAAAGGTACCTGCAGTATAATAACTTGTAGCTATTTTCCATTAGATCTTTTGAGATCAATCCCTTAGTAAAGATTTCAAAAGTTTACCACCATACATCTGATTCTTGCTCACATCCCAGATGCCTCTCCCAGTTTATTAGGAATTTTGGCTTAAACCAATCAGGGGTATTTATTAATCTATACAGTTTTGAAATCATACCCTTGGATATTATCACTCCTCACACAGATACAAAGGCTGATTTCTATTTTTGTAAATCTTCCCTAACTGCTCTAGTATTCAAATAATGCCTCAGCTGTACTTATTTATACACCTTTTAGATGCTCAAAGGTCAGTATTTCTCCCGAAGGCATAATTTGTCCCAAGCTGCAAAGGTTAAGGGTCTTCCACCTACAAAATGTGACATCTGTCAGCCCTGGAGAAAATTCATGTTATAATGTATTGGTGTGAATCTGGAAATGGCCTTGCCTCCCAATAATATAGACTTGTAGAGCTGAAACATGCACAAGGTGTTCATGATGAATGAATTCTGAATTCTCAAAGGGGTATGCAGCAGCCATGGTAAATAATACAGTGGAATTTCATCTGCCATAGTTGCTCTAAATTTACCCACCATCCCAGTTTCCCTCCCCATTCAATCCATAACTCCTCTTAGCTGTGCAGTATGGTAATATAGTGGAAAGTCTGGTACCACCATTCCCCCATCAAATTTAGCTTTAACAATAATCTGCCAGGCCACCCTGGAAGGTTTCTTATTCCAGATAAATCTAGATACACTTTTCGGTATTTTCTTAAACATACCTTCCAAAATTGTAATCTGAAGGGACTGAAAGATGTAAAGAAATGTGGGTAATATCATCTTAACAGATGAAATATGGCCCAACCAAGTTAATCTTAAACATTAACATAAAAATATAAGATATGCCATACTGGGTCAGACCAAGGTCCACCAAGCCCAGTATCCTGTTTCCAACAATGGCCAATCCAGGTCACAAATACCTGTTAGGTTCCCAAAAAGGTACACAGATTCCATGTTGGTTATCCCGGGGTAAGCAGTGGATTTCATTGCCAATGCTCTAGGTCTAACATCAAATGTTGAGGCTCAATATTTAGCTTAAGCCGAACCCCTAAGTACTAATACATCCTTTCGCCCATTTAAACAAGTAGGAGGCCTTCAATTGTTCAGTCAGCCTCTCTGACAAAAATATATTCAATATTTCTGACTTACTTAAATTAACTTTAAATTCATTACTTCGCTATATTCTTGCAGGGCCTTAATCAAATTACGCAAAGCTGTTAAAGGCTTGATTAAACAAAAAATATCATCATCTGCAAAGTGCTTCATTTTTGTATGGATACCCTTCCAATTCAAACTCTGTCTTTCAACAGAATCCTGAATTTTAATTGCAAGCAGTTCAAGGAAGGGCGTGAAAAGAAGAGGTGACAAAGGACAACCTTGCCCTGTCAGTCTAGAAAGCACAAAATTCTAGGACTGACAACCATTAGCCCAAAAACAGCCTGAGGTTCTACATCCACTGCACATACCCAGATTAAAAATAACTGACCCCTAGTCCCACCCTCTGCAAAACAGGAAGGCCCAACAAACCCTACTGAATGCTTTTTCAGCAGCAATTAAGAGCAGGGCTGTTGGTATCTTATGGGTTTGTGCTATCCATATTGTATTGCAGACAGTGTCTGATGTCTATCTTCCAGGGATAAAGTCAGATTGGTCAGCAGGTATCAATTACGCATATATCTTTGTAATATAGCAGCCACAATTTTAACCAATATATTAACAGCAATATTAAGCAACAAGATAGATTTGCAGAACTGCACGTGGTTATATCCTTGCCCTCCATCAGGATGATTGTATTGAGGCCACTCTCACTGATTTTGGCAAAGTTAAATAATTGGGTAAGGGGTCCACCCAAGGAGTCTACAAATACCTTATAAAACTTTGTAGAATATCCATCTAACCCAGGTGACTTATCAAGTCCAGTCTTTCTGTTCTAACTCTCCCCACCAATCTTTTTCCTGGCCTGCTCTGTGCTGATCACACATCAAAAGGAAGAGAAAAAGTGGCTGTGTGTCAGGTCAGGTCCTCCTCCTCTGCCACCTGTGGCCAAATACTGATTTGAGGTGCACAAGTATACAAGTCCCATGTGCTTCAAACCAATAGTCAGGACCATGATGGCAGAGGAGGAGGATGCAGTCCAATGTAGAGTTGCTCTTCTCCTCTTGCCAAGCAATCAGTCTGGAAGAGAAGGGGAGTTCAAATACATCACTAAGACTCCTTTATCTTCCAGCCACATTGCAGCTGCTGCCTCCTGGGCCCTATGTCAAATTTTGTGGAAATGCGGCATTGTGCAAAATTTTCCCAAGAGTAATATTAAGAAGATTTATCTGGTTAACTTGGGCTTGATGATCAGTTAAATGTTAAGCAGGCAGCTCATTGTCAAACTGAAAAAAAAAATGGTTAAGTAGAAGAGGAGGCAAATGCATTCCCATAGCATAGCTAAAAGTTAACTGGATAGTTTATGACTTATTAAAATTTGATATACCACCCTTCAATACACCAGAGCAGTTTACAATAATAATCCATGAAAAATGAGAAACAGGAAATAATTTCATTAAAAACAGAAAAGAAACAAAATGAAGATATAAAAGCATCTAACTGCAACTGAACTAATATGATCACAGAAAGAGAGGAATGTCAAGAATAACTCCAAGGTAATGAAGCAACTAGGAGAAAGGAGTAGAATAACCATCTATAGTAGGGGAAACATTGGGCAAATTCATATGAGCTGTTAACAAAAGAGTAAAGGTTTTGGTTGGATTTAATTTTAAGCAGTTGTATAACCAGATCAAAACCAATGCAAGACAGTTGATTATCTTTGTGAGATCTGGAGAGTGTAAGTCTGTATGAAATAAGAATAAAATGTCATCTGTATAGTAATATATAGACGTGATAGTAAGAGAGAATGGTTTACTAGAACAAATGCACACGATAGATCTAAAGAAACCAATAGAGAGATATTACCTCGATCACTAGATTGACGAATTTCACTTGATAGACAAGAGAACGATTTCGGTGCTAAACCCTTCCCTGAAACCAGATTGTCACGGATGTAAATAATTTGTTTGTTCAAGGTGATTCAGTAACTGATGGAAAACCAATTTCTCTAGAATCTTAGCAAGATAAGATAAAGTAGAGACTGGAGGATAATGCATGGGGATGCAGGATCAAGTTTAGGATTTTTAAGCAATGGACGTATCAATGCTGTTTTCCAGAGAGAGGGAAAATTCCTAGAAGAGAGATTATTAGAGAAAAGAGTAAGTACAAAGGGAAGAAAAACAAGAGAAGGTTCGGGAATCCAAGTGGGAGGGACAGGATCAAGATCAATAAAGGTTTTCTGGGTGTTGGACAAAAGCTTCTTAAGATCCTCTAACCCAATGTTTTTGAACGTTGTCCATGTGAAACAGTGGAAACAATTAGGAGAAGGAGAAGGAGTATCTCCGGATACCATAAAGCTATCCTGACACGGGACTTGAGAAGCAATCTGAGTGATTTTGGTATGAAAATTAATCTGCCAATTGCTGTGATGTTGGTTGGGTTGGATTGTGTTATTGTTAGAACAGGTAGCCAGTTTTAGAAGATGAGAAACCATGGAGTATAACTTCTTAGGATAATTAGAGGAAGAAGAGATAAGCTTATCAATGTAGCACTTTTTTGCAGAGGTAATTGCTGATTTAGAGTAGTAGCTAAGGTGTTGGAAAGCAAATAATATCTATTTGGTGGGATCCCGATGTCAAAGACGTTCTGCCCTTCAAAGCTGCCGACGTCAGAGCCAAAGTCCTGCATGATACCACAGGTTCTTACGAGTGGATGGACGATCATTGCAATGTCGAAGGGATGCAAGCGTATTTAAGGTGGTTCGGAGGGTAGTGCCCCAGAGATGCACTTGCTGAACTACAGATAACGATGCAAAAGAGGCAAGGAAGAGAGAATTTGCAGATGGAAACATCGAAAAGGTGTTAGGGGTAAATGATCTCCTGAAAAACGGGCACACGCATTGAGTCTAAAACCGAGAAAGGTACTGATAAGGATTTGGGTTGGCATGACATCTGAAAAGGCACAAGCAAATGGTCTGTACAAGGATATGGTATTGGAGGGAAAGGTGTCACTGTAGTAGTAGTAGTAGTAGTAGTAGTAGTAGAGGGAGAACTCATAATGAGATCAAGTGTTTGTCCTGCCGAACAAGTCGGAAATGAGATATGCTGTCGCAATGACACGTCAGAGATCACTGAAAGAAAGTGATGGTCACGTGGCCTATTGGGGTGATGTATGTGAAACTTATAATCATCCAAAATGAGAAGGGAAGAATAAGTTGTGGAAACCTCAGTCAGTGTAGCTCCCGAAAGGTCCCAGAAAGGGAAAGACGACGACAAATAGAGAGGTACATAAAACAAAAAAGTCTTGAAGGACTACAACAGGGGACTGGCTATTTCTGGAGAGAGATCTGCAATTATAAGTATTTACTTCTGGGATTTTTTCTAAATCTTGGGGAAAAGGGAATTCTTTAGATTAAAGCTGATTAATCTGTGAAACCAGTGTATTTGTTAAATCAGTCAGGGCCTAGTAGCAACAAAGAGCTTTAATTTAAATCAAATCAGAATATAACTTAGCATAAAAGGCATAACAGGGTCAGTATTCTTTAAGCAATAAATTATTTCTAGAAACCTTTATAAAGAGGCCTTCTACATAGGGGGCAAGAGACCTGTGAATTTCTTTACATAGGTAAAGCCAGGTAGCAGATCAAAGGGCCATTTTGAAAGACTCCCTCTATCCAAGCAAGGACTGTATTACTCACCCAGGAAATTGGTCAAAAATTACCTCAGAAGCACAGGCATAAATAGTTCAACCAGGGTTCTGTGATTCTCAGTCTTGAAGGACTACAAAAGACTGCTACTTCTGGAGAGAGATCTGCAATTGTGAGTATTTACTTCTGGGAATTTTTCTAAATCTTGGGGAAAAAGGAATTCTTTAGATTAAAGCTGATGAATCTGTGAACCCAGTGTATTTGTTAAATCAGTCTGCGCCTAGTAGCAGCAAAGAGCTTTCAGTTTAAATTTAAAACACAGCAGAGAGCCTTCTGGTTAAATTTAGAACCCACAACCCCCTCTATCCAAGTAAGGGCAGTGGGAATCCTCCTGGAAATTGATCACAGATTACCTTAGAAGGACAGGACAGGGTACTGTGTAGCAGCCAGCTTTTAATAAGTCGAAAAGCTCAAAGAAATCAGGGAAGCTAACAAAGGTTATGGCACAGTAATAAAAATGGGTGGTTTCAGTTATCCTGGTATTGACTGGGTCAGTGTCACAGCAGGACATGCTAGGGAGATAAAGTTTCTAGATAAAATGAATGAGTGCTTCTTAGAGCAGCTGGTCCATGAACCGACCTGAGGGGAAGCCATTTTGGACCTAGTCCTCAGTGGAACACCAGATCTGGTGCAAGAGATCAGGGTGTTGGGACCACTTGGCAACAGTGACCATAGTATGATCGTGTTTGATTTAATTAATGGAGAAAGGATGGTAAGGAAATCCACAGTACTACCTTTTAACTTCTGAAAGGGAGATTATGATAAAATGAGGAAAATAGTTAAGAAAAAACTAAAAGGAGCAGTTGCAAAGGTTAAAGACTTACTGTACATCAAGCTTGGGTGTTTAAAAATACTATCTTGGAAGGCCAGACCAGCTGTATTCCACACTTTAAGAAAAGTGGAAGTCAGTCCAAAAACTGCCAGCATGGTTTAAAGGTGAGTTCAGAGAGGCTGTTGTTGCCAAAAAAGCATCTTTCAGGAAATGGAAAAAAAGAGGCAAATGACAAAAACTGGAAACAGCACAAGCACTGGCAAGTTAAATGCAAGGCATTGATAAGACAGGCAAAGAGAATTTGAGAAGAAGCTTGCTGTGGAAGCAAAAACACGTAATATGTTTATGTTTATTCAATTTCTTGATATACTGCACAGGCTTAAAAGCATTAGAGTGGTTTACAGTTACTACAAGCAGGTACTGGATACATTCCCTCGTCCCCAAAAGGCTCACAATCTATGCGTACCTGAAGCAATGGAGGGTTAAGTGGTTTGCCCAAGGCCACAAGGAGTGCCTATAGCACTAGAAAGACTTTTTCAAGTGCATTCACAGCAAAACGCCCGTGAGAGAGTCAGTTGGATCATTAGATGATAGAGGTACACATAGATTGTGAGCCCTTTGGTGACAAGGGAATGTATCCAGTACCTGTTTAACATAAGAACATAAGAAATGCCATACTGGGTCAGACCGAGGTCCATCAAGCCCAGTATCCTGTTTCCAACAGTGGCCAATCTAGGTCATACGTACCTAGCAGTTTCCCCAAAAGACACAGGTTCTGCAGTGCTTGTACTAGGCCAAGCATTGATATCCTGGGTCCCTTTTTAATAGTGGTTTATGGACCTTTCCTCCAGGAACTTGTCCAAACCTTTTTAAACCCAGCTATACTAACAGCCCTTACTACATCCTCCGGTAACAGATTCCAGAGTTTGATTACACGTTGAGTGAAGAAATATTTTCTCCTATTTGTCTTAAATAGTTTACCCTGTAGCTTCATTACATGTCCCCTAGTCCTTCTATATTCTGATAGCGTAAACAATTGATCCACGTTTATCCGTTCCACTCCATTCATTAATTTATACACCTCTATCATATCTCCCCTCAGCCGTCTCTTTTCTAGGTTAAAGAGCCCTAACCTTTTTAGCCTCTCTTCATAGGAGTAGCCTTCCATCCCCTTCACTAATTTGGTGGCTCTTCTCTGTACTTTTTCTAATAACTCTATGTCCTTTTTAAGATACGGTGACCAGAATTGCACACAATATTCAAGGTGCGGTCGTACCATGGAGCGATACAGAGGCATTATAACATCCTTTGTTTTATTCTCCATCCCTTTCCTTATGATACCTAGCATTCTATTTGCTTTCTTGGCCGCCGCTGCACACTGGGCGGAGGGTTTTAACATGTTATCCACGATGACTCCTAAATCTTTTTCCTGGGTGGTGTTTTCTAATGTGGAGCCTTGCATCGTGTAACTATAGTGTGGGTTGTTCTTTCCTAGGTGCATAACTTTGCACTTGTCCACATTAAATTTCATCTGCCATTTGGATGCCCAGTCTTCCAATTTATCCAGATCCTCCTGCAGTTTTCCACAATCCTCTTGGGTTTTAACAACTCTAAACAGTTTTGTGTCATCTGCAATTTGATAACCTCACTAGTTATTCCCTTTTCCAGGTCATTTATGAATATGTCAAAAAGTAGCGGACCCAGTACAGATCCCTGGGGTACTCCACTATTCACCTTTTTCCATTGGGAATATTGGCCATTTAGCCCTACCCTCTGCTTTCTATCTTTTAACCAGTTCCCGATCCACAATAGTACACTGCCTCCTATCCCATGACTTTTTAGCTTCGCCAAAAGTCTCTGATGGGGGACCTTGTCAAAAGCTTTCTGAAGAGGGGCGGAGCCTGATGTCCAGCGGGATGGTCGCATAACGCTGAGGCTCCCGAGAGGCCTACTCAGAATCCTGAATTAACACCGTACATACTTGGAACTTCTTCTCTGATCTGGCCGGGGCACATTGGTGAGATGGCGGGGACCAAACCCACGCGCCTGGAATTTGGATCTCCAGCGGCTTCTCACGGCAAACGTTCCAAAACTGAACCTCCGTCCCCGCAGAAGAGGCTGGCCTCGCGCGAGGGCCCCGAAATGCAGCAGGAAATCCTCGCAGAGATTAGAGGGGTCAAAGACCTCGTGCAGTCAAACGGTGAAGCACTCCGAGCGCTGCGGGAAGATCTTGGTGTGCTGCAAAGCAAGCTAGAAGGGCTTTCTTCGCGTCAGGACAAAATGGAGAGCATATTGGATTCCCATGCGGCCCGGTTGTCCAAACTCGACAAAGTTGAACGTCAGGTGCGGGCCTTGCAGAAAGAAGTGGAAGATGGCAATAATAGAGCGCGCCGCAACAACATACGGCTCGTGGGCATACCGGAGGGAGCGGAATCGGGAGACATGAAAGAGTTTTTATGCAAAATCCTCCCTTCCCTGCTCCAAATCACCTTTACCAAAGATTTGGAGATCGATCGCGCTCATCGTGTACCCACAAGCATAACGCTCAACAGGAAGACCCCGCGGCCTGTCATTTTTCGACTTTTGAGATATCAACACGTTGAGCAAATTCTAAATGCCTCTCGGGCAAAGGGCCATATGGAGTTTGAGAGCCATAAGATCTCCTTCTATCCCGACTTGGCTAAACCCACGGTCGACCGCCGAAAGCGCTTTCTGGAATTCCGGCCGAGGCTTCAACAACTACAAGCACGCTATGGCCTGATGTACCCGGCCAAGCTCCGAGTCACGCTTCACAATCAGACAAGAACATTTGAGGACCCTGATCTACTAGCAGAGTTTTTGGATTCCAAAGAAGCCGACTTGATGCGCTGACTTCCAGAATATTCCTGCAAGTATCCTCATATCCGCTGTACCTGCCATATTGGATCTGCCGCAGCCCGGCAAAGAGTCTGGCGAGGGCGGTTTGTTGCCTAACTTTTGATGATATCTGTGACCCGTTTCCATTTACCCACAGTAGCCTCGATGAGTATCAGAGACAGTGTTAATTATGGACTCTGGTGTTTCTTTTCCTTTTATCATGTCTTTCTATTTCCTCTCTAGGGCCTCCTCCCGCAGACATATGGTCGCCATATTATTTGGGGGTTTTGCTTCTTCTCTAAGATACTTTGGTACATACTTTTCAATATGGGGTGTATTAGCCAGAATACTCGGTGATTATGTCATTGTTGCACAGACTCTGATTATGCTGTATGTTTTCAAGCGCCCTCACTTGAAATGTCTATTACTGATTGATGGCACCATGTAAGATTTTCTCATTGAACGTAAAAGGAATCAATAATCCGATAAAACGGAAGAGAAAATCCTAACCTACCTAAGTGAGGAAGCTGCGGATCTGATTTTTCTCCAAGAAACGCATTTAAATTCGAAGGAAACTCTTAAACTCAATATTAAACCTTACATGGTGGCCGCCTATTCCCCAGCCGTTTCTAAGAAATGTGGGGTTGCCATACTGGTTAGGAAATCTTTGCATGCTACTATTATTGCGACTAGTTCAGATACAGAAGGTAGATGGTCCAAAGTTCACCTCAAGATAGGTAGCCTTGAAGTTACATGTATATGCCTTTACGCTCCTAATGTGGACGACCCTGCCTTTTTTGCTACCATTGCTCAGGTTGCGCAGGCCTCTGCTAATACTTCATTGATAATTGGGGGGGATTTCAATCTAGTCCTTGATCCCCTGATTGACAAACAGCCGCCTAGGACAAGTGGTCCCCCCAAGAGTCACACCACGCTTACCTCCCTGATCAAAGATCTTGCTTTAGTTGATCTATGGAGGTTACTACACCCCAATGAGCTTGATTTCACCTTCTTCTCTTCCCCTCATAAATCCCAGTCTCGCATAGACTTCTTTCTAATATCAAAACTGTTAGTTCCTCAGGTGGACACAGCAAAGATTCACTCCCAACACATTTCAGATCATGCTGCCATCTCCTTTCAATTACACACTACTGCACCCCAAGGGAATTCGGGGGCCTGGTTCTTTGATAGAGCCCTGTTAACTCAGCCAGAGTTCCAGTTAGAAATTCGAGCAGCCATACAGGATTACTTCCATTTTAATCTACCCCAGGATACTGCGAATTGGGCTTGGTGGGAGGGCTTCAAAGCGGCCATCCGAGCAACCATCACTAGCTATCAAATCCGCCTGCGAAAACAACGCAAACAGCAGCTACTCATACTAGACCAACAAATAAAAGCAGGCGAACGAGTTCTAACTTTACGTACTGATCCATGTGTATTAATTCGATTACAGCGTCTCCGTTTTCAATATAATTCAATCCTCTCAACTGCAGCTTCTAAGAGTATTGAGCTTCAGCGAGGGATATATTATCGTGAAAATAACCGAGCCGGTCGACTCTTAGCCAACGCCTTGAAAGGTCAAAAAGAAGCCAAACGCGTAGCGGCCCTTCGAGCTCCACAGGGAGGGGGCATAGTGACCACAGACTCCGACATTGTAGAGCTCTTTCGGGATTTCTATACCCGCCTATATCAATCTGAATGTGAGTTCTCGTCAGAGACATTCGAGCGATTGCTTTCTGGCATTCAGCGGCCGACCCTCTCTGAAGATGATAGGGATGCGATGGATGAACCCTTCTCTACTTCAGAGATCCAATCTGCCCTAAAACGAACAGCCTCGGGCCGTGCCGCAGGGCCCGATGGTCTCCCGACCGAATTCTACAGAACGTTCAGTGCAGATTTAGCTCCCTATTTAAAACTCTATTTTACTGCCCTTGCGGTAGATACATCCTCTTTGGGATCCTTTTCTGCAGCTAATGTGGTAGTATTTGAGAAAGAAGGCAGAGACCCGCTACTAACCGTCAACTACCGTCCAATCTCCCTACTTAATGCCGATTATAAGATCTTTGCAACGATCTTGGCCACCCGGCTCTCTGACAGGATGGCCACCCTAATTCACCCTGACCAATGCGGCTTTATACCCGGCAGATCAACTGCTGACAATGCTCGGACCTTGTGCCATGTGCTATCCAGTGCTGCTAATCTAGATCATCCATGGGTGGGTCTTTCCCTGGATGCCGAAAAAGCCTTTGACCGCCTAGAATGGCCCTTCTTATTTGCAATTCTTCGATGGTATGGCTTTGGGGAGGGCTTCCTCCGATATCTCCAAGTCATGTATACTCAACCCGTCGCCAGTATTTGTGTTAATGCCATCAAGTCTCAGCCATTTAATCTCCAAAGAGGCACGCGTCAAGGTTGCCCCCTATCACCAATGCTCTTTGATCTAGCTCTTGAACCCCTAGCTCTCCTTATTAGACAGTCCGCACGTATTCGAGGTGTCCCCTTCAGTCATAGGGAGATTAAACTCTCTGCATATGCAGATGACCTTATGCTGTTCGTATCCCTCGATTCGGTTCCAGCTGTCTTGGATCTGATTGACGGATACTCACAATTATCGGGCTATAAAATTAACTGGACCAAATCTGTAGCATTCCCACTGAACCGCTGGGTACATGAGGCTGACATGCAGGCCTTTCCCTTCCTTTGGCAATCCCGCATGGTGAAGTATCTCGGGGTCCATTACTGTTCTCCTTTAGAAGACACTATCAGTTTTAATGCCAAAGAGGTAGTTTCCAAAGTCCGTGAGCTCACGAATCGTTGGTCTCCCTTATCTCTTACATGGTGGGGCCGCTTAGAAACTGTGAAAATGATGATAGTCCCCAAAGTGAACTACATTTTAGAAATGCTGCCATGTTTACTCCCGCTACATACTTATAAAGATATTGAGGGCCTTCTCGTCCGTTATCTCTGGCAGGGCAAGCCACCAAGGATAGCTAAACAAAAACTACAGTCTGCAAAGGAAAGAGGGGGTGCCAGATTTCCTGATTTTCTTAGATATCATCAAGCCTTCCTACTTAAGCAAGGTGCCCGATGGCTAGATGCCTCAACAGACAGCAGACCAGTTTGGCTTGACATAGAAGAGGAGCTTAGTAGCCCAATTCCGTTGACCCATCTCCCCGGTATGTCCTATCAAGTAGACACCCGCCATCCACCAATGATTGTCTATACTCTTGCTGCCTTTAACACTCTCATTCTATCACTGGGCCCGAACGTATGTCCTCAGGACGGACTCCCGCTGTGGAATAACCCCAGAATTCAAGTCCTACACAGAACGATAGCATGGAAACCCTGGTACTCAAGGGGGATCTGGACACCCCAACAGCTTTTCTCTGCAGCTCGTTGGAAAACCTTCTCTGATTTACAAAAGGAATTTGCGTTACCAGCTAAACACTACTTTCAATTGATGCAGCTTCAACACTGCCTCAAAAGTGCTCGAATCATACCGCCTTCTACCCCTACTGAGGACGGGCTATTAGAGATAATTCACTCTATTAGTAGTACACATGGGGTAGCCTCTAACTTTTATAAAATATTATGTCAGGGTACAGACACGGCCACTTTTAGAGCCCAACAAGCCTGGGAGCGCGAACTGCAAACCACTTTAACCCCTGTGCAATGGAGCGTTTTCTGGAGCAAAGTAGTGCGGGTTTCCCGGTCTGCCTCTGTTACCCAAACTCTCTTCTTTTTTGCACACAGATGCTTTTATACCCCAGAAAAAATAGCCAAATGGCACACGAATGTTAGGGACCAGTGTTGGTCTTGCCATACTGCTGTGGGAACCTTCGCTCATGTTATTTATGAATGTCCTCAACTACAGGTTTATTGGAGGCGGGTCTGGGGTTGTATTCAATTTATCTTACACCTTCACGAGCCTCTCTCTTGGAAGATCGTGGGACTCCGCTCTGTGGCGGAGATCCCCTCTCTTCCTAAGAAGGGTCGTTTTCTCCTTGATTTCATGCTGGGAATAGCCATATGCTTAATCACGAGGAATTGGAAGGATAGCTCTCGACTTACTGTCAATGAATGGTGGAACCTCGTCTGCTTATATAGTAAATATGAGCAGATACCTCGGAGAGCTATTCCCCAGGCCCAACCTCACTCTCGCTTGTCTAAATGGCAGATGCTTAATGATTATGTACAATCTGCTCATTGCTCCAACATGCCTGTATAATGTGCACTCATCATGTTTCAGATCACCGTTAGGTTTTGTAACACAATAATGTAAGTACACGCCCGCTTCGGGAATGATTAGTTTTCTAGAGAAGAAGCAGGGGGGGGGGGGTGGCAGGGGTTTACTTTGGTGTATGTATTCTACTATGTATCTGTCTTTTAGCTGTATGTCTTCCTTTTCCTTTGTTGTTATAAAACGAAAATAAAGAATTTAAAAAAAAAAAAAAGCTTTCTGAAAGTCCAGATACACTATATCAACCGACTCACCTTTGTCTACCTGTTTATGCACACCTTCAAAACAACAGATCAGATTAGTAAGACAAGATCTTCCTTGTCTAAAGCCATGTTGGCTGTCTCCCATTAGGCCATGACTATCTACATGCTGTGTAATTTTGTTCTTTATGATGGTTTCTACCATTTTCCCTGGTACTGACGTCAGGCTCACCGGTCTGTATTTTCCCGGGTCACCCCTGGAACCCTTTTTAAAAATTGGTGTTACGTTGGCGACCCTCCAATCTTCAGGTATTACAGATGATTTAAATGAAAGTTCACAGATTACCAATAACAGGTCTGCAATCTCATATTTCAGTTCTTTCAACACTCTGGGATGTATACCATCCGGTCCAGGTGATTTGCTACTATTCAGTTTATCAAATAGTTGTAATATATCTTCCCGGTGTAGCGATATTTCTCTCAATTCCTCTGCAGTATCACCTTTAAATACCACTTCAGTCTTGGGTAACATCCCTACATCTTCCTCAGTAAAGACTGAAGCAAAGAATTCATTCAGTCTCTCTGCTATAGCCTTGTCTCCTCTTACTGCCCCTTTTACCCCTCTATCATCTAATGGTCCAATTGACTCTCTCACAGGCCTTTTGCTACGAATGTACTTGAAAAAGTCTTTATTTCGTGTTTTTGCTTCCATAGCAAGTTTCTTCTCAAATTCCCGCTTTGCCTGCCTTATCAATGCTTTGCATTTAACTTGCCAGTGCTTGTGCTGTTTCCAGTTTTCATCATTTGGCTCTTTTTTCCATTTCCTGAAGGTTGCTCTTTTGGCAGCAACAGCCTCTCTGACCTCACCTTTAAACCATGCTGGCAGTTTTTTGGACTTTCTTCCACTTTTCTTAATGCGTGGAATACAGCTGGTCTGGGCTTCGAGGATAGTATTTTTAAATAACACCCAAGCTTGCTGTAAGTCTTTAACCTTTGGAACCGCTCCTTTTAGTTTTTTCCGAACTATATTCCTCATTCTATCATAGTCTCCCTTTTGAAAGTTAAAAGGTAGTACTGTGGATTCCTTTACTATCTGTCCTCCACTAATTAAATCAAACATGATCATACTATGATCACTATTGCCAAGTGGTCCCAACACCCTTTTTTCTTGCACCAGATCTGGCGTTCCACTAAGGACTAGGTCCAGTATGGCTTCCCCTCTGGTCGGTTCATGAATCAGCTGCTCCAAGAAGCAGTCATTTATTTCATCTAGAAACTTTATCTCTTTAGCTTGTCCTGCTGTGACACTGTCCCAGTCGATACCGGGGTAATTGAAATCACCCATTATTACTACTCTGTTGTGGCTTTTGTTAGCTTCCTTGATTTCTTTGAGCATTTCATCATCCATTTGTTCATTCTGGCCAGGTGGTCGATAGTATACTCCCACTGCCATCACCTTCCCCTTCCCCTTCATAAATGGAATTTCAATCCATAGAGATTCTACAGCAAATTTTGTTCCCTGCAAAACTTTAATCCTTTCTGACTCAATGCCCTCTCTAACATAGAGCGCAACCCCTCCACCAATTTGTTCAGCTCTATCATTACGATATAGTTTGTATCCAGGTATCACAGTGTCCCACTGGTTATCCTCCTTCCACCATGTCTCTGAGAGTGCAATCATATCTAACCTCTCATTTAGTGCTATATATTCTAATTCTCCCATCTTATTGTTTAGACTTCTAGCATTAGCATACAAGCATTTTAGAGACTGTATTTTATTAATATTAATCTGGCTATTGGTAGGCATGGGTAATTGGGAATCCTTATGCTCTGTCTGCTCCTTACTCAAGGGCATTTGGGCTACTATACTCCCTTTTGGAACCTCACTGCTTTTGGTAGTATCCTTCAAGGATACCTTTGTCCGAACCATGCGCTCCTGGGTGACTGTCGGCTTTCCCCTATTTTCTAGTTTAAAAGCTTCTCTATCTCTTTTTTAAAGGTTAATGCCAGCAGTCTGGTCCCATCCTGATTAAGGTGAAGCCCATCCCTTCGGAAGAGCCCCCCCTTTCCCCAGAATGTTCCCCAGTTCCTAACAAATCCAAAACCCTCATCCTTGCACCATTGTCTCATCCACGCATTGAGACTCCGGAGCTCTGCCTCTTTTGGGTCCTGCACGTGGAACAGGAAGCATTTCGGAGAACGCTATCCTGGAAGTTCTGGATTTCAACTTCCTACCTAAAAGCTTAAATTTAGCCTCCAGAACTTCCCTACCACATTTTCCTATGTCATTGGTACCAACATGTACCAAGACAGCAGACTCCCCCCCAGCACTATCTATGATCCTATCTAGGCGGTGCGTGAGATCTGCTACCTTCGCACCAGGCAGGCATGTTACCAGGCGATCCTCACGTCCACCAGCCACCCAGCTATCTACATTCCTAATGATTGATTACATAATGTAAACCACTTTGACTGAAGGATAAGGCGGTATAGAAAACTGGTTAAATAAATAAATAAATGGGGCACTAAGAGGTGACAAGGCCATAGTGGAGAGACTGAATGAATTCTTTGCTTCAGACTTTACTAAGGAAGATGTAGGGATGTTACCAATGACTGAAGTGGTATTTAGCATAGTCACTCACCTGTAACAGGTGATCTCCGGGAACAGCAGGAATTTAGTCTTCACATATGGGTATCATCGGTACCGACGGAGCCTGCATGGAAACGCTACTCAGTGTCCAATAGGAAAGCTTTTGGGAGCATCCCACAGCGCCTGCGTGCTGCCTTCCCCCAACTGTCCCTCTCCAGTTGAATTTAAAGCTGAGACAAAATAAAGAGGGAAAAAGAGAAAGAGAGAGAGATAGATACAACTCCTAGGGGAGGTGGGTGGGTTGTGAAGACTAAATTCCTGCTGTTCCCGGAGATCACCTGTTACAGGTGAGTAACTATGCTATCTCCAGGAACAAGCAAGAATGTAGTCGTCACATATGGGGACTCCCTAGCTGCAGATGCCAGGGAGAAGGCCCCAGAAGTTGTGTGCCCTTGTGAAAGGGCTCCACTTCCCCCCATGGATCTCTGGCATCCTACCAGGGATGGTGGGTAGGAGTTGATTAAGTATGGAACAGGTGTTGAAGAACAGCCTGACCAAACAAGGCATCCCGGCGGGAGTCCTTGTTTAAGCAGTAATGGGCTGGGAAGGTATGAACTGAAGCCCAAGTAGCTTCTCGACAGATGTCGCCGATAGACACAGAGTGAAGATGAGCCATAGAGGCTGCCATGGCTCTCACATTGTGAGCTGTGACATGGCCTTCAAGAGGAAGGTTTTTACTCTCATAAGCAAAAGATATATACTGTGCAATCCAGCTGGACAGTGTTCTTTTGGAGACTGGAAGTCCAAAATGACTAGGATCAAAAGCAACAAAGAGTTGATAGGCCTTTCTATGTTGCTGTGTCCTTTGCAAATAAAAGGCCAAAGCTCTTTTACAGTCCAAGGTATGAATATTCCTTTCTGCATTTGAGGCGTGAGGCCTTGGAAAGAATACAGGAAGGTAAATCGCTTGGTTTAAATGAAAAGGTGACACCACCTTTGGCATAAAGTATGGATGAGTTCTAAGGATTACCTTATCATGATGGAACCTTGTATAAGGAGGATCAGCCACCAACTCTTGCAATTCACTGATGCGACGTGCTGATGTGATTGCAATGATAAAGATGAACTTCCAGGAAAGGAATTTCAAAGAAGTAGTGGCTAATGGTTCAAAGGGCAGTTTCATGAGCTGCCCAAGAACCAGATTTAAGTCCCATGGTGGCTTAATGGGAGGCTTAGTTAAGAGAAGGCCTCTCATAAATCTCGCTATGAGAGGATGAGAGGAAATAGGTTATCCATTTAGAGGCTTGAAAGAAGCTGCAATAGCACTTAAATGAACTCTCACTTAATTGGTCTTAAGCCCTGCATTTGATAAATGAAGGAAATACTCCAGTAATGATTCCAGAGGTATCGCAAGAGGGTTAAGACCCTTCTGCGAACACCATATGGTAAACCTTTTCCATTTAAATGCATGAGAGCGTCTTGTGGAAGGCTTCCTGGAAGCATAAAGGATATCCTTTACCTGCTGGGAAAGAAAGACCGTGAAGTTCTAGGCTTTCAGCAACCAGGCCCTGAGATGCAGAGACTGGGGATTGGGATGCCACAGCATCCCGTCCTCTTGAGAAAGGAGATCTGAAGCAGTTCCTAACTCCAGAGGCGGAGCTTGAGAGAGATGTAGGAGCAGAGGGTACCACATTTGCCGTGGCCAACGTGGAGCTATGAGAATCATATGACCTCTGTCTCTCTGAAGCTTGAACAGGGTTTTGGAATTAGGGGAATGGGTGGAAAGGCATACAGAAAGTCCTGACCCCAATGGAGGAGGAAAGCATCCCTGGCCTGACAACCCTGAGCCGGAATTCTGGAACAGAACCGGGGAAGTTTGGCATTCAGCGGACTTGCAAAGAGGTCTATGTCCAGGGTTCCCCAAATTTGAAAAGTTTTGGCCACCTGGTCTGCATGGAGAGACCATTCGTGTGGAAGCAGAACTCGACTGAGACTGTCTGCCCAAGAGTTTTGAATGCCTGGAAGATACACCACAAGGAGATGAATCTGATGCTCTCTGGCGAGGGCCCATAGTCGCAAAGCTTTGTTGCAGAGCGACAGAGAGCCTGTTCTGCCCTGCTTGTTCACATAGAACATGGCTACTTGATTGTCCGTTTGAACTAGGACTGTCTTGTAGCTGAGCTGGGTGTGGAATACTCGAAGAGCAAGGAAGATTGCTCCGAGTTCCAGGAGATTGATGTGGAGATAGGCCTCCAGTGGAGTCCAAGTACCCTGGGTAGAGAGGCCTTGCAGGTGGGCTCCAGAACCCAACTGTGAAGCATCTGTTGTTAGAGTGGCTTGGGGAGGGGGTTGCTGAAAAGGAGATGCCACCAAATGGTTTTGCGGTAACTGCCACCATTGCAGGGACAAAATAAGGTGATCTGAGTTTACTATTTTGTCTGACAGGCAACCTGACGCCTGAGTCCACTGTGTGGATAAAGTCCACTGGGCTGCCCTCATATGGAGGCGAGCATAAGGAACCACATGCACGGTGCATGCAATGTGGCCTAGCAACTGTAACATTTCCCGAGCAGTGAGGTGAGGTTTTAGCACTGCTTGGGAAGCTAACTGCACAATGCGAAGGCAGCGGGGCTGTGGAAGAAAGGCCCTTGTCTGCTGCTATCCAGCAAAGCTCCTATAAACTCTAGGGATTGAGTGGGAGCAAGGTTGGATTTTGGGAAGTTTATGACAAGTCCCAAATATTGAAGGATGCACATTGTGTGAGAGAGCGCAACCCTGGCCTCTGGCTCTGAAGGGGCTCAAATGAGCCAGTCGTCTAAGTAAGGGAAAACGAATATTCCCAGGGTGTGGAGAAATGCTGCCATCACAGCCATGCATTTTGTGAACACCCTTGGTGCAGAGGCCAGGCCAAAAGGAAGAACCCTGTACTGGTAGTGCTTCCCTTGAAACAGAAAGCGAAGGAACGTTCGGTGAGTTGGATGGATGAGAACATGAGTGTACGCATCCTTGAGATCTAGAGAACAAAGCCAATCCTGACTCTGAAGGTATGGCAGCAGAGTTCCTAGAGAAATCATTTTGAACTTCTCTTTGAACAGGAATTTGTTCAATTCTCTGAGGTCTAAAATGGGTCTGTGTCCTCCTGTTTTCTTTGGAATAAGGAAATAGGAGGTGTAAAACAGTGTACCCTGTTGGGGAATGGATACCTCTTCTATTGCCCCTTGAGCAAGGAGCACAGTGACCTCTTGACCTAACCGGTCGTTGAGAGAGGGCTGAGAATTGAACTATCTTACCACTGAAGGAGGGGGCATGCTGAGAAAATGAAGCTTGTACCCCTCTCTTAAAACAGACAGAGTCCAATTTTCTGCTGTTATGTGACCCCATCTGTGGGCAAAATGACATAACCTTCCTGGGATGGTGGAGGGTTCTAGGCCATTCAGGGCCAGGAAGGCAAGGTTCTCTAGATAGGAATCAAAGCCCCTGTGGAGGCCGAGTCTGCTGAGCCAGTTGAGGCTTAGCTGCTTTTGTCTTTCTCTGACTAGATTGTTGCTGCTGTCCCTTTTGGGCAGACTGACCTAAACGATGTCCCTGCTGGGTATAGGAGGGATAAAACGTTTTCTTCTTGCTGAAGAATGGTTTCTTAGAGGATCTTTTCCTCGCAGGATCAGCTGTAGATTTAGACAATCTATCCAAAGTGATATTGCCAGCATCTATCTCATTAGCTTTTTCCTGCCAATCCTTGCCAAAGAGATTCTCTCCTGTGCAACGTATATTCCCTAGTTTGTCCTGTACCCAAATTTCCAAGTCAGATGCCTGGAGCCAGGCAATCCTACGTGCACCTATGGCAATGGCAGAGGTTCTGCTCATGCATTCAAAGCAATCAAAGGCTGCACGATTCACAAACATGGAAACATCCTGAGCATGTTTGACAAGAGCGAGATAATCTTGCCTTTTATCATCAGGAAGGAGAGGGCTCATAAGCTCTAAATCTCCTGTGACCTCTTTAAGGAACATTCCCATATACAAGATATAGAACTGATCCTAGCAGAAAGCATGGAAGCCTGGAAGGATCGATGTCCAAAGGCATACACTCACGTCCTGGAGGATAAGATACATGCCTTTTTGCACTCTTTATCTGTCTCATGGCTGATTCCACTACGACAGAATGGTGTGGTAATTGAGTCTTCTGAAACCCAGGACAAGGAGGAACTCGATACATGATGTTCAGTCTTCGAGAGTGAGGAGATGTAGTTAGAGGTATTTCCCACATCCTTAACATAAGATCATGCAATATTTATTTATTTATTTATTTACATTCTCTTATATACCATGCTATTCTGCATCAGTGCAGTTTACATTGAACAAACTGAAATTATTTTACAGAGAACATGGGCTATGGAGGGTTAAGTGGCTTGCCCAAGACCACAAGAAGCACCTGTGGGACTAGAAACCCCAGTCCTTCCGGCCCAAGGCTGCTGTCCTCTAGTGGGATTTGAACCCCTGACCTTTCGGCCTAAAGTACCTTGCCCCACTAGGCCACTCCCCCACTCCAGATCTCATGAATAGGTAAGGTAGCTGCCTCCTTGGGAGCTTTAGGGTATTGTAGGATTTCTAATTCATTTGCCCTAGGCTCTTTCTCAGGAGACACTGTGATGGAAAGACTTCAGGCCACATCTCGGATAAAATCCTGAAAGGACATATCCTCTGGTGGAGACATCCTACGCTGAGGAGAAGAGGAATCCTCAGGAAGAAGTACTCTGGTATCGGCAGAGCTTTCAGAGTCTTCAGACTCATCCGAGGATTCAAAGTATCTCCGATCCGGGTGATCGTGCAAGGCACAGTACCGGTACCAATCGAAGTCGGCATCGGAGTGGTCCGGTACCGACTTGTCGATGCCGGATAGAGACGCATGACTCGGTCCCGGTAGAATACCTGCCGATGTCGATGCAGTCAGTGCCGGTACAGGTTGAATTGTCTGAAGTGGTCTCAGGGGCATCAAGGCCGTGAGAAGAGCCACCAGACTGCGTTCAATAGCCAAGAATCTCTGGTCTATCGATGCTGCCGATGCTTGGGTATAGGTGCCGGATGAAGCGGCCGGAATGCCAGAGCATGGCACCAGTAGTTCTGCCCAGGTTGAAGCCTTGAGAACATCCTGGAGCCCCGTTAGTGCTTTGGAAGCCGAAGCCTCCCGCCGGGGCAGTTTTGCCGGTGAAAGTCCCTCAAGGGAAACGCCAGAGGCATCTCGATGTTTAGAAGGAGATCTACCCTTTGAGGACCGGCTAGATTTATGTTTAGTTACCTGAGATCCGTGGGAGGAAGACATCGATGCCAAGGAGGCTGCATCGGAGGGAAAAAGGGTGCTAAGTTTAGCAGCTCGGTTTTGCCGGCCCCTTTTTGACATCATCCCACAGGCAACGCACTCTGAAATAGAGTGGTCAGGACCTAAACATTTGTGGCACCACTCATGGGTGTCGGTGACGGAGATGGTATCGCCACACTTAGAACACTTTTTAAAACCCGAAGTGGGTTTCTCCAATCTGAAGGAAAAAGTTTGGCCTAGTGCCCAAAATGGCGCGTGACACCTGAGGAGAAAATTACCGGAAAAGACTCCAGAAAGAAAGGGTTTTGGGGGTTTTTTTTTAAAGAAAGAAGAATCGGCGGTACCGGTGTAGCGTCGAGGGAAGGCAGACGCGACCACAAAAAAGAAGAATAAGAAGGGAATTTTTCTGTGGTGACAGGATGTGCGACCTGTCGGCTCCATGGAAAATGAAGAACTGGAGAGGAACAGTTGGGAAAGGCGGGAAGGCAGCACGCAGGTGGGTGATGTGGGATGCTCCCAAAAGCTTTCCTATTGGACGCTGGGGAGCGTTGCCGTGCAGGCTCCGTCGATACTGACGATACCCATATGTGAAGACTACATTCCTGCTTGTTCCTGGAGATAAAGATGATACTGCGGAAGAATTGAAAGAAATATTGATACACCTGGAAGATGTATTACAACTATTTGATAAACTGAAGAGTAGCAAATCACCTGGACCGGATGGTACACATCCAAGGGTGCTTAAAGAACTGAAATAGGAGACTGCAGACCTGCTATTAGTAATCTGTGAACTATCATTAAAATCATCTGTAATACCTGAAATTTGGAGGGTGGCCAATGTAATGCCAATTTTTAAAAAGGGTTCCAGGGGTGATCAGAGAAACTACAGACCGGTGAGCATGATGTCAGTACCGGGAAAAATGGCAGAAACCATCATAAAGAACAAAATTGCTGAACATGTAGATAGTCATGGCTTAATGGTAGACAGCCAACATGGCTTTAGACAAGGAAGATCTTGTTTTACTAATCTGTTATGTTTTTTTGAAGGTGTGAATAAACAGGTAGACAAAGGTGAGTCGGTTGATATAGTGTATGTGGAATTTCAGAAAGCCTTTGACAAGGTCCCTCATCAGAGACTTTTGGCAAAACTAAAAAGTCATGGGATACGAGGCAGTGTATTATTGTGGATTAGGAACTGGTTAAAAGATAGAAAGCAGAGGGTAGGGCTAAATGGACAATTTTCCCAATGGAGAAAGGTGAATAGTGGAGTACTCCAGGATCTGTGCTGTGTCCACTGCTTTTTAACATATTCATAAATGACCTGGAAATGGGAATAATGAGTGAGGTTATCAAATTTGCAATTGACACAAAACTATTTAAAGTTGTTAAAACCCATGAGGATTGTGGAAAATTGCAAGAGGATCTTGATAAATTGGAAGACTGGGCATCCAAATGGCAGATGAAATGTAATGTGGACAAGTGCAAAATTATGCACCTAGGAAAGAACAACCTATACTATGGTTACACGATGCAAGTTTTCACATTAGGAACCAGCACCCAGGAAAAATATTTAGGCGTCATCGTGGATAACATATTAAAACCCTCCACCCAGTGTGCAGCGGCAGCCAAGAGAGCAAATAGAATGCTAGGTATCATAAGAAAAGGAATGGACAATAAAACAAAGGATATTATAATGCCTCTGTATCATTCCATGGTGCGACTGCACCTTGAATATTGTGTGCAATTCGGGTCGCTATATCTTAAAAAGAAAATAGCGTTATTAGAAAAGGTACAGAGAAGAGCCACCAAAATGGTAAAGGGGATGGAAGGATAGCCCTATGAAGAGAGGCTAAAAAGGTTAGGGCTCTTCAACCTGGAAAAGAGACTGCTGAGGGAAGACAAAACACCAGAAATCTACGTGAGCACCATGGTTTTCCACAACACTGGACCAGATTCGAAGAGATCTTAGACACCTTGAAAGGAAATGGAAAAACACACAAGAAATACAGCAAAGACACAACTGTGCATCTTACATAAATTACTATATTTCTTTTGTAACAAGGCACAAAAGGAATTCATCACAAACACACAAATGAAATCACTCAACCGCCCAAGAGAACTATTCTCCATTGTAACCCGAATGACAAACAATCCCAACACAACTGACACAACGACTGAAAAAACGCAAATTGACCCACAAATCATGGCTGACTTCTTACACAGCAAACAACAAACAACTACACAACAATGCCTTGTACTACCCCAACAAAATAAAGATACAGAAAAGAAACACCTATGGCACAATTTCAAACTCATAAATAAAAGAGAAATACTTCACATCATCAACAACATCAATACAACAACCTCACCTCTAGACCCATGCCCTGTGACATGGCTGAAAAATCTACGCAACCAGTTCGCCCAAGCAATTCTACAGATCGTTCACTCCTCTCTGACACTAGGATACCTATCTCCTGTGCGCAAACAAGCATCTGTACGCCCTATCCTTAAAAAGGCCTCAATGGATAGGACCATCCCTAGCTCCTATTGTCCAATTGCGAGCATTCCATTTCTGGCGAAAATAATTGAGAAAACCATACAACAACTACAAGACAATGTAGATACACACGCACCACTAGACCAACACCAACATGGTTTCCGCCCACAACACGGTATGGATACCCTCCTAACAGATCTCTTTAACAGACTAATCACTGGTCTGGACAAACCCCGACAAGGATTTGTGCTACTATTCCTCGACATAAGTGCTGCATTTGACTCAGTGTCTCACCCCACCATGCTATACAGGCTAAGAGACATTGGCCTAACAGATAACACACTAAAATGGTATGAATCATACCTTACTCAGAGAACCATGCAAGTGAAGACCGGCACAACCAACTCCAGACCATTCAAATCATCACAAGGTATCCCTCAAGGCTCAACTCTTTCCGGTCTACTATTAACCTATATAGTCAACCAATCTGCGACCTTCTACAGAAATGGAACATGCACTACCACCTCTATGCAGATGACATCATGTTCTACACGCCGTTCAGCACTAATAATCCACACTTCGACTATAACAGATATCTTCAATGCCATGACTAATTTCCTAGCTAATATCAACCTCACAGTAAACAGAAATAGAACAGAAGCACTACTTATCTTCAGAGATCAAGAATTCAAGGCACCAAAAAAGATAGTAACACAAGATACTGAAATATATCTATAAAACAACAGATCAAATACCTAGGTATAACCATCGACAGCAATCTCAACATGGAAACCCACATCAAGAACTCAGCGAAACTGGCATACTGGAAGCTAAAGTCAATCAAACCGCTTCGACACATCTTACACGAGACTGACTTCAGAGCATTACTACAAGCCATAGTCACACCACACCTTGACTATTGAAACGTCATCTACCACGGCCTCACAAAATCTGCGCTATCACCACTACAACTAGTTCAAAACACCGCCGCCAGAATCCTCACCGCCAGTAACAACAATCCTTCATGTAACACCAATACTTAAAAGCTTGCACTGGCTCCCACTTGTACAACGAGCTAAATATAAAGCCATCATCACCACCTTCAAAATCATTCATAATCTATTGGCTCCCTGTCTCTCTGAAATGATCACAACATCGCACACAACAAGACCAAACAGAACTGCCAGTCAGAATCTCCTGAACATCCCCCTACTCAAGACCAAAACCACAAAACAGACCAGCAATAGAGCATTCTCCTTGTATGCTCCATCAATATGGAACACACTTCCGGACAACACTCATTGGAGTGGAGTAGTGGCCTAGTGGTTGGGGCAAGGTACTTCAGGCCAGAAGGTCGGGGGTTCAAATCCCACTAGAGGACAGCAACCTTGGGCCGGAAGGACTGGGGTTTCTAGTCCCACAGGTGCTCCTTGTGATCTTGGGCAAGCCACTTAACCCTCCATAGCCCATGTTCCCTGTAAAACAGTTATCTCCAAGTTATAATGCCCTGTTCAATGTAATTTCAGTTTGTTCAATGTAAACCACACTGATGCAGAATGCAAAATGCAATGTGTGCCTTCGAGTCAGTCCTGACTCCTGGCGACCCAGAAGCTCCTGGGTTTTCTTGGCAGTGTCACCAGAAGTAGATTGCCAGGCCTTTCTTCTGAGGCAATGGAGGGTTAAGTGACTTGCCCAAGGCCACAAGGAGTGCTAGCGGGAATCGAACCCTGGTTGCTTGATTACCAAGCCAGTGCTCCAACCACTAGGCTACTCCTCCACTCCATATAGCGCGGTATATAAGAGAATGTAAATAAATAAACATACATAAGATCAGCTAAATCCATCAACGACTTAAAAAAAAACAAGTAAAAATGCATCTATTCAGGGAATACTACGGACTTGATGACAAAACATAAACCAAACACTAACATGCCACACAGAAGACCAGAAAAGATAAATCAACCATCACTACAAAAGAAAATTATTTATACACGTAAATAGTTTACTCCCCCATTTACCTCCACGTTACACGCCCTTGTTTAATGTAAAGCAATTCCTTTGTAATTGTTGTTATGTTGTTTGATGTAAACCGCCTTGGATAAAGGCGGTATAGAAAAGCTGTTAAATAAATAATAAATAAATAAATATGATAGAGGTCTATAAATTAATGAATGGAGTGGAACAGGTAAAGGTAGATCGATTGCTTAAGTCTTCAGAATATAGAAAGACTAGGGGACATGCAATGAAGCTACAGGGTAACCTATTTAAGACTAATAAGATAAAATATTTTTTCACTCAACATGTAATCAAACTCTGGAATTTGTTACCGGAGGATGTAGTAAAAGCTGTTAATGTAACTGGGTTTAAAAAAGGTTTGGACAAGTTCCTGGAGGAAAGGTCCATAAACCATTATTAAACGGGACACGGGATATCAATGCTTGATCTAATACACGCATTGTGGAACCTGTGTCTTTTGGGGAAACTGCTAGGTACTTATGACCTAGATTGGTCACTGTTGGAAACAGGATACTGGGCTTGATGGACCTTGGTCTGACCCAGTATGGCATATCTTATGTTCTTATTTATTTATTTATTTAACAGGCAATTTATACAGCTTTATCATTTCCGTCAAAGTAGTTTACATTGTAATTTAAACTTGATAATGTACATTAAACAGGGACATTGATAACTTGGATTTTTCTGAGGCAATGGAGGGTTAAGTGACTTGCCCAAGGCCACAAGGAGTGCTAGTGGGAACTGAACCCTGGTCTCTTGGTTCCCAAGCCAGTGCTCTAACCACTAGGCTAGTCCTCCAAATAAGACCATATGTTGGGGGGGATGTGTGCTAAAAAGGATTCAGGATCATGCCATATGGAAGAGGGGAATTCAACAATCCCAAGTGACTGGCGAAACAAGAGGGTCACTCCACCTCCTATTCTAGATGAATGGAAAACAGATAATAGATTAAAACCAGGGGGCACACAGCAATATAAATAAGCCTCCTCACCTTCTTGTGTGCATGTTTCAGTCAAAAATAATAGATCGAGAGACCAATCAATGATTAAGTCATAGATCAACGCCAATTTAGATCGTACTGAGGGGCAGTTGATGAGAACACATGACAAAAACAATGGTGTATTCGCCAAGGTCAGGTTCAAAGGACCATGGCTGTATGTAGTGATTCCGCAAGGAATGAGAACACAAGGATAAGAGGATGAACCTCTCTGGGGTGGTGGACAGTTACCCCAGAGAAATGGGATGGAGAAAGCCATAAGAGTGTGAATGAAGACAAAAAGATAATTTGTATCACGTGTTACGTCCCAGAGACTGAAGGGACCTAGAGATAATGAAGTAAAATTGTAGAGGGGACAGCAGCACAGCAGGAAGAAATAGCTATAGCAATAGTGATACAGGCTAGCATAAGTAGTGAATAATGGCGCGGAGGGGGCATATATCGCAATTTCTTTATTAGTCCTATGGATTATATCAGCTTCAGTAGCAGGCATCCGATGTTATGACCTGAGGGACCTACTGTCTTTGTTGGAGGATGGGTGAAGTCTAGTGCATATCAAACTTCCGAAGGGCACTGCTGTTTAAAGCTCCATGAAAGGAGGTGACTGGCCTAACTGACAGGGAGGCGGCTCACGCTGAAGCACCAATGAAAATGATGACAACTGATGATGCAATTATATTTCTCTCTCCCTGCTGCCATTTAAAGTTCCGTGAAAGGATGGTGCCAATATTCAGTGCTATCATGATAACTAACTGATTAAAGCCACATTTAACTGCTTATTTTTAACCAGCCATCCAGCAACTGAATACTGACCTCCTAGGATTAACTTCCTATGTAGGTACAGAATAGTGAGCTGCAGTTGGCTCACAAGAGATACAGCCAGAACATGAGGTGACTCAGATATTAACCTTTCATCATTACCAATTATTGGATTAATCTAATACTCGCTAGTATATGACCACCAAAGCTAAAATGTAATATATTCATTCAGTTAAAGCCTAAATAGAAAATGTCCCCAAGAATATAAGAAATGCTATATTGGGTCAGACCAAAGCTCAATCAAGCTCATCATGTTTCCAACAGAGGCCGATTCAGGTCACAATATCTGGCAGGACCCCAAAGATTAGATCTATTCCTTGTCACGAACATCCAGGGTCATCTGGTTAATAATGGTGTATTGATCTTTCCTGCAGAAACTTGTCTAAGCCTTTCTAAACCTATTTGTGTTAACTGCCTTCACCCTTTCTTCATCTCTAACTCCTTGTTGTCAAACTGAGATATGATATCCCAAGACAAAAGGAAAGAGGAGGATTTGGATAAGAGCAATTGTGTAATTAGCAATTTATATAACATACATTACTTGGATAGGAAAATATTCACCAATTTTATGAATATTAGCTCCCAGTTTTCTCACTAAGGGGGCAATTATATAATTTGTAATTCTGTTCTATATAACGTTCATGTTTTTTGTAAACCGCTTTGATTCACTAAAAATGGTAAAATAAGCACAAATAATAAATTATATAACTGCATGCATGCATAAAAAGTGCACCCATACTTTTTCCTCTTCAGACTCTGGTGAACTTTCAAAGTAGAAGAATTCATGCACTTCCATTTTGAAAATTAGCCTAAGGAAATTTACATTTACACCTGTCCTTTCGGCACACACAAATTTTCAAAGTTAATTTCTGTGTACGCACATATATTTCCAAAATCTGTGCAAAAACAACTCCATCCTCACTGCGCCCAGAACACCCATAATCTTTGTGGGTAAAGCGTAGTTACTCACCTGTAACAGGTGTTCTCCAGGAGCAGCAGGAATCAGTCCTCACTTATGGGTGACGTCGGCGCCGACGGAGCCCTCGCGGAGCAATTTTCCCCAGCTTTCAAAGAAAGCCTTTGGGAATTGCAGCGCGCATGCGCGGTCCTCTTCCCGCCCAAGGGTGCCATCTTAGCCAGTCAGATGACATAGCTAAAAAAGATAGCATAAAAATTTGCAAAAAAACTAAAGCAGACGATTGCAACTCCAAGGGGAGGAGGGAGGGTTGTGAGGACTGATTCCTGCTGCTCCTGGAGAACACCTGTTACAGGTGAGTAACTACGCTTTCTCCAGGACCAAGCAGGAAGTCAGTCCTCACTTATGGGACTCCCAAGCTCAAGGCTACCGGAGACCCTAAGCACAAAAAATGAGCTCCCTCTAGCTCAGCAGCACAGAAGGAAAGAATCTTCGCTGAATGAACACCCACCGGTAGCCCACATCCGGGATGGAGGGTAGGAGTTGCTCAGACCTCAAAGAGATTACGGAGGACTGCCTGTCCGAAAGCACTGTCCCTGCGGGACTCCCTCTCGAGGCAGTAATGGACCGCAAAAGTCTGGCTCGAAGACCAAGTAGCGGCCCGGCAGATGTCTGCCAGCGGAACAGAGCGGAGGTAAGCCACTGACGTGGCCTTTGCCCGAACGCAATGAGCCGTGACTCGACCTTCCAAGGAGAGCCCGGCTGCCCCATAAGCCCAAGTGATACAGTCCGCAACCCAGATGGACAGTGTACGCTTGGACACCGGGAGCCCCAATTTATTGGGGTCAAAAGACACAAAAAGCTGAGCAGCTTTACGGTGCTCCCGCGTACGGTCAAGGTAGAAGTTCAAAGCCCTTCTACAGTCCAGGGTATGGAGGACCGTTTCAGCTCGGCTGGAGTGAGGCCTGGGAAAGAAGGTCGGAAGTACCACCTCCTGATTGATGTGAAAGGGGGAGACCACTTTTGGAAGAAATTTAGGGTGAGTCCGTAGGACTACCCTATTTTTGTAGAACCGAGTGTAAGGGGGATCAGACACGAGGGCCTGCAATTCACTTACGCGTCTAGCGGAAGTGAGGGCTATCAAGAACAGCGTTTTCCAAGACAGAAAACGGAGAGAACAGGTAGCCATAGGTTCAAAAGGCGGACAGGTGATCCGCTGCAAAACCACATTCAGGTCCCAGTCAGGCGCTGGCGGGCGCAGAGGTGGTTTAAGTAGAAGGAGACCTCGGAGAAACCTCGCTACGAGAGGGTCGCTGGAGAGAGGTCTGCCGTCCACCGGCACATGATGCGCCGAAAGAGCACTGAGGTGAACTTTGACGGAGTTGGACTTAAGTCCCAGATTACAGAGGTGCAGCAAGTACTGCAAGATCACCGACACCGGGCAGGAGAAGGGATCCTGAGACTGTTGGGTACACCAAACGGAAAAGCGACGCCATTTAAGGGCGTAGCATTTGCGGGTAGAAGATCGTCGCGAAGCCAAGACGACCTCCTCCACCTCTGCCGGCAGGAGAAGGGGAGCAAGGACTACCCTCT
The DNA here is from genome assembly GCA_033557465.1 of Ichthyophis bannanicus. Lineage (NCBI taxonomy): Eukaryota > Metazoa > Chordata > Amphibia > Gymnophiona > Ichthyophiidae > Ichthyophis > Ichthyophis bannanicus. Next base: position 289,566,104 of record CM066037.1, on the reverse strand, counting down.
CAGCAGCCAGGCCATTAGGTTGAGAGACCTGAGGTTGGGGTGTAGCAGAGAACCCTGATCCTGAGTGAGGAGATCCGGTTGAAACCCCAGAGGGAATGGATCCTCCACCGCTAATTGCAGCAGGAGCGGAAACCACGGCTGTCTGGGCCAGCGAGGGGCCACCAGGATCATGAAGGCATTATCCCGGAGAACCTTGAAAAGAGTCCGAGAGACTAGCGGGATGGGAGGGAAAGCATACAGAAGGCTTCCCGACCATGGGAGTAGAAAAGCGTCCGCCGCAACCCGACGGGGGTGGGGCTGACGAGAGCAGAAGCGAGGAAGTGGCCGGTTGTGAGGACTGGCAAAGAGATCCACCGTGGTGAGGCCCCACTTCAGAAAGAGCTTCTGAACTACCAAGGGATCCAGACGCCACTCGTGCAGCTGAAGGATCCTGCTGAGTTTGTCCGCCAGGTAATTCTCTTGGCCCGGGAGATAAACTGCCTTGAGGAGAATGCCGTGACCGACGGCCCAAGAGCAGAGCTTCTGTGCCTCCCGGCAGAGGAGGAAGGAGCCCGTGCCCCCTTGCTTGTTCACGTAGAACATGGCAACTTGATTGTCCGTCTGGACAAGGACGGACTGATGAGAAGTCAGGTGGGAGAAAGCCTTGAGAGCCAGGCGGATCGCCCTGAGCTCCAGGAAGTTGATCTGCTGAGCAGACTCCCATGTGGTCCAGAGGCCCTGAGTACGTGCCCCTTGGCAATGCGCCCCCCAGCCCAGGAGGGATGCATCTGTCGTCAGCACCCGGGCCGGCTGAGGTGACTGGAAAGGCATTCCGAATATCAGGTTCGGCTGCTGAAGCCACCACCGGAGAGATGAGAGCAGCGGCTCGGAGACGCGCACTAGGTCTGCTAGGTCGCCTGTGGCTTGTCGCCACTGCTGGCGGAGACACCATTGAGCAGGCCGCATATTCAGGCGGGCATTGGGAGTCACATGGACGGTGGAAGCCATATGGCCGAGCAGTCTCAGGAAGCGCCTGGCGGAGACCAGGGGCTGGCTGCGAAAACGGTCGGCTAGGTCCATGAGCCGTTGAGCCCTGTCAAGCGGTAGGTATGCTCGTGCCTGAGGAGTGTGCAGTCTTGCGCCGATGAACTCGAGATCCTGTGATGGGAGCAAAGTGGACTTTGCGAAGTTTATAACAAAGCCCAAGTGCTGCAGAAGAGTCACTGTGCGGCGCGTGGCGTTGGTGACCTCCAGAGCGGACGCTGCTCTGATGAGCCAGTCGTCGAGGTACGGAAAGACATAGAGGCCGTGAAGCCGGAGATGGGCCGCCACCACCGCGAGACATTTTGTGAAGACTCGCGGTGCGGAGGACAGGCCAAAGGGCAGTACTCTGTACTGGTAATGATTTCCTGCCACCACAAACCTTAGGTATTGCCGGTGGCTTGGGTGGATGAGGATGTGCGTGTAGGCATCCTTTAGATCCAAGGAGCATAGCCAATCTCCCTGCTGGAGGTAGGGCAGAAGGATTCCAAGGGTAAGCATCTTGAACTTCTCTCGCACGAGGAACTTGTTGAGGTTGCGCAGGTCCAGGATGGGTCTGAGGCCTCCTGTTCTCTTTGGTATCAGAAAATACCTGGAGTAAAAACCTTGACCCTCCAGGTGGTGGGGCACCGGTTCCACCGCCTGTTCCTGTAGAAGACCTGCTAACTCCTGAAGGAGTAGTTCCCTGTGCAGGGGGGGTCGTGGAGGTTCTCCCGGAAAAAAGGAGGGAGGGACCTGGTGGAAGTGGAGAAGATAGCCTTCTCGCACGACTTGAAGCACCCAGGCATCTGAGGTGATGCTGGACCACCTGTGGGCGAAGTGAACCAGCCGGCCTCCGGTGCTGGGAGGAACCAGCGGGGGGGGAGAGGCTATGCTTAGTGAGTCAAAAACCCCCACCCTGCTGAGCAGGGGCTGGTGGTGCAGGCTTGGGGGCTTGCTGCCTATGGGACCCGTTACCCCCCCGTCCCTTGGCCTGCTGGCCCTGTTGGGGAGCTGCAGGGGCCTGATAATGGGGGTATTGTTTGTAGGCAGCCGCCTTCCTCGGGTAAAAGGACTTCTTTCCCGAGCCCTTCTTTTTCTGGGAAGGGGCGGAGGTCTTCCTAGAAAGCCTAGTCCTGGTGAGAGTCTCCGTCTCAATTTGTGCAGCCTTTTCAGCCATGGGCTTGCCAAAGAGGTTTTCGCCTCGGCAGGGGACATCGACCAACTTGTCCTGCACCCAGGGCTCAAGGTCAGATGACTGAAGCCAAGCCTGTCGGCGGGCACCGATGCTGGCTGCGGCCACTCGAGCCGACGCTTCAAAGCCATCGTAGGCTGCTCGGGATATGAATTTTGAGCATTCCCGAATACCAGTGGACAAGGCCAGGAACCTCCGCAAGGGTTCCTCGGACAAACCAGCGGAGAATCCGGCTAGCTCTTTAGCCAGGTCTCGAAGATACATGCCCATGTACAGCTGGTAGGTCTGGACACGACACGCAAGCATAGAGCCCTGGAAACACTTCTTGCCAAGGCCATCCAGGTTACGGGCCTCCCTGCCAGGAGGCACCGAGGAGTGCATCTTCTGGCTCTTAAGACGATGCATGGCCGATTCCACTACCATGGAATGGTGTGGCAGCTGTGCTTTTTGGAAGCCAGGGCTCTTGCGGACTCGATAGATAGAATCGACCCGCTTGCTCAGGACCGGCGAGGTGGCCGGACTCTCCCACATGCGGAAGAGTAGTCGTTCCAGCATGGGAGGAACCGGTACAGTAAAGTGTTCCCTTGCGGGAGAGTCATACTGGAGGGCGTCGAGCTCTTCGGCTCGAGGCTCCTCCTCGGGATCCGCAGGGAAGGCCAAAGCCTTGGCCATATCCCTGACGAAGTCCGAGAACCGGGCATCCTCCGGGGGGGACTGCTTCCGAGGCTCGGACTCCGGTGAGTCCGAGGGGACACACCGAGTCCGGAAAGAATCAGGCGACTCTTCCTCTTCAGACTCCCAGACCGACTCCGACGAGGACTCGGTGGGGTCGGCCCGGGCAGGGCGCGGCGCCTGCCGCCCCGACGCCGAGGGAGTCGGCGTCGGCGACCTCGGTCCCGAACGGGAGGCCGAGGGTGACCTCGACCGAGGATCGACTCGAGTTCGCATCGACTCGAGGATCGGCTCGGTCTCCGGGGTCGACTTGGACGTCGACGTCCCGGCGGTCGGGGCAGCGGCGCCAGCGAAGCCAGCGAGCAGTGCCCGCTGCTGGTCCATGAAGGCAGACAATCTGCTCTCCAAGGCCGTCAACCTGAGTCCGAGCTCAGGTGACCCAGCAGCCCCCGACTCGGGCCCCGACGGCGTCGGGCCCGACGTCGGCTGTCTCGGAGGCGAGTCCAGGAGGACCACAGGACTTACCCGAGCAGGCAGCTCCGACTCCAGGCGAGGTCGCTTCGTGAGATGCTCCTTCTCCAAGGACCCGGGACGGCTATCGGGCTATGCGACCTGGCCCTCGCGGAGCCAGGAGCGTCCACCGACGCCGCCCTCGCGGGTTTCACCTTACGACGATGGTCCCCGGAGGGAGAACCCCTGTCGGAGGAACTCCGGCGACGGTCCGAGCTGGAGCCTTTGGACGCGGAGGCCTCCGACGAGGTCCGGGTACGGCTGGGGTCAGCGAAGATTCTATCCCGCTGATGCCGCCGACTTCTCAACGCTTTGGAGGACATTTTGCCGCAGGGCCCACAGATCATTTCTTCATGATCCGGGCCCAGGCAGCGGAGGCAAAAGTCGTGTGTGTCAGTTAGTGACATATTTCGGTCACACTGACCACACCGCTTGAAACCACTGGCAGCCATCGGGGGAAAAAGGGCCCCGGCGAGGTCAAAGGACCGGGCTGCCAGGGAAAAACCGAAAGGAAAAACTGACTAAGTCAGAAAAACCGAAAAATAAGAAGAGGACTCGAGACCGGCGTCGCGAGTCCGGCGGGAAAAAGACCGGCGTCGAACCGAATGAAAAATAAGAGAAATTCTGAAGAAAAAATCAACTTTTTCGCGGGGACACGACGGGTACGTCTGTAGGGCTCCGCGGAAAAAAGAAGACTGGCTAAGATGGCACCCTTGGGCGGGAAGAGGACCGCGCATGCGCGCTGCAATTCCCAAAGGCTTTCTTTGAAAGCTGGGGAAAATTGCTCCGCGAGGGCTCCGTCGGCGCCGACGTCACCCATAAGTGAGGACTGACTTCCTGCTTGGTCCTGGAGAACATTACTTTACCTGCATATCAGACACGCAATTTTATCAAAGTCTATTTCTGTGAAGAAAACACTACTTAATCTCCAGAAATGCTTTTGAAAATTACACTCCTAATGAACAAACTCACTACAACAGAAGCCCTAATTCTTTTTAAAGTTTATATTTATTAAATTTTTAACAGAGCACACAAGCATCCACTTGCAAAAAGAAACATGGAGATTTACATGAGGAAATAATATAAAAAAAGGAAAAAAAAGAAATCTGAATACAATTTACAATCAAATTAATCTCTGACCACAATTAAAAGGGGGGGGGAGGGGAGAAACTGAATTTTGTGGTCCTTAAATCAGGAATCTTAAAGAAAATGAAACACGGGCTATTAGGCGGACAAATCCAAATATAAATTATATAATTATATGCCCTTGTCTCACCCCCTTTGAAATTGTGATGGCGCAGAGAGGCCAGTAAGCATTTTAACATCTAAAAAAAAGACCTAAGCAGGTCTAATAAAAAGAACATATACCTGAATTCATATACTTAACAATACACTTGGCATGGATGTTGCAGCTGAAAAGTAACTGCCAAGACCCTCTGAGCATAATGCAAGAAAGAGTTTTCTTCTTTTTAGGGTGGCACGGACAACATCCAGAAACATTCTTATCACTTGACTACAAAAAGGCACACTGATCTTCTTAAAGTACAAACGTAATACCCAAGACATATCCAGCTCAAATATGAAGCTAATCAGTAAGGCTGCACTTTCTTGAACAGATGTTTACAATAACAAAGATACATCAAGATGTCTCAAAATACCTGAAGATGTAACACTGCCCTTGGTAGGTAATAGTCTTTATTAATAGGAGGGCTACCTCCTTCAGCTATTTCCAAAGGCCTCCACAGGTGAAAAAGCTGTAACTTAGGAAAGTTTTAAATCCGCAGGTTTCAGTGTCTTACATGATTTTCAAAATTTTCTATCTTCTGGTGAATCACAAGTTTATTTTTAACCAGTGTCAATAACAGATTTTGGAGCTTTTCACTTCTACTTCTAAGATCCCAATTTTCTCATTGATCTCCCTTGCAGAAGATTTATGTTGCTGAGACACCCTCTCAAGTCTTTGAAGACAGGGCCGTACCAAGGGCATAAGTACAGAAAGGGCACTGATATCCAGGAAGCTCAAAAAGAGTGAGTTATCGCATATGGTTGGTTCAGAGGAGGGCACCAGATTTGTTAGTCGCAACGGTCCTGTTTGAAGCAATATATTAATATCCTTAAATGTTTGTGAAACTATGGTGTCTATCTTAACCGGCATACCCCAACATTGCAACAACATTGCAGCAGAAGTGAACCCAGAAGCAGAAACCAAGGCAATTTCCTTACCAACCACTTGTGGTCCCACAGCCATATTTCCATTCTGTATATCGGACAAACCCCTTTTACGTGGAGATAAACTGTCTCCCATTCCTCTTGCATCGATGTGGGTGGCAGTACTGCATCAGGGCTTGAAGTGGTTGCTGTATCTGCCCCAAAAATGGGAACCTCAACCTCTAGTTCCCCATACCTCACTACTGCCTCTTCCTGCTGTGGAGAGGGAGACTCTGAGTTTGACAGCGGTGCCCCAGACGGTGAAACACTGCCACTTGCATTTCCTGCAGCAGAGGAATGAGCCACAGACCCTTCCTTACCAAATGATTTGAAGTGAGGTGGCCATCCAGTTGCTGCTGTTTCGGGTCTTGGGCAACAGCCTTGGGGAACCTGGCTGGCTCTTTCCCCTCACATTTTGGAGGCATGGTAAAAGGCAACAGAAACACAGCAGTTCCAATGCCAACCTTCAAACCACTGCCATCTTAGCTCCTCTCCTAGCAAGGTGCAAGAAAGCCTTTAGATTTATTGCAGCTCAACTGTGTTAACTTGATATCGGGAAACCTGTCTAGAAGCCCTAATTCTAAGAATATTTCATTACTCCACAATTATCAATTACAGAAGATTTTGTCCAAGCAAAATTCTGTTACAGTTTTTCTACTCTGTGCATGAGACAGCTTAAAAATGTCTTAAACTGCAAGCAAGGATAGTGTTCTCACAGAAATGGAAATTACACTTACCTGGTAATTGTTCCTTGAGGAACTCCAGTTCAGTCCTCCACCTCTGGGTTGTGCACCTCCTCCTGCAGCTTGGAGAATGGGCATGTCAAAATCGTGACATCACTGGATGTAGCCTGCTGGTCTCTCCCATCAGCCCCAGTGAACTACTGACAAAGCAGACTCAAAGGAGCAACAAATAAGTAGCTACCATATTAACTTCAACCTTATACTCAACCTGAACGTATAACCACTAACTATGTGAACATAAATTTCCCCCTAGTAAGGAGGGAACTTTTTTGTACCTTTCCCTTCCGCCATATTCAGAATTAAGAAGAAAGAGTAAGAATAAACAGAAACAAATAGAAAAGATCAAAGTAATCAAAATCCCATTAATAACCATACCTACCGGTAGTCTTACACTTCTCCCAACTAACCATCTACTGTCAACATCACCACCCCGGGTGGGAATGAGGACTGAACTGGAGTTCCTCAAGGAACAACAATTACCAGGTAAGTGTAATTTCCATTTCCTTATTGTTCCTCCAGTTCAGTCCTCCACCTCTGGGATGTAACAGAGCAGTAATCATTGGGAGGGATCTTTCCAGCTGGCTCGCAACACCGCAGAACTGAAACAGGCATCATTCGCCGCCGAAACATCCAGGCAGTAGTGCTTACTGAAAGTATGAAGGGCTGCCCTATATATTTCCCCTGGAGGAACCAAACTGTGTTCCGCCCAGGAAGTCGCTTGTGCTCTGGTAGAATGAGCTCGTAAGACCATTGGAACTGAACGACCTTGCAGCAGATAAGCTGATGCAATCGCCTCTCTAATCCATCTAGAAATGGAAGCCTTCGCCGCCACTTCCACATTGCGGAGACCTCCGAACAACATGAATAGACGGTCTGATTTGCGAAAGGTTTCTGAAACTTTTAAATATTGCCGCAATACTCGTTTTATGTCCAAACGGCGTAAACTACGGTCCGAGGCGTTCCCCTCCAGCGAACCTAGAACTGGAAGAGAAACCGTTTGATTCAGGTGAAAAGGAGACACCACCTTTGGCAAAAAGGACGGAACAGGTCACAACACCACCTTCTCTCTGGAAAAGGACAAGAACGGTTCTCTACATGACAACGCCTGTAACTCCGAAATTCGCCTCGCCGAACAGATGGCTACCAAAAACACGGTCTTTAAAGTCAAATCCTTAACCGACGCCTGGTGCAACGGCTCAAAAGGTTCTTTAGTTAGCGCTCCTAAGACAAAATTGAGATCCCATGGCGGAACCATAATTCTACGCGAGGGCCGCAGTCTGGTTACTGCCTTAAGGAAACGCAACACATCAGTATGAGTGCCTAGAGCAATTCCCTGTACTTTGCATCTATAGCACAAAAGAGCTGCCAACTGGACTCTCAAGGAACTGGCTGAGAGACCCTTATCAAACCCGTCTTGCAGAAAACTTAATACCAAGGGAACGGATACTGTAGCCGCCCGAACTTGCCGCCTTGAGCACCAGTCCTCAAAAAAACGCCATATATGGACATATGCAAGAGACGTGGACTGTTTCCTTGCACTAAGTAAAGTTGCGATGACTGCTCCAGAATAACCTTTTTTCTTTAGCCTCGCCCTTTCAATGGCCAAACCGTAAGCGAGAACCGATCCACCTGAGGTATTTGAAGCAGACCTTGTAGCAACAGATCTTCCGACACCGGTAACCTCTAGGGATCCCTGTCGAGTAGGCGAATGAGATTGGCATACCACGGGCGTCTTGGCCAGTCCGGGGCCACCAATAGCACTCTCCCCTGATGAGCTTCGAAATGCTGAACCACTCGGCCTATGAGTGCCCACGGAGGGAAGACATAGAGGAGACCAGTCGATGGCCAATGATGCATCAGGGCATCGATCCCTTCAGACATCCTTTCTCACCGCCTGCTGAAGAAACAACTGGCTTTTGCTGACTGAAAGGTCGCCATGAGGTCCATGATTGGCGGTCCCCATTTGTGCACAATTTGTGCAAATACGTGCAATTCCCACTCCCCGGCATCCACTCTGACCCTGCTGAGAAAATCCGCCATCACATTGTTCTTCCCTGCAATGTGTGCTGCCAAGATCGCTGGCAGTCGATGCTCCACCCAAGAGAACAGTGCCTCTGCTTCCTCTTCCATGGCTGCACTTCCTGTACCGCCCTGTCGATTGATGTAGGCCACCGTTGCGGAGTTGTCCGACAGAACTCGCACCGCTTGACCTGTCACCGTAGCTTCGAACACTTGAAGCGCTAGATAGACCACTCTCAGCTCTAGCCGGTTGATCGACCAATTGCTCTCTTGAACGTACCAAGTGCCTTGCGCAAACAGATCTCAGCAATGTGCTCCCTATTCCGCGAGACTCATGTCCATCAATAATGTGAGTCACTCCTGCTGCTCCAGAGGCATTCCTGCTTTCAAAGATCCCGGAAGCAGCCACCACTGAAGAGACTGCCTGACCTTGAGTGGACAGGGAAGCCGTTTGTTCAACAACTCAGACTGATGCGACCAACGGCGAAGTAGTGCTCTATGTAGCGGTCGCATATGAAATCTGGCCCTAGGCACTGCTTCCAAGGTCGCTGCCATTGTTCCCAGCAGGCGAAGATAACTCCACGCTGAGGGAGCCGGAGCAGATCTGAACTTACGCACCAGTTGTCGAAGGGCTTGAACTCGACGGTGTGGCAGAAACACTGCTCCTTTCTGAGTGTTGAACCGTACCCCCAGATACTCAAGATCTTGGGAAGGTACTAAGCGGCTTTTGGTCGGATTAACCACCCAGCCGAGACTCTGCAAAAACTTCACTACTTTGTCCGTCGCCTGAACACTCTCAGCCTTGGACTTGGCCCGAATTAACCAATCGTCAAAATAAGGATGGACCAGAATTCCTTCCTTTCGTAATGCCGCCACTACCACCACCATAATCTTGGTGAAAGTCCACGGTGCTGTCGCCAGACCAAAAGGCAATGCTTGGAATTGATAATGTCCACAAGGCAGAGTGAACTACAGAAACTTTTGGTGAGCTGCTCTGATTGGGATGTGTAAATACGCCTCCGTAAGATCGAGGGAAGTCAAGTACTCTCCTTGTCATACCACCACAATGACCGATCTCAATGTTTCCATCCTGAAATGCAGTACCCGAAGACACCGATTCACCCCTTTTAGATCTAATATAGGACGCAGAGCCCAGTCTTTCTTTGGCACCACAAAATAAATGGAGTATTGACCCACGCCGTAATCTGCAATCGGGACCGGCGCGACTGCTCCCATTTGTAAGGGTCAATCTAATGTACAGCAAACCGCCAAGGTTTTCCGTTGACCTTTGCAGGGAGACATCATGAACGAATCCCACACAGGTCTTGCCAATTCCAGTGCATAACCATCGCAAATTATCTCTAACACCCACTGGTCGGACATTATTTGGGTCCAGGCAGGAAGAAATCCCCAAAGTCGCCCGCCTATCGGTTGACTTCCTACTGGAACCCGCCTCCTTTCATTGTGGTTTTCGAGTTGCCGCTGCGGAAGCTGCTGCGAAACCTCTACTTGCTCCACGAAACCCACGAAACTCCTGGGCCCTAGAAGCAAATCTTCCCCTTTGGAAACCACCCAAACGAAAAATACAAAATCTCCTGAAATCTCTAAACTGGCCCCAAAAAGCCGGTAAGGACTTCCCTTGCTTTGGCTTATCCTCTAGGAGTCTCCAGCCCTTGGACTCCCCGAGATCCTTCACCAACTTGTCCAGGTCTTCTCCAGACAACAATTTCCCTTTAAACAGAAGCTTACTGAGACGTGACTTGGACGATCCATCAGCCATCCAATTCCTCAACCACAGAGATCTCTGGGCGGCCACTAAGGAAGCCATACTATTAGCTAGTGCTTGAATCAAGTCATAATGCACATCCGCTAAATATGCAGATCCAGACTCTAGACGATCCAGCTCTCTTACCTCTTCCTGCTCCAGGCGAGTAGACTGTCGTAAGCGCTGAGACCATCTGAGACATGCTCTCGCCACCCAAGCTCCACAAATGGAAGCCTGCAAGAACAGAGCGTTAGCCTCAAATGATTGTTTCAATAAACCATCTACTTTCCTGTCCTGCGCATCTTTTAAGGCCGTGCTACCTTCCACCAATATAATGGTTTTCTTTGTAACCGCTGACACGGCAGCATCAACTCACGGAGGCTGGAACGTCTGTTTGTCCTTATCCGCTAAGGGATAGAGCCTGTTCATCGTCCTAAAGCCTCTTAGGCCCATTTCCGGTTGATCCCACTCTTCCTGGATCATCCGGTCAACAACTCGGTGAATGGGAAACACTACCTGTGCTTGTCTCACCGCTTGAATGATAGGGTCTTCCACATCTTCTTTTTCCGTCGTTTGTGCCGTAGCGAGATTTAGCGTCTGAAGGGATTCTGTGATAAGTGCCGTCAGTTCGTCCCTCCTTAATACCCGAATGATCTTCGCCTGATCCTCAGGCTCTTGTATCTCTCCTTCCTACATTCCTGCTTCGAGCTCCACCTCGGCTTCATCTGTTTCTGGCCATTTGCCATCATCAGGCGAAATCTCACGAAGCCTTGACCTCTTTGGGGGCTTCGGGGAAATGCTACCAGTGTCACCTACCCTGGACTGCTGCATATGACTAGGCAGAGACAAGGGCTCCGGTACTTTCCCCTGACATTGTAAACAAAACGCTTGATGCATAATTAATACAAAGTCCAGGCAAAAATCCCCGAGTTGTGGTCCCGATCCCAAGACCGGTAGTGCACCTGACGGACCCACTGAGACCTCCTGGCAGGACCCTTGCAACGTGGTCCTCAATGCTTCTCCTTCTGCTCCAGCAGATGAATCCTGGGACTCCTGAGCCACCTTGACCTCCATCTGCTGCTCCGGAGTCAGCCACTGTACCTCTACGGGTGCCACAGACCACACACTGAGGGCGCAATGCCATAAGCCAGACACGCCAACCACTTGTATGCGGCTAATAAAGTACAAAAAGACCAATTTTTTTTTTTAAATAAAAAGAGGAAAGGAGAAAAATTAAAAACCTCCCAAAGGAAAGGAAAAATCCTCCACAGAAAATGAACCCGGGTCCTCTGCCTTAAATCATGAAGGTAACTCCTAACTCAAAACAAAGAAAATTATCAAAATAAAGAAATTAACCCTTTTTAAATGCAGAGCTAGAGCTTCTTAAAGCCCCGTGTTCCGAATCGTGAATGCATGCCACGCGGCGAACACACGTTCTCAAAATGGCCGCCGGCAATTACGACCGTGAAATGACGCCAAAAATCCAATTACTTTAAACTCCCAACTTCTGACCGCAACTCCGCTTGCCGGTCCGATCCGCCTTATAAATTCTTTTAACACTCTCTTACCAACTTCAAAAGAAACGCTGTGCTGCTGCCGCTGAAACGGGGATCTCAAGCCCGCGTGGCCCCGCTCAGCTCAGAAGCAAGTGGGGAGCCACCGGCGAGACTCTCTCTCTCTCTCTCTCTGCACTCCCTCTCAGTGATAATGGTGCATCCGCGGTGTCTGTGAAGTTAGGGTGCCTGCTACAGAGCTCTCCTCCATACAGGCAAGGAGGAGAGATCTGACAGCTAACTCGTCCCAGAAATGCACACAATAAAGAAAGGCAGACAGGGACCGGTGCAAGTAAGAGACGCTTTTTTTTTTTTTAAAGCTACAGCAACCCAAATTATCATATTTAAAGAATTGTATCAAATCAACCCACAAACTATTTCTAAGCTACTCTAATAGCTCCTTGGAGTGGAGGAGTAGCCTAGTGGTTAGAACACTGGCTTGGTAACCAAGTAACCAGGGTTCAATTCCCACCAGCACCCCTTGTGGCCTTGGGCAGGTCACTTAACCCTCCATTGCCTCGGAAGAAAGGCCTGGCAATCTACTTCCAGTGACACTGCCAAGAAAACCCAGACTTCTGGGTCGCCAGGAGTCAGGACTGACTCGAAGGCACACATTGCATTTGCTAATAGCTCCTTATCTGTTCCTCAAGTGAGCCCAGACCTACGCTCACTACGTCCTCCTGCTGCATGGAGACTGGACACACTGGGGCTGATGGGAGAGACCAGCAAGGCTACATCCAGTGATGTCACGATTTTGACATGCCCAGTCTCCAAGCTGCAGGAGGAGGTGCACAACCCTGAGGTGGAGGACTGAACTGGAGGAATGATAAGGAACTGTAATTACATGAAAAGCTACAATGAACAACTTTTTCTCCAATTAGCAAAAAGCTGTAAGTTGTGTTTTAGGTATCTTCAAAATTAAGGGCAAAAACACTTAACTTACCCTTCCATGGAGATTCAGGGCATCATAACGAATTTGGGCGAATTCACGGAGCCCAAAAGAGCCACCAATGATGAGCAACTAAATAAAGAGCAGAAGAACATTTAGAAATTGCAACTGAAAGTTGATGTAGGAAAGAACAGTTTCATTTTACAATTAAGATGGACTGAATCTAGGGGGCTAATTGAGGGGATACACAGAAATCTTGGTAGCTTTCATGCCAACCACTTTCCCCTGAACCTGATGGTTCCATCCACATCAAGAAGCCTTCTTAAAGACAGTGCTCATCAATGCCACTCTAGCCAAGGACATCAAATCAAAATACATAAAGTCAAATGGCATTCCTCACTAGATTCAACTCAACACTTAGGGGTCTGTCTACTAAACTGCAGTAGCCTTTTGCAGTGATCACCCTGCAAAAGCCCTGTGGTAGCTGCAGAAGGCCCATGGTGGCTGCAAAGGATTTGTGGTATCTGCATCAGCAGGTAGAGCAGGAGGTCCTGCGGTGTGTGCCAGTGCTGGGGTCCATGGCAAGTGCAGCTAGTAATAGCTGTCCTCCTGATCACTGCCGATCCCCCCCACCAAGGCTCCGATAGCCCCCCCCCCAACCTCTGTTCATTGCCAGTGCCTCAAATGTACCAATCTATTGCACTGACAATGTAACCTGGTTGCACTTTCCTCCCCATCCCAGACAGCTTCCAATCCCCATAGGGAACTGTCCAGGGTAGACCAGGACACCCCGACACATCATTAAAACCTGGCAAGCCAGTCACCTCCTCCTCGTTCCCCCCTTCATAAACTACTAGCCCAGCTAGCCAGTAGGCCTACATGGGGCCCCCGGCCTCTAGCTCACCCATCCACCCAAGCTCTTACTTTCAAATCCCTCGTTGTCTAATAAACACAGGGACAGGAGCAGTCTTCCCCGCTCTTGCCCCTGTCACCATCGCTTTCCAAAATGGTGCCGATCTCACAGTACTGCCCCTAGTATCCTGAGGCTAGGGGGCAACACCATGAGAACAGTACTATCTTTGTTAGTACAAGTGAGAGGGACAGGAGTTGAGAGGACCGCTCCTGGCCTCTGCACTTGTACTAACAAAAATGGAGACTTTCTTGTGATGCAGCCCCCTAGCATCAGGCTGCTAGGGGGCAGCACCACAAAACTGGTGCCATTTTGGAAAGTGACGATGACAGGGCAGGAGTGGGAAGGCCTGCTCCTGCCTTCGTGCCCACTAGAAGGTAGGACTTGGGGGGCCACTATGCTGACTGGCTAATCAAGCTACTAGTTTTTTCAAGAGGGAGGGCGAAGGGAACTGACTGGCTAACCAAGCTTGTAGACTGGGGGGATGAGAAAGAGGGAGGGAGCCGATTGGCTAGCTGACTCTTACTGATGTGTCAGAGGTGCCCTGATCCTCCCCAGACAGTTCCCTATGGGGACTGGAAGCTGTCCGGAAGGGGGTTTTGAAGAGGGGTGTACAGCTGGGTTACATTGTCAGAGGCATGGATTGGTACATTTGCAGCACTGACAATGGTGAAAGGTCAGGGGGACCCAATCTGGGTTTTTGGGGGGTGGTTGGGTCTTGAGGAAATGGCTGCTGCTGAAGTGGGAGAGGCAGCATCGGCTGTAGATAATGACACCTCTTCAGGCAGCACTATCTGCAACCGCAATCAGAACGATTCTGGCAGTTATCATGCAACAACTGTTTCTACAATGGATGCTGAAAATCAGCATATCTACGCCAAGTACTGATCCCGCCTCCCCCCGACTCTACTGCACAAAATGCAGATACCGTAGCAAAGTGCTTTGATATCTGCATTTTGACACATTAGCTGCTACGGCTAGGTGGTATTTCCGCATTAGCCCCACGGTAGCAGGTAACATGGTTTATTAGTCAATCAAAAGTACTGAATCCCACCCAAGTGTGCACACCAAAACCAAAATTTGAATTAAATTTATTTTTTGTTGGACTCAGCTTATTGCCACAAAGCATAGTTACTCACCTGTAACAGGTGATCTCCGGGAACAGCAGGAATTTAGTCTTCACATAAGGGTATCGTCGGTAACGATGGAGCCTGCGTGGGAACGCTCCCCAGCGTCCAATTAGAAAGCTTTTGGGAACATCCCACAGCGCCTGTGTGCTGCCTTCCCACCTTTCCCAACTGCCTCTCTCCAGCTGAGTTTAAAGTTGAGAGAGAGAGAGAGAGAGGGGGAAAGAGAAAGAGATAGGTAGAGAGATACAACTCCTAGGGGAGGTGGGTGGGTTGTGAAGACTAAATTCCTGCTGTTCCCGGAGATCACCTGTTACAGGTGAATAACTATGCTATCTCCAGGAACAAGCAGGAATGTAGTCTTCACATATGGGGACTCCCTAGCTTTAGATGCCAGGGAGAAACCCGAGAAGTTGTGTGTCCCTGTGAAAGGGCTCCACTTCCCCCAATGGATCTCTGGCATCCAACCAGGGATGACAGGTAGGAGTTGATTAGGTATGGAACAGGTGTTGGAGAACAGCCTGATCAAACAAGGCATCCCGGCGGGAGTGCTTGTCCAAGCAGTAATGGGCTATGAAGGTATGAACCGAAGCCCAAGTGGCTGCTCGACAGATGTCGTTGATAGACACAGAGTGAAGATGAGCCATTGAAGCTGCCATGGCTCACATTGTGAGCTGTGACATGGCCCTCCAGAGGAAGATTCTTACTCTGATAGGCAAACAAAATACACTGTGCAATCGAGTTGGACAGTGTTCTTTTGGAGACTGAAAGTCCCAAATGAGAAGGATCAAAAGCAACAAAGAGTTGAGAGAACTTTCTATGTTGCTGTGTTCTTTGCAAGTAAAAGGCTAAAGCTCTTTTACAGTCCAAAGTATGAAGATTCCTTTCTGCATTTGATGCATGAGGCCTTGGAAAAAACACAGGCAGGTAGACTGCTTGGTTAAGATGAAAAGGCGAGACCACCTTTGGCATAAAATGTGGATGAGTCCTAAGGACTACCTTGTCATGATGGAACCTAGTATAATGTGGATCAGCCACAAGTGCCTGCAACTCACTGATGCGACGTGCTGATGTGATTGCAATGAGAAAAATAACCTTCCAGGAGAGGAATTTCAATGAAGTAGCAGCTAAGGGTTCGAAAGGTGGCTTCATGAGCTGGCCAAGAACCAGGTTTAAGTCCCATGCCATCGACGGTGGCTTAATGGGAGGCTTAGTTAGAAGAAGGCCTCTCATAAATCTTGCTATAAGAGGATGGGAGGAAATAGATTGTCCATTTAAAGGCTTGAAAGAAGCTGCAATAGCACTCAAATGGACTCTTACTGAGTTAGTTTTAAGTCCTGCATTGGATAAATGAAGGAGATACTCCAGTAATGATTCCAGAGGTATCGCAAGGGGGCTAAGACCCTTCTGCGAGCACCATATGGTAAACCTTTTCCACTTGAAAGCATAAGAGTGTCTTGTGGAAGGTTTTCTGGAAGCATAAAGGGATATCCTTTACTTGCTAAGAAAGGTTAAGATCATGGAGATCTAGGCCTTCAGCAACCAAGCCCTGAGATGCAGAGACTGGGGATTGGGATGCCATAACATTCTGTCCTCCTGAGACAGGAGATCTGGAGCTGACCTTAACTCCAGAGAGGGAGCTTGAGAGAGACGTAGAAGCAGAGGGTACCACACTTGCTGTGGTCAATGTGCAGCTATGAGAATCATACGGCCTCTGACTCTCTGAAGCTTGAACAGGGTTTTGGGAATTAGGGGAAAGGGTGGAAAGGCATAAAGGAAGTCTTGACCCCAATGATGGAGGAAAGCATCCCTGGCCTGAGAGCCCTGAGCCGGAATTCTGGAACAGAACCGGGGAAGTTTGGCATTCAACGAACTTGTAAAGAGGTCTATGTCTGGGATTCCCCAAATTTGAAAAATCTTGGCAACCTGGTCTGCATGTAGAGACCATTCGTGTAGAAGCAGAACTCGACTGAGTCTGTCTGCCCAAGAGTTTTGGCTGCCTGGAAGATACACTGCCAGGAAATGAATCTGATGCTCTCTGGTGAGGGCCCATAGTCGCAAAGCTTCGTTGCAAAGCGACAGAGAGCCTGTTCCCCCCTGCTTGTTCACGTAGAACATGGCTACTTGATTGTCTGTATGAATGAGGACTGTCTTGTAGCTGAACAGGGTGTGGAACACTCGGAGAGCAAGGAAGATTGCTCTGAGTTCTAAGAGATTGATGTGTAGATGAGTCTCCTGTGGAGTCCAGGCGCTTTGGGTGGAGAGGTCTTGCAGATGAGCTCCCCAACCCATTGGTGAAGCATCTGTTGTGAGAGTTGCCTGGGGTAAATGTTGTTGAAATGGAGACCCCACCAACAGGTTTTGAGTGGACTGCCACCATTGGAGGGACAAAATAAGGCGATTTGTGTTTGCTATTTTGTCTGACAGACACCCTGATGCATGGGTCCATTGAGTGGGTAAAGTCCACTGGGCTGCTCTCATATTGAGGCGAGCATAAGGAACCACATGCACGGTAGATGCCATGTGACACTGAGATGCGGCTTTAGCACTGCTTGAGAAGCTAACTGCACCATGTGAAGGCAATGGGTTTGGGGAAGATAGGCCCTTGTTTTTCTGGTATCCAGCAAAGCTCCTATGAACTCTAGAGACTGAGTGGGAGTTAGACTGGATTTTGGGATGTTTATGACCAGACCCAAATACTGAAGGATACGCATTGTGCAAGATAGAGAAATCCTGGCCTCTGACTCTGATGGGGCTCGAATGAGCCAGTCGTCTAAGTAAGTGAAGACGAATATTTCTAGAGTGCGAAGAAATGCTGCTACCACAGCCATGCACTTCGTAAACACTCTTGGTGCTGAGGCCAGGCCAAAAGGAAGCACCCTGTATTGGTAGTGCTTTCCTTGAAAAAGGAACCGAAGGAACTTTCTGTGAGTTGGATGGATGAGAACATGAGTGTACGCATCCTTGAGATCTAGAGAACAAAGCCAATCCTGACTGTGAAGGTATGGCAGTAGAGTTCCCAGAGAAATCTTGAATTTCTCTTTGAACAGGAATTTGTTCAATTCTCTTAGGTCTAAAATAGGTCTGTCCCGCCCCCCCTGTTTTTTTTGGGATAAGGAAATAGGGGGAGTAAAACCCTGTACCCTGTTGAGGAATAGGTACTTCTTCTATTGCTCCTTGGGAAAGAAGCATAGTGACCTCTTGATCTAACAGGTTGATGAGAGAGGTCTGAGAATTGAACTGTCTTACCATTGTGGGAGGGGGCATGCAGAGAAAATGAAGCTTGTACCCCTCTTTTATAATGGAGAGAGTCCAATGTTCTGCTGTTATCTGCCCCCATCTGGGGGCAAAGTGAGACAGCCTTCCTGGAATTGTGGAAGGTTCTGGTCCATTGAGGGCTAGGAAGGCTAGGTTCTCTAGACGGAAGTCAAAGGCCTTGTGGAGGCTGAGACTGCTGAGACGGTTGAGGCTTAGCAGTCTTTGCTTTCCTTTGTTTAGGTGGTTGCTGACTTTTTCGGGCAGACTGACCTGCAGAATGTCCCTGCTGAGAATAAGAGGGATAAAACCTCTTCTTTTTGGAGAAGAATGATTTTTTGAAAGATTTCTTCCTTGCAGGTTCAGCTGTGGCTTTGGATAATCTATCCAAAGTGGAGTTGTCAGCATCTAACTCATTGGCTTTCTCATGCCAATTCTTGCCGAATAGATTCTCACCTGTACAAGGGATATTGCCCAGTTTGTCCTGCACCTAGAGCTCCAAATCGGATGCCTGGAGCCAGGCAATTCTATGTGCACCTATGGCAATGGCAGAGGTTCTGCTTATGCAATCAAAACAGTCAAAAGCTGCACGATTGACAAACTTAGAAACATCCTGGGCATGTTTAACCAGAGTGAGAAAATCCTGCCTCTTATCATCAGGAAGAGGGCTCAAAATCTCTAAATCTCCTGTGACTTCCTTAAGGAACATTCCCATATATAAAATATAGGAACTGATCCTGGCAGAAAGCATGGAAGCCTGGAAAGTATGACATCCAAAGGCATCCAAAGTTCGACACTCACGTCCTGGAGGATTAGAGGAATGCCTCTTTGCACTTCTGATCCTTCTCACAGCTGATTCCACCACAATAGAGTGGTGAGGCAGCTGAGTCTTCTGGAAACCAGGACAAGGAGGGACTCGATACATGGTATCCAGTCTATGAGAGTGAGGAGAGGTGGTAAGAGGTGTTTCCCACATTCTTAGCATCAGATCATGTAAGATCTCATGGATAGGCAAAGTGGCTGCCTCCTTAGGAGCCCTGGGATATTGTAGATTCTCCAACTCCTTTGCCCTGGGCTCTGTTTTGGGAGCCACAGAAATGGAAAGACCTTGAGCCACCTCCCTGATAAAATCCTGAAAGGAGATATCTTCTGGAGGAAACCATCCTACGTTTAGGTGAAGAAGACTCCTCCGGGAGAAGTATTCCGGTACCAAAAAAGCTGTCAGAATCCTCAGATTCCTCCGGGGATTCAAAATACCTGCTGTCCGGATGCTCTTGTAGAGCACGATACCCGTACCGACCGAAGTCGGTGCCGGGGGGGGGGGGGGGATCGGTACCAGTGTATTGGTATCAGAAGCATAGCATGACTGGGTGCCGGTAAAGCAGACACCGATGTTGATGTCATCGGTACCGGTACTGATACCGGTGCCGGAGTCAGTGCTAGTACCAGTTGAACTGTCTGACGCGGTTCCGAGGGTGTCGATGCTGCAAGGAGAGCCGCCAGACTGCGTTCAATAGCCAGGAACCTCTGGTCTATCAACGCTGCCGATGCCTGGGTATCGGTACTGGAGAAAGCAGCCGGTACCCCAGAGCATGGCACCAGTAGTTCTGCCGAGGTTGAGGCCTCGAGAACATCCTGGAGCCCCGATAATGCTTTGGAAGCCGAAGCCTCCCACCGGGGCAATTTTGCCGGTACAGAACCCTCAAGGGCAACGCCAGAGGCATTTTGATGCTTAGAAGGAGTTCTACCCTTTGAGGACCAGCTAGACTTATGTTTAGTTACCTGAGATCCATGGGAGGAAGACAAAGCCCTGGAAGACGTCGATGCCACAGAGGCTGCATTGGAGGGAAAAAGGGTGCTGAGCTTAGCAGCTCGGTTTTGTCGACCCCTCTTGGACATCATGGCACAGGCCATACACTCCGAGATGGAGTGGTCAGGACCTAAACATTTAAGACACCACTCATGGGTGTCGGTGACGGAGATGGTACCACCACACTTGGTGCATTTCTTGAAACTCAAAGCGGGTTTTTCCATAGTGTAGGAAATTTTGGGCCTAAGGCCCAAAATGGCGCATGCACCTACGGAAGAAAAATTTGGAAAAATACTAAGTTTTTTTTTTTTTTTAAAGAAAGAAAGAAGAACCGGCGATACCGGTATAGCGTTGAGGAAGGCAAGGCATTGATAAGGCAGGCAAAGGGAGAATTTGAGAAGAAGCTTGCTGAGGAAGCAAAAACGCGAAGTAAAGACCTTTTCAAGTACATTCGTAGCAAAAAACCTGTGAGAAAGTCAGTTGGTCCATTAGATGATAAAGGGGTTAAAGGAGCACTAAGAGGCGACAAGGCGATAGCGGAGAGATTGAATGAATTCTTTGCTTCGGTCTTTACTGAGGAAGATGTAGGGATGTTACCCATGACTGAAGTGGTATTTAAAGGTGCGGAAGAATTGAAGGAAATATCGATACATCGGGAAGATGTATTACAACTATTAGATAAACTGAAGAGTAGCAAATCACCTGGGCCGGATGGTATACATCCAAGGGTGTTGAAAGAACTGAAATACGAGATTGCAGACCTGCTATTAGTAATCTGTGAACTATCATTAAAATCATCTCTAATACCTGAAGATTGGAGGATCGCCAATGTAACACCAATTTTTAAAAAGGATTCCAGGGGTGATCCGGGAAACTACCGACCGGTGAGCCTGACATCAGTACCGGGAAAAATGGTAGAAACCATCATAAAGAATAAAATTACTCAGCATGTAGATAGTCATGACCTAATGGGAGACAGCCAACATGGCTTTAGACAAGGAAGATCTTGTCTTACTAATCTGTTATGTTTCTTTGAAGGAGTGAATAATCAGGTGGACAAAGGTGAGTCGGTTGATATTGTGTATCTAGACTTTCAGAAAGCCTTTGACAAGGTCCCTCATGAGAGACTTTTGGCAAAACTAAAGAGTCATGGGATAGGAGGCAGTGTACTATTGTGGATCAGGAACTGGTTAAAAGACAGAAAGCAGAGGGTAGGCCTAAATGGCCAATTTTCCCAATGGAGAAAGGTGAATAGTGGTATACCCCAGGGATCTGTGCCGGGTCCGCTGCTTTTTGACATATTCATAAATGACCTGGAAAGTGGAATAACGAGTGAGGTTATCAAATTTGCAGATGACACAAAACTATTTAAAGTTGTTAAAACCCAAGAGGATTGTGGAAAATTGCAAGAGGATCTTGATAAATTGGAAGACTGGGCATCAAAATGGCAGATGAAATTTAATATGGACAAGTACAAGGTTATGCACCTAGGGAAGAACAACCCAAACTATGGTTACACGATGCAAGGTTCCACATTAGGAACCACCACCCAGGAAAAAGACTTAGGCGTCATTGTGGATACCATGTTAAAACCCTCGGCCCAGTGTGCAGCGGCAGCCAGGAGAGCAAATAGAATGCTAGGTATGATAAGGAAAGGAATGGAAAATAAAACAAAATATATTATAATGCCTCTATATCGTTCCATGGTGAGACCGCACCTTGAATATTGTGTGCAATTCTGGTCGCCGTATCTTAAAAAGGATATAGCGATTTTAGAAAAGGTTCAGAGAAGAACCATCAAAATGGTAAAGGGGATGGAAGGATACTCCTATGAAGAAAGGCTAAAAAGGTTGGGGCTCTTTAACCTGGAAAAGAGACGGCTGAGGGGAGATATGATAGAAGTCTATAAATTAATGAACGGAGTGGAACAGGTAAACGTAGATCGATTGTTTACCTTATCAGAATATAGAAAGACTAGGGGACATGCAATGAAGCTACAGGGTAAACTATTTAAGACTAATAAAAGAAAATATTTTTTCACTCAACGTGTAATCAAACTCTTGAATTTGTTACCGGAGGATGTAGTAAAGGCTGTTAGTGTAGCTAGGTTTAAAAAAGGTTTGGACAAGTTCCTGGAGGAAAGGTCCATAAACCATTATTAAGAAGGGACCCAGGATATCAATGCTTGAAACAATACAAGCATTGTGGAGCCTGTGTCCCTTGGGGAAACTGCTAGGTACGTATGACCTAGATTGGCCACTGTTGGAAACAGAATACTGGGCTTGATGGACCTTGGTCTGACCCATTATGGCATATCTTATGTTCTTATGTTCTTATGACACGACCACAAAAACGGTGGAGAATAAGAAGAATTTTCTGCGGTGACAGGAACAACGACCTGCTGGCTCCGCGTAAAACAAAGAACTGGAGAGAGGCAGTTGGGAAAGGCAGGAAGGCAGCACGCAGGCGCTGTGGGATGCTCCCAAAAGCTTTCTAATTGGATGCGGGGGAGCGTTCCCACACAGGCTCCGTCGGTACCGACGATACCCATATGTGACGACTACATTCCTGCTTGTTCCTGGAGATGTGATATACTAATTGCAGTATCATCTGCTGAAGACCATTTTATTGAAAATTTATCTTTTAAAAATGTGTTAGTTCTTAGATCAAAATTCCCAATGTTCAAACCGACAGAGTGCTATGACTTGGATGGTAATAAATAAATCATCCCGCATCAGGAGAAACAATCAACATTTATCGTTCATGTTGAATTGCAATCTTTGCCGCCCTCAGTGTTTGTCTGACTAGCAATGGCTAATGTTCAATGGCTTCCACATTCTGTCGTTGCTGGTCAGACGAACACCGAGGGCGACAAAGAGTGCTTGTTCAACATGGACAGGTAAGTGCTGATTGTTTTCCCTGATGTGGAATGATTTATAGGTATTTTTTTTTTATTATAATCAGAGATGATGCAGAAATCCAACAATTTCAATTGCACATAGCAGGCAGTTACTGCAAGACTCCCAAGGGACTTGCCTGTCCTGAGCTACTGAAACCACAAAATTGCTTCACCACCTCCAAAGTAGAACAGGGGCCAAATATTCCTGCACATCTTAGAGGGAACATTGCCTTTTATGTATAACAATTTTTTATTCAGATATAAGAAAATAAGTACAGCAATACAGTACAGTATCAGACATCATCCCTCGGCATCCCTCACCACCCAACCTAAGAACAGAATGTCTCCCTCATAGTTTAACATGTAAAACAATCCCTCGTAAAACAATCTCCAGAATTAGAAAACTAACAGATAATGTACACACATAGAAAATATCATGTGACTGATGTTGACATCCTAAAGTATAACATAACCTCTATCAGAGGGCTGCTATATCAGTAAAAAGAGAGAGAAAGAGATAAGAAAGAAAAGGAAGAAAGAAGAACACATCACAACCAAGGCATAGTAATGACCTTGACAATAAACCTTCCCGCCTACATATACGTGAAAAGTCCATCTTCCGTACTATCAGAGGCATCCGTCAGATGAAGAACAGAAACTATAGAAACAAATGTTAGCACACCCTAATAGTATAAGGCACCAGATATATAGGCAATAAAACATTTCAATACCTATCAGAGGTGGAGAACCTATAAAAAGGAAACCATCGGAAAAGGTGTCTGATGCTACTCCCCCCACCCAACCCCCCATCCCCCCCCCTCTACTACCCTCCCTCCCTACCACCCACCCCCCCAAATCTCAACATTGAATATCTACACCTTCTCATACGGGAAACCAGATCTAGCAGGAAGGCAATTCTATTACAGTAAGGAGTGACACTAGTTACCTTCTCCTGGCTCTTGTCAGCGAACAATAGAGGGAAATTAGTGGTGGCAAACCCCCTTAAGAGATAAAAACATCGCCCAAAGTTGAGAAACTCTATCCGTACCCCTAAGGATAGCTGTAAGTCGTTCCATCCTGTATATATCCCATATCTTTATCCACCATTTATTTAAAGTAGGAGCATACGAACGCTTCCAGAAGCGACTAATTACCGAACGGGCTGCTAACAGTAAGCAATTTACCAACCGAACTTTATCAGGATGTATTATCATTTCCGTAAAATAACCCAAAAGACAAAGCTCCGGCAAATAAGAAAGCTCCACCTCCAACTTATCGGAAATTTGAGAATGAACTAACATCCAAAAGGTCTGGATGTGTCTACAATCCCACCACATATGTAGAAATGTGCCCCTCTGGCCACATAAGCACCAACACAGGGGATCATCCATCCTGCCCCACCGAAATAATTTCTCAGGTGTAATAGACAGCCAATATAATATACGAAGTTGCGTATTAACAAGCGATAAAGATATAGAACATTTATGTGAATAAGAGAAAATTACGGCCCAAAACTCCTCCGTTTCATCAGGCAGTTCTCTCTCCCAATGTTTTTGAGAAATTAGAAGAGAGTAAGAGGCAGCTATTTCAAAAGAGAGAGCTTTCTAAAGTCTAGCTAAAAGAGCCTTTAGGCGAGAGCTCTTAAAGAGAAGAGTTTCCCACTGTCTTGGATTCCTTGTTCCAGCCGAGAAATACGTCTGCTCCGAGAAACAATGCTTAAATTGGAAGTACTGAAAGTCCGACACAACCCGACCAAAGAGATGTTCCAGTTTTTGTTTGGTACCAACCAAAAAGCATGAATCCACGTGCTTACTAACAACCCAGTCTGAGACGTGGACAGCAGTAGGAAGACGTTCTTTATTGGGGCCATAGGCTTTTTTTATTCAATCAAGAACGTCTTCCTACTGCTGTCCCAGTTTTTGTTTGGACAGAAATTGCATATTATCCTACATGGCGGCAAAACTAGCCTGAGCACTAATTGTTCGGAGTCCTTCTCCAACATATCCAATGAAGGAAAGAGACCCCAACACCGTAAAAGGAGATAATTTAGAAGGTAACAAAGATAGTTTTCTTATTTTCCCCCAACTTCTCCACACGGTTTCTAAGAGTGCATGATGTAAGAGTGTCTGATTTCCTATGCGTTCATCCAAAAAAGGTATCGCTAATAACGGGATAGGAGTAAACCAAGCAGCTTCGGCCTGAGCCCAAGAAGAACTCGGATCATGTGTCCAAAAATGGAGACTGCGAAGACAAGAACAATGATAGTATAATTCAAAATCAGGAAGTCCCAAATCTCCTAAAGATTTAGGACGGACCATCGTCTGTCAATTAATGTGCGGACTTTTACCTTGCCAGATAAATTTGGTAAGTATTTGACGTATCTCTACGAAAAAAAACCTAGGAATGGAAATTGGTAATTGTTGAAAAAGAAATAACAGCTTTGGTAAAACCAGCATCTTAATCACATTTATTCTGCCTAACCAGGAGACCGACAAAGAAGACCACTGTTGAAGTTCCTCCCTCACAAACTTCAACAAAGGTTGATAATTTAATACATATAAGTCTTCCAATTTTTTAGGTACATTAACTCCTAAATATCTGAACTGAGAAACTATGGAGAAAAAGTCAGAAGAAAAAGCCCTCTCATCTTTCCCTCCTGTAGAACACGGTAACAAGGCCGATTTAGTAAAGATGACATTAAAGCTGGACAGAGAAGAGAAACCATGGTGTAAGTCGACAATTATAGGTAAGGTACGATCGGGATCCCTGAGAAAAATCAACGTATCGTCAGCATATAAGGAAACAATGTGGGATTGATCCCCCATCCTAATGCCACTCCTCCTAATGCCAGTACCTTGCCCCAACCACTAGGCCACTCCTCCACAATCCATTAGGAGTGGAGGAGTGGCCTAGTGGTTGGGGCAAGGTACTTCAGGCCGGAAGATCAGGGGTTCAAATCCCACTAGAGGACAGCAACCTTGGGCCGGAAGTACTGGGGTTTCTAGTCCCACAGGTGCTCCTTGTGGTCTTGGGCAAGCCACTTAACCCTCCATAGCCCATGTTCCCTGTAAAATAGTTATCTCCAAGTTATAATGCCCTGTTCAATGTAATTTCAGTTTGTTCAATGTAAACCGCACTGATGCAGAATAGCGCGGTATATAAGAGAATGTAAATAAATAAATAAATAAATGCCAAGATCTTCCGCCTGGGCTCGCAATCGAATCATGAGAGATTCGAGAGGAAGAGCAAAACGTAACGGGGAAAGTGGACAGCCTTGTCTTGTCCCTCTGCCCAATATGAAAGGAGATGAGCTAAATCCATTAACCTGCACTATTGCACTCGGTGCCTTGTATAAAGCCTCAATCCACCCCCGAAAGTTAGGGCCAAAGCCAAAATGATGCAATGTTACAAATAAATAAGGCCACTCTACCCTATTGAAGGCCTTTTCGGCGTCTAAAGACAATACAGTATAGGTTCCCTCCCTTTTCTTCAGCCCAAGTAAAATATTAATTAGCCTCCGAACATTTTCAAAACCATATCTACCTTTGATAAAACCTGTCTGATCAGGGTGCACAATCTCTTGGATGTTGGAATCCAGTCGCATCACAAAGATTTTAGTCAGAATTTTATAATTACAGGATATGGGCCTGTAATTGTTACAGAGCGTCAGATCTTTACCTTCTTTAGGAATCACAATGATAGAAGCCTGATACATGGAGTGTGGTAATTTTCTTTGGATTAAAATCTTTAACTAATATGGGAACAAATTGGTTCGACAGGACCTTATACAGTTCTGCCAGAAACATATCTGGTCCTGAGGCTTTTGCATTTTTCAACCTACGGATAGCTTCATGCACCTCTGCTATTTGAATAGGTCTTTCTAAGGAATTAAGGGTATCCTCCGATCTCTTAGGAAGATTAGATTCATTTAGCCAGCAATTTAGCTGATGATCATCAGCAGAAAATTGCAATGTGTATAGGGTTTTATAAAATTTCGCGAAAGGAGGAAGTGACGTCACCAGTGTAGATGGCAGCCTGAGTTCAGGTCTCCGGAGTACCCCTCGTCGTTTGTGGAAACGCTGGGACCCCAAAGGAGGTGACTGCACACCTTATAGCAGAAATAGGTGGTGGAAGTAGCGGTGACCCGACCAGGCGGGATGACGACTCGTAAGAAGGCGGCAGACTTAAAAGAATTCGCCTACAGTGGCGGGATAGCTGGAGCACGAGAAGCAAAGATGGCGCCGGGTGAAAGGACACCCGGGACGCAGTGGAGAGAAATTGGCGCCGCGTGCGTTGGAGGGGGACAAAAGCACGATGGTGGTGAATGGAGTGTCCCGAGAGGAATTGAAAGCCTGGTTCGGGGAGCTGAAAACTGAATTGGCAGCGGTAAAAGTGGAGGTGGGTGAGGTCTGCAATGAGCTGAGAGAGAAGAAGTGAGCGAGCTGGGAAGGCGAACGGAGGTCCAGGAGCAGCAGCTGGCACAGGTGCAGAAAGCACAGGGGGACATGGCGCGCTCAATGAGTGAGTGGGAAAAATGGAAGGAGCAAATCCAGTTTAAGTTGGAAGACATTGAGAACCGCACGAGGCGTAACAATCTGCGCATTAGGGGAGTACCGGAGGAGCCGGAATTTGAAGACAGTCGGAGAGTGGCTGAGGCTATCTGCACAGCGATACTGCTGGAGGGAGAGGAGTCTTTAGAGAGTGTGAAGGTGGAATTGGACAGGGCGCATAGGGCGCTGGGACCCAGTAGGCCTAATCGGCCACGTGACATTGTCATCTGCCTTCGGGATTATCTGGTAAAAGAGAGGATTGCTGCAAAGATGCGGAGAGCACGAGAGTTTATGTGGCAAGGATACAAGATAGTCCTCTATGCGGATTTGGCGGCGGGTACCCTGCAGCGCCGGCGAGAAATGCAGCCTGTGACTATAATTTTGCGACAGGAGAATGTACGTTATCGCTGGCTGTATCCATTTGGTTTATGCTTCACGGTGGGTACTCGTAGCTGGAGGGTGAAGAACAGCGGGGAAGCACAGAAGGCGTTGAGAGAAGCGGGCTTGCAAGTTCAGCAGCAGCGACGGCGGGACTCACAGGATAAGCGGCGGGAGCGTGCAGAAACGCCGGAGACTCTTCCCAGCCCTGTGCAGCTTTTACATGAGGAGGAAGCGAGCAGAGGATGAGTGGCTAAGCCATGCGGAGACTGTGATTTTCAAGGGGTTATGAGGGGTATAAATGGACCTATGTTTTACCCAGTGACTATGCCCTGCGAGTTGGAGGGAGAGGCATGTGGGGTGGCGGGGGGGGAGCAGAGTTTGGGGAATATTGTTATGTTGGATATGACTTTACCCTGCAGCATTTTGGAACGGGTTGAGGGGTGGTAGGGGGAGGGGAGGGGACGGCTGTAAAGTGAGGGAGGGGGGAGGTGGGTAATATGGGAGGGTGGGAGAAGGAGAAGGGGAAAAAGATGACAGGGCTGGGGAGGGGGCCAATGGGTTGAGGAGGTGGAGGATCTGGCGGTGGGAGGGCGGGGTAGGAAAGGGAGGGGCACCTTCCCAGAGCGGGTTTTGGGTTGGGATAGATGGGGGGGGAGGGACTGGAGAGGGGAATCTTTAGGGGTGTAGGGGAAGGGGGTAAGGTGGTTGGGGCGGAGGGCCACTGGGGGGATATTTCATATAGGGTGGAGGTTATTGAATGTCCGGGGGGGGGTCATAGGGGGAGCGGGAAGAGATGTGCGGGGGGGCTGGAAGGGACATGGGCACATCTGCGCTGATGGGCACTACTCTGACGGAGGCCTCCAAGGGAGGGGGGATGGGGTGGTGGGAGGGGGGGTGGGGGGAAGGGTTGGGGAATCTGAAAGAGGAGGGGGAGGGGGGAAGTGGGACAGAAGAAGGAGGGGAGGGGGGGAGGGGGGTGGGTGGCGGGGGGGGGGGAATAAGGGGAGGGGGAATGAGCAGGGGGTAGTGGGGGAGCAAAAAGTGCGGTTAGTAACAATCAATGCTAAGGGTCTGCGAACCTGGCGCAAGCGTCGATTGGTGGAAAAGGAGGGGATACGGACTCGGGCGGATTTTATCTGTGTTCAAGAAACGCATTTAAAGGTGGGACAGGAGAGGCTGCTTGAGACACGCAAATACCCCAAGGTGGTGCTGGCAGGACAGAGGGCAGAGGCGCGGAAGGGGGGGGTGGCTATTCTGGTGGGGGCTGAGCAGCGGGATAAAGTAATGGGGGAGTATAGGGATAAGAAGGGGAGGTATGTGGGAGTGAAGGTACGACTGGGGGATGAATTGGTCTGGATATTTAGTGTGTATTTGCCGAATGAGGGGCAGGGGGAGTTCTATGAGTCTATGAGGGCGGATTTGGAGAAATTGGGAGATTTGCCGATAATTGTGGGGGGTGATTTTAATTTGACTCTCATCCCCCGTCTTGATAATGGCCAGGGCATAGGGGCAGCGAGACGTCGGGAGCGTCAACGGTTGTTAGAGATGAAGGCGGGTTTAGGGTTAGTAGATGCATGGCGTTGTCGAAATCCGGGGAGGAAGCAGTACACCTATTACTCGGCACCACACGGGAGTTATAGTCATATCGATATGATTTGGGTGGATAGTAGCTGGATGGGTAAGGTTGAGGAGGTGGAACAGGGCTCTATCACTTGGTCAGACCATGCCCCAGTGAGCATTGTATTTAATTTGGGGTACATGGATACAGGTGTGAAGTTTTGGAGGCTCAATGATTCTATATTGGATGACCCAGCAGTAGTTGAACGAACAGTCGGGGTTCTCTCCAAATATCAAGCTTTTAACATGAATGGGGAAGTAGAGCTGGGTATGGGATGGGATGGTCTGAAGGCGGTAGTACGAGGTCACCTATTGGGGGAAGCTGCGAGGAAATGTCGGGCGC
Organism: Ichthyophis bannanicus; assembly: GCA_033557465.1. NCBI lineage: Eukaryota > Metazoa > Chordata > Amphibia > Gymnophiona > Ichthyophiidae > Ichthyophis > Ichthyophis bannanicus. Next base: position 289,536,659 of record CM066037.1, on the reverse strand, counting down.
AAGGGGAAGAGGAGAGACGATTAATGGAGGTGATAAGGACGTTGGAGGGACATCATCAATGTGATTTGCAGGAAGATGTTCTTAGTGAGCTGCAGCGAGTACGGGGACAACTTAGTCAGATAAGAGCTAGTAAGATGGCACATGAATTGACTCTCCTTAAGCAAGCTATGTTTGAGGGGGGGAATAAAGCAGGGAAACTTTTGGCTAGGCGGTTGAGAACACACGTGGCCCAATCCAATATTGGTAGTATAAGGAATGGGAAAGGGCAGTTGCTGATGGGGAATAATGAGATCCGCAAGACCTTTCGTGAGTATTATAAGCAGCTTTACAGTGGGGAGGTAATAGAGGGTCGTGAAAAAAGTAAACAATATTTAGAGGGGTGTGTGCTACCCCGGTTGGATTCGGAAGTGCAGGGAACGTTAGATCATTTGATTACTGGGGAGGAAGTGGCAGCAGCTATTACGACATTGAAACTGGGTAAGGCGCCTGGGCTGGATGGACTGACCGGGAAATTTTACAAAGTTTTTAGGGGGGAGCTTCAGCCGTTGTTGGTGGAGGTGTTTAATAGTGTACTTCAGACAGGAGCGGTTCCCGATACTATGTTGGAAGCGGGAATCACTGTTCTCCTTAAGCCGGGGAAGGATCCCATGGTATGTGGTTCCTATCGGCCCATCTCGCTTTTAAATGTCGATGCCAAGTTATTGGCAAAGATACTGGCCACTCGATTGCAGCGGGTCATGCCGTCTCTGGTGCATGTGGATCAGACCGGATTTGTAGCGGGACGGCAGGGGGGGGATAATATCCGTAGGCTCTGCAATCTGACCTGGGAGGTTCAAAGGACGGGACAGAAGGCGGTGTTTGTATCCATTGACGCTGAAAAGGCGTTTGATAGAGTGGAATGGGAGTTTTTGTTGATGGTCTTGGAAAAAGTAGGGTTGGGGGAAAACTTTATCAAGTGGATACGAGCGTTTTATACGGCTCCTAAGGCCCGCGTGCGCGTGAATGGGAGTTATTCGGAGGTGTTCAATTTGGGGAGGGGGACACGTCAGGGGTGTCCGCTCTCGCCCTTATTATTTGCTCTAGTTATCGAACCGTTGGCGGATCGAGTGCGTAGGGCGGTTGATGTTAAGGGGGTAGTTATGAATACTTGGGAGTCGAAAATAGCGTTATTTGCGGATGATGTCATCTACACCCTCAGGGACCCTCTTATCTCGCTCCCGATTTTAATGCAGGAAATTGCCCACTATAGTAGGGTGTCCGGTTACAAAATCAATGGGAGTAAGACTGAGATTTTGGGGTTTAATTTAGGGGAGAGGTTGGAGTCCAGTCTTCGTAGTAGTTTTCCATTTCGCTGGGTGAAGGGGGAGTATAGATATTTGGGCATACAAATTGGTAAAGATTGGCGGAGGGTGTGGGAGCAGAACTTTAGCCTTCTTATGCAGGCGGTACAGGAAGACATGGCTCGTTGGCGAAAGGTATATTTAACCTGGCTTGGCCGTATAGCGGTCATAAAAATGAATGTTCTACCGCGTTTTCTATTTCTGTTTAGCTCTGTACCGGGTAGGATACCTCCCAGTTACTTGCGACGAGCTCAACATTTGATCTATGATTTCGTTTGGGCGGGGAGACGATCTCGGGTGTCCAAAGGCACTATGTACCGGGAGCAGAGGGAGGGGGTTTTGGGAGTCCCGTGGCTGGAAAAGTACTACTTAGCGGCGCAGTTGAAAGCTGTGGTGAGTTGGCATGGAGGGGAGGAAACCCCCATTTGGGTGGAGCTGGAGCAGCTGCGAGGGAACAATTCGAGCCTGCAGAGGTGGCTTTGGGATCCAGGGGGGGAAGGGGGGGAGGGGGAGAGGACAACCCCTTTCGAGATTATACGCAATTATTGTGGGGGAGGCTGAAGGGGATATTGTTAAGGGGGAAGCGGTACACTAGGGCTACTTTTCTGCAGGGGATGCAGGACTTCAGTCCGGGGAGGGAAGGGGGGTGTTTAAGGAGTGGGGGGGCCTAGGCTTACATACTTTGGGGCAGTTATTGACAGATGGGGGGGAGCTACGGACGTTTGGAGATCTGCAGGGGATGTATGGGGTGAAGAAGGAGCATCACTTTGCATATCTGCAGATAGTATCTTATGTGCGGCGGAAAGGGGTATTGGCAGAGCTCCGGAAGGTGGCGTCACCCTTTGAAATAGCCCTGAGGAGGGGAGGAGGGAGGAGAGGGATCATCACGCTTTTGTATGGGGAGTTATGTAAGCAGGGGCGGAATAGGGGGCAGGAGGAGCGGAGTAAAGGGGAACTCAAGTGGGAACAACAGTTGGGGGGTGATTGGGGGGCAGAGCGCTGGGACCACATAACGCGCTGGTCTCGACGCCTAGCCCCGGGTCCATCCTATTTCGAAAATAGTTTGAAGATGCGGCACCAAATGTACTGGACCCCGGGGAAGTTAAAAGCTTTTTGTGAGCAGGAAACTGGGGAATGCTGGCGGGGATGTGGGAGCTGGGGGGATTTATATCATATAGTTTGGGGTTGTGATAAGATACAGCTGATGTGGAGGGGACTCGGGGATTGGCTACAGAAGGTGTTGGGAGGAGAAGTGCTATTTACGGCCTCCATGGTGCTATTGAATGATATGCCGGAGATGGGAGAGCGAGAGACCCTAATGTTGGTGGGCAGTTGTATTGGTGCGGGGAGAGGGGCGATTATGGCCCGATGGCGATGTGCGCAGGCCCCGACCTTGGGGATGGTGCTGCAACACATTGATTCTTTGTGGAGTATGTGTGCCATAGCAGCTCATAGGAGACATACGCTGAAGGCCTTTAAGGCAGTCTGGGGCCGCTATGAGAAGTGGCGCGAGGATTAAGGGGGGGCTGAGGGGGGGAGGAGGGGGGGTAGCACTCAGATGTGGAAAAAGATGGGGGGGGAGGGGGGGAAAAATGTTTCGCTAAAAATGTTTAGCTCTGAATGTTTAGCTCTGATTGATAAAGTTCGGCCTGCTGTTGAGCTCTTCCTGTTGCTGAGTTTTCGAAGTTGTGTTAAATTAATGACTGAGTTGCAACTGTGTTTTGAATGGTATGAAAATAAACAAATTATAAAAAAAAAAAAAATTTCGCGAAACAGCCATCTCAGTAGATTTCTTAAATCGGTTACCTGCATCGTCTACAATAGTTGAAATTTTCTTTTTCAATCTCTGCCATTTTAATTGCCATAGAAGCAATTTGCTAGCTTTATTACCATGTTCATAGAAGTTACGCTTTGTTCTCTGCATTTGAGATGTTATCTCAGCTGTTTCCAAAGCAGATAATTCACCTCTCAGGGCTATTAACTTATACCAAATTTTCTTATTTTGAGTACGCTTATGTATCTTCTCAAGTATCTGAGTGCGCCGATTATCCTGTTGTAGCATTTTTTGCTTCTGAAACGCTTTCGAAAGTGATATCAAGTGTCCCCTCATCACCGCTTTTCCTGCGTCCCATAATAAGGAGCTAGATATCCCAGGTGAGTCATTAAAGTGTAAATAATCTTTCCAACTAGCTTGCAGTTGCTCCACAAATTTTTTGTTTTTCAAAAGCTGTCTATTCAATGACCACGTCCTGGGGGGAATCTCTTGGTCTGCCATTAACCATTCTAAGGAGACCAGATGGTGGTCCGACAGACCATTAGCTCCAATGTGTACTCTAGAAATAGAAGGGAGTAACGTCTGAGATACCATCCAGGTATCAATTCGGGAATGCGAGTGATGTCTTGGAGAGAAGAACGTGTAATCTCTTTCTCCAGGGTGAGTCTCTCTCCAAACATCCCTGAGGTCAGAGTTTAATATAAAAGTCCTTAGCGCTTTGGACCATCCCGTTCCTTTCCCTAGGGAGGCTGACCTATCCAACTCTGAGGTTACACTGTTAAAGCCTCCCCCCATCAAAATTTCACCTGTAACATGAGCCCGAAGTGTTTCTAGCAGATCATGCAGCGATATCACGATATCTGCAGGAGGAAAATAAACATTAAGCAGAGTAATTGGAAAATTATTGCAGGACACTGAAATGAGAAGAAAGCGCCCCATTGGATCTGAAATGTGAGCGGAAACAACAAATGGGCAATCTTTAGCTATTAGAATCGCAACCTCCCCCCCCTCCGCTTATATGAAGTAAGATTAGAATAAAAAACCTGCGGGTATGCTTTAGAGGCTAAGCCTGACTGTGCTCCTGGTGCTAAATGAGTCTCCTGGAGAAACACAATGTCTGCTTTTTCTCTATGGATTTGGGCTAACACCCTGTGCCTCTTAATGGGGTGATGCAGCCCTTGAATATTCCACGTTATTAATTTAAGCATTGTTTCTTTTAAATGTCAGTGACAGTCCATCAATTTACTGAATTTTCTGGAGACTTTATGAGATATAATGGGAGAAATTAGTTTTCCTAATATTTAAAGAACGGCAGCAAGATTTCAGTGCTGCTCTATCTGATGATCAGAGATGTTCCCTACCGGTCTGCCTCAGATCTGAACGCAATCAGCCCAGCAGGAAGTTTATTGTCTTCTTCATGACTGTAGGTATGCTGAAATCATTAAAAATCCATCTTACAAAATCGTGCCATCCTGTAGTCTTGAGCAAACCTTCATGCCTAGGAGCTATACTGCTGTCATATCCGTGATCAGTAAGCAGGGATCTCTATGACGATCTGTTAAAGCTGTCAGTGTAACAATGACATAAAATGTCTGATATTCGCACTGTCATCTGCATTCCAACGCCGAGTGTCACTGCCATGTGGTGATGGCCGTCCTGCCAATTTTCCCGCATCAGAAATGACATCAGAATCATACAGCGGATCGCGATCTGCTCTTAGATAAGCAGGGAAAGATTTTTAAAGAAGGATCATCAACGAGTGCCTGTCACCACATGCATCGGGGGGTAAATTTGAAAGAGGCACTCATGCTTATTTAGCGATCTCCTATTCGCAATCTAGTTTGTGCGCCACCACAATTCTCGATCCTGTACATCAATCTGACATTCCGCTGAACATAGCACATCAGTAATTAATATCCGATCCGCTGAACTTAGGCTCACCAAGAACTGTAACTAGATCTGAGAAGATCCGATGAAACAATTCTGCTCCGATGGATGACATCAGCTTAGCTCGGTACAGAAACTTAACAAAATTTACATCGAGCCACTATTCCTACACTTAAAGCTGTGAGCGGAGAGTTCTAAAAAATTACATTTTGTCAATTTTTATCAGGGACAGGATGATCCCGGCTCGGAGCTTCAGAGAAACCCAGCCATTCCTCTGTGGGCTCACTAGCGCCCCCGGAACATTGCCTTTTGAGTCTGAGATTAGAGGCACTGGGCAGACTATAGTTTCTCCACTGCATTTATATGAGTTTCAACAATTCTATAATTTTCAGTTGTGCTGCTATAACCAAGGATGGCATTCAGACACAGACTTTGCCTGACCATGGGACAAGATGTCCACAGTGTCACCTACTTGAAATATTAGTGTATCCATGGATACACTGGAGAAGGTGCACTCATGCAGCAAATCTTTCCAGCCACTTGCTACTGCCCAAGTTATTCTTGCTATATCACCAGTATGCTGGTGGCAGCACAAAATTATCAAACTTTAATTATGGCTACAAAAGCGAGGGAGGGAGCTAGCAGAGAGAAGGGTGATGAGAGAAATGCATGGAGAGAACACAATGGGAAAAGAAACAGGCGAGAGAGGAAAGCTTTAAAAAAAGAGTTCATCTCAAACCAGGACAGTGTGACCTGTCTCACTTCATAGAAGATTCTTTTTGCTAAGGATATGTGCGCCTTTCTTAAGCTGCATGTGCTGTTATTCACAGTCTTCCTGTAGTGCTCTCTTACTCATTTCACTGACCTCTGCTAGCATTACTTCTTGAATAACACTGACCTCTGCTAGCATTACATCTTGAATAACATCTTTCCTGTCAGACACATCAGACAGGAAAGGATGCCAAGGAAAAGAGAGGGACAGAAAAGAGATAGGACATATGCATTTAGAGGGCACCTAGGTTTGAAGATGGAGAAAGCGCCTGTGTGTCTTTATAAAATATTAGCACAACTCCTGCAAAAATGGTGCCTTCACTGAAGGTGCAAATATTATGCCTGCATTAGCTAGTATTTTACAAAATAATATGTACGTAAATCATGACTCTGCCCATGTTCTGCCATAACTCCTCCCTTGAGCATGCCTATCCTACAAGTACATACCTATTTACATTAGACTGCATTTAGGCATGACAATTTTATTAAGAGGCCTTTTCTAAGCAGGAAAACTTTATAACATATTTCCTTACTATACATGCATAGATTTGGTTGGAGAATGGGAAATAAAATCTAAAAAAAAGAGAAAATTTGGGCATAGTCTAAAAAAGGGGTAGTGGATAAACAGGGCTTTTTTTGAAGGGGTACTCTGTGGTACTGAATACCAGCACCTTTTTCACTGCCTGATAAAACTGACTCATGGTACTCATGTATTAATGAAAGAGTCCTATAAATGAATACTGGCACCTGTTTTGCTAGGAAGAAAATACAGGATAATGAATTATATTAAGAGAAGAGTGACAAGAGTCAACAGAAAAGTGAATACCTGTTTCTATGTTTCTACGAAAGCATGGGACAAACACAAAAGATCTCTAAAGGAAAAAAAGGGGACTACTGTAGTTGATATGGAAGGGAAGACTAGGTAGGCCATATGGTCTTTTTCTGCCATTATGTTTCTATTTAACAATGGTACTAGACAATACAGGTTAAGAAAACATTTTATTGAGCAGAACATTTGAGCATATTGTCCACAATAATGCCTAGATCCTTTCCTTTGCTGATGACTCCTAATGTGAAACCTAGCATCATGTAGCTATAATTTGAGTGTATTAGTCCCCATATGCATTACTTTGCACTTATCCACATTAAATTACATCTGCCATTTAGATGCCTAGTCTCCAAATCTCGCAAAAATCCTCCTACAGTTTTTCACAATCCACATGCAATTTAACAACCTTGAATAATTTAGTGTCATCTACAAAATCTGATGACCTCAATTGTTACTCATTTCCACATCATTTATAAATACATTAAAAAGTACTCCAGTATTCATCTTCCTCCACTGAGAAAATTGGCCATTTATCCCTACTCCGTTTTCTATCCTTTAACCACTTTACAATTCTCAATTGGACTTTGTCTCCTGTCTTATAGCTTTTTAAAATTTCCTCAGAAGTCTCATGTGGGACACTTCTTGAAAATCCAGAAACCCTATATCAACTGGCTCATCTTTTTCTACATGTTTATTAATGCCTCCAAGAAATGTAGCAGATTGATGAGCAAGATTTCCCTTGAAAAAAATTAATTTGACTTTATCCCATTAAACCAAGTCTATGGGGTATGTTTACTAAAGGATCTTAAGGCAGCAGACGATAACAGCAGCAATAAGGGATATTATATGCGTAAAGGGTATTGGGCAAGTAGGAGGTGTTCCAGCATTAAGGGCGCAATGGGCCAGTTAATGTGTGTTAACAGGACATCGGGTGTTAAGGTGTCAAGCATGCACTTTAATGTCCAAAAAACAGCTGTAACCCTAACGCTGGTTAACGGGAGCACCAAGGAAAATCAATGTAAAGGTGATGGATGGAAGGACAGGTGGGAGCCGATCAACCTGCCAGATCCGTGGGAACTCTACAAGGCAGCCAGTAATTTGGACGAGAGTGTGGGAGGCAGCTGTACTGATGAACTGAGGTGTGCCAATATAAAATGGCACAATGTCAGTGTGTGGCATAGGATGAGGAAGACATGTCCTCCAGTGGAGTCAGAAGTGGCAGGATGTGTGCAGCGACAGGAGGATGGAGCAGGAGTGGTGACGTGCAGATCAGGCACAGGAAAGGCATTCATGAAGAGCAGCAATGCGGGAAAGCGTAGCTGTGCAGGCCATGGTGTAGCAGCTTGCACGAGAAGACATGCCTGCACACAACGGACAGAGGCAGATGGATGGGCTGAAGGAAGAATGGCAGCAGAGGAGAGGGTGGAATGGGCTGGCAGCAACCATATGCCATAGGTGCCATCCCCAATGTATTTGTACTGTGTGGGAAAATGTGTGTCAGTGCCAAGTGGAAGGCCTGATACCAGAAATGTGGGTCTCACACCTGTCTCAGCCACACAACCACCATACAACACCCCAGACAAGTGTGCAGATAGCTGGACAGGCATTGTCCAAATGGGGCACATACGGACATGAGGTGATACCTGCAGGTGGCTATCCAAGGGGTAGGATGTGTCCACATGTACTGCAGAGATATGATGGAGCCAAAGTTGTATAGTCACAGTCATGATGTCATATGTGACTCATGTCTCACATGTAGGTTACAGCTATATGCATGTAACTGCCTGTTAGTATACCGCTGTATCAATGCAGTCATGTTGGGGTACCTCTTACTGATGAATTGGTAATGTCAGATGATAAACAGGGACTGTACGGACATGCAGTCAGCTGAGCCACTGGTGAGTTAAGTGACCTGCTCAAGGTTACAAGGAGGTGTTGTCAGTCCATGAAGGTGTTACATAAAGAGTGCTAGTGGGCCTCAAACCCTGATAGCTTGATCCCCAAGCCATTGCCACATGACCATTATGCCACACCTCCAAGCAGGTGCCTGACATCCGCAAGGTGAACATGTCTGACCCGCTGGAATGGGCTGCAGCAGAGCCAATAAAACCATGCTCTCAGAAGGGCATGATTGGGTCAGCAAACATGCTATTCCCCAAGTGTGGCCAGAATGCATAACAAAGTAGAAGGATGTGTGTCTGCAAGTCACAGCAGAGCCTGGACTCTTACAGGCATGGAAATAATCTTTGTAGCACACAGACCCAAAACAAGCAAGTGGCAATCAAACCCTTGTCCCTACTTATGGCTACACCTCCACACTTCTGTGCAAAGCAATGTCTGGATTCAAAGAGATTGCAGGCCACTGCCTAAAAAGGTATGCTATGTGTACCGGTATAGGTTAGCCCCCTCCAGTACCCATGAGGCACTGCACACGTGGAACAGCACCTGATCACCAAATGAAGAATGCACTGATCCATCACATCAGCTCAGTAAGACGCACTGACAATGTGTGCTACAAGCACATAAAAGCTACAAACCATGCTACTGAGCAGTTTCAGCAGTCACCCTGAGAGTGAAGATGACTGCCCAGCACCTGGTCCCCAGAGTTTGTACTGCTAAAGATGGTTTCTGCCAGCCGTGCCGCAGATCCACATCACTGCCAGTGCATAGTAGGTATTGTCTACAGTGTGTTATGCTGGTCACCTTATTTCCTGCACAATTGCAACATGTCGGAGGCACCTGTCACATCTGGGCCCTGTTGGATGGGAACCCTCCTAGAACAGTGCAGTTCAATGCCCAGAGTTGCAGCAGCTGATGCCAGGGATGCCAAATGCAGTAGGAGCTTCTAGGTTTGCATGGGGCTGCTGCTACTGTCCTGTTGGTCCTGCCATGATCACAGTGAGCTCACTAGGAACAACTGCTGTCCCAACCATCTAGGACTACCAATCCACCATAGCAAGCATATTCAGATTGCACCTGCTTCTTACCACAGAACTGTTTTAGCCATGCACATACCAACTGTGGCCAGTCAGCACACAATGCATGTGCATAGAGCAAACCATGTACATTCTGGCTTGGGACTAACAGCATGGTCACCCAGCATCTGGCAGAGTGATGGACTCCCAGAAAAGGGACAGCACCAACATCACTGGAGCTGGACACTATATAGCACTATGTGGATACATAGCCGTGCCATGGTCACAGCTTGGTCAGAGTAAGCATGCCCTCACAGAGTGAACTGCTTTGGCCACCCAGGCCATGCATGTGGTACACGGGTACTACAGTGTCTCAACCATTGACCCTACCTCCTATGCAAACACATCCTGGGCAAACTGTTCTGTTTCAGGCCATAGCCACACTTCTCTGCTCCTCATCATGCATATTTGCAGAAGAATGCTGGGAACAGCCTAGGCAACGTGAGGCATAGTGCAGTGCAGAAGGCCACAGAACTATGCAGAGACACACACACTCACATTGCCACATTGTGCAAAGTAGGGATGGTTGGCATTCCCGCCTGCCACTTTTGTCTCCATACCAACTCAAGCATTGTTAACATGTGCTCATTGTACAGGCACTAGTAGAGTGCTTTGACATTCATGCACGTTGTTAATGCCTGCTCAGTATGCCAGTGCTATCAGCCTGCTTCCATTGAGCTGTGGATAGTGGAGCCTGTCTATGTCACTGATGGGTATTAGTACCCTTGCTGGCCAATTCATTGGCAGTTGTACATGCTGATGCTGTATCTGCACTGTAGGCTAAAGTTTACCCGCAGGGACATGCAAGACATGATCCACAGCCAGGTCTTGAACCTGTGACCCTCCACTCATATACACACTAGCTTTGTGTGTTAAGCCACAGAGCTGCCATATGGATACAGCAGTCCCGAGAGCTGACATGTTACCCTTGGCACATGTTGCAATGGGAATGGCACACAGGACCATGACATGGATTTTGTCTGCTGCAGGTGGGTTCCGCTGAACCCGCTGCCAACACTCACATACCATGCTGACATGCCAGCATGCTGCCAGTAGGGGTGGTGCATAGTTCCAAGCCATCCACCATGCAGCTAAGGTGTGTGCCTAGGGCGCCAGTTCCAGGTGGGGGGGGGCATAGGTACACATGGGCTGCCATGCTGTTCCCCCCAAACTACTTCTGTTAGCTTAACAGCTGCAGATACGTCTTGGGGGGAGGCGGACAGCCGCAGCAGCGGTATTTCCTTGGGCAGCTGCTTTTTGCAGCCCCCTGTAGTGCTACTGCTGATGCTACCGGCTTCTTCCTCTGGAGCTGGCATCAGTGGCAGCAGGGGGCGGCTGGCCAGCCAGAGTCTCTGCCTAGGTGCCAGGGACCCTTGGACCACTCCATGTTGCTCATCACCTTTTCGCAGCAGCAGCAACATGTTTGTGTGCCATCACTGTCACTGTGGGATCATGGCGGACATCACAGATGTGCAACCTGAGCAGCTGCCTGTTATGCCTTGCACACCAGCAACCCCCACTGCATGACCCACGTGCCACCCCCTTTTTCCTCATTAACCCATCAACACAGTGCCCTTTCATACTTGGGCACTATGCTGTTGCTGCTAATGGAGCACTACTATTATTATCTTGGGTTCCCTTGTCTGTGCATCACATTTCAGACATTTAAATACGTTCTCTTCCCTCAAAATACTCCTTTTCCGTGAGGTTATACTTCGCATTAGGATTCCCAGTGTTAAAGGGCGCTAACACAACAGGCGTTAAGGGAGCACCCACTATTAATGCTCACTCTCCGCCCTTTTAATGTCCACTCTCCAACTACTGTGCCCTTACCACTGCAGGAGCTTTTAACACTCGTTAATGCATCTTTTTCACAGCACTAAGGGCGCAAAGGTGCTGATAACAGGCATTAACGGCACACTTGCTCCCTTAACGCCCTTCAGTAAGCATAACCTTGTGCATTCAGTAATTTTGTTCTTAATAATAGTTTCTATCATTATGTCCTTCACTGACAATAGGCTAATCAGTCTGCAGTTTTCCCAATCGCCCCTGGAACCCTGTTTAAATATTGGTGTTACCTTGGCCAGCCTCTAATATTCAGACACTGTAAATGATTTTAATGATAGGTTACAGATTACTAATCGTGTATCTGCAATTTCATTTATTTATTTAATTTATTTATTATTAGTATTTAGCTCACTTGCACCTTTCCAGGAGAAGATCAAGGAAAGTTACAATTATTAGCATTTTCCTTTACACAACGAGCGAATGAAGCCTTGGAAGCCCCTTCACCCTTGCGCGGCCCCCCAAATAAAACAAACAGATGATCACACTTAAGGAAGGACTCCATTCTCCTAAGACACTGACGCAATATTCTGCATAAGTCAAGACAGTGCAAGTGACGATCTTCTTCCGAATCCGGCGAATGAGGAAAGATCGCGTGAAACTATCTTCAGTAAAAAGGACAGGACAGGCCTCAACACTATGTTCTCCTTGGCCAACACCAGAAAAGGCTCTTTAAAAGATAGAACCTGAAGCTCCGAAATCTGTTGCACCAAAGAAATAGCCACCAGGAAACCTGCCTTTGGGATAAGGTCTTTCATGGAAGCCCTAGAGAGGCTCAAAGGGCGATCCTGTAAGCACAGACAGTACCAGGATGAGGTCCCATAGGGGAACAATAGCATACAAAGGTGGATGTAGTTACACCACTGCCCTGAGAAAATGGACCACATCTCAGTGGACTGCCAGTGAGAACCCCTGAACGCACTGCAGTAACATGAGATAGCCGCCATATTGACTCAAAGGGAATTCAAGGCCAACCCTTTGTCCAATCCGGCTTGCAAAAAGGCCAAAACATTCGGAATAGAGGACAAAAAGCCCTGGAGACCACTATCCTCACATTAGCATTCAAACACCCTCCCTAGTCAGACATAAGCTAAGGATGTATATCAATAGTCTGCAGAGATCGGCATACCGTGCCCTGTGGGGCCAGTCCCCAGCAATGAGAATCACCTTTCTGGGATAGGATTTGATGCATTGAAGGAGATGCCCTATTAGAAGCCGAGGCGAAAACAAAATACAGGAACTCCTCCATTGGCCACCTCTGTGTCAGGGTATTGAAGCCCTTGGGCATGGGCTCCTGGCACCAGCTGAAGAACCTGCTCGCCTTAGTGGTAGAGGCCGAGGCCATGAGGTTCATGACTGGCATCTCCCACTGATAGCAATAGGGGGTGAATCTCTTCCACCAACATCGCACTGCCTGTGCCTCCCTGAGAATTTATGTACACTACCATGACTACTCTCATTTCCAGGTAATTGATAGACCACATGCTCTTCTCCAGAGACCAGAGTCCCTGTGTCACTTGTGACTCACAATACACTCCCCAACCTACGAGGCTGGCATCCATTGTCACCAATATCCAGTTTAGAGGCTTTAGCAGATTCCTGACTCAAGGTGTCCCAGCCGCAGCCACAAGATAAGACACATTCTCGTGTCCAGCAGACAGACCAGTTTCTTTGAAAGTGGATGGAGCAGATCCAGTTGTAGAGGTCTCATGTGAGCCCGTGCTCAAGGCACTAAGTCCAAGGCTGCCGCCATGGAGCCCAGAAGCTGAAAGCAGTACCACACCGAAGGTTCCCCCATGTTGAGGAAGGACCGTATTTCAGAATGAACCTTCCGCGCCTGCTCGACTGGGAGGAAGATGAGCCCTGCCTTGGTGTCGAAAAGGTCTCCCAGATAGGCCAGATCCTGCACCGGATCGAGCTTGCTCTTTGCTAAATTGACCACCCAGCCAAGATTCTGGAGAAACTCCATCTCTTGCTGGGTAACAGAGGCGCTCTCATTTTTCGATTCTGCTCTGATCAACCAATCGTCGAGATACAGGTGAATCAACACGTCCAAGGGGTCGTGGCCAGGCCAAATGGCAATGCTCGGAACTAATAATGTCCCAACAGCACTGCAAACCGCAGGTACTGCAGATGGTCTAGTCGAATTGGGATGTGAAGATATGCCTCAGAGAGATTCATTGCCGAAAGGAACTTTCCTTTCCTGACAGCCATTATAACTGAGCATAAAGTTTCCATGCAGAAACAAGGCACTAGCAGTGCTCGGTTCACATGCTTGAGGTCTAAGATGGAATAGAAATAACCCTATTTTTTGGGAACTACAAAGTAAATAGAGTATCAATCAGATCCACATTGGTCTTTTGGAACAGGTACTACAGCCTTGAGCTCCAGAAAATGTAGTAATGTGTCCTGGACCGCCTGCTGTTTCAAGCGAGTTTTGCAGGGCAATTGCACGAAGGCCTTGGAGAGAGGATGCCAATTCTAGCACATACCTGTCTCTGATGACTTCCAGAACACATTGGTCAGTGGTAATAGCGGTCCAGGTGGAGTAAAAGTATTGAAGCTGACCCCCTACCAGAACTATGTCCACCTGGGCTTGCCGCATTTCATTGGGACTTTTTGGGAGGGACCAAAGGGGAGGAGTAACAACCTCTATTGGAACCTCTAATCTTGAAAAAGCTGCCCTCTTGAAACATAGCAATCCCACTGAAAGAGAGCAAAATGAGTCGAGCGAAACTTCCTACAGTCCCTAAGTTGGTCTCTGTGGATGGACCACTGTTTTTGTCCCTTCGGGCAGTCTTCCAGCAAGCGAGCCCCTTTAGACTCCCCCAAATCCTTAACCAATTTGTCCAGAGCTTCCCCGAAGAGAAGTCTGTCCTTAAAGGGAAGCTTGCTGAGCCTAGCCTTTGAAGACACATCAGCTGACTAGTTCCTTAAAAACAAAAAATGCCAAGCTGCAATAACAGTAACCATGGTCTTGGCCGAAGCCCATACCAGGTCATAAAAGGCATCATCCAGGTAAGCTGAGGCCGACTCCAACTTAGCCGCCTTAGGTGCTGCGGCTTGGGATTCCAGATCCCCTGTTGCCAAACCTTGAATCCAGCGGATGGAAGCCCTGGTCAGATACACTCCACAGATGAAGACCTGAAGAGTCAAGATACTAGTATTGAACGCTTGCATCAAAAAGGTCTCCAGATTGTGGTCCTGCAGATCTTTCAATGCTGCCCCGCCTTCTACAGGAATGCTAGTCTTTTTGGTCACTGCCAAGACTAGGACATCCACCTTAGGCATCTAACAAATTTCTTTTTCCTCCTGAGGAATAGGATACAGACAGATCATAGTCCGACCTTCTCTGAGGCCGGCTTCAGACACTTCCCATTCTGGTTCGATCATTTTTTTTGACGATTGTGTACAGGAAAAGAAGTTTCTAAGGACTTGAAACCCTGAAAAATGGAGTTCTCCAAGGGTTCTTCTGCTATAGCGGGAGACAAAATAATGTTGAGCACCACCTGTGAGTGCGCAATCAGCGAGCCAGCTCCTCCCTATGAAATACCCTAAATAGATTGGGATCCTTTCCCTTGAGGGATTTCACCTTCTTCCAGTTCAGGTGCCATTGTCTTCCCCCAAAGGTCCACTGGCCCTTCCAGAGGATCCTCAGAGTGGGGAGACTGAGGAGAATCCTGATCCATCTAAGGACTTCCTCAAGCCGTTTCTTTTTGGCTCTAGGAACCTCTGCATTCAGAGAGGCCTCCTGTAGGGTATCAGTCAACTTCTCTGACCCAGAGGGTTTAGAAATTTGAGCTCGCAAACTGCCCCCAAGCATTCTTTTTAATAAAAGGGCTTTATGCAAAGCTAAAATTAACTCAGAAGAAAAGCTCTTTTTGCTTTTTGTGGCGTTTTGTGGTTTCCTAAGGGGAAATGGCCGCTGGAGGGGAAATGGCTGCTGTTCCCATCAAAACCGCAGGTGCCTCAGAGTGAGAGGCATCCTGTCCTGAAACCTCCAATGCTGAATCCATATCAGACAGCTAAAAACCCTGCTGCAGACCTTTCCTGCCTAATACAACACCTGCAAAAGCCTTTTGAGATGAAACCACAGCTCCCCCCACACACTACACAGCAGGAGGGAGCCTGAAACATGCGGGATGGCAAGAAACCCCAACAGCCTGAATAGGGGAAGAAGAAAGGTGTACTCACTGCTCCCGAAGCTCTGTGATGAACGACAAACCCCAAATAGCTCTAAAACCACCAGTTCTACTGCCACTGAAGTCTTGCTAATACTGTCCGGCTTTTTTCTTTAGTTTCACTTTGTTTTTAAAGGTGCAGTACCAAATAACACCACACTCATTGAAATAAAGGGAGGAAATAGGGAAAGCCAGCAAATCCTCACCAGAAAAGTGCTGGACAGTCTGGCTGGGGGAGGAGGGGGGGGGGGGAAGAGAGGAAGGGACCTGGACCACCAGGTATTTAACACATGGGCTGCATCTGACCCATTCAAGGATCTCAGTACTTAACAGGCAGACCCTGCCAGTTGACAGTCCTCACTAGGAAACGGATCCACTCAACTATTGCCCAGCCTATCAATTCTTGATTTCTGTTAGGTTTTATGAATCCTTTCTCTGTTTTCTTTTCTTTTTTTAAATGGGCCTGAAGAAATCTTTCCAGTGGAGTTCAGCCACAGGGCAGGCTCTCCACCAGCTGCTGAAGACTGAGAGACTTAATCTCTGGAGCCTATGGAAGGAGCTCTTATACTATGACATCAGAAATCTGACACGCTCAGTCCCCAGCTTCTTTGGAGGGAGATAACCCACATGTACTGAACTAGACTGGAGGGACAATAAGGAAAGTATTTTTGTTTAAAACATGATGGCAGAAAAAGACTGCATTGCCTATCTGGTCTGTCCATATCAAATATTAAAGCCTCTTCTTCTCCTTTAGAAATCTTCCGTGTTTGTTCCATGTTTTTTTGAATTCAGATACTGTCCTCGTCTCTACTACCTCCACTGGGAAACTATTCCACGCATCTGTGAAGAAATATTTCTGCATATTACACCTAAGTCTATCCCTTTCATCCTCATCCTAATGTCCCCTCATAGCAGAGCTTGCTTTCAATCGAAAGAAGCTCTTCTCTTGTGCATTTATGCCACAGAGGTATTTAAACGTCTCTAAAAAAAAATAATACATGGAAAAACCTTAAAGAATACCACTACAAATCACAGGACCCTATAGTGACTGATGTAAAATATTTCTAACCGAAGACCATCCTATGTGACATACAATCTTCACCATGCTTTCATCACAACCCCTTCTCCACAACAAAAGGTATTCCCATCACTTTACATCTATCCTCCCCTTCAGTTAAAAACAAGAAAAATAGTCAGCATAAGAGGATCAAATTCATAGTCCTCTATTGATGCAGTCTATCTTACCCAATAGAGAAAATGTAGAGAGATATTACATGATTAAAACAGGTCAGACATTAAAGGCAAAAATAAATATTCATGAACACAACATAACTCAACACAGAGAAGAGCAAGGTGAACCTCATCTCTTCTCTGAAAGTTTACCACAACCCAAGCCCCCATTCTTTTATTTTGAAATTCTTCAGTTTTGAAAATTACCATACCATAATTGTAATGCCACTCGTAATTTATTTTTATAGTCAGGAACATCATCCCTAGTTCATTTTGCATTGACCACAGGAACGGAACTAAAATCTATTAATCCAATTTATTTATTTTGAGGGTAATTTTATAAACAACCCACCCAATTTCTGCGGCAGGTATGCATACAAATTACAGCAGATTTCAAAGGAAAAGCATTTGCAATTCACTCCTCCAAATGTGCATGCACACATTTACACCTATTCACAGATTTCCCAGTTTATGTTATACATACACTGTATATGCACATAAGGCCCGATATTTGAAAGGCATTTACACAGTTTACAGCCCAGTAAACCGTGTAAATGCCTTAAACGGGGATATTTAACGGAGCTTACATGATTAGTGCCGTTGAATATCCCCTCCTTAGTCCCCTACACACCCTGATGTTATCTGGTTACCATCGGAGCATTTGGAGGCGCTCCAGGGCAGAACAGAGGTGGCGATCTGTGCCTTAAAAGATAGGCGAGGAAAATCCTCATCTATCTTTAAGGTGCCGAAGCTAACCAGGCTGCATTCAATATCACTGCTACATGGTTAGCTACTGCGGCTTCTTGCTTTTGCGACAATCCCTGGATATTCAATGCCGGAGCCACATATGACCCCGGCATTGAATATCCGGGATTAAGGGTTGGCAGGCAGAGCTATGCACCGTAGGGGCGCATAGCCTGCCCAAATCAATATCGGGCCTATAGTTTATAAATATGCATGAAAGTGATAATCGCTCCCCAAATCCCAACCACCAGCAGGGGGAAAAAAAAAAAAAAAACAAAAAACTTTACTCAGGTTTAGATAAACTTATGCATACACACGCTATATGCGCAAATAATCCAAGCAATTTTAGAAAAGGTTACTTCTGCATATAAAACATTGTTTTACTCACAAAAATGCCATTTAAAATCACCCCCTTGGCGTGTGCATAGTCATTAAGCCCAGCACTAACCTCATCAGTAGGTAAAGCACAGTTACTTACCTGTAACAGGTGATCTCTGGGAACAGCAGGAATAAGTCTTCACATACGGGTATCGTCGGTACCGACGGAGCCTGCGTGGGAACGCTCCCCAGCGTCCAGTAAGAAAGCTTTTGGGAGCATCACACAGCGCCTGTGCGCTGCCTTCCCGCCTTTCCTAACCACCTCTCTCCAGTTCGAGTTTTAAAGCTGAGACAAAGAGAGAGAGAGGAAAGGAAAGATAGATAGAGAGATACAACTCCTAGGGGAGGTGGGTGGGTTGTGAAGACTTATTCCTGCTGTTCCCAGAGATCACCTGTTACAGGTAAGTAACTGTGCTATCTCCAGGAACAAGCAGAAATGAGTCTTCACATATGGGGACTCCCCAGCTAGAGATGCCAGGGAGATCTCCAAAGTTGTGAGTCCCTGAGAAGGGCTCTACCTCAGCCCATGGATCTCGAGCATCCAACCAGGGATGGGGGGTAGGAGTTGATTAGGTATGGAACAGGTGTTTGAAAACAGCCTGACCAAACAAGGCATCCCGGCGGGAGTCCTTGTCCAAGCAGTAATGGGCTGTAAAGGTATGAACCGATGCCCAGGTGGCCGCTCGACAGATTTGGTCGATGGACACAGAGTTTAGATGAGCCATAGAGGCTGCCATGGCCCTCACATTGTGAGCTGTGACATGGCCCTCCAGAGAAAGGTTCTTACTCTGGTAGGCGAAGGAAATACACTGAGCAATCCAATTGGACAGAGTTCTCTTAGAGACTGGAAGTCTTAAATGAGAGGGATCAAAAGCAACAAAGAGTTGAGAAAACTTTCTATGTTGCTGTGTCCTTTGTAAGTAGAAAGCAAGTGCTCTTTTACAATCCAGGGTATGAAGATTCCTCTCTGCACTTGATGCATGAGGTCCTGGAAAAAAGACAGGTAAATACACCTCCTGGTTCAGATGAAAAGGTGAGACCACTTTAGGCATAAAGTGTGGATTAGTTCTGAGGACTACCTTGTCATGATGGAACCTTGTATAAGGAGGATTAGCCACCAAGGCCTGCAGCTCACTGATACGGCGAGCTGAGGTGACTGCAATGAGAAAAATAACCTTCTAGGAAAGGAATTTCAAGGAGGTAGTGGCTAAGGGTTCAAAGGGTGGCTTCATAAGCTGGCCAAGAACCAAATTCAAATCCCATGCCACTGGAGGTGGTCTAATGGGAGGTTTAGTTAAAAGAAGGCCTCTCATGAATCTTGCAATAAGAGGATGAGAGGAAATAGGATGTCCATTGAAAGGCTTAAGGTTCGCTGCAATAGCACTCAAATGGACTCTTACTGAATTCGTTTTGAGGCCTGCATGGGATAAATGCAGCAAATACTCTAGTAAAGAATTCAGAGGTATTGCAAGAGGGTTAAGATCCTTCTCTGCACACCAAATGGTAAACCTTTTCCATTTAAAAGCATAGGAAAGTCTAGCGGAAGGCTTTCTGGAAGCATGAAGGATACCCTTCACTTGCTGAGACAGATGCCAATCTTGAAAGTCTAGGCCTTCAGCAACCAGGCTCTGAGATGAAGAGACTAGGGATTTGGGTGTCATAACGTTTCCTCCTCCTGGGACAGGAGGTCTGGAGCAGATCCCAAGTCCAGGGAGGGAGCTTGAGAGAGATGAAGAAGTAGAGGGTACCACACTTGGCGTAGCCAACGTGGCGCTATGAGGATCATAGACCCCTTGAATCTCTGAAGCTTGAACAGTGTCTTGGAAATTAGGGGAATGGGTGGAAAGGCATAGAGGAAGTCTTGCCCCCAGTGGAGGAGGAAGGCATCCCTGGCCTGAACTCCCTGACACGGAATCCTGGAACAGAACCGGGGAAGTTTGGCATTCCACGGACTTGCAAACAGGTCTATGTCTGGGGTTCCCCAAATTCGAAAGATCCTGGCTATCTGGTCCCCATGGAGGGACCATTCATGTGGAAGCAGAACTCGACTGAGTCTGTCTGCCCAAGAGTTTTGAACCCCTGGAAGATACACTGCCATGAGATGAATCTGATGCTCTCTGGCGAAGGCCCACAATCTCAAAGCTTCGTTGCAAAGCGACAGAGAGCCAGTCCCGCCCTGCTTGTTCACGTAGAACATGGCTACTTGGTTGTCCGTATGGATGAGGACTGTCTTGTAGCTGAGCAGGGTGTGGAAGACTCAGAGCTAGAAGAATTGTTCTGAGTTCTAAGAGGTTGATAAGTAGAGATGTCTCCTGTGGAGACCAGATGCCCTGGGTGGAGAGATCTTGTAGATGAGCTCCCCAACCCTTTGGGGAGGCATCTGTTGTGAGGGTTGCTTGGGGTAGCAACTGTTGAAAGGGGGACCCCAGCAACAGATTTTGAGTGGACCTCCACCACTGGAGGGACCAAAAGAGGCGACTGGAGGTTGCTATTTTGTCTGACAGGCAACCGGATGCCTGGGTCCATTGGGTGGACAGAGTCCACTGAGCTGCCCTCATGTGAAGGCGAGCGTAAGGAACCACATGCACGGTGGATGCCATGTGGCCTAACAGTTGTAACATCTCTCGAGCAGTTAAATGGGATTTTAACTGAATTTGAGAGGCTAACTGCACCAAGCGTAGGCAACGGGCCTGGGGAAGATAGGCCCTTGCAGTTGTGGTATCTAGCAAGGCCCCTATGAACTCCAATGACTGAGTAGGGGTGAGTTGTGATTTTGGGATGTTTATCACAAGTCCCAGATACTGAAGAACACGCCTTGTGCAGGCTAGGGAAGTCTGGGCCTCTGACTGGGATGGTGCTCGGATGAGCCAGTCGTCCAGATATGGGAATACAAATATTCCTAGAGTGCGTAGAAATGCAGCTACTACTGCCATGCATTTTGTGAACACTCTTGGAGCAGAGGCCAGACCGAAAGGAAGCACTCTGTATTGGTAGTGCTTTCCCTGATAAAGGAACTGAAGGAACCTTGTGTGTTGGATGGATGAGGACATGGGTGTACGCATCCTTGAGATCTAGAGAACAAAGCCAATCCTGACTCTGAAGGTATGGAAGGAGAGCACCGAGAGAAATCATCTTGAATTTCTCCTTGCATAGAAACTTGTTCAATTCTCTGAGATCTAATATGGGTCTGTAGCCCCCTGTTTTCTTTGGGATAAGAAAATAGGGGGAGTAGAACCCAGAACCCTGTTGAAGAAGGGGTACTTCTTCTATTGCCCTTTGGGCAAGAAGGGTAGCAATCTCCTGACCCAGAAGGTCGAGGAGAGATGTTGGAGAATTGAACTGTCTCACCATAGTGTGAGGAGGAAGGTTTAAGAAATGAAGCTTGTATCCCTCCCTTATGATGGAGAGGGTCCATTGCTCTGCTGTGATTTGTTCCCATCTGGGAGCAAAATGAGCTAACCTTCCTGGAATGGTGAGAGGCTCTGGTTCTTCTAGAGCCAGAAAGGCTAAGTTCTCTAGTTGTAAGTCAAAGGCCCTGAGGAGGCTGAGACTGTTGGGCCATAGCAGTCCTTGTAGCCTTAGGCTTGGCTTGTTTAGGTTGTTGCTGACGCTTTGCAGCAAAACAACCTGTAGAAGATGCCTGGAGACCATAACCAGGATAATATTTCCCTTTTTTGGGAAAGAAAGTCTTTTTGAATAACCTTTTTCTAGCAGGAGCAGAAGTAGACTTTGAAAGTCTATCTAAGGCAGAATTTTCAGCATCCATCTGAGTGGCCTTTGTTTGCAAATCCTTACCAAAAAGGTTTTCACCTGTACAAGGAAGATTTCCTAATCCATCCTGGACCCAGGTTTCCAAATCAGAAGCTTGCAACCAAGCAAGTCTGCGTGCCCCTATGGCAATAGCTGAGGCTCTGCTGGCACACTCAAAAGAGTCAAAGGCTGCACGGTTGGAGAATTTGGACACATCCTGGGCATGTTTAAGCCAGGTGAGAAACTCTTCCCTTTTATCTTCTGAGATAAAAGGAGATAAAGTTAGCAGATGATCTGTAACTTCTTTTAGAAACATCCCCATATAGAGACTATAGGAGTTGATTCTGGCAGTAAGCATACTGGCCTGGAAAATTCTCCTGCCAAAAGCATCTAAGGTTCTGCATTCTCTTCCTGGAGGATTAGATGAGTGTCTTTTAGCACTCTTTATCTTTTTCATAGCAGACTCCACCACAATAGAGTGGTGAGGAAGCTGAGTTTTATGAAAGCCAGGACAAGGAGGAATATGGTACATGGTGTCCAACCTGCGAGAATGAGGGGAAGTAGTAAGAGGTGTCTCCCATATGCCCAACATGTGATCATAAAGGATCTCATGAATTGGTAAAGTAGCTGCCTCTTTAGGAGCCTTAGGATATTGTAAAATGTCTAATTTCTTGGCTCTAGGCTCTGGTTCAGGGGCCACTGAAATAATGAAGTCTTGAAAAGACAAGTCTTCTGGAGGAGACATTCTTCTTTTTGGAGAAGAGGGCTCCTGAGGAAGGAGAACCGATGCTTCGACAGAAGCCTCTGATTCATCAGAGTCCTCAGAAGAATCGAAGTATCGCCTGTCTGGATGCTCTTGCAGGGCCCGATACGTGTACCGAGTGGTATCGACATCGGGAGTGATCGGTACCGATGGGCATCACAGGACAGGGTACCGCTGCAGTCGACAGCGATGCTGATGTCGATGCAATCAGTACAGGCACCGGAACCGATATCGGTGCCGGTGCCGGTGCCGGAACCGGTACTGCCAACGGAGTTTGTTGCGGTACCGGAGGCATTGCAGCTTGTATGAATGCCGTGAAGGCACGCTGCATGGTCAGAATATTCTGATCCATCGACGCAACCAATGTCTGGATGTCGGTACCAGTGGAGAAAACCGGTACCCCAGAACATGGCAACAGGTGATCGGTCGAGGCCACGCCATCGATGTCAACCTGTGACCCCATAGATGAAGCTTTAGAAGCCGGAGCCTCCCGCCGGGGTAATTTTGCCGGTGCAGGATCCTCGAGGGCAAGCCCGGAGGCATCTCGATACTTAGAGGGAGATCTACCCTTCGAGGACCAGCTGGGCTTATGTTTGGTTACCTGAGATCCATGGGAAGAAGACAAAGCCCTGGAAGATGTCGATGCCACCGAAGCTGCATCAGAGGGAAACAGGGTACTGAGCTTTGCCGCTCGATTCTGTCGACCTCTTTTAGACATCATGGAACAGGACTCACAATCGGTGATGGAGTGGTCAGGACCCAAACATTTTAGACACCAGTCATGGGTGTTGGTGATAGAAAGAGTACCGCTGCACTTCGTGCACTTTTTAAACCCGGAAGCGGGCTTTTCCATGAGGAAAAATCTTGTAGGCCCAAGGCCCAAAAGACAAAATTGCACAGAAGTGGAAAAACGGTAGATTTTTTTTTTTTTTTTAAAGAAAAAAGACCGGCGGTACCGGTCCGACGTCGAAGAAGGCAGATGCGCGACCAAAGAAATAAAGAAAAATAAAGAACTTCTTCAGCGGTGACAGGAACACGACCTGCTGGCTCCGCGGAAAAGAAGAACTGGAGAGAGGCGGTTAGGAAAGGCGGGAAGGCAGCACGCAGGCGCTGTGGGATGCTCCCAAAAGCTTTCTTACTGGACGCTGGGGAGCGTTCCCGCGCAGGCTCCGTCGGTACCGACGATACCCATATGTGAAGACTCATTCCTGCTTGTTCCTGGAGATATAGAGTTCATGTGGCCTTCCTCCAATCTAATCAAAGAACACCCCTCATCAGTGTTGAACATAGTTTAAAACATGATGCATCTGGATCCTAGGTGATCCACAAAATCCCAATGATATTGAATGACTGCACAGTAACCTTGGCCAGTTTAGAAGCAAAGTAGATGAACCCACAGTCACTGTGGAAGATGCAGGGCTGTGGGAGGAGGAGCAGCAGCTGAGCTTTTGCTCAGCAGCAGCTGAGCAAAAGCAGCCCGCGATCGGCGGGAAAGTCGCCATCTTCACCTCCCCCTGCAACGGGGTAGAGCACCGTCCCAGCTCCTGCCAGCTGACTTGCTCTGGTACTCCAGCCCAATCGGGGCTGTGGGAGGAGGAGCAGCAGCTGAGCAAAAGCAACCCGCTCTCAGGCAGGCCCGCGCCTGTCGGGCCCGCGCCTGAGGGCCTCGCCAGAGGGCCCTTTGGCGTGGCCCTTAGGCGTGGAACCAGTCAGAGGACACATACAAGCTCGGAGGACACAACTAAGCAGCAACAGCCGAATGCCCCTGAGAACCAGCAATAAACCACAAAACCAGAGACTAAGTATTGACTCACTCCATATGAACAATACAATTGATAACAACCTATCTTCTAGATATGATGTCCTAATGTATTCTAATACCTATGCCCAATAATTATAATATATAATGTAGTTTAGCTATCAACTCCATGGTACTAGACTATTTATACAATATACTTGATTTATCCTACTGCATGCTACTAAGTGTCTTTTACAAAGTATTTTCCACTAAGTAACTAACTATTGTTACAAAGTAGATACAGTGCAACAATCCAAGCTAGCTGTTTACCTGAAATTTACCAAAGTATATACGTAGCTGTTACGATATATATTTCACTGAAATATCTTATACAGATGTTATACACTGAATTAGCTTGCTGAACTTTATAGCCTATACTGTTGTTTATATGCTGAAGTAGCTTACTGAAGTTCCTATATAACCGCTCAAAACAGTACGGAGACTCATTCTACTACAGACCTCCTTACTGTTCCATCTTAACTTATATTTTCGCCTACAGTACCTCACTACTATATTGAGCCTTATTTCTACTTGTACTGTCACATTACAAAGTAGTACCCTCCCCACACACATCAAAACCAACGCAACAGCCACCAAGCCATTATGGCCATCCCACTACTTACCCTTGCTACCATTTTCCTAGCTTTAAACACTTTGCAATGCTCCATAGCCCTCTCTACCGGGCAATACTATATCACCACCTTACCCTATCTGGGTAAGAAGAACCAATCTAACCCTTACAACTCTGCAACCAGCTTCCCACAACACCCGCGACGCTCACATCTGCTATATGTGGCCCTCAATCAATCAGACAGCCTCAAAAAAACCCCACCTAAAACTCAACTCTTCCTAAATTGTGCCCTTATAAACTCACGCTCTGTGCGCAAGAAATGGCCAGTGATACCGGACCTGATAGCCGTACATAACCTGGATCTCCTCATGGTGACTGAATCCTGGCTCAAGGATACTGACACAGCTCTCATAAACCAACTAATACCTTCCAACTTTTCCATCCACACATGCCACAGGACTAACCGAAAAGGCGGTGGAGTATTTATCCTTTCAAAAACAGACCTAGAATTTCGACTTCTCACATCCAAGAGCTCCACCCATGCGGATATAATCACCATTGCCAATAAGGACATCACCATAAACCTCATTTACAGATCCCCCTCTTCTCCTCCTGAGGTTATCTCTACTTTTATTGACTTAGCTTGCAACCCAGCCGACCCGCGCAGCTCCAATTGGCTGCTTGGAGACTTTAACTTACCCTCCCTGCAATCCAACCAAGCAGATGCCTTCCTAGAAGCCATGCAAATACTCGGTTTTGATCATCTTGTGAACACTTCCACCCACAATAAAGGAAACCTACTGGACCTAATCTTCGCTCCCCACGCTGCGTTCAGCCAAAACTCCAGCCTCAACACCTCTATCACCTCCATCCCCTGGTCGGATCATAAACTAATCATGTTCCAGATGCCCACTCTTCATGCTAAACATCCACCTAACAACCCCAGTACAGAATCCAAACCTACCTCTCACTTCAAACCACTGGACAAAGAAGAATTCATTAAGCACGCCTTACCACTACTCAATTCAATGCCTTCTGACCTCGGAGAAGCAATCACCAACTGGAACACTACATTAAAGTCTTTTGCACAGCTACCAGCCTCAACCAAAAGCAACAAGACCAAACAAAACAAAAGACAGCCATCACCATGGTTCACAGCAGATCTCCGGTCATCCCTCCTCTCCCTCAGGAAATTTGAAAGGAAATGGAGAAGGTCTCGCTCCGAATCTGATAAAGTAACATACTTGAACCACCTCAAACTCCACCGTGAGACTATATATCTCAGAATGAGTGAATACCATGCTAATCTTCTCCTCCGCTCACTAAATAAACCTAGAGACCTTTTCAGCATAGCAAAATCCCTAATTAAAGAACCATCACCTACTCAACTAGTTCCTATCCCCCCCCAGTCCTACGCCGACTACCTTCAATCCAAGACCTCCATAACTGACACAGTCCCAGTTACAGCATTATCCCACTCTCACACCTCACTTCCTCCAATCACAATGTTCACCACACCCTCTGAGAAAAACATTCAAGATCTCATCACCTCCATCAATACTTCTACAGCTCCAAGTGACCCCTGCCCAGCATACTGGGTCAGATCTCTGCGTGCCGAACTGAGCCCAATCCTAGTCAACATCATTGGACTATCCTTTGCAACAGGCTCGTTCCCATCTTTCCTCAAACAAACCTCTATAAGACCACTCCTGAAGAACTCTAGACTTGACCCACTAAAGCCTGACTCCTACCGCCCAATCTCGAGCATACCTCTATTAGCCAAAATAATAGAGAAGGTTGTTCAGAGACAGATACAACATCACATCGATACAGCCTCACCGCTCGATCCCTGTCAACATGGCTTCAGGGAATCACACGGTGTAGAAACTCTCCTTACCACCCTAACTAATACATTGAATAGAGGTCTTGATAAGGCTGAAAACGGCTTTGCTCTAATATTCCTAGATATCTCCGCTGCCTTCGATTCCGTTAATCATAATCAACTTCTCGCCCGACTCCTGGAGAAGGGAATCCGTGGTCTCGCCTGGGAATGGTGTAGGTCATACCTATCGGAGCGATAGCAGCATGTCAGAATCGGTTCCACCACATCCAGACCATTCCACCAACATCAAGGTGTTCCGCAAGGATCTTCCTTATCTGCGCTTCTGTTCAATGTATACTTACAGCCGATATGTGACATCATACGCACCTTCGATATCTCCTCATTAATCTATGCCGACGACGTTCTACTGTTTACACCATTTAAAGTAAAACAACCAGACTTCACCAACCTTATTCACTGCTTCAACGCCATCACAGACTGGTTAGCATCTCAAAACCTCCGTATAAACTTCAAGAAGACCGAAGTTCTGTTCATTTCAAGAAACAAAGAATTCTCCCCCCCCCCCCCCATCCTCCCTAAAAGTAAGAGATGCGGATCTCCCTAGTAAACTATCTATTCGCTACCTAGGAATTACACTGGATCAGCACTTTGAATTTAAGGAACACATTCGGAACATCACCAGATCTGTCTACAATAAAATCAGAACGCTAAGGCACCTCAGACCCATGCTACCTCATAACAACTTCCGGACCATTTTCCAGGCCCTCACACTACCTCATTTTGATTATGCAAATGTCGTCTTATACGGACTCCCCAAGAACATCATTAATCCACTACAACTTGCGATGAACGCGGCTGCTAGGGTGCTCTGTGGTCTAGCAAGATCAGACCATATCACCCCGACTCTCATGGAACTCCACTGGCTACCAATTCATTGCAGGTTAACCTATAAAATCCTCATCATCACTTTCAAGATCATCAACAACCTTGCCCCCACGTCTCTCAATGATCTCATCTCCCTCACCCCAAAAAACAGAACGAGAAGGACAACAACGGACAACACCCTGATCATTCCCAAAGAGTCCATCAAATGTACCCAGTCAACCAAGAAAAGGACCTTCGCCTTCTATGCACCTAAATGCTGGAATGACCTCACACCTGAAATAAGAGCAATTAAAGACCTCACTCAATTTCGCAAAGCAATCAAGCACCACATTTTCCTTCTCCACTTTCCACAAGCATCCAATCCACATCTGATCATCAGCACTCCTAAACCCACAAACTCTCTCTTCTCTCCCAATTCCCTCATAAGTAATTCTGCCTCAAGTTCTCTGATGTCCTGCCTTAGCCCTTCTGTGAATACTAAAGAATCCAATATGTTTTGTACATAGTTACAGTTTTACCCTGTTGTTCCAAGTTTAAGTTTTCTGTTATAATGTAAGCACACCAGTGTCCACTGAATGTGTAGCCTTTGTTATTTGTAAACCGCACTGAAAACAAATAGCGCGGTATATAAAAGATGTTAAATAAATAAATAAATAAATGAGTGAACAGAAATTAGGTAGTGGTTTCTGTGTAATGATTTTGCCTCCTAATCACCTGACAAAGGTCTTAAGCTGTTGTTCCTTGACACGGCAGGCACAGCCATATAGGATGGTGTTATGGAAGATGTATCACTAGAGTTAAGAAAATCATTGAATTGGACAAGCTTGGATGAAAGGCTAAAGTATCAGAACCCAGAAGTACCAGGTGAGAGGACTGGTTTGGGAGAGCAATGTGAGAAGAAGCAGAGGGAGGATGATCTGCTGGCCTCTGGACCTACCTGTGTGGAAAATGCTAGAGATGTTTCTGGTACAGAAGCCATCCCAGGGGGATTTCTAGTTTCATTATCTGTGCCTACATTGTCTAAACCATCTGTTATGTTGCATTCCATTGGGATGGCAATGTCATTTCTTCACAAGATCTGTTCAGCTTTTGCAGCTTTTTCTACACAAAGTTTGCTTAACGTTCAGACTCAAGAGACCCTGACCACAAGTAGCTTCCATAAGACTGAAGAAATTGGGAAAGAGCTCATCCATGTAAAGACAGGTTAAGTATCTTTAGTCCAGGATAGGATGATAGTAGAGAGGAAGCAAACAAATGCTGCTAGGCATTTAAACCTGTGCATTTTGAACTTTCCACAGATAAAGAATATTCCCTCCCCCCACCCCAGAAGATTCTTCCTAAGTATCTGAGGGACATGTTAAAAGTTCCCAGGTTCTACAATGCACCTACCCAATAACAACATCTACTTTCTTCCTGGTAGGGAGAAGGTTGATGGGCAGCAAGTAGAAAGAATTGGTGACTTATCAAGTGATAGTTTAGACCTGACTAGACTTCTGGGGAAGAGAGGGTTAAATTATTGATATCTTTTATGTTTGTTCAGGACAAGGACCCAGTAATGTGCTTGTTTCTGCTTCAATGCTTCTTGTTTACGCTATCAGAATATAGAAGGACTAGGGGACATGTAATGAAGCTACGGGGTAAACTATTTAAGACAAATAAGAGAAAATATTTCTTCACTCAACGTGTAATCAAACTCTGGAATCTGTTACCGGAGGATGTAGTAAGGGCTGTTAGTATAGCTGGGTTTAAAAAAGGTTTGGACAAGTTCCTGGAGGAAAGGTCCATAAACCACTATTAAAAAGGGACCCAGGATATCAATGCTTGACCTAGTACAAGCACTGCAGAACCTGTGTCTTTTGGGGAAACTGCTAGGTACGTATGACCTAGATTGGCCACTGTTGGAAACAGGATACTGGGCTTGATGGACCTCGGTCTGACCCAGTATGGCATTTCTTATGTTCTTATGTTCTTAATGTGAAGTTTTCTTGGGAGATAAAGTTATGATGTTTTTTCTGATGTTTGTAAAAAAAAAAAAAAAAAAAAGCAGTTCCTTGCTATGCAGCAGGAGGTGCTCTTTCATAGTACTAGTTTTTTGATATGGTACCCTTCTAAGTATGCTATTAAGCTTGAAATCAAGATTTATATTTTCTTTGCACCCTCTCAAGGTGACATTTCAATTACCAGATAATGTCCTTTCCTTGAGTCCTGCTAGACCAATCCAAACAATTGGGTTGTTCCCCTACCAGCAGATTGGTGGAGACAAAGAATCAATGAAAAGCCCAGGTTTCAAGGACGTCATTCCCATGTTTCTATCCAGCTCAGCCACCAGAGGTCCCTTCAGTATTCATCCCAAAGCATATGGGAGATGCTGAGCAAGCCTCACACAACCTCAAATGTGGGCAACAATGAGTAATCAACAGTAGCGAACTATGTACAGGAAAGTAGAAACAGAAGCCCGTCAGTAGAAGAGAAGTCTGTAGAGCCAAATATAAAATCATGGCATGATCACGAGCATGATCGAGTTTGATTTAATTAGTGGAGGAGGGATAGTAAGGAAATCCACAGTACTACCTTTCAACTTTCGAAAGGGAAACTATAATAAAATGAGGAAAATAGTTAAGAAAAAACTAAAAGGAGCAGTTGCAAAGGTTAAAGATTTACATCAAGCTTGGGTGTTGTTGAAAAATACTATCTTGGAAGCCCAGACCAGCTGTATTCCACGCTTTAAGAAAAGTGGAAGGAAGTCCAAAAATCTGCCAGCATGGTTTAAAGGTGAGGTCAGAGAGGCTGCTGTTGCCAAAAAAGCATCTTTCAGGAAATGGAAAAAGGAGCCAAACGACCAAACCTGGAAACAGCACAAGCACTGGCAAGTCAAATGCAAGGCATTGATAAGGCAGGCAAAGGGAGAATTTGAGAAGAAGCTTGCTGCGGAAGCAAAAACGCAAAATAAAGCCTTTTTTCAAGTATATTCGTAGCAAAAAACCTATGAGAGAGTCAGTTGGTCCATTAGATGATAGAGGGGTTAAAGGGGCACTAAGAGGTGACAAGGCGATAGCGGAGAGACTGAATGAATTCTTTGCTTCAGTCTTTACTGAATGAACCAAAAAACCAAGATCCAGTGAACGAAAATCACAGCAGCAACAAAAAAGTCCACCAAAATTGTAAGAACCTATACTCTATAACTACTATTTCTTTTTGTCGAAGCAAGCCGTAGGAGGGTTGAGATGGAAGCTCGACCCACACCAGACAGCTGGCTGCTTTTTATCAATTAAGGTTCTCCTCCCCCAAAATTTAAATATTAAAGAGTCACACTTATCTTCTCAAAGTCCACCAGCTGTCTGGTGTGGGTCGAGCTTCCATCTCAACCCTCCTACGGCTTGCTTCGACAAAAAGAAATAGTAGTTATAGAGTATAGGTTCTTACAATTTTGGTGGACTTTTTTGTTGCTGCTGTGATTTTCGTTCACTGGATCTTGGTTTTTTGGTTCATTCCTTTATTGTGTACCTGTATGATGGCTGTGGAAACATTTGCTTTTTCGGAAGAATATTGTCACCAGCAGTGGCTGAACTGTGGCGTAGGCAGCCAGTCACACTGCTGGGCCTGACCTATCTTTATGAAAAGTAGTAGTTGCGAGTCCGAGTAGTCAGGTTTTCAACAAGGATTTTTATTCCCCTCCCGGGGTTGGATTTTCAAAAGTAGTACAAAACACAAGAACTTAAAATACAGCCATGCCTCTGGCAAACTGAAGAAGAAAACAAAATACAGCTTCTTGCTTTAACCAAAAATCATGAATTACATTAAACAGAATCAGCTGATATGCTGGCAGTCTCTTCTATGCTTTCCAGCTCTCTACAAGGCACTCTTGTCTTTAGCTAACGCAGAGAAGAACTGATATCAGCCATCAATAAAGAGCAATCCATTTCTTCAACACATGGAGTTAAACTACTTGGTTCTGTAATCATCGGTTCATCAAACACAGTATTTTCTCTAGGACAGAAAGTCTGAAACTTCCTCAATTCAGTCTCTCTCTCTGAGCTCTCAGGACAGCCCTCTTCACAATAAGGCAGATACTTATCACACAGCTTGTAAAAGCAGGACGGAGAAACAGCTCTGTCTAAACAAGCTTTTTCCTTATAACTTTTAAACCTCCTGCCTCTTGTACTTGACAGCAGCTCATAGCACTGTCCTGTTCTGGTAATGGAAGACTTTTCTTTTGGAAGTCTCCTGCAGGGTTTTAGGAGCATACATTCATCCTTATCAAGCATACATATATCAACAGGATTACTTTCCCTCTCACAGGGTTGTAAGTATTTTAAGCAGCTCTGCTTCTCAAATATATATGGCTTGTTACCAACTGCCTCACATTCCTTCCACTGAGCTCGGTGCCTGGGAAAATCACACTGCTTCAGAGGTGAGTGTTTCCTGTAACTAACCTCTCTTGGTGAAGGTAACTTTGTTTCCTTTTGATAATTCCTCCGTGGCTTTCTGCTCCAAGGTTCAGGCAGTTCAGAATCAGTATAAGAGTATTCTGAGCCTCCGTCTGAGACCTGCAAGTGTCCTCCAACTTGCCAAGCTGCTGCAGCTTCCTGGTCTCCCTGCTCCTCGTCTCGGTCTCGGTCTTGGTCTTAGTCTAACTCTGTCTGCTTTGGACATTTTTTATACAGCTTTAGGGGCGTTTTCTTGCCCATGTGAAAACTGTTTTCCTGATCAACTGGGGAGTGTTTGCTAACTAGGCGTGACTGCAGACCTCGTGTCTCAGCTTGTTTTGGTTGCCTATGGTAACTAGGAAGCTTCTGATCTACCTGCCTGTCAGAATCTGAGCTATACACGCAGATTTCTGTGTTTTTAAGGCACAGGGCAGATCTTCCGTGTCACAATATATTGAAAAATTACGACAGCGTCCTGGTTTATTTGATGATGGTCGGAGTGAGGATGGTACTGGGACTTCAATGGCGACTTACAAGGCTCTCTGTAAATGATTGGTCCGGGCTCAGCTTCATGGGGCTGGTAAGACTCAGTATTTAAAAACTCGAATAATTCCTTGGGGGCTGCAGATGACCAGAGCACCAAAGATGTTTAAATGGGATAACGAATTTGTTGATAAGTGGAACAAAATATTTAACAAATGCAGTTTTGATCTTATAACTTTGATTTTGGAACAGACTATTCAAGAGGAGGTAGTAATCAAAAAACAGATTGAAGAGGCACAGCTTTCTTTAAAAGAAGTTTTGGGTGAAGAACCCTACAAATTTAAGATAGCTGAAGTGAACCAACAGATTAAGAGTTTTTTTGATTATTTGAAATCTCTAAAAACTAAGAAATTTGCACGTGATAAGACCGACTATGAAGGGGGGAAGGTGTATTATTGGATGTATGAAAAAACTGACAAGATGGAGACGGATCGTAAGAATGTTACATTTGATAGGACTTCGGATGATACGGATGATAGTACTACAGGGTTAGAAGATCGTTCTACTGGAAGGCGACGTCCGGATTTTCGGTCCGGTCGAGGTCGTCGTTCTCGAGGCACCTATCAAGACGGCGATTGGGAACCTCCAACAACGAGGCAACGCTCCAAGCAACGTCCTCAATAGTAGTGAATTTAACGGGGCAAGATTTATCCTCGGCCCAGGAGCGGTTGCTAAATTATGGGTTGTCCTTTGTGCCCACTACTCGATACAACCCGTTTGACATGAGGGTTTATTTACATCGTTTTTTTTCGCAAATTGCGAATCATTCGTTATTTTGAAGATAAACCAAGTCCTATGGATACTTCTGTTGTTAGACCGGTTTCCCATTGGCTTCCGCCAGATATGGTGGATCCAGCAGTGTCCACCTATCAAGCCCTTGTTTTGAGAGATCTGGCACATTTAGAAAATTCGCGTTTTAAGCAATTTTCAAATTTAGATACACAAGGCTGGCGGGCACTTACTTCTCTGGCGTCTGACCCTTCCTTGGTTATCCGCAGAGCGGACAAAGGAGGTGCTATAGTGTTACAAACTTTACAAGATTACCAGGTTTCCTTGTCGGCTCATTTGAGTGATCGACATACTTATAAAAAGTGTTGGAGACGGATCCTACTTTATCCTTGATGGCTAAAATTAAACAACTGGTGGGATCTGCTTTTCAGAATGGCTGGCTAACTCGTAAGGAACAGTCTTTGTTGTTGAATTCCCATCCTGTGGTCCCTACCCTTTACATGGTACCGAAGATCCACAAGTCAGTTTCTGCTCCTCCTGGACGCCCCATTGTATCCTGTCGGCAATCGGTGTTGGAACCTTTATCCATTTTTTGTGATGTTTTTCTCAAACAAGAGGCTTGTCAGGTGGCGTCCTTTATCAGAGATTCCACGCATTTGTTACAAATCTTTTCCACGGTCACTGTTCCTACTAATGCGTTTGTCACCTTAAATGTGGCAGCATTGTATACCAATATTAATCAAACAGAAGTGCTGAATTTGTTGCAGAATTTGTTTAAGTTTGCTCCTGACCGATTACCCAGATCTTTCTTGATCCAACTGATGGAATTGGCATTGACTAAGAATTATTTTTTATCCGGGGGTACCGTTTATCAGCAGATCACTGGGATTGCAATGGGGGCTACCGTAGCTCCCTCAATAGCCACTTTATATATGGCGGATATGGAAGTTAACTTAATACAACGTTCCATGGAATTTAAGAACGTACTATTATGGAAACGCTTTCTAGATGATGTCTTTTTCATCTGGACGTCTGATCTTACATCTCTTTGATCCTTTGTGGCTTGGTTAAACTCCTTGAGAGCTAACATCCAGTTTACAGAACATATCAGCCCTAAAATGATTGATTTTTTGGATATGCGGATCTCCATTGAGGCAGGTCATTTGTCCACTACACTCTATCGTAAATCAGTTCAGCGCAATAGTTTGTTGCATTATCGGAGCTTCCATCCTGGCCCCTTGCGTAGGGGTTTACCCTTTGGCCAATTTTTACGGTTACGGAGAATTTGTCACTTTCTAAGCGTCTTCAACATAGAGGTTATCCGGAATCAGTTGTTTTAAAGGCCTACCGTCGATTCCTTCATGTACATCGGGAATGGCTTATCGATCCTCAATATTCTAATGCATCATCAGACGAGGGAACGCCGATTACAGGGGTTTTACTGTATACGGATCACAGCTCAGCTGTTTTGCGGATTTTACATACTCATTGGTCAGTTTTACAATTACATGAATGTTTTAATACATCTTTGCGGATAGCCTTTTCACGGGGCCGGAACCTTGCTGATCGTTTGGTTAAGATGTCTTAATTGCAGGATCGTGTGTCATTATCACCGATGTTAATTGGACATGTACCTTGTAATAATTGTGGCTATTGTACCATGACTCTCCCAGGACAATCGTGGTGCAATCCACGGACTTTAAAAGAATATAAACACCGTTGGGATACTACTTGTACTTCTTTGTATGTAGTATACCTTTTACAGTGCCCTTGTGGTTTGATATATCTTGGTAAGACCATTCGCCCAGTTTAAAAGCGATTGGCAGAACATGCCTCCCGGATTTGGCACCAGGTAGAAACGGCACCAATGGTAACACATTGCATTGAACAACATCATTCCTTTGAAGATCTTCGCTGCACTATTATGGATCATGTGCCTTGCAATCCGCGAGGAGGTGATAGAGAGCGGAAACTCCAAAGGTTAGAGCAGAAATGGATTTTTACTATGAATACGGTCGAACATTATGGGCTTAATCGTGAAATTGATTGGCAGAGTGTGTTATGACGCTACTACGTTATTTCATCCAATCAGAACAGGGAGTCCCCTGATTGTGGGGTTTCCCCTGCTCTTATTGGTGGGTTTTTCCTTAAAAAAGCTTCCATTCAGTCTATAGGACTGTTTAACCTGAGCCGCGTTGACGACGTTCATCATTTTTGTTGCTGTATCGTTGGGATAACGAGTTATGCACTTGATACAGGACTGTTGCCCGAAACGTGCACGTCGTGTGAAGCAGATCGTTCTATGAGCAACATATGTTTTGAGGACTTTGAGAAGATAAGTGTGACTCTTTAATATTTAAATTTTGGGGGAGGAGAACCTTAATTGATAAAAAGCAGTCAGCTGTCTGGTGTGGGTCGAGCTTCCATCTCAACCCTCCTATGGCTTGTTTGACAAAAAGAAATAGTAGTTATAGAGTATAGGTTCTTACAATTTCGTCAGTCTTTACTGAGGAAGATGTACGGATGTTACCCATGACTGAACTGGTATTTAAAGGTGCGGAAGAACTGAAGGAAATATTGATACATCGGGAAGATGTATTACAACTATTAGATAAACTGAAGAGTAGCAAATCACCTGGGCCGCATGGTATACATCCAAGGGTGTTGAAAGAACTGAAATATGAGATTGCAGACCTGCTATTAGTAATCTGTGAACTTTCATTAAAATCATCTGTAATACCTGAAGATTGGAGGATCACCAATTTTTAAAAAGGGTTACAGGAGTGATCCTGGAAACTACAGACCGGTGAGCCTGACGTCAGTACCAGGAAAAATGGTAGAAACCATCATAAAGAACAAAATTTCTCAGCATGTAGATAGTCATGGCCTAATGCGAGACAGCCAACATGGCTTTAGACAAGGAAGATCTTGTCTTACTAATCTGTTATGTTTTTTTGAAGGTGTGAATAAACAGGTGGACAAAGGTGAGTCAGTTGCTATAGTGTATCTGGACTTTCAGAAAGCCTTTGACAAGGTCCCTCATTAGAGACTTTTGGCAAAAATAAAGAGTCATGGGATAGGAGGCAGTGCACTATTGTGGAACAGGAACTGGTTAAAAGATAGAAAGCAGAGGGTAGGGCTAAATAGCCAATTTTCCCAATGGAGAAAGGTGAATAGTGGTGTACCCCAGGGATCTGTGCTGGGTCCGCTGCTTTTTGACATATTTATAAATGACCAGGAAAAGGGAATAATGAGCAAGGTTATCAAATTTGCAGATGACACAAAACTATTTAAAGTTGTTAAAACCCAAGAGGATTGTGGAAAATTGCAAGAGGATCTTGATACATTGGAAGATTGGGCATCAAAATGGTAGATGAAATTTAATGTGGACAAGTGCAAAGTTATGCACCTAGGGAAGAACAACCCA
The DNA here is from genome assembly GCA_033557465.1 of Ichthyophis bannanicus. Classification (NCBI taxonomy): domain Eukaryota; kingdom Metazoa; phylum Chordata; class Amphibia; order Gymnophiona; family Ichthyophiidae; genus Ichthyophis; species Ichthyophis bannanicus. The sequence goes on along the minus strand of CM066037.1, from coordinate 289,499,969 downwards.
AACTATGGTTACACGATACAAGGTTCCACATTAGGAACCACCACCCAGGAAAAAGATTTAGGCGTCATTGTGGATAACATGTTAAAACCCTCGGCCCAGTGTGCAGCGGCGGCCAAGAGAGCAAATAGAATGCTAGGCATCATAAGGAAAGGAATGGAAAAAAACCCAAAAGATATTATAATGCCTCTATATCGTTCCATGGTGAGACCGCACCTTGAATATTGTGTGCAATTCTGGTCACCGTATCTTAAAAAGGATATAGCGTTATTAGAAAAGGTTCAGAGAAGAGCCAGCAAAATGGTAATGGGGATGGAAGGATACTCCTATGAAGAAAAGCTAGAAAGATTAGGGCTCTTTAACCTGGAAAAGAGACAGCTGAGGGAAGATATGATAGACGTCTATAAATTAATGAATGGAGTGGAACGGGTAAACGTAGATCGATTGTTTACGTTATCAGAATATAGAAAGACTAGGGGACATGCAATGAAGCTACAGGGTAAACTATTTAAGACTAATAAAAGAAAATATTTTTTCACTCAACATGTAATCAAACTCTGGAATTTGTTACCGGAGGATGTAGTAAAGGCTGTTAGTGTAGATGGGTTTAAAAAAGGTTTGGACAAGTTCCTGGAGGAAAGGTCCATAAACCATTATTAAGAAGGGACCCAGGATATCAATGCTTGACCCAGTACAAGCATTGTGGAACCTGTGTCTTTTGGGGAAATTGCTAGGTATGTATGATCTAGATTGGCCACTGTTGGAAAAAGGATACTGGGCTTGATGGACCTTCGTCTGACCCAGTATGGCATCTCTTATGTTCTTATGACCCAAGAATACCACAGTAGAAAATACAGCAATACAGATTCAGGGATGGGCCCTGAACTGGACAAGCAGGACTCAAGGAAAGGACATCATTATTTGATAAGTAAAATGTCATCTTCCATATCCTGCTAGACCAGTCTAGACAAGTGGGATGTACCAAAGCTATTACACCACTGAGAGGGAAGAAGACATAGCAGCTTGCAAAACTCTCCAGCTGAAGGCTGTGTCCACTCACGTGTGGACATCCAAGAGGTAATGTTTGGCAGAAGTGGAAAGAGATGCCCACGTTGCTGCCCGACAACTGTCTGCAGAGGCTACAGAGCTCTGCGCCACCCACAAGGATACTTGTGCTCGGGTAGAATGTGCATGCAAACTCTCATAAGAACATAAGATATGCCATACTGGGTCAGACCAAGGTCCATCAAAGCCCAGTATCCTGTTTCCAACAGTGGCCAATCTAGGTCATACGTACCTAGCAGTTTCCCCAAAAGACACAGGTTCCACAATGCTTGTATTGGGTCAAGCATTGATATCCTGGGTCCCTTCTTAATAATGGTTTATGGACCTTTCCTCCAGGAACTTGTCCAAACCTTTTTTAAACCCAGCTACACTGCAAATGGCTCTGGAATCAGTCGGTTCTGTAACAGATATGCTGAGGCAATAGCCTCCTTAATCCAGCACCCCAAGGTTGATTTGGCTGCTGCCTCACCCTTGCGTGGGCCAGCAAACAGCATAAAAATATGGCCTGACTTATAAAAGGTTTTTGTAGCCTCCAAGTACTGGAGAAGCACCCTCCGGACATCCACTAGGCACAGATTCTTTTCCTTTCACCGGCACTGCTCCTTAGAGGAGGGAACGCAAACCAACTGTTTCACATAAAAGAGAAACAGCACTTTAGGCAAGAAGGAAGGCACAGGCCGAATGGAAAAGGCCTCAGTTGAAAAGGACAGATAAGAATCTCAGCAAGACAGAGTCTGCAGCTCAGAGATCTGCCTTGTGGAACAAATCGCGACCAAGAAAACAGTTTTGAGAGTCAAATCCTTCAAGGTAGTGTGCTTCAATGGCTCAAAAGGGGCCACCATTAAGGCCCTGAGCACCAGACAGATATCCAGGAGAGGATTACAGATCAAAGGGAGGGGGAACGCAGATTTCAAAATCCTTAGAGAAAATGGGAGACATTCAGGTGCAAGGCCAAAGACTTGCTCGCCACCAGACCACAGAAACAGGCCAAAGCAGCCTGAACCTGAACCTTTAAGGAATTAAGGAGAGGCCGTTGTCTAGGCCATCCTGCAGAAAGGTCAACAGGGGGGGGACGACACCTTGACCATCTCAGGAGCCAAGTGCCATGCACCGCACCAGTGCTCAAAGAGGCACCATAACCGTACATATGCTAGCTTGATAGACCTCTTCCAGGCACCACGTATAGTAGATATTACTGCTGAAGAATAGCCTTTACATGCTAGCAATCTCCTTTCATGAGCCATGCCATAAGCGAGAAGGGAGCCAGGTCCTCCAGGTTGATCGTTCTCTGCCACAATAACCCCTGAGACAGAGGCAGCCAAAGAGGAGGCGCTCTCCAAACCACGCTCTCTGTGACCAATCCGGCACAACCAGAACAATCCTGCTTGGGTGGCGCTCTATATGCTGAATCATACACCTCACAAGGGGCCATGGAGGAAACGCATACAGCAGCTGTTGACTGGGACAAGGCTGGGTCAGGGCATAGATGCCCTCAGACACTATCTCCATGCAGCGACTGAAGAAGTGGCACACTTAGGCATTGGAGTGGGTCACATTGTCCACCACGGCAATGTGCTAAGTCGGCAAGGCTAGAAGGTTCTTCTCCACCCAGGCAAACAGAAAATCCATCTCCAGGGCCACTCCGGCACTTCTTGTGCTGCCCTGCTGATTGACATAAGCCATTGCCATGGCATTGTCTCAAAAAATACTCAAACGGCCAGGCCCTCGATCAGGGGCCGGAAATGCAAAACAGCCAACCTGATGGCCTTCGCCTCAAGGTAGTTGAGGGACCACACCATTTCCCTGTGGTTCCAATGGCCCTGAGCTGTACAATCTCGGCAATAGGCTGCACGAGCCCAAGAGGCTGGCATCCATCATCAGCAAGATCCAAGAAAAATTATCCAGTGGAATGCCCTTCCACAGATGACACAGCTGCCACCACCACCACAGGCTGGACCACCATCAATGGGAGTGGGAGCCTGCGCTTGAACTCCTGAAAACTTGAGAACCATCGAATCTACAAGGACCACTGGAGCAGTCACATGTGAACACTCGCCCACAGGACCATCTCTATGGTCACTGCCATCAATCCAAGAAGCTGAAGATAATTCCAGACTCTGGGGGCCTGTTGTGCACAGAACATCGCCAGGCAATTAGTCTTCTGTCTCCTCCAATGACAGGAAAACTCTGCCTCCTTGAGTGTCAAAACATGCTCCCAGAAACTTCAAGGACTGGGAAGGCAAAAGTTGGTTCATTTTCCTGACTGATCACCCAGCCGAGGCTTTTCAAAAAGGACACCACTCAGGATGTTATCCGAGATGTTTCTAACAGGGAATGGGCTCAGATGAACCAGTCATCCAGACAGAGATGGACACAGATCCCTTGGCACCACTGCTGCCATCACCATGACCTTGAAGAATGTTCTTGGGGCGGTGGAGTGCCCAAAAGAAGGGCAGCGAAATGAGAGCCAAGCATTGCAAAACACAGATACCTCTGCTGATCTGCCCGTATTGGGATATGAAAATACGCCTCGGCCAGATCCAGAGAAGCCAAGAATTTTCCCCGGTGCACTGCTTGAATCGCAGAGTGAAAGGTTTCCATTCGAAAGTGCAGGACACACAAGTGCTCATTGACCCCTTTGAGGTCCAGGATGGGCCAGAAGGAACCATCCCTCTTTGGTACCACAAAGTAGATGGAGTATCTGCCCTTACCCCACTCATCTGGGGGGATGGGCACCACCACCATCAGGTCAAGCAACTCATCCAAGGTGGTCTGCATGGTAGCACCATTGATCACAGTCTAACAGGGGGAGATGATGAAGGTATCGGGAATCAGCTCCTTGCATTTCAAGACATAGCTAAATTGAATGATGTCTAGCACCCAGCAATCCTTTGTAGCCTAGACCCATTCCAGAGAGAAAGGGTGAAGACTGCCGCCAACTGGAGGTACCAGGGAATGGGTCCCAAAACCTTCATTGTGTGGACTGGGAGGGTCCTTCTCTGGAGGGGGCTGCATCCCTGAGTCCATGTGCTCCACAAATGGACAGACAATGAGCCTGAGGCCCTGATGCAGAGGGGAAGAAAGGTTTTTCAGGTCGGTAGTGATGATAGTCCCGAGACTTCCGGGAATTTGGCTAACATGCCTTTGCTAGTCGGGTGGAGGCTGACGAGAAAGGAGACCTCGCCCATTTCACGAGCCTCCCTTATTTGTCTTCCGGGAGGCAGTAAGATTTTGTCTCACCTAGGTCCTTTAACAGTTTCTCCAAATCAGTTCCAAACAGGAGCGTCTCCCCTTAAAGGCCAGTTGAACCAACCAGGCTTTGGAGGATGTATCCACTGCCCAGTGACAGAGCCAAATCCAATGCCATGATACAGTAGTAAAGGCACCGTCCCTCCTGCCAGGCGCACCAGTCCAGGAAGACCACATGTTCCTTGGATCCGGTCCCTTCTAATTGGTTGGTAGAACCTTCTCTTCAATTCATTCCATTTATTACTACCCTATTCAATTCCAGCCTGTCATCTGGTCTTTTTCCATCAGCCTGGAGATCTGCCATAGTCCACCCTCTCCTGAAACAGTCCTCTCTGGACCCCTCAGTATTATCCCATTGGCGCCCAGTCTCTAATCTCCCCTTCCTTGCAAAAATGCTGGAACGTCTAGTCTTCTTACAACTTTCCTCTCACGTCGAGACCACCAACGTTCTCCATCCCCGCCAGGCCGGTTTTAGATCAGGTCACAGTACCGAAACCATTCTTCTCGCTCTTTTTTTTTTTTAATACGTTTATTTTCATTTTACAACAAAACAAAGTAACAACACACCAGAAGAAACAAATACACACATACAGTAAAGAAAGCAACCCCAATTACCCCCCACCCCAATGCTTCTTCTCTAAGCTGATAAGAATCATCATATGAGCGCTTACATACAGCAATTATTGTACATCAAACAAACAGAAGTAGAATCTATGATACCGGATGAGCATGTGACAAAGATTAATACAGGATCAAACAGTCAACTGAGAGCATTGAAATTTTTTTTTAAACAGAATCGTTGAGCGTCTTCTAGCCAGACCGATAGGGAATAATTGAACGGAAGAGGCAGCCATACTAGGTATTTGCACTTATTTACAATAAAGACATATATATTTCACCATTCAATAGAACTCAAAAGAGCTATTTCCCCAATATTTCGTGATTAAAGAAATAGGAAATAGCAATACCCAGAATGAAGACGACCCCAGACCCGACTCCAGTAATACTGTAATGCGGGACATTCATACTTAACAGGAGTTTAGTAGACCAAAGGTCACATGGCATGCCCAGCTTCAAGCGCACTGGATGGCATTCCAATTGGCCAACCTATCAGGAGTATTTGTCTATTTAGGATAGCAGTACTAAGGAGATAAGAAACAAAAAAAAAAAAAAAATCTGATCTAGAGTATGAGTGGTGGGGGGGGCTGAGAAAAGATGAGCTCTAAGTCTGAGGGGTGAAGCAACTTCCATATATCAACTCACGCAAAATCTTTCATCAGGGCTGGCAGGGTGTGGAGACTCTTGGGCGGACCACTCATTCTAGGCGGCAGTCTATCTATCAAAGGAGCAAATACTTGGCAGAAGCACCGCCGGGCAACAATAACAGGGTCATCCACATTCAGAGCATAAATACCAATACACGCAAATGCACTATCTCCAACCTTAAAATATACACAGGCCCAGCTACCCTCCCCATCAGAGCTAGTATCCACTACAGTGGTTGGCCAAAATTTCTCAACTAGGGTGGCTACCTCGCCCCGCTCAGAAACGGCGGGAGAATAGGCAGCCACCATATAAGGTGTGGCAGCAAATTTCAGTGGTTCGACAGAGATGAAATGGATTTCCTAAAGAAACACTAAATCAGTATGGTCAGGATTAAAATAACTAAGGATGGTCATTCTATTGATTGGACTATTAATGCCTTTTACGTTCAGTAAGAAGAACATACATAAGGCCATACAACAAGGTCAAACATTCTGAGAAAGGAACATGATGGCGCACCGAGTTGCGCAATGTCCCTCATATCAACTATAAATGACTGTACACACGATATGATAGAAAATAAGCCAATGAAAAATCATGAAGCGCCCAATAGAACAATAGGAGCACCGAAGTGCCTTAGAGAAGAAGCAAAACCCCAAAAATTACAGGCGACCTGATGTCTGCGGGGTGAAACCCCAGAGAAGGCCTTAATTAAAGCATATAACCGGTATAGCTGTGCATGCTCCGAATCCAACCGAGGTGCACATCATGGAGGAAGAGGAGACCAAGAGAGGTAGAAATAAAAGAAAGGAAGGTCCAGGCAGTCTCTATTCCAGGCAGTGAACACCGCGCCGGGCCATTCAAAATGGCGGGCAGTTCCAGCAGAGTCTATCCGAATTGTTGACTTAGCGCATCTGGTCTGCCTCTTTGGAATCTAAAAATGTTGCTAGCAGAGCAGGATCTTCGAAGGTTCTAGTTTGGTTATGGAGAGTCACTCTGAGCTTCGCTGGATAGAAGAGGCCATAGCGAGCCTGTAACCGTTGAAGTCTAGGACGAAAAGCAAGGAGTCCCTTCCGCCGGTCAGCTGTGGATTTTGCCAAGTCGGGGAAGAAAGAGACTTTATGATCGTCAAACTGCAGATGTTGCATCACCCGGGCGGCTTTGAGAATTTGCTCAACCTGCTGATACCTCAGCAAACGGAAGATAATGGGCCGGGGGGTCGTCCGATTGAGTGCGATGTTAGTAGGAGCACGATATGTGCGGTCAATTTCCAGATCTCTACAAAAGGTAATCTTCAGCAAGGAAGGGAGAGTTTTGACCAGAAATTCTCGGATATCTCCTGCTTCCGCCCCCTCTGGAACTCCTATGAGCCTTACATTATTACGACGAGCACGATTATTGCAATCCTCTAACTCTTTTTGAAGATTCTGTATGTGACGCTCAGCCTTGTCCAGGTTCACCAAGCGCACCGCGTGCGAATCGAGGACCCCCGCCATATTGTCCAGCCGCAGTGAAAGACCTTCAAGCCGGTCCTGAAGTATACCGAAATCTTTTCGCATGGCTCGGAGCGCTTCTCCGTTGGACTGTACCAGTTCCTTCACACCACGTATTTCCTCCAGGATCTCCTGTTGCATTTCGGGGCTTACCCGAAGTGGAACCATCTTTAGTGGGGAAGACAACTCTGTTTTGGAACGTTTTCCATGCGAAGAAGAAGGAGACCCGAAGTCCAAGCGCACTGGTTTGTGGATCGCCATTCCCCCCAGGGCACCCCGGTAAGTTCGGTGTAAAATATTAAGTTTATGCAGATATTAAGTCAGGATTCTGAGTAGGCCCCTCGGGAGCTTCAGCGCGAAGCGTCTAACCCGCTGGACATCAGGCTCCGCCCCCCCGGATTCTGAGTAGGCCCCTCGGGAGCTTCAGCGCGAAGCGTCTAACCCGCTGGACATCAGGCTCCGCCCCCCCTCTTCTCGCTCTTTTAAATGAGATCCATGTCGCACACGAACGCGGTGACATCACTCTTTTGGTATCACTGGACCTTTCCGCTGCCTTTGATCTGATAGATCGTCGGACTCTCCTTGCATGCCTTTTTGATATAGGTTTACGGGATGTGGTGCTACGTTGGTTCCGTTCCTTCCTCACTGCCCGTTCCTATGTTGTACATGCTAATCACCAAACCTCGTCCTCCATTCCTTTGCTCTGTGGTGTCCCCCAGGGGTCGGTTCTGTCTCCTCTGCTCTTTAATATTTTTCTAGCCCCACTTCCCCTACTGGTCCAACAATTCCCAGTTTCCATTTACATTTACGCTGATGATATTGTTCTCCTTTTTCATACTCCTCCAACTACGATTGACATTGCTCCTCTCAATGACTGCCTCTCTCATATTGCCTCCTGGATCTCATCCAATTTCTTACACTTGAATCCCGCCAAATCTTCTGCAATGTGGGTGTCTTTGAGCTCTCCTTGCCCTGACATTGCGCCTCATATAAACTCCACCCCTATTCCGCTTACTACTTCCCTCCGGTATTTGGGGGTAATCTTAGACTCCTCCCTATCCTTTCACGAGCACATATCTAACCTATCTCGTCGCTCTTTCTTTACACTTCGACAGATCCGTTCAGTCCGTTCAATCCTGCCCTCTGATTCACTTACCACTTTAGTGCTTGCACTAGTTATGTCCAGACTGGACTATTGTAACATAGTTTATGCTAATCTCCCCGCGTACCAACTCAAACGTCTTCAACTACTGCAAAATACAGCCGCTCGTCTTGTCACTTTTGCTCGGAAATCAGATCATGTTACTCCCCTTCTGCTCCACCTTCATTGGCTTCCTCTGTCCTTTCAGTTTAAATACAAAGTTCTTATTTTAGTACATAAAGTCGTTCACACTTCCAATCCGCAGTATTTAGCAAACCTGGTCTCTCTTCACACCCCTTATCAGCAATTACGGTCACTGCATGCTAACCGTATGTTTCTCCCCCCACCTTCACGAGCTCACCTTGAACAAACCCGTCACGCTGCTTTCTTTTTCTTGGGCCCCTCGCTTTGGAACTCTCTTCCTGCCCCTCTTCGCCTAGAGCTTTCCTATCAACTCTTTAAAAGCTCCCTGAAAACTCACTTGTTCAAACAGGCATTTGATCTCCCCTCCTAGTAGTCCTGTCTATTTGTTTGGTTTTTGTTTGGTTTTGTTTACCCATGGTTTGTCTGATTGTTTATTGTTTGCTTTGTCCTGTGACCTCTTTGGTCTATCTTCTCTCTATTTTAATGGATTTCTTTTCCTTTTAACGTTTTTATTGTATTTTGTTTTTTATTGTAAACCGCCCTCACGTTTCGACAAGGGCGGTATATTAAATGTAAATAAAGATAAAGATAAAGATAAAGATCAGAAAGGAAAGCCGTAGCTGGCTCCACGACAGAAGTAGTATCATCAGATGGAAGAGACTGAATCCACTGGAGCAGGGCTCAAGAAGTCAAACTGGTGCATACCCCCAGCTGTAGAATAGCCACGGCAAATTGGTTCTCAGCAAGGAATCAACCTTGCAGACCAGAACATCTTTTAAAGCTGATCCACCTTCCATGGGAATGGTAGTCCATCTGGTAACTGCTGTGACCTGCGCATCCACCTGGGAATATCAAACTATTCACCACTCTCCTCCTCTGGGAGAACATAGATCTCCTTATAGACCCTTAACCCTTTAGGCAGGGAGTCGGGTGAGTCCCACTCAGACTGGCTCATATCTTTGATCACTTCCGGGAATGGGAAGACAGTGGTGGATTTCCGTAACCTTGAAGAAGCGGATGTACTTTCGGCTCCTGCTCAGTACCGGACGCATCGGCAAGTTCAAGGCAGATGAGACCCTGGAAATCACCACCACCAGTTCCTCCTTCAGCCTCTTCATAGTCTTCTGAAGATGATAGAAGGTCCTTCTCCTCATCAGAACCCAATAGCGATTCATCTGGGACAAAGTCAACATCTCAGACAGCTCCCAAATGTTCCTCATCTTCAAGGAGTGTCCTGCACTGGGGATGCTCTGCAGGCAATAGAGCAGGGCTTCTGCTTCCAACCTGACCGGTATGAGACTGTATCCAGGGAACCCAGAGGGTGTAGAGTCAATTTCTACGCCAAAAGGACCAGGCCTGTTGCAAAAAGGAAAAGAATTCCGGGGAGGGCAAGTTGGACTCTGGAAGCTCTCCTCTCAGAAAAGACTCCCTGACACCAGGGGGCATAGCAACCACCGTCCCCTTTGAGGATGAAGAGTGGAGCCACTGGCCGGCGGAGCATCCTTACTCTTAGCGCCATCCTGCACCTCCTGCCCTGAGGCAGGTAAGAGCGAACTAACTGTATCCCCCAGCTGAGAACGGGAAAGCATGCTCTCCAGGGGTGACTCAGAAGCTGCCATACAGGAAAGGCAGAGTCCAAAATCCAAGGATGAGACTCCTCACCTGCCACAAGTCAAATATTGTTTCCTGGAAGAAGACAGAAAGTTAGGATAATTATCACCAAAGCATGCGTGAAGGCTCCATCAGCCCACAAGCATGCATTTAATGCACATTCTGTAAAAGCGCAGTTAAGGCGCACATGTTGGAGCTGTTTGGGCAGAATGTGCATTAGGACCGTGCGACCCTCAGATGCACAATAGGCAAAATCATTATAAACGCTTGCAGAAAACAACAGGAAACCCTCATATAGCGTCAATGGTCGCTAGCAGTCTACCCCGAATTGCATCCCTCAGAGATGGAACTGGGAGCCCCCAACAAGGACAATGACAAAGTCAAGCCTTGGTACTCATGTAGGATCAGGGCTGAGCTCAGCTCTACTCCCCTGATACTGCTTCATTGGCTGGGTTTATTTCCAAATCCTTCCAATTTCTGGTTGCTCAACAGGCCCTTATCAAAAGGGCGTGGAGCTGAACCAATATTCCCTCCTCCTATGGCTATCAAAAAGATCGCAGTCTAGTAGAGCCTCCCACGTCTTACTCATGAGTCATCCCTTAAGGGCTTGAGATGGTCATTCACGAGCATTTAATCAATCTTCAGATTTTCTACAGAGAGGATAAAATCCATCCACCATCTGCTGGAGACAAAGAAATACTGAAGGGACCTCTGGTGGCTGAGCCGGATAAAGGCATAGGAGCGATGTCATTGAAACCTGGGCTTTTCATTGGTTCTTTATCTCCACCAATCTGCTGGTAGAGGAGCACAACCCACTTGTCTGAACTGGTCTAGCAGAATGATATGGAACTGTGTGGTTTTCTAGGTAAGATGATTCTGCTTGGGGCACCTACACATTAGCTGCCTTGATTGATTTTTGCTTGTCTCTCTGTTATTCCCGCTTCCCTCTTTCTGTTTCTTGGATCCCCTAACTGTGAGCTAAATACCTGATAGAAAAACATGTATAGTAAACAGGTACTTTCTGTCTCTTATTTTTTGAGTGTGGATACTATTGAGGTAATTTCAGGAATTCAAGCTTTGCAAAGAACAGTTAGCCAGCATAGCAAAACATAAAAAAGAAGAAAAAGCTAAAACTTGAAGAAATACACTGCTGGATAACTGAAGTCCACCAATTAAGGAGGAATGAAAGTCCACAAACCCAGAGGAAAAATGTTTTCATGCAATTGAATAAATAATAATTCAATAAAGGAGTTTAGCCCTTTATACAATGTACAGCTAAGAGGAGCAGTAACCTAGGAAACCAGATAATCACTTCATGCAAATGGCAAACTGGAACACGGACAATTAGACTGCAAATATGGCTTTTGTTAACAATATCAACAGGACCATGCCTGACAATGGCACTGCTTGAGTTGATAGAATGTCGAGATCTGCTACACAGAGGAACAGGTTCATTTCTGAAAGAGGAACTGTGCCTTTTAATATTCACTTCCTACAGAAGATACAGAGACTATATGATAATATGGTTACTAAATTAGTTGAAAACTAGAACTAGCATCATGTTGATTTAGAGTTTCTGAAAAACATTGGAGAGCCTGGTCTGCTTTGTTTCAAACTGCATTCCTCTTCCTAAGATTGGTTCATTAGCAATCTGCTATGCTTTTTATCTGACAGGGAAGCTTAGATGTTCAGCTATCTAAGGACAGACTGAGCAGATCTTATGGATGCTATCTACTCGCTATCCTTGTTTGTGGGATGGAGGGACGCAAAGGATAGGAAGGATGTTCTTTGCACCCAGCTGTGAATGATTAAAAATGTTGACAGAACACAAGAGGTCCAAAAAATGCAAACATTCACTTCCAGGCCACTTGGTAGCTCACAGCTGTGAAAGAAATAACCAGACTCTCTCAGTTCAAGCTACTTTAGTACAAGAAAACTGGTTTTACAACACAATGATAGAGATATAAGTTTGTTAAACACCTAAGAACCGATAAGTTTAGGTTAGACTTTGGAAAAGAGAAAAGTAAAAATCGTAGGAGGATTTAGAGAGCTGCATTATGAAGAGAAAAGAAACAATTCACCAAATTAAAAATTCCAATAAGGTGGGGTTAATGGACAAATTATATCCTAGTAGAATTGAGAGGAGGGAAGAAAAACAAAGGCTTGTCTACATTTGGCAGGTTACATTTCAGGAAGCATGTGAAGATGAACTCAGGGCAAACAGAATAGTATGAAAAGATAGAAAAGCACCAGTGTCATCTGCATAATGATGATGCATATAGAACAAGTCTTTATAGAAAGGGGACAGGAACCATAGCAGAGCTGTGCATGCCATCAAAAGTAAAAAGAAAAAAAGAGGGCAGAGCATGAAGTGTTTCAGGAAGCTATGAAAGAACAATCAGCAGTAGCAGGGCCAGACTCAGATTTGGCGCCCTACATAAACTTTATGCCCCCCCCCCCCTTCCCCAGCTATAAGAAATAGAAATTACACTTACCTGGTAATTGTCGTTCCTCGAGTGACGACAGCTTAGTCCTCCACCTCTGGGTTGTGCACCTCTTCCTGCAGCTTGGAGACTGGGCATGTCAAAGTCGTGACATCACTGGATATAGCCTGCTGGTATCTCCCATCAGCCCCCAGTGTACTACTGACAAAGCAAACTCAAAGGAACAACAAATAAGTAGTTATACCATAACCTTCAATGAACACTCCATTCCTCAAACTGAGGAACCTGTTTAACCTTATCATCCTTATAGGTTTTCTCCTTTTTTTTTCTTTTTTTTTTTTTTTACACTTCGCCTTCATGGCCCTCTTATGTTATCACGTTTCCTGTGTCACCTCCTCAATTTAAATAAGAGAGAAGAAAGAAACAGATTAGAGAGGAATACTCACTGTGATCCAGAGACTGGATCTCCCCACTCCTCGAAATTGATGCTCCACTCCGTCTGAAAAAAAAATTCTGAAGAAATCACCCCCTGGGCGGGAATGAGGACTAAGCTGTCGTCACTCAAGGAACGACAATTACCAGGTAAGTGTAATTTCTATTTCCTTATCATTCCTCCAGCTTAGTCCTCCACCTCTGGGATGTATCAGAGCAGTAATTATTGGGAGGGACCGTTTCACCCGGATCGCTATTACACATGCCAAAATAGGCAACGCTTGCCACCAGCACTTCTAGGTGATGACAGCTTCTGCAAATAATAAAAGCAAGACGACCAGGTGCCCGGACCACAAAAAGCTACTATCGAACCCGTGAATATTCCTAAAACTCTCCAACAGTACCACAGCACTCTTTGCATTTGCAAGCGGCACCAACTACGGTCCCAAGACGCTCCCCCTGCGCTGAACCTAGAGCCGGACGAGCAACCATTTGATTCAGGAGATACAGAACACAAACAACCACCTTTGGCCAACAATGAAAGAACTAATGAAGCGCCAGGCCTTTCACTGGAAGAACAGAAGGAGTTCTATACCGAACAGGTACTACAAGCCCGAAATTTACCTCTCCGAGCATCAAAAAACAACCTAGCAGACTCCTGGAGAAACGGCTCAAAAGGTTTCCTAATCCAATGCCCCTAAAATCACGTTGAGATGCTAGGGCAGACCCAAGATACTATGCAACGACTGCAGCCTTCATACTGCTGTAAAGTTGCCACTCATCCGCGTGAGCACCCAGGACCAGCCCCTGAACTTTGCCCCTATAGCAAGACAGAGCTGTTACGTGAACATTTAAAGGACTGGATTCCAGTTTCGTATGAGATCCGGCAGGCAGGAACTCAACGCTAAAGGCCAGGAATCCCCTTCCGGGCACCCTCTCCGCCTTGGGTACCATCTGCCAAATACGCCATAGGCGTTCACCAATGCGAGAGCCTTGTACTTATGCCTCTCTAAAAGTAAAGATGCAACTGACCTTGCCCGACTAACCTTGCCACCTAAAACTTGTCGTCGCCATGGCCAAATGGAAGCAACAGCCAAGCCCTGAGGGTCTTTGAAGCAGATACTGTCGGGACAGAGCCAGCGATTTCGATAACCCCCCAGGCCGCCTAACGAGGAGGCAAAAGAGATTGGCGTGCCGACTCGCTTACTCCATGAGTGCCCACAGGAAGACGACATAGAAAAGACCCGACACTGTCCCCTGTGGCATCAGGACATCGATCCCTTCTGCCCACTACTGGACGGTAGTCCTGAGAGCCATCAAAAGCGGACCCCACCTGTTTTGTTTTGTTTTTTTTACTTACACACGTATGAGCGCCGTTTCCATTCCCCGGCATCCACTTGGGCCCTGCTGAAGAAGGCCGCCATCATCTTGCCCTGCCCTGCCATGTGCGCCGTAGAGCTGGTGCGTAGCCTAGGTTCCAACTGAAAGAACCGCGCTTCTGCTTCCTTATCTATGACCACGCTGCCAGTTCCGCCTTGCGGACTGCTGAATACCACTATCGCGGAGTTACTCAGAGATTCTCGCACTGATCTACCTGTCACCATCGCACCGGACAACCGTAACGCAAAAATTACTGCTCTGAGAACTAGCTAGATAAACAATCATCTGCTCTCACGTCCGGTTCAAGGGCGTTGCGCGTAGAGATCTCCGCAATAAGGCTTGCCACCCATGACTCGCGGCTGAGACCAAGCGAATCTACTGTGGAAGTACTTGGAGCATGCCCGCTCATCTTCCGAGCGTTCGGCTGCAGCCACCATCGAACCAATGGTCGGAACCAGGAAAGGCAAGAAGGACTTCCGTTGAGCGAGCCAGAGCAGATCGAACAAAGGCGAAGCAACGGGCTCTGAAATGGGCCCGGAAGAAATATGGTCCAAGGCCCTACCTGCAGGGTCGCCGCCTTCTTTCTTCTTATCCGAAGGCAACCCCAACCTGAGAGCGGCGGACCAGACAAGCACCAACACAGCAGCCGCCGAAAGGCTTGAACTACACGGCCCAGCGGGCAAACTGCTCCTCTTTGGATGTCGGATGTACCCCCAATTATTCGGGTCCCAGGATGTCCCGATGGCCCTTGGCCGTATTGACTACTGTCATCAACCCCCCCTGGTGGCCAGTGGCTGTAAGGGTAGGTTGAGCATATCATTATTATCTGGGAGTAGAGGGCTCTTTTAAGGCCAAGGGTATCTTGGTCTTTGTAGTCCTGCTCCTTATGTGAATAAATTGTGTATGCCAAGTAGAGGGTAAATAAGGCTTTTATTTCCCTTTTAACGCAAAAGGTTCACTGGGATACAGAAATACAGAAAGTCCTTCTTTTCAGGCTTCCACCACAACATAAGTAAAGAGGTAAACTGTTACAAACTTCACAGTTGCTTGTAGGATTTAACCAAGGATTCTTTCAAACTTTAGAGCAAAACAAAGGAGTGAACATTCCTCTTTCATTCAGCACAAACATGAGTATTCTCAAAGCAATGTCTGTATAACTCACAGTTCAGGGAGTGATTCAAAACTGCCCGCA
The DNA here is from genome assembly GCA_033557465.1 of Ichthyophis bannanicus. Classification (NCBI taxonomy): domain Eukaryota; kingdom Metazoa; phylum Chordata; class Amphibia; order Gymnophiona; family Ichthyophiidae; genus Ichthyophis; species Ichthyophis bannanicus. The sequence goes on along the minus strand of CM066037.1, from coordinate 289,484,558 downwards.
ATACAAATGGAGCAATCCATTAATTCGTCTTGAGATAAGGGGATAGGATCCTCAAGTGCTATCTGCATGGGCTCTGGGTCATTGTTATCTCCATATGAATTGGAGCTTTCCCTGGCCGCTATAGTTTGCCAGTCACTGTTTCTGTTCCCTTGTTTCCAGTAATGCTGTTCTAGGGCTCTCAAATAAGCATGGCTTGTTCCTATGCCCTTACGTCCTGGCTTATAAAACTCTGGCCTGCTTCTTTTCCTTTCAAACTGGATATCTGCTTTACAAGAGTTTCTAGGAGCTGAGCTTCTCTTTATGAATAAAGTGTCACCATACCTTGGCTTCCTGTAGCCGGTATAACTGGAGTTTTCCTTCTCAGGCACTTCTCTCAAGACACAGTCTCTTTGGCAGACTTTCTCTTGGAAGCTTCTGGGCACTGCTTGACCTTTCTGTAGCTTAGGAAAACCTGGTGAGGAATCCAGATTTCCTTGCTTCCTGGTATAGGTAACTCTGCTATCACTACCTTTCCTTTTGGAGCCTTTCAATCCTGTTTCAGAGTCTTCTGGTGAGTGTAGGCCTCTCTCCAGGTATGGCTCTCCTTCTGAGCTCTTTACCACTGAGGTCTCCTGCTACCAAGTCTTTCTCCGGACTGACTCTCCACTGCCCGTCTTTCTCTCTGGCTCTTTCTGCTCCTCTTCCAGCTCCTGCTGTCCTTGTCGTGCTGCTTGCCTTGGCTGCACTGCTTGACCTGGCTGGGCTGCTGTTCCTGGCTGTCTCAGCTCCCCTTCTCCTCCTTCTCCCTGCTCCTGCACTAGCCTTCTGCTTATAAAGGCATTCCACGTTTGAGTTCCCCAGGCTACTTTTCAGGTGCAGCTGATTAACTTCTGCAGAATCATCAGCCGGGTGTGTTAACTCAGCCTCTGTAAGTTTTCGCCTGCTCCCTCTAGCTGCGCTGCAGGGCAATTGCATCTTCTGCACATAATTTGTTTTGTGAAAGACAGCGTTTTTTTCTTTCACTTTCATTAGCATCCGCTCTATGACACTACCCAACCGAAACTTTGCCAGCCCTACACCGCTTTGTCCGTCACTTGCAGACCTACAGCATGTGACTTCACACGACTCACCAAACGACAAGATAGGAATCAGCTAGAAGCCTACACTGCGCTGAGCTTCAGATCCCACTACCAGCCTTTCGGTAACGAGCCCCGCGCCGATGTCCGACCGTATGCCAATGCTAGGAACTGATAATGTTCCCAGGAACGCAAGTCTCTGAAACCTTTAATAATCCGGACAGCTCAGAACACGTACACACGCTTCTGTGAAAATCGCGGAGAGCCCCGTGACATTCTGGCAAACCTCCAGAACGATAGCCCGCAAGGTTTACCCCTGTACATGCATAACCGAAAGGCCCGATGCTCTCCTTTTAGGCTAAATTAGGACGGAGGGAGCTGTCCTCCTTTGGTCTCCCACCACAAACGGCTATGCTGTATCTAGATAGTGGCCCCAGCACCACCGCCACCAATTGCAGTAGATAAACAAACGACCGACACACGCCTGCGTCTGCTGTCGACTGATACAACTGCCCGACCATAAACAGATAATGAAAGGACTGCAGCCGATTGATTCGCGATCTACTGCAGAGCAGGCAACTCCGCGCTACCCTTAGGAGCGATTTCTACTTATTCCGGTCCGCAAGGGTTTGAGCCCTTTTCGCTGCGGAAGCCTAAGGGCGATCCAAAAACACAATGGTCAAATCTTAGAGTGTGATGATCCACAAATCAAAAAGCTCACTCTATTGCAACAATATTTGTTTCTTCTTAAAAAACATGTAACATTATCGTTGGTGCTAATATGGAACGGAGGTAGTAAGGTCTCAGCTATACTCGGGCGAAGGCAAACATAATCAGGACCGAAGTCCAAAATTTACTGCCAACCAAAAGCCCATTCACATCAATGACCTGTTACCTCCTCCACCATAAGCACATTCAAACACAAATTGTAGCAGAAAACAGGTTTTCAAGTGCAATTATGGCCCAACCCTTGTGTATCACACTTAGCTTGAACAAAACTTCTTAGGGCAATAGGACCACAAACTGGGGAGCAGTATATATATATATATATATATATATATATATATATATATATATATATATATAATCAGAATTTTTTTTTCTCAAGCCAAAGAGCGCATTACCAAAGATCTGCACACAAAGGATATGCAGACCACACTACCGCTCCGTACAAGAGAGAACAAGAGAGCAAAGAAACCTAACCAATAGTCCTCCGGACTGCAAGGAATGTGACATTAACCCTACACACTAGCCCCAAAGCGGAATGTAGGAAGCTGAGAAATTGGGGAGCTAGATCTAAAAGCCCCCGCTGATGGTATCCTTTACTAAATGGAGGACAGCATTATCCATGATCATGTAGGAGGCGCCTGAGCCTCACCCCATATTGCTTCCATCCCTGCCTGCAGCAACAGAGCCGAAAGAGATAAGCGATCTGGCACTTACCCCTGCCTTTTTTTTTTTAAATTTTAAAAACACGCTAGGCGCATGGTGAAAAAGAAGTGTGGGTAGAAATCCCCCAGTTCCCGCCTTGCTTCCACCGTAGCGAGCGCCACTGAAGGCCCGAATTGAATGTTCTGTCAAGCCCCTGGCGGAGTGGTCACTGGGAGCTCTATCTCAGCCCCCGTCAAAGCACCGGAAGGCTCTTGACGTACCTTGACCTCCATCTGCTGCGCAACATATGCGGAGGCCACCCCACTGCCACGACAGCTTCCTGCAACAGCAAGGGCTCCTCTGCTAGCGCCACAGAACACGCACAGAGCGTGCGCTATCATTAAGGACTTAACATTCCTTCAAGTGGTCCTTTATCATTAGCATGCCTTTTTTTTTTTTTTTAAACCGTTGCAAAAGAAAAAATAAAACTGTGCTCTGAAACTTAAAGTAACCCCCAGGGAAAACTACCTAACTAGGCTAAATAGGTCCCCTGCCCAATCTAGGGACCGCAAACAACCTATCGAAACCAAAATTCAAAATGAAAAATAAAATGATCATGAACTTTAAGAAAAAAGAAATGAAACAGCAGCAGCTCCGCTCAGCTAGGGCTAACTAAACTGTCTTTCCACACCACGGGAGGCTTGGAATCTCTTGTAAATCGCTCTGCCGCGCAGCTCACATGCCGCCAATATGGCCGTCGCTGACAGGAGCAAGAAAAAGGCGCCAAACATCACCGGAGCAGACTGCCCTGATCTGCAGGCTTCCCCCTGGCTGCCGACCCGCTCTCAGGAGTAAAATACCTGAAAATGTCCGCTGCGATTGCCGCGTTCGGGTGGAAGGCTCCAGCCCGCACGGCCCCGCTAGTCTGCCCGAACGGAGGAACACTTTTCAATTAAAACTTTAAAGTGGCAGGTGCGATCCGCCGGCTAAGAGAAGCCGGTGCTCCAGGGCTCTCCTCCGTAACATCCAGGAGAAGAGATCTAGGCTTGCAAGACTAATCACCGATAGAAAAAGAAAGGACCGGTAGGCCTCGGGACAAGCAAGAGACCCCCTCCTTTTTCTTGTTTTTTTTTTAAACCTTTTAAAGGCACAGGATCTATTTAAACAAATCAAAACAAATAGAAAGAAATTTAGCCAAAACAAGTAGCCTAATACTATCCTATGTTCCTTATCTGTACCACTAGTGAGCCCAGCACCTAGGCTCACACGTCTTCCTGCTGCATGGAGACTGGACACACTGGGGGCTGATGGGAGATACTAGCAGGCTACATCCAGTGATGTCACAACTTTGACATGCCCATTCTCCAAGCTGCAGGAAGAGGTGCACAACCCAGAGGTGGAGGACTAAGCTGGAGGAACGATAAAGCACAGTTACTTACCTGTAACAGGTGATCTCTGGGAACAGCAGGAATAAGTCTTCACATATGGGTACGTCGGTACCGACGGAGCCTGCGCGGGAATGCTCCCCAGCGTCCAATCAGAAAACTTTTGGGAGCATCCCTCAGCGCCTGCGTGCTGCCTTCCCGCCTTTCCAACAGTCTCTCTTCAGTTGAGTTTCATAGCTGAGACAAAGAGAGAGAAAGAGGAAAGGAAAGATAGATATAAAAATACAACTCCTAGGGGAGGTGGGCGGGTTGTGAAGACTTATTCCTGCTGTTCCCAGAGATCACCTGTTACAGGTAAGTAACTGTGCTATCTCCAGGAACAAGCAGGAATGAGTCTTCACATATGGGGACTCCCAAGCTAAGATGCCCGGAGCCATAACATGTTGAAGATTGAAAACATGCTACATTTCATATGGCCAGGCATCCTGAGGATGGAGGGTAGGAGTTGCATAGAGAGGAGCTGCAGAAAAACCAGCTAACCTAAGAAAGGACTACCCTCAAGGAGTCCATGTATGTATGATCATTATCAAAGACATATTGAAATGAACAAGCACCATAATATTGAAATGAACAATCACCATATGACGCTCACCTACTGGATTGCAGGAAGTAGAGAGGCTGATGGAGTCTACTGGGGATCCAGTAGAATAATTTTCAAGGTGACCTCACTGGAGTGAAGGTGGAGGTCAACATCTGGAAGTGAGAGGTGACCCCAGGATTCAATTAGGGTAACACAAACACGGCAGGTCTTCAGTGGGAAGCTTCATGGAAAGCTGAAAACTCTTTTAGCTACAGAAGTATTCAGAGGTAGGAGCAAAAGAGGAAGACTGACCGATCTGGACAAACAGACCTAGTCCTTGAGGGAGGAAAGGGTATGAGAAGAACCCCATACTCCCAAGAAAGGACAGATGTTTGAAGAATTGAATCTGAAATCCACTGAAGATCCACCATGTCTTTCCTAACTGGTGAGAGGTAGGAAGACATTGGGGCATGGAGCTTCAGGGATACGTAAACCTAGGATACGGTAGGGCTGTCAGTTCCACAGCAGTGGTTGTGTCCGAAACATACTGTGGAACAGTATGAGATGTGCAAGCCCACTGTCAGAAACATACAGGAAGGTAAAAACCTTTATGAGCATAGACAGTCAGGAGATAAGTATGGAAATACATATCTATCTATAATAGGTATCCAGACAGATACACACATATATGTAGAGATATATGTGTGTGTGTGTGTGTATATATATATATATATATATATATATACACACCTTAATATATAGGTCTGACGATAGATGCCTGCAGTAAGCAGACAGAGTCACGCATATCTGGACATTCACATGGAGATGTGAAGGGAAAAGATTCCTTTAAGAACAAGGAGGTGAAACCTACTTGAGAGATATATAGAGAATCCATTCCCCCAGAGATGATGGTAAAGGAATGCTATCCAGTGAATTACCAGGATGGTTACGTGAAGAAACAGAGGATGATATCAGTCTGTAAACAGCAAGTCCGGAGTCCTGTGGAACTCCAGCATGGTAAAAGGACAGAAACGCATAGGATGAGATACCAGGTTGACCTACGTGAGGGACAAGGAGGTATCATGCGTTTTTCAGCTTAATATGTGCTGTCCTTGAAGTGTTAGGATACCATGAGGACAAGCTGCAAGAAAAAAAAAAAAAAAAAAAAAAAAAAAAATAGTATATTCCCTAAGGAAGGGGATAACTCTTAGACTTTCACGTGGAGAAGGCTTATGTCCTTTTCCCTCCTTTTTTTTTTTTTTAAAGAAGATAGCAGGGTATGAAGAACCCTCACAGTCATAGGGGATGATTGAGGAAGCATTTCTCAACCATGATGGATAGCCATTAGATAAAACTCTATGCTCTCTAGCAAGGGCCCATAGTAGAAAGCTTCTCAGTAGGATTGCAGAGAGCATTATGCAGGAGAACTGGGATGTAGAACTGGCTGATGGAGTAAACTGACAGCCACGTCTACTACGTTGCCAAATCCAGGGATTGGAGATGGCAAGGGTAGAGATAGTGTAAGAAGCCTGTAGTGAAGATTATCCAAGAAAGATGTAGAAACTTTCTTGGAATCACTACTAAGGCTAGACAGGAGTGGTGAAAGACAAGACTGGGACTTGTGGAAAAGTACCAGTAGTCAAGCACTGGACTCCTGCAGGGGCAGCTACTAAATAGGACAACAGGGAGAGTCGGTCTGTGTCAAACAGAGAGAACAGACTGAACAAAGAGAGCAAGCTGTCTCTGTCTGTAGAGCTGCCTAGATAAAGAAAGGAGAGTTTACTCAGGAGAAGAAACTCTACAGTGAAAAGAAAGACAAGAAAAGTCTTTCAATGGCATGGTACCACTCTTACAGGGGAAACCCTGGCGAAGAGGGTAGAGATAGAAGCTGAAGAAGGACTTACCACATGGTAAGTCCCTGGAAGGAAAAAATTCATGCTGGTACAGAGAAACTATCAGGTGATAGTTGCTAAACCTCACTTCTACTCAGGAAGAGGTGGAAAACTCTGTAACTTATAGACATGAATAGCCTGACAGTTCAGCATAGTGAAGAGTAATGGATTTTCTGAGAATAGGAATCCCTGAGCAGAGTTTTGAATGGAAAACCTGTGAAAAACTTCTGCTGAAAAGGAAGTAAGAGTGGTTATAAAAAGATTAATCAGAAACCTATGGTTACTGTGTTTATTCAGCCTGGCTAGAGTTTGGATTCTTCAGATCAGGGTGAGACTTCCCCTGCTTGGGAACAACCGAATGATGGACAGGAGAAGAGGAAAACCTCTTTCTTTTAGGGAAAGAAGGTTTGGTAGGGCATTTCCTACCTGCTGAGGAAGGAGAGGGCTTAGGATGGCCCTCAGAAACAGGAAAGTCAGTGGAGCAATGAGCAACCTGATGTAAGGACTCCTTATTTAAGAGATTTTCTCCAGTACAAAGAGTATTACTCAGTCTTTGTTGTGCCCATCTACTTAAGTCTGATGCTTGGAGCCAGGCTTTACGACGTGCTCCTATGGCTATAGCAGAAGTTCTGCTAACAGACTCAAAAGAGTCTAGGGAAGTACGAGAAAGAAACCAAGAGATATTTGGGCTATGACTAAGAAGTAAGGAATAGTCTGCAGCCTTGGGTTCTGATAGAAAAGGAGACAAAAGAGATAATTTCTTTGTGATCTCCTGAAGGGATAGACTCATAGAAAATATATGAGAGAATCCTTGTTGCCAGCATAGATGTTTGGACGGTTTGACGTCCAAAGGCATCCAGTGTTATAGATGCACGCCCTGGCGGGAAAGAAGAATGCTTCTTCTTGCTTTTTACCTTCCTCATTGCTGATTCCACTACAATGGAATGATGGGGAAGTTGAGGCTTTTGAAATCCTGGAGAGGGGGGTACCTGGTACAGAAGATCAGTTGCTGTAGAAGGTGAAGAAACCCTTAAAGGTTTTTCCCATACCCTCAGAAGAAGATTCTGCAAAGAGTGATGTAAAGGAAGCATTATGTTTTCCTTTTCTGCAGAAAAATCCTGAGAAGACTCATAGCCAGGGATAGGAATATTAAGGAAGGTTGCCATGTCAAGGAGAAATTTCTGAAAAGAAGGATCTCCGATGGGAACCATCCCTGGACAGGTTAAACCTGAAAAGGAAGCCTGGGCACCGGAGGATGTACCTGTCCGGTGCAGAACAGGATTTGTAATGGATGGATACTGGAACTGGCAATTATGAGTTGAGACAGTCAGTAGTGCATCATCCATGCCAGGTATCGACTCCAAACTAGGTATAGAAAGGAGCGACCCAGGCGAACAAAGCATAGAAGGAGCTGGTCCCGATGATTCTGCCGGTACCGACATTAATACCGATACCGGTAGCTGTGCCGGAATCGCCGAAGCAGTCAGCGGAGGCTGCTCAAACGGTACCGAGGAAACTCGAAAGTCTCGGTGGATATCCTCGGTACCGCGCATCCAGAATCGGTGCGTGTCGGTTCCGAGACGCAACGGTACCCAGTCTTCCATACTAGATATGGATTCTAGACTTGGCATCGAAGGAAGCGAATCTATCGATGCAAGTCTAGATGGTACCGGCGTCAGGGGTCGTATCGACGGTGCCGATACTGGAAAGTCTATCTGGGTATCGATCGGTCCCGAAGGCACCGAGTACACCAGATGACGATCCCTGGTGATGAGTGAATCGCTCAACACCAGTGCCGATGCCAGGATATCGGTACCGCTCGAAGCGGATGCCATCACCGTGCATTGCTTAGATACTGGAAAGTCAAACTGGAGCATATCGATCGGTCCCGAAGGTACCGAGGACGCCAGATGACGATCCCTGGTGAAGAGTGGAGCACTCAACACCGGTGCCGATGCCGGGTTATCGGTACCGCTCGAAGCGGATGCCACCCCGAGCATGGCTCAGGTATGTCCTGTGAGGGGTGAGCCCCAGGGACAACCTGAAACCCCTGAAATGCTTTGGAGCCCAAAAGACTCCCGCCGGGGTTTTGATGCCAATGGGGTCTTGAGGGCAAGGCCGGGGCCGTCAGCATGCTTAGCATGAGACTTACCACTCAAGGATTGGCTAGTCTTAACAGACTGTTTGTGAGTTACCTGATCCTGTAGAGAAGAAATGGCCGGTGCCCTGACACAGGGAGGGAAAACGGTATCGAGGGAAACTCGAAATAGAGAATCTCTTCTCACAGCATTGAAGCCTGACGGTTCAGGGGAAAAAGGGTCAGGGCCCAAACAGGTTAGACACCAATTATTGGAGTCTAAAAAGAAAACTGTATTTCCACAGTGAAGGCACTTCTTAGGAGAAGGCGGCTCCATGATGTAGAGGACTTATAGGCCCAAAATTTTAAGATAAAAACTGAGGGAAACTCTCCCTCAGTTTGAGAAAAAGAAAAGAAAAAACCCCACTGGCGGTACCGGTGGCGGCGGGAAAACAGCCGCGACCACAAGAAAACAAGAATTGAAAAGAATTAAAGAAAAAAGTTTCTGCGGTGACAGGAGGACGTCCTGCCGGCTCCGCGGAAAAACGAAAACTGAAGAGAGACTGTTGGAAAGGTGGGAAGGCAGCACGCAGGCGCTGAGGGATGCTCACAAAAGCTTTCTGATTGGACGCTGGGGAGCATTCCCGCGCAGGCTCCGTCGGTACCGACGTACCCATATGTGAAGACTCATTCCTGCTTGTTCCTGGAGATGGAACTTAGTGTTTTGCTTTGAATGTATTGATCTTTCCCCTCCCCCCCTAAAGCTGCCACCCTAGTTGACTGCCTACTTTGCCTGATGTTTGGCCAGTTCTGAGCAGTAGTGCTGGCAATCTGTACCTGGGAGAGCACGCAGGACGGCCATGTGAGTGGCAGTATTGAGGGTGACAATCCACTAAGAAAGAGAAATGAAGAAAATGCAGAATGCCTAGCAATAAGAAGAGAGAGGAAAACAGACAGAAGGGCAGTTTTGATGCATCTGGTAAAGGTCAAGGACTGAATGAATCAGGAGAATCTAAGAATATTGTGATGAAATTCTCAGAGGTAACATAGGCACAATGTTCCAACTGGGACTGCTCTACAAAGCCTCCCTGATCTTTGGGCTGATACAGTGAAGTGCTATAAGCTTTGTATACAGGTTAACTTAAGTTTTTGAACACAACATTCTGCTTTACCAATGCAGAAAGGAGTTTTATGCAGGAGCTAACTGTACAACGCCTTGAGCAGACAGCAACGCACAGCACATTTAAATCCATGGTAATGAAGCAACTATTCAGCACAAATGAAGAGAAGTGTGCAGAAGATTAGAAGGCAGAGCTTAACGCTGGGATTTTAACATGAGGTCTGAGGAGACATAAAGGGTATGAAAACATATTAAAGTTAAACTACACTTGTGTTAATAAATAAGATATGCTATAATGGGTCAGACCAAGGTCCATCAATCCCAGAATCCTGTTTCCAACAGTGGCCAATCTAGGTCATACGTACCTAGCAGTTTCGCCAAAAGACACAGGTTCCACAATGCTTGTATTGGGTCAAACAGTGATATCCTCGGTCCTTTTTAATAATGGTTTATGGACCTTTCCCCCAGGAACTTGTCCAAACCTTTTTTAAACTCAGTTACACTAACAGCTTTTACTACATCCTCCCATAACAAATTCCAGAGTTTGATTACACGTCGAGTGAAAAAATATTTTCTCTTATTTGTCTTGAATAGTTTACCTTGTAGCTTCATTGCATGTCCCCTAGCCTTTCTATATTCTGATGACATAAACAATTGATTTACGTTTACCCGTTCTACTCCGTTCATTAATTTATAGACTTCTATCATATCTCCCCTCAGCCATCTCTTTTCCAGGTTAAAGAGCCCTAACCTTTTTAGCCTTTCTTCATAGAGGTATCCTTCCATCCCCTTTACAATTTTGGTGGCTCTTCTCTGAACCTTTTCTAATAACGCTATATCCTTTTTAAGATACGGCGACCAGAATTGCACACAATATTCAAGGTGCAGACACACCACGGAATGATACAGAGACATTATAATATCCTGTTTTATTTTTCATTCCTTTCCTTATGATATCTAGCATTCTATTTGCTCTCTTGGCTGCCGCTGCACACTGGGCGGAGGGTTTTAATGTGTTATCCACAATGATGCCTAAATCTTTTTACTGGGTGGTGGTTCCTAATGTGGAACTTTGCATCGTGTAACCATAGTTTGGGTTGTTCTTCCCTAGGTGCATAACTTTGCACTTGTCCACATTACGTTTCATCTGCCATTTTGATGCCCAGTCTTCCAATTTATCAAGATCATGCAATTTTCCACAATCCTCATGGGTTTTAACAACTTTAAATAGTTTTGTGTCATCTGCAAATTTGATAAACTCACTCGTTATTCCCTTTTCCAGGTCATTTATGAATATGTCAAAAAGCAGCGGACCCAGCACAGATCCCTGGGGTACTCCACTATTCACCTTTCTCCATTGGGAAAATTGGCCATTTAGCCCTACCCTCTGTTTTCTATCTTTTAACCAGTTCCTAATCCACAATAGTGCACTGCCTCCTATCCCATGACCTCTTTAGTTTTGCCAAAAGTCTCTGATGAGGGACCTTGTCAAAGGTTTCTGAAAGTCCAGATACACTATATCAACCGACTCATCTTTGTCTACCTGTTTATTCACATCTTCAAAAAAACATAGATTAGTAAGACCAGACCTTTCTTGGCTAAAGCCATGTTGGCTGTCTCCTATTAAGCCATGACTATCTACATGTTCAGCAATTTTGTTCTTTATGATGTTTTCTACCATTTTTCCCGGTACAGACATCAGGCTCACCGGTCTGTAGTTTCCCGGATCACCCCTGGAACCCTTTTTAAAAATTGGCGTTATGTTTACCATTCTCCAATCTTCAGGTATTACAGATGATTTTACTGATAGTGGCTTGCCGGAACTGCAATCTATTGGTTATCCTCCCAGTTTCAAAAGTTTGAATGGAAGTGTCACGCCACTCAGCTTTTTACTTCTTGGCACTTTCACTCATTCTTTACCCCTCTACATTAGGGCTGAATCATCTTACAAAGAGTTCAAGGCTCATCTTAAGTCCTACTTTTTTTGAAAAGGTCTTTTGCGATCTCTTGGACTTTGAAGGGTACGATCTGAATCAGTAATTTTGCATATATGCTGCATGTCCTTTTGCCCTGTCATGAAGTGCTATCCTATATTGTCCTGCGAAATATGGAGTTCTTTTCAATTTTATAATTTGTTTTAGTATTGTATGCTGCTCAGGAAGCCTCTGGTAAGGGATAGTATAGAAACTCTTTCAATAAACATAAACATGAAAATAAGACGCAGCATGACTTGAAAAATTACAAAGAACATCATACTAGCCGCGGAAGCCCAAGAGAACATTGAAAGCTCTACATGAGGGGCATCTTTAAACTCACCAGAGAATCTTACAATCTGAAAAAAAGAGGTATCTAACCTTTTTGCAACAAACTTTCCTGCCAAAATTCAAATTTCCCATCTCAATCCCACCAAATCAGTTTGAAGACTTCTATATAAAAGAACAGATATCTACTGCTTAACTACTTCATCCTAAAAAAGCCACAGCATGGTGGCTGAAATGTCAGTACCAATTACTAAGACACAGCATGATCCAGAAAACTATGAAGATCATGTTGCAAGAAGCTTTGTGAAGGTACATAACGACTTTCTGCTCAGATGATAACAGAAATTGTAGAATAAGAAATAAGCAAACACTCAGGCATGTTTACTAAACATTAACGCAAAGGGGTACGACAAGGCTGCATACTTTCCTCATATCTATTTAATTTGTATGCATAACAAACCATCAGAGAAGCAGGACTGTATGAAGACAGAGGTGTAGTGGAAGACTCATCAACAACCTTCGCTATGCTGACGATACTACAATACTGGCTGAAAGGAAAGACGATCTGAAACATTTGCTTCTCAAGATCAAGGAACATAGTTTTAAAATGGGTATGCACCTTAAGATAAAGAAGACAAAGATTGTGACAACTGGCAAAATCAATACGTTCATCGTTGATGGAGAATAAATTGAAATAGTGGACAACTTCAACCTGCTTGGATCAATAACACAGGTACACTACCAAAAAACTGCCTCCAGTTTTGCAACTGATTCCTATAGATTTTGGGGTGCTGAATCCAGGAAAAATAGCCAAAATGTTCCATCACGTCACGTTTTCTTGCAAAATTAGATTTCTTACCCATATAAGGAATGTTCACATAATTTCTTTTTAGCCGACTGCAGTTTATTTTCTTGGCCCAAAATAGAGATTGTAATGGTTAACTAACTAGAAACACTCCCTCATGATATTTTAGAGTGTTTTGTATTCATTTTATACATTAACAGGACAATTGGGAGGCGGGGGGCTAAATCCAGTACTCGCGCTGGCGCATGTTCTTTCCTGTTCGCCTCGCCTCGTTCGCTCGCTCGCTCAAACACGGTGGTTGCGACATGAACGTTCCTGTCAAATTTCAGTTTCTTGCAAGTTCATTATTACCTTTTGTTTGCTCAGTCGTAATCCAGCTTTATTCCGAAGTGGTTCACTACAGTTGTAGTTTGCAGTGCTGTGTATTTGTGATGGCTCACAGAGCCAGAGGTTGCGTCAACTCTCCGGACAGTTTTTGTTTTATTTGTGGGGAATATACCGTGAAAAAGCGGCAGAGGAACATTTCTGCATTTATTAAAAAAGTATATTTCGCCTATTTCGGTTTGAAGTTAGGCGATCAAGACAAATCGTGGGCTCCTCACAAAGTGTGCAAGACATGTGAGGAAGATCTACGCTTATGGATGAAAGGTAAAAAACAAGCATTTCGTTTCGGAATACCTATGATGTGGCGTGAACAAAGAGACCACAGCAGTGACTGCTATTTTTGCTCTTGCATTGTGAAGGGATACAACTTAAAAAATAAGAACGTAGTAAGTTACCCCAACCTTCCCTCAGCAATTAGGCCTATGCCTCATAGCAACGAAGTACCTGTGCCTGAACCACCAAAATCTTTGGATCATATTTGTGTGGACGGTTCTGATCATGATGAGACTCATCAGATGGCTTTTCCCGATGAGTCCAGTACTTCCGAGTTTGAAACTGAACCAGATCCGAAACCTGAACTTTTCTCTCAAGCTGAATTGAATGATTTAGTCCGGGATTTAGGACTCCCAAAAGATGCTGCCCAACTGCTAGGTTCTCGGCTTAAACAGAAAAATCTATTGTCACCAGGAACAACTTTTTATTGGTACCGCAAACCGCGAGACACAATTTTTGAAGTATTTCAGCAAAGAGGAAGATTTGGTATTTTGCAACGATATATACGGAGTGATGGAAAAGTTTAAACTCAAGTATGATCCTGCTGAATGGCGGCTGTTCATTGATTCGTCAAAAGACAGCATAAAAGGTGTCCTCTCCTCTTCAGCTCCGTGCTCCCCGTGCCGGGTAGAGCACACCTGGGCAGGAGCCGCCATCTCCCCTGCTCAGGAGCCTCCAGTCCAATCGGGACTGTGGGAGGCGGAGCCAAAGAACCGCACTAAAAAGAAGCCGCCGTCCAGCAGCCAGCCTCTCTCCTCTCCTCTTCAGCTCCGTGCTCCCCGTGCCGGGTAGAGCACACCTGGGCAGGAGCCGCCATCTCCCCTGCTCAGGAGCCTCCAGTCCAATCGGGACTGTGGGAGGCGGAGCCAAAGAACCGCACTAAAAAGAAGCCGCCGTCCAGCAGCCAGCCTCTCTCCTCTCCTCTTCAGCTCCGTGCTCCCAGTGCCGGGTAGAGCACACCTGGGCAGGAGCCGCCATCTCCCCTGCTCAGGAGCCTCCAGTCCAATCGGGACTGTGGGAGGCGGAGCCAAAGAACCGCACTAAAAAGAAGCCGCCGTCCAGCAGCCAGCCTCTCTCCTCTCCTCTTCAGCTCCGTGCTCCCCGTGCCGGGTAGAGCACACCTGGGCAGGAGCCGCCATCTCCCCTGCTCAGGAGCCTCCAGTCCAATCGGGACTGTGGGAGGCGGAGCCAAAGAACCGCATTAAAAAGAAGCCGCCGTCAGACGGGCCCGCGCCTGTCGGGCCCGCGCCTGAGGGCCTCGCCAGAGGGCCCTTTGGCGTGGCCCTTAGGCGAAGGCCCCACCAGTGAAGCAACAGTCTGATTCTGCGCCGCAAGGCAGCGATCTCCACATCCCACCACTGATCTGAGACACCGTCGAATCACCCAAGCCGCTCTCCCTCATCCAACACCGAGCAACCATCAAGCTACAACCAGGTTTGATAAGCATTACCAACCCTGTGCATCACATATAGAACTATGACTGTCTCATACCACACTGAATTAACTACCTTGATTACATTGTCCTGCACGTTATTTCTTACTGCAATAGTTAACTAAAGCTTGATTGTGGGTAGGAACTCCTAGCCGCTTGTTACATTGTTTCCAGTGCTACATACCAAAATTGATACATTGTCTCTGCTGCTTGTTCAATGTTCCAACTTAAAATTGTTACATCGCTGCTGCAGCTTAATCCCCAGCTGCCTACCTTGCTATATCACCAGCTGCCTTGCCATACCTTGGTATAACACCAACTATAATTAACTACTTGGATAATATTGTCCTGCATGTTATTGATTACTGCAAAAGTTAACTAATGATTGCTTGTGGGTAGGACCTCCTAGCTGCTTGTTACATTGTGTCCAATGCTACATCCTAAAATCGAGACACTGTCTCTGTTGCATGTCCAACGCTCCAACTTAAAACTGTCACATCGTTGCTGCAGCCTAATCCCCAGCTGCCTACCTTGCTATACCTTGATATATCACTAGCTACCAACCTTGATATATCTTGCTATATCACTCCAAGAAGATATCTATAAAAAAGCTTTACTCTCCCACACTGCTGCAACCATGACCATATCAGCCGTAACATTAGTTTGCTTACTCTCCAGTGTATTGTACGAAGCTAATTCTCTCTCCCAAGATCATTACCATATCACGACATTACATAGCACAAACAAAAAACACTTCCACAGCTTTCATCAACATCCACAGAACCCTTACTACAAGAGGCACTCTCACCTACTTCATATAGCAATAGACCAAACAGCCAACACAAAACGCAACCGACATGCTCCCCCACAAGAAGGACTTAGATGTGCTCTCATAAACGCCAGATCTGCACGTAAGAAATGGCCAGCCATCTCAGACTTAATAATTAAACAAAACCTAGACATTTTAATGATCACAGAAACATGGTTCTCCGAATCTGACTCAGTCATAATAAACCAGCTCACACCTCCTAATTACTCCACCTACACATGTAACAGATCAAACAAAAGAGGAGGAGGTGTCGCCATCATAACAAAGACAAACCTCCAATATCGTACAATCACATCCAAGAGCACAAAACAATTAGACACTATCTCAATATACAACTACAACACCATCAACTTAATATATATGACACCGAATTCAACATCTGAAGAATTATCCAGCGTACTTGACTTAGCCTGCAACCCAATACACCCAGGGAAACCTAACTGGCTAATGGGTGATTTCAATCTCCCTTCCATACCAATTACCCTTTCTAACTCATTCTTAGACGCAATGACAAACCTCAACTACAGCCAACTCATAAACCAACCTACTCATCAACATGGCAATGTGCTCGACCTCGTCTTTGCTCCGCCCTCCTACATGTCCACGAATGACGATTTCGACCTATCTGTCGCTCCAGTACCATGGTCAGACCATAGCCTGATAGTATTCACAATACCAGCACATCAAGATCCATCCAATAATACAACAAAACGAACATCAACAAACACCACTCGCTTCAGACCGCTCAACGAAGAAGAAATTAAGAAAAACATACTTCCAATACTCAAACAACCATCCTCCAACATCAACGACATAGTTTCTACATGGAATGAAACCATCAACCAATACGCCACTATACCACCAGCCTGCAAAAACCCAACAACGAAGAATAATGTAGTCAATAGACCATCTGCACCATGGTTCTCTCAGGAACTAAGGAAGTCTCGTACAATATTGAGGAACCTCGAAAGAAAATCGCGTAAATCTCACAACCCAACAGATCAACAAATATATTTAACCCACCTTCAATCCTATCGTGAAACAATATGGGACACAAGAAAAACCTACCACTCCGAACTCCTCAACCGCTCCCTAAACAAACCCCGGGAGCTATTCAATATAGTAAAGTCATTAACCAAAGAACCTGCTCCACCTCAACAAGAACCCATACACCCTCAGAAGTATGCCAATTTCATACAATCTAAAGCTATCAGAACAACAACCTCCTCCGACATCACACACCTCCTCATCCCAAAGTCCACTACAGCAACAAGGACAAAATTTCCCTCTCTTTCAGCTCCCCTCCTCACTCCTTCAACTTTCCCCTCCCTCTGCAAAATGCGTTGAAGACATTATCGTCAAAATGAATACTACCACAGCACCTAACGACCCCTGCCCAGCACACTGGATAAGAGCTATGCGATCCGACTTTAGCCCTGTCATAGCAGAAATAATAAAGATGTCATTCTCAACAGGCACCTTCCCATCAGCACTAAAGCAGACCTCCATAAGACCGCTGCTAAAGAACAATCAACTAGACCCAACAAAAGAAGAATCATACCGCCCGATAGCTAGCATACCACTGCTATCCAAAATAATTGAGAAAGTAACCAATAATCAGATACAACAACACATAGACACCTCCTCCCCCCTTGATCCCAGTCAGCACGGATTTAGGGAAGCTCACGGAGTAGAGACACTGTTGACCACATTAACCAACACACTCATCAGTGGACTAGACGACATTAACAAGGGCTTCGCACTAATATTCCTCGACATATCTGCAGCATTTGACTCGGTTGACCATGAAATACTACTAACCCGCCTATATGACAAGGGAATCCACGGCCTAGCATGGAAATGGTGCAAATCATACCTGGAAGACCACTTGCAACACGTCCGGACTATTACAGGCACATCAGAACCTTTCCAGCTAAAACAAGGAGTTCCACAAGGCTCATCCCTATCGGCACTCCTATTTAACATTTACATGCAGCCCCTGTGCGATATCACTCGATCCTTTGGCATTTCCTCGCTGATCTACGCAGATGATGTTCTACTATTCACTCCATTCAATGTCAAGCTCCCAGATTACACATCTTTAGTAGATTGCTTTAATGCAATAGCAGACTGGTTACTCACGCAGAATATGCGAATAAACTACAAAAAAACTGAAGTACTGATTGTCACGAAAAACAGAGAATTCGCACCCCCGGAGACCCTAAGAGTACGAGATGCACACCTCCCAATCAAGCCCTCCATAAGATACCTTGGAGTGATACTGGACTATCGCCTAGATTTTAAAGAACATATCAACCGCACTGTGAAAACCATTTATTTCAAGATAAAGACCCTACGCCATCTAAAAAATATGCTTGACCCAGACAGCTTCAGAACTATATTCCAAGCCATAGTCACACCCCACTTCGACTATGCGAATATAATACTCCATGGTCTCCCAAAGAACTCACTAAATACATTACAACTAGCCATGAATGCCGCAGCCCGGGTATTATACGGTGCTTCAAAGAGTGATCACATAACACCCATCCTAATGGAGCTTCACTGGCTCCCTATATACTGCAGAATAACATATAAAGCCCTTATCTTGACCTTTAAAGCAATAAATTCTATAGCTCCGTCATCAATTTCGAAACTCCTCCATCACACTCCCAACACCAGATCTAGGAGGTCAGCAGCGGCAAATACCCTAACTACACCACATGAGGCCACAAAATACAAACGATCAACAACAGACAGGGCTTTCGCGTACTACGCACCCAGATGTTGGAACAACCTACCTCCCAACATTAGAGCTATTACTGACCTCAAGCAATTTAGAAAAGCCATAAAGCATCACCTCTTCATTCTACATTTCCAAAGCACATCATCAACCCTCTAACATTTACAGATAAAGTGTAACTGCCCTACTGAAGATGATGAAAAGAAACTCTATCCCGTGTATATAGGTCCTATACATGCTACAAATATGTACATAGTTTCCCTAAGTTATAATCCCAGTTGTATATTTCCTGTTATATGTAAACTCACCCCAGTCTGTTGATTGAAATGAGTATTCCTGTTTAATGTAAACCGCGCTGATGAAAAAGAGTGCGGTATAGAAGAAATACAAATAAATAAATAAATAATGGCAACACATTCGCTTCAGTTCCTATTGCTCACTCTGTTATTCTCCAAGAAAAATACGAGAATTTGGCCCTGATTCTTCAGAAGATTCGTTATGATGAGCATAAGTGGATGATTTGTGGAGACTTTAAAATTCTATCCATGCTATTAGGGCAGCAATCCGGTTTCACCAAATATCCCTGCTTCATTTGCTTGTGGGATAGTTGGGCCCGCGACCTACACTGGGGGAAAAAAGACTGGCCAATTCGGGAGTATTTGAGACCCGGTGAGAAAAATGTTCTTCATGAGAGCTTGGTACCTCGTGATAAAATTCTATTACCACCTCTCCACATTAAGTTGGGTCTCATTAAGCAATTCATCAAGTCCCTTCCAAAAGATGGTGAGTGCTTTCGGTACCTTTGCTCAAAGTTCCCCCGACTTTCTGAAGCAAAGCTAAAGGAAGGAGTGTTTGTTGGCCCTGATATAAGGAAACTTATTTCAGATGGAGCATTCGCTGAAACGATGTCTGAGAACGAAAAAGAAGCCTGGGATTCCTTCAAGGATGTTGTTCTCAAATTCTTGGGGAACAGGCGGGATGAGAACTATAAGGATATTGTTGCCAGGATGCTCAATGCCTTCAAAGAACAAGGCTGTAACATGAGCCTGAAAGTCCATTTCTTGCACTCCCATGTGAACTACTTTCCCGAAAACTTGGGGGCGTACAGTGAAGAACAAGGTGAAAGGTTTCACCAGAACATCAAGGACGCAGAGAGAAGGTACCAAGGAAGATGGAACACCACTATGATGGCTGATTTCTGCTGGTTGCTGCTGCGGGAAACCCCAGATGAAAAATACGCCAAGCAGCGCACCAAGAGAAGCATTCGGGGGAAGAAGAAACGGGCCCACCAGGAGATTGATTGACCCAAGAATGACTGTAAATTCTAAACTGTGTTGACAAATATCGTGTTTTTACTAAACTTTGAAATAAAAATTTGCTAGTTATTACCACAGTGTCGGATCTCATTTATTAGAATTTTATTGTCACACCATCGGGTGTTTGTCTTCATGTATTGCAATGGTGCAGTTTGCGTTTTCTATTCTTACATACATACCTGTACAACATTTTTTGCACATTTCTTTGCTTTGCTTTGTGTCTAACCTCGCTCTTATATGCTCAATGTTTGTGCACATGTATGTGGCTGTTTTAAGTGCAGACAATTTTGCTACCATCACAGTGTGTTTTGTTGACATTACTCTATTCTTATGTGCTGCCTTGTTACAATTTTCTTTATTCTTATTTGAATAACTACTAAACAATTAGTATAAAGAATTCATCCAAGAAACTTTTATCTCGATCGCACTCAATCTGAAATGTTCACCTCAAACTGCTAACCCAATGTAGCAAAAAATCTGTACGTGATGGAGCAAATTGGTTACCAGATTTGGATTCAGCGCACCAAAAAACGTAAAAATCAATCGAAACATTAGAGGCAGTTTAAAAAAAAATTTTTTAGTGTACCTGTGTAATCAATAAAGAAATGACAAGCAGTCAAGAAATTTGATGACGCATTGTTCTTGGCAGAATGGCTACGAAGGACCTAGATAGGATTCTCAAGAGCAGAGATGTCTCTCTCCATACAAAGATTTGACTTGTCCAAGCCATGGTATTTTCAATAACATCTTAAGGATGCAAAAGTTGGTCAGGGAAAAATATAGACAGGAAGAAAACTGATGCCTTTGAATTATGGTGCTGGCAAAGAATACTTAGTCTACGATGGGCTGCCCGAAGAACAAAGCAGTCAGTACTAGAGGAGGTCACACCAAAACTTTCCTTAGAAGCTCAGATGACAAGACTTAGACTTTCATACTTTGAACACATCATGCAATGAGAGAGATCATTAGAGAAAGACATCATGCTTGGCAAGTTTGAAGGTCAATGCAAAAGAGGAAGGTTAGCAATGAGATGGATCGATACAACAGCAGCAGCTTTGCATGCCACTCTTTCAACAATGAGACGCCTGACAGAAGTCCGATCACAGTTTAGGACAGCTATCCAGTGTTGCCATGAGTCAACACCAACTCGACGGTACTTCACAACAACAACACGTGTTAAGTAAAGTTAACGTGTATTAAGTGCTGCCACTGCCTATTCATTTCTATTGGCCATTGCAGCACTTTAAGGAGGGTTAACCTTTAGTAAACATGCTATGTTTTGGACACTCCTAGATAACAAGTTAGCTTTGATGTATCTCTATAAAATTGGAAACTGTGGCTGTAATGGTCATAGAAAATTATAGACTACAGTATATTTTACTGTACTCTGTATTTCTGTCTCTTTTGCTAGCAAAATAAATTAGTTTCTCTAACAAAGAATATTTTCTTGTTTTATTTCAGCTTTAACCAACAAGGCTTAGCTCATAGGTCTGTGGTCAGCACTGGAGAGGACTTTATTGCTTGTTTCTTCTCAGCAACCACAACCTTTTTCTGGCTTTACTAAAGGGCGTGGTGTAAAAAAAATAGCAGAGGAGGTGTGCTGGGACAATGCTACTATACGCATGTGCTGGAATCCTATTTGGCGCATAAACATCAATACTCTGTGCAGAATAATACTGTTTATGCCCCAGATAGCATTTCAGCACATGCACACAAGTGTCAAACTGTATTTTTTTGTGCACAAAATATAAGCAATTGCTAATCCAGACCCCTGTGCACATGTGTCTAGTTTGCTCTCCTTGTTTAGCACAGACTTTTTTCAGCATCGGTGAGCAAAACCTTTGTGCGTTAAATTTGCGTTAGGTAACCCTGAGCTGTGCTTTAGCGCAGGACTCTAACGCAGGGTTTCTGCATCTACATTTTTCTCTCTCCAAGATTTTCCATTCTCCCTGTATTTGGAGAACTAATTGCTATCCTCAGAAGCCTATTAGTCACAGATAGGAGGGAAAGAAGACAAAAAATTCTTGACACTAAACAGCATAACAGAGATTTGATGGGTACTGGGGAGGAAGGTGAAATTAGGCCTTATCTGCCAATTGGCTTTCCTTGAGTACCTCCAGTCTAGTCCTGACCTCTGGGTTGTAACCTCTCACCAGCAGCTTGGAGACTGAGCCACTGTATAACATCAGTATACATAGGCAGCTGGCACCACCCACTAGCCACAGTAAACAATTGACAAAGCATATTCACAGGAGCAACAATTAAAAAGACAAGATATAATAAATGTTAAACAATACAATACTCCCAAAACCTGGGCAAGGCCACCCTCCCCAAAGGAAGAAGCAGTCTATTATTATTTTTTAATCTTGCCCTTTTGAAGAAAAAACACCAAAGGAAGATGAATCAGGCGATGGCTCCCCAGGGAGTTTCAACGCTTCAACTGCTATGCTCTTAAGACCACCAAACCGCCATTCATAAAGATGAACTTCTTCAGGCCCGGGATCACTACCACTGAAGAACTAAGGAGGGTCTGGGACTGGACTAGAGGTACCTCAAGAAAAGCCAATTAGCAGGTAGGGCCTAATTTCACCTTCCTTATCATCCCTCCAGTCCAGTCCTGACCTCTGGGATGTACCATAGCAATACTAACCTCGGGAGGGACTTGCGAGCCCAGCCTGAATCACTGCCGACCGAACCTCACGTCTCCTGCTGCCTGTACATCCAGATGGTAATGCTTCACAAAGGTATGCAGAGACACCCAGGTGGCCACTCTGCAAATATCTGCTGGCAGAACCAAGCCAGCCTCAGTCCATGATGTGGCCTGCACTCTGGTCAAATGAGCCCACAATCCTACCGGCAACTCCCTGCATCGTAGCAGATAAGCTGAGGAAATGGCATCTTTCACCCATCTAGAGATGCAGGCTTTGGAAGCAACTTCTCCTTTACACGGTACTCCAAACAGGACAAACAGATGATCTGACTTACGAAAAAGCTCCGTCCTCTTTAAGTAAGAATGGAAGGCCCATCATACTTCCAGAAGGCACAGCATTGGATTCTCTTGTGCCTTGCTCGTCCCCAAGACAACCGGCAGAGTGACCAGCTGATTCAAATGAAAAGCTGAGAGCACCTTGGGCAGAAAGGAGCGTACTGGGCTTGCAGAAGGAAAGGAAAGATTCCCAACACAACAGCACTTGCAGCTTGGAAATCCTCCAAATAGCCATTAGAAATATGGTCTTAAATGTCAAATCCTTCAACATGCAAGCACCCAGCAGCTCAAAAAGCTCTGCCACCAGCACCAATAAAACCAGGTTAAGTTCCCAAGGAGGGACTACCGACCATACGGGAGGACACACCTGCTTAACGGCTCTAAGAAAACAAACAATATCCGTATGGGCCCCCAAGGAGTCTCCTTGAACCCTACCACGATAACAGGTTATTGCTGCCACCTGTACCCGCAGCGAACTGTAGGCCAGACCTTTTCCAAACCAACCTGTAGAAAAGCCAGCACCTCCAGCACGGACACTGACAGAGAAGGACACCTATTCTCCATGCACCAGGCCTCGAATATCCTCCAAACCCGGACATAAGAAAACAAAGTGGACCGCTTGCAGGCCTTCAACAATGTCAATATCAGAGTAGAATAGCTTCTTGTTCTCAACTGTGCCTTTTCAAGAGCCAAGCCATAAGCAAGAGTCTATCAACTTCAGGCATCTGGACCGGCTCATGCGAAAGGAGGTCGGATTGAAGAGGCAGACGCCATGGATGGTCCACTGTCAATCTGAGCAGATCTGTGTACCATAGTCTCTGTGGCCAATCGGGAACAATGAGAATGATGAGGCCTTGGTGTGCATCGATTCTCTGCATCACACGCCCTAGGAGCGTCCATGGAGAAAATACGTAAAGGAGGATGTCCGTAGGCCAACGCTGTACCAAGGCATCCAGACCTTCTGATATTCGTTCTCTTCTTCTGCTGAACAAACGGGTCACCTTGGCGGACGTGAAGGTCATCATAAGATCCATGATCAGTGGACCCCACCGCTTCACCCCCTGCGCAAACACTGCCTCACTGAGAGACCACTCACCTGGATCCAGGCGAAAACAACTGATATAGTCAGCCATTACATTCTCTGTTCCTGCGACATGAGTCGCTGAGAGTGTCTGAAGATTGTCCTCCGCCAATTCTAACAACGGACCTTGCTTGCTCTCAAGTTACACGCTGCTTGGCCTTCCTGCCAGTTGATGTAAGCCACTGTCGTGGCATTGTCCGAGAACACCCATACCACCTTCCCATGCAATAGGGTGTGAAACTCCTGTAGCACCAGAAACACCGCTTGCATCTCCAAGCAATTGATGGGCCAAGCACTCTGTTCCAAACCCAACAACTCTGTGCTAATAGATCCTGAAAATAGACCCTCCCAGCCCAAGAGACTGGAATCCGTCAATGGGGCCCAGATGGGTGTCTCCAGGGGCATGCTAACAGCTTCTCTGGCCTCAACCACCACCGGAATGCCAACCATACAACTCTCAGACAGGGTAGTGGGTGCATGAAGAGGTGGCATTGTGCCGACCACCTCCACAAGACCCTCTGTAAAGGTCGTATGTGGGCCTGGGCCCAAAGTACTAACTCGATGGCCACCGCCATGGATCCCAAGAGCTGAAGGTAATGCCAGGCTGTGGGAATGTTCATTCTGAGGAACTGCTTCACTTGTTGCTGCAATGTCTGCATCCACTTCACCGGCAAGGAGGCTCCCAGATACACCAGATCTTGTGATGGCAATAAACGGCTCTTTGCGAAATTGATGACCCAGTCGAGGCTCTGTAGGAACTCAATAACTCATGCTCATTCGCTCTCTTCTGAGGACTTTGCCCTAATAAGCCAATCATCCAGGTAGGGATGTATCAGAATGCCCTCCTGACGAAGAGCCACTGCGACCACTACCACGACCTTGGTGAATGTATGCGGCAGTCGCCAGGCCGAAGAGCAAAACCCAAAACTGGAATTGCCCGATAGGTACCGAGAAGCATAGGAACTGCTGATGTTTGGGACAAATCGGAATATGCAAGTAGGCCTCTGTGAGGTCGAGAGAGGTCAGGAACTCGCCCTCCCTGACTGCCATGATGACAGACCTGAGGGTTTCCATATGGAAAAGGGGTACTCGTAGACACCGATTTACATGTTTGAGATCTAAGATGGGCCAAAAAGATCCTTCCTTTTTGGGGACCACAAAATAAATGGAGTATTGACCATAGTCGCATTGGCCTTGTGGGACCTCCACTACAGCTTTGAGCTGCAGAAGCCAACCTTGACCTTGCTGGCCACCTTGCAAGGAGACTTGATGAAGGCATCAGCGAGAGGACGAGCAAACTCTAGCACAGGGGTGGGCAAACTTTTTGACTCGAGGGCCGCAATGGGTTCATATATTGAACCCGGGGGCCGGACCAAGAGTAGATGGACGGTGTGTATGTGTGAATTAATATAAATTAAATTTAAATTTGTAACATTAAATGTTTAGATTAATTTAAGGTAGAAAAGCATAAAAAGAGTTATTTTACAAAACTTTTATGCAATGTATTTCTTTCATAAAATAGTACCTTCAATTTTAGTGTGAACAGTGTTGTTGGTCTCCCTTTTTTGTTAAGGCATCAAAGTCAGGAGATAGCTTTGTTGTTGCAATTCTCAATTTCAAACACATTTACACAGTCCTAATCCAGCCCTTCATCAGCCCATTTCCAGTCCATGTCCCCCCCCCTCCCCGCCCATTTCGTCCATTTCCCCCACCATCACATCCCCTTTGCAGTCCTCCCCCTAGCACAGCCCATTGGTAGTCCGTTCCCCCACCCCAGCCCCCTTCCAGTCTGTTCTCCCCCCCCACCACATCCCATCACCTGTCTGTTTCCCCCCCTCCCAGCCCAATTTGTCCCCCCCCCATCACAGCCCATTTCCAGTCTGTTCCCCCCCCCCCCCCATCACAGCCCATTTCCAGTCTGTTTCCCCTATCCCAGCCCATTTTCAGTCCGTCCGTCCCCACCATCACTGCCCATTTCCAGTCCTGTACACCCCACCATCACAGACCGTTTGCAGTCCTCCCCCATCACAGCCCATTTCCAGTCCTATCCCCCCCCACCATCACAGACCATTTGCAGTCCTCCCCCCATCACAGCCCATTTCCAGTCCGTTCTCCCCCCCCCCCCACCATCACAGCCCATTTCCAGTCTGTTTCCCCTATCCCAGCCCATTTTCAGTCCGTCCGTCCCCACCATCACAGCCCATTTCCAGTCCTATCCCCCCCACCATCACAGACCGTTTGTTGTCCACCCCCCATCACAGCCCATTTCCAGTCCTATCCCCCCACCATCACAGACCATTTGCAGTCCTCCCCCCATCCCAGCCCATTGCCAGTCCGTTCTCCCCCCCCCCACCATCACAGCCCATTTCCAGTCCGTTCCCCCCCCCCCATCACAGCCCATCCAGTCCTAGCCGCCCCCCGAAGAGCCCCGCGCTGTCTAAGGGGCTGCAGAGGGAGCCGGGGAAGCCCGCACGAGGCCCCGGCTCCCTCTGCACAGCCCGCCAGCACGAAGAACCTTTACCTTCCCGCTGGCGGCTGTTGCAATGAAGCCGCGAATGCCGGGAAAGGTTAAAGGCAATGCCCTTTAACCTCTCGCGGCATTCGTGGCTTCATTGAAACAGCCGCCAGCGTGAAGGTAAAGGCTCTTCACGCTGGCGGGCTGTGCAGAGGGAGCCGCGGCTTCGCGCGGGCTTCCCCGGCTCCCTCTGCAGCAGTCCATTTGTTCACCAGGATAACTCATACAGCGGGCCGGATTAAAAGGTCCGGCGGGCCGTAGTTTGCCCATTCCTGCTCTAGCATGTAACCCTCTCTGATGATTTCCAAGACCCACTGGTCAGATGTGATCTGGGCCCAGGCCGGGTAGAACTCCCACTGCCGACCTCCCAGGGGAACCACCACTGGCCGGGCCTCCCTCGCTTCATTGTGTCTTTTTGGTTGTTTTAGAGGAGGAGTAAAAACCTCATCCAGTTGCTCAAAAACCACAAAAGACCCACCCACAAGAAGGAAAGTGCCCTCTCTGATAAAGCACAAAATGCGGAAGCGGTGGAAATCCCGGGTTGGCCTCGTGATGGCATGGTAAAATGCCCCAGCTTCAGCTTATCTTCAGGGAGCCTTCCCCCTTTAGACTCCCCAGGTCCTTTAGCAACTTATCTAGCGCCTCTCTGAACAGGAGCTTACCCTTAAAGGGAAGCTTGCTCAAACGGGACTTGGAGGAGACATCTGCTGACCAATTACGCAACCACAAGTAATGGAGTGTGGCTACTATGAAGGCTATACTCTTGGATAGCCCCTAATAAGGCTGTAGAAGGCATCCACCAAGTAGGCTGCACCAGATTCCAGTTTAGCCGCTTCTGGCAGTGGAGCCTGCGCCTCACCAGCACTGTCCAAGATTACCTGCACCCAGCGCAAACATGCTCTGGCCACAAAATCTCTGCAAATAGATGCCTGCAAAGACAGCACATTAATGTCAAATGATTGCTTCAGCAAAGTCTCCAACTTTCTATCCTGTTCATTCTTAAGGGCAGTACTGCCCTCCACCGGAATAGTGGTCTTCTTAGTGACCACTGATACCGCTGCATCCATCTTTAGGGGAGTGCAGGATCTCTCTTTCTGCTCCACAAGAGGATAGAGCCGGACCATGGTCCTTCTGCCTCTTAGGGTGGACTCCCGAACCTCCCACTCATCCTGTATCATTTGCTTAATAACCCTATGCAGTGGAAACACCAACTGGGCCTTTCGGATTGCTTGAAACAGCAGATCCTCCAACGTATCTTCCTCTTGCAGAACTCCTGCCACCATGTTCAATGTCTTGAGGGACTGGGATATGAGCACTGCCAACTCTTCCCAGCAGAAAACGTAAACAATGTGAGACTCCTCCTGCAGAATCTCTCCTTCTCAAAGTTCCCCTGGTTCGTTCCCTAGGTCAACTTCCCCCTTCAGGTCTACCGGGTCTTCCGAATTGAGGGACCCTGTGTCCTCCCAAGGGTCCCCATCCATCCGCTGTCAATTGGGACCAGGCTCCTCCTCAGCTGCCATAGTCTCCAGCAGCTCTCTCTTTTTTGCTCTTTCCAGTGCTCCAGGGGGCTCTTCCCCCCACTGCTTCATGCAGAAAACCTTGTGCATGAGTACAAACTCAGGAGAAAACCCTGCCTGGCCACTAACCATAGCCGACTCCTGAGACGTTGAAGGCTGAGGGGAAATAAGACTAGGCCTGCTAGTCCTGGAACGTAAGGGCACGAACCTATCACCCCCATTTATAAACGGTCTGAGCTACCGTCACAGCGGCGGGCGAAGCGCAGCCCCCTACAGACTGGGAGTCAACCTCAGACCTCGCTTGCCCAGCCTTAACCACAGTCTCATCCAGTAGGCCTTCTGCTGCCAATCTGGACTCTGCATCACAGCCGCGACAAAGACCAGCAGCCAAGCAGAGCTTCATCTAAACCCATACAGTATGTGGTCTTCAAGATCATGTTAGACCCAGGGGAAGGGAAGAGTCTTGATCCTACTGGTCAATACCCTGGCAGACTCAATTGACAGGTGAAGAAGGCAAAAACTAAATTTAACTCCAAATAAAGGCAATCGAACCAGGATCAAAAGGCAAAAACAAAAAAATGCAGAGGAAGTGACCCACTGTGTCCAAGCAGACCTCTCCTCTTCCTTGCTGAAACTAAGCACTGTGCAGGGCAAGACAAAATGGTGCTGTTTCCTACATTCACAAAACAACCCTGTCAGCCACGTGGTTGTGAGCGTTGTTCAGAAGGCCCATAAAAAAAAATCGCCAAAAAATCCCAACACTTGTGCTTACCTCCCGGACCAAGAAGACCGCAATGCCTACACCAGGGTCTGCAACAGAGATGCTACTCTGCTTTCACGCTCAGCCAGCTCACTGGCTTTAGCTTTGAGGTGGGACTGCCGACAAGGGCTGTGATCGACAGGCCTCCTTGCACAAGAGGCTCCTCATCCGCTGATGGGTTCGCGCCTGCATGAAAGGTGACCGGCAAGCCTCCCCTTCACGCCGCGGAAGGTATTTTGCCCCAATTGCCACATAACACCAAATGCTTTTTTTTTTAATCAAACACTCTTTATCAATCGGGCAAGGGAAAGAAGCCCAGGCTGACAATGTAACAGGTATCCCCAATACCAGCAAATATAACTCTGAGCCAAATTAGTAAAATAAAAAAAAGATGCTCCTTAGTTGTCCCTACAGTGGACTCTGGGATAGCTCTCTCAGCTGCTTGGAGACTGAGTTTACTGGGGCTGGTGCCAGCTGCCTATGTAGACTGATGTCATCAACGATGACATGCTCAGTTTCCAAGCTGCTGGTAAGAGGTGACTACCCAGAGGTCGGGCCTGGACTGCAGAGATGATAAGGAAAAGAGGTGGTTAACTGTGGGGTAAATTTTGCTTTAAATTATGTTCGTAAACTGCTTCAGACCTGTTGACAGAGACGACTGGTAAAATGGAATAAATAAATAAGCTTTGAAAACCCTTGCAAGGCATGAATGAGCAAGATTGAAAGTGTTTAGCTACAATACTTTCAGATACCCATGGAGACTATCCAGCAGAAAATTACAAAACCATTACAGGGTCTGTGTGTAGAAATATAATCCACTTTCAGGGACCATAATTCAAGATGAATTCTTTTGACTGGCCTCGTGTGCAATTGCAAAACTAACTCCCCTCCTATATCATCCAGTAATATTCTACCACCCAATTCTTGTATCCAGACACTCACCAGCATGGGAACACCATATTGAAAAGTCTTATTCCTCAAAAATGATCGCCAGATTCCTCCTGCCATATTAGCTCTGACCATGGCTGCTTCTTTTCTTCAAAACAATAACATAAATTACAATTATACTACATGCTGAAAAAGTTAGGTAGCAATTGAAACTAAAATTATTCTAAGCCCTTTGTAATACAAGACATGCACATATGTTAAAAGGGATATTTAAGTGTCCCCTTTCAAAAATACTGCAGTTTGGAAGCTAAGAGATGCCTTGCAAATAATGTAACTTCAGCAAGAAACCAGCTTCTTAAGAAAGCATGGCAGGCCGACAACAGAAAAATGAAAGAATGAATGAATGAAGGGTGGTGATGATAATTACAGCTGCATTTGGCTGCAACTAACAGTCAGCCTTTTATCTTCCATATGTAAGATGACATTACAAGTTATTACAGGGAAGCTATTGCTTTCCAGCATTAACTTACAAAGTCTGCCTATATTTCTGCAAAGGAGAATTTCCACTGTGTTGTAACCACATTAAGCCAACAACATAAAAGTGGAAAAGAAACATAATGAAATATATCAGCATTTGACTACATTTTCTGAATCAATAATTCCGAAAGTACAAATTTGGAGAGCTCCTCATTTTGCTTAAGTCAAAATACTTGAAAATAATTTTTTTAATAGAAATCTCACATTAGTATGAACATATTCTTCCCATTTGGAGGAGGGGAGTGGTTAACCACATTGTAGTGTATTATTTAACACAGGCCTCATTTTATGTTGAATTTTATGGTAAATAATTAGCATTAATGACAATGGCAAGTGTTGTAACATAGTAACATAGTATATGACAGCAGATAAAGATGATACTAATATTAAGCCACAACTCCGTGCCATGCAAACAAGTGCCGAAAGGAATATTACACGAGCATCCTCACAAAGTCCCTCAATCGTCCTACAGAACTATTCTCAATTGTGTCCCAGCTGACCAGTAACCTCAATGGACACAGCAAACACGAAAATGCAACTTGACCCACAGATTATGGTTTATTCCTCGCCAACGTGCACAGACCAACACCTCCACAGCACTATGACCCACCCCCACCCCCCACAGCTTCAGGACAATGCAGATGAAATCCATTTATGGCACATGTTTAACTTAAGATCCAAGAAAGGACTCTCGGATATCATCAACAGGATCATTACTACAATACCTCCATTGGATCCATGTCCAGTGACATGATTAAAATCACTTTGCAATGAATTCTTTCAGACTATCCTAAAGATAGTCCAAACATCCCTCTCCCAAAGATTCCTATCCCCAGCACTTAAACAGGCCTCAATTCGCCCCACACTAAATAAACCTACATTAGACACAACTCTCCCCAGCTCTTATAGAGCAATCCCAAGCACTCCCTTCCTGGCTAAAATAATCAAGAAAGCTGTACAACAACAACTTCAAGACCCTGTTGACTCTTATGCCTCACTGGACCCACAACAGCACGGTTTCCCCCCTTCCCACCAGAATGGCGTTGACACACTATTCATGGATCTCTTCAACCAGCTCATCATAGGCCTGGACAAGCCTCGACAAGGATTTGTGTTGATCTTTCTGGACATCAGCGCAGCATTCGACTCAGTAGCACATCACACCATGCTTGACAGACTCAAAAACATAGGACTGATCGACAGCACATTAAAATGGTTTACATATTACTTCTCAGACAGAACCATGCAAGTAAAAGTCAGATCCAGCAACTCCAAACCACTTAACCTCAAGGTATTCCTCAAGGCTCGGCCCTGTCTGGCTTACTGTTAAACATATACATACCTCCCATCTGCAACATAATAAGAAAATGGAACATGCACTTTCATCTATATGCAGATGATATCATGTTCTACATGCCATTCAATACCCTCAATCCAGACTTCACTACCATATCAGATGTCTTCTCTGCAGTCATAAATCTCCTTGCTGACCTGAATCTTGCAGTGAACAAAAACAAAACAGAAGCATTACTAATATTCAGAGACCAAAATTTCAAAATGCCAGACAAACTCAAACTACATGATATTGAGATATACCAAGATACTTGATTTCCTTTTTTACGATAAACGATTGACAGCAGCCTCAATATGCTCGCACACATTAAGAATGCAGCTAATGCAGCATACTGGAAACTCAGACTAATCAAACCTCTATGCCCTCTGCTACAAGACCAAGACTTCAGGTCTGCTTTCCAAGCCATCATTGTATCCCACCTTGACTCCTTCCTTTCATCTCTAAACTACTTGAGCGTGCAGTCTATCACCGTTGTCTTGATTTCCTCTCCTCTCTACCCTCTTGGATCCTTTACAATCCAGCTTCCGTCCCCTACACTCCACTGAAACTGCTCTTACTAAGGTCTCAAATGATTTGTTCTTGGCAAAGTCCAAAGGCTTTTACTCTGTCCTCATTCTTCTTGATCTCTCTGCTGCCTTCAACACTGTTGACCATAACCTTCTTCTTATCACCCTATCCTCACTTGGATTCAAAGACTCTGTATTATCTTGGTTCTCTTCCTATCTATCCCATCGCTCTTTCAGTGTGTGCTTCGATGGCTCCTCCTCCTCTTCAAACCCACTAACTGCAGGAGTTCCTCAGGGTTCCGTCTTAGGTCCACTCCTCTTCTCTCTCTATACCCAATCCCTTGGCACCCTTATCTCTTCCCATGGTTTTCACTATCATCTCTAT
Source organism: Ichthyophis bannanicus (assembly GCA_033557465.1). Lineage (NCBI taxonomy): Eukaryota > Metazoa > Chordata > Amphibia > Gymnophiona > Ichthyophiidae > Ichthyophis > Ichthyophis bannanicus. Next base: position 289,452,506 of record CM066037.1, on the reverse strand, counting down.
GCCGACGACTCTCAAATCTATCTTTCTGCACCTGTTATCTCTCCTGATATCCAGTCTAATATCTCACTCTGCCTCTCTGACATTGCTGCCTGGATGTCCCACCACCGCTTAAAACTGAATATGGCCAAAACTGAGCTTCTTATCTTTCCCCCAAATGCTTCCCCTCCTCTTTCCTCTTTCTCTGTTGATAACTCTGTACTCCTCCCTGTTTCTTCAGCACGTAACCTTGGTGTTATCTTCGATTCCTCTCTTTCTCTTCACATATCCAGTTCATTGCTAAAACTTGTCGTTTCTTTCTATACAATATTTCCAAAATTCACCCCTTCCTCTCTGTTGACACCACTAAATTGATTGTCCACTCCTTAATCACCTTCCGTCTTGATTATTGTAACGTTCTCCTTGCCAGCCTACCTGCAAGCCACCTCTTTCCTCTTCCGTCAATTCAACACTCTGCTGCTCGACTCATTTTCCGCCAGTCTCGTTTTTCCCACATCACTCCTCTCCTCATGTCGCTTCGTTGGCTTCCCATCCGTCTCCGTATCCAATTTAAACTTCTCCTCCTGACCTATAAATGTATCTTCTCTCATCTCTCCTTACATCCCCTCTTGGTTGCTTCGCTCTTCTAACAGTCTTCGTTTATCTGTGCCCTTTACTCGTACTGCCAATTGTAGACTTCACTCCTTCCAACTGGCAGCACCCTTTGCTTGGAATAGTCTTCCTATCTCTGTGCGTCCTCCCTGGCCATTTTCAAGTCCAGACTAAAATCCCACCTCTTCACTATTGCTTTCCATTCCTGTCTTACCCTATCTTGATCACTGCATCAACATTCTACAAAGCTAAAACTGTGCAACGTCTCCGATCCCTTCTGGAACCCCACGACTTCAGGACAGTAATGCAAGCGGTAACTCTACCTCACCTGGATTTCTGCAACATAATCTACCATGGACTACCCGCCTCACACACCATCCCCCTCCGAACTGCCTTAAATACCACAGCAAGGATTATTCAGAATGCGAAAAAACGGGATCACATCACCCCAATCCTAAGAGACCTCCACTTCCTGCCGATTCCAGCAAGAGTAAAGTACAAAGCGATCCTACTCATCCACAAGACTATCCACCAAACGCGGAACACCTCACTCCACCACCTTCTGCCTCGCCCATCTCACAACAGATCCACCAGACAATCCTCCAATAACTCCATTGTCGTCCCCCACAAAAGAACCAAGTCCACACAACGGACCTGCAACAGAGCCTTCGAACTCTATGCCCCATCCCTCTGGAACTCTCTACCAAACCACATCAGAAACAACGATGACATCACATCATTCAAGAAACAGCTGAAAACAATCCTATTCCGTGAGCACCTTTGATCAGAACTTCCACCCTACCCACACGATCTAATACCTAGACCCAGCAGAAGTGTACATGTCTATGTCCACCCAAAATCACTAATTGTTGTCCCTGGTGATGGCCCCACCCTATAAAATACTATCCCCCCCCCCCCATGTTATATGTTACACCGCTTTGACCCGGTGAAAAGCGGTATATAAATGCAGTTAAATAAATAAATAAAATAAACATTTGCTTACTTTGTCCTGTAAATTTTTGTTATTTGTATTATGTAACTTATTTTGTTTTCTGTCTTATTAGATTGTGAGCTCTGATGAGCAGGGACTGTCTCTCTTCGGCTACATACCTACAGCCATGAACACACACATAACACCCTCCTACCTCACCCAACACATATACACCCCCATATAAAATATATTCACACACAGATCCTAACACACACACACACACACACACATATGCCCTACCTTTTAACAACCTGCCCCTACATCCCCACAGATAAATGTCTTTGGAGATAGACAAACACATCATATGGAACTCAAGGAAGTACTGGTGGATCTGCTGGCTGACCTTTTTAATGCTTCTTTAGAGTCAGGAGTGATCCTAGAGGACTGGAGATGGGTGAATATGATTCCTGTCCACAAAAATGGAAATTAGGAAGAGATTGGGAACTACAGACTGGTTAGTCTGACTTCTGCGGTAAGTAAATTAATAGAAACACTATTAAAGCAAAGAATAGTGCAGCTTCTGGAAACCAAGGGATTACAGGATCCAAGGCAGCGTGGCTTTACTAGAGTTAGTTCTTGTCAAGTGAATCTGATTGATTTTTTTTGATTGGCTGATCAGAGAATTGACTGGATAAGAGCGCTAGATGTGGTGTACTTCGATTTCAGCAAGCCTTTGACACCATGCGCCATCGACAACTTATAAATAAAATGAGTGCCTTGAGACCGACCCTAAAGTGACAGGCTGGGTAAGAAGCTGGTTGAATGGGGATGACAGAAGGTAGTAGTAAATGGAGTTTGCTCTAAAGATGGGGGCATTACAGTGGTGTGCCGCAGGGATCAGTCCTGGGTCCTGTCCTTTTTAACATTTTTGTAAGCATTATTGCATAAGGTTTGTCAGTTAATTATGTCTCTTTATGGATGATACCAAAATTCTGCATCAGGGGAGACACCCTGGAAGATGTGAATAACATGAGGAAAGATCTAGCAAAGCCTGGAGAATGATCGGAAATTTGGCAGGTAAGATGTTCTGCCCTGGACGTCCTTTCTAAAATGCTACTTCACATGCCAAGAAATGCCAGGAACATCTATTTCTCTACTCAATTTTAGTAGCATATACGTCACACTTAGGAAAGTGTGGGGTGATGTCCATCTCATGCAAGCTAGCATAAGGGGACAACCAATGGTATAGCAAAACAAAAACATGCCCCCTATATTTTTTATGCCGATAATGAAAACTGACAGGGAATGAGGTTCATGAGCATGCCTCCTTCTCCACACCCTCCTAATGTCTGTCTGACAAAACGAGCACTTGTCCAATGCCTATTCATGCTTGGATCAGGTGTAAGCTTGGAAATGACTTGGGACGTCCAGGGCATTTCTGAAATTTGGTGTGGATGTCTAAGTTCTAGGAATGCCTCGGACATGTCTACTCCACGGCCCATTGAGCCTTGGACATTCTCACCCTAGTGATGTCCCCAGAGCCAGCTTCTAAAATGGCTCTGGGGACATCTCCATGCCTGTTTTCAAACATCCAAAGCATGAATAGGACTTCTAAAATAACACCCTTAATGCTAAAAGGTGCAAGGTCATGCCCTTGGGCTACAAAAAAAAACCACAGAAGCAGTACAGTATGGGGAATGAAGTACTTTCATGCACAAAAGAAGAGCAGGACCTGGGAATGATCATATCAGATGATCTTGAAGTGGACAAAAAAGTACAAAAGGAGACAGTAAAAGTCAAAGGTATGACTTGGGTGCACCGGAAGAGGAATGGCCAGCAGGAAAATGGAGGTGACAGTGCCTTGGTATAATTCTCTAGTAAGAACCCACTGGGAATATTGCGTACAGTTCTGGAGACGGCACTTTCAAAAGGATATAAACAGGATGAAGTCAGTCCAGAGGGCAGTTACTAAAATACTAAGTATTCTTCATTTTAAGGCATATGGAGATAAACTTAAGATCTTAATATGTATATTTTGGAGGAAAGGTGAGAGAGGGATAAGATAGAGATATTTAAATACCTCCATGGTATAAACACCCAGAAAGTGGCCCTCTACAAGTTGAACGGAAGCTCCAAAATGTGGGGACATAGGATGAAGGTGAAAGACTCAGGAGTAATCTGAGGAAAATTTTCTTTAAGGAAAAAGGTGGTGGATGTGTGGAACAGCCTCCCCGTGGAAATGGTGGAAACAAGAACTGTATCTGAATTCAAGAAAGCATGGGACAAATACAGAAGATCTCTGGGGAAGAGGAAGGGACTGTATAATAGTTTTTTATGAAAAGGCAGACTGGATAAGCCATATGGTCTCTATCCGCCATCATTTTCTATATTTCTGTACCACTTATGCCTCCCTTTTTTACCATACTGAAAGACTTAACATGCCTTTTTCAACTGCTTCCCCCACACATATGTGCCTGGAGGAAAGGGAAAATATACCTATCACTGCAGGTGTGCACTTTTTAAACTGTGATTAATTTACTACTTAGCTGGGCAATTCTTTGTATACATTAAAAGAAAATGTGTAAGTGTCCTAAAGTATGATTGTCCTATCAGTTCGCTTGGATATGAAGAAACAGTCAATAAATAGACCGTAGTTAACCCTTCTTTTACTGGATAAAATTCAATTAAAATGAGCTTACCAGAACTACACTTCTTTCTTAGGGCACTGCGAAATGTATTTTATTTCTTAGCTGATGGTGGAGGTGACACTTTTAAAAGTTAGTTAAAAATAAAGACATCAAAAGGTGAGCCACCAGGGGGCCAGGCACAAAGTACAACTTTTCTGCAGCTTACTTGCCGCTATCCTTTTCTGACCAGCCGATAAACCCCTGTGACCCTAGGATATCTGCGCTCTGACGCTGATCTCTCAAGACCGAGACTGCCAATCAATATAAGAATACACCCACCAAATCAGACTCTTTTGTAAAGCTGTGGACTGAATTTCTTTTCACCCGCTGCTAATGATAAGCTACAATCAGCCCCCGACCCCAGTCCTCGCTTCCACATTTACCTCCCGCTCCTGATGGGGAAAGGCACTCTCTGGAAAGAGTGCCGCACTCTTCCGCACATGCGCACCAACACGGCGAATGTCACATTCCGTAAACCAACCATCGCTTAGGGTTCCACCGCGACTAATATTGCGCGTGCGCATTGCACGCATCTCTTCAGGACTTGCCGACGAGGACGTCACGAGGGGTGGGGCCGGCGAATCGGACACGGGTAAAACCGAAGAAATTAGTGGTTATGGTTACCTGTCTGTTCGTACTGCAGCCTGGCTTGTATGTCCGTAGATTTTGGTCATGCAGGTGAGTGAGTGCTGGAGGCTGCACCACAGGCAGCTTTAATTTCCAGTCATGCCGCTGTACTGTGGCAGGCAGAGTGTGGCAGTCTTCGCAGGGGAGGTGGGTGGAAGTACACAGGAGAGAACGATGCGTTTGTGGGGTATGACAAGAGCTGAGCAGGCTAGTAATTGTTTTCTGCACTGCTCTACCTATTCGTTCAATAGCAGGGCCTTTGGAAGATGTTTACTGAATTGTAAGTTGTTGCACTTACAGGGGCATGGCTACTAAAGTGCGTTACTGGTAGCAAGAGTTTAGTGTGTGGTGGTATTGTAAGAGCACCACGCTGAAAAGTAGTATGGGCCCCCCATACTAAAAATCCCCTACTAATTGGGAAGCATGCGATGGGGTAAGGACTAGACGGGCCTGGTGAACGTAGGCATTGATGACAATTTGCGGTTAGCGGGAGTATTAGTAGCTAGTGCTAACTGTGTTTGCTGGCTTGTGTGGTGGTCTATATTTTTGTACCACGCTAACTGCAGGGGGTTGGACATATATGCCTCCAGTTGTTAGCAGCAGCCCCCTGTACTGGTAACGCAGTCTTTAATAAACATCCTCCATTGTACCTTTTTAAAAGTTCAAAAACTGATGCACAGAAGAGCAAAGGCTATGTGCACCTTTGGAATTGTTACCAGTAGATGCCCTGCTGTTAATTCACAGTACATATACATACTTCATGGTCTGCATTGAATGCATTGGCAGATCATTTGGGTGTATTCATGCTGTCTGCTCATGCATTCATATGTGGACCCAATGCGGCCCAAATCAACTTCCCTCCTACCCCCTCCAAAAAAAAAAATGGGAACCAAGCACCCAAACCTTCTGACTCATACTCCAACACTACAATTACTGTCCCCATACCCCTTGATCATATATCGGACCTGATCACTCTCCCGACCCCCAATCACAAATGGACCTAATCACTGTTCTCTCACCCCCCTCCCAATCGCTGACCACCTCCCCCATTACTGTCCCTCCTCTTGATCACTTTCACCTCAGCTCAACTCAACTCCTGACCCTCAGGGCAGCTTAACCACTAGGCAGTTGACTAGGGGATGACAGAGCAGCAGCAGTCAAAAGAAAACAGTAGGTCTGACTAGTTACACTATCTCCAAGAACAATCTGTGTGTATTTTTATTTTTTTATTTATGCAATTTCAAAATAAAATACAAGGATACAGTCACTTGCACAAGAAATGGTGTATGCCATGAATACAGTAAGAAATACAATAGGACATATAGCATAACAGAGGCAAGCAAATCTAACAGACACCACCCCCCCCCCCCCAGCCCACCAAATAGGATCCAAAAATAGTAGAAAAAATTCAATTCATACTCTTACAGGAAACAGCAGAGACAAAATAGCCAGCATTTCAAATTATGGAGTGAAGATACTACCTTGTACCGATCCAGTGGGTCCATGGGCATTCAAAAAGGAAATTAACTGAGAAGGAAAAAAGAAAATATAAGATACGCTTTCCAGCTTCACTAGGCACTTGCAGGGATACTTTATCAAAAATAATCCACCTAGTTGCAAAACCCATGGCCACAAGATCAAGAATTCCCTCCTGCGACGTTGGGTTTGTCTAGCTAGATCAGGAAAAATGCGCACCAACAGCCTTTGAAAAGCCAGTTCCTCTTTCTAAAGAACATCTTAAGGAGCCAGTCCCTATCCGATACCAAAGCAACTGTAACCAGACAAGTGACAGGAGTAATATAGATTCTATATCTGAATTCTCTAACATAGCTGAAACATTCAATACATCAGCTAACTGAGGTCCTAATATCTCAGCACTAGCTGGAACTTTCTGACCACTATGAAGATAATATATTTTCACTAATGGAGGACAGGAATCAGGAGGGACCCCTAAAATTTCCATCAGATACAATTTAAACATTTCCTTGGCAGAAATTCCAGGTAACTTAGGGAAATTTATTAAATGTAAATTGGCTAGTCTGGAATGATTGTCCAATTGCTCCAAACGAGTCTTTTAAGTTATTAGAGTCTTTCACGAAAGCACAATCAGTGTGTATTTTTATCTTAAGGGATAGTGGCCAATTTTCAAATAATATATTTGTGTGAGAAGAAAAGGCCTGGCAATCTACTTCCGGTCATATCTTGCCAAGAAAATCGAGAGGCTGCTGGGTTGCCAGGAGTCAGCATTGACTTGAAAACAAAACAAACAAACAAAAAATATATATATATATGTGTGTGTGTGTAAATGACTTTTGAAAATTGCCCTTAAGCATGTGAAACAAATCTTTTAATATTTGAAATTATGTTGTCCAATTATATGTTTTTATAGGATCATTCTGGGAGGGGCAGCATTGGGGTGACCATGATTTGGTTTACTATCGAGATCTCAGGGAGACTAGGAGCCTAAAAGTTAATTGAGAGGGCACAAGGCTTAAAGTTCTCCTAGGAGTCTTAATTAATAGATTTATTTATTTAATTAAGAATTTCTATACCACCTTATCAGGTAATCAAAGCAGTTTACAAAGAATGTAAACTTCTACAGCAAACATGGATAACAGGATAACAAAATGAAGTAAATTACAAGGTGATTGTCTTAAGTAAGAACTTGCAACCTGTTGAATTATTTACATAGGAGGTCATTCAGTGGCATAGATAGTGGGGATGGACATCCATATTTACTATTCGCTCCCCTGCCGCCCCAGCTAATGCCTCCCCATACGAACAACTTGTTTGTATGGGGAGGCTTTAGACGGGGCGGGAAGGGTCGGTACTGAGGCGTAGCGATGGCATGCCATGACCCCAGACGTATAAGGCCGATTCTGAGGTCGGCCCTTTACGTCCAGGGCTGTGAACATTGACAGGCGACATATTCCCCCACAGAGGTGGAATAAGTCCCTCTGGACATCAGAGGATCATACTGCCGGGCTGGGAAAAAAGGTAGGGAGATGCAGGAAGATCCACGCAGCTGGATCTTGGCCATGGGAGGCCAGATCGAGAGTCTGGCTGCGGGGAAAGAAGAGAGTCAGCGGTGGTCAGCATTCTAAATCTGAATTTAGATTGAGAGCACTTCAGGTGAACAGAGAGGTTATGGATGAATGGAGTTGAAACGGATCTGTGGATGAAATGGGATTGTTAATGATCTAAAAGGGGACCAGCAAAGAAGATTAAGTAGGGTAGATTTTGACCAAATCCAGTTAACTTCCGAAGTGCTCTGTGAAAAGATGCGTCTTAATTTGTTTGTAAAAGGTGGAAAGGTCCTTCATACCTCTTAACTTGTCTGGGAGAGAACATAAGAACATAAGATATGCCATACTGGGTCAGACCAAGGTCCATCAAGCCCAGTATTCTGTTTCCAACAGTGGCCAATCTAGGTCATATGTACCTAGCAGTTTCCCCAAGGGACACAGGTTCCACAATGCTTGTATTGGTTCAAGCATTGATATCCTGGGTCCCTTCTTAATAATGGTTTATGGACCTTTCCTCCAGGAACTTGTCCAAACCTTTTTTAAACCCAGCTACATTAACAGCCTTTACTACATCCTCTGGTAACAAATTCCAGAGTTTGATTACACGTTGAGTGAAAAAATATTTCTTTTATTAGTCTTAAATAGTTTACCCTGTAGCTTCATTGCATGTCCCCTAGTCTTTCTATATTCTGATAAGGTAAACAATCGATCTACGTTTACCCGTTCCACTCCGTTCATTAATTTATAGACTTCTATCATATCTCCCCTCAGCTGTCTCTTTTCCAGGTTAAAGAGCCCTAAACCTTTTAGCCTTTCTTCATAGGAGTATCCTTCCATCCCCTTTACCATTTTGGTGGCTCTTCTCTGAACCTTTTCTAAAATCGCTATATCCTTTTTAAGATACGGCGACCAGAATTGCACACAATATTCAAGGTGCGGTCTCACCATGGAACGATATAGAGGCATTATAATATCTTTTGTTTTATTTTCCATTCCTTTCCTTATCATACCTAGCATTCTATTTGCTCTCTTGGCCGCCGCTGCACACTGGGCCGAGGGTTTTAACATGGTATCCACAATGACGCCTAAATCTTTTTCCTGGGTGGTGGTTCCTAATGTGGAACCTTGCATCGTGTAACCATAGTTTAGGTTGTTCTTCCCTAGGTGCATAACCTTGCACTTGTCCACATTAAATTTCATCTGCCATTTTGATGCCCAGTCTTCCAATTTATCAAGATCCTCTTGCAATTTTCCACAATCCTCTTGGGTTTTAACAACTTTAAATAGTTTTGTGTCATCTGCAAATTTGATAACCTCACTCGTTATTCCACTTTCCAGGTCATTTATGAATATGTCAAAAAGCAGCGGACCCAGCACAGATCCCTGGGGTACATCACTATTCACCTTTCTCCATTGGGAAAATTGGCCATTTAGCCCTACCCTCTGCTTTCTATCTTTTAACCAGTTCCTGATCCACAATAGTACACTGCCTCCTATCCCATGACTCTTTAGTTTTGCCAAAATTCTCTCATGAGGGACCTTGTCAAAGGCTTTCTGAAAGTCCAGATACACTATATCAACCGACTCACCTTTGTCCACCTGTTTATTCACACCTTCAAAAAAACATAACAGATTAGTAAGACAAGATCTTCCTTGTCTAAAGCCATGTTGGCTGTCTCCCATTAGGTCATGACTATCTACATGCTGAGTAATTTTATTCTTTATGATGGTTTCTACCATTTGTCCCGGTACTGATGTCAGGCTCACCGGTCTGTAGTTTCCCGGATCACCCCTGGAACCTTTTTTAAAAATTGGTGTTACATTGGCGATCCTCCAGTCTTCAGGTATTAGAGATGATTTTAATGATAGTTCACAGATTACTAATAGCAGGTCTGCAATCTCGTATTTCAGTTCTTTCAACACCCTTGGATGTATACCATCCGGCCCAGGTGATTTGCTACTCTTCAGTTTATCTAATAGTTGTAATACATCTTCCCGATGTATCGATATTTCCTTCAATTCTTCAGCACCTTTAAATACCACTTCAGTCATGGGTAACATCCCTACATCTTCCTCAGTAAAGACTGAAGCAAAGAATTCATTCAGTCTCTCCGCTATCGCCTTGTCGCCTCTTAGTGCTCCTTTAACCCCTTTATCATCTAGTGGACCAACTGACTCTCTCACAGGCTTTTTGCTACGAATGTACTTGAAAAGGTCTTTACTTCGCGTTTTTGCTTCCGCAGCAAGCTTCTTCTCAAATTCTCCCTTTGCCTGCCTTATCAATGCCTTGCATTTGACTTGCCAGTGCTTGTGCTGTTTCCAGGTTTCGTCATTTGGCTCTTTTTTCCATTTCCTGAAAGATGCTTTTTTGGCAACAACAGCCTCTCTGACCTCACCTTTAAACCATGCTGGCAGTTTTTTGGACTTCCTTCCACTTTTCTTAAAGCGTGGAATACAGCTGGTCTGGACTTCCAAGATAGTATTTTTGAACAACAGCCAAGCCTGATGTACGTCTTTAACCTTTGCAACTGCTCCTTTTAGTTTTTTCTTAACTGTTTTCCTCATTTTATCATAGTCTCCCTTTCGAAAGTTAAAAGGTAGTACTGTGGATTTGAGAGATTTCCAAAGGATCAGTGTAAAGAATGTAAAAGCTCTATTGCTCGTTGATTGGTTAGATTTTAGAAAGTCTGAAAGGTTGATGTGTGTAGATAAGCTGAGAGTTTGATCTAGGGTAACTCCCAGTTATCTGATTTCATTTTTTACCTCCAGAAGTGCCTCTTGAGTGGAGGAGTAGCCTAGTGGTTAGAGCAACTGCCTAGTACCTAGAAGATCAAGTGTTCGATTCCCACTGGCACATCTTGTGACCTTGGGCAAGTAACTTTACCCTCCATTGCCTCAAAAAAAGGCCTGGTGATCTACTTCTGGTGATACATTGCCAAGAAAACCCAGAGGTAGCTGGTTCACCAGGAGTCAGCACTGAGTTGATGGCACTAAAAAAAAAAAAGTACTCTTTGACTTTTAGGTTGGGAGGTGGGATAAAGTCCATGTTCCTAGTGACAAATAGCGCTTCAATCTTCTTATAGTTAATCCTGAAGTTATGCGAGATGAGCCATTGTGAAGCTTCATTGAAGCAAGATGCAATCTGCTGAAGGTTGGGTTTTGAAATGTTGAAAGGTAGGTATAACATTATGTCATCCGCATAGATGTGATAGCTTACTTTGAATCTTTGGAAACTGCTACAGACTGGTTAGAGGTAAATGTTGAACAATAGCGTTGAGAGGGCTGAACCTTGCGTATATCTTGCTGACTGTATGAATTAGATGACATTTGACCGATTTTAATTTGTTGGATGTGGTCGGATAAGTAAGATTGAAACCATAGAAGGGTAGTGCCATAAATTCCAATTTGCTGGAGCCTTGCCAGCAGGATGTTATGATTAATAGTGTCAAATGCAGCCACTAAATCTAAAAATAAAAGTATGAATGCTTGCTTGGAATTTTCTGTACCTCATATGAGCTTGTTGAAAAGGGCTAATAATAATAGTGTCTCAACACCATGGTTGGTTCAGTCTAAATCCATATTGATGCGTTTCTAGTGGAGCATGCAAACCAGTGTGGTCTTGAAGCTGTTTTTGGACAATCTTTTCAGTTATTTTTGCTATGAATGGAAGCTAGAAATTGAGCTGTATTAGTAAGGACATGATTTGTCCAAGGAATTTTGTTTTAGGATAGGACAAATGGTAACTTTCTTTAGGTCTGGGCATATGTTCTTGTGTTGAAGACAGATTAACTATTTTGAGAAGAATAGGAGCCAACTCTGATCAAACTATTTTTAACCAACTGACTGGGCATGGGTCAAGAGCAGATGTACTGTAGTAGTATTGATAAGAGGGTATTATATTTTCTAGATATTCTAGATTGATTTGATAAAATGATTGCCATACTAATGACTTTGCATTGGCACTGCCAACCCTCCTCCCATCCCTTGATGCCACTACCCTCCCAAGTGCTTACTGAAAGGTATCCCTGGTGGTCTAGTGTCTGGAGCAGGAGCAATCTTGCCACCTAAGGATTTCTGCACCGTTGTTGCATGGGTTCAAAATGGTGGCTATGACCCCTAGTGGTAGTTTTGTGGTACTATTGCTAGAAATCAATCTACCAAATAAGGAGTGTTTGCCCTTATTTATTTTATTTATTTGCTTTCATTTACTTGCCAACCTTTAATTTCAATATCAGGATGGGTAGTATCACAAGACGTTTGCTAAGGGTTATAACTACCATTTTGAACTTGGACAGCAGAAGGGTGGAAGTGGAGAGGGGATTACTTCTGCCCTGGACACTAGACCATCAGATATACATTTGGGTACGGACTGTTTGGGGGGGTGGGATCAGGGAAGTTAACACAAATGGTAATTACCTCAAATTCTCTCTTCAAGCAAGACATGAGTAAACATTAAAATAAATTTGTTTTCCTAGCAAATTTTCTCACAGTATTAGTCTTTATGCAAAGATTTTCTTTTGTGTTAAGTGAGTAACAAATGTGGTAAGAATATTTTAAGAGAGAATTAAAGAGAATCTTATCACATTTAAATGCTTTATTTATTCAATTTAAATAAATAATAAATAGTTTAATAATAAATGCTGCTTAAAATTTTATGTTAAAAATATATTACACTGTTGTGTAATATTCTATGATTCTTTAGGTAGTAAATAATTTTGTTCAGAGTTCTTTCGCTTGTTTTACTTACAGATAGTTTAACCATGCAGAAAGAAATTCTTACAATTTTCTTTTCTTTTTTGTCTTGCAGATTCTCAACTAGCTCAGAATTCTTTCAAGTATATTTTCTTTACACATTAGATAAGTATTTCACTGCTATTTTCTTCTAGAAGTAAATCTACAATAACATTTCTTTAAAAATTAGATTCTTTCCTAATTTTTGTTTCTACAGGTTTGAAAGAAATCATATCTCTACACAGGACATGGCAGGAAAATATTTCTAAACTTTGCTTTTGCGCCTTGTACTTTCCCAAAAAATCTTTTTTGAAATATTGGTGTGTGTGAGATCCAGGAGCATGTGAACCCAGTGGCTTTCCTAGTGCAATTCCTGGAAAACCTCTGCATTTATTTGATATTCCATATTTCCCTGTGGAAGCCCTATATGTAGATCCCCTCCCCTGACTGGCTTCCCCCGCATCCACCACTAGTGATAGTAGATGATCAGCAGGAGTTCCCTGTACAAGCCCAGGGGCGGGGCCATGTGCGGAGACTCGGTGCTGGGCCTCATTTGCATAAGGGACCTCATTTGCATAAATATTTGCATAATGTTACCATACACTAACTTTTAGTAAACATGCCTCTTAATGAGTGTATGGATAAAGACTAAAAGATTTCTACATTAATATAATCCAGTGACAACTGCCAGGCACATTAGGAACAACTACAAACACTGCCCATTTAGAACCCATAGCAAACCCGCCGTATCATAACAGCACTACCAGGAGTCACAAAGCACAAGACCCTACCTATCAAAAGGCAACACTACAAATATTAAACCAATAAATTTCAGAGAACAACAATACATGACCTACTGGGGAAAGAGAACAAGTGGCAATGTCAAATAGAAATTACATAAACAGAATGCCTCAGCTCAGTTACACGTGCAGAACATAGACCGTCACCAAACAAGAAATCACAATGTAGAAACAGGAAGACATTAACTAAACTGGGAACCCCAAAAGCCCAACAACACTGTAGAAATAAAACTATAAATTAATTTCCTCTTGTACTAAACAAAGCGCAGACGTTAATGATGCACATTTCCCAGAGCTGGCATATTTCAGTTAGTAAATTCAATAAAGAGATATTTTTCTACCTTTTGTGCATTTTTTCAGTTGCAATTGCTCCAGCCACTTTCTTCTGGTTTCTTCGTGTCTTCTGCTAACTCTCCATCGTCTGCTGTCCATTTGTCCTTTCTTCACTCTTCTAGTTTTTTTCCATTCTCTCTCTACATCTGCTTTAACATACTAATCTTTCTCCTTTTGCTCTTTCCTCATTCCTATTTCATCCACTCAAATTTTACCCCGCCATCCTCAGTCCCCGCTTAATCTCCCAATATCCAGCCAATTGTAGATTTGTCTTCCCTCCCACACAAAATATTTTTTCCCTCTCCATTTCACTCTCCCAGCTCTATCCCATTCTAATCCTCCCCCAACATCAGCTCCCTTCTAGTTCCAACCCCACCCAGCATCCGCTCCCTTCTAGTCCCCGCATCAGCCCATTTCCAGTCCTAGCTCCCCCATCCGAGTCCCTCCATCAGCTCATTTCCAATTCCAGCCCCCATCAGCCCATTTCTAGTCCTTTCCTAGCCCCACCATCAGCCCATGTCAAATCCTAGCTCCCCTCCACTCAGCCCATTTCCAATCCAAGCCCCACATGAGCCTACTTCCAGTTCTAGCCCCTCCATGAGTCCATTTCAATCCAAGCCCCTCCATCAGCCCATTTCCTGTCCTAGCCCCCCCTCACTCAGCCCATTTCCAGTCCTAGCTCCCTCCCCTCACAGCCCATTTCCATTCCAAGCCCCCCTCCCCATCAGCGAGTTGGAGGTCAAGCCTTCCTTCCACTCAGCCCGTTTCCATTCCAAGCCCCCGTCCCCATCAGCTATTTGCAGTTCAAGCCCACCTTCCACTCAGCCCATTTCCAGTCCTAGCCACCCCCCCATAACCCATTACCAGTCCTAGCCCCCCATAGCCCATTACCAGTCCTAAGCCCCCCATAACCCATTACCAGTCCTAAGCCCATCAGCCCACTTCCAGTCCTAAGCACCCCCATCACCCCATTTTCAGTCTTAGCCCCCCCATAGCCCATTACGTCCTAACCCCCATCAGCCCATTTCAAGTCCTAGCTCCCCCATCAGAGTCCCTCCATCAGCTCATTTTCAATCCCAGCCTCCCATCAGCCCATTTCTAGTCCTTTCCTAGCCCCACCATCAGCCCATGTCAAATTCTAGCTCCCCTCCACTCAGCCCATTTCCAATCCAAGCCCCCCATGAGCCTACTTCCAGTTCTAGCCCCTCCATGAGTCCATTTCACTCCAAGCCCCCCCCCCAACAGCCCATTTCCAGTCCTATCCTAGCCCTCCATCAGCCCATTTCCTGTCCTAGTCCCCCCTCACTCAGCCCATTTCCATTCCAAGCCCCCTCCCCATCAGCTATTTGCAGTTTGTGATAAGGAAGCTTATCATAGCTCAGGAAGGAGCTATAGAAAAGGTGAAGTGACTCTGAACAAGCAACCTGTCAGTTCTGGTAGAAATAAGAAAACAGAATTTTCCCATAAAAGACTACCAATCCCAGAATGCACCAGGTTTCCAACAGCCATTAGAGGAGCTGAAGTGGGGAAACGTGTGTTCAATCAGGAGGGCTATGAGGTAATCCTTAAGCACTCATCTCAAAGGGCAGGGCCTGATTCAGCACAGCTGCGCTGTGCTAGGGTGGAGCACTCATCTAAGCAGAATAAAGGTAGAGTTTATTCTACAGAGAATCATCCTCAGTATAATCTTCATGATCAGCTTGGATATCCTCAGCTTGGACGTCTTCATTATCGGGAGGATCATCATCAGAAGCAGAAGCCAGAGCGGACGGACAGAGAGGGCAAGAAACCCTTTGGAAGAAAGAAGAGAAAAGCATTTGGGAGGTCTAAAGGAGTCCAGAGCAGTACGTATACTGGGAGGCATTCCAAAGGCCAGCATACACCATTGGACTGGGAAAAGCCAGAGGAATGGTGCTGCAGAGCTAGGAATCTCCAGACGGTACCTGTGAGGGAGATGGCTGCACTTGGAAGGGACCCTAAGACCCGTGCCAGAAGGTATGTGAAGAGAGATCCAGTGTCCAGGGATCTGGATTGGAAGGCTGGACATAAGAACTGGA
Source organism: Ichthyophis bannanicus (assembly GCA_033557465.1). Classification (NCBI taxonomy): domain Eukaryota; kingdom Metazoa; phylum Chordata; class Amphibia; order Gymnophiona; family Ichthyophiidae; genus Ichthyophis; species Ichthyophis bannanicus. The sequence goes on along the minus strand of CM066037.1, from coordinate 289,436,726 downwards.
CTACATACTGGCCAGGCTATTTAGAGAGGAACTCTAACAGCAATGGAAGCTCAGGTATGAACACTGACCTATGCCCTAGCTATACCCTTGAAAGACAGCAAGGAAACAAGTATTCTCCTGAGAGTACTGCATTGAGAAATTCCTCTGTGCCAATCCATGATATTGAACCCATGATTGTTGAAGAAGGGAGAGAGGTTATAGATTCAGGTTGTGAATACATGGATTGCTCTCTGTCCAAACTCCTTTGGTAATTTGCTGTTATAAAGATACAACAACCATCACAAAGAAATACAAACTTGTTCTTTAAATCTACTCAGAAAAGCTCCTGAGTAGGATTTGAGCCACGCTGTAGAAAGTAAGCCAGCTAAGGGGTTTCAGCTGGGTAACTGCTAGCAATTGAGCCTTACCTAATTGCTTGTGAGCTCTGAGGAAATCACTTCTGAGTCTATGTGTGAAGATATAAGAAGTTAACCTGAAAAGAACAGTTTTTCTCTTCTTTCTGGGTTTTGTTTATTGATTACAGCACTGCTAAGAAAATATTAGTTAGAGCCTACAGAAAAGACCAGTTTGTTACCAACCAGGTCTTTATTCTTTTGCTTTGATTGCCTGACAAGTTCAGCTGTTTCCTGATTTTGTTTTTTTTAAGTTTAACACTGAAAGCAAGTATCCTGTTTTATGTGCTACCAGGCATATCTGTGTTGGGAGAAATAACCCCATAAATAAATATCTTATTGGCTTTACACTCAAGCAAGCACAACTAATTATTGTGAATGGCTGTGTCTGGTGTGAATGGACTACATTTCCCACAATCCCTTGCAAAACATATTAATATATGCCTTTGCCAAGACTGTGAACATTCTCACCCAGGCACCCGTCTGACAAGTTCAAGCCCTCCTTCCATTCAGCCCATTACCAGTCCTAGCCCCCCCCCATAGCCCATTACCAGTCCTAACCCCCCCATAGCCCATTACCAGTCCTAAGCCCCCCATCAGCCCACTTCCAGTCCTAAGCCCCCCAACACCCCATTTTCAGTTTTAGCCCCCCCATAGCCCATTACCAGTCCTAACCCCCATCAACCCATTTCCAGTCTTAGCCTCCCCACAGCCCATTACCAGTCCTAAGCCCCCCATCAGCCCACTTCCAGTCCTAAGCCCCCCAACACCCCATTTTCAGTTTTAGCCCCCCCATAGCCCATTACCAGTCCTAACCCCCATCAACCCATTTCCAGTCTTAGCCTCCCCACAGCCCATTCCCAGTCCTAACCCCCCATAGCCCATTTCCAGTCCTACCCCCCCTTGGCCATTTTCATTCCTTTCCCCCCCTAGCCCATTTCCAGTCCTAGCCCCCCCATAGCCCATTACCAGTCCTAAGCCCCCCATCAGCCTACTTCCAGTCCTAAGCCCCCAACACCCCATTTTCAGTCTTAGCCTCCCCCCATAGCCCATTACCAGTCCTAACCCCCATCAACCCATTTACAGTCTTAGCCTCCCCACAGCCCATTCCCAGCCCTAACCCCCCCATAGCCCATTTCCAGACCTAGCCCCCCATAGCCCATTACCAGTCCTAAGCCCCCCATCAGCCTACTTCCAGTCCTAAGCCCCCCAACACCCCATTTTCAGTCTTAGCCTCCCCCCATAGCCCATTACCAGTCCTAACCCCCATCAACCCATTTCCAGTCTTAGCCTCCCCACAGCCCATTCCCAGTCCTAACCCCCCCCCCATAGCCCATTTCCAGTCCTAATCCCCCTCCCCCCATCAACCCACTTCTAGTCTTAACCCCCCCCCATAGCTCATTACCAGTCCTAACCCCCCTCCCCCCATCAGCTCTGATAGATTAAAAAAAAAAAAAACCGGCTGCTGCTGCCGTTGCCGCCGTGGCAGCGGCAGAATCAAATGTCCCGCCACGGGGCCTCGCCTGCCTGGCAGAGCCTCCCTTCACCATCAGCTCCCGAGTCCCTCCCAATGCGTGGGCTTTCAGAGCCGCGAGAGTTTCCCTTTCTTCTCGCGGCTCTGTTAATCCCGCCGGAGCTGATGGGATTTCCCATCAGCCCCGGCGGGATTAACAGAGCTGCGAGAGGTCAGAGAAGCTCTCGTGGTTCTGAAAGCCTGTGCATTGGGAGGGACTCAGGAGCTGATGGTGAAGGGAGGCTCTGCCGGGCAGGCGGGGCCCTGCGGCGGGACATTTGATTCTGCCGCTGCCACGGCGGCAGCAGCAGCCGGTTGTTTTTTTTCTACTTGTGCTAATGAAGAATGTTTTTTTGCGCGGGGCCCCCTGAAACGCGGGGCCCTGTGCAAAAAACATTCTTGCTCAATGGACGGGCCGACCCTGTACAAGCCATATTAGATATGAGATGCATTCACAATCCACTCTTTTATTTGGTGGAATGGAAAGTCTATGGACCTGAAGACCGTAGTAGAGAGCCTGTCAGAAATGTTCATATGCTACAGCTAAGGGCCACTCTGCCAAAATATGGGCAATCGCTACTTTCTCTCTTTAATTTCACCCTCAGTCCTCAGGCAAAAAGCATTACAGAACTGAAACATAAACACAAACTTATAAAAAAACATCAAAAATAACCAAAAAAGAAAAAAATATGACAAAAGGGGAAAGAGCTTACCCAAACTCTGAACTTAAGGGTGCAAGATACTTAAAACAGCAATAACTTCCTTCAGCTATTTTATTCTAATTTTATTTTATTCAAAAAGGTAATAAAAAATACCAGTGAAAATTGTTTCCAAAAAATAAATTTTTAAAATATTAAAGAAATAAAATGATACCTCTCCCATAGGGGCAACATGAGAAAAGCCCTTGTAAACCCAGAATCACTCTTCTGCAACAAACAGGAACAAAGCAGACAGTGCCAGTGATGCTAAGGGGAGTGCGTGATCAAGCAAAATCAGAATCAGCCACCATTAGCTTAATAGCAATAGCAGTCTTTTTTTTTATTTTAATATTTATTAATTATACATAAACATCAAGAACAATTCTTGAAGTAGAAAGTGATACAAAGGTATAATAATCAGCAGATATATAAAAAAATATATAAACCTAAGACCTCTGGTAGTCCACATAATGCGGGGAGAGAGAAAAACATTGCTTACCAGAGTAGGAGAAAAAACTCTGGCAGCCCTAAAGAAAATTCTTAACAATTCAACGTAAAAGGAAATACAAGATCAACCCTGAGTACACAGGCTGTAACATGAGAGAGTTTGGTTAAATATCACGGAGTCTAAACATTATCCTGCAATTTAGCATTAATAAAGGACGCAAGATCAGCCGGTTGGCAAAATATATATCTAACCGACTTATAAATCACTAAACACTTAAAGGGAAATCTTAAGAAGAATGAATCCCCAATCTGCTGAACCACAGATTTATGAAGAAGAAAAAGCCATCTCCTCCTCTGTGTTTCCTTAGATATATCTGGAAACATTGAAATGGATAGGCCATAGAAGGTCTCCAACCTCTTTTTAAAAAACATTTTTAACAGCCATTCCTTATCAGTGGCAAGTGCACAAATGACCAACAGAGTAGCTGGGACACATGTCCCTGGATCAGAGTTCTTTAACAAATCTGAAATATTTAGAACATCCATCTTTGCAAGTTCTTCAGAGTCCACTGGTTCTTTCTTCCCCTGAGGTAGATAATAAACCCTAGACAAGGGTTACGCAGGCACTTTAAGGATTTCTTGTAGATATTGCTGGAACATATCCAGGGCAGAAATGCCCTTCGTTTTAGGAAAATTTAAGATCCTTAAGTTCGCAGCTCTAGCAGCATTTTCCAAGGTTTCCAACTTGCTCTTAAGTGCCACATTATCTTTAACCAATGTAGAAGTCAAATCAGATAATGTTGCCACTTGATTGCTGTGTTCTTCCACTTGAGACTTAACGCCAACATTCACATTCTCCAAGAATATAATTTTTTCAGAGTTATGAATTTGTACAGATAAAACTCTGGTCTGACTTTGAACAGCTATCGATAAAGAAGTAATGGCTTCCCATATAGACTCGAGTGTGAAAACCTTCGGCCTCGAAGAAGTAGGAAACACAGGAGTCTAAGTCAACATAGAAGTAGAAGGAGGAACAAAAGCCTCACGTAGTGCAGCAGGAACTGTCAAGTCCTCCGTGGTACGTTGTGTGCCTGAAAGCCTCCCGATATCACGGGGAGGGGGAGGGGGGAGCTGGACTCCGAGCAAGGCTGTCTCCCCTCTGACGGTGTCTCCACCCCCGCCCTCCGGAGGGGGGGGGCGCCGAAACCTCCAAGCTCTCAGCCAGTACTGCAGGGCACAGCGGAAGCTCTCTCTCAACAGGAGACAATGATACCTCCAACTCCGCGGGCAACGAAATATTCTCCTCAGCCACCGTCACTCCAGCGGAGCGGATTTCCTGCTTCTGTGCCTGCGTTAATAGCACAAATTGGTCCATAGGACTGCGGAAGGTAGCTGGGGGTCCGAGGGGAAGACCCGAAGCTTACCCTTGCATTTGGGCATTACTACCAAACGCTCAACTCGAGGGCCATCTTGAAACACCCTCTCCCCAGCAATAGCAGTCTTAAACAACTTTTTATAAATTATGTTTAGTATGGAATCTAAAATATACTTGCCACCTAAGAATTTCCACAGCATTTTACAATCTGCAGTTGTTGCCTAGATAGACTATTGCAGCTCATTATATTTGGGTGCCCCTGTTTGTTATTTGTGTGCTGCAGGTGATTCAAAACTGCAGCTAGAATAACAAGCTGTAACAGATACGGTCATATTAGCCCATATCTAGGGTTGCTGCACTGTCTGCCAGTCCTTTGGCATGTGAAATTTAAAGTTATTATTCTATTGTTCCAGGTGTTGCATAATGAGACCCTTCATACATTCAGGCCCTTGTAGTTCCTCATGCATCCGCGAAATCTCTGCAATCAATGAGTACAGGTTTCTTATCCATTCCTTATGGGACAACGGACATATTTGTCTGTCACGCATGATGAGTTGCTGGCCCTCATTTGTGGAATATGCTGCTAGTCAAAATCTATCTAGTACAGGATTTTTTCTTAAGAGTTTTGTAAAAAAAAAAAAAGTCAAAGCATATTTGTTCTAGCATTTTCTGGTTATATTTTTTTTTCTTCATTTAAATGTCTCATATGACGTGTGTCTTTTGATTTTATGTTTTGTTTTGTTTTTTTGTATGTTGATGATAATCGGTTTTAGACAAATGTTTTTGGATTAGCAGACTATAAAGCTGTTGAAATACTCAGGAAGTTATTTTAGAAGCCTAATTTGCAATTTCCACATGGACAGTTTGACACTTTACACATGGAAATGGCGATTTTAGAAAAGGCTAAATTTACACATGGATTTCTATAGCATGTAGAAATTGCAAGGAATCGTGTTGCGGGCATGATTTCGATGTGGCCTGGATAGGTCAAAAATTTACATATATATTCCCCATTTCATATAGCAAATGCATATGCATGACCAAAATTGTCCATGTCAGGATTTACATGTATTTATTTATTTAATTATTATGCTTTTTCAGTAGAAGTTTAAAACAAGCTACCTTCAGGTACCGGTATTTCACTGTCCCTAGAGGTTTTGCAATTTAAGTTTGTACCTAAGGCAATGGAGTGTCTGTGGCATTTGAAATGTGGCCTTTCCAGTCCCAGGCCACTGCTCTAACAACTAAGCTACTCCTCCAAATCTGCTCCCTGCACATATAGATTTTTCAAAAGTGCTCCCTTTGACCAGCCCTTCACAGAAGGTTATCCTCTTTAATCCTCTGTTTATTTCCATCTCCTACCTGAAATTAAATAAAAATGGCACCGTAGTTAAATGCAACATTTATACATATTTGTTCGCAAAATACCAGCTTACACATTTAAGTTACATGTGAAATTTGCTGAGTTGCTACATTGAATTTTCCCACATGTAGATTTGCAAAATGGTTCCTCCCGCTCTTCGTATCGGCAAATACATTCATACTCCTACACATTCTTAAATGTATGTTAGAAAAGGCTCCATGTTTGTTACAGCCTTTTCAGAAACACTAGCAAAATTGTGTACATCCCGACCTGGATCTCCTCAATTCCGATCTCCATATGCCTTCTCATGTAAAAGCTTGTACTTTCTGTCAAAGCTGCTTCAATGACAACTTGACCATCACATTTCAAAAGAACAAACTTGTTATATTGCCTTCGCTTTTGAACAGTTCAATAAAGTTTTGTTTTATTCAAAGCGTCAATCTAAGATGAAAAGGAAATAAATTCCGAAACACACACAAGTTCAATTATAATATGTATAATGTCTATGGCTCTCAGTAACATATTGTATATAGTTTAAAAAACCTATGTAAATAGTTTTGACACAGTTGCATTGTTACCTGTACATAGTTAAAGTACCGTTCTATGTAAAAGTATACAGAAGTATACAAAATTTTTAACCGTTCCCATGATCTCTGGAAGGGGCGGTATAGAAGAAATAGATAAATAAATAAATAAAAATAACTGTCTTTGGAAGCTGTTATCTACATGTGTAGATCCGCAGTATGCACGGTTTCCAAAGGGGTGTGTGTTCTGTATGCCAAATAAGTATGCACATACTTCTGATTTTGCAAAAACAATACACGCATACTGCAAAAAAAAAAGGATTTCTGCATTTACAACTGCTTCGAGGCAGGCATAAGTGTAAGCTAATGGCTCATTTGCATTTGGGATTTGAGAGGACAATTGCTAATGGCTCATTTGCACTTGGGAATTGAGAGGACAATTGCTGTTTTAAAATTGCCTCAGAAATTCAAAAAAGGTTTTCACTCAACTCCTTAGTTGACGTTTCCTGCCAGCATTGAAGAATGACCCTGTGAAACTATGCCCTCCACCCATGAGTTGGAAAGATGGCAGTAATCAAAGGAGGAATCTTCCTTCCACGATGCCTACACTGGTAAGGTCTTTATTTTCCCCTATTCATAATAATCGAGGAACAAATATTTTGTAATTTTTAAATTTTAATAGGCATTTATATTTCCATTTTACCTGGATCAAACTGGGTTCAAGGCGGATTACAATTATTCGGACTACATATTAGTAACAAGTAGGGAAACATGTAGCGCATGGGTTCGTGGAATTCTTTCTATCGAAGAATGTTGTGTGTGTTGGCATCTCACAGCCATGTGTTTGTGTCTTCGTTGCCTGGGTATGTGTGTTTGGCATGTTTCCAGTCATGTGTTTTTATCTTCATTGTTTGTGTGTGTTTTACATGCCCACAGCCTTGTGTCTGTGTCTTTGTTGCCTGTGTGTATGCGTGACTTATCTCCGGAACCCTCAGTGCAATTTGACCCATTCAGACTCTGTATCTTTTACCAGTTTTTCCCACATGCCAAGATTCATCCTGTCCTGCTAAATTTTCAGTGATTTTGCCCCCAGACAGACAGACAGACCACCCCTTTTATATAATTCTTTCCAGTTTCTGTTGAGTTGGGAAGAATAAAAAAGTACTTTTTCACTGTATTGGAGGGTTTGATTTTAATTAGAATATCTATTTTTAAAAAACCCACCACTATAAGACCTTGAATAAATCACATCTTAGCAGACTCGGTATTACCAACCTGTCCCTGCGCCACCATCTCAAAGAAGCAAATTTTAAGGAAACTCCAGATAACTAAACTGTAATCTCAGATCACTAACTAATGATGCCACCTTCTTACCCAAAGTGATTTTTCAAGTAAGGGAAACCATAGATTCCTTATTCATACATTTCTCTAAAATAAAGCCTGTGAGAAAAATAATTTTGCAGAAACAAAATGGAAATTGCTACAATATCCCTTCACATCCAGTGCACATTCTCAGCTTTAATTTGTAATGGAGCATAGCAACTTCCTCTCGAGCAAAGATGCTATATGGTTGATAGCTTTACTCTAGCATTTGAAAGAGGATCTGTTTGAATCAGACAGCTCCCAGTGTGAGGTGAATTCTGATTTCTCCTTGGGAAGCCCACCTTGAAGTCGGTCTGTGTTAACTGACTCTGCTGTATTCATCAAATCTAATTTATCAATCTTGGGACCATCATTGTAAGCTAAGCTGCTCATTTAGCAAGTCAGCTAAATGAGCAGCTGACTTGCTAAATACAAGTGGCCCTATCCAGTCAGGACAAGTCAAATTTATCCATATAGTGGCTGAATTTTACTGCTTAAGGAATACATTTCCAGCTCTGCCCTTGGCCTACTCAAAATGTTGCCCCCTTTTTGTATTGAAGAACTCAGTGTACTGATTTTTGTACAGACAAAACTTGTCCATATAGGCCCAGGGGAACAGTAAAGGAAAAAAAAAAACCCTTATGCAGTCATTACTGCATAAGGGCTTTTATGTATTGATCCCAATAAGTTACTTCATCTCTCTTTTCTATGCTTTTTTCTTCCTTTCTGTCCCAGGCACACCAGCTAACTAAGAACAGAACATGGGCCCAGCAAGTTGATGGCTTGTTGACTCAGCTGACAGAAAAATTTCTCATTGATGAAAATCACAAGGCAGGAGCCTAGTCTGAAGGATTCTGTCATTTTACACCTACCACCTTACAATGTCAAAGAGTAAAAGGGTGCAAACTCTACTTTTTGCCATGTATTTTATTATACCTTCTCTCTTTGGTCAACCGATCAAGGATTGAAGATGCAAACTCTGGTTCTACAGTGCTCATTGTGACCCATGATGACAAATATCACCACCTTTACTGGAAAGCTAGGCAGCTTGAAGTCCTCTGCATATGTTAGTCCTCAGTTTCAAACAAATACAGACTTTTTAACTGTTTTGTCTATTATGCTGACATGGGGTATGTTAGGCTTCATCTGTGGCACTGTTCAAATCCAGGCTGAAAACTCATTTCCATATCATCCTGCTAGATCACTTCAGACAAATGGGTTGTGTTCCCCTACCAACAGATTGGTGGAGACAAAGAACCAATGAAAAGCCTAGGTTTCAATGACATCACCCCATGCCTCTATTCGTCTCAGCCACCAGAGGTCCCTTCAGTATTTCTTTGTCTCCAGCAGATAGTGGATGGATTTTCTCTTCTCTGAAGAAAATCTGAGGATTGAGGAGAGGTAGCTATAGGAGGAGGGAAAATTGGTTCAGCTCCATCATGATAAAAGCCTGTTTAGCAACCACAATTTCCCGCTCACCCTACTAGACCAGTCCAGACGAGTTCCCCAGCCAACAGCTGATGTAGAAAGAGAACCAATCAAAGTGTCGGCTAGGCCCCTCTCTGGCTGTAACCCACTACCCCCTAGAGGTCAGCTTCAGTTTTTCTCTGTCTCCAGCAGTTGATGGATGTTAAATTTCTCTCCTGACGGATCCTTGGAGGAGGTTCTTTCAGTGCAGGCTTGTTTGGTCCTTCTGGCCGGTTATCTCCAGGATTCACTCGAGGTGGTGTTCCTGGTATCATGAGGGTTCACTCTTGGTCATGAGGATCAGTTGAGTACCTCAGTAGAAAGGAGGGGCAGCTTCATCGCTCAGCAACAGTATGCTCTGTAAAACACATCTTCCTGCCTCACCAGCCCTCAGTTTTTAATTAAAAAAAAAATGAATGCCTTTGGGGCCTGACCGGGGAGTGTGGTGCTTACATGGTGCCTGACCGGACTGGGCAACTGGCTGTCGTACGGATCAGTTCCCGCAGTGAGTGTTTCTCTAGTTGAGCTCTCCCCTCCCGATATACGGCTCTGTTACGGCACAGGAGGTTGGAATCTCAGGGCTTTTCTGTTCCCCTCCCCTTCTCCCCTCCCACTGATGCTGGGGTCGGGCGGGGGGACCTATCCTTTAAAGACTCACCTTTTCCAGTTGGCTTATGACCACATAACATAATGAAGGACTCTCATAATGCTGGCCTCTCCACTTACATGGACTATACCTTGATTCCTGCTATACAACATGTGCTTAGCTCTCCATCCTCTCTCTACTTCCCCTGTCCCTTCCCCTTCTCTCCCTTACACCCTTTCCCTTTTGTTGGCACATTTTGCATGTTAATAGTTATCTGCCTCTGTTACCTAGATTTGCTGTTTATGCCTGTTCTATGTAAAGTTGCTTGACTGTTCACATTTCCTGTAAACCGCTCTGATACTAAATAGTGTGGTATATAAAAGCTAATAAATAAATATCGGAGCCATGTGGTGATTGCCACCTGTTTAGCAGTGTTAAGGAGAATCGCTCTTCCCGTTGCTGAGACACTGCCTCGCGGACAGCTTTCTCAGCCCTCCCAGCCTTGCTTGATATCCTTACCAGTACGATCACCACTGCAGCTCCAAAGCTAAGAGGCAGGAGGACACTCATCTGTAAACGTGGCCACATTTTCCGCCGTTTCTCTGACAATGTGGGCAGCGCCATTTTGGAGTCTGTTCCGCATAGCGTGCACCATTTTCTTGTGGGGAATTCATGACCTCTGCTCTCACACGCTGCCTCGACTGTGGCTGTAAGCAACGCCACCTTAAGGACCAAATGTGTGCCGCTTGTTCAGCGGATGGCCACCTCCCTAATGGCAGGTCAGGATGCTCAGAGTGTAGGGGAGCTCAGTCTCTGTTAGCGCAAGGCAGCCTACGGATAGCAAGGGGCCTGATGCAACACCTCCAATTTTAACTTTAGAGGGTCAGTCAGGGACGCAAGCAGGCTGTTCCTTGAGGCAGCCAGAGGCTAATGGTCAGTTTATGTAGTTTTTCACCCAAGCTTGGGAATTCTGGCAGTCTGGTACCCTTAATTTGTCAGAGAAGTCTCCCTTCCTGGTAACTGAGCAGGGATCCATGCCCAGAAAATGATCCAGGAATGAGCAGCAACCCCAGGATCGGCACTCTGGTGGAGGGGGTCCTGTCTGATGCCGGGGAAGTTCTCTCAGGTCCTCTGAGCATCAGTAGCACTTCGGAGCAAGAGGAGGGAGAACTCTCCCCCTTGGAGGGTGAACAGGATGACGGACAGGATCTGCAGCTGTTTGGTAGGGATCAGCTTCCTGCTTTGATTGCACAGATTGTGGAATCTCTTCATCTCACGGATTCTATGATAACAGCTGCGGAGGGTGCACAGCCAGATCCCATTATTGTGGGCATCCAAAAGCCTTCCAGGACTTTCCCCTTTCCGGCAGAGTTTCAGCAAATGGTCTCCATTGAGTGGGATTCTCTGGAGGCCTCACTGCTCTCTTCGCAGCGGTTAGGTCATATTTACGCCTGGACCCCAGCGGACATCCACAGGTGGCTTCGTTTTCCTAAGGTGGATGCCTTAGTATCTGCTGTCACCAAGAACACAACTATTCCAGTGGAAAGAGGCACAGCTCTAAAGGATCAGCTGGACCACAAGGTGGAGAGTCTGCTGAAGACAGCCTTCACTTCCTCATCCCTCGCCTTACAGGCCTCCTCGTAACGGGGCTTGGCTACTCGTGCCTTATTGCAGTGGCTCCAACTGCTGCTGGATGACCTCGCCCTTGCATGCCTGGAATCGGCCACCCCCTTTCTTGCGGATGCCCTTTACGATCTCTTCCGGCTTGCTGCTCGTTCTATAGCCGCTGTGACAGTGGCACGTCATTGGCTCTGGAAGCTTTTGGGAGGCTCCATCACACATGCTTGCCTGCCTTTTCACCTACCATGGTGCCATCTTCTCCAATCTTCATTTTCCATAGAGCCCCTAGAACGTTTTCCTGCACCATCGGAAAAGGTTTTTGCTTTTACCCCCTTTGGGGTTCTCTCTTCATCTAGTTTTCACCATCTCTCATTGATGGCATCAGCCCCGGTGCTATTGCTTTCATTTTCCATGTTTTTGTTCCTTCTTTCATGTTTTCCCGTGGCTGGCACCATTGAGCTGTTTGACCTTGCCATGGCCAGATTCCCGGACATGTCCCAGAATCTAGCAAGCAAGTTTAAAAAGTGCACCAAGTATGCCCAGACCATCTTGATTATGGATGGCACAATTGGTGCCTTCAATCCCTGGCCCCGAACACCAACCCGCCTCTTGTAACCTGTGCTTGCAGATGACAAGAAGGGTTCTGAAGAGTCAGGAGAAGCAGCGGGAATCCCTATTCAAACTGACGGATTCTGCGTCTTCGACCCCGGAATCAACTCCAGTGTCCTCGGGTACTGCAGAGGCATTGGCATCAATGAAGCCCGAACAGACTTGGAGCTGAGGGGCTCTAGTGCCCTGGAGCAAAGGATCTCCATCTTGAAGGACTACCAAAAGGGACTGCTAATGCTGGAAGGAAATCTGCGCTTGTAAGTATTTACTTTTGAGAAATTCTCTAAATTATGGAGAAAAGGGAATTCTTTGGGTTAAAGCTGATAAATCTGTGTATTTTAGAATCCAGTGTGTGTATTAACTCTGTCAGGGCTTAGTATTTATTTATTTAACATTTCTTATATACTGCCTTTCATGATATCAAGGCGGTTTACATTGGACAAACTGAAATTACATTGAACAGGGCATTATAACTTGGAGATAACTATTTACAGGGAACATGGGCAATGGAGGGTTAAGTGGCTTGCCCAAGACCACAAGGAGCACCTGTGGGACTAGAAACCCCAGTCCTTCCAGCCCACGTTTGCTGTCCTCTAGTGGGATTTGAACCCCTGACCTTCCAGCCTGAGGTAACTTGCCCCAACCACTAGGCCACTCCTCCCTCCAGAGAGTACCACCAGAGAGCTTTCATTTAAATTTAAACTCAGTCAGGACTTGGTATCATCAGAGAGTTTTTAATTTAAATCATATCAGAGTATAGCTTAGCATAGAAGGAAGAATAGGGTAAATATTTGTTGAGTAGAAAGAAAGAAATTGTTTCTAGAGACCTTTACAAAGAGGCCTTCCAGTTAGGAGGCAAGAGATCTGTGAAATTGTTTTAAATAGGTGTTAAAGTCAAGTGATAGATCAAAGGGGCAATTTAAAAGGCTCCATCTATCAAATCTTGGGCTGTGTGAATCACCCAGGAAATTGTTAAGAGCTTACCTTAGAAGCACAGGTCAGGGCACTGTGTAACAAGCCAGCTTTTACTAAGTGTTCTTTCCCTCTGGCCCTCCCTGACTCCCACCCACCCCAGGCATAATCTTGGCTTTATAGGCTCTTAAACATATTAAAGGGGAAGAGGTGGTCAAATTCATTTTCAGGTTCATCTGGTTATCCTCACCAGGAATAGATTAATTAAGGCCCTAAAATTAATTAATCTTGAGGTGAATAAAGTCCCTTAAACCTATTAGGTGTAGTATTCAGTACTAGTATCCCTAGCAACTTTAAGTAAACAAAATAAACAGCTAAACAAATCCTTAAAACTAAGATACAGACAGCAGCCCATCAGTGAGATGGGGGCTATCCAGTCTTTTGCATTGAGTGACACATGTACGATTTTCTCCCATTTGGTGAGGGGTCTTACGTGTGCACTAGGTGCAAGGAGCTCTTTACCAACAGGGGATGAATCTGATCTCTGAAAGCTAGAGTAGCAGACTTGGAGGACATAAAGAAGACAGAGAAGTATATAGACGAGATCTACAGGGACATCGAACTGAAGTCCCATCTCCAGTCTTGCAGCCTCTCAGTTGCCATGGAGGAGAGAGGTCACAGGAAAAGAAAGCATCATCTTGGTGTGGCAGGAAGTGATCCTGTAGCAAGGACCTGTCCTCCAGGTGATGTAAAACGCTCTCGCACTGATGTGGTTTCTCCAGGGACTTGTGCCCATGACTGAAGGGTTAGTTTGGCCGTTATAGTTGGCAATTCGATCATTATGCATTTAGATAGCTGGGTAGCTGGTGGACATGAGGATCACTTGGTAACATGCGTGCCTGGTGCAAAGGTAGTGGACTTCACGCACCACCTAGAAAAGGTTTTAGATAGTGCTGCAGAGGAGGCAAATTTAGTTTTTTAAGTAGGAAGTTGAAATCCAGAACTTGCAATGTAGCATTCTCTGAAATGCTTCCTGATGCACGTGCAGGACCCAAAAGGCAGGCAGAACTCCGGAGTCTCAATGCTTGGATGAGACTGTGGTGCAAGGAACAGCATTTTGGATTTGTTAGGAACCGGGCAGTATTCTTGGGAAGGGAAGGGCTTTTCCGAAAGGATGGGCTCCATCTTAATTGGGATGGAACCAGGCTGCTGGCATTAACCTTTAAAAAGGAGATAAAGCAGCTTTTAAACTAGATAATAGGTGAAAGCCGACAGTCACCCAAGAGCGCATGGTTTGGAAAGATGTATCCTTTAAGGATACTAGCAAAAGAGGAAAGTTAGCGCATCCTGACAGAGAGGTTCCAATAAAGATAAAAGTAACCCAGATGCCCGAAAGTACAGAGCAGACAGAGCTGAAAGCATGTAAATAGTTCCTGTCCATGAAGACTCCCCAGTCCCCATGGACAAAATTATTTATATTAACCACTTATACCCTTGTTATGTTTTTCTGTGTAATCAGTTGTAATGTACTGCTGTGTTATGTTCTCTGTAAACCGTCTTGAATTGTAGAAAGACAGTATATAAAAACTGTTAAATAAAATAAATTCCAAATTATTCCTATTTATCATCTGATAACTGGATTAATATGAATAAAATACAACCTCTAAAATGCATGCATGTAAATGCTAGAAGTCTAACATATAAGATGGAAGAGCTAGAATATATAGCACTAAATGAAAGGTTAGATATGATTGGAATCTCAGAGACCTGATGGAAGGAGGACAACCAATGGGACACTGTGATACCAGGGTACAAACTACTGTATATCACAATAGAGTAGATTAAATTGGTGAAGGGGTTGCGGTCTGTTAGAGAAGGCACTGAGTCACAGGATAAAGTATTGCAGGAAACAAAATATACTGTAGAATCTATGGATAGAATGAACAAATGGATGATGAAATGCTCAAGAAATTAAGGAAGCTAGCAAAAGTTACAACACAGTATTAATAGGTGATTTCAATTACTCCAGTATCGACTTGGTCAGTGTCACAGCAGGACATGCTAGGGAGATAAAGTTTCTAGATGAAATAAGTGACTGCTTCTTGGAGCAGCTGGTTCATGAACCAACAAGAGGGGAAACTGTTTTGGTCCTAGTCCTTAGTGGAACACAGGATCTGGGGCCACTTGGCAATAGTGATCATAGCATGATCACATTTGAGTTATTAAATGGAAGAAGGATGGCAAGGAAATCCACAGTACTGCCTTTTAACTTTCAAAAGGGAGACTGTGATAAAATGAGGAAAATTGGTTAAGAAAAACTGAAAGAAGCAGTTGCAAAGGTTAAAGATTTACGTCATGCATGGAAGTAGTTTAAAAATACTATCTTTGAAGCCCAGACCAGATGTATTCCATGCTTTAAAAAATGTGGAAGGAAGGCCAAAAAACTGCCAGCATGGTTTAAAGGTGAGGTTGGAGAGGCTGTTGTGGCCAAAATAGCATCTTTTAGTAACCGTGGTAGATCGGACCCAGCGCCCACCCCTCCAGATCATCAACCACCCTCTTTTTTCCCCCAACAAAATACACAAAGAACTTCTTCATGGGAAACCAACTGGTCGCAGCTTTATTATATTTGTAAACAATTGAACATTACAAACCAGAACAATCCTCTTAACAATCTCCCAACAGCGGAGCAATGCCTCACCAGCCATACAATTAGCAAAGTGACCACGTATCCGCTTCGGCCGTGTCCTACCACCGGCCAACTTCCTACCGCCCTTTCCCCGACCTCGCCATGTGAATAGCAAAGGCCAGCCAGGGCTTATCCGGGTCGGGGGCACCCCGCCCACATATGTCCTAAAGGCTCCGGACCCCGGAGACCTCCGGGATTCCGCCACCGGCACAGGTAACATTAATGTTCCTGTGCCGCTCCCCCCCCCCCCCCCACTTTCAAGCTGCGACCAGTCAACCCCCCGCTGCGCTACCCATTCCAAGGCCTCCTGCCAGTCATTTAAAAGCAAATCGACACCCACAGGGGACAGATTACACCATCCTGCCGGTACAACCCAGCACAAGTAAACTCCACCCATAGATGTAAAACCTGAATCCCACCCTGCTCACATATCCAGCGCCCAATCTGTCAATTTATTTTTGTAAGACCCAGCGACCAACACCGCTGGGACTTGCAAGCAGGCCTTGGAATAATATCAGACCAAATTAATACAACCCCCGGGAACGTGCGCAGCACAATCGCCAAATCCCTCTTCACTGCTCTGATGAGCTGCTTGTATGTCCATACTATTAGGTCATTCCTACCTAGATGTAACAGTAACAGCTGCGGCTTGGGCTGTACTCGATCATGGTGCCGTAGCAAAGGCATGAGCTGTGTCCACCGCAGCCCTCACTCGCCCAGCCATAGAATCGACACCCGAGCCGGATCAAGTCCCAGATTAGGCCCCAATGACCTCACAGCCGCTCGCCGACCAGCCCAGAAAACGAATGAATGCCCAATCAGCCAACAACTCTGAGCATTCCTGACCTCATCTGCAAAAGAAAATAACAGTCAATCCCCGAAATAAGTGCCCTCTCCTGCCCCTCATAAACGAACATAACCCTGGAACGCCCGAGACCACCATCTCCCAATATTCTGTATTTCCTGCTCCGACAATCCTGCCGCAGCAGCACTGGTTGCCGCACCTATGCGAAAGGAATGTGCAGCAAACTGCTCCGAGCATTCACCCACGAACCGAAGTGCCATCCTCAGTACTGCCGACACTTGAAAACATGTCAACAGCTGCCCATTCTCATGCAGGAACAAACCTCCCTACACCGCCGGGCGCACCCGCAAGTACTCCCGCATCGCAGCTACCGGGCACGTGGCTAATCCACCAATTCTGCTCAGCCGCACCCACAAACCTTTCCTTTGCTGGTCCGTCTTAGATTTTGCCAATAAAACTCTTAACTGACCCCTTTCCAGGCAAACGTTGCCGCTGCACAATCCCGACCACCCCTGCCCTGTTCAAGTTCGGCACCAATTCCCCCATCCGAAAGGCACCGAAAAATGCAAGGCTAAAGACCGCCTGAAATAGCACCGCCTCATACGGGGACGCAGCCACCTCCAGCAACGCCTTGCATAACCGCACCAATAACTCATGCGTTATCGGCCTCCGAGCATCCGGAGGCAAAGGCGCTACCCTCCCCCACCCTTTTAGCAGCTTACGGGCAAGGAATCCCTCAACCGGGAAGTCCCAACCCACTGCTTTTGCGAAAAATGCAAAGCACGCTAAGTGGCTGCGCACCGAAGATCAAGCCAACCCATACACTTTAGCCCAAGCTACATATTGGCCAATCAACTGGTCGGTCACCGCCCCACCCTGCCACCCACAGCCTTCAAGAAAGGCCACTACTTTTGCACATCCTCGCAGATACGCTGCCCAAGTTCCACCAGAGACTGATCTCCGCAGCAAGTCCTTCATCACGGGTGGCCAAGACTCCATAACTTCCACGGGACCCTGCATCCTTCCGCATCCGCTTCTGGCGCCAGCCTCCGAAATTGCTCACACTTGAAACGGGAAAGAGCATCAGCAATTTCATTAGTGTGTCCCGGTATATGTCTAGCCCTTATGGACACATTCAAACGTAAGCATGCTAACACCACCTCCCTCATCAGGTTCGCCACCTGCACGTAACGCGGCGTGTAATTATTCACCACACTTACCAGCACCGCATTATCGCACCACCATACCACCCTTCGATTGCGAAATCTATCAGGCCACAATTCCAAAGCCACTAACATGGGAAACAACTCTAAGAACGTTATGTTACTGGTGAGCCGAGACTCGTGCCATGCTTGAGGCCACCGCTCCGCACACCACGACCCTCCGAAATAAATACCCAAACCTATGCCCCCCGCTGCATCCATGTGCAATTGCAAATCCATACTAGTAAGCTCTGCCTCCATCAGCACTGTAGTCCCATTAAATTCTTCGAGAAAGACCTCCCATATCCTCAAATCCGCCCTGATCGTCTTCAAGACCCTAATATGGTGAGGCGGCTTACGAACTCCCGCAGTAGATGCCGCTAACTGACACAAGAAAACCCTCCTCATTGGGATCACCCGACAAGCAAAATTCACCGATCCTATCAACGCTTGCATCTCCTTCAATGTTAATTTTGATGACGTGAGAATATTGGCCACCAACACGCGCAATCTCCTAACTTTCTCTTGCGGAAGATGCGCCACCATTAATTCGTAATCCAGCTCTACCCCTAGAAATGTGATCCTCATAGCAGGGCCCTCTCACTTGCCTTCCGCCAGAGGCACTCCCAATTCCTGCGACAATTCTACAAAACGTTCCAACACCTCACGGCACTCCTCAGATTGCGCCGACCCAACAAACAGAAAATCATCCAAATAGTGCACAACATTCGCACTACCCACCTTGCGCTCTACCGCCCACTGCAGGAAGGTACTGAATTTCTCGAAATAGGCACAAGAAACTGCACAGCCCATTGGCATGCATTTATCAAAATAAATTCCGTCTTCAAAACGAAAACCTAATAGATAAAAGGAGGCCAGGTGCACAGGTAACAGCCTAAATGCCGATTCAATATCCACTTTGGCCATTTCAGCCCGAGGACCTGCTTTCCTCACCAACTCGACCGCCCTATCGAATGACGCGTATCGGAGGGTACACAATTCCCGCGGGATGTGGTCATTAACCGACTCACCTAGGGGCCAGGACAAGTTGTGGATCAACCGGAATTTCCTGGGCTCTTTAGGTATTATTCCTAATGGTGAGCCCACCATCCTCGCGAATGGCTGCACTTTAAAGGGGCCCGCTACTCTCCCTAGCTTCAACTCCACTGCTAACTTCTCCCTCACAATCAGTGCGAAGCGCTGCACCGAAAGGGAATTCCTCGACCCCCGCCCCTTCTACCTGCCCACAAACTGGAATCACAAAACAAAACTCAAGTACAAAACCTCCCTATCCTGTCGCCTAGGGTATTGGCCCAGCCACCCATTTAACACATCCACCCTAATCGGAGAGGGGGGCAAGGCCAAATAACTCATTGCTTTGCGACCGACACAGGGGCCAGAGAGCCCCCTTTTTAAGACACTTTGCGGTAGGGTGGGGCAGGGGAGCACACACGTCTAAATTTGCAGTCCAGAAAAGGCACAAGGTCTTGTTGAACCTCCAACAGACATCCCCTGCTCCACTTCCGACTGCTCGCTGCTGCCCAATGTTTCCTCCCCCACGAAAGGAACGTTCTGCGCCCGCATTAACCCCCTTTGCGCTTTTCACCCCACCCGCTCCACCCCCACTCACCTTGGCCGACATCTGGGTCAACCACAAGTTAATGTCCTGCGTGCCCCATGACACTAACAGATTCTCTTCCATCTTGTCCCTGAATTTCTCGTCCTAGTTTAACCATGCCCACCTTTCATGCGTCTGCGCTGCTTCCAGAATTGAGTCAGCATACGACAGCAGCATCTCATATTGCTCCGGATAATGCTGTTCCCAAACACTCGCCAAACGCAAAAAAAGCTCGGGTCCAGTTCACTACGTTCCGAGAAACGTTTTTGACGCGCCCCGCCTTCTCATCCTCCTTACGCTTCTTCCTACTTTCTCCCGAGCGCTTCCGGCCCTCTAGAAGCCAGAAAATATCAATATAACGGCTCTTCTTAATTTTCTGTCGCAACCTCTTCGGAACTCCCTCCCATAACTCTGAGATAGCCACCGTTGTAGGAGCTCCCGTTGCTTGCCTTCCCCCTGGCACTCCCTTACCCATCCCACCGGGACGCCTGCCATCCTCCGATGATGACGACAAGGACGACAACTCGGAGGATGACGACGAAGACGCAGATGAGCTCGACCTGCGACCATCTCCTACAGGAATGCCTTCGTTTCTTACTCCTTTTTTCCTTCCTCTTCCCCTTCCCCCTCCTCTTCTCCAACCCATCCTCACATGCCCCCTGCAACTCACCTGACAATCCTGCCGCTGTCACCACCACCTCCGCAGGACTCACAGCCGCCGTGCTGAGCTCCTCATACTGCCGCAGTCCCTCTTCGTCCCTTGACGCGATCCCAACTGACACCCTCCTCTGCGTTGCCGCATCTTCCGGATCCACTTGCACTGCTCGCAGCTGCCCTCCTACTTCATCATATCCACCCATTTCCCGCGCAGTTGCCTGCGAAGGCATCACTGGAACCTGTGGAGACATAACAGGACAAGGAGGGGGGGAACAGCAGAGGGCCGTACCGGTTGCCACGCCTCCAACCATTCAGCTCTGGAGGAACCTTGGCCGCCACCCAACCAATGCGCCCAGGATGGATGACCACCCCATGACCCGAAGCCACTGTGACCTGTTGTCCAGCCTATGGGGGACACCAGGTTTCTAGCATCCAAATTGTGTGGTCCCGCAAACCCCACCATAGACCCGAGACCTCCATCACCACCGCCCCACCTACTGTGGGTAGCATTCCACTGCACCTGTTCAGACCCCCGATCCCCATCTGCCTCTCTCCCACCCCTGACAGCCCCTTGCTCCGCCCTAGTTGTAGGCTCCCCCTCCAACCGGACCCCGTAATGCCAGACCTTGTCTGACCTCACCTTGACCCCCGCACCCTGGACCCCGAACCCCCTTTACCTCTGACCGATGGAGACCCACCGCACCCTCAAGGAGGCCCTTCCCCTCTTGCCTGACCCAGACGTGAAGTCCCCGGGCGCCCTCACCCACCAAAATTGCCCTCACCTTCTCCCACCCCCCCCCTCCAACCCCTGCTTGCCCCGCCGCTGCCTTGTGGCCTTGCCCAGCCCGACCCCGACTGCCCCCCCACCCCTTGTCTTGCCGGGTTGTGCTCCTGCCTGCTCCCCTCCACGAGCCATCCTCCAAACCCTTACTCTGCCTGCTGAATAAAATAACACCAACCAACCGCCCCACACTAGCTAACGTATTAGCTATCCAAAAAAAATTTTATTTTTTTTTTTGTTTTTTAAAACCCCAGGCTCTGGTCACTTCTCCCCTTGACTACTCGCCTCTATGCGCCGCTCCTCACACTCCCCGTGCCGCAGTCTCCACACCTCAGCTCCGTTCGTCTCTCCCTTTCTGCCTCTGACTCAGGCCCCTGCACGTGGAGACACCTGCCGCACAGCCTCTTCTCCCCGCAAAACCTCTGGACCTCACGGTACGGACTGTCTCTGCTCCTCCGCTCCGTCAGTGCTCACACTCAAGCCACCAATCACCGCGATGCCCGAAAGACGCCCGAAATCCTCCAGCCGAACCAAAGCTGGTCCGCCGCACACATGCCGCCTGGAAAGAAGCAACCGCCAGCAACCCCCTCTCTTAAAGCCTCTGGCAACGAGGCTTCTACTCATTGGCTCCGCTCCTCATGCCCCGCAGAGCCAATGAGTTCAAATGACGCTAACTGCGTCAGCAGCGCCACGTCCCCTCTGTCCGCCCCCCCCCCCCCCCACCATACCCTAGCAGGGTCCCGGCACAGAGCCGATCACCCGGTTACCGTCGTCCTCCGGGACCCTGCCCGCGTCCTCTCCGAAAATGGAAAAAAGGAGCCAAATGACGGAAACAGAAAACAACGTAAGCACTGGCAAGTTTGATGCAAGGCATCGTTAAGGTAGGCAAAGAGAAAATTTGAAAAAAAGCTTGCCATGAAAGCAAAAACACTTTATAAAAGTTTTTTTCAAGTACATTCATAGCAAAAAACTTGTGAGAGAGTCAGTTGGACCATTAAATAATAGAAGGGTAAAAGGGGCGCTAAGGGAGGACAAGGCCATAGCGGAAAGACTGAATTAATTCTTTGCTTCGGTCTTTACTGAAGAAGATGTAAGGAAGTTACTCATGTCTGCAATGGCAGTTAAAGCTGATATATCAGAAGAACTAAAAGAAATATCAATAAACCGGGAAGATGTATTACAACTATCTGATAAACTGAAGAGTAGCAAATTACCTGGACCGGATAGTATACATCCAAGGGTGTTAAAAGAAGTGAAATATAAAATTGCAGAGCTACTAGAGCTACTATTAGTAATCTGTGAACTATTATTAAAATCATCTGTAGTACCGGAAGATTGAAGAATGGCCAATATCACACTAATTTTTAAAGAGTTCCAGGGATGATCCAGGAAACTACAGACTGGTGAGCCTGGCGTCAATATCGGACAAAATGGTAGAAACCACTATAAAGAATAAAATTATTGAACATGTAGATAGTCATGGTATAATGGGAGAAAGCCATCATGGATTTAGCCAAGGAAAGTCTTGTCTTATTAATCTGTTTTTGAAGGTGTGAATAAACAGATACACTATATCAACTGGCTCACTTTTGTCTATCTGAATTTTCAGAAATCATTTCAGAGACTCTTCACCAAATTTAAAAAGTCACGGGTTTGGAGGCAGTGTACTATTGTGGATCAGGAACTGATCAAAAGATAGACTTTCTCTCCTTTCTCTTCTCTCATGCCCTCTTGGGTCCTTTACAATCTGGCTTTCGTCCTTTACATTCTGCTAAAACAGTTCTTGCCAAAGTCTCCAGCGACTTGTTCCTGGTAAAATCCAAGGGACTTTACTCAAGCCTCATCCTTCTTGACCTTTCTGCTGCTTTTGACATTGTTGACCACAAACCTCGATACCTTGTCCTCGCTTGGTTTTAAGAGCTCTGTGCAATCCTGGTTCTCTTCTTATCTCTCCCATTGCTCCTTTAGTGTTTGTTCTGGTGGATCCTCCTCTGTTGCTATCCCTCTCTTGGTTGGTGTACCCCAGGATCTTGGATCCACTCCTTTTCTCTCTATATACCCAGTCTCTTGGTGCATTCATCTCTTCCCATGGCTTTCAATACCATCTTTATAATGATGAATCCCAGATCTACTTCTCTACACCTTAAATCTCTCCAGCAGTTTAGGCCTGGATCTCTACCTGCCTTTCTGACATTACTGATTGGATGTCTCACTGCCACTTGAAATTGAACATGGCCAAAACTGAGTTTCTTATTTTTTCCCCCTAAACCCTCCTGTCCCCTTCTTCTTTCTCAGTCTCTGTGGTAACTCTCTACTCCATTCTGTTTCCTCAGCTCGCAACCTTGGGGTCATCTTTGACTCCTCTCTCTCTTCTTCTCCACACACATCCAACTGATATCTAAAACCTACCATTTCTTTCTCTATAACATCAACAAAAACTGACCATTCCTTTCTGAACACACTACTAAGACACTTAACTACTCTTTAGTCACTTCCTGTCTAGACTATTGTAACCTACTTCTTGTTGGTCTTCCTCTGAATCATCTGTCTCCCCTTCAATATGTTCAGTACTATATATGTGGCTAATCTTCCGCCAGCCTCATCGTGCTCATATTACCCATCTTCTCAAGTCATTTCATTGGCTCTCTATCTGTTTCCACATCCAGTTCAAACTTCTGATGATCTATAAGTGCATTCATTCTGCAACTCCTCACTACCTTTCCTTTATCTCTTCCTACACTCTTCCTTGGAACTCTGCTCTTCTGGAAAACAGTTTCTGTCTGTGCCCTTCTCTTCTATTGCTAACTCCAGACTTCGCATCCTTCACCTTGCTGCTCCTTATATCTGAAACAAATTGCTCGAGTCTGTATGTCAGGCGCCTTCTCTGGCCCTTTTCAAATCCTGGCTGAAAACTCGCCTTTTTGCTGCCGCTTTTGGATCTTGATTCACTTGGCCTCCTTTGATTCCTTACCTTTCCTCCTAGATGTATCCTGTGTCTACAGCTGCTGTGTTCTGTCTTGACTAGATTGTAAGCTCTGATGAGCAGAGACCGTCTTTTACATGTGTCTGTGCAACACTGCCTACATCTTGTAGCACTATACAATGCTCAGTAGTAGTAGTAGTGGTGGTGGTGGTGGTGGTGGTAGTAGTAGTAAAGCAGAGAGTAGGGATAAATGGCCAATTTTCTCAATGGAGAAAGGTGAATAGTGGAGTACTCCAGGGATCTGTGCTGGACCCACTGCTTTTTAACATATTCATAAATGACCTGGAAATAGGAATGAAGTGATCAAATTTGCAGATGACACACAATTATTCAGAGTTCTTAAAACTCTAGAGGATTATGAAAAATTGCAAGAGGACCTTGATAAATTGGAAGATTGGACGTCTAAATGGCAGATGAAATTTACTGTGGACAAGTAGAAAGTTATGTACCTGAGAAAGAACAACCCAACCTATGGTTACATGATGCAAGGTTCCACATTAGGAACCACCACCCATGAAAAAGATTTAGGGGTCATCATGGATAATACGTTGAAATCCTCGCATCCAGTGTGCAGTGGCAGCCAAGAAAGCAAATACAGTTTTCAACATTATTGGCACCCTTGCAGTTCAACCTCCTTAATGTCCAATATCTCTTAAAACAAAATGGCCAGTGAAATTGCTTTGGACTATATATGCACACATATTTGACACATAAAAGAATCAAATAAAACAAGACCAATTTAAAAACGAAATAATGTAAAAACTAGGACATTGCCAGGACATGATTTGATTGGATGGAAAAAATTGCACCAGTAGTTGAGGTAAATAGTGAGAAGTTTGATTTGGATTGTTTTAACAGTACGCGCTGCAGGTTAATTTAATTGTCTGGTAGTAGAAACTTTAGAGGGCTTGTCAGGTTGTTGTATTGCCTATACATTTGTTTATTCAATGGGTGAGTGCTGGATTTATACATTGCTGGTAAAAGCAGCCTTTAAGAATGGTGAATCCTGCATTTTTTTAGGGTAATACACACACGGTGTGGTGTCCCATTGTGGGGAAATAGGTTTTGGCCATTTGAAGATTGATCGGACTAGGTTTTGATTGTGCCGGCTGATGGACCTGTGATTCATCACTTATTTTGGGGCACTAAACTATACATATTGGATGGCCCTTTTAACGTTTTGCTGGGCGTGAAGAGCATGCACATAACTACTGCACCTGCATGCCGTTTTTTAAATTCTGGAGAGCCTTATCGATCTGTGGTATGTGCTAGTGTCTGATCTTCTGATCAATTGCTCCAAACGCTAAGGTATGAATGTGGCTATTGGTTTGGTTTAATGCATGAGGTAAAAATGTTTTTTAGCAAGTTTTGGTTGTGGTTTGGTATAAAGGTATAGTAGTTAGAATTTCTGGTTATGCCCGCAGAGAGAACTCTGGAATATTTGTGTTTTCTAGACAACTTTACCTGTTTTGATATTTCCAATGAGCCCAATTCACATAGGGGCACGTCCGGGCCATCCGAACAGCCCCGAGCAAGACAGTCCCATTTGGACCCGATTCTGGACCACAGGAACAAAATGTTCCCACGGTACACAGAGTTGAGCCAAAAGGATGACCCAGCATGCCCCTGCCTGCCTGCAGGGATGTCTTCTTCGCAGGCTCCCTTGGCTGCTCCGGTTCGGCCTACCCGCTGTCCAACCTATGGCTGGACAGCCGGGGCCTGAATCGGCCCTGTACATCCTGCCGGGCTGGCCCACCCCCACTCTGCCCTGATCCCACCCCCCACCAGCTCTCCCCTTCCTGCTGCACTGGATGTATGGAGAAAGCCGGAAGGGGAATCAGGCCTGGATGGCTTGCAAGCTGAATGTCCCGTAACCTGCATCCCAGAATCTGCCCAATGAGTTTTATTATAATGGTTGGAGGTTTTTGTCTTATGAGAGGTCTAGATAAGGTGGGAATATGGGGCACAGAGGAATATGATGTGGGATAATCTATGCTATATTTGCGTGTGTCTCTGTTGATCGAATATGGGATCCATTAGATGTTATATGAATGAATATAGAGGGAAGAAATGAAGAGTTCTCTTGTCATGTTAAAATATACTTTTAAGGGAAATCTTTAGGGAGGGTTTTGATGTTTATTATACCTTCTATCCCTAAAATATAAGATGAGGGAGTTGGAATATATAGCACCAAATGAGAAGTTGATATGATTGGTATCTCAGACATAGTGGAAGGAGGACAACCAGTGGGATACTGTGATACCTTGGTATAAATTATATCGCAATGATAGAGTAGATTAAATTGGAGGGGTTGCACTCTGTTAGAGAGGGCATTGAGTCATAGAGGATTAAAGTTTTGTAGGAAACAAATTACACTGTAGAATCTCTATGGATTGAAAGGGGAAGGCAATGGCAGTGGGGGTGTACTATTGATCGCCTGGCCAGAATGAACAAATGGATGATGAAATGCTCAAAGAAATCAGGGAAGCTAACAATATTTACAGCACAGTAATAATAATGGGTGATTTCAATTACCCGGCATCGACTGGGTCAGTGTCACGGCAGGAAATTTTAGGGAGATAAAGTTTCTAGATGAAATAAAGGACTGCTTCTTGGAGCAGCTGGTTCATGAAGCCACAAGAGGGGAAGCCATCATGGACCATGACCTTAGTGGAACACAAGATCTGGTGCAAGAGATAAGGGTGATAGGGCCACTTGGCAATAGTGATCATAGCACAATTGTGTTTGAGTTAAAAAATGGGGGAAGAATGGCAAGGAAATCCACAGTACTACCTTTTAACTTTCAAAAGGGATACTATGATAAAATGAGGAAAATAGAGTTAAGAAAAAACTAAAAGCAGTAGCTGCAAAGGTTAAAGATTTATATCAAGCATGGGTGTTGTTTAAAAATACTATGTTGGAAGCCCAGCTTGGAAGCTGTATTCCACGCTATAAGAAAAGTGAAAGGAAGTCAAAAAAACTGCCAGCATGGTTTAAAGGTGAGGTCAGAGAGGCTGTTGTAGCCTAAAAAGCCTCTTTCATGAAATGGAAAAAGGAGCTTAATGATGAAAACTGGAAACAACATAAGCACTGGCAAGTTAGATATAAGACATTGATATGGCAGACAAAGAGAAAATTTGAAAAAAAGCTTCCCGTGAAAGCAAAGATGCATAATAGAATCTTTTTCAAGTACATTCAGAGCAAAACACCTGTGAGAGCGATGGACCATTTCATGATAGATGGGTAAAAGGGGCCCTAAGAGGGGACAAGCCTCAGCGGAGAGACTGAATGAATTCTTTGCTTTGGTCTTTACTGAGGAAAATGTAGGGATGTTACCTATGATTGAAATGGTATTTAAAGCTGGTGCAGCAGAAGAATTGAAAGAAATATCGATAAACCGGGAAGATATTGTACAATTATTTGATAAACTGAGGAGTAACAAATCACCTGGCCCAGATGCTATACATCCAAGATTGTTGAAAGAACTGAAATGTAAGATTGCAGACCTATTATTAGTAATCTGTGAACTATCATTAAAATCATTGGAGGATGACCAATTTTTAAAAATGGGTTCCAGGGGTGATTGGGGAAACTACAGACCAGTGAGCCTGACATCAGTACCAGGAAAATTGGTAGAAACCATTATTATGAACAAAATTACTGAACAAGTAATCAGTCATGGTTTAATGGGAGGCAGCCAACATGGCTTTAGCTAGGCAAGGTCTTGTTTTACTAATCTATTATATTTTTTTGACTGTGTAAATTAACAGGTGGGTTAATTAACAGGTGGGTTAAATTAACAGGTGGGTTAATGGTGGGTTGATCGATGTAGTGTATCTGGATTTTCAGAAAACCTTTGACAAGGTCCCTCATAAGAGATTCTTGGTGAAATTAAAAAGCCTTGGGATAGGAGGCAGTGTACTGTTGTGAATCAATTGGTTAAAAGATAGAAAGCAGAGGGTAGGGCTAAATGGTGAATTTTCCCAATGGAGAAAGGTGAATAGTAGAGTACCCCAGGGATCTGTGCTGGGTCCACTGATTTTTAACATATTTGTAAATGACCTGGAAATAGGAATAACGAGTGAGGTAATCAAATTTGCAGATGACACAAAATTATTCAAAGTTATTAAAACGCAAGAGGATTGTGAAATTTTGCACGAGGACCTTAATAGATTAGAAGACTGGACTTTCAAATGGCAGGTTAAATTTAATGTGGACCAGATAGATAGTAGCGTAGTATATGATGGCATATAAAGACCGGTATGGTCTATCTAGTCTGCCCAGCAAGGCAGTAAGAGTAGGTATACCCGCCGCTCCATGTGGACCTGGAAACTCTCCACTGCAGCTCCTTCAATCAGGGTTGAGCGGGCCTGCACATGCCTTTGCCGGCCGGCTCCAGCCCAATCAGAGGCAGCCCTCCAACATAAAAAGGAGCGCCATCAGGCACGAAAGCCTCTGGACCCAGACACTTTCCACTGCAGCTTCTCTGATCGGGGTTGACCGGGCCCGCACGTTCCTGTGCCGGCCGGCTCCAGCCCAATCAGCGGCAGCCCTCCAACATAAAAAGGAGAGTCATCGGGCGCACCTGTGCCTGGCGGGCCCGCACCTTAGGGCCTCGCCAGATGGCCCTTAGGTGAGGCATGCAGGCAGTTAAATTCAATGTTTGTAATTTTCAACCTGAAACTAACAGCTCCTGGCTCGCAAGATAACCAACGAAGAACAGACTGCACTTACCAAAGCCCTATCCGTAACAACCATGGACTCAATACTGGACTACTACCCACATGTACTGGTAACTATATTGCTTATGCTTTCAATCAATATTTGTAATCACCTCTACCCAAGATAACCTACCAATAGATGCTAAGATACCTTAAACAGATGTTACCTAAATTACTGTTTTGATTACAAAAGTTAGGCTTGTCTATCTGAATTAAGAATACCTTCATTTTATTCTGAAACCATTTAACCACTCTTGGAACCACTGTAAAAGCCCACACTTTAACCTCCTTGGTGCGCATATGCTAAAATTCAAATTAACCTGCCTAAAATGATGTGTCAACCTTCAACTCAACCTGTGCATTAACACTGCCTTATCGCTTAATCCCATTATTATCACCACATTTATTCCTACAACTGCCACCACTCCCCCTACATTATTCCCCCTGCATCTTGCCACCATCGCTCTCTTCTTTGATACATCTCCAAGCCACCCTTCTCCCCCCCCCCCCCCCACAAACCTTTACAGGTGCCAATCACCACCAATTTTTGCCTCCTCCCCCATTAAATTCCGCTCCTACAACCAAGAATGAACCTCACTTTCAAAGTGATATGCACCCTCTACACATTGGCATCCCTCCTAGCTTTGTCCAACCCACTCCTGATCCAGCAGGTTCGCACACTCAACCATTACCTTTACAACATACAACCCTTTATATAGTATAACCAGCTACCCATTATTTACAAACATGGAAACAAATTTGAATCCCAACACCAAGAACAAAATCAACATCTCAGATTAATAAACATTAACTCAATCCCCACCACCTCACCTCTAATAAAAACTGACTCTGTCAACATACTAAATGGATACTGATAAACTCCAGATCCGTTAGAAATAAAATCCCAGTGATCCGAGACATCCTCATTGATGAATTCCCTGATTTTCTATGCATCACAGAAACATGGCTTTCAGACCATGATTCCATCCTCCTAAACCAACTAAATACAAATGGTTACTCCATATTCAACTGCCCCAGAGATTCCAAAAGAGGTGGCGGAGTACTTATTCTGACCAAAACAAACCTTAACCTATCTACTTATTCTGACCAAAACAAACCTTAACCTATCTGCCAACATTTGCACCAACTGTGATGGCATAGATCTGATCAAAATTGAAAACAAGAATGTAGCAATATGCCTCCTTTACAGACCACCAAGCAATAATCAATCCAACCTCACCTCCATACTTGAATCAGTATGTACATCCCCCAGCAAAGAAACCACACATCATACTTGGGGATTTTAACTTAGCATCCCTCCCCTCTCAACAATCCTCGATTTCCTTGAATTCATGGATGATATGGGATTCCTCCAAATAATGAAACACCCCACTCATATAAAAGGGAATACATTAGACCTCATATTCATCACCAAATCCTTAGCTATGCACCCTAATTTCTCCTACCCAACCACCAACTAGGTGCCATGGTCAGATCACTTCATTCTAAATATGGTTATTCCTATTCCACGGTGCCCTATGACAGCTAACATACCCCAACACAAAACACTATTTAAACAATTTGACAAAAATGCCTTCCTGACTGAGGTGGCCCCTAATATAAATATACACGTACATGACCTTGATAACAAACTGGCATACAACAATTAGCAAAGCTGCGAAGCCCACATCACCCACCAGAAGAACCTATAGAAGGCCAACTGAAAAATGGTTTTCCCAAGAGATATGCAACCTCAAGAAAAACTTCCGTAAGCTAGAGAAAAAATGGAGATACAAGAAAACCTCTGAAAATAAGGAACTCTACAACACAGCAGTAAATACATATAAAGAAGCAATTCTTAAGGTATAGAAGGACCACTACTCCACTATTCTTAACAAAGCCATCCAACGCCTGAGGGAGCTATTCAAAATTGTAAAAACTCTATCCAAACCCCATGTAAACCACACAATAGCACACCTATTAACCCACAATCCATAGCAGAACACCTAGCATCTAAATTAAAAAGAAAAAACAACTCAAACACTCAACTCTATAGTGAAACTCAACCCCTCTCTAATAAATGGCACACTTTCCACCTCATTAAAGAGAAACAACTCATAGAAACAATAACAAAAATTAACACAACCACCAATGTTCCCTCTAATTTTCTGTAGGCTGTGTGCGCATAAAATATCAGCTGTGCAGCTTTTGAAGGAAGGTTAAATTTTTGTGCACCACATAATGACACTCGGAGTTATATACTTTAAAATTTGACTACATGTCAGAATACAGTATGTATACCACATTGATTTTAATCAAATTAAATGAAAATAGATGATTACTAAATGAAGCGGAAAATTTCTAGTAATTACAATCACAACTTTTAAATTTTAAGACGTCTGTTTTCTATCAGAATCAGAACTGTCATTTTTGTGCACTCTGTTGTAAAGTATGTGCGCTCGCTCGGTGAGGTGTGTGCACGCACACAACTTAGAGGGAACAGTGACAACCACCTCACATCTAGATTCTTGCCCAGTATCCTGGATAAAGGCCACTAAAGTTGAACTAGCACCTACAGTACTTAGTATCATCAACCAATCCCTGCACCAAGGAATAATGCCTGACACACTTAAACTCTCCATCTTTCACCCTGTACTCAAAAACAGATCTCTCAACAAGGATGACCCCACATCATTCAGACCAATAGCTAATATCCCATTCTTAGCTAAAATAATAGAAAAAGTAGTCCAAATACAGTTGCAAGATTACATTGACCTGAACGCCCCTCTTGATACCCAACACTACGGTTTCCGCCCCTACCATGGCGTAGAAACCCTCCTACTAGTATTACTAGATACTCTCATCTGTGGTTTGGATAATCCAAACCAGGCTTTTATCATGGTTTTTCTGGATATCTCCTTGGCATTTGACAATGTTGACCACTTCATCCTCCTATCAAGACAGATACAAATAGGTATATCTGGAATAATACTAAAATGGTTTAAATCATACATTTCCAACCAATTCCAGTATGTAAAAATCAGCCAGGATTCATCTACCACTTTCCCCCAGGAACATGGAATACCTCTAACCTATTTGTACAATCTTCAATAAACACAAAATCCACTATCATATTTATGCAGACGGCATGATGTTATATACACCAGTAGACACAAGAAACCACCAATATAAGAATATCATTGACTGCATAACTGAAGCAGAATCCTGGCTTAACAAAAACAACCTACAAATAAACTGAAATCCTATTCACTACAAGGAATCAGAACTTCACTCCCCCCCCTACATTCAACATACACAACATCAATTTACCAGTTAAACAAGAGATAAAATATCTAGGTATCCTAATTGACAGAACTCTCAGCATGTCATCACAAATTAAACAAACTACCAGAACAATATTCTATAAACTAAAAACCATACAACACCTTAGGCCATTCCTCGAACCCCAAGACTTTAGAACAATAGTCCAAGCTTTAATTATTCCTCACTTGGACTACTGCAATAGTCTCTTACAAGGTCTCCCCAAGAAAACTTTTCACCCACTCCAACTGGCCCAGAATGTAGTTGCCAGGATTATCTCCAGGGCAAGCCTCACTGACCACATTACCCCAATACTTTATAATCTCCACTGGCTACCCATAGCAGCCAGAATAAAATACAAGCAGATAGTCACTACCTTCAAATTACACAATGGTATCTCTCCCTCCCACTTATCCACTATGATTCATGCACAAACCAATGTCAGAAGCTGGAGAAAAAGTACCCAGAATCTCCTATCAATACCCCCCTCCATGCACAAAACCAAACATACTACTAGCAATAGGGCCTTCAGATACACAGCCCCCACCCTTTGGAATTCCCTCCCTGACTATATAAGATCTATCAAGGATCTACAGACTTTCCGAAAGGAATTAAAAACAACACTCTTCACTGAACACTATAATACCTCCACCCCCATCCATGTACCACTAACCCCCTCACCAGTCAACGAAATAAAACCCCTCCACTATATTACTCTCCCCAGGCAAGAATACTCCTCTGTACCTCCTATACTGCTTAACAATATTGTAAATAGTTAAGAGTCACTAATATAACTATTTTACGATACATGTGATTATCTAGCATGTAAATCATTTTTTGGTACCTAGTTTAACATATTCTCTGTAACAAAAATTTTGTTCGATGTAAACCGCCCCTGATGGTTGAAGGGGCAGTATAAAAAAAACTGTCTAAATAAATAAATAGATCACTCCTATTTGTAGAGATATAAGAGAGAATTATGTTTATTTTCATTTTATCCTGTTGCTATAAAGGGTGCCACTGTGTCTGTCCCATGCCATTTTGAAGTCTGCCACTTCCATCGGGAGGGCATTCCAAGCATCCACCACCCTTTCAGTGAAAAAGTATTTCCTGACATTGCCTTTCAGTTTACCCCCTTGAAGCTTCATGTTATGCCCTCTAGTTTTACAACTTCCCCGTCTTTGAAAGACGTTTGTTCGTTCATTAATACTCTTATAGTATTTAAAGGTCTGAATCATATCTCCCCTGTCATTCCTCTTCTCCAGAGTGCACATATTTAGGTCTTCAAATCTCTTCTCATAAGTCTTCTGATGCAGGCTCCAAATCATTTTGGTCACTTTCCTCTGAACCATTTCCAGTCTTTTTATATCCTTTGCGAGATAAGAGTGGTCTCAAAAACTGAACACAATATTCCAAGTTAGGTCCCACCCATGACTTGAACAGTGGCATTAATACCTCTTCCTTTCTGCTGGTAATTCTTCTTTATATGCAATCCAGCATCCTTCTGGCTTTTGCAGCCACCTTGAGATCCTCAGAAACAATCACTCCGAGGTCCTTCTCCTGGTCCGTGCACACTAATCTCTTGTCCCCTATCGCATACAATTCGAGAGCGTTTTGGTTTCCTAGACCATGGGATGCTGTTCCAAGGGTTGCAGAGCAGAGATGGCATCCATCTGTCCAAGGAAGGTCAACGCATCTTCGGTAGTAGACTGGCTAATCTACTGAAGAGGGCTTTAAACTAGATTTGTTGGGGATGGGTGAAGAAAGCCCCCAGGTAAGTGAAAGCCCCCAGGTAGGTGATACATTAAATACCTTTATGTAAATGGGTAACAGGGGTAACATATGGAAAGCAGTGTGTATAAATGCCCGTAGCATGGGAAATAAGATCCCTGATGTTGAAGCTTTGGTGTGAGTGGCTGACTTGGATTTAGTGGCAGTTACAGAAACATGGTTCACAGAAAACCATGATTGGGATGTAACTATACCTGGCTATACTTTATTCAGAAAGGACAGGGTAGGAAGAAGGGGAGGAGGAGTGGCACTATATGTAAAAACTACTATTAAAGCTTTGGAATTACAGAGCTTAAAAGGGAGAGAGGAGGCATTGTGGGTTAAACTAGAAAGAGGGAAAGAGAAATCTATTTGCATTGGTGTGATATACAGACCTCCCTCACAAGAGGAAGAGGTGGACAGAGAGTTAATTGAAGACATGCGCAGCATTGCTAGGAAAGGGGAAGTGCTACTGATAGGAGATTTCAATATGCCAGATGTTGATTGGCACATTCCTGCTGCAGTATCATCTAGAAGTAAGGAGATCCTGGATTCTCTACAGGGAAAACTATTCAGGCAATTGGTAACAGACCCCCACACTTGAAGGGGCCATACTGGACTTGGTGCTTACCAATGGTGAAAGTGTTTCTGATGTTGTAGTGAGAGATCATTTTGCATCCAGTGATCACCAGATGGTGTGGTTCAGTATTAGGACTAGGGCTGTTAGAATCCATTCAAAGGTGAGGATCTTATACTTTAGGAAGAATAACTTTGCCAAGATGGGCCAATACCTCAGGGAGTCATTAGTGGGATAGGAACAGCTGGGGGATGTAGAAAAACAGTGGGCAAAACTGAAAGGGGATATTTTAAGGGCAACCAACCTTTTTGTTAAAATGGTAAATAAAGGTAAAAGGAAAAGGAGACCGCTATGGTTTTCGAAAGAAGTAGCTGAAAAAGTGAAGAAAAAGAGGGAGGCCTTCATGAAATACAAGAGATCACAGAGAGAGGAAGACAGGCATCTGTATTTGGAAAAACTTAGAGAAGCTAGCAAAGTAGTCAAGAAGGCAAAGATTCAAAAGGAGGTGGAAATAGCCAATGCAATAAAATGGGGGGATAAGACATTTTTCAGATATATTAGTGAGAAGAGGAAGGTCAAAAGTGGTATTGTCAGACTCAAGGGTGCAGGGGAGGTATATGTAGAAACTGATAAGGATAAAGCGGAATTGCTTAACAAATATTTTTGTTCTGTGTTCACAGATGAAGAACCAGGAGCAGGACCTCAGAAAACACCCACAAATAGGAACAGAAGCGAGGGACATCTTGAACAATTTTCAGAAGACTGTGTTTGTGAGAAACTAGCTCAACTTAAGTAGACAAAGCGATGGGACCGGATGGGATACACCCTAGAATACTGAGGGAACTTGGGGATGTTCTAGCAACTCCACTGACTGACCTTTTCAATGCCTCGTTGGAGTCGGGAGTGATGCCAAAGGACTGGAGAGAGGCTCATGTGGTGCCTTTACACAAAAGCGGAAGTAAGAATGTGGTTGAAAACTACAGGCTGCTTAGTTTAACTTCGGTGGTGAGTAAATTATTGGAAACGCTGCTGAAAGAGAAAATAGTGAGGTTTCTGGAGTCCAGCGGATTACAGGATCCGAGGCAGCATGGATTCACCAGAGGCAGGTCTTGTCAGACAAATCTGATTGATTTCTTTGACTGGGTGACCAGGGAGTTGGACCGAGGGAGAGCTCTAGATGTGGTGTATTTAGATTTCAGTAAAGCCTTTGACACTGTTCCTGACAGGCGACATATAAACAAACTGAGCACCCTAGGGATGGACCCTAAAGTTACTGCTTGGGTTAGAAATTGGTTGGGTGGGAGGCGACAAAGAGTACAAGTAAATGGAGCTCACTCTGAGGAGAAGGATGTTACCAGTGGTGTGCCCCAGGGATCTGTCCTTAGTCCGATTCTTTTTAACATCTTTGCTAGTGATATAGCGGAAGGGCTGTCAGGTAAGGTTTGCCTCTTTGCATATGATACCAAAATCTGCAATAGAGTAGACACCCAGGAAGGTGTAGATAACATGAGGAGGGATCTAGCTAAGCTTGAAGAATGGTCTAGAATTTGGCAGCTGGGATTTAATGTTAAAAAATGTAAGGTCATGCATTTGGGCTGCAGCAATCCAAGGGAGCAATATAGTATAGGGGGTGAAGTACTTTTGTCCACTAAAGAAGAGCGGGACCTAGGCGTGGTTGTGTCAGATGATCTTAAAGTAGCTAAACGGGTAGAAAAGGCGACGGCAAAAGCTAGAAGGATGCTTGGATGCATACAGAGAGGAATGGCTAACAGAAAAAAGGAGGTGATAATGCCTCTCTATAAGTCTTTGGTGCGACCTCATTTGGAGTATAGTGTGCAATTCTGGAGACCGCATCTTCAAAAGGATGTGAACAGGATGGAGTCAGTGCAGAGGATGGCTACTAAAATGATTAGTGGTCTTCATTATAAAGCATATGAGGACAGACTGAAGGATCTTAATATGTACACCTTAGAGGAAAGGCGGGATAGAGGTGATATAATTTAGATGTTTAAATACCTCCATGGCATAAATGTTCAGGGAGAGAGCCTCTTTCAATTGAAATCAAGTTCTGCTACGAGGGGACATGGGATGAGGGTGAAGGGAGATAGATTCAGGAGTGATATGCGGAAATATTTCTTTACGGAAAGAGTAGTGGATCCATGTAATAGTCTCCCAGTGGAGGTTGTAGAGATGAGGACAGTAACTGTATTCAAAAAAGCATGGGACAAACACAGAGGATCTCTAAAGTAAAAAAGGGGACTGTTGTAGTTGTTGATATGGAAGGACAGACTAGATAGGCCATGTGGTCTTTTTCTGTCATCATATTTCTATGTTTCTAATTCCCTTGGATTTCTTCTTCCCAAGTGCATGACACTGCAATTCTTAACATTAAATCTCAACTGCCAAGCATTAGACCTTTCTTCCAGCTTTTATAGATCTTTCCACATGTTATCCACTCCCTCAGGGGAGTCCATTCTGTTGCAAATTTTCATGTCATCTTCAAAAAGGCAGATTTTTCCATTGTGCTTCAGCAACATCACTCACAAATTCATTGAACAGTACCGGTCCCAGGACTGAACCCTAGGGCACACCACTAATCACCTCCTTTCATCCGAGTGAGTTCTGTTTGCCATCACCTTCTGCCGTTTGTCAGTCAACCAATTTCTGATCCAGTTCACCACCTTGGGACCCATCCTCAAACTGTTTAGTTCATTGATAAGCCTTCTATGAGGAACACTATCAAAAGCTTTGCTGAAATCTAGGTAGATCACATCCATCGCATGCCCTTGATCTAGTTCTCTGGTTTGATTTGTTTGGCAAGATCGCCCTTTGGTAAAACCATGTTGCCTCGGATCACGAAACCTGTTGGTTTTGAGAAAGTCCACTATTCGTTCTTTGAGGAGCACCTCCATTACTTTTCCCACCACCGAGGGAAAAGTAGTTTGTCACTTCTTCCCTATTCCCACTTTTGTGAAGAGGTACTACATCATCCCATCTCCAGTCCTGTGAAACTTCTCCTGTTTCCAAGGATCTATTAAAAACATCCTTTAATGACTCTGCAAGAACCTCTCTGAGCTCTTTCAGTATCCTGGGATGTATCCCATGGCCTTGTCCACTTTCAGTTTTGCAAGCTTTTCTAGCACATCATCTTCTGTGAATGGTGTGGTATCTACTCCATTCCTATTTGTATATTTGTCAATCACAGGTGGACCTTCTCCAGGATTCTCTTTAGTAAAAACAGAACAAACATATTTGTTTAGCATTTTTGCTTTTTCAGTGTCACTTTCCACAAATTCATTCCTGGCAAGTCCACCTCTGATTTTCTTCCTCTCCTGAATATACCACATTTCACATCTTTAGCTATCTTTTCTTCTGCCTTGGATTTTGCTGTCCTTATTTCTCTTTTTGTCTCTTTTAGTTTTATCCTGTATTTTTTTCTGTGTTCCTCTGTAAACTTCTGAATTTTGTGAAAGCTGTGTTTTTTGCCTTTATTAGAAATATGATGAAAGAAAAAGACCACATGGCCTATCTAGTCTGTCCTTCCATATCAACAACTACAACAGTCCCCTTTTTACCTTTAGAGATCCTCTGTGTTTGTCCCATGCTTTTTTTCAATTCAGTTACTGTCCTCATCTCTACCACCTCCACTGGGAGACTATTCCACGGATCCACTACTCTTTCCGTAATGAAATATTTCCGCATATCACTCCTGAATCTATCTCCCTTCACCCTCATCCCATGTCCCCTCGTAGCACAACTTGCTTTCAATTGAAAGAGGCTCTCTCCCTGAACATTTATGCCACGGAGGTATTTAAACATCTCAATCATATCACCTCTATCCCGCCTTTCCTCTAAGGTGTACATATTAAGATCATTCAGTCTGTCCTCATATGCTTTATAATGAAGACCACTAATCATTTTAGTTGCCACCCTCTGCACCGACTCCATCCTGTTCACATCCTTTTGAAGGTGCGGTCTCCAGAATTGCACACTATACTCCAAATGAGGTCGCACCAAAGACTTATACAGAGGCACTATCACCTCCTTTTTTCTGCTAGCCATTCCTCTCCGTATGCACCCAAGCATCTTTCTAGCTTTTGCCGTATCCTTTTCTACCTGTTTAGCTACTTTAAGATCATCAGACACAACCACGCCTAGGTCCTGCTCTTCTTTAGTGGACAAAAGTACTTCACCCCCTATACTATATTGCTCCCTTGGATTGCTGCATCCCAAATGCATGACCTTACATTTTTTAATATTAAATCCCAGCTGCCAAATTCTAGACCATTCTTCAAGCTTAGCTAGATCCCTCCTCATGTTATCTACACCTTCCTGGGTGTCTACTCTATTGCAGATCATCCGCAAAGAGGCAAACCTTACCCGACAGCCCTTCCGCTATATCACTAACAAAGATGTTAAAAAGAATCGGACCAAGGACAGATCCCTGGGGCACACCACTGGTAACATCCTTCTCCTCAGAGAGAGCTCCATTTACCTGTACTCTGTCGCCTCCCACCCAACCAATTTCTAACCCAAGCAGTAACTTTAGGGTCCATCCCTAGGGTGCTCAGTTTGTTTTTAAGTCGCCTGTGAGGAACAGTGTCAAAGGCTTTACTGAAATATAAATACACCACATCTAGGGCTCTCCCTCAGTCCAACTTCCTGGTCACCCAGTCAAAAAAATCGATCAGATTTGTCTGACAAGACCTGCCTCTGGTGAATCCATGCTGCCTCGGGTCCTGTAATCCACTGGACTCCAGAAACCTCACTATTTTCTCTTTCAGCAGCGTTTCCAATAATTTACTCACCACCGAAGTTAAACTAACCGGCCTGTAGTTTTCAACCACATCCTTACTTCCGCTTTTGTGTAAAGGCACCACATGAGCCTCTCTCCAATCCTTTGGCACCACACCCAACTCCAACGAGGCATTGAAAAGGTTAGTCAGTGAAGCTGCTAGAATGTCCCCAAGTTCCCTCGGTATTCTAGGATGTATCCCATCTGGTCCCATCGCTTTGTCTACTTTAAGTTGAGCTAGTTTCTCACGAACACAGTCTTCTGAAAATTGTTCAAGATGTCCCTCGCTTCTGTTTGTGGGTGTTTTCTGAGGTCCTGCACCTGGTTCTTCATCTGTGAACACAGAACAGAAATATTTATTAAGCAATTCTGCTTTATCCTTATCAGCTTCTACATATTCCTCCCCTGCACCCTTGAGTCTGACAATACCACTTTTGCCCTTCCTCTTCTCACTAATATATCTGAAAAATGTCTTATCCCCCCATTTTATTGGTAAATGCATCTGTATCATTCTATGGTGTGACCACACCTTGAATATTGTGTGCAATTCTCGTCACCATATCTTAAAAAGAATATAGCAGAATTAGAAAAAGTACAGAGAAAGAGCCACCAAAATGGTAAAGGGGATGGAAGAATACCCTTATGAAAAGCAGCTTAAAAGGTTGGGGCTCTTCAACTTGGAAAAG
The DNA here is from genome assembly GCA_033557465.1 of Ichthyophis bannanicus. Taxonomy (NCBI): domain Eukaryota; kingdom Metazoa; phylum Chordata; class Amphibia; order Gymnophiona; family Ichthyophiidae; genus Ichthyophis; species Ichthyophis bannanicus. Next base: position 289,397,253 of record CM066037.1, on the reverse strand, counting down.
AGACAGCTGAGGGGAGATACGATAGAGGTCTATAAATTAATCAATGGAGTGGAACGGATAAACGTAGATTGAGTCTTTACAGATCATAAAGTAGAAAGACTAGGGGACATGCAATGAAGCTACAGTGTAAACCATATAAGACTAATAAGAGAAAATATTTTTTTTAATCAATGCGTAATCAAACTCCGGAATTCATTGCAGGAGGATGTAGTAAAAGCTGTTAGTGTAGCTGGGTTTATGGACCTTTCCTGGAGGAAAGGTCCATAAGCCATTATTAAACGGGACCCAGAAAATCCACTGCTTGTCCCAATACAAGCATATTGGAACCTGTGTCTTCTGGGGAAATTGATAGATACCTGTGACCTAGATTGGCCACTGTTGGAAACAGGATACTGGGCTTGATAGACCTTGGTCTGACCCAATATGGCATATCTTATATTCTCATGAGTAGGCATCCAGCACCCTCCTCCTGACGCTGATGACTAGAGATGGCTTAAAAAGAAAAAAAGCAAACAAAAGTGTGGGGTTTTCCTGACTCCAGGGCTCTTGTTAGGCCCTTATGGTTCTGCCTCTATCTCCAGGAACAAGCAGGAATGTCGTCTTCACATATGGGTAACTTCGGAAAGCTTTGGGAGCATCCCACTGAGCCTGCGTAGCTGCCTTTCCGCCTTTCCAGCTCTCCCTCCTCAGTTCTTTGTTTTCCGTGGAGCCAACAGGAAGCAATTCCTGTCACCATAGAAAATTTGTCTTTCTTATATTTTGTGGTCGCGTCTGCCTTCCCATCAATGCTGGTACCAGCCCTGTTGGTGCTTTCTTTCTTTTTTCTTTCTAAAAAAAAATCTTCTGTGAGGGAAGGAATCTTTTCTTCCTTCAGGCGTATCGACGCCATCTTAGGCTTAGGACTTCCCTTTTGTCACAGACAAAATGGAAAAAACATCCAGTGGTTTTAAGAAGTGTTCTATATGTGGCAGTACCATTTTGGCCATGGACACCCATGACTGGTGTCTAAAATGTTTGAGACCGGATCATCAACCGTCAGAATGTCCTCTCTGTAGGAAGATGACAAAGAGAGGCCTACAGAACCGAGCTACAAAGCTGGGCATTCTCTTTGCCTCCGATGCAGTATCTTTAGCATCGACATCATCGAGAGTTTCATCTTCCTCCCAAGGATCTCGGGTATCAAAACCTAAGTCTTTATCGAAGACTGGCTGGCGCTCCGAGGGTGGATCTCCTTCTAAGCATCGAGATGCTTCGGGCATTGCCCTGGAGGGGGACACACTAGCCAAACAACTCCAGTGGGACGACCTTGCCTCCAAAGCCTTAGTGGGGTCCCAGAATGCTCCCAAGGCCTCCATCTCTGGAGAGCTCTTGGTGCCATGCTCAGGGATCGTGGCCTGCAATTCCAGTACTGATACCCAAGCATTGGCAAGCTCCATGGATCAACGTATCCTGGCCATGAAGCGTAGCTTAGCGGCCTTACTGGCGGCCTCCGTACCGGTAATGCCTTTACAGTCGATCCCTCAGGCCTCGGTAGCAGCATCGACTTTTTTTCCACTTACCACGCTACCGCCCATGCTGGCCTTCGAATCCATTTCCAGTACCGAGGTGCCAGCACAGCAAGCTTCAGCTACTGGCTTTGATCTGTATCGAGTACATGCAGAGCGGGAACACCCTGCCCATCGATACTTTGTGTCTTTGGACTCCAATTCATCGGATGATGAATTGGCTGATACCTGGGAAATGAGAACTCTCCCGGAAGACCCATCTCTCCGTCTCCACAACGTCGCATGTCCTTCCAAGACTTTATTCATGATGTTGCTCAGGGTCTCTCCATAACGGTGACTTCAGAGAAAGAACCTACAGTAGGGCTGAAAAACTTGAAATTCTTCAATATCCTACAGCCTTAAAGGAAGCTGCTACTCTCCCTATTCATCACATACTTCACGACCTTATGTTTCGTATGTAGGAGACACCCCTAACCATCTCTCCACATACTCGACGACTTGATACCATGTTCCAGGTACCGGAGTGTCCCAGCTTTCAAAAGAAGCAATTACTGCACCATTCCATGGTGGTGGAATCAGCAATGTGTCGAATAAAGAATGCTAAGACACATTCCTCGAACCCTCCAGGCAGGGAATCGAGAGCCATCGATGCCTTTGGTCAATGTTTTCAGGCCTCCATATTATCAGCCAGGATCAGTTCCTACATACTCTATATGGGTATGCTCCTTAGAGAGGTGGGTAGGGATTTGGAGTTAATGACTCCTCTTCTCCCTGATGACAAGAAAGCAGATTATCTCACCCTTGTAACGCATGCTCAGAATGTTTCAAAGTTTGTTGACATGGCAACTTTTGACTGTTTTGAGTGCATCAGCAGAACTTCAGCTATCTGCATCGGTGCACGCAGGATTGCTTGGCTCCAAGCATTTGATCTTGAGCAATGGGTTCAAGATAATCTGGGTAATATCCCTTGCACCGGTGAAAACCTTTTTGGCAAGGATTGACAGGACAAGGCCTCAGCTAGAATCTGAGAACACCACTCTTAACAGACTATCTAGATTTACTGCCAATCCAGCTAGGAAAAAGACAGTGAAGAAAGTTTTTTTTCAATAATAAGAAGTACTACCCTTCTTACACCCCTGCAGTACAGTGTCCACTCCATGCTTCCCAGAAGGAGCAGCAGCCATCAAAAAACAACAAAGGAATGCTCAGACTCCTAAGTCACAGCCACCTCAGTAGACCCAGCCTCCTCAGGGTCTTTGACTCCTTTCTGGAGAACATAGCCGTTCTGCCTCTGGAGATTCCAGAACCCATCCATATTCCCGGCAGACTTTGTCACTTTGCCCACAGGTGACATCTTATAACATCAGAGCAGTGGACACTCTCCATAGTATGGGAGGGGGTACAAGCTTCATCTACGAAGTCTACCACTGCCCCCCCCCCCCCGACTCCTCCAAGAGTTCTCAACTCCCTCTCACCGCTCTGTTGTTGTAAGAGATCACCTCCCTTCTCTCTCAGGGCACAATAGAGGAAGTTCCACTCTCACAGCAGGGACTGGGCTTTTATTCTCCATACTTTCTCATTCCAAAGAAAACAGGAGGATACAGGCCCATCCTGGACCTCAAAGAACTGAACAAGTACCTACTATGGTAGAAATTCAAAATGATCTCCCTAGGTGCTCTTCTCCCCATCTCCAGAGCAGGGGTGGCATGCCCCTTAATGAGTGTATGGATAAAGAAAGACTAAAAGATTTCTACATTACTATAATCCAGTGTCAACGCCAGGCACATTAGGAACTACTACAAACACTGTCCATTTAGAACCCATAGCAAACCTGCTGTAACCTAACAGCATTACCAGGACTCACACAGCACCATACTCTACCTATCAAAAGGCAACACTGCAAATATTAAAGCAATACATTTCAGAGAATAACAATACATGACCTACTGGGAAAAGAGAACAAGTTACAATGTCAAATGGGAGTTACATAAACAGAATACCTCAGCTCAGTTACACATGCAAAACATAGATCATCAAGGAAAACAAGGAATCACAATTTAGCAACAGGAAGACAATAATTAAGCTGGGAACCCCAAAAGCCAGACTTGGAATGTACAACAACACTGTACAGTAGAAATAAAACTATAAATTAATTTCCTCTTGTTCTAAACAAAGAGCAGACGTTAATGATGCACATTTCCCAGAGCTGACATATTCCAGTTAATTCAAAATAAAAAGATTTTTCTACCTTTTTTGTGCATTATTTTTTCAGTTACAATTGCTCCAGCCACTTTCTTCTGGTTTCATCGTGTCTTCTGCTAACTCTCCATCGTCTGCTGTCCATTTGTCCTTTCTTCTCTCTTCTAGTTTTTTTTCCATTCTCTCTCTACATCTGCTTTAACATACTAATCTTTCTCCTTTTGCTCTTTCCTCATTTCTATTTCATCCACTCAAATTTTACCCCTCCATCCTCAATCCCCACTTACTCTCCCAATACCCGGCCAATTGAAGATTTTTCTTCCCTCCCACACAAAATATGTTCCTCTCTCCATTTCACTCTCCCAGCTCCATCCCATTCTAATCCTCCCCCAACATCAGCTCCCTTCTAGGTCCCGCCCCACCCAGCATCCACTCCCTTCTAGTTCCCGCATCAGCCCTTTTCCAGTCCTAGCCCCCCATCCGTTTCCAGTCCTATCTGAGTCCCTCCATCAGCTCATTTCCAATCCCAGCCCCCCATCAGCCCATTTCTAGTCCTTTCCTAGCCCCACCATCAGCCCATGTCAAATCCTAGCTCCCCTCCACTCAGCCCATTTCCATTCAAAGCCCCCCCCCATGAGCCTACTTCCAGTTCTAGCCCCTCCATGAGTCCATTTCAATCCAAGCCCCCACCACAGCCCATTTCCAATCTTAGCACCCCCTAACAGCCCATTTCCGGTCCTGTCCTAGCTCCCCCCCCCCACCACTCAGCCCATTTCCATTCCAGGCCCCCCTCCCCATCAGCTATTTGCAGTTCAAGCCCCCCCTTCCACTAAGCCCATTTCCATTCCAAGCCCCCATCCCCATCAGCTATTTGCAGTTCAAGCCCCCCCCCTTCCACTAAGCCCATTTCCATTCCAAGCCCCCATCCCCATCAGCTATTTGCAGTTCAAGCCCCCCTTCCACTCAGCCCATTTCCAGTCCTAGCAACCCCCCCAGCCCATTACCAGTCCTAGCTCCCCATAGCCCATTACTAGTCCTAACCCCCATCACCCCATTTTCAGTCTTAGCTCCCCCAATAGCCCATTACCAGTCCTAACCCCCCATCAGCCCTCTTCCAATCCTAACCCCTCATCACCCCAGTTTCAGTGTTAGCCCCCCCATAGCCCATTACCAGCCCTAACCCCCCCCCCCCCCCCAGCCCAGGTAAATTAAAAAAAAAAAACTGGCTGCCGTTGCTGCCATGGCAGCGGCAGAATCAAGTGTCCCGCGCCCCCCCCCCTGCCCAGCAGAGCCCTCCCTGCAGCATCAGCTCCCTCAGCACGGGCTTTTCAGAGCCGCGAAAGGAAAGTTTCCCTCTCTCGCGGCTCTCTTAAGCCTGCCAGGGCTGATGGGAATCAGGAAATGCCTGTTTCCCATCAGCGCCGGCGGACTTAACAGAGCCACAAAAGAGAAACTCTCCCTTCACGGCTCTGAAAGCCGGCGCTGAGGGAGCTGATGTTGCAGGGAGGGCTCTGCTGGGGGGGGGGGGCGCTGCGGGATACTTGATTCTGCTGCTGCCATGGTTGTGTTGCCCTTCCATTTAAACCAGTCAGTTTACCTCCCTGTCTTTTTCCCTAGACCTCATTCCTCTAGGGCAGAAGCAACCCTTCACACTCTGGATTGCAAGCATGCTTTGGCTTTTTATCTCCAGAGAACTCGAGAGCACAGAAATGTTTCACAGCTTTTCATTGCCTTTGACTCGAGTCACCTAGGATTGCCAGTATCCAAGCGAACTCTCTCCAGATGGAAAGCGGATTGCATCTCCTTTGCTTACGAAAGTGCAGTACCTCCCTCTCGAGGGTCATGTCACTGCATATAATGTTCGGGCCATGGCTACCTCTATGGCAAATCTATGCTCTTTAGCGATTGATGAGATATGCAAAGCAGCAACCTGGTCTTCTGTTCACACTTTTACTGCTCACTATTGCCTAGAGAAGGACTCCCACCAGGATGCCTTGTTTTGCTAAGCTGTTCTCCGGCATCTCTTTCAGACTTAGATCAACTCCTACCCAGCGTCCCAGGTTTCGATACCAGAGATCCTTGGAGGATATATGACCTACTTAGTTATGCCTGTGCTCCACAGCTCACTCTGAGGTCATCTCTCTGGCATCTCTGAGCTAAGGAGTCCCATATGTGAAGACTACATTCCTGCTTGTTCCTGGAGATAGCGTAGTTACTCACCTGTAACAGGTGATCTCCGGGAACAGCAGGAATTTAGTCTTCACAACCCACTCTTCTCCCCTAGGAGTTGTACTTTTTCCTTTTCTTCTCCTTCTCTCCTTTTATCTGAGCTACAAACTCAACTGAGGAGGGAGAGCTGGAAAGGCAGTTACGTAGACGCAGTGGGATGCTCCCAAAAGCTTTCCTATTGGACGCTGGGGAGCGTTCCAACGCGGGCTCCATCGGTACTGACGTTACCCATATGTGAAGACTAAATTCCTGATGTTCCCAGAAATCACCTGTTACAGGTGAGTAACTACGCTTTCTGATGCATAATCCCAAGTCAGAGGGGGAGGGACCGCCAGAGACCTAACAAGCATGTTGGAGTCGGGAAGACCCATGCTTTTCCCTTTATTTTTTTTTTCAGCTTCCACTGCTGTTGATATTGAGAGAGGCAGCTGTGGTGGTAGATTGGTGACAGGAAGGGAGAGAAAGGCCATGTTGAGCATCAGTGTAAGGGGGCACGAAGGTGGAGGGTAGATGCTGGACAAAGGAGGGCAGGGGGACAGATGCTGGATATCAGGAAGCTGGGAAAAGATGCTGGATGGGGGGGGGGGGTGCAGGGGAACAGATGCTTACCATGGGGGGAGAGGGCAGATGCTGGCCACAGGGGAGGAAGCGGAGGACAAATGCTGGCAATGAGATGGGGGCAGTGGGCAGAAGGCTGCCACAGGAAGGATGAAGAGCAGCTGCTAGACGTGATGGGGGGGGAAAAGGGCAGATATTGGGCCTGATGGGTAGCATAGGGGATATAGGGCAGATGCATGACATGGGGTATGGAGGGCAAATGCTTGGAATGGGGAGGGAAGATGCTGATCATGAAGGGCAGATGCTAGGCATGTGGGGGAGATAGGGAAAAAAGAGAAGATATTGGCCATGGGGGCATGGACATCAGATGCTGGGCATGGAGGGGTTATAAAGGGTTTATGTTGGACATTGCATGGGGGCAGATGTTGTGCATGGGGATGATAGGTGAAAAAGTGCAGATGCTGGGCACTGGGGGTGGAGGAGGAGAGGAGAGATGCTGGGCACAGGAGGAGGAAGCAAGAGGAAAGATGGTGATCACGGGGAACAGGAGAGAGGAGAGACAGTGGACACTGGGGGGAGGAGAATGAGTAGAAATAGGGAGGAAATGCTAGAGAGGAGGAAGAAGGGGAGGAAGAGGTGAAATGCTGGAGATGAGGTTTGGGGGATATGCTGGACGTGGGAACAGAGAGAAAGGGAGATATAGGACACAGGACAGGAATATGGAGAAGGAGTGGTGGACATGGTAGGGTGAGAAAAATGGGGTGAGGCACTGGATGGGGCAGAGAAAGAGGAGAGATACTGCACAGGGAAGGAAAAAAGGTGATTGATGCTGGACGTGGGGGAGGAGGAGAGAATGGGGAGAATTACAGGCTGGTGAAGGAGAGGACTGTGTTAAGGGTTGAAAAGTGATACAGCTGTGGTCAACATTATTGGCACCCTTGCATTTTAGGTATGTTGGGGTACAATATCTTGAGAAGAAATTGGAAATATTCCAACTGTATGTCGTCATATTTTAATATGTTCAAAGGTACACAACAAAAAAAGATGTTTGTGCAACTTAGACAAAGTAATTTCTGAGAAAAAAACCAAATATGACTTGGACGGGATTAATGGCACCCTTCACTAATATTTGGTTGCACAACCCTTAGCAGTAATAATAGCCTCCAAACGTTTCTTAAAACCATCTATAAGTTTCGTACATCTATCTGCTGATAGTTTCTCCCACTCTTCAACTGTGATTTGTTCCAGCTCATGAATGTTTCCAGGATTCCTTTACCAGTGGCAGATTTCAGCTTTTCCAAAGATCCTCGATTGGATTCAGATCAGGTCTCATTGCTTTTTCCTTTTAAGCATTCTTTTTGTACTTTTGGATGTATGTTTTGAGCCACTGTCCTGCTGGAGGGCCCATGACCTTTGACCCAAACCTAGCTTTTTGACACCAGGTTGCTCATTTTGCTCCACAATACCTTGGTAGTCCTCTGACTTCATGATTCCTTTTATACGTTCCAGGCCTCCGTTTCCTAAAGAGCAAAACAGGCCCACAGCATTATGGAACCTTCACCATATTTAACTGTAGGAAGGGTATTTTTTTACTTATAAGCTTCATTTCTTCACCTGTAAATGTATATCACTGGTTTACATTGCCAAAGAGCTCAAGTTTAGTTTCATCTGTCCACAGAACATTTTCCCAGAAGGATTTTGGCTTCTCAAGGTGGTTTGGGCAGACATCAGGCGTGCCTTTTTATGTCTGTCTTTGAGCATTAGGGTCCTCCTTGGCCTTTGTCCCTGAAGTCCTTTGTTTAGTGCACAGCATATGATGCAGGTTGAAACCGCCATTCCAAATTGCTCCAGGTCAGCTTTAAGCTCTTTAGATATTGTATGTGGTGTTTTTCCAACAGTTCACACTAACCTTCAAAAATTTCTTGGATTAATTTTTCTCTTCCTACCATATCCTGGGAGATCCTTGACAGTTCCTTGAGCAGAAAACGTCATAACATTGTGAACTGTAAACACAAGAATCCCAAGGTCTTTGGAGATGGCCTTGTACATCTTTGAAGTTTGATGTTTGGTGATAATGGCTTTTCTGATTGTCTCGAGCAGTTCTCCTGTCTTCACCATTGTGAAAATGGCAACAGGGAATGAATGTGGCCATTTTAAACATTAGAGCCATCATTCATTGGCTGATTCAAGTCATTTGAATACTGACAACTGATCACAGGTGTGTCTAATTTTACTGCAATGGGAATGCGGTTCTTCTGTTCAAACTGATTTGAATTGTTTATAAGAATGTCAATAGTCATGTCCTAAAAAATTGAAAACCCCTATCAGAATCAAATTAATATACCTAAGAAAAAATTCTGATCTAAGAAACAATTTGCGTTTGTGCACCATCTTTTTGTTGGAGCTGCCAACCAAAGTGAAGAGAACAAAATCCGTACACCACTGTGGTTTCTCCATTTTAATCAAGTATTTTTTAATTTTTTAAAACAAGCCAATAGTGAGCTTTCACAGAAGAACTAATTTGATTGGTTGATGGCTGTTTTCGTCACGAGTGAGGTCAGACGCCGTTCCATGATATTTAAGGCGTTTTTCTCTTCATCAAGGATTCATTGAAGCTTTGTAACTACCGCATTTGGATTGACCTGAGGCAGCGTTGGGAACTTGCAGACCCGAAACGTGACACGTCATTTTTGGACTTACTCTGCAATTCTTTATAAGCTCAATATAAAGCTAAGTACAAGCTATTAAGCTATTGGCTTGTTTTAAAAAAATTAAAAAATACTTGATTAAAACGGAGAAACCACAGTGGTGTACGGATTTTGTTCAGTTCACTTTGGTTGGCAGCGTCAACAAAAAGATGGTGCACAAAGGGAAATTGTTTCTTAGTTAGATCAGAATTTTTTCTTAGAAATAGTCATGTCCTGGCAATGTCCCAGTTTTTATACTATTTCCTATTATTTTCTTTTATAATTGGTCTTGTTATATTTGATTCTTTCATGTCAAATATGTGTGCATATATAGTCCAAAGCCATTTCATTGGCCACCTTTTTTAGGAGATATTGGACATTAAGAGCTTGAACTGCAAGGGTGCCAATAATCTTGACCACAACTGTAGATGCAGTAACAAGGGAGGATTAAGACCTGGATGCTAAGAAGGAGGAGTAAAATCTGAGTTGACAGAGAAAGAGAGAAAAAGTAAACGGAAGAAAGCTGAAAGGAAAAGATAAATGCCAGAAATGTAAGGAAGTAAAAAAGACAGGAGAGGAGAGAAGTGGTAGATGGGTCAGAGACCTTAGAAAACAAGTTAAGATAAGACAGAGGAAAGCAGAAACTAGAGGCAGAGATCAACATGATTAAAGAATAAAATGGCCAATCAACAAAGGTAGAAAAATTAATTTTATTTTCAATTTAGCGCTTAGCATATGTCAGTTTTTAGAATTTACATGTTTTGTCTTTATATTTTACAAACTATAAGGGCATATGCATCTCTTTCTATTTCCCTGGTGCTGTACTGCATGCAGGGATGTAGCCAAGGGTGGGCCATGGTCCCTCCACTCTGGCATCGGGCCCACCCAATCAGTGGCAGCAGAACAGTCAAATGAGAGGATAACTGGAGGCAGTGTCAACATTCACACTGCTTTGTGCCCATACATGTTAATCCCAGCTACAGGGCTGACTCCAGAGTTGGTTCAAGGTGTTGATATCCTAGGCAAACTTTAAGCCTTATGCTCCCCCTATTTAGCTTTGAATGCCCTGCTCTTTGCTGCCCCCCCCCCCTAAAAAAAAAGAAAAAGCTGTCATCCTAGGCAACTGCCTGAATTGCCTAATGCTTGGGCTGGCTCTGCACAGCCCCACTAAAAAATCAGCCTTGGCTGTGCCACTGAAGTATAGTTTGGCTTCTTTGGGCTTCTGTTTCATTTTTGTCTACATGTGTCTATTTTAGGTTGTGGTAATTTATTCCTTACTTAGTGAGGATCTATCCATTGTCTGAGTGTCTGACCAAAGCCAGATATTCTATTAGCATGAAGTTTCTATGTAAGGATTGGTAGTAATCCGGATTTTCAGTTTTCTGAATAGGTGTGTGGATATTCTAGGGTCCACTGCAATAAGAGTAGTGCTGCTCTTTTTTGGATAGGCCTCTTGTTTGAGTTTTGAATGTTAATGCTATTTTAGGATGGTAGATTTTCTCTGTAAGTCCTGACTAATGTTTGTATTACTTCACAATATGCCCAATACTGGTGAGAGGTTTATATTGCTGTTAACTGAGATGATACCAAAATCAGAAATTATTTTTGGTATGTTGAATTCTGCGGGACATGTTCTACGTCTGCCGTGCTATGCATGTTTTACATCTGCTGTGCTGTGCATTGTTGGGAGAGGGATTTCTTTTGCGTTCAGAATGTATGTTCAAAAAGTAAAAGCAAGAAGCACAGCAGTTTCAAACACCAAAATAAAATTGGTTAAAAAAATTTTATTTTGATGTTATAAACTGCGCCATAGTTCTCGCTTTCTGATTTTGCTCCTTGATATATGATCACCGTGCATCTCCGTCTTTGGCAGAATATATATTTATATTAAAAACCACGTGGATCCAATATGTAGTGTCAGGATTTGCTATGTTTTATATTAGATTCCCAGGGAAGATAATTAAACTGCTACAACGTTTTGCTGCATATAAACATTGCAAAGATTTTTAAAAAGTAATTATATAGCCTGGGAATATATTGCTTTCTTTATCCTCGGTATAGAACCAAACCTAAAAATAAACCCCTTACTTAAAATCCCATTTTTTTGTCGGAAGAGGCTGGAGGCGACTGGAATGGAAACCCAGTCACACCAGACATCCCGTTCCCTTTTAATTATGTAAGCGAAAACGCTGTACTTAGCTTTAGAAATGTCCAGTGAAGTTTGTGCACTCCAGAAAATTCAGCTTCTTATAAGCGGCCAGATAGCAACCACGACGTACGTTGCTATCTGGCCGCTTATAAGAAGCTGAATTTTCTAGAGTGCACAAACTTCACTGGACATTTCTAAAGCTAAGTACAGCGTTTTCGCTTACATAATTAAAAGGGTTGTCTGGTGTGACTGGGTTTCCATTCCAGTCGCCTCCAGCCTCTTCCGACAAAAAGATGGGATTTTAAGTAAGGGGTTTATTTTTAGGTTTGGTTCTATACAGATTGGATTTCATATTTACCGAACCAGGGATTGGTGATTTAGTTCTTTATCCTCGGGGCAGCCATCTGACTGGTGTCCTGAGCGAGGGAACCCCCTGTTCCCTGACTAGAGATCTGAGCAGGCTCCTCCATTGTGGTTGCTGAAGGGGCGGTGACACCAACTCATCTCTCACCTCAGGCAGCAGATTGTCTTGAGCCACTCTTTGTCATGCTGAATCTTTCCACCAGCCAAGGCTGGTGTGAAGAGGCCGTGCAGGAACAGAGGATGATGTGAGGTGAAGTGTGACACTTCACCTCTGGTCTGGACTGACCTTCCACCCCCTGTATTCCCTGACCGCATCTCAAAGTTGGGAGGCAAGAGCAATGCCTACTTGCTCCTTCTTCTGTGCCGCCATCTTGAAAAATGGAACTGTTAGGATACAGCACACTAGGGTCAGTCTGCCAAAAATGGCAATGATTCTTTTATTTAGTATACTGACCATATGCAGCAGGGAAGACTCTGCTGTATGCCCCCAGACCAGTAAATATTATTAATCTGGGATGTCATGTTGTACTGGAGGCTCTCTAATCAAGGGTCTCCTTGAACCATGTGCCCATGATGGGGGTACCCTGAACCAGATTGTCCTGGGGGGAAGGTGGAGGAGGAGATCCTGCTTTTTTTTTTTTTATATCTCCCTGTCAGTGTGTGAGACAATCTCTGCTCATTCTGACAAAAAGAAAGATGTTTACTTTCAGTGCAGCAAATGGATGCATATTGCTGCAGTGCTGTTAATTTACTGCATTGAAATGTCTGTTAGAGCGTGCGTTAGAATGCTGGGTGCTGGAGCTTACCGCAACATTCTAACACAGTACTTATTCGTAGAGACCTGCATCTTTCTTGACTCTTTGCTCCATTTCTGTCTGAGTTTTTTTAGTGTTCTCTTTACATTATTCAGTCTTTCCCACATATATACTGTCCCTCTCACCTTTGTTCTCCATCTGTCTTCCAGCCTTCCTCCCTACTTCATTTATTTGCTGTGTTTTGACTCCTCTCTTGCAATGCAAATAGTGTGGTCCACACCAGCATGGCAACAGAGGTGGGTAGCTAATGATGAGAAGCAGGAAGTGCCACTTTTAAACGGTGGTGCCCCCAGCTCATCTTGCATTTATTGGCGATGAAGACTTGTGCTGATAACTGTGAGAAGAGGTGGGAATAGTCCTGCTTGAGAAAAGCATGTCCTGTGTGTCTTTTGGCCTGCATGCAGTGTACTACTCGTATTCTCCAGGAACAAGCAGGAAGTTGGTCCTCACATATGGGTGACATCGGCGCCGACGGAGTCCTGCATGGAAGCATCTCCCCAGATTTCAAAGAAAGCCTTTGGGAGATGCACCACACATGCGTGGACCCTTTCCCGCCAAAGGGTGCCATCTTGCTCAGTCTTCTTTTTTTCAGTGGAGCCCACCGGACATGTGTCCGATTTCTCTGGAAAAAGTTGATAAAATCCTTGGTGAAGTGTTTCCTTTTCTCCGGTTGCAACTGGTTCCTTTCCCACCTTCAAGCTTGCTTGCTCTGGCATCACAGTTCAGACCTGTTTTTGTAGTTTTTTCCTCTGTGCAGATTCACACCTTTTTCCCACCTCTGGCTGCTCCTCGGGTCTTTGATTTTTCTGGGGTACTTTTTTCCCCAATGGCCAGTGGCTTTAAAAATATGTCCCTCACCAACACACGATTGCTGCCTCCGTTGTCTAGGGGCTGACCAAGACCTGGAGGCCTGCAGCCTTTGCAGAAAGAAGTCCACTAAAGCCTTCCTCTCATTCTTTCACTGGAGAGCAGGGTCTCAGGTCAGTACTAGTCAAGCTTTTGGGAGGAGTGGCCTACTGGTTGGGGCAGGTTGCCTTGGGCCAGAGGTCAGGGGGTTCAGATCCAGCTGGAGGACAGCAATCTTGGGCTGGAGAGACCTGGGTTTCTAGTCCCATAGGCACACCTTGTGCAAGCAACTTAACCCTCTATTGCCTCAGGAACAAAACAAAAAGGTACGTTGTGAGCCCTTCAGGGACAAGGGAAATACCATACCTAGATGTGCACTGCTTTGACCCAGTGAAAAGTGGTATATAAGCATTGCTAAATAAGAACATAAGATATGCCATACTGGGGCAGACCAAGGTCCATCAAGCCCAGTATCCTGTTTCCAACAGTGGCCAATCTAGGTCATACGTTCCTAGCAGTTTCCCCAAAAGACACAGGTTCCACAATGCTTGTACTGGGTCAAGCATTGATATCCTGGGTCCCTTTTTAATAATGGTTTATGGACCTTTCCTCCAGGAACTTGTCCAAACCTTTTTTAAACCCAGCTACACCAACAGCCTTTACTACGTCCTCCGATAACAAATTCCAGAGTTTGATTACACGTTGAGTGAAAAAATATTTTCTTTTATTAGTCTTAAATAGTTTACCCTGTAGATTCATTGCATGTCCCCTAGTCTTTCTATATTCTGATAATGTAAACAATCGATCTACGTTTACCCGTTCCACTCCATTCATTAATTTATAGACTTCTATCATATCTCCCCTCAGCCATCTCTTTTCCAGGTTAAAGAGCCCTAACCTTTTTAGCCTCTCTTCATAGGGGTATCCTTCCATCCCCTTTACCATTTTGATGGCTCTTCTCTGAACTTTTTCTAATAACCCTATATCTTTTTTAAGATACGGTGACAAGAATTTCACACAATATTCAAGATGCAGTCGCACCATGTAATGATACTGAGGCATTATAATATCCTTTGTTTTATTTTCCATTCCTTTCCTTATGATACCTAGCATTCTATTTGCTCTCTTGGCCGCCGCTGCACACTGGGCGGAGGGTTTTAACATGTTATCCACAATGACACCTAAATCTTTTTCCTCGGTGGAATCTTGCATCGTGTAACCATAGTTTGGGTTCTTCCCTAGCTGCATAAATTTGCACTTGTCCACATTAAATTTCATCTGCCATTTTGATGCCCAGTCTTCCAATTTATCAAGATCCTCTTGCAATTTTCCACAATCCTCATGGGTTTTAACAACTTTAAATAGTTTTGTGTCATCTGCAAATTTGATAACCTCACTCGTTATTCTCTTTTCCAGGTCATTTATGAAAAAGCAGCGGACCCAGCAGAGATCCCTGGGGTACACCACTATTCACCTTTTTCCATTGGGAAAATTGGCCATTTAGCCCTACCCTCTGCTTTCTATCTTTTAACCAGCTCCTGATTCACAATATTCCACTGCCTCCTATCCTATAGTAACATAGTAACATAGTAAGTGACGGCAGATAAAGACCAGCATGGTCCATCTAGTCTGCCCAGCAAGATGGCAAGAGTAGGTGCACCTGTCGCTCTGTGCAGGCCACCCCTCCCCATGTTTTTGTTTCTGTTTAGGGGTGAACCCACCACTCCATGTAGGACACCCTTATTTGTTCAGACGCTAGATAGTTCAGAAGTTAGATGGTACCGTTTATTTTGCTTTTATCCTGTTGCTGTAAAGGGATCCACTGTGTTTGTCCCATGCCGTTTTGAATTCCATCACCGTGTTTGCCCTCACCACTTCCATCGGGAGGGCATTCCAAGCATCCACCACCCTTTCAGTGAAGAAATATTTCCTGACATTGCCTTTCAATTTACCACCTTGCAGCTTCATGTTATGCCCTCTAGTTTTACAGCTTCCCCATCTTTGGAAGAGGTTTGTTTGTTCATCATTTCTCTTTAAGTATTTAAAGGTCTGAATCATATCTCCCCTGTCCCTCCTCTCCTCCAAAGTGTACATATTTAGGTCTTCAAGTCTCTTCTCATAAGGCTTCTGACGCAGGCTCCAAATCATTTTGGTCGCCTTTCTCTGAACAGTTTCCAGTCTTTTTACATCTTTTGCAAGATATGGCCTCCAAAACTGAACACAGTATTCCAAGTGAGGCCTTACCAGTGACTTGTACAGTGGCATAAGTACCTCTTCCTTTCTGCTGGTAATCCCTCTTTGTATGCAGCCCAACATCCTCCTGGCTTTTGCCACCGCCTTGTCGCACTGTTTTGCCACCTTGAGATCATCAGAGATAATCACACCAAGGTCTTTCTCCTGAACCGTGCATACCAACCTCTCACCCCCTATTGTGTATTTTTCCCTTGGATTTCTGCTACCCAAGTGCATGACACTGCACCTTTTCAAATTAAATCGTAGTTGCCAAGCATTAGACCAGTCTTCCAGCTTTTGTAGATCTTTCCTCATGTTATCCACTCCCTCGGGGGAGTCCACTCTGTTGCAAATTTTTGTGTCATCTGCAAAAAGACAGACTTTTCCATTCAGTCCTTCAGCAATATCACTCACAAATATATTGAACAGTGCCGGGCCCAGGACCGAACCCTGAGGCACCCCGCTAATCACCTTCCTCTCATCCGAGTGAGCTCCATGTACCATCACCCTCTGTTGTCTGTCAGTCAACCAATTTCTAATCCAGTTTTCTATCTTGGGACCCATCCCCAAGCTACTGAGTTTATTGACAAGCCTCCTATGAGGAACAATATCAAAGGTTTTGCTGAAATCCAGATAGATGACATCCATTGCATGCCCCAGATCTAGTTCCTTGGTCACCCAATCAAAGAACTCAATCAGATTTGTTTGGCAAGACCGTCCTTCGGTAAAACCATGTTGCCTTGGATCTTGCAACCTGTTGGTTTTGAGAAAGTTCACTATTCGCTCTTTCAGGAGCGCCTCCATTACTTTTCCTGCCACTGAGGTAAGGCTCACGGGCCTGTAATTTGACACTTCTTCCCTGTCACCACTTTTGTGTAGAGGTACAACATTAGTCATTCTCCAGTCCTGAGGAACCACTCCTGTTTCCAAGGATCTGTTGAAGACATCCTTTAATGGTCCTGCAAGAACCTCTCTGAGCTCTTTCAGTATCCTGGGATGTATCCCATCCGGTCCCATGGCTTTGTCCACTTTCAGTTTAGCAAGTTGTTCTAACACCTCATCTTCTGTGAATGGTGTGGTATCTACTTCAGTCCTATTTTTCTATTTGGGAGTCACAGCTGGTCCATCTCCAGGATCTTCTTTAGTAAAAACAGAGCAGAAGTATTTGTTTAGCAATTTCGCTTTTTCAGTGTCACTTTCCACGAGTCCTTTCCCAGCACTTCTGAGTCCTGCAATTCCAACTCTGATCTTCTTCCTTTCCTGAATATACCTGAAGAAAGTTTTGTTGCCACCCTTAACATCTTTAGCCATCTTTTCTTCTGCCTTTGATTTTGCTATCCTTATTACTCTTTTAGACTCTTTGAGTTGGATCCTGTATTCATTTCTGTGTTCTTCTGTTTGCAAGCTTTTGAATTTTGTGAAAGCTGTGTTTTTTGCCTTTATTTGCGCAGCCACCTCTTTGGAAAACCAAATAGGTTTCCTTCTCCTCTTGTTTTTATTTATTTTTCTTACATATTTATCTGTTGCCCCTTTTATTGCCGCCTTTAGTTTAGTCCATTGCAATTCCACTTCCCTTATCTCCTTCCACCCCGTCATCTCCTCCTTTAAGTACTCGGCCATTTTATTGAAATCAGTGTTTTTGATTTATTTTCCCATGACTCTTTAATTTTGCCAAACGTCTCTGATGAGGGACCTTGTCAAAGGCTTTCTGAAAGTCCAAATACACTATATCAACCGACTCACCTTTGTCTACCTATTTATTCACACCTTCAAAACATAACAGATTAGTAAGACAAGATCTTCCTTGTCTAAAACCATGTTGGCTGTCTCCCAATAAGCCATGACTATCTACATGTTCAGCAATTTTTGTTCTTTATGATGGTTTCTACCATTTTTCCCGGTACTGACGTCAGGCTCACCGGTCTGTAGTTTCCCGGATCACCCCTGGAACCTTTTTAAAAAATTGGTGTTACATTCGCCATCCTCCAATCTTCAGGTATTACAGATGATTTTAATGATAGTTCACAGATTACTAATAGCAGGTCTGCAATCTCATATTTCAGTTCTTTCAACACCCTTGGATGTATATCATCGTGTCCAGGTAATTTGCTACTCTTCAGTTTATTAAATAGTTGTATCAATATTTCCTTCAATTCTTCCGCACCTTTAAATACCACTTTAGTCATGGGTAACATTCCTACATCTTCCTCAGTAAAGACCGAAGCAAAGAATTCATTCAGTCTCTACGCTATCGCCTTGTTGCCTCTTAGTGCCCCTTTAACCACTGTATCATCTAATGGACCAACTGACTCTCTCTCACAGGTTTTTTGTACTTGAAAAAGTCTTTATTATGCGTTTTTGCTTCCGCAGCAAGCTTCTTCTCATATTTTCCCTTTGCCTGCCTTATCAATGCCTTGTATTTAACTTGCCAGTGCTTGTGCTGTTTCCAGTTTTTGTCATTTGGCTCTTTTTTTCCATTTCCTGGAAGATGCTTTTTTGGCAACAACAGCCTCTCAGACCTCACCTTTAAACCATGCTGGCAGTTTTTTGGACTTCCTTCCACTTTTCTTAAAGCGTGGAATACAGCTGGTCTGTGCTTCCAAGATAGTATTTTTCAACAACTCCCAAGCTTGCTTTAAGTCTTTAACCTTTCCAATTGCTCCTTTTAGTTTTTTCTTAACTATTTTCCTCATTTTATCATAGTCTCCCTTTTGAAAGTTAAAAGGTAGTACTGTGGATTTCCTTACCATCCCTCCTCCACTAATTATATCAAACATGATCATGCTATGATCACTATTGCCAAGGGGCCCCAACACCCTTATCTCTTGCAACAGATCTGGTGTTCCAATAAGGACTAGATCCAATATGGCTTCCCCTCTAGTCGGTTCATGAACCAGCTGCTCCAAGAAGCAGTCATTTTTTTCATCTAGGAACTTTATCTCCCTAGCATGTCCTGCCGTGACCCTGACCCAGTTGATACTGGGGTAATTGAAATCACCCATTATTATTACTGTGCTGTAACTTTTGTTAGCTTCCTTGATTTCTTTGAGCATTTCATCATCCATTTGTTCATTCTGGCCAGGCGATCGATAGTACACCCCCACTGCCATTGCCTTCCCCTTTTTAAATGGACTTTCAATCCATAGAGATTCTACAGCGAATTTTGTTTCCTGCAAAACTTTAATCCTTTCTGACTCAATGCCCTCTCTAACATAGAGCGCAACCCCTCCACCAATTTGATCAACTCTATCATTATGATATAGTTTGTACCCAGGTATCGGTGTCCCATTGGTTGTCCTCCTTCCACCATGTCTCTGAGATTCCTTCATATCTAACTTCTCATTTAGTGCTATATATTCTAACTCTCCCATCTTATTTTTTAAATGTCTAGCATTTGCATACAAGCATTTTAGAGACTGTATTTTATTCATATTAATCTGGCTATTGGTAGCTATGGGTAATTTGGAATCTTTAAGCTCTGTCTGCTCCATACTCAAGGGCATTTGGGTTATTTTATTCTTTTTTGGAACCTCTTTGCTTTTGGTAGTATCCTTCATGGATACATTCTTCTGAACCAAGCCCTCTTGGGTGACTGTCGGCTTTCCCCTATTATCTAGTTTAAAGGTGCTCTATCTCCTTTTTAAAGGTTAATGCCAGCAGCCTGGTTCCATCCTGGTTAAGGTGAAGCCCATCCCTTCGGAAGAGCCCCTCCTTTCCCCAGAATGTTCCCCAGTTCCTAACAAATCCAAAACCCTCATCCTTGCACCATCGTCTCATCCATGCATTGAGACTCCGGAGCTCTGCCTGCCTTTTGGGTCCTGTGCATGGATTGGGAAGCATTTCGGAGAAAGCTTCCCTGGAAGTTCTGGATTTCAACTTCATACCTAGAATCCTAAATTTAGCCTCCAGAACCTCCTTACCACATTTTCTTATGTCATTGGTTCCAACATGTATCAAGACAGCAGACTCCTCCCCAGCACTATCTAAGGTGGTGCGTGAGGCCGCTACCTTCGCACCAGGCAGGCATGTTATCAGGCGATCCTCACGTCCACCAGCCGCCCAGCTATCTACATGCCTAATGATCGAATCACCAACTATAATGGCTGTCCTAATCCTTCCCTCATGGGCACATGGCCCTGGAGAAACTTCCTCGGTGCGAGAGGGTTTTACATCACCTGGAGGACAGGTCCTAGTTACAGGATCACTTCCTGCCACACCAGAGTGATGCTGTCCTGTCATGTGACCTCTCTCCTCGATGGCAACAGGGATGCTGCCAGACTGGAGGTGGGACTTCAGGACTATATCCCTGTAGTTCTCGTCTATGTACCTCTCTGCCTTTCTTATGTCTTCCAAGTCTGCTACTCTAGCCTCTAGAGAATGGACTCGATCCTTGAAAGCAAAGAGCTCCTTGCACCTAGTGCACATGTAAGACCTCTTACCACCTGGGAGAAAATCATACATGTGACACTCAATGCAAAAGACTGGAAAGCCCCCATCTCGCTGCTGGACTGCTGTCTGCATCTTAGTTTTAAGCTTGTGTTTATATCTTTAAGTTCTTTATTTACTAAGGGTTGCTGTGGATACTTATACTAATAAAGTGTACCTAATACTTTTAATATACCTTGTTCACCTGAAGCTTAATTAATCTCGGTCCTTAATGTATGACTGATTTGGATAAAGAGCTGCACCTGATAGCAGCTCCTTTCCTTTAAGGTGTGTATGTACCTATAAAGCTATGATTATCCCAGGGGTGGGTGGGTGTTAGGGAGGGAGGGAAAGAAGACTTATTAAAAGAGGGCTGCTACACAGTACACTGTCCTGTGCTTCTAAGGTAAGCTGTGACGAACTTCCTGGGTGATTAACAGTCCTTGCTTGGATAGAAGGAGTCTTTCAAAATGGTCTTTTGACCTGCCACTTGGCTTTAACACCTATTTAAAATGTTTCACAGGTCTCTTGCCCCCTAGTTAGAAGGCCTCTTTGTAAAGTCTCTAGAAGACTTTATTTATTGCTCAAAGAATACTGAACCTGTTTTGCCTTTTATGCTAAGTTATATTCTGATTTGATTTAAATGAAAGCTCTTTGCTGCTGCTAGGCCCTGAATAAGTATTAAATTTAAACTAGAAGCTCTCTGCTGTGTTCTAAATTTAACCAGAAAGCTCTCTTCTGTGTTTTAAATTTAAACTAAAAGCACTTTGCTGCTACTAGGCCCTGAATGAGTATTAAATTTAAACTACAAGCTCTCTGCTGGGTTCTAAATTTAATCAGAAAGCTCTCTTCTGTGTTTTAAATTTAAACTTAAACTGCTGCTACTAGCTCTGACTGATTTAACAAATACACTGGGTTCACAGATTAATCACCTTTAATCCAAGGAATTCTCTTCAGAAAAATTCCCAGAGGTATATACTCACTATTACAGATCTCTCTCCAGGTTCAAGGTTTAAAACTACATTTTTGAATGGCCAATGTAATACCAATTTTTAAAAAGGGTTGCAGGGGTGATACGGAATAGTACAGGCAGGTGAGCCTGACATCAGTATCGGGCAAAATGGTAGAAACCATTATATAGAACAAAATTAGTGAACATGTAGATAGTCATGGTTTAATGAGAGAATGCCAACATGGCTTTAGCCAAGGAAGGTCTTATCTTACTAATGTGTTACCTGTTTATTCACGCCTTCAAAAAAATATGAGTCAGTTGATAATTGTGTATCTGGACTTTCAGAAAGCCTTTGACAAGGTCCTTCATGAGAGACTTTTGGCGAAATTAAAAAGTTATGGGATAGGATGCAGTGTACTATTGTTTATCAGGAACTGGTTTAAAAACAGAAAGCAGAGGGTAGGGCTGAATGGCCAATTTTCCCAATGGAGAAAGGTCAATAGTGGAGAACCTCAGGGATCTGTGCTGGGTAAGCTGCTTTTTAACTTATTTATTAATGACTTGGAAATGGGAATAACAAGCGAGATAGTCAAATTTGCAGATGACACAAAATGATTCAGAGCGTTAAAACCCAAGAGGATTGTGAAAAATTACAAGAGGACCTTAATAAATTAAAAGACTGGGTGTTCAAAAGGCAGCTGAAATTTAATGTGGACAAGTGCAAAATTATGCATCAAGGAAAAAAACTCCAAACTATGAAAAAGATTTAGGCGCCATAGTGGATAACTCATTGAAATCCTACGCCCAGTGTACAGCGACAGCCAAGAAGGCAAATGAAATCCTAGGAATCATAAGGAAAGGAATGGAGAATAAATCTAAGGATATAATGCCTCTGTATCCCTTCCATGCTGCGACCACACCTTGAATTTTATTTATTTTTAGTTTTTCTATACCGCACTATTTACCATCAGCGCGGTTCACAGGTAACAAAACTCGCGCAGCGGGAGGATCCACACTGCGTTTACATTAAACAGGGAATTGAACATGGAACACAGGCTAACTATATACATCATGGAACTATATACAGGTTGATAACTGTAGCAATATATCAACTAGGCTCTATTCATCGTGAATATGGCATGCGAGACAACGTCGTAAACATTTGCATGTTAAAGGCTAATTAGCTGGGGACAACAGGGATGAGATTTTGTGTGCAATTCTGGTCACCATATCTTAAAAGGTATATAATGGAATTAGAAAAGGTACAGAGAAGAGCCACCAAAATGGTGAAGGGGACGGAAGGATGCCCTTATGAGGAGAGGCTTAAAAATAGGGCTTTTCAACCTGGAAAAGAGACGGATGAGGAGAGATATGATAGAGGTCTATAAATTAATGAATGGAGTGGAACGGGTAAACTTAGATCACTTCTTTATGGCATCAAAAAGTAGAAAGGCTAGGAGACATGCAATGAAGCTACAAGGTAACCTGTTTAAGACTAATAAGAGAAAATATTTTTTCACTCAATACGTAATCAAACTCTGGAATTCATTACTGGAAGATGTAGTAAAAGCTATTAGTGTAGCTGGGTTTATAAGATATGCTATATCAACTGACTCACCTTTGTCCACCTGTTTATTCACACCTTCAAAAAAAACATAACAGATTAGTAAGACAAGATCTTCCGTGTCTAAAGCCATGTTGACTGTCTCCAATTAGGCCATGACTATCTACATGCTGAGTAATTTTATTCTTTATGATGGTTTCTACCATTTTTCCCAGTTCTGACTTCAGGCTCACCGGTCTGTAGTTTCCCGGATCATCCCTGGAACCCTTTTTAAAAATTGGTGTTACATTGGCGATCATCCAGTCTTCAGGTATTAGAGATGATTTTAATGATAGTTCACAGATTACTAATAGCAGGTCTGCAATATCATATTTCAGTTCTTTCAACACCCTTGGATGTATACTATCCAGCCCAGGTGATTTGCTACTCTTTAGTTTATCTAATAGTTATAATACATCTTCCCGATGTATCGATATTTCCTTCAATTCTTCCGCACCTTTAAATACCACTTCAGTCATGGGTAACATCCCTACATCTTCCTCTGTAAAGACCGAAGCAAAGAATTCATTCAGTCTCTCCGCTATCGCCTTGTCGCCTCTTAGTGCCCCTTTAACCCCTCTATCATCTAATGGACCAACTGACTCTGTCACAGGCTTTTTGCTACGAATGTACTTGAAAAAGTCTTTATTTCACGTTTTTGCTTCTGCAGAAACGTTCTTCTCAAATTCTCCCTTTGCTTGCCTTATCAATGCCTTGCATTTGACTTGCCAGTGCTTGTGCTGTTTCCAGGTTTCGTCATTTGGCTCTTTTTTTCCATTTCCTGAAAGATACTTTTTTGGCAACAAAACACCGAAGAGAGCTTTCAGATTTTGTTAAATAAGTCAGGGCCTAGTAGCAGCAGTTTAAGTTTAAATTTAAAACACAGAAGAGAGTGTAAGGAGCATAGTCCACAAGAGCTTGCAACTCACTGACATGATCGGCAGAGTAGAAAGCAATTAAGAAGATAACCTTCCAAGTGAGCAATTTCAGGGAACCTGTAGCCAGGGGTTCAAATGGGGATTTGAGCAGTTGTGCTAGGGCAACGTTGAGGTCCCAGGCTACTGTGGGTAGACGAACTGGCGGTTTGATTAAAAGAAGGCCACGCATAAAACGTGTCACAAGTGGATTGGAAGAAATAGGCTGATCCGTGACTAGATGGTGAGAGGCCGAAATGGCACTAAGGTGGATTCACACTCAGTTGGTCTTTAGCCCAGATGTGGAAAGATGGAGAAGATCTCGAAGCAGCTGCTCCACCAGATAAGTAAATGGGTTGATAGCTCTCTGGAACACCAGAGGAAAAACCTACACCATTTAAAGGCATATGTTTGTCTAGTGGAATCCTGCTTAGAAGCTAGTAAGACCTCCGTTATGTCCTCTGGAAGCCATAGGTGAGACAAGACAAAGCGTTCAGCAGCCACACCATCAACCACAACGCTTTCAGATTGGGGTGCAGGAGTGCCCACCCCAGACTGAGAGGTTTGCCCCATGTCAGCCGAAGGAGCAGGGGAAACCAGTCAATGGGGCCAGAAGAGGGTCATGAGAATTATCTTCCCCATGTCCACTTGAAATTTGAAGAGTGCCTTCAGAATGAGTGGAAGTGAGGGGAATGCATAGAGCAGAGCTGGACCCCAATGAAGCAGGAAAGCATCCAAGGCTGCGCTCTGTGGTGATGGAATGCTGGAACAGAAGTGAAGGAGTTGGCAATTCACTGGGGTAGCAAAGAGATCGATTATGCGAGTTCCCTATAATCAAAACAAGCATTGTGCCGCTTCCTGATGAAGCATCCATTCGTGCAGTCGAAGTAGAGGCCACCGAAGAGTGTGCCAAAAGGGATGAGTCTGACTGACAAAACTTAAACCTAGTGCTGCTCCCGATTCTTGAGACCTCGTGGGGTCATTTGCTGACAGAGGGTGCAAGCCGACATATCGTGGTCAGGGCCCAAACATTTTAAGCATTAGTTGTGCTTATCGGTCACAGAGATAGTGGTTTTAAAAAGTGTACAAAATGCCAAGGTACTGTGTGGCTTCTCCATTGAAAAAAAACTAGTGAGACAAAATCAAAATGAGCAATGGAAGCCTCAGCGCCTGAGAAGAAGAAAAAGAAAAAATGCCAAAAAGTGAAAAAGAGAGGCACCAGAATGATGCGGTAATGTTCCGGTTTGACGGGAAAGCAAGACAAAGTATTGAAGAAATTTTAACCAAATTTTTACAGCGAGGTTAGGACAAGGTCCTGATGGCCCTGCAGAAAAAAAAGACAACTGAGAAGAACAGTTGGGAATGTGCGAAGGTAGGCACACATGCATGGGGGATGCTCCCAAAAGCACCCCCCCAGACGCCGGGGAGTGCTCCCGTGCGGGGCTCCATCGATGCAGATGTCACCCATATGTGAAGAATGCATTCCTGCTTGTTCTTGGAGATAAAGCAAAAACAAAGAGAAAACGCAAGAGAAAAACGAGGAGAAAATGTTAAATATTTTAAAATGCTTTTTACCTAGGTGCCAAGTCTGAAAGAGAAAGTTATCCTACTGAAATTTTCTCTTGTTATATTGGGTACTTACTCCATTTTCTAATCTTCGCTCTCCAGGAATTTTGACACCATTTCTCTTTGTATTTGAATCTTGTATCCTTTGCCCAACTACAAAAAAATTTACAGTTATACTGAAACTAATATGTCTTTTGTAATCAAGACATACATTGTCTTTATACATATGCTATCTTCTGCCTTGATGGAATCTTAGGATTAGAAAGGACTGTGTGAAGATCAGCTATTTATGTTGAAGGACCTTCTGCCTAACTTTCTGCTCATAAGAAATTAACCTCTTTTTTTTTTTTTTTTTTTTAAACAGTTTATAAGATATCTACAGATGTAAAACTTTTTTTTTCTTTTTTTGCTTGCACAGGTTTATCTGCTACTGTTTGGTTTTGAAGAGCTCATGGAAATCTATCCAAAAGACCTTAAAAACCCAAGGCTTATTCATTTCTGCTGGTCATCTGAATTCTTCTTGGATCAAATGGCCATGATAGGCTGGAGTGCTTTTATAGTTATAAAAACAAAGGATGTGCAAAGCCTTGCTAAACTGGAATTTAAGATGTGAAGCATGATATACATTTATAACACAGACATAAAAGGAACAAAATAAAAATTCAACCCTAATATGTTAAGTAAGAGGAAATTTTGCATGTCATTGTTAATGAGAGGCCAGAGTAGTCTCTCTTCCCACCAGCAGGTAAAAGAATTCAGCCTTACATTGGATGCAAATGACACTACCTTCTCTAGTGTGTCCTTTATTGACTTTCTCCAGAAAATATTTTAATGCAACATGTCTCCTGGGTGATAGCAATGTGGTCAACCAATGGCACTTCCTTTATGGAAGACTAAAACCAGCGTTTCTTAATCTCTTAAGAGTGTGTTTAGGAAACTTCAAATAATCTTGGTACCAAAATAATTTTTCATCAACAGATGTCAGAACTATAGTTTGTAATTTATCTTTTTTATGGGGATAAATGGGAAAGAACATACGCACCTGATTCCCTAGCTGGGGGCCGCACATGGCGAAGAAAAAAGCAGACTTCATTCCTCTGTATGCCTAACTGCTGGAGTGTGTCAAACATTCGCTCACTGTCAACCACAGGGCGCTCTGATCCATGGCACACTTCGGCGAGATGGCAGTCTGTCTCGCCTGGTTCTTTACAGAGCTCCACTACATCTCTGCATGTAGTCTCTGGCATGATTGGAACCTCAGTGACATCTTGTTCATTGTTACTGAGGTACACTGTCAGAAACATCTGAACTCCTTTCCACTAGTCAGCATTCGCCGCAGCAACAGTTCCCCTCCGTCATCTTGTGCCAGGAAAGACAGAAAGATGGGCGTGGGCACGGGTGCACCCTCGCAGTCATCCGATTATGTACTACAAATGGTTTAAAAAAGGTTTGGACAAGTTCTTGGAGGAAAGGTCTATCGAAAGAGGACCCAGGTAATCCACTGCTTGCCCCCAATACAAGCATTATGGAACCTGTGTGTCTTTTTGGGAAACTGCTAGGTACTTGTGACCTAGACTGGCCACTGTTGGAAACGGGACACTGGGCTTGATGGACCTTGGTCTGACTCAGTATGGCATTTCTTATGTTCTTAAAGCTTTCTGCCATTGCCTACAGCACCAGTCGGTACTCGTCCAGACGGACAGCCAGGTCGCGATGTTCTGCCTGAACAAGCAGGGAAGCACAGGGTCTTACACCATCTGCCAGGAGGCAATAGCCCTCTGCTTGTATGTGATCAGTCAAGGCATGTTCCTGAGGGCGGTGTACCTGCCGGGCCAGGACATTGCCCTGGCAGACAGAATGAGCAGAGTACTACAGCCACATGAATGGTGGCTAGACCCCAGGGCAATCCAATGGCTCTTCTGCCTCTGGGGCACCCCACGAGTGGACCTCTTTGTCAGCCCGGCCAATGCTCAGCTGCCCCACCTCTGCTCTCATCAGCCTCACCTGTCCCAGGTGGCAGAGGATGCCTTACTCATTCCATGTTCAGGGGGCCTCCTGTACGCCTTCTCGCCAACGCCACTGGTTGCCAAGACCCTTTTCAAGGTCCTTCGGGATAAGGGATCACTGATCCTGGTGGCTCTGAGGTGGCCCAGGTAGCCTTGGT